>OX645062.1:23524272-25924272 GCA_951905685.1 Eumerus sabulonum | reverse complement strand
ACGTAGACATTTATATTCGTAAATATACATTTGTGTATATAAAAATTGAAAAATAAATGTAAAAGAAAAGAAATATCAATGGTTCCTTTTGTAATAACTTAAATATTCGCCATCTAGTAATTACGAGAAACGAAGGAGAAGTTGAAAGGACAAGTATAGATGGATTTAGTGGGATATTGCATCTTGTACTTTCTTTGAGACATTAGACAATACAACGGATGAAAATAATTGCTTCCTACGATTGATGATATATTATTCATTTTGTCTTTTATTTTATTTTTTTTTAATAAGTTAATTTCATACCACACACTTGATAACCAGACAGCTTAATATTAGCTTGTATATATCGAAAGCTTATGCGACATAATTGAAGAAATATCAATTTTAGTGGAAGTTTTGATTTATTGAATTCTTAATTAATGAATATATATGTAGACATAAATAAAAAAGCATTTTTTGATGAAAACATTTAGATACGATTAAATTAAGATTTTTCATAGAAATTCTTAAATTCTAATTTTAATATTAGATTTTTGTTATCCTCCCTTATTTTATTGAATTTTTGTTGCACATTAACATAATTCAAATGAGCTCTAAGAAATAATTAAAAAAAAAAAGAAATATGAAACGATTAACTGTTGATAGTAAATTTTAAGTTCATTACTAAACTTTGTTATTATTATTAGAATATTAGGTTAACATTAAAAAAACAATACAAGGTAATGTATATTATTTTCTATCTAAACTTGATTATACTATTTTGAAACGGCAAACCTAGAGAAAAATTGTCGAATATCCTGAAGACACATTTGTTCACAATTTCAGTGACTTTCGCTACCAGATGCATTTTTCTGTTCATTTTTTTTTTTAAACAAAAAGAAAAGTACTAAATAAAACGAGAAAATCGAATCTGCTTTTTTAACAAAGCCCACACAAATAGTTCGAGTAATTTCTTTTACTACACATAACAAAATCAATGCAATTCTATAGACTTTAATATTTTTTATATATACAACAACAACAAAAAAATAAATAAATAAAAAAATAGAAATCCATATACATATATACAAATATTTTGATTTAAAATTGAAAATATTTTTACTATTCAAACTGTTTGAATAAAAGTAGGAAAACGGTTAAAGCAAAAAATATGTACAAAATCAAAAAACGAAATAAAAAATAGAAATTGATCTTCCAAAAATCAGTAGAAATTAAAACTCAAAATAAGAAATAATAAATAGAATGTGTGCCTTTTGAAACTGCGTTTTTACCCTCATTTACTTTTTTAAATGTTATAATTAAGTTTTTTTATTTTTTTGCTAATTTGTATATAAATTTTTTTTTTTTATATAATACAACCCCTGACACTATTGTGTTTTGATTTTCTTATTATATGTTCTACAGAGTAATAATAAAAAAAAAAAACAGAGATAAAAATGAAACAATGAAATTGTTCTGTTTTATTCTTAATTTTCATTTATAACAATTTACACGTATAGATATATACATATATGTACCTCGCAGTTGTTAAAGGATATTTATCCCAAATTTGAGCAACAAAAACGAAAGCGGAAAAACACACTTCTCTCGTAAGAAAATCATTATTTTTTACATCCTTGTTACTGAACTTACATTATAAATACAATTTGTTATTTCTGATGTTTTTTATAAATTACTTTATATACTATGTGTACATTTATTAATTTTGTAATTATTCACTTTTTTTTTTTCTTCGATTTTTATAATTAATGGATTCGAAAGTGATGATAATATGATTGAAAATAAAATTGGAAAAGAGAAACTGGAAAATGTGTGTTCTTTGTCTGTTCTTTCAGCGCCTCGAGCATTTGTTTTTTTTTTTTTTGTTGAAGGCTTCTGCTGTCAGCTGGAGCACTCAGACGCAATCACTGGTCCATTGTACTCCAGACAGACACCTTACATTACTGTATTATCTCCGTTTTGCCGGAGAAAAAATTTGAAGGAGCTTCAGTGATGTAAAGCTAAGGGATTCGGCACACACCACGTCGGCTCCAAGGGTGCGCCACCGTCAAAGGCGGGACAATCACAGAGGAAATGCTAGGGGGTGGCCGTGGTGCAGTGGTTAACATCATCGACCGCCGAGCGGAAGGTTTATGGTTCAAATTCACTTCATAGCTTCCGTATAGTAATTCCTATACGGACAAAAAGTATGCAACGCGGTTGTGAATGTAAAGTGACCAGACGTACTGCTGCAGGCATAACACTCACAGTATATGGTCAACCGAAATTCATCCTCTGCGTATGCAATACCAAAGTGCTCGAACGAATTACTACGGACTAAAACCAACACGGAATTTGGTCGGCTCTTGTCCGATCTAGGTCTAGGACAACCACCCCTGAGAGTAGTGAACGAACATCATCGACCCCAACCACTGCACTCCGTTCATTTTGTGTGTGTCAACACATCATAAGAGAATATAAAAACTCTTGAACCTGCGCGAGTCTCTAAAAAAAAAAAAAATGCTCTGCAGTATCATCCTCCTCTTCGCCACATGCAGCACAGGTAGGCGTCTCACTGATGCCGAGCACGTAGAGATGCTTGGCAAAAGTGTAATGGCCCGTGATAACTCTCACAAGCCTTCTGCAGTCGATACTCCTTAAAAACAGGAGGAATGCTGGGGTGGAATCGGCTAAGGTGATTTGTGACAAGCGACAGTCACATTCTCGGTTTCGGTATCGTGTAAGGTGATAGTCACTGTGATTGTCACATTTTTGTGACAGTTTTCTGGTGACAGCTATTTAGCTATCACTTTCCTATGTTCTGTGCGTTTGATTTGGCTTTGTTTGTGCTTTTGTGTGTTTTATAAAATATGTATGTTTCCGTGCTTGGAACTATTTTTAAGCGAAGATGAAGAGCTCAATGAGACATTGATGGAAGTTAGAATTCTGAGGAAGAATTTGAGAAATCGGTCCAAATCGATTTCCCTTTCCTGTACGCCGACAAAATGTATAATTGGCCAATAAATGGCCAAACTTTTCCCAGTATTTGTGCAAAACAATCGGTGACAACGGTCCTGATTTTAATTTTAAAATTTCTTTTTAACTATCTAACAGCTGTCTTAAGGCAGCCCTACACGGCGAACATGTTCGACGATTTTGTTCGTGAATTTGCTGTTAATGTCGCCGAGTAAACATAAATAAATAACCATAAGCGCAATCACTTGTGCTTATTTATCGTACATGTTTACTCTCTGAAGAATCAGCACGAAATGAATGTTCTCCAAATGTGTTCGCCGTGTAGAGAGTAACGCAAACGAACGGATTCGGCGAACATGTTCGCCGTATGGGGCTACCTTTATCTATCAGTAACTCCGAAAAGCAAGTGTTGCTCCTTTTCTAAACTTTTTTTGTGATAATCTTACCCGATACCAAAAGATGATGATAGTCACATATGACTGTCACCAAAGTGACTATCACCTATCACCTTAGCCGATTCCAGCCCTGCAGATTTTTTGCAGACATCAGGGCATACTCCTGCCCGTGAATGCCAGGAATGCAACATTTGATGCACTCGACGCACTGTCTGATTCCATCCAAAGAATTGTTTCCCTGTTCCCTCGCACTGAAATCGTTTTAGCGGGCGATTTCAATGTACACAATTCTCAGTGGCTTCGACATTCTGGACAGACAACACCCGAAGGAAGGTATGTTGAAATTTTTGCTGAGTTAAATCACTTAACTCAACTTGTGAATGAGCCATCACGTATCCCCGATGTTGCTGGTCATACCGCCAACACACTGGACTTGTTTCTTACCTCTCAGCCTGACAAATACACGATCGATGTATTGGAACCCCTAGGCTTGTCTGACCACTTCATGATATCAGCAAAATTCTCGAACTCCCACCATCCAGTTAAAGAAAAAGCTCCTAAGAGAACACTATGGCTATACGAGAAAGCCAACTGATGCGGCCTTAACAACTTCTTTCGGATCTTTAACTGGTCGTTGTGCTTCCTCGACAACGACGTAGACGCCGCAACTGATATTATCGTAAACATTATCCGAATCGGCATGGCAAATTTTATTCCCAGCAAGATTAAGAGCACCAGGCCTAAGGATAATACGTGGTTTGACTCGAGCTGCAAAGAGGCTATTAGGCTCAGGGAGCTAAGTTTTCGGGCCTACAAGGCAAACAGTTCTGAGGAAAACCGAAAAAAGTACATACGAGCCAGAAATGACTGCAACACCCACATTCGACGGATTCAATTCTAATCCGAGCAAAAATTAAGGCTTAAAATCCTCCAATGTCCCAAAGGTAGCAAAAGTTTCTGGTCGTCTGTAAAAAAACGTAAAAAACTCAACTAAGTCGTCTATACCGACGCTCATCCACAATGACATTCCAGCTGTCACACCCTTAGACAAAGCTAACCTACTTGTTGCCCATTTCGCAACCAGTTCTCAGCTGCCAGCCGGTACTTTGTCTCCGCCTGTACTAGAGTGCGTCAATTCCACCATGGGACTAATCCACTTCCGCACTCGTACAGTTGCAAGGGTTCTTAAAGACCTCGACATACACAAATCCGCTGGTCCAGATGGTATTGCCCCAATAGTTCTGAAGAGGTGTTCTTCTACGCTTGCAAAACCACTTTCACCTTTCCTACACCTCTATGCTCTTTCCGAGTAGGTGGAAAACAGCATTTGTCCAGCCTATACCCAAAAAAAGGCAAATCATCTTCTCCCTCCAACTACCGACCCATTGCACTAACGTCCCTTCTTTCCAAGGTCATGGAAACTCTGATTAACCGTCAGCTTATGAAATATCTTGAATCACGGAAACTTCTCAATGACCGCCAATACGGTTTCCGCAGCAACAGATCCACTGGTGATTTGATGGCATATCTCGCTGAAAAGTGGAATCACTCGCTTCACCAAGCAGGTGAAAGCAAAATTGTTGCACTGGATATTTCGAAAGCATTTGACAGGGTTTGGCATGAAGCTCTTTTGTCGAAAATGCGTGCTTTTGGGATCGATGAGTCTCTTTTTCAATGGATTAGAAGCTACCTTTCGAATCGTTCAATTCAAGTTGTTTTGGACGGATTCAAGTCTGATACTCACTTTGTAAATGTCGGTGTTCCCCAGGGCTCCGTTTTGTCTCCGACACTCTTTCTTATTTTTATAAACGATCTCTTGTCTGTTACTTCTAATCCAATTCATTCCTTCGCTGACGACAGTACCCTCAGCTTCTCATATTCGTTCACCAGTTTACGACCCTGCACTTCGGTTGTAGATAATGAGCGGCAGCGTATGTTAAGCTCATTAACTTCCGATATCGACAGCATCATCCAATGGGGTAAAAACAATAGAGTGGAATTTAATGCTTCCAAAACACAATGCTGTCTCTTGTCGTTAAAGCGTATAAATAACCCGCAGTCATTATCCATGAATGGCACTTGCATCTCAGAAACTGAAAAGCTTTCCAACCTGGGTATGAGTGTTGCTCACAATCTTAATTGGAGCGACCATATATTCAGTGTCGCCAAGAATGCTGCGAAATGCCTAGGCTTCTTATACAGATGCAAGAAATATTTCTCACCCTTAGATCTGGCTACAATCTATAAGGCGTTCATTCGCCCCAAATTGGAGTTTAACGCTCATGTCTGGTCCGGTGCTTCCAAGACCTCACTGCACCTACTTGACAGAATACAAAAACGAGCCATAAAACTGATAGGTGACTCCAGCATTACCAACACCGCAGGAATGTTACCTGCCTCTCCCTGTTTTATCGTTACTACCACCAAAAATGCTCTGATGAAATAGTCAGTTGCATTCCGCCCCTCCAACATTTCTCCCGCAATTCACGTCTCTCTAGGAATGCTCACCAATATACCCTGAAGCTCGCTTTCGGACGTACTGTCAAATATAGAGAATCTTTCATTAACCGAACCACACGAATCTGGAACTCCCTGCCGGATTCGGTGTTCCCCCCTCAATGCAACATGCAAGCATTTAAGATCAATGTCCATCGGCATCTCCTCTATTCCTCATCCTCTCTACCTTCTGCCCGCACTGTGTCACCGACATAATAAGGTTATTAGACCTTGAGTGCGCGCAAATTATTAAAAAAAAAAAAAAAAAAACACCACGTCGGCTCCAAGGGTGCGCCACCGTATGCGAGCAAAAGCGGGACAATCACAGAGGAAATGCTCTGCAGCCTCCCTTCTTCGGGGGCCTTGTCGTGGCGGGAGGCTTAAGAGGTAGTAGACCTCGAACTAAGACTCGAAGACCCAAAAATGAATAGACAAACCAAAGGAATTGTGTACTCCAGGTGGTACTCGCAGCAGCGGAAATCCACCCGCGACCTCTTTGATCGCGGCCGGGGCAAGGATTCTGGAGGCCCCAACATTCATTTTTAACCCTACGGCAGCCCGGAACGACACCGGCCCCAGCGGCTCACTGTCTGACCACCTGGTCTGACTGAGCATGAGCGGTGCATCCAGCGGAGGCGACACCAATGATGGTGCGGCACGGGAAACCGCAAAGGTGGAACGCGCTCCTGAATTGGGACGTACTGCTGAATGCACTGCTAAGTGCCCAAAAAGTAGAGGTAAGAGGCGTGCCCGAAAATTGTGCAAAGAGGCTGACAAAGCCGAAGGCACAATGGTCGAGGCTAAACCTCGGGGGGAACCAGTTAAGAGGGTTAGGTCGACGGAGGTATCTCGTACCGAAATTGATCCGACCCTCCTTCCTGAGCTCCACCACTCTCTCAAATGTGCGCAGCGCGGAAAGCGTCGGCGATTGGGAAAGGCTGCTGAAGGAGGCATAAGCATGTCTGCACTTTCGGCATGCGCCTCCAACTCTCTTCCTCTTACTGGGAAGGATCAACTACCCAGTAAGAGCGGGATCAGTTCCCGTAATGACGGAGCCGGAAGCTGTCAAGTTTCTGCTATGGCCAGCGTTGCTGCCGAAAAAGGTGGTGGGGCTGACAGGCAGACTCCGAACGCAGAAGGCGAAGTCGTTACGGGTCCTAGCAATCCTCGAACTGGTAAGGCTGTCCCGAACCGTCGTCCGAAGGGAGCAGGTGCTTTAACCGAAAAAGGTAAAGGATCCCGCAAACGGAAAACCGCCGCTGGGGATAGCCTCGCTAGGGAGAGACTGTGCGATGCCTCCCTCTCCGGTGGGGCGGTGGGAAATCGGAGTCGAATGGCAGATGTGGCGACCCAGAAGGATCAAAGCATAGGCCAGGAGGCGAAGATAGCCAAAAACCACTCCTCGAAGGCGGGCACATCACACAACAAAACCCCTTCCTCCCGGAAGGAGATCCAAGTGACCGTAAAGAGTCGAGAGAAGCAGCTCTCTTATAAAGAGGCGGCCGTCTCCTCTGAAAAGGTCAGGATAGCTTTTTTTCCAGATCAATCTACAGCATTGCAAGGTCGCTACTGCTCTTTAAGGTAGTAGAATTGCATGTAGTAGAACAAATCATCACATTGTATCCATTCAGGAACCGTGGGTGTGGAATAAACGCCTATGTGGCCTTGGTGGTATACGTGATGCTACGATTCTTTATGATGAGCGATCCGAAAGGCCTAGGGTCGGCCTCATCATATCGAATTCACTATCGGCAACCAAACTTGGGCACTTTTGTGGACAAGATCTGGTGGCTGCTCGAGTAAGCTACAAAACGCACGGAGCAATAGAACACTTCGTCGTTGCGTCCGCCTACTTTCCCTACGATTCGTTACTACCTCCACCACCGAAGGAAGTCTCTGAACTCGTAGAGTACTTTGAAGCCAAAAAGATTGGTCTCATCGTGTGTTGCGACGCTAATGCCCAAAACACTGCTTGGGGCAGCAGCAAGTGTAACACAAGGGGGGACCGTCTGTTGGACTTCATTCTCTCGTCTGACCTTACCATCAACAATGTTGGCTTTCAACCAACGTTTTTTACGACAAGACGACAGGAGGTGATTGAACTGACCCTATCCAACAGATATGTGAAGGACATCACTAACTGGCGAGTCTTGCCTGATGCTACGCTGTCGGACCATAAATATATCGAATTCCGATTGGGTTGTGGGATCTCTTCCTTGCAGCGTAGACGGAAACCGAGAAGGACGGACTGGGTACGGTTTAGAGAGGAGCTTGAGAAATCCACTTAGGCCCTACCTAAGCTTAGAACGAAACAATTGGTAGAGAACGCTGTTCATAACCTGAATAGCGTCATCACCAGCTGTTTTGAACTCGCATGTCCTGTCAGCAAACCTCCCAGCAGGAAATTGGTCCCCTGGTGGAATGCCGAGTTCCAAATTCTTCGCAGGGAAGCCAGAATTCTTCTGAATAGATCGCTCAAATCAAATTCGGAAGATGACTGGAACAAGTATCGGTCGAAGCAGAAAGAATATAAGAAACTTATTCGTAAATCGAAGAACGATTCTTATAGGACCTTCTGCGAAGAGATCAAGTCTCTGAGTGCGACTAACAAGTTGGTCTGCAGTATCATCCTCCTCTTCGCCACATGCAGCACAGGTAGGCGTCTCACTGATGCCGAGCACGTAGAGATGCTTGGCAAAAGTGTAATGGACCGTGTTAACTCTCACAAGCCTTCTGCAGTCGATTCTCCTTAAAGACAGGAGGAATACTGCAGATTTTTTGCAGACATCGGGGCATACTCCTGCCTGTCCCTCTTCCCCTCTCGTGACAGTGTTCGCACTCAGCACACACACTGATTGAGTGCTAACGCAATCGGCGCGTAGCGGGTCGCGTGTGTTGTTCTTTGTTGGTGGAGCAAATCTTACTGTCGTAAGGGCATAACACCTACGGTAGTTTGTTTTTGCAAATCCGGCGATAGAACTTCACTTACGCGTCTCTGCTTTAACGGTTTTGTATCTATACATGTTTTGTAGTTAGCATTGATGAGGGATTCCTGTGTGCAGTTCTGCAATATTCGTGGGTTACGGAAGAATTTCTCTGAAACGTATATCCATCTCTCTCGCCACAAACCGGCTGTTTTGGCACTTTGTGAAACACAGGTCGATGAAAAGTCTGATCCTTCGGATTTCAGTCTTCCTGGATATAGCTTAGTGCCATTATTCGTTTCTCGCCGTGGTCTCGCCATCTATGTCCGTAGTGATATTGCTTACCAGTTACTTCCACAGTATAGTCAAACATCCACCCCGGAATTTAATTTCATATGGCTTAAATTCATATTCCGTAAGCACTCCATCCACTACTGTTTTCTTTATAGAAGCCCCAATCTAGACAGGAATGCAACATTTGATGCATTCGACGCACTGTCTGATTCCATCCAAAGAATTGTTTCCCTGTTCCCTCGCACTGAAATCATTTTAGCGGGCGATTTCAATGTACACAATTCTCAGTGGCTTCGACATTCTGGACAGACAACACCCGAAGGAAGGTATGTTGAAATTTTTGTTGAGTTAAATCACTTAACTCAACTTGTGAATGAGCCATCACGTATCCCCGATGTTGCTGGTCATACCAACACACTGGACTTGTTTCTTACCTCTCAGCCTGACAAATACACGATCGATGTATTGGAACCCCTAGGCTTGTCTGACCACTCCATGATATCAGCAAAATTCTCGAACTCCCACCATCCAGTTAAAGAAAAAGCTCCTAAGAGAACACTATGGCTATACGAGAAAGTCAACTGGTGCGGCCTTAACAACTTCTTTCGGATCTTTAACTGGTCGTTGTGCTTCCTCGACAACGACGTAGACGCCGCAACTGATATTATCGTAAACATTATCCGGCTCAGGGAGCTAAGTTTTCGGGCCTACAAGGCAAACAGTTCTGAGGAAAACCGAAAAAAGTACATACGGGCCAGAAATGACTGCAACACCCACATAAAATCCTTCAATGTCCCAAAGGTAGCAAAGTTTCTGGTCGTTTGTAAAAAACGTAAAAAACTCAACTAAGTCGTCTATACCGACGCTCATCCACAATGACATTCCAGCTGTCACGCCCTTAGACAAAGCTAACCTACTTGTTGCCCATTTCGCAACCAGTTCTCAGCTGCCAGCCGGTACTTTGTCTCCGCCTGTACTAGAGTGCGTCAATTCCACCATGGGACTAATCCACTTCCGCACTCGTACAGTTGCAAGGGTTCTTAAAGACCTCGACATACACAAATCCGCTGGTCCAGATGGTATTGCCCCAATAGTTCTGAAGAGGTGTTCTTCTACGCTTGCAAAACCACTTTCACCTTTCCTACACCTCTATGCTCTTTCCGAGTAGGTGGAAAACAGCATTTGTCCAGCCTATACCCAAAAAAAGGCAAATCATCTTCTCCCTCCAACTACCGACCCATTGCACTAACGTCCCTTCTTTCCAAGGTCATGGAAACTCTGATTAACCGTCAGCTTATGAAATATCTTGAATCACGGAAACTTCTCAATGACCGCCAATACGGTTTCCGCAGCAACAGATCCACTGGTGATTTGATGGCATATCTCGCTGAAAAGTGGAATCACTCGCTTCACCAAGCAGGTGAAAGCAAAATTGTTGCACTGGATATTTCGAAAGCATTTGACAGGGTTTGGCATGAAGCTCTTTTGTCGAAAATGCGTGCTTTTGGGATCGATGAGTCTCTTTTTCAATGGATTAGAAGCTACCTTTCGAATCGTTCAATTCAAGTTGTTTTGGACGGATTCAAGTCTGATACTCACTTTGTAAATGCCGGTGTTCCCCAGGGCTCCGTTTTGTCTCCGACACTCTTTCTTATTTTTATAAACGATCTCTTGTCTGTTACTTCTAATCCAATTCATTCCTTCGCTGACGACAGTACCCTCAGTTTCTCATATTCGTTCACCAGTTTACGACCCTGCACTTCGGTTGTAGATAATGAGCGGCAGCGTATGTTAAGCTCATTAACTTCCGATATCGACAGCATCATCCAATGGGGTAAAAACACTAGAGTGGAATTTAATGCTTCCAAAACACAATGCTGTCTCTTGTCGTTAAAGCGTATAAATAACCCGCAGCCATTATCCATGAATGGCACTTGCATCTCAGAAACTGAAAAGCTTTCCATTCTGGGTATGCGTGTTGCTCACAATCTTAATTGGAGCGACCATATATTCAGTGTCGTCAAGAATGCTGCGAAATGCCTAGGATTCTTATACAGATGCAAGAAATATTTCTCACCCTTAGATCTGGCTACAATCTATAAGGCGTTCATTCGCCCCAAATTGGAGTTTAACGCTCATGTCTGGTCCGGTGCTTCCAAGACCTCACTGCACCTACTAGACAGAATACAAAAACGAGCCATAAAACTGATAGGTGACTCCAGCATTACCAAAACATTAGACTCGCTGGAACACCGCAGGAATGTTACCTGCCTCTCCCTGTTTTATCGTTACTACCACCAAAAATGTATGTATGTGTATGTATGTTGGCGTTACAGTCCATGAAGAACCTGAGCCGAGCTTCTCTCAATCACCCATGTTGTGTGTGATTTCATTTTCACATAGGTGAAAGGGACCTACAGTTTTATTGCCGGTTCCGAACGGCGAATTTCGAGAAGCTTTTCATGACAATCTTACTACAGGGGGTTTTGTCAGAACCCCGCTGAGGAGAAACACCGTGGAAAACACGTTCGATGACATGGCTGTGTCGGGATTCGATCCCGAGTCATCGGCGTCAGAGGCCAACACACTACCCACTGCGCCACGGTGCTCTCATCCCGATCTGACATTGCCATACTGAAACGGAGTCGCCCCGGCTCACGGAGTGCTACATCCCGTTCGTAAGATAAGCTCTTTTCCACAGACCTTCGGGCCACGTGGAAGATTAACGGAAGTGCCGATTTGTCCTGTATCAGTTCGCGGTAGTCGTAATGTAAGAACGCTTCTGGGGGAACAAAGCCGCTAAGACGGGCTCTCTCGTGATATAACTCATTTGGGTAATAAGCCCCAGATATCAAGTTATTGGTCGAAGTCATCGCCCTTGCAACGTGACTTCGAATCAATTTGATCAAAAGGTTGTCAATTCTAATAATTTTGGCTCTATTGTATAGGACCTCGTTGGGATAGTATTTTATGTACTCGGATTCTGGTGTTCTGTGCAATGAGAGACAGGTCCTTAGACATTGTCTCTCAAACACTCGAATCCTTTCCATCAGGCTTGCACTCACATTGAACCAAACGGGACATCCATAGGCGATCATGGGCCTGATTAAAGCCATGTAACAGATTATTTTGACTTTCTTATCAAGTTGGCTGTTATGAAACAGCCATCTTAACAGAGTGAAAGCTTCCCGAACCCTGGCCAAAGCAACATCTATATGTTTATTAAAATACAGATATTGATCCAACCAGATACCGAGGTATCTGACTACGTTTTGGTTCGCCAGTGGACGCCCATTCGGACCAGTGATGGAGAATTTTCGCCAGTTTTTCCTGGTATCCCTAGAGGTCCCAGACAATGGCGTTCTAAACAAAATAGTTTCCGATTTTTGGAAGTTGATTTTCAGTTTCCGGTCATTACAAAACGTTTGAATTTTTTCGAAGTCCCGTCGCAAGAGAGTAACTATGACGTCAATCGTTGGACCTGTTCTATACGCGACTAGGTCGTCTGCGTATGCTATCGAGTGACGAAGCGAAGCATTAGACCACTGACGTAAATGTTGAAAAGGATCGGCGAGTTCACCGTGCCTTGTTGTAGACCATTTTTGATATCAAATGTTTGAGAAGAAGTCACTTTGGCAATTTTTACAACGAACCTTCTTCCCAATAACACATCATAGATCATATACAGCAGTGGTTTACTTATGCCTAGCTGGTTAAGCCTGTAGTAAAGTCCCTCTAACCATACGGTGTCGAAGGCTTTTTCCAAGTCAACCAGGCAGGCACCTGTGCATTGGTTCTTGCATCTGTTCCATTGGATATCCGACACGAGTTTCGACGCTGCATGAATAGTACCATGACCCGCCCTGAAACCGAATTGGTTATCCGGAATGATGTCTTTGTCCTCAACCCATTTTGAAAGGGCTCTGTGAATCATCTCGAATACCTTGCTGATGCTCGGAAGGAGACTTATCGACAGGAGATTTGCCGGGTTGGAAGAATCTTTTCCTTTCTTGGGGATGGGCTGCTCCACCGCTGTTTTCCAACGCACCGGATAAAATGCATTATTCAGCGCGTCGTTAAACAGCTATACGTCCGGAGAGACTGGCTTCGCGCAATCTTCGCTTGATGGTATCCACGGAAAGTCCGTTATCACTTGCACCAAAAAGAGCGGCTCGAATTTCCATTGCTATTTACGATTTTCCATCTTCGCAATGGTGGCGTCGGGTTTGAACATCGCAAGATTTATGGAGGGACATACCATTTTCAATATTTTGAATGAGGAAATTGAAAATGTATTTATTTGCGGTTTTCTAATGCGCTTTTAAAGCTTAAACAGGAATATCTATTAAGCGTTTCTGATTACATATGTGCACGATCGATTTTTATCTCCTTCTTCTTCGATGGCGTTACAGCCCATGAAGGACCCGAGCCAAGCATCTCTTCAGTCATCCACGTTGTGCGTGATTTGTTTTTCACACAGGTGAAAGTTCTTCGTTAAGTTGACTTCTTCTTCTTCTTCTTCTTCTTGACGGGCGCTACAGTTTGGGGTGAACGTGGGCCTCAACCAATATGCCCCTCGAACTAGTACGATCTTTTGCTAGCCTTTTCCATTGCTGCACACCCAGTTTTCTGAGGCCCCCTTCCACCTGCGTGCGCCATCTTAAGTGCGGCCGTCCTCTGTTTCTTCGTCCCTCGGGGTTGGATTCAAAGACTCTCTGGGCTAGAGCTGTGGTATCCATTCGCTCTACATGGCCTAGTCATCTTAGGCGTTGAATCCGTTGACGCCTGACTAGACTCATGTCGCTATACAACCCGTACAGTTCGTGATTAAATCTTCTCCTCCAACCCTCCTCTGTGTTTATGGGATCGAAAAACGCACGCAGAATCTTTCTCTCGAAACGACCAGGGATTTCCTTATCCGCTTTAGATAAAGTCCATGTTTGTGTGCCGTATAACAGGACTGGGATAATTAAGGTCCTTATATAATAAGGTCGTACGAGAGAGGGCTCTACTTCTCAGTTGCCACTTGAGCCCAAAGAAGCAGCGGTTGGCAAGAGTAATTCTGCGCTTGATTTCGAAACTGGTGTCGTTGTTCCAAGTCACTGCGGAGCCGAGGTATATGAAGTTCTTAACTACCTCGAACTTATATCTGCCAATATGCACGTTCTGTCCAAGACGTCGGTGGTAAATGTCCTTTTTCGATGACCGCAGATATTTAGTCTTGCCCTCATTAACTGCCAAACCAATTTTGGCCGTCTCCATCTCAATACTCGCAAACGCCTCATTGACATCTCGCTGCGATCTACCTATTATGTCAATGTCGTCGGCGTATGCAAGGAGTTGCGAGGATTTGAAATAGATTGTGCCTCTTGTATTGGCCAGAGACGAGCTTAGCAGGGATGTCAAAAGAAAACATGGCGTTATATATCTCGTCTCTAATTACGCTGTCGCATGCGGCCTTGAAGTCGACGAATAGATGGTGCGTGTCGACTTGAAATTCATTGGTTTTCTCCAGGATCTGCCGTAGTGTGAAGATGGTGGACTTCCCTGGCCTGAAGCCACACTGATAAGGACCTATCAGCTTGTTTACGAATGGCTTCAGGCGTTCACACAAAACGGCAGCGAAGATCTTGTATGCGACATTAAGGAGACTTATTCTTCTATAGTTGGCGCAGTCCAAGAGGATTCCTTTCTTGTGGATCGGGCAAACAATGCTGAGACTCCATTCCTCGGTCATGCTTTCCTCGGACCATATCTTACAGATGAGCCGGTGCATGCTCCTAACCAGCTCACCCCCAGCCGCTTTGAAGAGCTCAGCAGACAGTCCATCTGCGCCAGCAGCTTTATTCGACTTGAGTTTCGACATGGCAATCTCAACTTCATCGAGGTCAGGGAGGCGAAATTTTCTGCGATCTTCTTTGTTAAAAAATGGATCATTCTGCCTGTCATCGCCGTTATACAGTCTGCAGAAGTGGTTTTTCCAAATTCTCAGCATCGACTGCGCTTCTACTATTAGGTGTCCGTTCTCATCCTTACATGCCTCCGTTCGGGCTTTATAGCCATGAGACATTCGTTTTATCCGCTGATAAAATCTTCGAACGTCGTGCTTGCAATAGCACCTCTCCAAGTTTTCAATCGCCCGCTTCTCGTGCTCTTTCTTTTCTCTTGAGAAGCTTATGTTCCTCCCTTCTCTTAAGCTCGTAGAGCTCTCGAGCCGCTCTTGTTTGGCAAAGGCACTGGCGATCTCCGGCGATAGTAGCTTTCCGACGTCATAGCTTGGTGTTCTAACTCTACTCCGCGGTATTCGTGTTATGCGTCGACGTATCTTGGCTACTACAAAATAGTGGTCTGAGTCGATGTTCGCTCCTCGGAAAGTGCGAACATCAAGAATAGTGGAGGTCAATAGACTGACGTCAATCGCGATGTGATCAATCTGGTTGGTGACGGACTGATCTAGCGACCGCCAGGTGCCTTTGTGTATATCGAGGTGGGGAAATCGTGTGCTGGCTACAAGAAGATTTCGCCCCATGGCAAGGTCGATCAGCCTGTGTCCGTTATCGGATGTGGTGTCATGTAGGCTGTGTTTGCCGATGACCCGCTCAAGATGTTTTCTTTACCCAGCTTAGCGTTAAAATCTCCTAGTATGATTTTGGTATCATAGCTGGGACATTTGGTATATGTTCTGTCTAGGAGATCAAAGAAATCATCTTTGATGGAGTCATCCTTGTCTTCCGTGGGGGCATGGACGCATATGAGGCTGATGTTACAGAAATTTGCCCTGATGCGGATTGTTATGAGGCGTTCACTCACATACTGGAAACTTAGGACTTTATGTCTTAGTACACCTCTAACAACAAATCCGCATCCAAATAGTCTCTGTCCTCTCTCCCTATAGCAGTCACCGTAGTAAATGTCGCAGTTTTTCATCCACAAGGTACCATTCCATCGCATTTCCTGGGTGGCGGTTATGTCCGCTTTATAGCGGTCTAGGGCGTCCGCACCTAGGGACCTAACATTCCCCGTACAGAACCGAAGGTCCTTGTTTGTTTTTTGATTTCTTATAGGGTCGTCAACATAGATCCGTTCCATTTTATTATCCGAGGCTGTTTTTTGTTTCTGAGCAATCAGTGGTTTTACGGTTATGGTTTGCTAGACCATAGCCCAACCGACACTAATCCTGTTTGGTGGCGCAGGATACTACCGATTCGGCCTCTTCCGTCAGTAATTTCCCTTTTAAGGAAATTTCCAGATGTTCGGCTGCAGAGGCTCTTACTCGCTTTTTGTCGGGCTAGCATCCGTCGGCAGATGCTACCCCTACGAGGCCTTTGCTAGTCCTTCACCATCGTTTGTAGTATATATTGTGAAAATAGCAGAATTTTCGAGGTTAGTCGAAAAAGCTGCTGTGCTGTGTCCATAGTTGGTTTAAGCATTCCCATACGGTTAAAGGAAAAATACTTCGATTTTATCATATGTATAGGTAGATGACGTAGATTTTGTTTTCTACAATTCGCATTCAATGAGCAATTTTTTCTTCCCGGTCACAATATGGTATATCATCCGTACGATTTCCGTTGCTTACGACAAACTATCAGTCATTATAACCGATCTGTCACAACACCACACCTACCTGAGACACATCTTACACATCATTCGGGCTTATACTACAGACCGTGTCGCGTAGTTCCATTTGCATAAGCTACTCACAGTTCCCAGTTCCCACCATACTAAGAGCGCTTTTCAGTGGGCACCACTGAGAAGGAATAACGCACCCAGGGTCCAACAGTACCTCGACATTTTTGGTAATACCACAGCATCTGTTTACTCGAATGCCCCTTTCTTCATCGCAAGTCAATCGCAGAGTTATAAATGATCCCCCCACACTGCCCACACGGCAAATGAATCGAAGTTGGAAGTCAGAAAACCAAGTGTGGGTACTCGGCTGACCTAGTTATGTACATAGTATGCATGTATTGTCTGGTGGGAGTGCAGTGTACACTTTTAATTTGAAGTGTGCTCTGTTGTAGGAACTAACCACTATACCATGGATACAATGAAGTATGAAGACATTAAAAAGGGGCATGCTCCAGATAGGTTATAAGATACGAAAAGTAGAACCAGAAAATGGAAAAAAACGCTTTCTAATACAACTCATTAATAGCTTGTGACTTCTTAGCCTCTTCTTTGTAAACGAATGATGTCAATGCGACTCATAAGCACGAGCAGAAAGATCCGCGCAAAAATCTGTGGATCAATAAACGCTGTGAACGTATACTGAATATGAATCAATTGCAAATCAAATGGGCTTCACCACGACGCCAACATGAATTGACACATTAATATTCAAAGACAGAATCACAGACCTCCAGTATAAAGTATGAGGCTTGAAGCAATTAGTCGGATGTACTCGTAAAAATGTGCGAGTGAGGTGAGTTGCCAATTTGGCTAATGAATTTGCGGAGAGCACAGACACTTTACTTGGTTCACTGTCCTCTTATGTCTCGACCAAGGATATTACGATCGTGACCCTACAATTTAAGTCATATGTGGGTATATTCCCCATACACCCGATTTTCATAAAATTCGATTTTTGGAGGAGCAGGTAACCAGAGGGGGGATGGAGCGAGCACACAGCCTCCGCGTGGCCCCCCCTGGATAGCTACCCTAGGCACCCGCTAGGTAGTGAACTAATGTGTGCAGCGACCCAACCCCTTGTTCCTGGGGGAAGAGGAACCTGGCCCTCGAGGTTGGGGGTTGTGCTTAGGGGTAACATCCCTATTACGTAAAAACCTACTTGTTCCGAAACGACAACATTCCTCGGATACGGACGGATACAAAGCTGACGACCCGTGCAAACGACTAACGGACTCGAGAGTCTGCACCTGGAATGTGAGGTACCTTAACAGACCGGGTGCAGGCGATCAATTGGAGCAAACCCTCAACTGCTATAAAGCAGATATAACCGCACTCCGAGAAGTGCAATGGGATGGGTCAGGCAAAAGACGGATGAAAAACTGCGACATCTACTACGGGAACTGCTACAAGGAGAACAAAAAGCGCCTATTCAGGTGCGGATTCGTTATTCGAGGAAGACTCCGACAAAAAGTCTTAAGCTTCCGAGATATAACCTAACGCCTCATAACAATCCGCATCAAAGCTAAATTTGGAAACATTAGCTAAATATGCGCTCACGCCCCAACGGAAGAAAAGGACGATCGACTCAAAGCAGAATTCTACGATCTCCTAGACAAATCATATGCCGAATGCCCCAGCTACGACACAAAAATAGTTCTAGGAGATTTGAGTGCAAAACTGGGCAAAGAGGACATATTTGAGTCGATCATAGGAAAGCATAGCCTCCATAACACCACATCCGGCAACGGACTTAGTCTAATCGATTTCCTAACGGGGCCTAACCTCCTTGCAGCAAGCACGCGATTCCCCCATCGCAACATCCACAAGGGTACCTGGCGGTCTTTTGATCAATCGACCACCAACCAAATTGATCACATTGCGATCGACGCCAGACACTCCTCCTGTATTCTCGACGTACGAACCTTCCGACAGGCCAATATCGACTCGGACCACTACCTTATTGTAGCCAAAGTACGAATGAGGATATTAAGAATGCTTAGGAGTCGAGTAGGACTACGTAAGTTTGACGTCGGAAAGCTACTATCGCAAGAGACTGCCAGAATCTTTGCCGATCGTGTCTCCTCCAAGCTCTCTCAAAATCCGCTCACAGCAGCACAAACAATAGAGCCGGAATGGGCGCATTACCAGAGCGCCGTCAGAGACGCTGCCTCAGAGCTGCTGGGTTTCAAACCACCACCACCTAGAAACCCCTGGTTCGATGAACAATGCGAACAAGCCCATTGCAGCAAAACAAAAGGCATATAAAGCCATGCTGCAAAGACGCACGGGAGCTGCTCGCGAAATCTATGAGCTGAAGAGTAGAGAGGAACACACGCCAGAGCGGCGGCCTGCAGGGAAGAAAATGGAGAACTGGTAGTAGAGTCGCAGTCGATGTTGAGGATTTGGAAGGACCACTTCTGCATACTGTATAACGGCAATGATAGACAAGATACCGCTGTCAGGCAGAACGAGCCATTCGTAATGGACGACGATGTAACAGAATTCAGTCCACCTGATCTAGACGAAGTCTAAATAGCGATATCAAGACTTAGGTCTAATAAAGCCGCGGGCACAGACCGCCTGTCTGCTGAGCTTCTTAAGGCGGCTGGAGTTGAGTTAGTAAGGTGCATGCACCATCTCATTTGCAAGGTATGGTCGGAGGAAAGCATGCCCGACGAATGGAATCTCAGCATCGTTTGCCCGGTCCATAAGAAAGGAGACCCCTATAACTGCGCCAACTATAGGGGATTAAGTCACCTTCCCATCGCATATAAGATCTTCTCTGCCGTTTTGTGTGAACGCCTGAAACCATTTGTGGATAACCTGGTCGGCTCTTATCAGTGTGGCTTCAGGCCAGGTTAATCCACAATAGACCAAATATTTACGCTACGGCAGATCTTGGAGAAGACCCAGGAATACCAAATCGGCACTCACCACCTCTTTGTCGATCTCAAGCCTGCATATGACAGCGTGTATAGAGATGAGCAATACAAAGCCATGTCTAGTTTTAATACCCCTGCCAAACTCCTCCGACTGTGCAGGATGACAATGGAGAATTCTCGCTGCTCCATTAAGGTCGTTAATGAGCAAACCGGGACCTTTGGATTTAGGATTTAGGAGTTAGGCAAGGTGACGCACTGTCATGCAACTTTTTCAACATCGTGCTTGAAAAGATCGTGCAAGAGTCATTGGCCAACACAAGAGGTACGATTTATTTCAAGTATACGCAATTGCTTGCGTACGCCGACGACATTGACGTGATTGGACGGACACAGCGAGACGTCAATGGGGCCTTTGTAAGCATTGAGGTAGAAGCGGCTAAGATGAGTTTCAAGGTTAATTAGGGTACAACCAAATATCTGCTTTCATCTAAAAGAGGCGGTCAACACCGACGTATTGGCCAGAACGTCACCATGGGCAGATATAACTTGGAAGTGGTCAAGGAATTCGTCTACCTTGGCTCACTGATGACCGGCGACAACAACACCAGCGCTGAGATAAAACGCAGAATCACTCTTGCCATCCGCTGCTTTTTTGGGCTCAAGGGGTAGAGTCCTCTCTCGGAAAACCAAGGTGACACTATATAAGACCTTAATCATCCCAGTCCTCCTTTACGGCGCAGAGGCTTGGACCTTATCAAAAGGGGATGAAGAGGCTCTTGGGCGTTATCAGAGAAAAATTCTGCGTGCAATTTTAAGTCCCGTTTGTGTAAACGAAGAGTGGAAGAGAAAATTCAACCAAGAACTGTACGGGCTGTACAACGACATGGGCCTAGTTAAACGTCTTTAGAACCAACGTCTAAAATGGCTGGGCCATGTAGAACGAATGAACATCACCGCTCCGGCCCTAAGAGTCTTCGACTCTAAGGTGGCGCGCACAGATGTAAAAGGACTTCAACCAACTGGGCGTGCGGCACTCGAAGCAGCTGGCCAAAATCGTGCCGGCTGGAGAGGCTTGCTGGTTAAGGCCTTGGTTCACCCCGAACTGTACACCAACGACAAACCGGTCAAATGCCTTATTTGAAACCGATCTTACATCTTTAGTTATAAAATAAAATTTTCAGTGGCGCCTCTATCTTCTTCTTCTTTTTCGGCGCTACAGTTCATGGCGAGCCTGAGCCGCTTTTAAAAAACCTTTCCAACTGGCACGGTCCTTCGCCAGCAGTCACCAGTGCCACACGACTAGTTAGTTGGGGTCCTCTTCCACTTGCGTGCACCACCGCAAATTTGGCCGTCCTCGACTGCGTCGCCCCTCAGGGTTGGACACAAAGACCTTGCGGGTCAGAGCCGTGATTTTCATGCGCTCTACATGAGTTAGCCATCTTAGGCGCTGGATCCGCAGACGCCGTGCTACGTTCATGTCGCTGTACAGCCCGTACAATTCACTATAAAGTCTTTTCCTTGAATCCCCATTTATGTAGGTCGGGCCGAAAATCGTACGCAGAATTTTTCTCTCAAAACGACAAAGGGCCTCCTCATTCGCTTTCGATAAGGTCCATGTCTCTGCGCCATAAAGTGACACCGGGATGATCAGGGTCTCTATATGGTCACCTTTGTTTTTCGAGAGAGGGCTCTGGTTCTCAATTGCTTCCCGACCCCAAGGAAACAGCGGTTGGAAAGAGTTATTCTGCATTTGATTTCGGCACTGATGTCAATGCGGATCCTAGGTAGATGAAGTCCTTGACTACCTCAAAATTATACCTGCCAACATATGCGCCTGACCAAGACGCCGGTGGTTCGTGTCCTTTTTCGGCGACAGCACATATTTCGCCTTGTCCTCGTTTACCGCCAGTCCCATTTTAGCCGCTTCTGCCTCAATGCTCGTAAAGGCCTCAATGGCATTTCGCTGACTTCGTCCAATTATGTCAATGTCGTCGGTATATGCGAGCAGTTGTACGGCATGAAAAAAATGGCGTCCTTCGTATTGATCAATGAGTTTTGCACGATCCTTTCAAGGACGATGTTGAAAAGGTCACATGATAGCCCTGGCTAAAACCTTTTTTGACCTAAAAGGTATCAATTAAGTCGCTTTCGACCCTGATGGAGCAGCGAGAGTTCTTAAATGTCATCCCAAACAATCTGATGAGTTTGGCAGAGATGTCAAAACTAGACATGGCGTTGTAGAGCTCACCTCTATGTATGCTATCTTATGCGGCCTTAAAGTCGACAAACGGATGGTGGGTGTCGATCTGGAACTCGTTGTTTTTTTCCAGGATCTGCCGCAGTGTGAATAATTGATCGATAGTTGACTTCCCGGGCTGAAAACCACACTGTTATGGATCAATCAGTTTATTAACGAATGGTTTCAGGCGTTCACACAGTGCAGCAGAGAAGATTTTATAAGCGATGTATAGTAGACTTATATCTCTGTAATTGACGCAGACAAAGGGTCTCCTTTCTTGTGGATCGGGCAAAAAATTCTAAGATTCCATTCATCAGACATGCATTCCTCTGACCATATCTTACAGATGAGCTGGTGCATGCTCCTAACCAGGTCATCTCCAGCTGCCTTAAAGAGCTCGGCAGGTAGTCCGTCTTCTCCAGCAGCTTTGTTTGACTTAAGCTTAGAAAAAGCATTCCTAACTTCGGACGGAATTCTCTCCTATCATCGTCTGTTGTGAATGGGTCATTCTGCCTGAGAGCGGGATCTGTTTCGTCATCGCCGTTATACAGTCTGCAGAAATAGTCTTTCCAGATTCTTGGTACGGACTGTGGATCCACTACTAGATTTCCATCTTCGTCCCTTCTGGCCTTATTATCCCTGGCATGTTTGTTTTATTCGTTGATAAAGCCTCCGAATGTCGTTCCTGCGATAGCATCTCTCCATCTTTACGATCGCGAGCTTCTCATGTTCTCCTTTTTTTTTGTTTTGAGAAGCTTATGCTCCTCCCTCCTCTTTTGCTCATAATGCTCTTCCTTCTGTGCAGCGCCTCTTGATAGGCTTGCTGCTTGGCTGGGTGTGCCCTCGTACACTCGCCTCTATATAGACTCTAAAGCAGGATTGGCGAACCTTTTTAAGACGTGGGTCAAATTATGTTAATATTTTTTCATTACTAGCTCGTGGGTCACTAACGCTCATTTGCACCAAAGTGCTCAGAATGCTCAGTTAGCATATTTTGCCTAAATCCTTTTTTGACATCAAAACTATCGGTAAGGTGTTCACCGATTCGGATGGAGCAGCGAGCGTTCTCCAAAGTCATCCTACATAGTCTGACGAGTTTAGTAGAGATGTCAAAGGTAGGCATAGCGTTGTATAGCTCGTCTCTAATTACGCTGTCGTACGTGGCTTTGAAGTCGACAAGATTTGGCCGATGGTGGACTTCCCTGGCCTGAATCCGCACTGATAAGGACCTACCATCTTATTTATTAAAGGCTTCAGGCGTTTACACAAAACGGCAGAGCCGATTTTGTAGGCGATGTTAAGAAGACTTATTCCTCTGTAGTTGGCGCAGTCAGAGGGGCCTCCTTTCTTGTGAATCGGGCATACCATGCTGAGACTCCATTCCTCGGGCATGCTTTTCTCTGACCATATTTTACAGATGAGCCGGTGCATGCTCCTAACCAGGTCATCCCCAACTGCCTTGAAGAACTCTGCAGACAGTCCGTCTGCGCTAGCAGCTTTATTCGACTTGCGTTTCGGTATGGCGATCTTAACCTCGTCGAGGTCAGGGGGACAGAATTCCCTGCGGTCTTCGTCGTTGAAAAATGTATCATTCTGCCTGACAGCGGCATATTAACTAACATCGCCGTTATACAGTTTGCAGAAGTGGTTTTTCCATATTCTCAGCATCGACTGCGATTCTACTACTAGGTGTCGGTTCTCAACCCTGCAAGCTTCGGTTATGGCCTTATAACCTTGGTATGTTTGCTTTATCTGTTGATAAAACTTTTGAATGTCACGCCTGCAGTAACACCTCTTCAAATCCTCAATCGCGGTCTTCTCACGCTCTTTCTTCTTTCTTCTGAGAAGCTTATGCTCCTCCCTTTTTTTTTAACTCGTAGAACTCACGAGCTGCTCTTGTTCTTCTATGAAGCGAGGCTTTATATACATCCTGCTTCGCTGTGTGAATCCTCCTGCATTCGTCATCGAACCAGGTGTTTCTTCGTGGTGGAGCCTTGAAGGCTCAAAACTTCAGATGGAGTGCTTTTCAGGGCTTGTTAGCAAAGGGTCCACTGTTGTTCCTATTGACAGCGTGGAGGGTTAAGGTGTATTGGGAGACGTGATCGGTAAAAGCATGAGCGGTTTGTGGCGATAGCAACTTTCCGACGTCATTACTTTGTATTCTTACTCTACTCCGCTGCGTAGGCGCATCTTGGCTAATACAAGATATTGGTCCAAGTCGATGTTAGCTCCTCGGAAAGTTCGAACATCAAGAATAGGAGGAAATGGAGGAGTGTCTGACGTGGATCGCGATGTGATCAATCTGGTTAGTAATTGATTGATCTGGCGACCGCCAGGTGCCTTTGTGTATATCGAAGTGCGGTAAGCGTGTACTGGCTAGAAGGAGATTTCGCCCCGTAGTAAGATCAATCAGCTTGTGTCCGTTATATGATTTATCAAACTATTCAGCTTGATATGGCCTGGAACTTGTATCTAAGAACGGTGGGTTCTAAGAATCTTTAGTTTCGCTGGTACGTTACCGATTCTACTGGTTTTAACTCTAGCATAAGTATCGAGAGTAGGAGACATGAATCCACCCAAATTAGAAAATCTAGATGGTTGCTTAGCAATCGTGGGTCAGTTAAAGATTTGCGTGGGTTGGTGTCTGACCTACGGGTCATAGGTTCGCTACCCCTGCTCAGAGGCCCACAAATACAGATTGGTTTTGAAACTTCATACAAATCGAATCGATGGTCGAAGTGTAGATGTATTGAAAAAAGTTCCATTCCTTTAAAGTAAGAAGTAAGTAAATGTCGAACAGCGGTGTTGTGCCAATAAACTTTAGTTGACTCAATTTCACTAAGAAACCGTGAACTATGTACATGTGATCCCATTTTTGGTTAACCTTCCTATGAACTCCAACGTCGAACATATAATTAGGAATGGATCTATTCAACAAAACGTACTTCAACATCTCCTAATTACGCTTAATGGTTGCGTTATGCTTACCAACTGTCTTGTACACATCGCAAGGTTCACCAACTTTGAGAAATGAATACAGTCCATCATCTGCAACCAACACCAAGTCAACCGGTTGCATCAATCCATCTTTCAGTCAAGATGTCATCTCAATTTTCTTCACTGGCGCAATTACCCACGCCATAAAGGAAATGGATCGGTCATGTGTCAGGAGTTGTAGTTCAGTTCGAGTAAACCGCTAAATGTGCCCTATTATGTGCTGTCTCTGTTTTACCTTAACGACTTGAACTAGATGTCGGAGCGATTGTTGTCAGCTTGATCGTTGCTTAATTCACTCACATACCCTGACGGTTGTATCTTTATGTGACATCTCTAATTGTCGAGCACAATTGGTGCCGCCAATGGTTTGCCTCCCGTCTGATCTACGAGCACTACAGGCCCAGAATCCAAGAGAAAAGGTGAAATCATAAACTGAGAATAAGAAACAAAAAATTGTTATATGACCCAAGCACTTTTTATTACATCTCTTAAGTAGGCTCTGCTTCCCAGAAAATTCGCCCAGGTATGGTGCTGCCGGTAGAGAATACTTGCATGTTCATCTAATCCTTCGAAGCAAATAGAAAAAGTAAAAATAAACTGAAATTGTCCTGGGCAGGTGTGGTCTTATCATAAGGATGAAAATGCCAGCAGGTATCGGTGAATTGATTGGAATGTATCTGCAAATACTATCCTGCAAGTATCACAATGTGTATTGTGCATACGGGTAAAGGGCAAGTGGATAGGAATAAAGCATTACTACTACGTTTTGGGAAAGGATTTGTTTGGTCCTTAAACTAAACAACAGGAGTACACAATGGCGTGTGCAATTTTTCTTACTCTTGTTCGAGTACGAAATGCTGCTTGGATCGGTGAGATAACATTCGGCCTTACCTGATCCTGTTTTGTGTAATTTTAAAGAATGCAAAAAGGACTAAGCGATTTCCGGGTGATGTTTATTCGTAGTTTCACGGTAAGACGATTTTTTTTATAGGTCGCACAGGTTCAAGATGTTTTTCAAACAACCTGGACGGACTGCAAATGGTTTGGGTCGTAGATGCTCATTCACAACTCTCCGTGGGTGGTTGTCCTAGATAGGAGAAGAGGAACTCGATCGAATTTTCACGTTGGTTGTAGTTCCCAGCAAATGTTACAGTGCGATTATGGTGTTATATTAGGCCTGCACACGCAGAGTATGAATTTGAAGTGATCATATACTGTGAGTGTTATGTCTTCATCCGGACAGACAGAACATGACAGAACTGGACTCGTCAAACTCAACCCTGCAGAAAATGGGTGGATTTCTACACTGACGGGTCTAAAACCAAAGACGGGGTGGGCAGTGGAGTATTCTGCAAACAACTTAAGCCGTATAAAGCTCTAAAATGACCAGATCACTGCAGCGTTTTCCAGGCGGAACTGTTGGCAATAAAAGAGGCTTTGTCTTGGCTGAAGTGGAACGTAATATCCACCACGGATATTCGAATTCTCACAGACAGTCAATCAGCCTTAAAGTCGTTGGAGTCCTATGTGTACACATCAAAATCTAGTCTCGACTGTCGCCGATCTCTTAACGAGATGGCAGAACAGTTCAACATACAGCTTATCTGGGTACCGGGACACGGCGACATTACAGGTAATGAAAAAGCCGACACACTCGCCAAACAAGGAACGACGCTACAATCAATCGTGGCTTGTGAGGGTGTACCCCTTACAACCATTAAACATAATCTAGCCAATCTCGCCAGGGCCGAGACGAACCTGAGATGGACCCAGGGACATACCTGCGTCATCACCATCCAAATCTGGCTTCGGCTTGACAGCCAACGCACAAGGAGTATAATCTCCGTAAAATGAACTGACATCTACAAGGTCATTGGTGTCATCACAGGACACTGCCTCATTGGCAGTCACGCACAAAAACTAGGAACAGTTCCGAATGATTTCTGCAGAAGCTGTCAGGACGAGGAGGAGGTCGAATCCATTCCCCACCTTCTCTGTGCCTGTCCAGCTTTTTGCAACATCAGGAAACGTTACCAAGGCTCTTACTTCCTTAAGGGTCTGACAGATGTTCAGAAAGTAGGGATACCTAACCTAACCTGGCTATGGACATACTCGACAGTCGGTGATATTTACCACTGCACCATGGCCACCCCCAATTACGATTTTGAACGAATTGGTATGGTTTTCGTTGCTAATTACGTTTTTTTGTCTATTTTATCAATATTGCAGAATTCTAAATGGTTTTCTTCACTTTCTTCTGATCAACCTCGAATGCCATATTGGGTCTTCGTATGAGTTCCATCTAACAACATTAGACAGAAAGACTCGTGCCTTTACCGATCGCGTCTCTCTTAAGCTCTCCCATACAACTCAACCTTCCACGCACTCAATCGAACAACACCTTTGCAAATAACCATAGAAAATATCAAGAAACTTCTTACTAGTCATGTGTGTTTTCCTATCCTCAAGGTCACAGAATCAGTACACCGGTCCACAGAATATTTAACAAAGGTCTCGTAGGATTAACTGCTGGTCCGCTAAACAAAAAGACAAGCGAGTAGTGGCTTTCTGGCCAATACGCCGGTGTGGCCCGTTTCCATTTGATGAAAGTAGATATTTGGTTTTACCCTCATTAGCCTTAAACCCATCTTAACCGCTTCTACCTCAATGCTTACAAAGGCCTCATTGACATCTCGCTGTGTCCGTCCAATCACGTCAATGTCATCGGCGTACGCAAGCAATTGCGTAGACTTGAAATAAATCGTACCTCTTGTGTTGGCCAGTGACTCTTGCACGATCTTTTCAAGCACGATGTTGAAGAAGTTGCACGACAGCGCGTCGCCCTGCCTAAATCCTTTTTTAACATGAAAGGTCTCGGTTTGCTCATTACCGACCTTAATGGAGCAGCGAGAATTCTCCATTGTCATCCTGCACAGTCGGAGGAGTTTGGCAGGGGTATTAAAACCAGACATGGCTTTGTATAGCTCATCTCTATACACGCTGTCATATGCAGCCTTGAAGTCGACGAAAAGGTACGTGTTTATTGGTAAAACCGATTTTCATCATCTAATTCCATTAAAAGAAAAACAAAAAACGAGAAATTGGCCAATTTTGTGCAACCTTACACGGGCCATATAGGGGAAGGGAGCGAGCAAACAGAGCAAAGAAGTTGATCGCGTTTAACATGGCAAACGCCAGCTTCGATCTCTGTCCCTGCTCAATACAAGTTGACACACAGCCTCTGCGTGCCCCCCCCCCCCCCCCCCCCCCCTGGATAGCTACCCTGGCACCCGCCAGGTAGTGAACCAATGTGTGCAGCGACCCAACCCCTTGTTCCTGGGGAAAGAGGAACCTGGCCCTCCAGGTTGGGGGTTGTGCTTAGGGGTAACATCCCTATCACGTAAAAACCTACTTGTTCCGAAACAACAACAAGCCTCGGATACGGACAGATACAATGCTGACGACCCCTGCAAACGACTAACGGACTTGAGAGTCTGCACCTGGAATGTTAGGTCCCTTAACAGACCGGGTGCAGGCGATCAACTGGAGCAAACCCTCAACTGCTATAAGGCAGATATAACCGCACTCCAAGAAATGCGATGGGATGGACCAGGCAAAGAACGGATGAAAAACTGCGACATCTACTACGGGAACTGCTACAAGGAGAACAAACAGCGCCTATTCGGGTGCGGATTCGTCATTCGAGGAAGACTCCGACAAAAAGTCTTAAGCTTCCGAGATATAACCTAACGCCTCATAACAATCCGCATCAAAGCTAAATTTGGAAACATTAGCTAAATATGCGCTCACGCCCCAACGGAAGAAAAGGACGATCGACTCAAAGCAGAATTCTACGATCTCCTAGACAAATCATATGCCGAATGCCCCAGCTACGACACAAAAATAGTTCTAGGAGATTTGAGTGCAAAACTGGGCAAAGAGGACATATTTGAGTCGATCATAGGAAAGCATAGCCTCCATAACACCACATCCGGCAACGGACTTAGTCTAATCGATTTCCTAACAGGGCCTAACCTCCTTGCAGCAAGCACGCGATTCCCCCATCGCAACATCCACAAGGGTACCTGGCGGTCTTTTGATCAATCGACCACCAACCAAATTGATCACATTGCGATCGACGCCAGACACTCCTCCTGTATTCTCGACGTACGAACCTTCCGAGAGGCCAATATCGACTCGGACCACTACCTTATTGTAGCCAAAGTACGAATGAGGATATTAAGAATGCTTAGGAGTCGAGTAGGATGACGTAAGTTTGATGTCGGAAAGCTACAATCACAAGAGACTGCCACAATCTTTGCCGATCGTGTCTCCTTTAAACTCTCACAAAATCCGCCAAGAGCAGCGCAAACAATAGAGCAGGAATGGGCGCGTTGCCAGAGCGCCCTCAGATACGCTGCCTCAATGGTGATGGGTTTTAAACTGCCACCACCTAGAAACCCCTGGTTCGATGAACAATGCGAACAAGCCCATGCAGCAAAACAAGAGGCATATAAAGCCATGCTGCAACGATGGACGAGAGCTGCTCGCGAAATCTATGAGCTGAAGAGAAGAGAGGAACACACGCTTTTTGGAAGAAAGAAGAGAGAGCACGGAAAGCGTGAGATCGAGGAAATGGAGAGATGCATTTACAGGAATGACGCCCGTAAGTTTTACAACAAGGTAAAACGAACATACCATGGCTACAAAGCCAGAGCGGCGGCCTGCAGGGAAGAAAATGGAGAACTGTTAGTAGAGTCGCAGTCGATGTTGAGGATTTGGAAAGACCACTTCTGCAGACTGTATAACGGCAATGATAGACAAGATACCGCTGTCAGGCAGAACGAGCCATTCGTAATGGACGACAATGAAACAGAATTCAGTCCACCCGACCTAGACGAAGTCAAAATAGGGATATCAAGACTTAAGTCTAATAAACCTCCGGGCGCTGACGGCCTGTCTGCTGAGCTTCTTAAGGCGGCTGGAGATGAGCTGGTGAGGTGCATGCACCATCTCATTTGCAAGGTATGGTCGGAGGAAAGCATGCCCGACGAATGGAACCTCAGCATCGTTTGCCCGGTCCATGAGAAAGGAGACCCCTTTAACTGCGCCAACTAGAGGGGAATAAGTCTCCTAGACATCGCATGAAAGATCTTCTCTGCCGTATCGTGTGAACGCCTGAAACCGTTTGTGGATAACCTGATCGACTCTTATCAGTGTGGTTTCAGGCCAGGTAAATCCACAATAGACTAAATATTTACGCTACGGCAGATCTCGGAGAAGACCCAGGAATACCAAATCGACACACCACCTTTTCGTCGATTTCAAGGCTGCATATGACAGCGTGTATAGAGATGAGCTATACAAAGCCATGTCAAGTTTTAACATCCCTGCCAAACTCGTCCGATTGTGCAGGATGACAATGGTCGGTAATGACTAATGAGCAAATCGAGACCTTTGATGTTAAAAAAGGATTTAGGCAAGGCGACGCGGTATCATGCAACTTTTTCCACATTGTGCTTGAAAAGATCGTGCAAGAGTCACTGGCAATTGCTTGCGTACGCCAACGACATTGACGTGATTAGACGGACACAGCGAGACGTCAATGAGGCCTTTGTTAGCATTGAGGTAGAAGCGGCTAAGATGGGTCTCAAGGTTAATGAGGGTACAACCAAATATCTGCTTTCATCTAAAAGAGACGGACAACACCGACGTATTGGCCAGAACTTCACCATGGGCGGATATTACTTTGAAGTGGTAAAGGAATTCGTCTACCTTGGCTCACTGATGACCAGCGACAACAACATCAGTTCTGAGATAAAACGCAGAATCACTCTTGCCAACCGCTGTTTCTTTGGGCTCAAGAGGCAATTGAGAAGTAGAGCCCTCTCTCGGAAAAGCAAGGTGACACTATATAAGACCTTGATCATCCCAGTCCTTCTTTACGGCGCAGAGGCTTGGACCTTAACAAAAGCGGATGAAGATGCCCTTAGTCGTTTCGAGAGGAAAATTCTGCGTACTATCTACGGTCCCGTTTGTTCAAACGGTGTATGGAGGAGAAGATATAACAAAGAACTGTACGGATTGTCTACGGATACAGCGTCTAAGGTGGCTAGGCCATGTAGGGCGCATGGAAATTACAGCACGCAGGTGGAAGGGGACATTAACCAACTGGTCGTGCGGCGCTGGAAACATCTGGGCAAAAACCGTGCCAGCTGGAGACGCTTGTTGGTTGAGGCCCAGGTTCTCCACGGACTGTAGCGCCACCTAAGTAAGTAGTAAGTTACACGGGCCATATACGCATTTAGCTCTACACCCTTGACTTTAGATACGCATAAATATACAAATGTATCTCAACGTAATACGCCTTTATCTACATCTCGGATATATGTATTTGTGGTGCGTATATTCAATCAATGGATGGCAAAGGACTTACAAAGGCGTCGTAGGGGTGGCATCTATCCAACGGATGCTGGCCTGCTAAAAAGCCACCGCAGTCGAACATCTTGCGGCACTGTTAGTAAGTTCTGTCCCCACCTCCTGGTGCCATCTGGAGATTTCCTATGGAAATTGCAGACGGGGATGGGCGAATGGCGAGCCTCCTGCGCCAAAGAAACAGGATTAGTCGGTTGGGCTACGGCCTAGTAAGCCGTAACCGTAAAAAAAAATACAAACTCCGAAACAATCACAATCCTGGGATATAACGGACCGGATTTACGTTGACGACCCTTGCAAAAAACGAAAAAAGGACAATGATCTTCGGCTTTGTACGTGGAATGATAGGTCCCTAAACAGGCCACGTGCAGCTGGACAACTTGCGGACACCCTAGACCGCTATAAAGCGGACATCACCGCCATCCAGGAAATGCGATGGAATGGACCGGGTATAAAGCGGTTGAAAAACTGCGATATTTACTACGGCGACTGCTATAGGGAGAGAGGGCAACGATAGTTTGGATGCGGATTTGTTGTTCGAGGTGGACTAGGGCAAAAAGTCCTAAGCTTTCGGCATGTGAGCGAACGCCTCATAACAATCCGTATCAAGGCTTTTTAACATCAGCCTGATCTGCGTCCACGCCCCCACGGAAGACAAGGATGACTCCGCCAAAGATGAGTTCTTCGATCTCCTAGACAGAACGTATGCCCAATGTCCCAGCTATGACATCAAAATTGTACTAGGAGACTTCAATGCTAAGCTGGGTAAGGAAAGCATCTTTGAACGAGTCATTGGCAAACATAGCCTACACGACACCAACTCCGATAACGAACACAGGCTGATTGATCTGCATCCGAAGTTTTGGGTTTCAAGGCTCCACCACGAAGAAACACCTGATTCGATGACGAGTGCAGGAGGATTCATATAGCGAAGCAGGATGCATATAAGACCTCGCTGCATAAAAGAACAAGGGCAGTTCGTGAGCTGTACGAGTTAAAAAGAAGGGAGAAGCATAAGCTTCTTAGAGGAAAGAAGAAAAGCGCGCGATTGAGGATTTGGAGAGGTGTTACTGCAGGCGTGACGCTCGAAAGTTTTATCAACAGATAAAACGAACATGCCCAGATTATAAAGCCAGAACGGAAGCCTGTAGGGATGAGAACGGACACCTAGTAGTAGAATCGCAGTCGATGATGAGAGTATGGAAAAACCACTTCTGCAGACTGTATAACGGCGATGACAGTCAATGTACCGCTGTCAGGCAGAATGATCCACTTCTAATCGACGAACACACAGAATTCTGTCCCCCTGACCTCGACGAAGTTAAGATTGGCATATCGAAGCTCAAGTCGAATAAAGCTGCTGGCGCAGACGGACTATCTGCTGGGCTCTTCAAGGCAGCTGGGGATGACCTGGTTAGGAGCATGCACCAGCTCATCTGTAAGATATTGTCAGAGGGAAGTAGGCCCGAGGAATGGAGTCTCAGCATAGTATGCCCGATCCACAGGAAAGGAGACTCTTCTGATTGCGCCAACTATAGAGGAATAAGTCTCCTTAACATCGCCCACAAAATCTTCTCTGCCGTTTTGTGTGAACGCCTGAAGCCTTTTGTAAATAAGCTGATGGTTCCGTATCAGTGCGGATTCAGGCCAGGGAAGTTCGCCATCGTCCAATTCTTCACACTACGGCAGATCCTGGGAAAAATCAATGAATTTCAAGTCGACACTCACCACCTATTTGTCGACTTCAAAGCCGCATACGACAGCGTAATTAGAGACGAACTATATAACGCTATGTCTACCTTTGACATACCTGCTAAACTCGTCAGACTATGCAGGATGACTTTGGAGAATGCTCGCTGCTCCATCCGAATCGGTGAACACCTTACCCATAGTTTTGGTGTCAAAAAAGGATTTAGCCAGGGCGATGCGCTCTTCAACATCATATTGGAAATGATTGTGCAAAAATCACTGGCCAATACAAGAGGCACAATCTATTTCAAATCCTCGCAACTCCTTGCATACGCCGACGATATTGATATAATAGGTAGATCACAGCGAGTTGTCAATGAGGCGTTTGCGAGTATTGAAATGGAGGCGGCGAAAGTTGATCTGGCAGTAAACGAGGGCAAAACTAAATATATGCTGTCATCAAAAAAGGACGCTCACCACCGACGTCTTGGCCAGAACGTTTGTATTGGCAGATATAAGTTCGAGGTAGTTAAGGACTTCATCTGCCTTGGCTCCGCAGTGACCTGGAACAACGACATCAGTTCCGAAATCAAACGCAGAATCACTCTTGCCAATCGCTGTTTCTTTGGGCTCAGGAGGCAATTGAGTAATAGAGCCCTCTCCCGAACGACAAAGTTTATATAAGACCCTTATCTTCCCGGTCTTGTTGTACGGCACAGAAGCATGGACACTATCAAAAGCGGATGAGGAGGCCCTTGGTCGGTTCGAGAGAAGATTTTGCGCGTAATTTTCGGGCCTATAAACGCAGATGGGAATTGAGGAAAAGATTCAACCACGAACTTTACGGGCTGTACAGCGACATGAGCCTAGTCAGTCGTCTACGGATTCAACGCCTTGGTTGAGGCCCAGGTTCACCCCGAACTGTAGCGCCCACTAAGAAGAAGAAGATGATATTCAATTAATCAATCCAAAAAAAGCTAAAAAAAACGACGTGTCCTTGTTGGAAACCAAAATAGATCGTCTATCTATCTATCTATCTATCTATCCCCCAGATAGGTATATAGAAGAAAAGTAAGACGAGAGCTGTAAGATGGAAACAAAGAATGTATGAATACTACTACTTCCTTATTTAAAACGACCGACGCTCATAAATATCACGTTTTATAGCCCATTAGTGTTGAGTCAAGAAATGTTTGACTATTTCCTGAAAAAAAAAAAAAATTCTCTCACCCGTGGCCGGCAAGGAAGTATGGGATACAACAAACTTCATTGCCGATAGGATATTATCCCGAAAATAGAATCGACCTTAGCAAGGGCTTCTATCAGCTGATACGTTCATGAGTTTAGCTGGGATGCACGGGTATGCTATTTCACGTTCTTAGTTCGTACGTAGAACAATGATTTTTTGTCGAAACTTTCCTAAATTAGAAACTTCACTACACTTTCAAGATGACATCTCAATAATTGCTTTCTTCTAGATACCCGTATTCAGGGAGGTGTCTATGAATTTTGTAGATACGACTCCTACATACATATCACAGTGTGGGCGTGTATCACCTCCTAAGATGATACTTTGTGACATGCTGCTGCTAGCACATAAAGGTGGTGAGTCTGGTGAGTAATTTGCGTTAAATTTAGCTATTCGATTTGGTTCGATACAACTTCACGCAGGCAGAGTTGAATCTATGTATAACCAGTAGGCTTTCGTGATGTTTCCCTTCGGCTTAGGAGCTCATGGGAGAGATTTCGTTGAAGAGTTAGGGATTTTTTAGTCAGATGGCACGTTGAAGGTATGTACAAATGTTTTCTAAAAACAGCTCGGTTCCTGGCGACATCTTCTGTTTTCACTTAATTTCTTTTTCGGAAAATATAGCGCACGGATATCGTTGCAGTGGGGTACATGTGCACTAGCTGTGTTCGACACCGGTGTTGTATTGTGTCTTTGAATTGGGCCCGAAAGTTAAAATAAATATTTCGACTAAAATAGAACTATGGCATGGGGGCGTATGCTTAATGATTTATGATAATCCATTCACGAACTTTTCCTAGAGTGAGAGTTGCGGAAGAGAAATAATTTTAGTGAGAGATAAGTGAGAGATGACTAACAGGTAACTAATGGAAGCAACTCGACTTGTAAGACGAATAATCTAATATGGTTGTATTCCAATTAAATGCAAGACGGCAGATTAGCCATCAAGCTTCTAACAATTGCCTGAGACCTCGTGAAGTGATCAAACATACTGATGAAGGCATAACACTGACAGTATATGGTCCCTTCAAATCCATATTCTGTGTGTGCAATTGTAATATGACACCATTACACAGTTGCTGAGCACTACAACCAACTTCAAAATTCGGTCGGTTTCTCTCGAATCCCATCTAGGACGACCACCCCTGGCGAGTAGTGACCGAACATCTACGACCCAAACCACTGCACTCCGTTCAGGTTGTGTTATAAATATTATAAGAGCATACTGCATACTTTTGAACCTGCAGGAACTATAAAAAAAAAAAACAAGAAACATGCCCCTCCAACTAGCACGATCTTTTGCTAGCCTTTTCCATCGCCGCACCCCAGTTGACTGAGGTCTTCATCCACCTCTGTGTGCCATTTTAAGTGCGGCCATTCTCAGTTCTTCGTCCTTCGCGGTTGGATTCAAATACTCTTTGGGCTGGAGCTATGGTGTCCATTCGCTCTACATGTCCTCGCCATTTTAAGCGTTGAATTCGTAGACGCCTGACTGGACTCATGTCGCTGTACAGCCCATAAAGCTGTAAAATCACATGCAAAGTCTTTCTCTCGAACCGACCAAGGACCTCCTCACCTGCTTTTGATTTCGGAACTGATGTCGTTATTACAGGTCACTGCGGAGCCAAGGTAGACGAAGTCCCTAACTACCTCAAACTTATGTCTGCCAATACAAACGTTTTGACTAAGACGTCGGTGGTGAGCATTCATTTTTGATGACAGCATATATTCAGTTTTGTCCTCGTTTACTGCCAAACCAATTTTAGCCGCCTCCGCCTCAAAACTCGCTGTTTTCTTTCGATTATGTCAATGTCATCCGCGTATGCGAGGAGTTGTGAGGATTCGATTGTGCCTATTGTGGCCGGTGATTTCGACACAATCATTTCTAAAACGATGTTGAAGAAATCTCACGACAGCGCAGAGCGACTGAATCCTCTTATGACCTCGGTCAGGTGTTCACCGATTCGGATGGAGCAGCGAGCATTCTTCAAAGTCATCCTGCATAGTCTGACGAGTTTAGCAGGGATTTCAAAGGTAGGCATGGCGTTGTATAGCTCGTCCTTAATTACGCTGTCGTATGCGGCCTTGAAGTCGACATATAGGTGGTGACTTGAAATACATTGCTTTTTTCCAGAATCTGCCATAGTGTGAAGGTTTTGTCGATGGTGGACTTCTCTGGCCTGAAACCACACTGATAAGGACCTATCAGCTTATTTACAAAAGGCTTCACGCATTCACACAAAAAGGAAGAGGAGATTTTGTAGGTGATGTTAAGGAGACTTATTCCTCTGTAGTTGGTGCAGTCATTCCTCGGGCATGCTTTCCTCTGACCATATCTCCCAGATGAGTTGGTGCATGCTCCTGACCGGATCATCTCCAACTGCTTTGAAGGTGCTCAGCAGACAGTCCGTCTGCGCCAGCAGCTCTATTCGACTTGAGTTTCGATAAGGCGATCTTAACTTCGTCGTGGTGAAGTTCTCTCTGATCTTCGTCGTTAAGAAATGGATCATTTTGCCTGACAGCGGTATTTGACTAACATCCCCGCTATATAGTCTGCAGAAGTGGTTTTTCCATATTCTCAGCATCGACTGCGGTTCTACTACTAGGTGTCCGTTCTCATCCCTGTAGGCTTCCGTTCTGGCTTTATAACCTTGGCATGTTCGCTTTATCTGTTGATAAAACTTTCGAACGTCACGCCTTCAGTAACACCTCTCCAAATCCTCAAGCGCGCGCTTCTCGTGCTCTTTCTTCTTTTTTCTAAGAAGCTTATGCTCCTCCCTTCTTTTTAACTCGTTGAGCTCACGAGCTGCTCTTGTTCTTCTATGCAGCGATGCTTTAAATGCCTCCTGATTTGCTGTGTGAATCCTTCTGCACTCGTCATCGAACCAGGTGTTTCTTAGTGGTGGAGCGTTGAAGCCCAAAACTTCAGAAGCAGTGCTTTTCAGAGCTTGTTTGCAAGGGTTCCACTGTTATTCTTTTGACTGCATGGAGGTATGAGTTGTATGGGAGAACTTAAGGGAGACACGATCTTTAAAGCACGAGCGGCGATAGTAGCTTTCCGATGTCATAACTTTGTATTCTTACTCTATTCCGCTGCGTTCGTGATATTCATAGGCCTATCTTGGCTACTACAAGATAGTGGTGTGAGTCGATGTTAGCCCCTCGGAAAGTTCGAACATCAAGAATAGTGGAGGAGTGTCTGACGACGATCGCGATGTGATCAATCTGGTAAGTGATTGATTAATCTGGCAACCGCCAGGTGCCTTTCTCTCTATCAAGGTGCGGGAAGCGCGTATTGTCTAGTAGGAGATTTCGCCCCGTAGCAAGATCAATCAGCCTGTGCCCGTTATCGGATGTCGTGTCATGTAGGTTGTGTTTGCCGATGACTCGTCCAAATATGCTTTCCATACCCTGCTTAACATTGAAGTCTCATAGTACAATTTTGGTGTCACAGAGAGCCGAAGATCATTATCCATTTTTCGATTTTTTCTGAAGAATTGTGGGGTTTCCCGGTTATGGTTTGATAAACCATAGCCCAACTGACATTAATCCTGTTTTGTGGCGCAGGATGCTCACCATTCGTCCTCTTTTGTTAGTAGTTACCATGGTCAAAAAACTTCCAGATGATACCACGAGGAGGTGGAAGTAGGACCTGGCTAACAGAGCTGCAAGATGTTCGGCTGCAGAGGCTCTTACTCGTTTTTTTTTAGCGGACCAGCACCGGTCGTTTTTTACCATCCGACCTTGCCAGCCACATATACATATTTCTCCTAAAGCCATTCGTCTATATTAAGTCCGCTTCTGTGCATATGTTCACTGACTATTGCCTAAGACCTCACGAGCTTACATGTATTCCTGCTATATACATATGTAGCATCAACCTTAGTTACCTATATGAAATTGGTCTTCAATTCAGCACCACTGACCTTTTACTTGGCATCATCTACGTGCAAGAGAATATGCACCTGGACAATTGAATCCAACTAGTGTAGTATGAACGTTATCACCTGTTTTTTGATCTACGTCAGTCAAAAGGAGTAAAAAAGGAAAGAAAGAATTAGTGGACAGGTTAAGTGGTGCGAAAGGTGCTAAGACAAGGGCATGAAAGGGAAAATGAAGGGATATGCATACCCCTATAGATCATTACCTCATTTAAATCTGCTCTTTTGTAGTCTTCGTCAGTTATTTGGAAGTTGATTTAAAGACCAGAAACCGATTACCTGCTTGAATCAAGAGACAAAAAAACGAAAAAGTTTGTGAAACGAATATTTTGCTGAATTCGCAGAATTCAATCTCCGCACATTTGTGTCATAACATATAGGTACACTATAGGTACACTAGAATGATTAAGGTTTTCATGTCTTCTGTCTTCCATCGTAGCCCTGAATTTTGTTATCTGAGCCTCCACAGACTTAACTTGATATTCAAATTCCCTTTAGCAATTCAAGAAGCTTTTTTGTTAGACGGGCAGATACTTGCACTTTAAATTGCACTTTAGTAAACAGCGCTTATTCGGATGCGGATTCGTTATTCGAGGAAGACTCCGACAAAAACTGTTAAGCTTCCGGGATGTAAGCGAACGCCTCATAACAATCCGCATCAAAGCTAATTATGAAACATTAGCTTGATTTGCGCTCACGCCCCAATCGAAGAAAAGGATGATCGACTCAAAGAAGAATTCTGCGATCTCCTGGACAGAACTTATGCCAAATGTCCCAGCTACGACACGAAAATAGTTCAAGGAGATTTTAAGGTGAAATTGGACAAAGAAGACATATTTGAGTCGATCACGGAGAAATATAGACTACACGACACCACGTCCGAAAACGGACATCGGCTACTCGACTTCCTGGCGGGGCGTAATCTCCTTTTGGCTAGCACACGATTTCCGCATCTCAATATTCACAAAAGAATTTGGCTATCATACTTGATCAGTCTACCACCAATCAGATTGATCACGTTGCGATCGACGCCAGACTTATTACTTATCAGGCCTGCGATCCATGGAGGATCTGAGCCTGAGCTATAGCTGCCTTCCATCCTTGACGGTCCCGGGCACGCTGCTTCCAGTTGTCAAGACCAAGATGTCTTACATCCGCGATTACTTGGTCTTTATACCGAAGGTTCGGTCTTCCTCTTCTTCTCGAACCAGGAGGCTCGGAGTCGAAGACCCTCTTAGCTGGAGCGTTGATGTCCATGCGCTCGATGTGGCCGAGCCAGTGTAGTCGACGGATCCTTGCCTTCCGGACTACATCCACATCTTGGTACAGCTCGTAGAGTTCGCGGTTGTGTCTTCTTCTCCATTCACCTTCCTCACAGACAGGACCAAATATCCGGCGCAGAATTTTTCTTTCGAAAGAACCCAAAATCAGCTCCGCTGTCCTGCTTATCGTCCAGCTTTCGGCTCCGTACAGCAAGACTGGCAGAATGAGCGTTTTGTAAAGCATGACTTTGGTCTTTCGAGTGAGGAGTTTTGACCCCAGTTGCTTGGACAAGCCGAAGTAGCAGCGGTTGCCAAGGGCGATTCTACGCCGGATCTCCACTGTGGTGTCATTTGTGGAATTTACGTTTGCCCCGAGGTAGACAAACTCCTTAACTACCTCGAAATTGTAGCTGTCAATTGTTATGTTTTGTCCCAGGTGGTGAGCGACGGATTGGTTTTTGCTTGACAGCATGTATTTCGTTTTGTCCTCATTGATCTTAAGACCAATTCGTTTCGCATGTTCTTCAATCGCCGTGAATGCTTCCACAATGCCACGGCGAGAGCACGCGATGATGTCGATATCATCCGCGTATCCTAGCAGCTGGATGGACTTGTAAAAGATAGTGCCTTCCCTGTTGACGCCTGCCCGTCGCACTATCTGCTCCAGCACCAGGTTGAAGAATTCACATGACATACTGTGTGAACGTCTAAAACCATTTTGCACCGCACTAATCGGCAGCTACCAGTGCGGCTTCCGGCCCGGCAAATCAACTATAGACCAAATTTTCACACTTCGACAAATCCTGGAAAAGACCAACGAGTTTCGAATCTATACACACCATCTTTTCATCGATTTCAAAACCGCATACGACAGCATTCATCGTGAAGAACTGTTTGGGGCGATGACCGAATTCGGGATCGACGCCAGACACCCCTCCAGCATCCTAGATGTACGAACCCTCCGAAGAGCAAACATCGACTCGGATCACTACCTTGTGGTAGCTAAGGTACAAATGAAGATATCAAGGATGCCACGAAGTCGAGATGGACAACGAAAGTTTGACGACCGAAGGCTACAATCGCAGGAGACTGCTAGGACCTTTGCCGATCGAATTTCCCTCAACCTCTCGCAAGCCCTCACATTGAAACAATCCACAGAACAACAGATACACAGCCTCTGATGTGTTGGGCTTCAAACCACCGTCAGCTAGAAACACCTGGTTTGTTGAGCAATGCGAGCAAAACCATGTAGCAAAGCAAAACGCTTACAAAGCCATGCTACATAGACGGACGAAAGCCGCTCGTGAACATAACGAGTAGAAACGGAGAGAGGAACACACGCTTTTAAGGAAGAAAAAGAAAGAGCCTGAGACCAAGGTGATGGAGAGATGCTATTAAGGAATAATGCTCGCAAGTTTTGCGAAAAAGTAAAACGAACATGCCATGCCTTTAGGGATGAAGACGGACAACTAGTAGTAGAGTCACAGTCGATGCTGAGAATATGGAAGGAACACTTCTCTAGACTGTTTAACGGCGATGAAAGATCTAATACCGCTTTCAGGCAGAATGGTCCATTCGCAACGGACGAAGATGCAAGAGAATTGAGTCCACCCGACCCAGATGAAATTAAGCCAGTCATTTCAAAACTGAAGAAAAATGTGGTCTAGGTGCGTTCCACAAGATCCACATGACTAACTTACCATATTTTTTCATTTTTATCTCCCGACGCTAAAAAAGGGGCGTGTGGCTGTCTGAGGCATCGTAATTCCTGAACGAATGGACCGATTATGATGCCTAACTGGAAACTCACCCCATGGGCGCACTCCACGTACCGGCGAAAATTCCGGTACGCACGTGCGCACATACGTACACATGCACATACGCCTCTATAAAAACCTTGGATTTGGATTATGGTGGCCTTGAAGCGTGGAGATATATGTCAAATTATGGAATTCGCAAAATCGGCCTCATAACAATAACTTCCCACTGGGAAGTTAATAATAATAAAGCCGTGGACGCAGACGGGTTGTCTGTCGAGCTATTTAAAGCAGCTGGAGATGATCTGGTATCGCACATGCATCAGCTCATCTGTAACATATGATTAGGGGAAAGCATGCCCGACGTATGGAATCTCAGCATCGTTTGCCCAGTCCATAAGTAAAGAGACCCCTTTTTCTGCGCCAACTACAGGGGAATAAGTCTAAGAATAAGTGTAAACGTCGACAACTCTTCGTGGATAATCTAATAGGTTTGTATTAGTGTGGTTTCAGGCCAGGTAAATCCACAATAGACCAAAGTAGACTTAAGTATGCAACACAGTTGTGAATGGAAAGCGACCAAACGTACTGCTGCAGGCATAACACTCACAGTACATGGTCAATTGAAATTCATCCTCTGTGTATGCAATATTAACACCAAAAGTGCATGAACAAATTACTATGAATTATAACCAACGCGAAATTTGGTCGGCTCTTGTCCTATGTAGGACAAACCACCCCTGAGAGTAGTGAACGAACATTTGCGACCCAAAAACCACTGCACTCCGTTCAGGTTGTGTGGAAAAACATCAACCTGTGCGAAACTCTCCCTCTCCCTGTTACCTTCGCTCGCACAACGTTCATAACGTTATACGGCCTTAGCCTTAAGTACGAGTGTAACTATAAAAAAAAAAATATTCACACTGCGGCAGATCTTGGAGAAGACCAAAGACATTTTCCTCGATTTCGAAGCCGCGTATAACAGCGTACATAGAGAAGAGCTATACAGCTTCACGTCAAGTTTTGACATCACTGCCAAACTCGTCAGATTGTGCAGAATAACAATGGAGAACTCTCGCTGCTCGATTAAGGTCGGTAGCGAATTAACCGATACCTTTGATGTTAAAGAAGGATTTAGACAAGGTGAGGCATTGTCCTGTAATTTCTTCAACACCGTGCTTGAAAAGATCATACGATACTCACCGGCCAACACAAGAGGTACGACCTATTCCAAGTCTGCACAACTGCTTGCGTACGCGGATGATATTGAGGTAATTGGACGAACACAGCGGGACGTCAATGATGCGTTCAAAAGCGGCTAAAATGGGTCTTTCGGCTAACGAGGGTAAAACCAAATACATATATGCTGTCAACCAAAAATGACGCGCAACACCGACGTCTCGGCCAGAACGTCACAATTGGCAGCTACAGATTCGAAGTGGTTAAGGGCTTCGTCTACCTTGGCTTACTAGGGACCAGCGACAACAACACCAGCGCTGAGATCAAACGCAGAATTACTCTTGCCTAGCTGCTGCCGCAGACGGACTGTCTGCTGAGCTCTTCAAGGCAGCTGGGGATGACCTGGTTAGGAGCATGCACCAGCTCATCTGTAAGATATGGTCAGAGGAAAGCATGCCCGAAGAATGGAGTCTCAGCATCGTATGCCCGATCCACAGGAAAGGAGACCTTCCTGCTTGCGCCAACTATAGAGGAATAAGTCTCCTTAACATCGCCTACAAAATCTTCTCTGCCGTTTTGTGTGAACGCCTGAAGCCTTTTGTAAATAAGCTGATAGGTCCTTATCAGTGCGGATTCAGGCCAGGGAAGTCCACCATCGACCAAATCTTCACACTACGGCAGGTCCTGGAATAAACCAATGAATTTCAAGTCGACACTTACCACCTATTTGTCGACTTCAAAGCCGCATACGACAGCGTAATTAGAGACGAGATATACAACGCTATGTCTACCTTTGACATATCTACTAAACTCGTCAGAGTATGCAGGATGACTTTGGAGAATGCTCGGTGCTCCATCCGAATCGGTGAACACCTTACCGATAGTTATGATGTCAAAAAAGGATTTAGGCAGGGCGATGCGCTGTCGTGTGATTTCTTCCACATCATATTGGAAATGATTGTGCAAGAACCACTGGCCAATGCAAGAGGCACAATCTATTTCAAATCCTCGCAACTCCTTGCATACGCCGACGATATTGGCATAATAGGTAGATCACAGCGAGATGTCAATGAGGCGTTTGCGAGTATTGAGATGGAGGCGGCGAAAGTTGGTCTGGCGGTAAACGAGGGCAAAACTAAATATATGCTGTCATCAAAAAAGGACGCTCACCACCGACGTCTTGGCCAGATATAAGTTCGAGGTAGTTAAGGACTTCGTCTGGCTTGGCTCCGCAGTGACCTGGAACAACGACATCAGTTCCGAAATCAAACGCAGAATCACTCTTGCCAATTGCTGTTTCTTTGGGCTCAGGAGGCAACTGAGTAATAGAGCCCTCTCCCGAACGACAACGTTGGCCCCATATAAGACCCTTATCATCCCGGTCCAGTTGTACGGTGCAGAGGCATGGACACTATCAAAAGCAGATGAGGAGGCCCTTGGTCGGTCCGAAACAAAGATTTTGCGCGTGATTTTCGGGCCTATAAACGCAGACGGGGGATGGAGGAGAAGAATCAACCACGAACCTTACGGGCTGTACAGCAACATGAGCCTAGTCAGGCGTCTACGGATTCAACGCCTAAGATGGCTGGGCCATGTAGAGCGAATGGACACCACAGCTCCAGCCAACCCCGAGGGACGAAGAAGATGAGGACGGCCGCACTTAAGATGGCGCATACAGGTGGAAGGGGACCTCAGCCAAGTGGGTGTGCGACAATGGAAAAGGTTAGCAAAAGATCGTGCTAGTTGGAGGGGCATGTTTTTTTTTTTTTTTTTTTTTTTTTAGAGACTCGCGCAGGTTCAAAAGTTTTTCATATTCTCTTATGATGTGTTGACACACACAACCTGAACGGAGTGCAGTGGTTGGGGTCGTTGATGTTCGTTCACTACTCCCAGGGGTGGTTGTCCTAGACCGACCAAATTCTGCGTTGGTTATAGTCCGTAGTAATTCGTTCAAGCACTTTAGTATTGCATACGCAGAGGATGAATTTCGGTTGACCATATACTGTGAGTGTTATGCCTGCAGCAGTACGTCTGGTCACTTTCCATCCACAACTGCGTTGCATACTTTTTGTCCGTATAGGAATTACTTTTTCTTGGCTATGAAGCGAATTTGAACCATAAACCTTCGGCTCGGCGGTCGATGGTGTCAACCACTGCACCACGGCCACCCCGTTGGTTGAGGCTCAGGTTCACCCCGAACTGCAACGCCCATTAAGAAGAAGAACCGCTGCTTCTTTGGGTTCAAGAGGCAATTGAGAAGTAGAGCCCTCCCTCAAAGAATCAAAGTTAAGCTGTACAAAACCTTAATCATCCCCGTCCTCCTCTATAGATCAGAGGCCTGGACCTTAACGAAAGCGGATGAGGAGGCTCTTGGTCGTTTCGAGAGGAAAATTCTGCGAACTTTCAACGACGAACTATACGGGCTGTACAGCGACATCGGCCTAGTATGACGTCTACGGATCCAGCGTCTAAGATGGCTAAGCCATGTAGAGCCAGCTCCTGCCCGAAGAGTCTTCGAGTCCAACCCCGAGGGACGACGCAACAGAGAACGGCCGAATCTAGGGTGGCGCACACAGGTGTGCGCTGGGAAACTCCCAACTGGGAGTGCGTCGCGGGAAACACCTGGCAAAGGACCGTGCCAACTGGAGAAGTTTGTTGGTTGAGGCTCAGGTTCACACCGGACTGTAGCGCCACCTAGGTAAGTTAGCTAGTCTATTCATTTTGTCTAGTATAACTCGTAATAGTATGTTAATAAAATTAGATTTAAACCAAAAAAGAAAAACAAATTACACCTCGCCTATTTAACCCTTATCCGGGCAGAGAATTTTACTTACACAAACGGACCTATGTGTCCGGTAGACACATTTGAAAATATTGAATTAAATACAAATGATTCACAAATTTGTTTCTGTGTTCTTGAAATTGAAGAAGGGCATATATAACACCTTCTTTTTTTTTTCTTGCTAAAGGTACTTCCGAAGTTGTGTTTGGTTGCGGTAAAAAGTGTGACATTGCCTTTACGGAAGACCTCGATAAACCAATATGATTTCTGCGTTCAATCTGCTGCTTTATTAGAGATTCGGCAACACTCACAAGAAACAACCATTTTCGTTGGTGGTATTTTTCATTCCATTTAGGGTATAAGTTTGTCCAGATAACATATGCAGCTACAGAACTTACATCCAGCAAATTTGCAAAGAAAGCAAATGGCCATCGGTTTGTCCGTCGCTTAGATATGTACGCGTGCACCAACTGGCCAAGAGAATCTACTCCTCCCTTTGTTTTGTTGTAGCTCAATATTATTTCAGGCTTTTTGGATTCTGCTGTGCAGATCTCTGGCTTGTGATGAGTAGTAGATAAAACTAAAACACATTTATTCTTTTTTGCACATAAGAAACAAGAGTAGCTTTTTTGGTAAATCCAAACATCGATGAATGTTCTTCTCTGTTTCGATGTGACAGAAATTTTTTCGGCACAAATCTTTTATTTTTTCTTACTGTACCGATTATAGTCAAGCCATTTGTTAGCATTTTGTAAACTAAATCCAAGTCAGTAAAATGATTGTCAAATGTTATATTTCTATGAGATCCGTAAAAAGGTTCTGTTATTGATGCTACTACTTGCGCAGCAAGGCCTTTGGCGACAATATTTCCTTCTTTTCCCACATATGGAATACCATTCAGAGGGTAAAATGTTGTCGAGTCACAGGCCCACCAAATTTTCATCCCATATTTGTCTGGTTTAGCAGGCATGTATTGTTTGAACGGACAACGTCCTCGGAATGGCATAAGCTGCTCATCCACCGTTATATTTTCGCCTGGAGTATACATTTTTTTTTCAAATTATTATTTATTTTATGGAAAATGTCCTTTATAGGTGCTAATTTATCTTTTTGCCGTCGAAGCGATCTACTTGCCTTGTCATCAAACCTTATGAACCTCAACAAAAACTTAAAGCGCGTCAAGCTCATTGTAGCCCTGAAAATTGGAGGACCGTAAACAGGTCTCGATAAAACATCGTAATTGGTTGTACTTTGTTTGAGATGCCCAGCAGTCAGTAGCAAACCAAAAAATGCATACATCTCAACACTATCTGTGTTCCTCCAATTTTCTTCCGTCAAGACTCGAGAACCTTCCTGGTTTGTAAATTGAAAAATTTCATTGACAATTTCAGCATCCAAATATAAATAAAAAGCGTCCACCGGGTCATAAACTTGTCGTCCTGGTGGAAGATTTACTTTGTGCAACGACTTGACACCTCTGATTATATTATGTGCCCGAATGCGACCAGAAGCAAAGGAGTATTTGACCAGGTGACTTTATCTTTTGAAGTGTGGTTCTTGTGACTCAATCACGCTTCCGTCTCCCGATCCCTCTTCCTCTTATCACTGATCACTGAATATCCCTGATATTCGCGATTTGATCATTTTCTGTTTCACTTGCAAGGGAAGTATTATCCAATTTCGAATCAGATTCAGAACCAATATCCTCAACGTGATCATCATCAGATAAATTAGCTAAAATGTCTTCTAATTCTCTTTCAGATAACGCTCTATTGTTCGCCATTTTTAGGAATTACTAAAATATGTTATAAAAAAATAATAAGGCATCCAATGCTGTGCAACCTAAATTATTACCTGTCAAGTGCTTTGACTACCACGCAATATAATTTTTTTTATTTAAAAAGAAAACTCTAACTGCAGGTAATATTTATTATTTGCTTATAAGCTAAAATCACTCAAAGCCGAACTGTATGCTTTTCAACAAACGAAAGACGAATGAATAATGATACAATAGTGGGTTCCTTCTGCACGTTCGAGAACAAAGTAACGGTAAATATTTTGTCGAACAATACATATTGTGGCAAATCAGTTTTTCGTAGAAAGAACAACGAAAGAGAATTTAAAATCAAAGCAACATTGCAATGCCTACTCAGTTATATCGCTTTTCAGTTGACTTCGTTCAATGTATCCAATAGACACTGCTGCCCGTTTATGCCAGAAAATGTGTTTATACCAATTACCATACCATATACTTTTGTTACTATAAAAACACTCCTTATATCACCAAAGAACAAGTCACAAATCGACAAGTCTAGATGTTATCTCATTTTTTAAATATCACAACAAAACATAAGCAGTGTGTCCATTAGACACACCTTGCCCGGATAAGGGTTAAATTAAAATCAAGGCCTAAGTCTGGCGAATAAAATCAATTTATGATTCACAAGTCGCATAAGCGCTGACAACGCCATAACGTTGCTGCCATAAAAACTTATCAAAACGTTCAATACCGCTAGAATGAAAAAAGTGCCACACCAGCAACTAGTGATGCAACACTTCAGTCAATTAACGCAGCTTCAAACTGCTATTGACCAGTTTACCTCTGGCTGATGAGGAGGAACTTTTGTAACACTTTACATAAACTGCTTTACGACTGACTGCGTCAAAAAAACGCTCGTTATTGTTGTTGTGTTTTTTAGTCTGATGCTTCGCTTGGAACGCAGACAGTTGATTACTGCTTGCTACTTGCTGCTTGTAAAAAAGTAAATAGCTTTATGCCAGACGACAAAACACGTAAGATTTTTGTAAGTGCTGTAACCTAGCTTAACTAGCTTAGAATATGAACACGTACAGATGCAGCCATCGTCGATGTGCATAATGTTGCGCACGTGCTTTTAGGCTCGCATAGTACGGCGACCAAGGGTAACCGCTTTTTAAAATGCTTTTGCTAAACACTGAATCACGAATTCATATGGAGTGACCATAATTTTACTTATGCTTTTGGGTTAGTGAATGGGAATGTACAACACACGCCTCCATTTTCCGTGGCGACCGGATCCGGCGACGGAGCTATACGGCTCGCAGTTGCTTAGTGAAACTAATAGTCTTTTTTATCACACCGTTAAAGCGAAAATTGGTTTGAAAAGCTAAATTGCGATGAGCTTAGCAGTATGTATGTCATTTGAAAAGAGCAACTCAAGGTTGTGTTTAAATGAATGAATGGTAGGGAAGACTGTTTATAGAATTCACTTTGAAATTAGGACCTGCACTCAGAAGCATACTTTGAGATTTAACTAATAAAGAGCATGTCTGTGTGCTACAAGGGAAATAGGTCAAAGCTCGCTTTTAAAAAAACGTGTATAACAGAGGGCCCATAGAGGTCATGGGCTCGGACATACAGGGTAAAGTTGTTGATTGCTCTTAACCTGGCGAGATGCCAGCAACGATCCCTGTTTAAATGTCCGGGTCAAGTTGACATACGGCCTCCTCGCGGCGCCTTCTGGATAGCCTTTTCGGCTATCGGGAGGTGAACAAACGTATGCAGCGAAAAAAAAACCCCGACCAGAATGGCGGTTGTGCGGCGGGCTAACAATCCGCCCACGTAAAAGAAACCTAAAGTTATGAATGAGCAAGATGCCTCGGATACACAACGCACGAAAAAGGAACACGATTTGCGAGTATACTCCTGGAATGTCAGAACCCTGTACACTCCCGGAGCTGCTCATAAACTAGAACGAATCCTCATGCAGTACAAGGCGGATATTACTGCGGTCCAGGAAATACGCTGGATAGGAAACGGTATGATTAGGAAGAAAAATTGCGACATTTATTACAGCTGTCACAAAAGGTTGCACTTACTGGGATGCGGATTTGTCGTGGGAAAGCGGTTAAGGTCGAAGGTCATCGACTTTAAACCTATAAGTGATCGCCTGGCTGTGATCCGCATCAGAGGCAGATTTTATAACATCAGCCTTATATGTGCACACGCCCCTACCGACGAGGCTGAAGACCCTAGCAAGGAGGACTTCTACGACCTCCTGGAAAACGCCTACGGAGCTTGTCCGGAGTACGATGTAGAAATCGTGCTCGGGGACTTCAACGCCAAAATCGGTAAGGAAAACACCCTTGGCGGAGTGATCGGAAAGCACAGCCTCCACGATACAACAACAGATAACGGCTTCCGACTCGCTGACTTTGCGACTGCTCGTAATGCGGTGATAAGTAGCACAAGATTCCCTCGCAAGCGAATCCAGACAGCAACCTGGCGATCTCCGGATGGTCGAACCGCCAGCCAAATCGACCATGTGCTCATTGACGCAAGGCACGCGTCAAACATCCTGGATGTGCGAACATTCAGAGGGGCAAATGTCGACTCTGACCACTTCCTCGTAGCAGCAAGATTCAGAGCTCGACTGTCCAATGTCAGAAGGCTGCACCAGCCCTTCAGGAGGAGGTTCGACATTGGGCGCCTGAGCACACCGGAGGTTGCCAGAGTCTACAGGGAGCAGCTGTGCGAAAGACTCTACGGTATGCCTGCGTCGAACACAAATACCAATAATATCTGGCTGCATTGCCGCTCAGCCATTCAGGAAGTAGCCGAAACCATCTTAGGATACCTACCACCCCCGACAAGAAACCCGTGGTATGATGGCGAGTGTGAGCAGAAAAAAGCAGCAACCGATGAGGCGTACCAAAAGGCGCTGCAGAAGAAAACCAGGGCAGCGCAAGAAGAGTACCGAGCCAGAAGAGGGGAGGAGAAAAAACTACTGCGACAAAAGGAAAGAATCTTCGCAGCCTCCCAGCTCAAGGATATCAAGGAGTCTAGGGATAAACATAAAATACGAGCCTTTTACAAGAAAGCCAAAGGCCTTGCAGAAGGCTTCAAAAAGGACACCCTGGCTCTTCGAAACTGCGAGGGTAATCTTGTCACCGACCCGCAGGGAATAGTGGATGTATTCAAGCAGCACTTGCAACAGCTGCTTAACGAGCATGACCAAGAGAGAGTGGTAGGGACCGAGGAAATCCCAACTCCAGCCGCTGAAGTAGTCCTCTCACCCAGCATCGAAGAAGTCGGCACAGCTATTCAGAAGCTGAAGAACAACAAGGCCGCAGGCTCAGGTGGCTTGCCATCAGAGCTCTTCAAGGCTGGCGGCGATGTTCTGGTAGGGAGCATGCACCAGATCATCTGCAGAATTTGGGAGGATGAAAACATGCCCGACGACTGGAATACCAGGCGATCCTACCTCTTGCAAGAACTATAGAGGTCCCTGCTCAATGTCGCATACAAGATCCTGTCCAGCGTATTGTGTGAACGTCTAAAATCATTTTGCACCGCACTAATCGGCAGCTACCAGTGCGGCTTCCGGCCCGGCAAATCAACTATAGATCAAATTTTCACACTTCGACAAATCCTGAAAAAGACCAACGAGTTTCGAATCGATACACACCATCTTTTCATTGATTTCAAAGCCTCATACGACAGCATTCATCGTGAAGAACTGTTTGGGGCGATGGCCGAATTCGGGATCCCGGTAAAACTGATTCAGTTGTGTCGCGCCACGCTAAAAAACACGCGATGCACCGCACAATTCGGTTCTAGAACCTCGGAACCATTCGAAACATGCACCGGATTTCGGCAAGGAGATGCGCTGTCATGTGACTTCTTCAACCTGGTGCTGGAGCAGATAGTGCGACGGGCAGGCGTCAACAGGGAATGCACTATCTTTTACAAGTCCATCCAGCTGCTAGTATACGCGGATGATATCGACATCATCGTGTGTTCTCGCCGTGGCATTGTGGAAGCATTCACGGCGATTGAAGAACAGGCGAAACGAGCTGGTCTTAAGATCAATGAGGACAAAACGAAATACATGCTGTCAAGCAAAAACCAATCCGTCGCTCACCACCTGGGACAGAATATAACAATTGACAGCTACAATTTCGAGGTAGTTAAGGAGTTTGTCTACCTCGGGGCAAACATAAATTCCACAAATGACACCACAGTGGAGATCCGGCATAGAATCGCCCTTGGCAACCGCTGCTACTTCGGCTTGTCCAAACAACTGGGGTTAAAACTCCTCACTCCTCACGAAAGACCAAAGTCATGCTTAACAAAACGCTCATTCTGCCAGTCTTGCTGTACGGAGCCGAAAGCTGGATGATAAGCAGGACAGCGGAGCTGATTTTGGGTTCTTTCGAAAGAAAAATTCTGCGCCGCATATTTGGTCCTGCCTGTGAGGAAGGTGAATGGAGAAGAAGACACAACCGCGAACGCTACGAGCTATACCAAGATGTGGATGTAGTCCGGAAGGCAAGGATCCGTCGACTACACTGGCTCGGCCGCATCGAGCGCATGGACATCAACGCTCCAGCTAAGAGGGTCTTCGACTCCGAGCCTCCTGGTTCGAGAAGAAGAGGAAGACCGAACGTCCGGTATAAAGACCAAGTAATCGCGGATGTAAGACATCTTGGTCTTGACAACTGGAAGCAGCGTGCCCGGGGCCGTCAGGGATGGAAGGCAGATATAGCTCAGGCTCAGATCCTCCATGGATTGCAGGCCTGATAGGTAAGTAAGTAAGTATAACAGACCGCAATATCTGGAGCTATTCGTTGAATAAGGCTAAAAAAAGTGTTTGCCTCTAGTTAGCCAATTCCATCTTAACTCGAAGGAAAACGATACCATTCAAGTATAGGGTGGGCCAAATATAAGTTTCTTTGTAAAAACGCAATAAAACTAGGCGGAAATAAATTGCCCAAAACAAAGCGCACCTCTCGCCTAGGGCTAGGTTAGGTTAGGTAGTACATGGGTGCCCTATTGACGGAATGTCAAGGCTCACGTAGAATACGTTGAGTCCATTGTGCCCACTTGTTTTGTTTAACCCGTTGATACCTTCACATTTACTGTCGAGCTGAACCAGCCAGACGAGATAAAAATCCCAGTATTCTGTTCAGCCCAATATTACCTACCTCTTCTAGTCCCGAAAGGAAGTATCTTCCCAGGAATATATTCCTTTTTTGGACTAGCGCCGGACATTCGCACAGCAGGTGACGAACGGACTCAATTTCCTCTTCGTCCCTGCAGCTTCTGCAGAAGTCATTGTAGGGCTGGCCTAGTCGAGCTGCATGTTAGGAGAGCATGCAGTGCCCGGTGAGGGCACTGACTGCCAGTCGAATGTTCCCACGATTGAACTTCAGCAGATTTTCCGTTCTTTTCTTATCATAGACGGGCCAAGTCGATCTCGCCGTTGCGCATGTATTTAAGCGACACCATCGCTTTTGGCTTTCACCAATAGCTCCGTCAGTATCTCCCTGTAGAGCGCACTGAGTGGTGCCTTGGCCTCAGCTGAGATCTGCGCAATGTTAGCACCTGATCCCACCCTAGCCAGCTCGTCCGCCCTCTCGTTTCATATGACCAGGTACCCAGCAAAGGGTCACCTCATTTACATTGGATATCTCTTCTAACTTCTCCTTGCAGAGTTTGACGAGTTTGGATCTTATCCATGCTGGCTGCAGAGCCTTAATGGCTGCCTGGCTGTCAACACAGACGCTGATCCTTTTTCTTGTGATGTTCTCTTTGCTGATCAGGTCCGAGGCCTGCTTGATAGCGAAGACCTCAGCTTGGAAGACACTGCATCCATCATCGAGCCTGTAGGAGCGATGCATATCCCGAGACTCAAAGTAGACTCCGGCACCTGTGCCAACATCCATTTTGGATCCGTCGGTGTAGAATGCCAGTTCAATTTCCGTGCGTACCAAATCACCGGTCCATTCCTCCCTGAAGGGAATTCTAATAGAGAATCTCCTCTCCCAGGAAGGAAGTCAGGTGATGTAGTCCGTTACGGTTCTGAATCTCGAGACGGCCCATCGATCCAAGACTGATGCATGTCCGTGAGGACTCCTTTTCCAGAGAACTGATTCCTGTAGTCTTAGCGCAGTACATGTCCAGGGGTGGGAGGTTCAGCATGACTTCAAGAGCCGCCGTTGGCGTGGACTTCATAGATCCCGTTACCGCCAGACAGCCTGCCCTTTGAACCTTTGACACACTCTGAAGATGACACTTTTTCTCAAGCGCCTTTCACCAGACAACCTAGCCATAGACTAGGATAGGTCTTACCACCGCAGTGTACCATCAATGTACTAACCTCGGTTGTGAGGCCCCATGTCTTTCGAAGGGCTACCTTGCACGAATATAGTGCCACATAGGCCTTTTCGATTCTTTCCTCAATATTTTCTCTCCAACTAAGATTGGAGTCCAGGGTTATGCCAAGATATTTGGCAGATTTTCCAGGGACCAGATCTATACCATTCATACGGGGTCTGTGTATCATGGTACAGATCTTTTCCTTGTAAAGAGTACTACCTCTGTTTTCGCCGGATTTACTCCCAGACCTCGCCCCTTGACCCAGCTAACCACTAACATGCGCTTCAGCCATGGAAGAATGACTTCACATGGATCCTGCAACATGATCGGAAAGATCCCATCGATTCCCGGCGCCTTGTAGGGGTCAAAAGACTTGATTGCCCACGGGGATCTTATTCTCCGTAACAATCTTATCGACTGTCTCATGTTCAATACATTCCCTTGGCAGCGGGTTCGCCGAATTGAAGATTCCTGCATCCTCGCAGCCAGGGAAATGACATTTCAATAGAGAATCAAGCGCGCTCTCGTTTGAGTCTGTCCACCTACCATCAGATCTCTTTATAGAGGACATCTGTGTGGGAGCTTTTGCAAGGACCTTCCTCAGACGAGCTACACCTGTACATGATTCAATAGAGCCGCAGAAGCTTCTCCAAGAGTCCTTCTTGGCGAATCTAATTTCTTTTTTTCAGCCGCTTAACACTATCTCTATAGGTTGACCATTCAATGGCCCCCTCCGGGCCGGTTAAGGGTCCCACTCAGCTCCGCGTTAAACCTCTGCCAATTCGCCTTCCGCGGATTCCGAAAGACTTTCCTGTCCGGCCTACGGAAATTCAACAGTGATCAGAAAGTGATGCTTTGTCAGATACTCTCCAATTTGAGATCTCCGCAGTACCGTTACCATTTACAAGCGTTATGTCTAAGACTTCCCTTCTGTTAATGGTAATAAATGTTGGTGAATCACCCCGATTACATACAACTAGGTTAGTACTAAGGACAAAACTGAACAAAGCCTCACCCCTACTATTGGTATTAGAGCTACCCCAAGTAGTGTGATGGGCGTTAGCATCACACCCTACGACTAAGTTCTTCGTCCATCGGGGTTGGCTGAACACTCTATCTTACCTTGTTCGTACGGTAGCCGAAGCCATCGTTAGTGCACCCTCCTTTCCCGTGACCTCCACCACCGTCTGGTCACCCGAGCTGAAAGTAGTTAACATTAGTACGTGGAGATCTTTGCTAGCAACGATACAATTTCTAACCTTGCCTTCGCTACTGTTATAAAAGAGGCCGTATTTCGATGACCCTAATCCCTTAACCCGATTATGGAGGATCCATGGTTCTTGGATCAGGGCCACATCAAGCTGCTCCCTGTTCATAAGCAGCATGAGGTTAGCTGATGCGGCCTTACAGTGATGTAGGTTTATTTGCACTACTTTCATTTGCAGTAGCACTCTCCTTCACCACAGCTGCCGTACCGCCAGGCTGTGCCTTCTTCATGAGTTTCAGAGGAAACTCACCAGCCCCGGAAAATAGGCGCATATGCCTCTCTTTATTCATTATTTCCGGCGGATCCTCGATTACGAAGATTATGCTCTTTGTGCCATCTTCGTTACTTTCGATTGCGACTACTTCCCAGTCATCCATAGGGACCGCTGGGTTTTGTGCCTTTAGAAAGCCGAGGATCTCGCTTTTCTCCAATTCCATATCTGGTACGCTCATTTTGGCTTTAGGCATCTCTGGTACCTCGTCCAAGGGGACTGCATTTAGTGCAGCCCCCTCCCACAGCTTAAAGGTGGGAACAACCTTCCTTGCAAAGTCATGCGATAGCTGGTCCTTGCAGTCCAGCCTACTCACACCTCGCCTCCAGTTAGTGAGACCAAACGTTGGCGCAGTTTTCCCAATATTCCCTCGAATGTGGTCGAAGATCGCTCTAGCCAAAGCCTTCTCGATCATCTTCCCCTGTTCGAAGGTATACTGGCCACTCGGCCTGCCGGAATCTATCACAGCTAGCTGTAAAGCATTCCGAACAGCCCCTCCGAACTGCACCACCTTGTTGACTTTCACTCTTTTTGCTGCGTTGCCGGCTTCCTCTTGGGATCTTACCCTCTTCGCCTTGAAATTCTCTCTTCTCTTGGGAGCTGGCACGGTTTCTGGTTTGCCTTTACCAGTCTTATCGACCGCGTTAGGGGCTACCTTAGTAGAACCTGCCTTAGCGGCTACAGTCATTCCCGTGCCCTTGATTTTCAGGTTCTCACCTTCGCCTAGGGCGTGGGTGCAGCTAGAACCCACCTTATCGGCCTCGATTCCACCTGGGCTAGAGCATGAAGTACTTCTCGAAATTGTTTCTGTTCATCGCCGGTCTGTCGCATGATCTGCTTGAGAATAAATGTCTTCCGTCTCTGCAAATAAGTTGCTTTGCCTCGCAGGGAAAACTCATCCGACTCTTTAGGTACGCCATACAGAGGCTTGTCCAAAACTGGCTGTAGCTGATTGAAGTCGCCAAAAAATACAACAACAAATCCTTAATAACATTCGTGCTGTTTCTCAGGGTTAGCTTCTCTAAGCCGGCCATCTGTCTTTTCCAGCATACGCAACCCAATCATGCTGAATTCGTCTATCAATATCACCTTGATATTACACCTGATATTACTCCTGAAACTCTCTTTGGGTCTTTCCAGTTATGGGCGTAACTCTGGTTGATGTGGCAATGTGCAATCCGGAATGCAGAGTTTGGCCACCGATATTGTTTGCAGCCGGCCGACGGGGTCCATGAGTGTTGTCCACTAGCACACCAGTCTCACGAACTTTTTGCAGAAACTAGCGTAACAGCAGTCGCGGTTCGGCCAAAAGCACTCACTTCGGAAATAAGTTTTCAATATTTTCCAACATTGTTCAAGCGTAAAACGTCTTATTTCCTTCCGCGGAGGTATGAACTAAGTTTCTGTCAAGATTTCGAGCGGGAAACGGCTGTCAGTGTCAAAATGAGCTATGATTAAAAAAGAAAACTGTGTGTCTGTTTGTCCGTCTTTCACGGCAAAACGGAGTGACGGATTGACGTGATTTTTTTAAGTGGAGATAGTTGAAGGGATGGAGAGTGACATTGGCTACTTTTTGTTTCTTTCTAGCCCCCGTGAAGTTTGTATGCAGCAAAAAAAAATCAGTAGCGGGTGGAAACTTGTGAGACTCTCCGCAAAATTAGTATAGGTTCTATGGTACAAACGAATAATAAAATAGTTTAATTAAAACAACCATAAATCAATCAGCTTTTGAGAAAACAATCAACATTCGAAACATAAATAAGTGTTACTCTTGAATCACGATAGATGGCGCTGATATTTTTCTGAAACGCGCTAGCGTTGTGTGCTCTCTATCTGTACTTAAGTGCGGGCATCGGGCCGCGCTTCACACTATAGTGCATACGGTACCTATACTCTGTTATTTGACTACTAAGCGTCCCAGTCATGCTTATACGAAATTCAGATGCCCCGAGATTATGTAATGGGACGAGACTTCGTGTCACACAACTTGGCCGCAATATCATTAGCGCAACTATCGTAACCGGCGTAGGAAAGGGTGAAAATATAATGATCCCACGAATCCCAATAATTCCCACAGATCTCCCGTTCCAGTTTAAAATTCCTCTAAAGCTCAGTTTCGCTATGACCATTAACAAAGCGCAAGGTCAAACATTAAAGGTGGCTGGGGTGAACTTAGAAAAGCCGTGCTCTTCCCATGGACAATTGTATGTAGCATGTTCGCGTGTGTCCAATGTCCAGAATCTTTACATTCTATCCCCAAATGCAAAGACATATAATATCGTCTACAGTAGCGTATTAAAAGATAACCAATAGCCTCGGATACGGACGGATTACATGTTGACGACCCCCGCAAACGTCAAAAAGGAAACGAATTTCGGTTCTGCACCTGGAACATTAGGTCCCTCAACAGACCAGGTGCAGCCGAACAACTGGTCAACTCTTTGGACTGCTATAAGGCAGACAAAAAGTGCGATGGGATGGGCCAGGCAGAAAGCGGATGAAAAACTGTGATATATACTACGGAAACTGCTACAAAGAAAATAAACAACGCTTATTCGGATGCGGATTTGTTGTTCGAGGCAGACTCAGGAAAAGAGTCTTAAGCTTCCAGTATGTAAGCGAACGCCTCATAACTATCCGCATCAAGGCCAATCTCGGCAATATAAGCTTACTATGTGTCCACGCCCCCACAGAGGAGAAAGATGACCGACATAAAGACGACTTCTATGATCTCCTAGACAGAATGTATGCGCAATGTCCCAGCTATGACACCAAAATCGTTTTAGGAGATTTCAATGCGAAACTGGGTAAGGAAGCTATCTTTGAACGGGTCATTGGAAAACACAGCCTACACAACACGTCAGAAAACGGACTAAGGCTAGTGGACTTTATGGCGAGACATAACCTGGTAGTAGCAAGTACACGATTCCCACACCTCAACATCCATAAGGGGACCTGGCGGGCTTTCGATCAATCGACAACCAACCAAATTGATCATATTGCGATCGACGGCAGACACTCCTCCAGCATCCTAGATGTCCGAACCTTTCGAGGAGCCAACATCGACTCGACCTTGTTGCAGCCACGGTACGGATGCGAATTTCTCGGAACCAACGGAGTCGAGTAAGAACACCAAAATTTAATGTCGGAAAGTTGCAATCGCAGGAGACCGCCAGAACCTTCGCCAATCAAGTCTCCCTCAAGCTCTCTCAGGTCCCAATGCAATCTGCAGAAACCATAGAACAGCAATGGGGTCGTTGCCAGAAAGCCATTAGAGAGGCCGCCTCAGATGGCCCATGTAGAGAAACAGAATGCATACATGGCCACATTGCATCGACGGACGAGAGCTGCCCGCGAGCTCTATGAACAGAAAAGGAGGGAGGAGCATGCGTTTCTGAGAAGGAAAAAGAAGGAGCACGAGAAGCGCGAGATCGAGGAGATGGAGAGATTTTATGGCAGGAACGGCGTTCGAAAATTTTACCAGAAAGTAAAACGAACATGCCAAGGCTATAAAGTCAGAGCAGAAGCCTGCAGGGATGAGCACGGACAACTAGTAGTGGAGTCACAGTCGATGCTGAGATTGTGGAAGGACCACTTCTGCAGACTGTATAACGGCGATGATAGTCAAAATGCCGCCGTCAGGCAGAGCGAACCATTCACAATGGACGAAGACGAAGGAGAATCCCGTCCACCCGACCTAAACGATGTTAAGATAGCGATATCGAAACTTAAGTCTTATAAAGCTGCTGGAGCAGACGGACTCCCCGCGGAGCAGCTGGCGATGAGCTGGTTAGGAACATGCACCAACTCATCTGCAAGATATGGTCGGAAGAACGCATGCCCGATGAATGGAATCTCAGTATCGTTTGCCCGGTCCATAAGAAAGGAGACCCCTATGACTGCGCCAATTACAGCGGGATAAGCCTCCTGAACATCGCGTACAAGATCCTCTCTGCCGTATTGTGTAAGTACCTGAAACCATTCGTGGACAATCTGATAGGTTCCTACCAGTGTGGTTTCAGGCCAGGAAAATTCACGATTGACCAAATATTTACACTACGGCAGATCTTGGAGAAGACCCATGAATTCCAGGTCGACACGCACCATCTTTTCGTCGACTTTAAAGCCGCGTATGACAGTGTTTATAGAGACGAGCTATACAAAGCCATGTCATGTTTTAACATTCCTGCCAAACTCGTCAGACTATGCAGGATGACTATGGAGAACTCTCGCTGCTCCATTAAGGTCGGAGGTGAACTAACCGACCCCTTTGATGTTAAAAAAGGTTTTAGACAGGGTGACGCACTGTCATGTGATTTCTTCAACATTATTCTTGAAAAGATCGTGCGGGACCCTGAGGCCAATACAAGAGGTACGATCTACTTCAAGTCCACACAATTACTTGCCTACGCAGATGACAAAGCGAGACCTCAATGAGGCGTTCACAAGCATTGAAGCAGAAGCGGCGAAAGTGGGTCTAAGGGTAAATGGGGACAAGACCAAATATATGCTGTCATCCAAGAAAGACGCACAACACCGACGTCTTGGTCAGAACGTCACCTTCGGCAGCTACATTTTTGAAGTAGTCAAGGACTTCGTCTCCCTTGGCTCGATAGTGACAAGCAGCAAAGACACCAGCGCTGAGATAAAACGCAGAATAACTCTTGCCAATCGCTGCTTCTTCGGGCTCAAGAGGCAATTGAGTAGTAGAGCCCTCTCTCGAAAAACTAAGGTTTCCCTCTATAAAACCTTAATCATCCCGGTCCTCCTCTACGACGCTGAGGCTTGGACGTTATCAAAAGCGGATGAAGAGGCTCTTGGACGTTTCGAGAGGAAAATTCTGCGTGCAATCTTTGGTCCCGTTTGTGTAAACGGAGAATGGAGGAGGAGATTCAACCAAGAACTGTACGGGCTGTACAGCGACATCGGCCTGGTTAGACGTCTTCGGATCCAACCTCTCAGATGGCTAGGCCATGTAGAGCGAATAGACATCAACGTTCAGGCCCGAAGAGTCTTCGACTCCAACCCCGAGGGACGACGCAGCAGAGGACGACCGCATTTATGGTGGCGCGCACAGGTGGAAGGGGACCTCAACCAACTGGAAGCGGCTGGCCGAAGATCGGGCCGGCTGGAGAGGCTTGTTGGTTGAGGCCCTGGCTCATCCCGAACTGTAGCGCCATCAAAGTAAGTAAGTAAGCGTATTAAAATAACATTCTGTTCCGAGTTCTCTTCTGTGTTCTAAATCAGGAAAGGGGAACCGTGTTACCCCGAATTTAACGCGAGCGAAGCCGCGGGCAAATGCTAGTTGGATATAAAATTATGAATCTCATAACCAGCGATTGAATGAACATTTTCGACAATAGATACAAAATGATTTCTAATGTTTCATAGACATAAAGGTGTCTTTGATGCCTCCTGTTGTTCGCAGACGCCATGTACTTCCCATTCCAGTCTAGTCTTAATGACGATTGATTCATTTGTTCCGCTCTCATGAATACGCTTTGCATTTAAATAAGGTACTGATCGTTCTCCTTCTTCTTCTCAAAATCAATCGATTGTGATGGTAAGTCCAACGATTTAACTTTATGCACGTTCGAAAGTTTGTTCTTGTCTTATTCCAGCACCACAAATGGCTAACCTCCTGTGAACCTTCCTCCATATGATGTGTGTCTTATGTCAACCTCCCCTTTGAGGGTTGTGGAAGAGCCATAATTTAGAAAGATGAATGTTTCGACAAAAGTGAAATCCCCTGTGTAACCGGAATATGTTCAATATTTATTAATCCTCGAAATTGGTAAAACAATAACTGTGTAACCTTTCGCATGAGGTGGATGAAAAAATTCGTGATTAAGAGTCTAGCTTGTAAATGACAAACAAAGTGTTTTTGCTAAAATCAATTTGCATAGTACATATAAAAAATCAATGCGCAAATCTGTGAATGCAAGTACGAATTGTTGCAACATCCACCCTATTCGACAGACTTATGACAGTCCCACATTTCAAAAAAACCGGCCAAGTGCGAGTCGGACTCGCGCACGAAGGGTTCCGTACCATCTGTATATATAAATATGAAAGAGACTATGTATGTTACCTCATCAGTCATCACATTAAATCACATTTTTTGTATGATGACAGATCTTGGTTGCAGGCAGGTTGTCGGCATATTACTTTGTTAATCAAAAATCTCCATGATGAGATATAGTTGATCATCAAAGTGTCCATCGAATTCAAATCAACTGTCTTACTTGACAGCAACGATGTGAAAAGGTGAATAACAATAATGGGAAATATGGGAAAAGGGTTTGCAGCTAGGATTAATTCATCAAAGACACAAAAGAGATCAAAACCGGGAAGTTTGCTACTGGTTGTGGGATATTGTCGATTAACCTTAGTTCAGCATGTGACCAAGGGGATTTTTTGGATGAAAATCATGTCTGTTGTATGGGAGCCCCCCTTAAATATTAATTTTGTTCACAGAAATACATCATCTGTGAAAATGTCAACTGTCTAACTATCACGGTTTATGAGATACAGCCTGGTGACAGACGGACGGACGGACAGCGAAGTCTTAGTAATAGAGTTCCGTTTTACCTTTGCGTACGGAACCCTAAAAAACACTCGTGCAATGGGCAATACAACAGCTGTTGCTTACTTATGTACTTAATTGGCGCTACAGTCCGTGATGAACCTGGGCTTCAACCAACAAGCGTCTCCAGCTTGCACGCCAAGTTGGTTAAGGTGCCCTTCCACTTTCGTGCGCCACCGTTGATGCGGCCGTCCTCTGCCGCGCCTTCCTTCCGGGGTGGATTCGAAGACTCTTCGGGTCGGAGCTGTATTTTCCATGCGCTCTACATGGCCTAGCCACCTTAGACGCTGTATCCATAGTCGTCGTACTAGGCCGATGTCGCTGTACAATCCGCACAGTTCTTCGTTAAATCTTCTCCTCCATACACCGTTTGAACAAACGGGACCGTAGATAGCGCGCAGAATTTTCCTCTCGAAACGACCAAGGGCATCTTCATCCGCTTATGTTAAGGTCCAAGCCTCTACGCCGTAAAGGAGGACTGGGATGATCAAGGTCTTATATAGTGCCACCTTGGTTTTCCGAGAGAGGGCTCTACTTCTCAATTGCCTCTTGAACCGAAAGAAACAGCGGTTGGCAAGAGTGATTTTGCGTTTTATCTCAGTGCTGGTGTTGTTGTGGCCGGTCATCAGTGAGCCAAGGTAGACTAATTCCTTGACCACTTCTAAGTTATATCCGCCCATGGGGACGTCCTGGCCAATACGTCAGTGTTGTCCGTCTCTTTTAGATGAAAGCAGGTATTTGGTTTTACCCTCATTAACCTTGAGACCCATCGCTGCTTCCACCTCAATGCTTACAAAGGCCTCATTGACGTCTCGCTATGTCCTTCCAAACACGTCAATGTCGTCGGCGTACGCAAGCAATTGCGTAGACTTGAAATAAATCGTACCTCTTGTGTTGGACAGTGACTCTTGCACGATCTTTTTAAGCACAATGTTAAAAAAGTTGCATGACAGCGCGTCACCTTGCCTAAATCCTTTTATAACATCAAAGGTCTCGGTTTGCTCATTACCGACCTAAATAGAGCAGCGAGAATTCTCCATTGTCATCCTGCACAATCGGACGAGTTTGTTAAAACTAGATATGGCTTTGTAAAGCTTGTCTCCATACACGCTGTCATACGCGACATTGAGGATCGATTTGATATTCCTGGGACTTCTCCAAGATCTACCGCAGCGTAAATATTTGGTCTATTGCGGATTTACCTGGCCTGAAACCACGCTGATAAGAACCTATCAGAGTATCCACAAACGGTTTCAGGCGTTCGCACAATACGGCAGAGAAGATCTTATATGCGATGTTAAGGAGACTTATTCCCCTATAGTTGGCGCAGTTATAGGGGTCTCCATTCTTATGGACTGGGCAAACGATGCTGAGATACCATTCGTCGGGTATGCTTTTCGCCGACCATACCCTGCAAATGAGATGGTGCATGCACCTTACCGGCTCATGTCCAGCCGCCTTAAGAAGCTCAGCAAAGAGGTCGTCTACGCCCGCGGCTTTATTAGACTTAAGTCTTGATATCGCTAATTTGACTTCGTCGAGGTCGGGTGGACGGAATTCTCAAACATCGTCCTGCCTGACAGCGGTATCTTGTCTGTCAACGCCGTTATACAGTCTGCAGAAGTGGTCTTTCCAAATTCTCAGCATTGACTGTGACTCTACTACCAGTTCTCCATTTTCATCACTGCAGGCCGCCGCCGAGAGCACCGTGGCGCAGTGGGTAGTGTGTTGGCCTCTGACGCCGATGACTCGGGATCGAATCCCGACACAGCCATGTCATCGAACGTGTTTTTCACGGTGTTTCTCCTCAGCGGGGTTCTGACAAAACCCCCTGTAGTAAAATTGTCATGAAAAGCTTCTCGAAATTCGCCGTTCGGAACCGGCAATAAACTGTAGGTCCCTTTCACCTATGTAAAAATGAAATCACACACAACATGGGTGATTGAGAGAAGCTCGGCTCAGGTTCATCATGGACTGTAACGCCAACTTACCTACAGACATACAGGCCGCCGCTCTGGCTTTGTAGCCATGGCATGTTCGTTTTACCTTATTGTAAAACTTCCGGGCGTCATTCCTGCGGAAGCGTCTCTCCATCTCCTCGATTTCACTCTTTCCGTGCTGTCTCTTCTTTCTTCTGAAAAGCGTGTGTTCCTCCCTTCTCTCCTGCTCATAGATTTCATGACCAGCTCTCGTCCGTCGTTGCAGCCTGGCTTTATATGCCTCTTGTTTTGCTGCATGGGCTTGTTCGCATTATTCATCGAAAAAGGGGATTCTTGGTGGTGGCGGTTTAAAACCCAGCACCTCTGAGGCAGCGTCTCTGACGGCGCTCTGGCAATGCGCCCATTCCTACTCTATGATTGTGCTGCTGTGGGCGGATTTTGAGTGAGTTTTGAGGAGACACGATTCGCAAAGATTCTGGCAGTATCTTGCGATTGTAGCTTTCTGACGTCAAACTTACGTTGTCGTACCCGACTCCTAAGCATTCTTGATATCCTCATTCGTACCTAGGCTACAACAAAGTAGTGGTCCGAGTCGATGTAGGCTCCTCGGAAGGTTCGTATGTCGAGAATACTGGAGCTGTTGCTCACTCTGATTAACTTAGCCATGTGCAGAATGATGGGGGGCTCTATTTCATTAGAGGATATGAGCATTTGTGCTTTATTAATGTTTTGTCTTGAGTTTAAGGCGCAAGATGAGACTTAGAAACTAGACATTTCGCAGGCTTTCTAATGGGCACATTAACACCTGTGCCTTTTTCTCTACGTCGCCAACATCTATTTCTTTCATATTTTTTTTTGAAACTATCGTTCTTATTCCGGTTTCCTCGGTTTCAATTGTACAGACAAAGTCGTTTGGGGCTGTAAGAGTAAGTCGGTTTCAGTATTTAATTCTTCTTCAGGACGGCGGCGGATGAGCTAATCAATCGACCGGTCAACGGCGGCGTTCACAGCTCCGGTTAAATGGAGCCACCTGGAAATCACTTCTTTTGGAGCCTTCTTTCTTTCTTTTGGTGGCGTGACAGCCCATGAAGGACCAAAGCCAAGCTGCTCTCAATCACCCATGTTGTGTGTGATTTATTTTTCACATAGGTGAAAGGGACCTACAGTTTTATGCCGATTCCGAACGGCGTGAGACGAGAAGCTTCTTCATGGCAAGTATAGTACGGGTGTAACTCCGCCGAGGAGGGATGCCGCGAAATAAACATTCGACGGCGTTGGTGTTATCAGGATCCGGACTCCCTCATCGTGCGTCAGATTACAATGCACTAACCACTGCGCCACGGCGACCTCCTTCTTTTGGAGCTGCTCGAACATATTTCGATGGCCAGGTCCAAAAGGAGATCTCCAAGGTCGGGTCGGGAGCCTGAAAAACGACGGCGGCGGATGAGTCCTTACAACTTCAGCGTGGTTATCGACACCGGATCCATCCGGACCCTCGGACCGAGGGTAAAAAAATAGGGGCCTGGACTCCCAGTTGGGGGTGAGGTCATTTTACAGACCACGTGCAGCCAAGGAACTCGCGGAGGCCATTGACTGTTACAAAGCAGACATTTCGGCAAATCCAGGAAGTGCGATTGGATGGGCCGGGGAGAAAGAGGATGAAAACTTGTGACCTCTACAACGGAGGCGAGAAAGAACACCAATGTTTGAAGTCGAAAGCAACAACCGCCACCGACCGCTAGGAACTTTGCCGACCGAGTCTCCCAAAAGCTCTCTGAAAGTTCGACGCCGCCTGCACTAAGAGTAGAAGAAGAATGGAAGCGTTGTCAAAAAGCAATTAAGAAAGCTGCCGCTGAAAAACCCCTGGTTTGACAACGAGTTCAGGCAGGCCCACGCAGCTAAACAAGACGCCTACAAGGCAATGCTGAATTGAAAGACTAAGGCATAAAGTCCTTAGCCTCGAGTATGTGAGTGAACGCCTTATAACGATCCGCATCAAGGCAAAATTTTATAGCATCAGCCTCATATGTGTCCATGCCTCCACGGAAGACAAGGATGACTCTATCAAATATGATTTCTATGATCTCCTAAACAGAACATACTCCAAATGCCCCAGCTATGATACCAAAATCATACTAGGAGATTTTAACGCTAAGCTGGGTAAAGAAAGAATCTTTGAACGAGTCATCGGCAAACACAGCCTACATGACACCACATCCAATAATGGACACAGGCTGATCTACTTCGCCATGGGGGGACATCTTCTTTTAGCTAGCACACGCTTTCCGCACCTCGATATACACTACCAACCAGATTGATCACATCGCGATCGACGTCAGACACTCCTCCACAATTCTTGATGTTCGTACTTTTCGAGGTGCATCGACTCAGACCTGGTCAGGAACATGCACCAACTCATCTGCAAGATATGGTCGGAAGAATACATGCCCGACGTATGAAATTTCAACATCGTTAACCCGGTCCATAAGAAAGAAGACCCCTATGACTGCGCCAATTACAGAGAAATAAGTCTCCTGAACATCGCGTACAAGATCCTCTCTGCCGTACTGTGTAAGCGTCTGAAACCATTCGTGGACAATCTGGTAGGTTCATACCAGTGTGGTTTCAGGCCAGGAAAATCCACTACGGCAGATCTTGGAGAAGACCCATGGATTCCAGATTGACACGTACCATATTTTTGTCGACTTTAAAACCATTGTTATACAGCGTTATACAGAGCCATGTCATGTCTTAACATTCCTGCCAAACTCGTCAGATTGTGCAGGCTGAGTATGGAGAATTCCCGTTGCTCCATTAAGGTCGGAGGTGAACTAACCGAGACCTTCGATGTTAAGAAAGGTTTTAGACAGGTTGACGCACTGACATGTGCGTCTTCTTTAACATCATACTTGAAAATATCGTGCGGGATCCTGCGGCCAATACGAGAGCTACGATCTATGTACTTCAAGTCTACACAATTTCTTGCCTACGCAGATGACATTGACGTTATTGGACGGTCAAAGCGAGACGTCAATGAGGCGTTCACAAGCATTGAAGCAAAAGCGGCTAAAGTGCATATATGTATATGCAGTCATCAAAGAAAGACGCGCAACACCGACGTCTTGGTCAGAACGTCGCTTTCGGCAGCTATATTTGTGAAGTAGTCAAGAACTTCGTCTACCTTGGCTTGATGGTAGCAAGCAGCAGCGACACCAGCGCTGAGATAAAACGCAGAATAACTCTTGCCAACCGCTGCTTCTTTGGGCTCAAGAGGCAACTGAGTAGTAGAGCCCTCTCCCGAAAAACTAAGCTATTCCTCTACAAAACCTTAATCATCCCGGTTCTCCTCGACGGCGCTGAGGCTTGGACGTTATCAAAAGCGGATGAAGATACTCTTGGGCGTTTCGAGAGGAAAATTCTGCGTGCATTTGTGCGTTGGTGTAAACGGGGAGTGGAGGAGGAGGAGATTTAACCAAGAACTGTACGGACTGTACAGCGATATCGGCCTAGTGAGACGTCTTCGGATCCAACGTCTAAGATGGCTGGGCAATGGACATCGCCGCTCCAGCCCGAAAAGTCTTCGACATCAACCCCGAGGGACGGCGCAGCAGAGGACGACCGCATCTAAGGTGTAGCGCACAGCGAACTCTAGCGCCATCTGAGTAAGTAAGTAAGGAACGGCTTACAAACCTTCCGCTCGAAGATCGGTGATGTTTCCCACTGCACCACGGCCCCCAGATTGTTCGGTGGTGTTAGAGTTTTCCCTCTCTCTAAGCCGTCAGTGACCAGGGGAAATGTGACCTGCACTGTATTAAGATGAGTTTATATGGTAATATGGCTATGCATTATGGTTATAAATTGCAACTCTACCCGAATGCTGACAGCGCAAATGCTGCTGACTTAACACACCACCATTGCGGAGTCGGGTTAAACTAGTCAGTAAGCAAATAAGAATTGGTATTTGCAACTTCTTTGAAAAACAAAACCAATCAGAACAACATACGCGAATGCCTCACTCACCCTGAACTCATTTTCCTAACATATTCACCAATGAGAGCACCGTGGCGCAGTGGGTAGTGTGTTGGCCTCTGACGCCGGTGACATGGGATCGAATCCCGACACAGCCATGTCATCGAACGTGTTTTCACGGTGTTTCTCCTCAGCGGGGTTCTGACAAAACCCCCTGTAGTAAAATTGCCATGAAAAGCTTCTCGAAATTCGCCGTTCGGAACCGACAATAAAAATGTAGGTCCCTTTCACCTATGGGAAAATTAAATCACACACAACATGGGTGATTGAGAGAAGCTCGGCTCTGGTCCTTCATGGGCTGTAACGCCAACATACATACATACATTCACCAATTGTGTATCAATTATCTCTCTCAAATGAATATATTCCCCTTTCTAAGCACTTCCTGGTGATTAGTAATTAACACAGATTCTCATGATAATGATCGCGATGTTCCAACAACAATCACGCGCAAGCATATAGCGTCTGGAATACGTTCACATATTGGCATTCGAAAGACCAAGGCCATTTATTCTACTAGATAGATCGGCTCCATAAGACTCCGCTTAAGCCTAGAATCGAATCAAGAATTCCAGCACACCATCGTGTTATGTATATGTGAGAACGAGCTCGTTGCAAACAAAAGAATCCAAGTGTCGGAAAAGGGAGACAGCATATTCGTAACAGGTGGAAAGCAAAAGTCATATGCCTTTGGCCTTCACAATTTAGGAGTCCGTTGACCTGAGCCTATCGCTTTTAACACATGTGTGTGAGTATTGGACTGCTCATCGTCTAACAAGTAAATCACTCGCCGGCCGGCTAGTGTAAGAACCATACATCTATCCCCGTGCTGTCGGCAGAATTGCCAATTAACTAAGCTTACATGGACTTTGGTACCCAAAAAGCCGCCGAACCACCGAACTTAACACTTTTGCGTTAAATTCCCCACCTGATACCTATAGGTATATGTACATACATACCTACGGATGTGGATTTCATTGTATCTGCATCTGTATCTGTTCGACCAAATTTCAATAGATTAAAACAGAGTAAATAGTGTTGGGAATAGTTAAAGCAAACACTCTAGGTCTGGACTGGTTCAAAAATGGACAAAACGTAGGAAGCATGGAAACATGAAAATGGAAAGTTATATACATATGTACAAATGTATGTATGTTTGTATGTATGTATGTATGTATGTACATCTATCTAGAAACATAAAACTGAGAGTGGCGCATGTGACACTTACTTACAATGAAAAAAGACGATAAAAACGAAAACCAACCAAAACTAACGATCGGAGCAAGTGAACCTACTTTTCCGCACATCATCATCGCCACCATAAAGGTTCATGGTCACGTCCAAAACCCCACGGTTATAGTGTATGTACTATGGCTTGAACTTGAACTTCAAACAAAAAAGCAAAAAGCGCTGACAACAGATAAGCAAGGCGAAAGCAAAGAAAAAAATGAAACGAACCTATAGTGAGGGATTGTATTTGGGTTTGGATTTGGATGACGACTTGTGGACGTTTATCGCTATTGCTTGCGTTGTTATTGGACGAACATGTGAATAAACAAATGGAAAAACTACGTTCAGTTGTTTGTTTTTATTTTCTTACGTGTTTGGGTTTGGAATCTGAAACTGAAACCGAATTCGGAACAGTAGTACTCACAACCGGCCGGTGTTTTGATGGTTCCTTTCATAAATTTAGTTACCATTGCCACGAATCTGAGGGCACCAAATGTATGGAACCGATTTTGTAAACATTAGCGAATATGGACATCTATATGTACATATGTACGTGGGTGTGTATACCACTAAGCTGCTGAGGGAGTTCAGGATATGTCGACATGGCACTATTGCATTGTTATCAGGCAAATGATCGATTATGACTTATGAACTAGCTTATGATATACCAAAGGGTTGATAGTACAGATGGTGTTCATTTTATAGCAGACGATGAAACGTGTTTGGCATTAGGAGTCAGTATTTTGTTTTTCGACGTTAATGATCGATTTCCGGATCTTCTGTAAACCAATACGTACTCTCTGTCTTCATCGGGACAGGTGAGAGTTGGTCTTGTGCTCCGACTAGTGATTAGAATGACAAGTGGCTATTGAGCAGATATTTTAAAATGCGTAAACGTGTAAAGATGGGAAACGAAGCAAGAAGTCAAGAAACTCGAATGAATACACAATTTGACCTTGAACGCTTGGCGGTGAGTTTATTCAGTCGTGGTTTGAGTAATTATGAAGTTTCATCACTATATCGTACATATGTATGTATTGACGCTATGACTGATATCCGGTGGTAGCCTTTCGCTTTATAATTATCTTCACCAGTTCCAATTTGAAGCAGAGTTTAATAAACTAGAAATTCGCGTGCTGTAAGCATCCTGGTCAATGACATTTTCAATGTTACTTAGGTTGAATGAGAACATCCCCCCACGAGAAGTGAGTCAGTTTCCAATGATGATCGACGAGTTTAGAAGTGAGAGACCAGTACCTGCAATTACATATTACTTTTTGCATCGGTTGTTTGGTGGAACAGACTGAAACGCAAACACGTCGTAGCCTCTTTCACCAAACTCCAAAGAACAGTTTGTCTCAGCTGCACGGGGGCTTTCCCCAGCACGCCGGGCGCTGTTCTAGATGTTATGATGAACCTTCCACCTCTTGATATATTTATCAGAGGGTGTGCTCTGAAAGCCATGTCTCGTCTGAATAGAAATGGCTTTTGGTACAACTCGCATAGGGATAACGGTGTGCTTGCGCAAGAATTGTCCTGCGACCCCTGTCTCATGGACATGCCTTCTGACGCACTGACGCCCGCTATCCTATTGCGTCGTAATTTCACAGTCGAGTTTCCATGGCGTCAGGATTGGCTATGGCTGGATACTGAACCTGGAAAGGATAGTCTTCGCATTTTCACGGATGGCTCCAGATCTGGGCGGGGGTCCGGTGCTGGGGTCTTCTTTGAGCGCGAAAACATCCGACTGCACTTCTCCTTAGGAAAATATGCGTCTGTCTTCTAATCAGAGATATACACAATCCTAATGGCCATGCACTATGTTGTGAAGCACAGGTGGAAGGGGGAAAGCATATGCGAATGTAGTGACAGCCAAGCTGCACTAAAAGCTGTGTGTAACCCCTTAACTAGCTCCAAATTAGTGCTTGAACCCAAGTCCTTCTTGAACAGAGTCGGCAGACTAAATTCATTAAGGCTTGTATAGGTTCCAGGCCACTCTGGGATCCCAGGAAATGAGACCTTTGACGAACTCGCTAGAATGGGTTCAGAGGAGAGCTTCTCAGGGCCTGAACCCGCTCTAGGTCTACCTGTGTCCACGGTAAATTCCTACATTAACGATTGTGTTTTTAACACACACAACCGTAGATGGAGGGATTGTCCGGGTTGCAGGATGACTAAGCGCGTATGCCCTGATGTCTGCAAAAAATCTGCAGCATTCCTCCTGTCTTTAAGGAGAATCGACTGCAGAAGGCTTGTGGGATTTATCACGGGCCATTACACTTTTGCCAAGCATTTCTACGTGCTCGGCATCAGTGAGACGTCTACCTGTGCTGCATGTGGTGAAGAGGAGGATGATACTGCAGAGCATTTCCTCTGTGATTGTCCCGCCTTTGGTCGCATACGGTGGCGCACCCTTGGAGCCGACGTGGTGTGTGCGAATCCCTTAGCTCTATATCACTGAAGCTTCTTCAAATTTTTCTCCGGAAAACGGAGAAAATACAGTAATGTACGGTGTCTGTCTGGAGTACAATGGACCAGTGATTGCGTCTGAGTGCTCCAGCGGATAGCAGAAGCCTTCAACAAAAACAATAAAAAAAAGCGCACACTTTTCGGGCAGTAGTGGTTCGGCTGTGACATCTCCTCAGGTCATCCAGCCGATGACATCCTCCCTCGAGCGTGCTCCCAACCTGGTCACCAACAACAATGTCCTATAGGCCATAGAAAGCTTTGAACCCTACATGTCCCCAGGACCGGATGGTATCATACCAGCTGAGCTCCAGCGGGTAGCAGATATCATCCTCCCCTGGCTTGTAGTCATATACAAGATTTTCCTCTCCCTATCATACATCCCTACCAAATGGAAGGTAACCAAAGTCATTTTCATACCCAAAGCAGGCAAAAGCTCCCACAAGTATGCAAATGACTTGAGGCCTATTAGTCTTACTTCTTTTCTATTAAAAACTCTAGAGAAGATTCTAGACGCACACATTCGTTACAGCTGCCTCTCAGGAAGGCTGTCGGATAATCAACATGCCTACAACAAAGGCAAATCGGTGGAAAAAGCACTCCACTCACTGGTCAGCAAAATAGAAAAGTCACTAGAACGTAAGGAATATACTCTAGTCGCCTTTCTTGACATTGAGGGTGCCTTTAACAATGTTGAACCATGGGCCGTCACCAACTAGAATGGGTAGCAGAGGTACACCACAGGGTGGAGTACTCTCCCCTCTCTTGTGAAAGGTGGTGGTCAACGAGCTACTGCTGTTGCTTGAACGGGAAGGGTACGCTGTGATCGCCTATGCAGATGACATTGCTATTGCCGCCACAGGAAAATTTCCCAGCACTCTACGCGACCTTATGCAGAGTGCATTACATACAGTAGAAACCTGGACGCAGCACTGAGGACTTGTGGCACAGTGGCACCGTGGCGCAGTAGATAGTGTGTTAGACTCTGACGCACGATGAGCGAGTTCGGATCCCGATAACACCAATGCCATCGAATATTTATTTCGCGGCTTCCCTCCTCGGCGGGGTAGTGCAAAAACCCCCCGTGGTATAACATGCCTAGAAAAAGCTTCTCGACTCACGCCGTTCGGAATCGGCATTAAACTGTAGGTCCCTTTCACCTGTGTGAAAAATAGAATCACATACACATGAGTGACTGAAGGGAAGCTTGGCTCTGGTCCTTCATGGGCTGTAACGCCACCAAAAGAACAAGAAGAAGAAGAAGTCCTTGACAAAAGGCGGATTTGGAGACCCAACATTCTTGACCGCGTCAAGAAAGCAACACAGGCAACACACGGGGCGAATTCTCCTTCTAGCTAGTACGCGCTTCCCGCACCTCAATATACACAAAGGCACCTGGCGGTCTTTTGATCAATCGACTATCAACCAGATTAATGACATCGCGATTGACGTCAGACACTCCTCCATTATTCTTGATGTTCGCACATTCCGAGGGGCTAATATCGACTCGGACCACTATCTTGTAGTAGCCAAGATGCGCTTACAGATATCACGAACGTAAGAATACAAAGTTATGACGTCGAAAAGTTATCGCCAGAAACCGCTCGGGCTTTTACCGATCGCTTCTGCCTTAAGCTCTCCAACACACCTAAATCCTCCACGCTATCAATAGAACAGCAGTGGAGCCTTTGCAAACAAGCCCTGAAAAGCTCTGCATCCTAAGTTTTGGGTTTCAAGGCTCCACCACGAAGAAACACCTGGTTCGATGACGAGTGCAGGAGGATTCACAGGATTCACAGGCCTCGCTGCATAAAGGAACAAGAGCAGCTCGTGGGCTCTACGAGTTAAAAAGAAGAGAGGAGCATAAGCTTCTTAGAAGAAAGAAGATATGGATTTGTAGAGGTGTTACTGCGTCATGTCTGCACGTTCGAAAGTTTTACCAACAGATAAAACGAACATGCCAAGATTACAAAGTCAGATCGGAAGCCTGCCTGGATGAGAACGGACACCTAGTTGTAGAATCGGAGTCGATGCTGAGAGAATGGAAAAACCACTTCTGCAGACTGTATAACGGCGATGTCAGTCAATATACCGCTGTCTAGCAGAATGATCCACTTCTAATCGACGAAGACCGCAGAGAATTCTGTCCCACTGACCTCAACGAAGTTAAGATTGCCATATCGAAACTCAAGTCGAATAAAGCTGCTGGCGCAGACGGACTGTCTGCTGAGCACTTCAAGGCAGCTGGGGATGACCTAATTAGGAGCATGCGCCAGCTCATCTGTAAGATATGGTCAGAGGAAAGCATGCCCGAGGAATGGAGTCTCAGCATAATATGCCCGATCCATAGGAGACCCTTCTGATTGTGCCAACTAATAAGTCTCCTTAACATCGCCTACAAAATCTTCTCTGCCGTTTTGTGTGAACGCCTGAAGCCTTTTGTAAATAAGCTGATAGGTCCTTATCAGTGCGGGTTCAGGCCAGGGAAGTCCACCATCGACCAAATCTTCACACTACGGCGGATCCTGGGAAAAATCAATGAATTTCAAGTCGACACTCACCATCTATTTGTCGACCTCAAAGCCGCATACGACAGCGTAATTAGAGACGAACTATACAACGCTATGTCCACCTTTGCCATTCCTGCTAAACTCATCAGACTATGCAGGATGACTCTTTTGATGTCAAAAAAGGATTTAGGCAGGACGATGCACTGTCGTGTGATTTCTTCAACATCTTATTGGAAATGATTGTGCAAAAATCACTGGCCAATACAAGAGGCACAATCTATTTCAAATCCTCGCAACTCCTTGCGTACGCGGACGATATTGTCATAATAGGTAGATCACAGCGAGATGTCAATGAGGCGTTTGCGAGTAATGAGATGGAGGCGGCGAAAATTGGTTTGGCGGTAAATGAGGGCAAAACTAAATATCTGCTGTCGGTGCTCACCACCGATGTCTTGGCCAGAACGTTTGTATTGGCAGATTTAAGTTCGAGGCAGTTATGGACTTCGTTTACCTTGGCTCCGCAGTGACCTGGAACAACGACATCAGTTCTGAAATCAAACGCAGAATCACTCTTGCCAATCGTTGTTTCTTTGGGCTCAGGGAGCCCTCTCCCGAACGACAAAGTTGACTCTATATAAGACCCGTATCATCCCGGTCCTGTTGTACGGCGCAGAAGCATGGACAATATCAAAAGCGGATGAGGAGGCCCTAGGTCGGTTCGAGAGAAAGATTTTGCGCGTGATTTTCGGGAAAAAATTAAACCACGACCTTTACGGGCTGTACAGCGACATGAGTCTAGTCAGGCCTCTACGGATTCAACGCCTAAGATGGCTGGGCCATGTAGAGCGAATGGACACCACAGCTCCAGCCCGGAGAGTCTTTGAATCCAACCCCGAGGGACGAAGAAGCAGAGGACGGCCGCACTTAAGATAGCGCACACAGGTGGAAGGGGGCCTCAGCCGTTTTAGTTGGACGGGCATGTTGGTTGAGGCCTAGGTTCACCCCGAACTGTAGCGCCCATTAAGAAGAAGAAGGTTATTTTGACACTGACAGCTGTTTCCCGCTCGAAATCGTGACAGAAAGTCAGTATCATACCTCCGCGGAACGAACGTTGGGAAATGTTGAAAACTTATTTCCAAAGAGTGCTATGTAGCCCAAACAGTGCGTTTTTTGAAAGGAAATTTGTGCAAAAAGTTCATGAGACTGCTGTGCTAGTGGACCACTCCCATGAGCACAGATGAGAATGTGACTGCTGTGGCCGAGAATGTGAGACTCAATTCACGAACATCACCTCGCCATCAATCCCAATAGTTCAACACTTCACGCACTTGCCTGAGGGGAATTCTGCACAAAGATCTCGGATTATTCGCTCACAAGGTCCAAGACACATGACCATCCGCGTCGTTATCGTTTCGCGATTTGGGCCTTAGAGTGGCTTGAACTGGACAACGATTTTGGGCGAAAAATCATCTTTTCTGACGAGGGACATTTCGATCTCGGCGGCTACGTTAACAAACAGTACGTTACTGTTGAGACGCTAATGCATCCACAGAGACTGACTGTTCTGTGCGGATTGTGGAGGGGTGGCATTATTGGACCACTTTTCTTCGAAAATTAGGCTGGGAACAATGTTTCGGTCAACGGTGGGCGTTATGGAGCCATGTTAATCGGCTTTTTTTACTGGAATTGAAGACATGGATTTGGACGACCTCTGGTTCATGCAGGATGGTGCGCCATGCTACACAGCTCATGCCACAATCGATCTTTTGCGCACCAAGTTCCCAAATCATGTTATCAGTCATCTTGGCGATGTTAATTAGCCGCCTCGGATCTGCGATTGGACTTTTGGACCTTTTTTTTGTGGGGAACCGTGGGAAACTTAAGGCCAATATCATCCAAGCAATCCGTGAGCTATAGCCCGAAACCATCAACAAGGTCTTGGAAAATTGGGGTGACAGAATGCGCTACTGCGAACCCAGCCGAGGCAGCCAGACGCAAGGTTAGTTTTATTGGGATAGTATCTCAAACCACAGTCTCCCGTAAGGTAGCCGACCAGTTTTCTGATAACGACTCTATTAAATTCAAGGCTATTAATAGAATGTTTGTCCAGGGGCCGTATAAATCTTTTCGATTGTCGGAGTTCTTGAACGCTGTTCGAAAAGGTCAGATGTTGCAATCTTTCCCATTTGTCTAGGAAAAAGTTAATCTTTTTTTTAGAGTCACAATCGATGCTAAGAATATGGAAGGAACACTTCCGTAGACTATTTGACGGCGATGAAAGATCTAATACCGCTTTCAGGCAGAATGGTCCATTCGCAACGTTCGAAGATGCAAGAGAATTTCGTTCCACCCGACCTAGATAAAATTAAGCTAGTAATACCTAAGCTCAAGAATAATAAAGCCGTGGGCGCTGTCGAGCTATTTAAAGCGGCTGGAGATGATCTGGTAGGGCGCATGCACCAGCTCATATGTAAAATATGGCCGGAGGAATGCATGCCCGACGAATTTAATCTAAACATCGCTTGCTCAATCCACAAGAAAGGAGACCCCTATACCTGCGCCAACTACAGGGGAATAATTCTTCTTAACATCGTATCCAAGATCTTCGCTGCCTTACTGTGTGAACGCCTGAAACCCTTTGTGGATATTCTGATAGGTTAGTAACAGTGTGGTTTCAAGCTGGGTAAATATCCACAATAGACCAAATCTCACATTGCGGCATATCTTAGAAAGACCCAAGAATATCAAATCGACAGCCATCACCTTTTCGTTGATTTCAAAGCCGCGTATGACAGAGTGTGGCGAGGACGAGGGCGCCGTGGCGCAGTGATTAGTGTGTTGGACGCACGATGAGCGAGTTCGGATCCCGATAACACCAACGCCATCGAATGTTTATTTCGCAGCGTCCCTCCTCGGCGGGGTACTGGCCAAACCCCTCGTAGTATACTTTCCATGAAAAAGCTTCTCGACTCACGCCGTTCGGAATCGGCATTAAACTGTAGGTCCCTTTCACCTGTGTGAAAAATAAATCACACACAACATGGGTGCTTGAGAGAAACTTGGCTCTGGTCCTTCATGGGCTGTAACGCCACCAAAGAAGAAGAAGTATGACAGCGTGCATAGAGATGAGGTATATAGCGCCATGCCTAGTTTTGACATCCCTGCAGAACTCGTCAGACTGTGCAGAAAGACAATGGAGAACTCTCGCTGCAACATTACGGTCGGTAGCGAGTTAACCGAGACCTACGATGTTAAAAAAGGATTTAGACAAGGTGACGCACTGTCATGTGATTGCTTCAACACAAGAGGTACAACCTATTTCAAGTCTGCGCAACTGCTTGCGTACGCTGATGACTTTGACGTTATTGGACGAATACAGCGGGGGCGTCAATGAAGCGTTCGAAAGCATTGAAGCAGAATTGGCTAAAATGGGTATTTCGGTTAACGAGGGTAAAACGAAATACATATATGCTGTCAACCAAAAAAGACGTGCAACACCGACGTCTCGGCCAGAACGTTACAATTCTTTCTTCTTTTGGTGGCGTTACACCCCATGAAAGACCCGAGCCAAGCTTCTCTTCAATCATTCACGTTGTGCGTGATTTATTTTTTACACAGGAGAAAGGGACCTACAGTTTAATGCCGATTCCGAACGGCTTGAGTCGAGAAGCTTTTTCTTGGCAGGTATACTACGGGGGGTTATGCCAGTACCCCGCCGAGGAGGGACGCTGCGAAATAAACATTCGATGGCGTTGGTGTTATCGGGATCCGAACTCGCTCACTGCGCCAGAACGTTACAATTGACAGCTACAGATTCGAAGTGGTCAAGGACTTCGTCTATCTTGGCTCACTAGTAACCAGCGACAACAACACCAACGCTGAGATCGAACGCAGAATTACTCTTGCCAACCGCTGCTTCTTTGGGCTCAAGGGACAATTGAGAAGTAGAGCCCTCCCTCAAAAAACCAAAGTTGGGCTGTACAAAACCTTGTTCATCCCGGAGTAGAGGAGTATGTCGCAGACTTTAACGAAAGCGGATGAGGAGGCCGTTGGTTCTTTCGAGAGGAAAATTCTGCGATCAATCTATGGTACCGTTTGTATTAACGGGGAGAGGAGGAGAAGATACAACAACGAACTATGTACATAGTACATACAACCTCTGAATTGGCTAGGCCATGTAGAGCGAATGGATAGTACAGCTCCGGCCCGAAGAGTCTTCATGTCCAACCCCGAGGACGACCGAATCTAAGGTGGCGCACACAGGTGGAAGAGGACCTTAACCAATTGGGAGTGCATCGCTGGAAACAGCTGGCAAAATACCGTGCCAGTTGGAGGAATTGTTGGTTGAGGCCCATGTTCACACCGAACTGTAAGCGCCAGTAAGTATGTAGGTTAGTAAGTTCGTTATTTCCATCGCGTGTGGTAACAAGAAGTCCTTTAGATGATCAATTAACATTCCCAATTCGTTATTGTCTGAATTGTTTTTGGGAAACAGTACGTACCTACATACATACGAGTATGTGTGTATCTATGTACATATGTATCTAAATATAGGAAACGACATCACGATTTAATCATTAAATTGTCTTGCTGTCTAATCGCTGCACATTGCATTTAACAACTCTTACCAACTGGCGCCAATCTCCCAGTATAACAAATATACATATATATGTATCTAGATACATACATTCATACATATTTTCGATCATACAGAAATAATTCCCCACGTCAACGGCATTAACCCGAAAACATTCTGTTCAGTTTCGCGATTCAACTGACGTGCTCGCATGAATCAAAATTTCCATGGAACTTTGTTCCTCGTAGTAAAACCCCTCCTAATTCTAATATGTACGAATGTATGTACTTAGATACAACCAAATAAAATTTGCAGTACAAAGCTGGTAGATCGGCAAATAGTAAAGCAAACACCGACGTGGCAGTTTGCTTTTTACAATCATCTGACCAGCAAAACACGAGCATCTAGTCACAATTACACAGTTCATACCTACACATGTACATATGTATCTCAAAGTCAGAACCGAGCAAGATCGTTGGCCATACATCCATACATATTCACACTTGTGTGCGGTTGCATTCATGTGCCGTAACCCGTAAATATGTTCCTAATTGAAATACCAAACACGAAGAGATAAATGAATTCTTGGGAACCACGATCGAGACAAGTTTTGTGAATCACTCTCGCTACGCTTGTATGTATGTAGGTATGCATGTAAATATCTGTGCAGCTTGTACTCATGGAAGCAGATAGTGTTTTTGTTATCTAATTCCAAGAATCAGTTATAATGTGCTAAAAATTCAAATTCCCAAGTGATTGGTGTCCTGGCAGTGTGCATGCCGATTGTGTCTTGCTGACGGGGGAAATCCAATCAAGCCAAACGCTTTACGTTTGTTTACGAAATGCAAATAGAAGTTGGTGGTACACACATGGATACAGGAACGAATGCGATCTTTTCGAAGTGTCTCAATGGATCTGCGTTTGGTTGATACAGAGAGCAACTGCGAAGCTTTATACATACACATGTATGTATGTATGTTGTACGCAAATATGGATGATGTGACTAATTGGTTTCTTGTAAATTACGTGTTTACTACTTGTTTGTATTTTATTTATTGTATGGAGGAGCTTCATTCATCGGAAATCGCTATGGCATCACCAGATCCATTTCTAGCTTCTTGGACGATTTTGTGCTTTTTAGTAGCAAGCTTAGTATGTAATTGAAGTGACTAAATTGTTTGAATGTATGTACATGCATACACTCATGCTCATAATAATAAGCACACAATTGGCTAAAATGTGCCCTTATTACATACTTAGTTACATAGGTGGCGCTATTAGGCTCAGTGAGCTATGTAAGTTTTCGGGCCTACAAGGAAAACAGAAAAGAAAATAATCTTCCCAGCCTCCCAGCTCAAGGATATCGAGGAGTCTAGGGATAAACATAAAATACGAGCCTTTTACAAGAAAGCCAAAACCCTTGCAGGAGGCATCAAAAAGGGCACCCTGGCTCTTCGAAACTGCGAGGGTAATCTTGTCACCGACCCGCAGGGAATAGTGGATGTATTTAAGCAGCACTTCCAGCAGCTGCTTAACAAGCATGACCAAGAGAGAGTGGTAGGAACCGAGGAAATCCCAACTCCAGCCGCTGAAGTGGACCTCCCACCCAGCATCGAAGAAGTCGGCACAGCCATTCAGAAGCTGAAGAACAACAAGGCCGCAGGTTCAGATAGCTTGCCATCAGAGCTCTTCAAGGCTGGCGGCGATGTTCTGGTAGGGAGCATGCACCAGATCATCCGCAGAATTTGGGAAGATGAAAGCATGCCCGACGACTGGAATACCAGCTCTATATGCCCCATCCACAAAAAAGGCGATCCTACCTCTTGCAAGAACTATAGAGGTATATCCCTGCTCAATGTCGCATACAAGATCCTGTCCAGCGTATTGTGTGAACGTCTAAAACCATTTTGCACCGCACTAATCGGCAGCTACCAGTGCGGCTTCCGGCCCGGCAAATCGGAAAGGACCAACGAGTTTCGAATCGATACACACCATCTTTTCATCGATTTCAAAGCCGCATACAACAGCATTCATCGTGAAGGACTGTTTGGTACGATGGCCGAATTCGGGATCCCGGTAAAACTGATCCAATTGTGTCGCGCCACGCTAAGAAACACGCGATGCACCGCGCAATTCGGTTCTAGGACTTCGAAACCGTTTGAAACATGCACCGGATTTTGGCAAGGAGATGCGCTGTCATGTGACTTCTTCAACCTGGTGCTGGAGCAGATAGTGCTACGGGCAGGCGTCAACAGGGAAGGTACTATCTTCTACAAGTCCATCCAGCTGCTAGGATACGCGGATGATATCGACATCATCGCGTGTTCTCGCCGTGGCATTGTGGAAGCATTCACGGCGATTGAAGAACAGGCGAAACGAGTTGGTCAATGAGGACAAAACGAAATACATGCTGTCAAGCAAAAACCAATCCGTCGCTCACCACCTGGGACAAAATATAACAATTGACAGCTACAATTTCGAGGTAGTTAAGGAGTTTGTCTACCTCGGGGCAAACGTAAATTCCACAAATGACAGCACAGTGGAGATCCGGCATAGAATCGCCCTTGGCAACCGCTTCTACTTCGGCTTGTCCAAACAACTGGGGTTAAAACTCCTCACTCCTCACGAAAGACCAAAGTCATGCTTTACAAAACGCTCATTCTGCCAGTCTTGCAGTACGGAGCCGAAAGCTGGACGATAAGCAAGACAGCGGAGCTGATTTTGGGTTCTTTCGAAAGAAAAATTCTGCGCCGGATATTTGGTCCTGTCTGTGAGGAAGGTGAATGGAGAAGAAGACACAACCGCGAACTCTAAGAGCTGTACCAAGATGTGGATGTAGTCCGGAAGGCAGGGATCCGTCGATTACACTGGCTCGACCACATCGAGCGCATGGACATCAACGCTCCAGCTAAGAGGGTCTTCGACTCCCAGCCTCCTGGTTCGAGAAGAAGAGGAAGACCGAACCTCCGGTATAAAGACCAACTAATTGCGGATTTAAGACATCTTGGTCTTGACAACTGGAAGCAGCGTGCCCGGGACCGTCAAGGATGGAAGGCAGCTATAGCTCAGGCCCATATCCTCCATGGATCGCTGGCCTTATGAGTAAGTAAGTAAGTAAGTACAAGGCAAACAGTTCTGAGGAAAATCGAAAAAAGTCAGAAATGACTGCAACACCAACATTCGACGGGTTAAATTCCAATCCGACCAAAAATTTAGGCGTAAAATCTTTCAATGTCCCAAAGGTAGCAAAAGTTTTTGGTCGTTTGTAAAAAACGTAAAATACTCAACTAAGTCGTCTATACCGACGCTCATCCACAATGACATTCCAGCTGTCACCCCCTTAGACAAAGCTGGAGTACGTTAATTCCACCATGGGACAAATTTACTTTCGTACTCGTATAGTTGCAAGGGTTCTCAAAGAGCTTGACATACACAAATCCGCTCGTCCAGATGGTATTTCGCCAATAATGAAGAGGTGTTCTTCTACGCTGGCAAAACCACTGCGTAAGCTTTTTCGCCTTTCCTACTCTTCTGGACTCTATCCGAGTAGGTGGAAAACAGCATTTGTTCAGCCCATTCCCAAAAAAGGCGAATCTTCTTCTCTCTCCAATTACCGACCCATTGCACTAACGTCCCTTCTTTCCAAGGTCATGGAAACGCTAATAAATTGTCAGCTAATGAAATATCTCGAGTCGCAGAAACTCCTCAATGACCGGCAGTATGGTTTCCGCAGCAACAGATCCACTGGTGATTTGATGGCATATCTCGCTGAAAAGTGGAATCACTCGCTTCACCAAGCAGATGAAAGCAAAATTGTTGCACTGGATATTTCGAAAGCGTTTGACAGGGTTTGACACGAAGCCCTTTTGTCGAAAATGCGTGCTTTTGGGATCGATGAGTCTCAATTCAAGTTGTTTTGGACGGATTCAAGTCTGATACTCACATTGTAAATGCCGGTGTTCCCTAGGGCTCCGTTATGTCTCCGACACTCTTTCTTATTTTTATAAATGATCTATTGTCTGTTATTTCTAATCCAATTCACTCCTTCGCTGACGACAGTACCCTCAGCTTCTCATATTCGTTCACCAGTTTACGACCCTGCACTTCGGTTGTAGATAATGAGCGGCAGCGTATGTTAAGCTCATTAACTTCCGATATCGACAGCATCATCCAATGGGGTAAAAACAATAGAGTGGAATTTAATGCTTCCAAAACACAGTGCTGTCTCTTGTCGTTAAAGCGTATAAATAACCCGCAGTCATTATCCATGAATGGCACTTGCATCTCAGAAACTGAAAAGCTTTCCATCCTGGGTATGAGTGTTGCTCACAATCTTAATTGGAGCGACCATATATTCAGTGTCGCCAAGAATGCTGAGAAATGCCTAGGATTCTTATACAGATGCAAGAAATATTTCTCACCCTTAGATCTGGCTACAATCTATAAGGCGTTCATTCGCCCCAAATTAGAGCTTAACGCTCATGTCTGGTCCGGTGCTTCCAAGACCTCACTGCACCTACTAGACAGAATACAAAAACGAGCCAGCATTACCAAAACATTAGACTCGCTGGAACACCGCAGGAATGTTACCTGCCTCTCCCTTTTTTATCGTTACTACCACCAAAAATGCTCTGATGAAATAGCCAGTTGCATTCCGCCCCTTCAACATTTCTCCCGCAATACACGTCTCTCTAGGAATGCTCACCAATATACCCTGATGCCCGCTTTCGGACGTACTGTCAAATATAGAGAATCTTCCAATAACCGAACCACACGAATCTGGAACTCCCTGCCGGATTCGGTTTTCTCCCCTCAATGCAACATGCAAACATTTAAGATCAATGTCCATCGGCATCTCCTCTATTCCTCTTCCTTTCTTCCTTTCGTTTGCGAGTATTGAGATGGAGGCGGCGAAAATTGGTTTGGCGGTAAACGAGGGCAAAACTGAATATATGCTTTCATCAAAAAAGGGCGCTCACCACCGGCGTCTAGGCCAGAACGTTTGTATTGGCAGATATAAGTTCGGGGTGGTTAAGGACTTCCACTACCTTGGCTCCGCAGTGAACTGGAACAACGACATCAGTTCCGAAATCAAACGCAGATTCACTCTTGCCAATCGCTGTTTCTTTGGGCTCAGGAGGCAACTGAGTAATAGAGCCCTCTCCCGAACGACAAAGTTGACTCTATATAAGACCCTTATCATCCCGGTCCTGTTGTACGGCGCAGAAGCATGGATACAATCAAAAGCGGATGAGGAGCCCCTTGGTCGGTTCGAGAGAAAGATTTTGCGCGTGATTTTCGGTCCTATAAACGCAGACGGGGGACGGAGGAGAAGATTCAACCACGAACTTTACGGGCTGTACAGCGACGTGAGTCTAGTCAGGCCTGTGCTGGCTAGGCCAAGTAGAGCAAATGGACACCTTGGCTCTAGCCCGGAGAGTCGTTGAATCCAACCCCGAGGGGCGAGGAAACAGACGACGGCCGCACTTAAGATGGCGCACACAGGTGGAAAGGGATCTCAACAAACTGGGTGTGCGGCTAGCGAAAAATTGTGCTAGTTGGGGAGCGTGTTGGTTGAGGCCCAGGTTCACCCCGAACTGTAAGAAGAAGAAGAAGTAAGTAAGTTAGGTTAGCTTATAGTGGTTGGCACACGCCACACGCAGGCCGAGGACGGCCCGTTGTGATACCACATGAATCACATGCGCTACCTGGAAACCAATCAGTGCGTCTCTGATGAAGCGATGGAGTTGAGCTATTTTTATATTTGCTAGCTCACTTAAGTGATCGTAGAAGAGCGCTGAGGTAGATCCTCCCGCCATGCAGATACCTCCTCATCCATGCAGCCGTGGCGGAAGTCATTGGAATCTAGCCCAAATTTGGCGGCGTGTTTTGCAATGGTACAGTGGCCTGTAATGACACTGGTTCGTCCTAAGTTAGGCCAGATTTGTTTAGTGATAAAGCCGATGTTACTTTCGCTCCATTGGAGGTTGATAGCATCCATGGTTCGAAGTTTACGAAGTACTTATTGGTGTTTTTAAATAGCCGAGGGTTGGAAGACTGAGTGTGCTTGACCCTAACCTTGCGAGTTCGTTGGCCGCGCAGTTTCCTGGAATATCCCTATGTGGGTTCACACAGTAGTTTTATGTTGAACTGTTCAGCCATCTCGTTTAGAGATAGGCGACAGTTAAGGGATGTCTTTGATTTGTGGTTTACCGCAGCCAAGCATTTTATCGCAGATTGACTGTCCGTGCAAATGATAATCCTTAGGGGATATTATATTGATCCTAAGCCATGCAAGGGCCTCCGCTGTCGCTGTTATTTCTGCTTGGTACACACTGTATTGATTTTGGAGTCTAAATGATAGATTGAGGTTAAGCTCCTTGGAGAAGACTCCAGTACTTATACCCGAATCCATCATAGAGCCATCGGTATAGAGGGAAATCGAGTCCTTCCGTATGAATTTTCCTTCACTTCGAAGTGATTAAGAATGCTAGTATGGCCTTTGTGTGATGTGGGCCATTTTCCTATGCCCCTTATCAGTAGGGCCGCGCCGGCAGCAACTTGTTTGATGAAGAGGCCCAATGGTGGGAGAAGTAGTAGATTGTTTAGGGTCTTATTGGGGGTCGATCTGATCGCATCACTTATACATGTGCTGGCCGATCTTTGCACTTTCCAGAGAAGGTTTCGATAGACTGACTTATCCAGAGCAGTCCACCGAACTACCATGCCATGCAGAACGATAGGCCTATGACTGCTGTATAAAGCCAGTGCGTAATGTTTGGTTGCAGACTCCATTTTCCACTTGACACGATCAAGAATGTTGGGTTTCCAATTCAGGCTCTTGTCAAGGACTAGGCCAAGGTTTTTAGCCTGATCTTTGTTAATTGGGTTCCACCCAGCCTCGGTGGGTTGAGGGGCGGAATTTCATATTTATTAGTCAACACTACTAGATCAGTCTTCTTAGGGTTCACCTCAAGTTCACAGTATTGCATCCAGGTGACTACTGTATGTAATGTTCCCTGCATTAGATCACTTAGAGTGCTGGGAAATTTTCCTGAGATGGGTACAGCAATATCATCCACATAGGCGGTCACAGCGTACTCTTCCTGCTCTAGCAACAGTAGTAGTTCATTGACTAGCACGTTCCAGAGAAGAAGGGAAATTACTCCACCCTGTGGTGTGGCCTTGTCGATTTCAAGGCGACATATGACAGAGTGCATAGAAGCAAGTATACAGTGCCATATCTAGTTTTGACATTCCTATCAAGATCGTTAGACTATGTATGATGACGATGGAGGACTCTCGCTGATGGAGATCAAACATAGAATTACTCTTGCCAATCGCTGTTTCTTGGGCTCAAAAAGTAAATTCTTTAGTAATCCCTGTCCTGCTCTATGGTGCGGAAGCATGGACGCTAATGAAAGCGAATGAGGAAGCTATTGGTTTTTTAGAGAGAGAAGTGTTACGTGCGATTTTTGGTCCTGTTTCGGTTGAAAAAGATTCAACCGTCCACGGATGTAATGCTTCAGATGACTAAGTCATGTAGAGCGTATGGACAACACAGCTCCGACCTGAAGAGTCTTTGAATCTGAGCCATGGGGACAACGTAACAGAGGACGCATTCGGCTGAGATGGCGGACACAAGTGGAGAGGGGACCTCAACCAACTTGGTGTGTGCAATTGGAGGCAGCTGGCAAAAGATCGTGCTGGCTGGAGAGGTTTGTTTGTTGAGGTACAGGTCCACCCCCAACAGTAGTGACACATAAGAAGAAGAGAATGCAAAACGTAGAACGATGACAGATACAAAGCACGCAAAACAAACGGTAAACTTGCAGCTAGCTTATTCGTGTTTAACGGTGATAAAAATATAGGTTCACTCTAAAGAGGTTCACTTGTTTACTCTGTAGAGTAGTCTGTATAAAACTGTGTGTGTTCACTCCATTGGATTGTTCACCTAACCCATGTGCACTCAACCGATGTTCACTAAACCGAGAGTGTACTGTAATGGGTATTTCGCGGGGTATTGTGGTACAATTGTGAGAGAAAATGTCTCGAAAGTTGTCGATCAGTGTCCGTAATAAAAACTAAAAATTAATCACACACAACATAGCTGATTGGGAGAAGCTCGACTCTTGTCTCCCATGGACTATAATGCTAGCACACATACATGCATATATACATACATGTATATGTACATGTGCGTACTTGTTTTGTCATGTAAGCGAATGCCTCATAAAAATCCGCATCAAGGGTTCACTGGGGCATATCACCCTAATATGCGTGCACGCCCCCACGGAAGAAAAAGATGATCGACTTGAGGATGACTTTTATGATCTGCTAGACCGAACATACGCCCAATGCCCCAGTTAAGACACCAAAATCGTATTTCAACCCAAAGCTGGGCAAAGACATGCTTTCGATCTTAGGAAAGCATAGCTTCTATAATACCACATCCGACAACGGATTTACGCTAATCGATTTCCTAACGGGGCGTAACCTCCTAGCAAGCACCCGATTCTCCCATCTCAAAATTCACAAGGGCACCTGGCGGTCTCCTGACCAATCGACCACCAGACACTCCTCCAGTATTCTCGACCTGCGAACCTTCCGAGGAGCCAACATCGACTTAGACCACTGTCTTGTTGTAGCCACGGTACGAATGAGGATATCAAGAATGCTTAGGAGTCGAGTAGGATGACGTAAGTTTGATGTCGGAAAGCTACAATCACAAGAGACTGCCACAATCTTTGCCGATCGTGTCTCCTTTAAACTCTCACAAAATCCGCCAAGAGCAGCGCAAACAATAGAGCAGGAATGGGCGCGTTGCCAGAGCGCCCTCAGATACGCTGCCTCAATGGTGATGGGTTTTAAACCGCCACCACCTAGAAACCCCTGGTTCGATGAACAATGCGAACAAGCCCATGCAGCAAAACAAGAGGCATATAAAGCCACTCTGCGACGACGGATGAGAGCTGCTCGCGAAATCTATGAGCAGACGAGAAGAGAGGAACACGCGTTTCTCAGAAGAAAGAAAAGAGAATACGGAAAGCGTGAGATCGAGGAGATCGAGAGATGCATTTGCAGGAATGACGCCCGTAAGTTTTACAACAAGGTAAAACGAACATGCCATGGCTACAAAGCCAGAGTGGCGGCCTGCAGGGATGAAAATGGAGAACTGGTAGTAGAGTCGCAGTCGATGCTGATGATTTGGCAAGACCACTTCTGCAGATTGTATAACGATGATGACAGACAAGACACAGCTGTCAGGCAGAACGATCCATTCGTAATGGACGACGATGTAAGAGAATTCCGTCCACCCGACCTAGACGAAGTCAAAATATCGATATCCAGACTTAAGTCTAATAAAGCCGCGGGCGCAGGGCGGCTGGAAATGAGCTGTTGAGGGCTGTTGAGTGGTTAGAGTGTTGGATTCCGATAACACCAACGCCATCGAATGTTTATTTCGCGACGTCTCTCTTGGCAGGATACTCCTCGTAGTATCCATGCCTCGACTTAAGCCGTTCGGAATCAGCAGGACCCTTTCATCTGTGTGGAAAATAAATCACACGCAACATAGCTGGTTCGACGAAGCTTGACTCTTTTCTCCCACGGACTGTAACGCTGGCAATCATGCATAATGATATATGTATATACATACATAAATACGCGAATACATACGGAAGGTACTTTTATGATTCTTCTCACTTTTTTGATTCTTTGCTTTATCTAATCAACACCATTAGGCCTACATGTAGAAATACTTCGAATGGTAGATATGAAATAACGATTAAGGAAAATCATTAAATAACTAATTTGCAGTATAAGATAAGGCTTACAGACCCACTTTAGATGGAAACCAGTTTAGGATTAGGGCAGTAGGCAACACGGTCTCATAGATGCTAGTCTGATTAGTGCATTTTTATCTTACCAGACTTGAAATTTATTCAAGATACATAAACGAATACAAATAATTCTCCTATTAAATACGAAAACGGTTTGCTTAAGAATGAATATATGTACAGAGGGCATGGGCTCGGACATACAGGGGAAAGTTGTTGATCGCTCTCAACCTGGCGAGATGCCAGCAACGAACCCTGTTTAAATGCCCGGGCCAAGTTGGCATACGGCCTCCTCGCGGCGCCCTCTGGATAGCCTCTTCAACAACCGTTGGGAGGTGAACAAACGTATGCAACGACGAAACCCCGACCAGAATGGCGGTTGTGCGGCGGGCTAACAATCCGCTCACGTAAAAAAAACACAAGTTATGAATGAGCAAGATGCCTCGGATACACGGACGGATACTCGACGACGACAACGCACGAAAAAGGAACACGATTTGCGATTATGCTGCTGGAATGTCAGAACCCTGTACACTCCCGGAGCTGCTCATAAACTAGAAGGAATCCTCACGCAGTACAAGGCGGATATTACTGCGGTCCAGGAAATACGCTGAATAGGAAACGGTATGATGGGGAAGAAAAAGCTGTCATCGACTTTAAACCTATAAGTAATCGCCTGGCTGTGATCCGCATCAGAGGCAGATTTTATAACATCAGCCATATATGTATATGTGCACACGCCCCTACCGACGAGGCAGAAGACCCTATCAAGGAGGACTGTTATGACCTCCCTGACAAGGCCTACGGAGTCTGACCGGAGTACGATGTTAAAATCGTGCTCGGGGACTTCAAACGCCAAAATCGGTAAGGAGAACACCCTTGGCGGAGTGATCGGAAAGCACAGCCTCCACGATACAACAACAGATAACGGCTTCGGACTCACGGACCTTGCGACAGCTCGTAATGCGGTGATAAGTAGCACAAGATTCCCTCGTAAGCGAATCCGCACAGCAACCTTGCGATCTTCGGACGGTCGAACCGCCAACCAAATCGACCATGTGCTCATTGACGCAAGGCACTCGTCAAACATCCTGGATGTGCGAACATTCAGAGGGGCAAATCTCGACTTCGACCACTTCCTCGTAGCAGCAAGATTCAGAGCTCGACTGTCCAATGTCAGAAAGCTGCACCAGCCCATCAGGAGGGGGTTCGACATTGGGCGCCTGAGCACACCGGAGGTTACCAGAGTTTACAGGAAGCAGCTGAACGAAAGACTCTACGGTATGCCAACGTCGAACACAAATGCCGATAATATGTGGCTGCATTGCCACTCAGCCATTCAGGAAGTAGCCGAAACCATCTTAGGGTACCTACCACCCCTGACAAGAAACCCGTGGTATGATGGCGAGTGTAAAAAAAGGCAGCAAACGGATGAGGCGTACCAAAAGGCGCTGTAGAGGAAAACCAGGGCAGCGCAAGAAGAGTACCGAGCCAGAAGAAGGGAGGAGAAAAAACGAATGCGACAAAAGAAAAGGATCTTCGCATCCTCCCAGCTCAAGGATATCGAGGAGTCTAGGGATAAAAATAAAACACAGGCCTTTTACAAGAAAGCCAAAGGCCTTGCAGGAGGCTTCAAAAAAGGCACCCACGCTCTTCGAAACTGCGAGGGTAATCTTGTCACCGACCCGCAGGGAATAGTGGATGTATTTAAGCAGCACTTCCAGCAGCTGCTTAATGAGCATGACCAAGAGAGAGTGGTAGGGACCGAGGAAATCCCAACTCCAGCCGCTGAAGTAGTCCTCCCACCCAGCATCGAAGAAGTCGGCACAGCTATTCAGAAGCTGAAGAACAACAAGGCCGCAGGCTCAGATGCCTTGCCATCAGAGCTCTTCAAGGCTGGCGGCGATGTTCTGGTAGGGAGCATGCACCAGATCATCTGCAGAATTTGGGAAGATGAAAGCATGCCCGACGACTGGAATACCATCTCGATTTGCCCCATCCACAAAAAAGGCGATCCTACCTCTTGCAAGAACTATAGAGGTATATCCCTGCTCAATTTCTCATACAAAATCCTGTCCAGCGTATTGTGTGAACGTCTAAAGCCATTTTGCACCGCACTAATCGGCAGCTACCAGTGCGGCATCCGGCCCGGCAAATCGACTGTAGACCAAATTTTCACACTTCGACAAATCCTGGTAAAGACCAACGAGTTTCGAATCGATACACCATCTTTTCATCGATTTCAATGCCGCATACGACAGCATTCATCGTGAAGAACTGTTTGGGGCGATGGCCGAATTCGGGATCCCGGGAAAACTGATCCAGTTTTGTCGCGCCACGCTAAAAAACACGCGATGCACCGTGCAACTCCGTTCTAGGACCTCGGAACCATTCGAAACATGCACCGGATTTCGGCAAGGAGATGCGCTGTCATGTGACTTCTTCAACCTGGTGCTGGAGCAGATAGTGCGACGAGCAGGCGTCAACAGGGAAGGCACTATCTTTTTCAAGTCCATCCAGCTGCTTGGATACGCGGATGATATCGACATCATCGCGTGTTCTCGCCGTGGCATTGTGGAAGCATTCACGGCGATTGCAGAACAGGCGAAACGAGTTGGTCTTAAGATCAATGAGGACAAAACGAAGTACATGCTGTCAAGCAAAAACCAAACCGTCGCTCACCACCTGGGACATAATATAACAATTGACAGCTACAATTTCGAGGTAGTTAAGGAGTTTGTCTACCTCGGGGCAAACGTAAATTCCACAAATGACACCACAGTGGAGATCCGGCATAGAATCGCCCTTGGCAACCGCTGCTACTTCGGCTTGTCCAAACAACTCGGGTCAAAACTCCTCACTTGAACGACCAAAGTCATGCTTTACAAAACGCTCATACTGCCAGTCTTGCTGTACGGAGCCGAAAGCTGGACGATAAGCAGGACGGCGGAGCTGATTTTGGGTTCTTTCGAAAGAAAAATTCTGCGTCGGATATTTGGTCCTGTCTGTGAGGAAGGTGAATGGAGGAACTCTACGAGCTGTACAGAGATGTGGATGTAGTCCGGAAGGCAAAGATCAGTCGACTACACTGGCTCGGTCACGTCGAGCGCATGGACATCAACGCTCCAGCTAAGAGGATCTTCGACTCCGAGCCTCCTAGTTCGATAAGAAGAGGGAGACAGAACCTCCGGTATAAAGACCAAGTAATCGCGGATGTAATACATCTTGGTCTCGATAGCTGGAAGCAAGGATGGAAGGCAGGTATAGCTCAGGCTCAAATCCTCCATGGATCGCTGGACTGATAAGTAAGTAAGTAAGTAAGTACATAGCTATCCCGTCATATCTACGGAATACGAGCATTTCAGAATTCCGCAAGTGTATTTAACTTACCTTTCAGGCCAGTTTTCATTCCGACTACAACTCGCCCATTATGGACACTCTTCTTTAAATTTCGATCATACCAAACGCAGAAGGTCCGAAATCAATAAAAAAAAACTAAACAAATGGGATTCCCCACCGAAGAACCAAGAAGGCCATCAATTACTCTATTGTCTCATAGTATCTGCAACCCATCGCCATGGGAACGAGGAATGCTATTAATACCTACTGGAACCCCTAGTGACAAATTACGACCACGGATACGTGAAGGCGTATCCAAATCCGTACTCGCGTGAAATTATCCACCTATTAGGTAATGCAGGAAGGTATGTAGGTATGTACTTGCTCTCACCTGTTAGTATGTATGATACATACCTATTTAGATGGATTTCATGGAGTGTCGGTGATTACTGGGAAAATGTTGTCATCAGAAGCGGCCGTTTACCTCCGTACAGTGTGACTTCGGGCATCACCGATACCCCTCGGAATAAATTAATCGAGCATTCATTTCAGTTACACCCGGTATGTGTATTGTACGCATACAGATAGCTGAAATGCGCCGATCATAGTAGAACGTGTCCGAGTTGATCAAACTTGTATCGGTACAGGTGCAAGAGGGTATCTATTGCGTAGTCGCAGTATCTGAATAAAATTCTCTCTCTAATCTATTCACAAACACTTCAGGTCCTCATTCTTTTCTTTTTTTTTTCCAAATTTTATGTTCCACTCAGTATGCGATTAAGATTTAAATGAACCAACCTATCCAAAGTTCAGGGAATTGGAATTCAGCTAGACTCATGCCATTAATTAGTTGGACATGAATGAGAGAACGAGTTCTCGAACTAATTTATCAATTCGGCTTATTATCAATTTAAAGTGAATTAAGATGAATTTTCAATAGAGGTAGTTGTGTTGATTCTACGAGGGCGGGCCAATAAGTGACTTTTGGACATTTTTCACTTTTTAACATAATCTCCTTCTAGTTCAATACACTTCGACAGACGTCCCTCCAACTTTTTTTAAGCCTTTAGAGAAATATGATTGTGGTAGTTCCCCAAAATTAGAATTTGGGTGAGTGATGACTTCCTCATTCGACCTAAACCGTTGTCCGCTGAGCCATTTTTAGGGTTCCGTACCCAAAGGTAAAACGGAACCCTATTACTAAGACTTCGCTGTCCGTCCGTCCGTCTGTCATCAGGCTGTATCTCATGAACCGTGATAGCTAGACAGTTGAAAATTTCACAGATGATGTATTTCTATTGCCGCTACTATAAATACTAAAAACAGAACAAAATTAATATTTAAGGGGGGCTCCCATACAACAGACATGATTTTCATCCAAAAAATCCTGCCTGCAATCAAGATCAGTCATTTGATGAGGTAACATTCATAGTCTCTTTCATATTTATATACACAGATGGTACGGAACCCTTCGTGCGCGAGTCCGACTCGCACTTGGCCGGTTTTTTCAAATTTGGAGATAAGGAGAAGTCAATCGAGGTCAGATCTGGTGAATACGGTGGATGGTATATCAATTCATACTTCGATTCCTCGATTTTATCCATTGAAACTAAGCACGTATGCACTCGTGCATTAGGTCTTTTTTAACTTGCCAGTGGGAAGCTATTATAATGGGGCCGATTTCGCAAATTCCATATTTTGACATACATATCTCCACGTTTCAAGGTCACCAGAATCCAAATCCAAAGTTTTTATAGAGATGTACATATGTGTGTGTGTATGTATGTAGGTACGTATGCGCGCATGTACGTATGCATGTGCGTATCGGAATATTCGCCTCGATTATCTCGAGAACCAAAGATGATATTGACATAAGATTCTTCTTATTAATGGGTGCTACAGTTCGGAGTGAACCTGGGCCTCAACCAACACGCCCCCCCAACTAGCACGATCATTTCCTAGCCTTTTCCATTGCCGCACATCCAGTTGGCTCACGCCCCCTTCCACCTGTGTGCGCCATCTTAAGTGCGGCCGGTCTCTGCTTCTTCGTCCCTCGGGTTTGAATTCAAAGACTCTCCGGGCTGGAGCTGTGGTGTCCATTCGCCCTACATGGCCCAGCCATCTTAGGCGTTGAATCCGTAGACGCCTGACTAGGCTCATGTCGCTGTACAGCCCGTAAAGTTCGTGGTTGAATCTTCTCCTCCATCCCCCGTCTGCGTTTATAGGCAATGCAAGGAGTTGCGAGGATTTGAAATAGATTGTGCCTTTTGTAATGGCCAGTGATTTTTGCACAATCATTTCCAATATGATGTTGAAGAAATCACACGACAGCGCATCGCCCTGCCTAAATCCTTTTTTGACATCAAAACTATCGGTAAGGTGTTCACCGATTCGGATGGAGCAGCGAGCATTCTCCAAAGTCATCCTGCACAGTATGACGAGCTTAGCAGGTATGTCAAAGGTAGACATAGCGTTATATAGTTCGTCTCTAATTACGCTGTCGTATGCGGCTTTGAAGTCGACAAATAGGTGGTGAGTGTCGACTTGAAATTCATTGATTTTTCCCAGGATCTGCCGTAGTGTGAAGATTTGGTCGATGGTGAACTTCCCTGGCCTGAATCCGCACTGATAAGGACCTATCAGCTTATTTACAAAAGGCTTCAGGCGTTCACACAAAACGGCAGAGAAGATTTTGTAGGCGATGTTAAGGAGACTTATTCCTCTATAGTTGGCGCAATCAGAAGGGTCTCCTTTCCTGTGGATCGGGCATACTATGCTGAGACTCCATTCCTCGAGCCTGCTTCCCTCTGACCATATCTTACAGATGAGCTGGTGCATGCTCCCAACCAGGTCATCCCCAGCTGCCTTGAAGAGCTCAGCAGACAGTCCGTCTGCCCCAGCAGCTTTATTCGACTTGAGCTTCGATATGGCAATCTAAACTTCGTCGATGTCTGGGGGACGGAATTCTCTGCGGTCTTCGTCGATTAGAAATGGATCATTCTGCCTGACAGCGGTATATTGACTAACATCGCCGTTATACAGTCTGCAGAAGTGGTTTTTCCATATTCTCAGCATCGACTGCGATTCTACTACTAGGTGTCCGTTCTCATCCCTGCAGGCTTCCGTTCTGGCTTTATAACCTTGGCATGCTCGCTTTATCTGTCGATAAAACTTTCGAACTTCACGCCTGCGGTAACACCTCTCCAAATCCTCAATAGCGCGCTTTTCGTGCCCTTTCTTCTTTCTTCTAAGAAGCTTATGCTCCTCACTTCTTTTTTACTTGTAGAGCTCACGAGCTGCTCTTGTTCTTTCATGCAGCGAGGCCTTATATGCATCCTGCTCCGCTGTGTGAGTCTTCCTGCACTCGTCATCGAACCAGGTGTTTCTTCGTGGTGGAGCCTTGAAACCGAAAATGCAGAGCTTTCCAGGGCTTGTTTGTAAAGGCTCCACTGCTGTTCTATTGATAGCGTGGAGGATTGAGGTGTTTCGAAGAGCTTAAGGGAGATGCGATCGGTAAAAGCAAGAGCGGTTTCTGGCGATAGTAGCTTTCCGACGTCATAACTTTGTATTCCTACTCTTCTCCGCTGCGTTCGTGATATCCGTAAGCGCATCCTGGCTACTACTAGAAGCAGATTTCGCCCCGTAGGAAGATCAATCAGCCTGTGTCCGTTATCGGATGTGGTGTCGCGTAGGCTATGTTTGCCGATGACTCGTTCAAAGATGCTTTCCTTACCCAGCTTAGCATTGAAATCTCCTAATACAATTTTGATGTCATAGCTGGGACATTGGGCATACGTTCTGTCTAGGAGATCGTAGAACTCATCTTTGGTTGAGTCATCCTTGTCTTCCTTGGGGGCGTGGACGCAGATCAGGCTGATGTTAAAACATTTAGCCCTGATACGGATTGTTATGAGGCGTTCGCTCACATGCCGAAAGCTTAGGACTTTTTGCCTTAGTCCACCTCGAACAACAAGTCCGCATCCACACTATCGTTGCCCTCTCTCCCTATAGCAGTCGCCGTAGTAAACATCGCAGTTTTTCATCCGCTTTATACACGGTCCATTCCATCGCATTTCCTGGATGGCGGTTATGTCCGCTTTATAGCGGTCTGAGGCGTCCGCAAGTTGTTCGGCTGCACATGGTCTGTTTAGGGACCTAATATTCCACATACAAAGTCGAAGATCATTGTCTTTTTTTCGTTTTTTGTAAGGGTCGTCAACATAAATCCGGTCCGTTATATCCGAGGCTTGTGGTTGTTTCGGAGTTTGTGGCTAATCCTGTTTTTTGGCGCAGGAGGCCCGCCATTCGTCCTTCCCCGTTTGCAATTTCCAAAGGAAATCTCCAGATGGCACCGCGAGGAGGTGGGGATGGGACCTACTAACAGTGCCGCAAGATGTTCGACTGCGGTGGCTCTTCTAGGTGTAGCCGTTTTTTGTAAGAAATTAAAAAACTGAAAAATAGGCAAAAAAAATTAACAAGCGGTGTTCCCAAGCGGTACCCCATCTAAGTTATAACCACACCCGACGCTGGTTGATTGTGGTGATCGGACGACAACCGATACCCTATACAAGTCCGCCATTGGTATCGGCGGGCTTCGCTTTGAAGAGGCTATATTTAAGATACCACTATGCAGTCGGTTCCAGCCACCAGAAGCATTGATGCTGTCGGACAACGTCTTTTCTATCTCGGCGAGAAACCGCTCTACTGAACCTGAGGCGCTCGGGCTCACAGAGCACGACGTCAGGTTCGTGGTAGATTAGCGGTACCTCCAATCTATCAGACGCACTTTTTCATAATACATAGAGTTGGGGTAGTAAGCTTCAAGTCATTCATCGAAGTCATTGCCCTCGCAACGTGACCTCGAATCAGTTTAATCAGAAAGTTGTCTATCCATAAAGTTTCCGCCCTATCGTATATGACCCCATTGGGATAGAACTTTCTGTACTCAGACTCTGGTGTTCTGTGTAATGCAAGACGAGTCCTCAGACATTGTCTCTCAAACACCCGAATCTTTCCCATTAAGCTTGCGCTCACATTAAACCAGACGAGACATCCATAGGCAATCATAGGTCTGATTGAGGCCATGTAACAGATTACTTTCACCCTAGAATCAAGTTGGCTGCAGTGAAACAGCCATCTTGTCAGGGCGAAAGCGCCCCGGGCTCTTTCCAGAGCAGCATCTACACTTTTGTCAAAATATAGATACTGATCCAGCCAGATCCCGAGGTACCTGACTACACTTTTACTCGCCAGTGGACGCCCGTCTGGTCGAATGATTGCGAACCTTCGCCAATGTTTCCTAGTGTCCCTAGAGGCCATAGACTAAGGCGTTCTGAATAAAATAGTCTCTGACTTCTGGAAGTTGATTTTCAGCTTCCAGTCATCACAGAACTGCTGAATTGTGTCGAAATCACGTTGCAATAAAATAGCAATGACGTCGATCGTTGGACCTGATCTGTATATACTCAAGTCGTCTGCGTACGCTATTGAGTGGTGAAGAGAAACTATCAAATCATTGATATAAATGCTAAAAAGGATCGGCGAGTTGAACGTTCCCTGTTGGAATCCGTTTTTAGTTGGCAATTTTCACAACGAACTTTCTACTCGTTAACATATCATGAATTATATTATATAGCAATGGTTTACTTGTGCTCAACAGTTTGAACTTGTAGTAGAGTCCTTCTAACCATATGATGTCGGAGGCTTTTTCAAAGTCAACTAGGCAGGCACCCGTGCATCGGTCCTTGCATTTATTCCATTGGATATCCGAGAAGAGTTTCGACGCAGCATGTATCGTATCACGAGCCTTTTACAAGAAAGCCAAAGGCCTTGCAGGAGGCTTCAAAAAGGGCACCCTGGCTCTTCGAAACTGCGAGGGTAATCTTGTCACCGACCCGCAGGGATTAGTGGATGTATTTAAGCAGCACTTCCAGCAGCTGCTTAACGAGCATGACCAAGAGAGAGTGGTAGGGACCGAGGAAATCCCAACTCCAGCCGCTGAAGTAGTCCTCCCACCCAGCATCGAAGAAGTCGGCACAGCTATTCAGAAGCTGAAGAACAAAAAGGTCGCAGGCTCAGATGCCTTGCCATCAGAGCTCTTCAAGGCTGGCGGCGATGTTCTGGTAGGGAGCATGCACCAGATCATCTGCAGAATTTGGGAAGATGAAAGCATGCCCGACGACTGGAATACCAGCTCTACATATATGCCCCATCCACAAAAAAGGCGATCCTACCTCTTGCAACAACTATAGAGGTATATCCCTGCTCAATGTCGCATACAAGATCCTGTCCAGCGTATTGTGTGAACGTCTAAAACCATTTTGCACCGCCCTAATCGGCAGCTACCAGTGCGGCTTCCGGCCCGGCAAGTCGACTATAGACCACATTTTTACACTTCGACAAATCCTGGAAAGGACCAACGAGTTTCGAATCGATGCACACCATCTTTTCATCGATTTCAAAGCCGCATACGACAGCATTCATCGTGAAGAACTGTTTGGGACGATGGCCGAATTCGGGATCCCGGGAAATCTGATCCAGTTGTGTCGCGCCACGCTAAAAAATACGCGATGCATCGTGGAACTAGGTTCTAGGACTTTGGAACCGTTTGAAGCATGCACCGGATTTCGGCAAGGAGATGCGTTGTCATGTGACTTCTTCAACCTGGTGCTGGAGCAGATAGTGCGACGGGCAGGCGTCTACAGGGAAGGTACTATCTTCTACAAGTCCATCCAGCTGCTAGGATACGCGGATGATATCGACATCATCGCGTGTTCTCGCCGTGGCATTGTGGAAGCATTCACGGCGATTGAAGAACAGGCGAAACGAGTTGGCCTTAAGATCAATGAGGATAAAACGAAATACATGCTGTCAAGCAAAAACCAATCCGTCGCTCACCACCTGGGACAAAATATAACAATTGACAGCTACAATTTCGAGATAGTTAAGGAGTTTGTCTACCTCGGGGCAAACGTAAATTCCACAAATGACACCACAGTGGAGATCCGGCGTAGAATCGCCCTTGGCAACCGCTGCTACTTCGGCTTGTCCAAACAACTGGGGTCAAAACTCCTCACTCGAAAGACCAAAGTCATGCTTTACAAAACGCTCATTCTGCCAGTCTTGCTGTACGGAGCCGAAAGCTGGACGATAAGCAGGACAGCGGAGCTGATTTTGGGTTCTTTCGAAAGAAAAATTCTGCGTCGGATATTTGGTCCTGTCTGTGAGGAAGGTGAATGGAGAAGAAGACACAACCGCGAACTCTACGAGCTGTACCAAGATGTGGATGTAGTCCGGAAGGCAAGGATCCATCGACTACACTGGCTCGGCCACATCAACGCTCCAGCTAAGAGGGCCTTCGACTCCGAGCCTCCTGGTTCGAGAAGACGAGGAAGACTGAACCTCCGGTATAAAGACCAAGTAATCGCGGATGTAAGACATCTTGGTCTTGACAACTGGAAGCAGCGTGCCCGAGACCGTCAAGGATGGAAGGCAGCTATAGCTCAGGCTCAGATCCTCCATGGATCGCAGGCCTGATAAGTAAGTAAGTAAGAGAAGCCCCCACACCACGTCAAAGTGGTTGCTAAACGTACTTTCAACTGTTTCATTTTTAGCACATCACTCCAGGATACCACATCCACGTGCATATACCACACTTCGTATTTAATACCTCAACAACCATACTTAGCCTTGCATGGCATTAGTAGTAATAGTAACGCGTCTGATCAGAATGCTAATTGACCCAATTTTAAATTGAATACAAAATAGAGTTAAGGCTACGTTGCTAGAAACCCCCCTTAATCAGGTTTCGCAACATTCAACTACTAGCTATTCTATAGGCCACGCGAACTTCGAAGTCGAAAATGAATATCGTGAGATATCTTCATGTTAATTGATGTCATTGTGCTTAGTAACAGAATGGCATTTGTGGAATAATGCTGAGCTGCTAAGGCTTCGCTCAGCTTTCATCTTGCTATGGCTATGGCGCTAGCTGCTTCAATCAAATCGTTACTGAACCAATCTGCCAGTCAGTGACATTTGCCTGCGGAATTTTTTTCTTGTGACTGAATGAATAAATTAATTACAAAAAGGAAAAGTTTCTCGTTAAAGTGTAGCACATACTACGCACTTGTTTACACGTACATATGTATGTACTATGTACTTATGCGTATAGCTGGCGTAGTTATGCTAACGCACATTTAATTGATTCGCGCCATTATTGCGTACCGCTAATAAGTAAGGCGTGTTTAACCTTGAACAAGATTTAGTTCAACATCGTGGATAGAAACCAGCTTTTTAGGGTCAATAGTTTGGTGGAAGTTGGCATGTGGCGAGATTCATCGGGGCTTGTTTTACGATTGACTCGACTAGAAACTACGTCTCAGAGAAATCGTAGTTATTGTGAGTAACGAAATGGTGATCTTAGTCCCAGGGTCGGATATACAAATTTGTCGTAAGAAGTTTATGGCAGACAGATAAGGTAATAGTCAGAGACAACGCCGACGCACTTAGGCGCTGAAGCAGTAAGACACCGACGTAATGGGCGTGCCACGGGTAATACACGACCTCAAGTGAGCACTCTTGTTCGACGAAATAGAAGGTCACTATGCCTGTAAACGGGGAAAGTGTTCAGACTATGTGTAATTACTATTCTATTATTCATATATTCTATTTATTCTTATATATTCGATATTCGTGTAATTCTAAATTCACCTTTTATAGAAAGTAACTAGGTCGCAAAAGCGATCCGCAAAAAGCGGATGAAAAACTGTGATATATACTACGGAAACTGCTACAGAGAAAATAAACAACGCTTATTCGGATGCGGATTTGTTGTTCGAGGCAGACTCAGCATGTAAGCGAACGCCTCATAACTATCCGCATCAAGACCAGTCTCGGCAATATAAGTTTATTATGTGTCCACGCCCCCACAGAGGAGAAAGATGACCGACATAAAGACGACTTCTATGATCTCCTAGGCAGAATGCCCCAGTTATGACACCAAAATCGTTCTAGGAGATTTCAATGCGAAGCTGGGTAAGGAAGGTATCTTTGAACGGGTCGGTGGAAAGCACAGCTTACACAACATCACGTCAGAAAACGGACTAAGGCTACTGGACTTTATAGCGGGACATAATTTGGTAGTAGCAAGTACACGATTTCCACACCTCAACATCCATAAGGGGACCTGACGGTCTTTCGATCAATCGACAACCAACCAAATTGATCATATTGAAATCGACGGCAGACACTCCTCCAGCATCCTAGATGTCCGAACCTTTCGAGGAGCCAACATCGATCCGGATCCGAAGTATGGATGCGAATTTCTCGGAACCAACGGAGCCGAGTAAGAACACAAAAATTTAACGTCGGAAAGCTGCAATCGCAGGAGACCGCCAGGACCTTCCCCGATCAAGTCTCCCTCAAGTTATCTCAAGTCCCGATGCAATCTGCAGAAACCATAGAACAGCAATGGAGTCGTTGTAAGAAAGCCATTAGAGAGGCCGCCTCAGATATACTCGGTTTCGAGCCACCACCATCGAGAAACCCCTGGTTTGATGATGAGTGCAGAGAAACAGAATGCACACATGGTCACATTGCATCGACGGAGGATGACAAGAAAGGAGGGAGGAGCATGCGCTTCTGAGAAGGAAACAGAAGGAGCACGAGAAGCGCGAGATCGAGGAGATGGAGAGATGTTACGGCAGGAACGACGTTCGAAAATTTTACCAGAAAGTAAAACGAACATGCCTCGGCTATAACGCCAGAGCAGAAACCTACAGGGATGAGCACGAACAACTAGTAGTGGAGTCACAGTCGATGCCGAAATTGTGGAAGGACCACTTCTGCAGACTGTATAACGGCGATGATAGTTAGAATGCCGCCGTCAGGCAGAACGAACCTTTTACAATGGACGAAGACGAAAGGGAATCTCGTCCACCCGACCTAGAAGATGTTAAGTAAGCGATATCGAAACTAATCCTTAAAACGCTGCTGGAGCAGACGGACTTCCCGCTGAACTATTTAAAGCAGCTAGCGATAAGCTGGTCAGAAATATGCACCAACTCATCTGCAAGATATGGTCGGAAAAACGCATGCCTGATGAATGGAATCTCAGTATCGTTTGCCCGGTCCATAAGAAAGGAGACCCCTATGGCTGCGCCAATTACAGAGGGATAACCTCCTGAACATCGCGTACAAGATCCTCTCTGCCGTACTGTGTAAGTACCTGAAACCGTTCGTGGACAATCTGATAGGTTCTTACCAGTGTGGTTTCAGGCCAGGAAAATCCACGATAGACCAAATATTTACACTACGGCGGATCTTGGAGAAGACCCATGAATTCCAGGTCGACACGTTTCCTGCCAAACTCGTCAGACTATGCAGGATGACTATGGAGAACTATCGCTGCTCCATTAGGTCGGAGGTGAACTAACCGACCCCTTTGATGTTAAAAAAGGTTTTAGACAGGGTGACGCACTGTCATGTGATTTCTTTAACATCATTCTTGAAAAGATCATGCACGACTCTGCGGCCAATACAAGAGGTACGATCTACTTCAATTCCACACAATTGCTTGCCTACACAGATGACATTGACGTTATTGGACAGACAAAGCGAGACGTCAATGAGGCGTTCGCAAGCATTGAAGCAGAAGCGGCTAGAGTGGGTCTAAGGGTAAAAGGGGAAAAGACCAAATATATGCTGTCATCCAAGAAAGGCGCGCAACACCGACGTCTTGGTCAGAACGTCACCTTCGGCAGCTATACTTTTAAAGTAGCCAAGGACTTCGTCTACCTTGGCACGATAGTTACAAGCAGCAACGACACCAGCGCTGAGATAAAATGCAGAATAACTCTTGCCAACCGCTGCTTCTTCGGGCTCAAGAGCTAATTGAGTAGTAGAGCCCTCTCTAGGAAAACTAAGGAACCCCTTCTACAAAACCTTAACCATCCCGGTCCTCCTCTACGGCGCTGAAGCTTGGACGTTATCAAAAGCGGATGAAGAGGATCTTGGGCGTGTCGAGAGGAAAATTCTGCGTGCAATCTTTGGTCCCGTTTGTGTAAACGGAGAGTGGAAAATGGTCCAGACGTACTAAAAGCTTTAACCAGTACGCACTCCCAGACTCCAACATCATTCCCTCTTCTCTCTCTCTCTCTAACATACCTTCGCAGATCAGGGTAACTGGACCCTACAGGGAGGACTGGAAGAGAGCACGAACAATATTTCACGAGGGAAGTATAAAATGAGCCATTAATTCATTTGGCCCGTTCAAATCCCCGGGGGAGAATGGCATCTTCCCAGCCCTCCTTCAGAAAGGAAGTGCGCAAATCAGCCTCATGCTAATCAACACCTTTAGAACCAGCTATACATGGGGATACATACTAACGAGCTGGACAAAGGCAACGGTAAAATGTATTCCCAAAGCAGGCCGTAGACCCACAGACCTACCTAAGTCCTTCAGACCGGTAAGCCTTACCTCTTTATGCATATAACGGATGGTGCCCTGAAAAGATCACCACTTCACAAAAACCAATATGCCTACCAGCCTGGGAAGTTGACCACGCATGCTCTTTAGGAGCTAACAGCCCGGACAGGGACTTTGTCCCTTTGTCCCTGAGAAATTGCGATAGGTTACTTTCAAAGACTCTACGGGCTGGGGCGGTGGTGTCCATTCGCTCCACATGGCATAGCCATCTTAGGCGTTGGATCCGTAGACGCCTGACTAGACTCATGTCGCTGTAGAACCCGTACAGTTCGTGATTGGATCTTCTCCTCCAAACGCCCTCTGTGTTTATAGAACCAAAAATCGCACGCAGAATCTTTCTCTCGCAACGACCAAGGATTTCCTCATCCGCTTTCGATAAATTTCATGTTTCTGTGCCGTATAACAGGACTGGGATAATTAAGGTCCTTATATAATAAGGTCAACTTGGTCGCACAAGAGAGGGCTCTACTTCTCAGTTGCCTCCTAAGCCCAAAGAAGCAGAAAGGGTAATTTTGCGCTTGATTTCGAAACTGGTGTCTTTGTTTCAAGTCATTGCGGAGCCGAAGTATGAAGTATGAAGTCCTTAACTACTTCAAACTTATATCTGCCAATATGCACGTTCTGTCCAAGACGTCGGTGGTAAATGTCCTTTTTCGATGACAGCAGATTTTTAGTCTTGCCCTCATTAACTGCCAAACCCATTTTCGCCGCCTCCATCTCAATACTCGCCAGCGCCTCATTGATATCTCGCTGTTATGTCAATGTCGTCGGCGTATGCAAGGAGTTGCGAGGATTTGAAATAGGATTTGAGGAAATTAAAATAATCATATGACAGCATCGCCCCGTCTAAATCCTTTTTTGACTTCGAAGCTATCGGTCAGTTCTGCGTCAATTCGGATGGAGCAGCGAGCATTTTCCTGAATCATCCTGAATAGTCTGTCGAGCTTAGCAGGGTTGTCAAAAGCAAACATGGCGTTATATAGCTCGTCTCTAATTACGCTGTCGTATGCGGCGTTTGAGAGCACCGTGGCGCAGTGGGTAGTGTGTCGGCCTCTGACGCCGATGACACGGGATTGAATCCCGATACAGCCATGTCATCGAACGTGTTTTTCACGATGTTTCTCCTCAGCGGGGTTCTGGCAAAACCCCCTGTAGTAAAATTGTCATGAAAAGCTTCTCGAAATTCGCCGTTCGGAACCGGCAATAAACTGTAGGTCCCTTTCACCTATGGGAAAATGAAATCACACACAACATGGGTGATTGAGAGAAGCTCGGCTCAGGTCCTTCATGGACTGTAACGCCAATATACATACATACATGCGGCGTTGAAGTCGACGAATAGTGTCGACCTGAAATTCATTGATTTTTTCCAGGATCTGCCGTAGTGTGAAGATTTGGTCGATGGTGGACTTCCCTGGCCTGAAGCCACACTGATAAGGACCTACCAGCTTATTTTCGAACAGCTCCAGGTGTTCACACAAAACGGCAGTGAAGATCTTGTATGCGACATTAAGGAGACTTATTCCTCTGTAGATGGCGCAGTCAAAGCGGTCTTCTTTTCTGTGGATCGAACAAACAATGCTGAGACTCCATTCCTCCGGCATGCTTTCCTCTGACCATATCTTACAGATGAGTCGGCGCATGCTCCTAACCAGCTCACCCCCAGCTGCTTTGAAGAGCTCAGCAGACAATCAATCTGCGCCAGCAGCTTTATTCGACTTGAGTTTCGACATGGCAAGCTCAACTTCGTCGAGGTCAGGGGGACGGAATTCTCAGCGATCTTCGTCATTGAGAAATGGGTCATTCTACCTGACGGCGGCATGTTGGCTGTCATCGCCGTTATACAGTCTGCAGAAGTGGTTTTTCCAAATTCTCAGCATCGACTGCGATTCTACTACTAGGGGTCCGTTCTTATCTTTACAGGCCTCCGTTCAAGCTTTATAGCCTTGAGACTTTCATTTGATCTGTTGATAAAATCTGAGAACGTCGTGCCTTCAGTAGCACCTTTCCAAGTTTTCAATCGCCCGCTTCTCGTGCTCTTTCTTTTTTTATTTTCTTGAGAAGCTTATGTTCCTCCCTTCTTTTGAGCTCGTAGAGCTCACGAGCCGCTCTTTTTTTTTGTGTAGTGAGGCATGAATCCTTCTACACTCGTCATCGAACCAAGTGTTTCGTCGTGGTGGAGCTTTAAGGCCCAGCACTTCCGTTGCTGTGCTCTTCAGGGCTTGTTTGCACAGGCTCCATTGTTGCTCTACTGACTGAGTGGAGGATTGAGGTGTATCGGAGAGCTTAAGGGAGGCGCGGTTGGCAAAGGCACTGTCGATCTCCGGCGATAGTAGCTTTCCGACGTCATAGCTTGGTGTTCTAACTCTACTCCGCGGTGTTCGTGTTATTTGTGACGTATCTTGGCTACTATAAGATAGTGGTCTGAGTCGATGTTCGCTCCTCGGAAAGTGCGAACATCAAGAATAGTGGAGGAGTGTCTGATGTCAATCGCGATGTGATCAATCTGGTTGGTAGTCGATTGATCAAAAGACCGCCAGGTGCCTTTGTGTATATTGAGGTGGGGAAATCGTGTGCTGGCTAAAAGAAGATGTCGCCCCGTGGCAAGGTCGATCAGCCTGTGTCCGTTATCGGATGTGGTGTCATGTAGGCTGTGTTTGCCGATGACCCGTTCAAAGATGCTTTTTTTACCCAGCTTAGCGTTAAAATCTCCTAGTATGATTTTGGTATCATAGCTGGGGCATTTGGTATATGTTCTGTCCAGGAGATCGTAGAATTCTTCTTTGAGTCGATCGTCCTTCTCTTCCGTTGGGTCGTGAGCGCATATTAAGCTAATGTTTCCAAATTTAGCTTTGATGCGGATTGTTCTGATACGTTCGCTAATATCTCGGAAGCTTAAGACTTTTTGTCTTAATCCGCATCCGCATCCGAATAGGCGCTGTTTGTTCTCCTTGTAGCAGTTTCCGTAGTAGATGTCGCAGTTTTCCATCCCCCTTTTGCCCGGTCCATCCCATCGCACTTCTTGGAGTGCGGTTATGTCTGGTTTATAGCAGTTGTGGGTTTGCTCCAATTGAGCGCCTGCACCCGATCTGTTAAGGGACCTCACATTCCAGGTGCAGACTCTCAAGTCCGTTAGTCGTTTGCAGGGGTCGTCAGCTTTGTATCCGTCCGTATCCGAGGCTTGTTGTCGTTTCGGAACAAGTACTTAGGTTTTTCGTGATAGGGATGTTCCCCCTAAGCGCAACCCCCAACTGGAGGGCCAGGTTCTTCTTTCCACAGGAACAAGGGATTGGGTCGCTACACACATTGGTCCACTACCTGGCGGTTGTTAGGGTAGCTATCCAGGGGGGACCACCCGGAGGCTGTGTGTCAACTTGGATTGAGCAGGGACAGAGATCGAAGCTGGCGTTTGCTATGTTAAGCGCGGTCTATTTCTTTGCTCTGTTTGCTCGCTCCCTCCCCCCTATTAATTATTAATTAATTTCACGGCAGAAATTAAACGGTTAGAAACACTAAGTTATCTTACCTCTTTCTCCCTCTCCCAAAAGGACATTCACTATTCCTTTGAATGGACTCGTGAGTAAATATAATCGGAAACCGGGAAAAACGTGAGGAGGTGACTGAACTTACATACTAATGCATGTACATATGTATGTATGTATGTAAGGACAAAAGAAAAAAGGCATTCCTGTAGACGGATGGCAATCATAATGTAAACAAGCGCGATTCAAGGACTTTCATTATGTCGCATTAAACAATATTCCCATTCATCCTGGTACATACCTATGAATGTACCTATGGGTTTGTCTCGTGGAGAAGGATTCACGATATTTGATACGTTTCTCAAACTTTTTTTCGTTCTTGATTCCTTTCTATTAAGTATGTACATACTGAGCCGACAGGGCCACGAGCAAGCTATGTATTCAAAAGAAGTGCGAACCAAACTACGATGTGGAAGGAAACAACAATTGTAATGGTAATGATCCTGCAATGTGCAAAGTTTGCCCGATGAATTACCATGGGATAACAATTAATTTCCTTGAACTTGCATAGATTTGTGTCTGTAAATACGTATGTATGCATGTGTACATATGTATGTAAGTTATCCTTGACAGGATTACATAAGCAGGGTTACGAACTGGATTAAGACTACGTGTATGACACGTGTTATTCATGTGACCGTGTTTTGTAAGTGCGTCGTTATATTAAAAGAGTTTCTAAACTCGGATGAAAATCGTTGGAATAACACGTTACCCACTTGGAAGCATATTTTTTAGTCGTGGTAGCCAACGTGTTTAAGATTGCGGTTTGGGCAATCTAGTATTTACTATGGAACATTTCTTTGGTATTATTTGGATAACTCGAACTTATAGAGAGTATCTTTCTAGTACCTGCCTAAGGAAGATTTAGAGTTATGTACATATGTACGTTTGTATTGAATTGAATTGAAGGAATTGGGGTGTGTCACATAATGACACTCGTACTGCGACCATCATGGTCTATTGTACCCCCTTTCTTTGGTCTAGGATTTTAGTGCTGTCCTCAAAAATTTGACAACATCTCTAGATGGGCTTGCTTGAAAGTCTTTCCCTGGTACTATTGCGTTGTTTGTCATTTTAAATCTTTCTGCGGCGAGACTTGGACAGATGGTCAGTATACAGGATGTTCCATTGTTTTTTTTTTTTTTTTGGCACTGTTGCACCGCCTGCAGATATCTGTGCTGCTAAGACCTGCTGCTGCTGTGTCCTGTTAATGCCTCATATAGCACTTTTGGGTCAGCTTTGTTTTCGAGCTTATTTAGCCCATTTTGGGTTGTAATTTTGTTCCATGAACGCCTTTGAGTGTTTTATACCCTCCAAGCTGTTCCAGAACTGGTTTATTAGTCTTATAGTCCATTTATGTAAGTGTAGCTTCATTTTTACATTGTATGTAGATATGTAAGTATGTACATATGTACCTAACTAAATTCGAAGACTCTTCGGGTCGGAGCTGTGTTTTCCATGCGCTCTACATGGCCTAGCCACCTTAGACGCTGTATCCGTAGACGTCGTATCAGGCCGATGTCGCTGTACAACCAGTACAGTTCTTCGTTAAATCTTCTCCTCTATATATACCGTTTGAACAAACGGGACCATAGATAGTGCGCAGAATTTTCCCCTCGAAACGACCAAGGGCATCGTCATCCGCTTTTGTGAAGGTCCAAGCCTCTGCGCTGTAAAGGAGGACTGGGATGATCAAGGTCTTGTATAGTGTCACCTTGGTTTTCCGAGAGAAGGCTCTACTTTTCAATTGCGTTTTATCTCAGCGCTGGTGTTGTTGTCGCTGGTCATCAGTGAGCCAAGGTAGGCGAATTCCTTGACCACTTTAAAGTAACATCCGCCCATGGTGACGTTCTGGCCAATACGTCGGTGTTGTCCGTCTCTTTTAGATGAAAGCAGATATTTGGTTTTACCCTCATTAACTTTGAGACCCATCTTAGCCGCTTCTACCTCAATGCTTACAAAGGCCTCATTGACGTCTCGCTGTGTCCGTCCAATCACATCAATATTTTCGGCATACGCAAGCAATTGCGTAGACTTGAAATAAATCGTACCATTTGTGTTGGCCAGTGACTCTTGCACGATCGATTCAAGAACGATGTTGAAAAAGTGCATGACAGCGCGTCACCTTGCCTAAATCCTTTTTTAACATCAAAGGTTTCGGTTTGCTCACTACCGACCTTAATGGAGCAGCGAGCGTTCTCCATTGTCCTCCTGCACAGTCGGACGAGTTTGGCAGGGATGTTAAAACTAGACATGGCATTGTATAGCTCATCTCTACACACGCTGTCATATGCAGCCTTGAAATCGACGAAGAGGTGGTGAGTGTCGATTCGGTATTCCTGGGTCTTCTCCAAGATCTGCCGTAGCGTAAATATTTGGTCTATTGTGGATTTACCTGGCCTGAAACCACACTGATAAGAGCCGATCAGGTTATCCACAAACGGTTTCAGGCGTTCACACAATACGGCAGAGAAGATCTTATATGCGATGTTAAGGAGACTTATTCCCCTATAGTTGGCGCAGTTATAGGGGTCTCCTTTCTTATGGACCGGGCAAACGATGCTAAGATTCCATTCGTCGGGCATGCTTTCCTCCGACCATACCTTGCAAATGAGATGGTGCATGCACCTTACCAGTTCATCTCCAGCCGCCTTAAAAAGCTCAGCAGACAGGCCGTCTGCGCCCGCGGCTTTATTAGACTTAAGTCTTGATATCGCTATTTTGACTTCGTCTAGATCGGGTGGACTGAATTCTGTTACTTCGTCGTTCACTACGAATGGCTCGTTCTGCCTGACAGCGGTATCTTGTCTATCATCGCCGTTATACATTCTGCAGAAGTGGTCTTTCCAAATCCTCCGCATCGCCTGCGACTCTACTACCAGCTCTACATTTTCATCCCTGCAGGCCGCCGCTCTGGCTTTGTAGCCATGGCATGTTTGTTTTACTTTCTTGTAAAACTTACGGGCGTCATTCCTGCGGAAGCATCTCTCCATCTCCTCGATCTCACGCTTTCCGTGCTCTCTCTTCTTTCTTCTGAAAAGCGTGTGTTCCTCTCTTCTCTTCTGCTCATAGATTTCGCGAGCAGCTCTCGTCCGTCTTTGCAGCATGGCTTTATATGCCTCCTGTTTTGCTGCATGGGCTTGTTCGCATTGTTCATCGAACCAGGTGTTTCTAGGTGGTGACGGTTTGAAACCCAGCACCTCTGAGGCAGCATCTCTGACGGCGCTCTGGCAATGCGCCAATTCCTACTCTCTTATTTGTGCTGCTGTGTGCGGATCTTGAGACAGTTTGGAGGAGACACGATCGGCAAAGATTCTGGCAGTCTCTTGCGATTGTAGCTTTCCGACGTAAAACTTACGTAGTCCTACTTGACTCCTAAGCATTCTTGATATCCTCATTCGTACCTTGGCTACAACAAGGTAGTGGTCCGAGTCGATGTTGGCCCCTCGGAAGGTTCGTACGTCGGGAATACAGAAGGAGTGTCTGGCGTCGATCGCAATGTGATCAGTCTGGTTGGTAGTCGATTGATCAAAAGACCGCCAGGTACCCTTGTGGATGTTGAGATGGGGGAATCGCGTGCTTGCTACAAGGAGGTTACGCCCCGCTAGGAAATCGATTAGCCTAAGTCCGTTGTCGAATGTGGTCGTCAGCTTTGTATCCGTCCGTATCCGAGGCTTGTTGTCGTTTCGGAACAAGTAGGTTTTTACGTGATAGGGATGTTACCCCCAAGCACAACCCCCAACATGGAGGGCCAGGTTCCTCCTTCCCCAGGAACAAGGGGTTGAGTCGCTGCACACATTGGTGTGTCAACTTGGATTGAGCAGGGACAGAGATCGAAGCTTGCGTTTGCCATGTTAAACGCGATTAACTTCTTTGCTCTGTTTGCTCGCATGGGTGGAGCATAGATGCCTTTAAACCAGGCAGCGAGAGTATAACATGCCCTACTTCAAAAGAGTCCTCTTTAGGTTCAGTCTCAGTCTGAGTTATCCGGATCGTCTTTCCAGAGGAGCTTGTCGATATTCCGGCAAGTAGCCAGTATATCGAATTTACAGTGACAGTGCCTAGTGCTACTGGCTAGCACCAGTCTTCCAAGAAAAGGTTTACTTACAATGCCACCTGCAGTCTACGCTGATGAAATTGCCATGTTTACCGTCAGTGTACCGTCAAACACATTTTACCCTCCCCCAACGCAACCAAATCATATTTACCGCAACAGCATACGAGTATCACCATCACGTATACAATCCACACAGAGATATATGATCCACACATATAACATTGCGCACTCAACACGTTCCACAGCCCACAGCCCACAGTTGAGTTCAATTTGACATTTCTTTTCTGTCAGCTGTTCCCACTCGCGCAACGTGTTCGCTCGATTAGTGTGCCCCAATTATCCTTCTGTTCAAGAATATATCCTGAAATTAGATAGAACAAGTGCTTAGTATCCGGTAAAATGATTCGTAAGGTTCCTCTGATAGTGATTTTGGGCTCCACGGGCACTGGGAAAACAAAATTGTCGATCGAATTAGCGGAACGTTTCGGTGGTGAGATAATTAGTGCCGATTCCATGCAGGTTGGTTTTTATTAGTGTTCTTCAGATAAACTAGTGAGAGAAATGCGTTTCCAAAGTGTTCAATTTAGTATTGATGGTAATCGCCATCACATAATCAGGGATAAAGCATAAGATACCAATCTTTTGGCTTTGACAGGCATTTTGACAACTAACCCCTACAAACGCGTTGCGGCTTGCCGGCGTCTTGATTATGTCATTCTGCCTTGTTGCGACCATTTTGCCACGTCTTGACTCTACACATCGACGTCTTGAGACTATCATTGAGTTGGTCAACAGCGTCGTTTTTAAACGGAGAATAACACGCATAGTATCGGTGTAATAAAAACAAAAAAAACAACCTCTGCGGGGTTCAACGGGCAGACGTACGAAAGATTGGTATCTCATTCTTAATCCCTAAAATAAAATAGTTCTTCAAACGACCCCTAAGTGACGTTTGTGCTTTTGTTGTTTACATTCGCTGTGTACAGTGATTCTGATTTGAATTTGTACAGAGTTTTGTTTTTTAATTTTCATATTAGTGATTTACGTGTAATTTCGTTTTTAAAGGTTTATTCGAAATTAGATATTGCCACTGCGAAAGCGACAAAGGAGGAACAAGCTAGAGTAAAACATCATTTGCTCGATGTGGCAAAACCGGGGGAGGAATTCACGGTGATCGGCTTTAGAGATGCCGCCGTTCGCATTGTATGCTTTCCAACATCCTTATTGTGTTTGTTTAGTGGCAAGTGAAATGTTTAATCCACTATTTAGGTGGACGATTTGTTGTCGCAATCAAAGTGTCCAATCATCGTGGGTGGTACGAATTACTACATTGAGAGTCTTTTGTGGAATAACCTAGTCGTAAATGAGTCGAAATCGGAACAACATAAGCCTAACATAAGTACGGACGTCAAAATACCTGAGAACGTAAGTACCTATGATTAAGACTTCTTCTTCTTCTTAGCGGGCGCTACAGTTCGGGGTGAACCTGCGCCTCAACCAACATGCCCCTCCATCTAGCACGATCTTTTGCTAACCTTTGCTATTGCCGCACACCCAGTTGGCTGAGGTCCCCTTCCACCTGTGTGCGCCATCTTAAGTGCGGCCGTCCTCTGCTTCTTCGTCCCTCGGGGTTGGATTCAAAGATTCTCCGGACCGGAGCTGTGGTGTCCATTCGCTCTACATGGCCCGGCCATCTTAGGCGTTAAATCCGTAGACGCCTGACTGGGCTCATGTCGCTGTGCAGCCCGTAAAGTTCGTGGTTGAATCTTTTCCTCCATCCGCCGTCTGCGTTTATAGGCCCGAAAATCACGCGCAAAATCTTTCTCTCGAACCGACCAAGGGCCTCCTCATCCACTTTTGATAGTGTCCATGCTTCTGCGCCGTACAACAGGACCGGGATGATAAGGGTCTTATATAGAGTCAACTTTGTCGTTCGCGAGAGGGCTCTATTACTTAATTGCCTCCTGAGCCCAGACAAACAGCGATTGGCAAGAGTGATTCTGCGTTTGATTTTGGAACTGATGTCGTTGTTCCAGGTCACTGCGGAGCCAAGCTAACGAAGTCTTTAACTACCTCGAATTTATAACTGCCAATACGAACGTGCTGGCCAAGACGTTGGTGGTGAGCGTCCTTTTTTGATGACAGCGAGCAGCGAGCATTTTTCAAAGTCATCCTGCATAGTCTGATGAGTTTAGCAGGTATTTCAAAGGTGGACATAGCGTTGTATAGCTCGTCCCTAATTACTCTGTCGTATGCTTCTTTGAAGTCGACAAATAGGTGGTGAGTGTCGACTTGATATTCATTGTTTTTTCCAGGATCTGCCGTAGTGTGAAGATTTGGTCGATGGTGGACTTCCCTGGCCTGAATCCGCACTGATAAGGACCTATCACCTTATTTACAAAAGGCTTCAGGCGTTCACACAAAACGGCAGAGAAGATTTTGTAGGCGATGTTAAGGAGACTTATTCCTCTATAGTTGGCGCAATCAGAGGGGTCTCTTTTCTTGTGGATCGGGCATACGATGTTGAGACTCCATTCCTTGGGCATGCTTTCGTCTAACCATATCTTACGGATGAGCTGGTGCATGCTCCCAACCAGGTCATCCCCAGCTGCCTTGAAGAGCTCAGCAGATAGTCCGTCTGCGCCAGCAGCTTTATTCGACTTGAGCTTCGATATAGCAATCGTCGAGGTCAGGGGGACAGAATTCTCTACGGTCTCCGTCGATTAGAAATGGATCATTCTGCCTGACAGCGGTATATTGACTAACATCGCCGTTATACAGTCTGCAGAAGTGGTTTTTCCATATTCTCAGCATCGACTGCGGTTCTACTACTGGATGTCCGTTTTCATCCCTGCAGGCTTCCGTTCTGGCTTTATAACCTTGGCATGTTCCCTTTATCTGTTGATAAAACTCTCGAACGTCACGCCTGCAGTAACACCTCTCCAAATCCTCAATCGCGCGCTTCTCTTGCTCTTTCTTCTTTCTTCTAAGAAGCTTATGCTCCTCACTTCATTTTAACTCGTAGAGCTCACGAGCTGCTCTTGTTCTTTTATGCAGCGAGGCCTTATATGCATCCTGCTTCGCTGTGTGAATCCTCCTGCATTCGCCATCGAACCAGGTGTCTCTTCGTGGTGGAGCCTTGAAACCCAAAACTTCGGATGCAGAGCTTTTCAGGGCTTGTTTGCAAAGGCTCCACTGCTGTTCTATTGATAGCTTGGAGGATTGAGGTGTATTGGAGAGCTTAAGGAAGACGCGATCGGTAAAAGCACGAGCGGTTTCTGGCGATAGTAGCTTTCCGACGTCGTAACTTTGTATTCTTACTCTACTCCGTTGCGTTCGTGATATCCGTAATCGCATTTTGGCTACTACAAGATAGTGGTCCGAGTCGATGTTAGCCCCTCGGAAAGCTCGAACATCAAGAATAGTGGAGGAGGGTCTGACATGGATCGCGATGTGGTCAATCTGGTGAGTGAGGTGGTGAGGATGCTACAATTCGGGGTGCACCTGAGCCTGAACCAACATGCCTCTCCACCTAGCACAATCTTTCGCTAGTCTTTTCCAGTGCCGCACGCCCAGTTGGGCGATACGGTTGCATGCCGTATCGCACTCTCCACGATCGACGCCCGCCCACGCTTACTTGAGCGGACCGTATGTCACTATATACTATCATCAAAAACGGACGCTCACCACTCACGTCTTGGCCAGAATGCTTGTATTGATTAAGGACTTCGTCTAACTTGGCTCCGCAGTGACCTGGAAGAACGACATCAGTTCCGAAATCAAACGCAGAATCACTCTTGCCAATCGCTGTTTGTTTGGGCTCAGGAGGCAACTGAGTAATAGAGCCCTCTCCCGAACGACAAAGTTGACTCTTAATAAGACCCTTATCATCCCGGTCCTGTTGTATGGCGCAGAATCATGGACACTATCAAAAGCGGATGAGGAGGTCCTTGGTCGGTTCGAAAAAGATTTTGCGCGTGATTGTCGGGTCTAAAAACGCAGTCGGGGGATGAAGGAAACGATTTAACCACGAACTGTACGCGTCTACGGACTCAACGCCTAAGATGTCTATACCATGTAGAGCGAATGGACACAACAGCTCCAGCCCGCAGAGTCTTTGAAGACGAAGAAACAGAGGACGGCGCACACAGATGGAAGGAGACCTCAGCCAACTAGGCGTACGTCAATGGAAAAGGCTAGCAAAAGATCGTGCTAGTTGGAGGGGCATGTGGGTTGAGGCCCAGGTTCACCGCGAACTGTAGCGTCCGTTAATAAGGAGAAGAGGGGCAGCATAACTTTTATGAAATAATGTTCAATTTAATTATTATTTGACACAAACTTGAAACTTGAACTGCCGTCCGGTCTCGTGACTTGTTCTCGGGTCATTGGTTTTGTACACCATTTGCCTTCAAATGTAATTAACTTTTTACAGTTTTTCCATGTGGGCCTATAATTAATCATGCATAATGAATCTGTCCCACTTACTAATATGCTCCTGACCTTCTAATAATTTTTGCAGCTTTTAGAAACCAAGATGACGTCAGAGCAGCTACACGCCTTGCTCAAGAAAGTTGATCCAGTAACAGCGAATCGAATGCATCCAAACAACAGAAGGAAAATCATACGGTGAGTGAATTTAATGTCTTATGTATAGATGTAAGTTCGTTATTGAAGCACACTCTTAGGCCTTTAATTACATGTTACAGCTCACGGAAAATTGAGGTCGAGGCTTCTTTCAAACGCCTTTATGCATTGAATTTGTTTTACACAGCGCGACATGATAAAAAGTGCGTTGAATTAGAAGTAGTCAATCAGTGAAGGCAGTAGAGAAGCCCAGCTTGTATTTAAGAAGCTTTGAATAGCAATTGTAAGCAAGCAATCTCAGATTTATTCAACTGACCATAGTGTCTTAGGGTGTGACTCTTATGGCGCAGCGGGTACAGAATTTGAACCTAAATTTTCTGACGCATTGTGCGACGATGGTACAGATTTTGAACCAGCTACGTTGTAATTGTCCCAACTGTTGCAAAGGTTTAGGAATCGTATCGTTTATTCTGTGAACTTATATATGTAACTGTTTTTGTATGCCTTCATTTACTTCATGTTTCTACGTTGTCAATGGGAGCCACGGTATCGCAGTCTTGCGAAACTAGTCAGACTGCAAACAAAGGATTTTTTCAAGTTAATTGCACGTGCGTACCCTAGGGTACCTACCGCCCCCGACAAGAAACCCGTGGTATGATGGCGAGTGGGAGCAGAAAAAGGCAGCAACCGACGAGGCGTACTAAAAGGCGTTGCAGAGGAAAACCAGGGCAGCGCAAGAAGAGTACCGAGACAGAAGAAGGGAGCAGAAAAAACGAATGCGACAAAAGAAAAGGATCTTCGCAGCCTCCCAGCTCAAGGATATCGAGGAGTCTAGGGATGAACATAAAATACGAGCCTTTTACAAGAAAGCCAAAGGCCTTGCAGGAGGCTTCAAAAAGGGCTCTTGGGCCCTGGCTCTTCGAAACTGCGAGGGTAATCTTGTCATCGACCCGCAGGGAATAGTGGATGTATTTAAGCAGCACTTCCAGCAGCTGCTTAACGAGCATGACCAAGAGAGAATGATAGGGACCGGGGAAATCCACACTCCACAAGTCGATGTTGGCTCCTCGAAATGTTCGGACATCTAGGATGCTGGAGGAGTGTCTGACGTCGATCACAATGTGATCAATTTGATCACAAACAAAACATTTTGGAAAATGCTTCCTGCCTTTCTCTGCTCACACGGGTTTCTTGTCGGGGGTGGTAGGTACCCTAAGGTCGTTTCGGCTACTTCCTGAATGGCTGTGCGGCAATGCAGCCACATATTATTGGCGTTTGTTTTCGACGTAGGCATACCGTAGAGTCTTTCGCTCAGCCGCTCCCTGTAGACTCTGGTAACCTCCGGTGTCTCAGGCGCCCAATGTCGAACCTCCTCCTGATGGACTGGTGCAGCTTTCTGACATTGGACAGTCGAGCTCTGAATCTTGCTGCTACGAGGAATTGGTCAGAGTCGAGATTTGCCCCTCTGAATGTTCGCACATCCAGGATGTTTGACGAGTGCCTTGCGTCAATGAGCAGATGGTCGATATGGTTGGCGGTTCGATCGTCCGGAGATCGCCAGGTTGCTGTATGGATTCGCTAACGGGGCAATCTTGTGCAACTTATCACCGCATTACGAGCTGTCGCAAAGTCCGTGAGTTGGAAGCCGTTATCTGTTGTTGTATCGTGGAGGCTGTGCTTTCCCATCATTCCCCGAGCACGATTTTTACATCGTACTCCGGACAAGCTCCATAGGCGTTGGCCAGGAGGTCAATGGCAATTTTTCTTCCTCATCATACCGTTTCCTATCCAGCGTATTTCCTGGACCGCAGTAATATCCGCCTTGTACTGCATGAGGATTCCTTCTAGTTTATGAGCAGCTCCGGGAGTGTACAGGGTTCCGACATTTCAGGAGCATACTCGTAAATCATGTTCCTTTTTCGTGCGTTGTCGTCGTCGAGTGTCCGTCCGTGTATCCAAGGCATCTTGCTCATTCATAACTTTTAGCCCGCCGCACAACCGCCATTCTGGTCGGGTTTCGCTGCATACGTTTGTTCACCTCCCAACGGTTGTTGAAGAGGCTAGCCAGAGGGCGCCGCGAGGAGGCCGTATGTCAACTTGAAGTTAGAAGAGATATCCAATCTAAATGAGATGACCCTTTGCTGGGTACCTGGTCATAAGAATTTCTCTGGAAACGAGAGGGCGGACGAGCTGGCTAGGGTGGGATCAAGTGCTAACATTGCGCAGATCTCAGCTAATGCCAAAGCACCACTCAGTGCGCTCTACAGGGAGATAGAGACGGAGCTATTAGTGAAAGCCAATAGGCGATGGTGTCGTTTACATACATGCGCAACGGCGAGATCGACTTGGCCTGTCTATGATAAGAAAAGAAGGGAAAATCTGCTGAAGTTAAATCGTGGGAATACTCGACTGGCAGTCGGTGCCCTCACCGGGCACTGCATGCTATCCTACCGTGCAGCTCGACTAGGCCAGCCCTACAATGACTTCTGCAGGGACGACGAGGAAATTGAATCCATTCGTCACCTGCTGTGCGAATGTCCGGCGCTAGTCCGAAAAAGGAATATATTCCTAGGAAGACACTTCCTTTCGGGACTAGAAGAGGTAGGTAATATTGGGCTGAACAGAATACTGGGATTTTTATCCTCGTCTGGTTGGTTCAGCTCAACGTAAATGTCTAGGTATCAACGGGTTAAACAAAAGAAGTGGGCACAATGGACTCAACGTAGTCTACGTGAGCCTTGACTTTTCGTCAATAGGGCACCCATGTACCTAACCTTGACCCTTTGTGTAAGATTGAGTGGTTATATAAACTCATTTTCCTTTCGAGAGCGCCGTGGCGCAGTAGGTAGCGTGTTGGCCTCTGACGCCGATGGCACGGGATCGAACCCCTACAACAGCTATGTCATCGAACGTGTTTTTCACTGTGCTTCTCCTCAGCGAGGTACTGACAAAACCTTCTGTAGTTTAATTGTCAAGAAAAGCTTCTCGAATCTCGCCGTTCGGAACCGGTAGTAAACTGTAGGTCCCTTTTACCTATGGGAAAATAAAATCAAACACAACATGGGTGATTGAGAGAGGCTCGGCTCAGGTTCTTCATGGACTGTAACGCCAACGTAGATACATTTTCTTTTCGAGCTTTGATTGTGGATTATACCTTTATCTTCCCGAAACAAATAAACTTTAGTGAAAATAATCGCGTCAATCCGACTTTGTATGAAACGAGAAAAACACAAAATGAATTCGTCTATTGTCTGTCCAGATAAACCTACAACGAGAACTGCTAAGCATCATTTATACATAATATGCGACTGGGAATGGGCTACAACAAATTGGTTCCTGGCATTCTATTTCCGTGAAATGGCCTTGTTGATAGTGCTGTAGGAAGTGACAACATCGTAGTCAAGGAAAGTAAGCAAAACATAACTCCGGTGATATAGTAAGACCTTCATGTCAGTATTACGCACTTCAGTTGTGCCACTGATGAAAGATTATGTTGTTGATTGATACGTACTGGTAAAACCAGCACTCTTATTCGTACTTATTGACGGACTACTAACAATATGGGAAGTAGTGTTACGTATTTCGGCTCTCGAGTCATTCCACCTCTTCCAGTGAGCATTAAGTTAAATGTTGACTTTCATTGTCAAAGCCCATTGAGTACGTTGTAAGATAATCAGATTGAGTAAAGCTGCTAAAGGGTTGAGCTCTACTTTGTTCAGCCTCTTACTACATATGGAGTGTCATATAAGGTATACGAGTGGGCTAGAAATCATCGTGTAGAACCAGGACACACCTAAAAAATGGCCATTGATGAAATGAGCACACTTTAATCACGGAAAGATTAAAAGTTGTCACTTTGTATTGTACGTAGATTGGTGCTGGAGGCGATGCAGACTTAAAAATTTTGTTCCGACTTAAGGTATGTACAGTTTCGAGCAAACATTCTTTTAAATAATTCGCCTAGGGCGGACATATACATATGTAGCTTTTGCCTAGCTTTTCTTAATTACCTACATGTTTGCGCAAATACAAGATGTGAAAATAAAAAGACCGCATCTAACTTGACCATGAACTTGTAACCTTTATTAGGTCAGAAACGGAAGTGACAAGAACTAATTACTTACTTACTTACTTTGATGGCGCTACAGTTCGGAGTGAACCAGGGCCTCAACCAACAAACCTCTCCAGCCGGCCCGATCTTTGGCCAGCCGCTTCCATTGCCGCACGCCCAGTTGGTTGAGGTCCCTTTCCACCTGTGCGCGCCACCTTAAATGCGGTCGTCCTCTGCTGCGTCGTCCCTCGGGGTTGGAGTCGAAGACTTTTCGGGTTGATGTCCATTTGCTCTACATGGCCTAGCCATCTTAGACGTTGGATCCGAAGACATCTAACCAGGCCGATGTCGCTGTACAGCCCGTACAGTTCTTGGTTGAATCTCCTCCTCCACTCTCCGTTTACACAAACGGGACCAAAGATTGCACGCAGAATTTTCCTCTCGAAACGCCCAAGAGCCTCTTCATCCGCTTTTGATAACGTCCATGATGATTAAGGTTTTGAAGAGGGATACCTTAGTTTTGCGAGAGAGGGCTCTACTACTCAACCGCCTCTTGAGCCCAAAGAAGCAGCGGTTGGCAAGAGTTATTCTGCGTTTTATCTCAGCACTGGTGTCGTTGCTGCTTCTCGCTATCGAGCCAAGGTAGACGAAGTCCTTGACTACTTCAAAAATATAGCTGCCGGAGGTGACGTTCTGACCAAGACGTCGGTGTTGCGCGTCTTTCTTTGATGACAGCATATATTTGGTCTTGTCCCCATTTAGCCTTAGACCCACTTTAGCCGCTTCTGCTTCAATGCTTGCGAAAGCCTCATTGACGTCTCCCTTTGTCCGTCCAATAACGTCAATGTCATCTGCGTAGGAATGCCTCACAACAATCCGTATCTGATCTGCGTCCACGCCCCCACGGAAGACAAGGATGACTCCGACAAAGACGAGTTCTACGACCTCCTAGACAGAACGTATGCCCAATGTCCCAGCTATGGCATCAAAATTGTACTAGAAGACTTCAATGCTAAGCTGGGTAAGGAACGCATCTTTGAACGACACCACCTCCGATAACAGGCTGATTGATCTTGCTACGGGGCGAAATCTCCTTCTAGCCAGTACGCGCTTCCCGCACCTTGATATACACAAATGCACCTGGCGGTCTTTTGATCAATCGACTACCAACCATATTGATCACATCGCGATCGACGTCAGACACTCCTCCACTATTCTTGATGTCCGAACTTTCCGAGGGGCTAACATCGACTAGGACCACTATCTTGTAGTAGTCAAAGTGCGCTTACGGATATCACGAACGCAGCGGAGTAGAGTAACAATACAAAGTTACAAAGCTACTATCGCCAGAAACCGCTCGTGCTTTTACCGATCGCGACTCCCTTAAGCTCTTCAATGCACCTCAATCCACCATGCCATCAATAGAATAGCAGTGGAGCCTTTGCAAACCAGCCCTGAAGAGCTCTGCATCCGAAATTTTAGGTTTCAAGGCTCCACCACGAAGAAACACCTGGTTCGATGACGAGTGCAGGAGGACTTGATACTTCCACACTGATCGTACCTCTTGTATTGGCCGCAGAGTCTTGCACGATATTTTAAAGAATAATGTAAAAGAAATAACATGACAGTGCGTCACCCTGTCTAAAACCTTTTTTAACATCAAAGGGGTCGGTTAGTTCACCTCCGACCTCAATGGAGCAGCGAGAGTTCTCCATAGTCATCGTGCACAGTCTGACGAGTTTGTCAGGAATGTTAAAACATAACATGGCTCTGCATAGCTCGTCTCTATATGCACTGTCATATGCGGCTTTAAAGTCGACAAAAAGATGGTGCGTGTCGACCTAGAATTCATGGGTCTTCTCCAAGATCTGCCGTAGTGTAAATATTTGGTCTATCGTGGATTTTCCTGGCCTGCAACCACACTGGTAGGAACTTATCTATCACATTGTCCACGAACGGTTTCAGGCGCTTACACAGTACGGCAGAGAGGATCTTGTGCGCGATGTTCAGGAGGCTTATCCCTCTGTAATTGGCGCAGTTGGTGTCCATGCACTCGCTTTACCTTCCGGACTATATCCACATCTTTGTACAGCTCGTAGAGTTCGCGGTTGTGTCTTCTTCTCCATTCACCTTCCTCACAGACAGCACCAAATATCCGACGCAGAATTTTTCTTTCGAAAGAACCCAAAATCAGCTCCGCCGTCCTGCTTATCGTCCAGCTTTCGGCTCCGTACAGCAAGACTGGCAGAATGAGCGTTTTGTAAAGCATGACTTTGGTCTTTCGAGTGAGTAGTTTTGACCCCCAGTTGTTTGGATAAGCCGAAGTAGCAGCGGTTGCCAAGGACGATTCTATGCCGGATTTCCACTGTGGTTTCATTTGTGTGCCTTCCCTGTTGACGCCTGCCCGCCGCACTATCTGCTCCAGCACGAGGTTGAAGAAGTCACATGACAGCGCATCTCCTTGCCGAAATCCGGTGCATGTTTCAAACGGTTCCGAAGTCCTGGAACCGAGTTGCACGGTGCATCGCGTTTTTTTTAGCGTGGCGGGACACAACTGGATCAGTTTTCCCGGGATGCAGAATTCGGCCATCGCCCCAAACAGTCCTTCACGATTAATGCTGTCGTATACGGCTTTGAAGTCGATGAAAAGATGCTGTGTATCGATTCGAAACTCGTTGGTCTTTTCCAGGATTTGTCGAAGTGTGAAGCCGGAAGCCGTACTGGTAGCTGCCGATTAGTGTGATGCAAAATGGCTTTAGACGTTCACACAGTACACTGCGACATTGAGCAGGGATATACCTCTATAGTTCTTGCAAGAGGTATGATCGCTTTTTTTGTGGATGGGGCAAATAGAGCTGATATTCCAGTCGTCGGGCATGCTTTTATCTTCCCAAATTCTGCAGATGATCTGGTGCATGCTCTCTACCAGAACATCGCCGCCAGTCTTGAAGAGCTCTGATGGCAAGCCATCTGAGCATGCGGCCTTGTTATTCTTCAGCTTCTGAATAGCTGTGCCGACTTCTTCGATGGTGAGTGAGAGGACTACTTCAGCCTCTGGAGTTGGGATTTCCTCGGTCCCTACCACTCTCTGTTGGTCATGCTCGTTAAACAGGTGCTGGAAATGCTGCTTAAAAACATCCACTACTCCCTGCGGGTCGGTGACAAGGTTACCCTCGCAGTTTCGAAGAGCGTGGGTGCCTTTTTTGAAGCCTCCTGCAAGGTCTTTGGCTTTCTTGTAAAAGGCTTGTGTTTTATTTTTATCCCTAGACTCCTCGATATCCTTGAGCTGGGAGGCTGCGAAGATCCTTTTCTTTTGTCGCTGTAGGTTTTTCTCCTCCCTTCTTCTGGCTCGGTACTCTTCTTGCGCTGCCCTGGTTTTCCACTGAAGCGCCTTTTGGTACGCCTCATCGGTTGCTGCTTTTTTCTGCTCACACTCGCCATCATACCACGGGTTTCTTGTCGTGGATGGTAGGTACCCTAAGATGGTTTCGGCTACTTCCTCAATGGCTGAGCGGCAATGCAGCCACATATTATTGGCATTTGTGTTGGACGTAGGCATACCGTAGAGTCTTTGGCTCAGTTGCTCCGAGTAGACTCTGGTAACCTCCGGCGTGCTCAGGCGCCCAATGTCGAACCTCCTCCTGATGGGCTGGTGCAGCTTTCTGACATTGGACAGTCGAGCTCTGAATCTTGCTGCTACGAGGAAGTGGTCAGAGTCGACATTTGTCCCTCTGAATGTTCGCACATCCAGGATGTTTGACGAGTGCCTTGCGTCCATGAACACATGGTCGATTTGGTTGGCGGTTCGACCGTCCGGAGATCGCCAGGTTGCTGTGTGGATTCGCTTACGAGGGAATCTTGTGCTACTTATCACCGCATTACGAGCTGTCGCAAAGTCCGTGAGTCGGAAGCCGTTATCTGTTGTTGTATCGTGGAGGCAGTGCTTTCCGATCACTCTGCCAAGGGTGTTCTCCTTACCGATTTTGGCGTTGAAGTCCCCGAGCACGATTTTAGCATCGTACTCCGGACAAGCTCCGTAGGCGTTGTCCAGGAGGTCATAGAAGTCCTCCTTGATAGGGTCTTCAGCCTCGTCGGTAGGGGCGTGTGCACATATAAGGCTGATGTTATAAAATCTGCCTCTGATGCGGATCACAGCCAGGCGATCACTTATAGGATTAAAGTCGATGACCTTCGACCCTAACCGCTTTCCCACGACAAATCCGCATCCCAGTAAGTGCAATCTTTTGTGACAGCTGTAATAAAAGTCGCAATTTTTCTTCCTCATCATACCGTTTCCTATCCAGCGTATTTCCTGGACCGCAGTAATATCCGCCTTGTACTGCATGAGGATTCCTTCTAGTTTATGAGCAGCTCCGGGAGTGTACAGGGTTCTGACATTCCAGGAGCATACTCGCAAATCATGTTCCTTTTTCGCGCGTTGTCGTCGTCGAGTATCCGTCCGTGTATCCGTCCGTGTATCCGAGGCATCTTGCTCATTCATAACTTTGTTTTTTTTTTTTACGTGGGCGGATTGTTAGCCCGCCGCACAACCGCCATTCTGGTCGGGGTTTTGTCGCTGCATACGTTTGTTCACCTCCCAACGGTTGTTGAAGAGGATATCCAGAAGGCGCCGTGAGGAGGCCGTATGTCAACTTAACCCGGGCATTTAAACAGGGATCGTTGCTGGCATCTCGCCAGGTTGAAAGCGATCAACAACTTTACCCTGTATGTCCGAGCCCATGCCCTCTGTATCGAGTCTATATCAAATTTTAAACCAACAAACGCCTAGGAACAATAGCTAATTCTTATGACTCTACAGTTCTACAGTCATCCATTCACCAGATACAAAAAAAAAAACTATTTCTGCCAAGTGTCATTGACACTCTGAACGGCAGCAAAAAGCCCATTCGAAACATTACGACTGCTATGTAGATGTATCTGTTACTTTATAAATTCACACGAAATACAAATCTCGCTTTCGAATGACTAAATAGTATTCGCGGTGACATTTCTCTCGTCCGATTAAGTGCTACCGGCCGATATCGGTACACTTCGACACTTGGACGCTTCTTCTCGTGGTGATGGCATTTAACTTGACCATTTGGCTATAATTAAAATTCATTCTTCGTCAACCACCTTGGCGGGTTGGGCAGTGGGGACAGGGCACTGAAAATGACAAGTTGTTTGAACTTATCACTTTCAAAGGAATTTCAAAACCAATAAACAGTAAACGGAAAAAACCATTGAACAAATGTTTCTTGGCTTTTTGGTTTTTGGTGTTTTTTTTTTTTTTTTGTTTTTTTTTTTTTTTGAATCCTGATTTTGTTCTTGATTTTTACTTGTTTTTGGCGACAGATCCACAGATGCGACAAGTTATCTATTTTCGATTGTGTCGCAGTTAGTTTCTTTTTGGATGTTTTGGTTAGTGTGTTGGTCTGGTTCGTGGGGTGGAGGTTCAATGCCCTGCAAGAATGGATTCTTGTTCTGTCAACGTTTTCATCTTATAACTAAGTATGTGTCAGCACGAGGGTGCACATGTGAATGTGTGTTTGTCCATTTTATCGGGTAAATTTTCGAATATTTAGATACAAATAAAAGGATCTGACAGAATTTCCTCTTGGGTTTTTTGATTGTCTGCCTCAGGGACGACTTGGATATGTACAATTTGATTGACGTATTGTTGAGAACATCGTAATTAAGTAACTAAGGTTACCTAGTTTAAGGATGGCGGGTTTTCGCTGAAACTATTAATAACTCGCCGGAGGTTGGGCTCGTGAATTCTAAGCTTCTTATTATATGAAAAGTTCGGGGAACATGGTTAAATGTTCGCAAAATGAACATTAAATTTTGGTTTAGTGCTATATGGCTGTAGCGCATAGCCTTGATTTAAATAATTATTTAAAATGCGATATTCTTCATTTAGTTAAGAATTCTAATTGTAATCTAGTTAATAGCATATCCTTTGAATAGACGATGATGATGACAGCAAGCATGTGCCTACATATGGTACATAATTCACGCGTGTGTTGACGCAATTACAATACCTACTTACCTTCTTCTTCTTCTTAGTGGGCGCTACAGTTCGGGGTGAACCTGGGCCTCAACCGACATGCCCCTCCACCTAGCACGATCTTTCGCTAGCCTTTTCTATTGCCGCACACCCAGTTGGCTGAGGTCCCCTTCCACCACCGACCAAGGGTCTCCTCATACGCTTTTGATAGTGTCCATGCTACTGCGCCGTACAACAGGACCGGGATGGTAAGGGTCTTATATAGAGTCAACTTTGTCGTTCGGGAGAGGGCTCTATTACTCAGTTGCCTCCTGAGCCCAAAGAAACAGCCGATTGGCAAGAGTGATTCTGCGTTTGATTTCGGAACTGATGTCGTTGTTCCAGGTCACTGCGGAGCCAAGGTAGACGAAGTCCTTAACTACCTCGAACTTATATCTGCCTATACAAACGTTCTGGCCGAGACGTCGGTGTTGTAGGAGTAGACCGGGAAAGAAACCGACAACTGAGTGACAATAGTTATTTCTTTATTAAATGAACGTGTGTACTTTACATGGTTGGGCTATTTATATAGGGCTGTCAGAGTTTCCGTTAAACCGCAATTGGAGACTTTTCGGATCGATCATACGTTCTGGATAAGCTGTATATTGAGAGCAGTATACCATTGACTCGATTTCAATTCAATTATATTCCAGATTTTCATGTACTTCTCAACTTTGCTTACAATTCGGCCATCCTGAACGTGGAATCGACTCGATTACAAATCCTCTCCAAATTATTGCAATTATGTATTACATTACATCTTTCGTTTCAAAAAAGAATAAATTCATAATCAAATTCAGTATACAAATCCATGATATAAATATAATATAATATATACGTAATTCCATTTTTTCAATTCATTCTACTTATTTATATTTAAACTTTATCCAAGAAAAATGGTTTGGTTTAATTTACATAATTCACGGATTAACTTTTCTAACAGCTCCTGGTTCATCAAGGTCACTTTGTGGGTCTTGTGTATTGTCATCCTTGTTTAAATCCAACGTTGTTTTCATGAAGGGTCTCATATTTGCAGGTGAAGATACTCCTTTATATGGCAGTCTTGTCAGTTGCAAACCTTCTATATCTGAGATGACATATCGGTCATTGGGTAAAACTTTTCTTACCTGATACGGACCTCTATACTTAGCAAAAAGTTTCTTATTAACGCCAGGAATCGCAACATTTTTTATCATGACATAATCGCCTACGCTATATGTTTCTGGTCTTGTATGACGCCTATCATAATACATTTTGTTGTATTCTTGGTTATTTAGAATATTCCTTGCCGCTATGGACCTAATATCTTTTATGTCCCTTACTTCTCTTCCTTTATTCTGAAGCAGAAACTTCATAACCTTGTCGCAGACTTCACCTTTCTGGTTGGTACCGAACAAAAGCATACTAGCAGAAAAACCTGTGCTCCTATTTATGGTGTTGTTTAGGGCATATTCTACTTTGGCTATGTGTTTGTTCCAATCGCTCATAGTACTTGCATCACATTCTTTTGCTAACATTGGAATCAGCGTTCGGTTGACACGTTCAACCTGACCATTCGATTGCGGAGACTGTGTAGCTACTTTTATATGCTCGATATTGTTCTCTTTTAAAAATTCAGAAAATTCTTTCGAAGTGAAGCAAGTTCCTCTATCCGACACTATCTTATTGGGTCTAGAATAACAGTGAAAGAAGGAATTCAAACAGGCTATAGCCTCTTTACTTTTAGTTGTCTTGACAGGGTAGAGCCTCGTGAATTTCGAAAAGCCATCGATTACGACTAGTATATGCTTTGCACCAGATTTGGAATTTGCTAATGGACCCAGATGATCCACATGTAGCATCTGAAATGGCATTTGCCCTTTTGGAATTGAATGTAGGGTGCTTTGCACTTTACCTGAATCCCCTGAAAAGTAGATACATTTCAGGCATTTTCTAATATAATCCCTGATCTTTTCCTTAATACGTGGGAACCAATAGGTACTAGCTATCTGTTCGAAACACTTGTCTACACCTAGATGACACATCGCTTCGTGGTGAGTACGGATCACTTGTTCTTCCATGCTAGAAGGAACGTAAAAAAGAACCTTTCCATTTGCTTTTCGAAAGATTAACCCATCAATCATGGTTCTCGGACTTTTCAAGTTCATTTGCGATGGAAACTATCTTTGGATCCTGTCTCTGTGAAGCTGCAAGTATGAATTCGAATGAATCATCCTCTATGAAAAGAATGTTAAAACATCTACTCAAAGCATCAACATGGCACATTCGATTGCCTTTACGATGTTCCACACTATAGTCGTAGCCTTGAAGCTCTAGCGCCCATCGTGAAATACGCGGATTGAAGATTTTCTTTTGCAAGGTTAAACACAGCGCTTGACAGTCGGTTATGATTTTAAAAGGAATTCCAATTAGGTATATTTTAAATCTTCGTAAGGCGTAAATTATCGCGAGGGTCTCGAGCTCATAACTATGATACTTGCTCTCACATTCCGTAGTGCGTTTAGAAAAGTAAAAAACAGGGTGAAATTTATTATCACTCTGCTTCTGCATTAACACTGCTCCAAAGCCGTCACTACTAGCATCACAGTGTAACTCGGTTGAATTAAGTGGACTGTAAATGGATAAAACTGGTGCATCTATGAGTCTTTGCTTTAGACAATTGAAAGCTTCGGATTCCTTTATTCCGAACACAAACGGAGAATCCTTTTTTAAGAGTTCGTAAAGTGGCCTTGCAATATTTGCAAAGTTTTTTTTATAAATTTTCGGAAATACGAGCAAAGTCCGACAAAACTGTGCACATCCCTAGTGCAAGTGGGTATAGGAAAATGTTTGACTGCATCTAGGTTACTGTCGTTTGGTCTAATGCCCGCCTTGTTTATTTTATATCCTAGATAAATGATATCGGTTTGTAAGAAAAGACATTTATCGAACCTAAGATGTAAACTATTTTTCTCAATAATATCTATCACTTCAGATAAAATACTCAAATGTTCTTCTACAGTCTCCGTGGCGATAAGAATATCGTCTAGATAGGTGAGAATTTTACCCTCAGAAATAAGCTTCCCAAAAACATACTTCATGTACCTCTCGAATACCGATGGAGCATTCTTAAGCCCGAAAGGCATTCTCAGATACTCATACTGACCTATCGGTGTAACAAAAGAGGTGTATTTAATAGAATCTTCATCTATAGCTACATGATGGAAACCGTTTTTAAGATCGAGTGTTGTAAAATATGCTTTATCTTTAAGTCGATCCAAATGATCTTCTATAAGAGGAAGCGGGTAATTGTCCCGAACAGTAATTTTATTCAGTTCCCGATAATCGACGCACAATCTTAATTCTTTATTTTTCTTATGTACCAGAACTATAGGTGATGCATACTCTGATTTAGATTCACGTATAATTCCATTATCTAAAAGATTATCTATTATCCGACGAAGCTCTAAGCTATGTGCATAAGGCAATCTTCTCGGTGGGCAATGGAAAGGAATGTCCCTAGATAGAACTATCTTCATACGGAAATCACTATTGGGTTCAAATTTTAACTGGTTCTGACGAACACAGATAGGTCTAATAAGTTCCTCAATAGAGTGCTTCACACTAATTGGTAATTGATCATTAATATTCAAGCAAGACTTACGATTATCCTGATCGATGTTAATGTTGAGTATTTGTTTGATGTGATCTTGCTCTTGAAATGAATTGTTGATTTGAGTTTGATGTATTTTCTTGACCTCCAAGTGATCTTGATTAACCTTCGGAACTGGAACTCTATTTTTGTCATCAGAAGGTCTTAGTGCCAAACCAATTTTCCCGAGAAAGTTTCTACCTAAAACAACAGGGTAAGTCATTGAATAATCTTTCACAATATATAATTTTAAATTAGCAAATGAATTATCAAATTCAATGATACAATTTATACTCCCTGATATGTCAAGAGGACTACCATTGATACCACAATAAGTAGGGTTTTCACCATTCAGCTCAGTCATCATAACTGCAGGCAAAAATCGCTGTTGAATGAAGCTAATAGGGCTCCCCGAATCCAATAAAGTCCATAAGGTCGATGAATTTTCCACATCCTCAGAGACAAATGTATACTTGATACGCCTTTCAAAGTCATTTGCTGACACTCCATGACGTTTAATACCACTAGCTTGAGGTACTGTTTTATTCATCGGTTCAATTGGTGCATTTGGTTCACGGTTCACATGCGTATTTAGCATCATAACAGGTGTCTTTTTTGGGCAATATTTCGATATGTGTCCTAACTCACCACATCCATAGCATGTCAGTTTGTTTTTATTCTGATTGCATGCACTGACACTGATTTGTTTTGGTTTGTAGTTCACTGCTTTTGACACTTCGTTTTTTTTTTGTGTGTAGAATTGTGTGTTTCACTTCCCACTGTTCTATTTACATAATTATTGATTTTATTGTTTTTTAATTTCTCATATTTTCTTAATGCCACTTTTAACTCACTGATGTTATTTGCACTGTAGAGAATTGTTTTATTTACTTCACTGTCAGATATCCCTTTTATAATAAATTGTATAAGGTCTTCTTCTTGGATGGTTCCATGTGAGGCTATTTCTTGCATGTTGAGTACATACTGCTGCATTGTCTCTTCCCTTCGTTTTCTTCTACTTCGAAGTTCTTCGTATATGTCTGCTTGTGTTATAACTTTTTTAAACTCACTTGTTAGCGCTGTTTTTAATTCCATCCAGTTTTTAACGTTGATGGTTCTGGTGAACAATTTTGCTGTACCTCTCATAATCGTCTTGCATAGAAGAACTTTGTTCGTTCATCTAAATGTACGATACCTGTACATTCCTCGAACTGTTCAATCCAGCGTTGGACTGGAAAGTTGTCGTCTCCACTGAATGTTGGAATTGAATCTTCTATATATCTAAAATGTTGGTTAGTTCCAGTTGTCGTTCCCGCCCCCTCTTCTTGCACACTCAGTACACGAAGCTGTTGCTTCAATCTAGCGATTTCTTGTTTTTTTTTTTTTTTGAATTCGACGAAGTTTCTCTAGCTCTTTGTCTAGCTCTTCTTCCTCATCCACCTCCGCTGCATCTGCATCAGATACCTGGTCACTTGCTGTGTTGCTGGAAAATGAAGTATTGTCCCGTATCAAGTTCAGGAGCTCTTCTTCAGTATAATCCGCTACAGCTTCCTGGACCCGTAACTTAAGCTCCACCTTCGTACCACTGGTTTGCATTTTTAGACACCTCAGCACGTCCCTTAACACCGACACTGTAGCCGTATCCAAAAACTGTGCCCACACATCTGGCATATTCACAATTTGTTTGTTTGTTTTTAAATACCTTTTATTTAAATAAAACCACGATTTCCCAATTTTTTTTTTCTGTCTTCTTGGTTTTTTTGTTTTTTCACTCTGCATGCAAATCAACTAGACCACGACATTTGACAATTTTCCTGACTGTACTTTTAACTTTTTCCGACAGGCGCGCGATTCCACTTCTGAAAATTGTAGGAGTAGACCGGGAAAGAAACCGACAACTGAGTGACAATAGTTATTTCTTTATTAAATGAACGTGTGTACTTTACATGGTTGGGCTACTTATATAGGGCTGTCAGAGTTTCCGTTAAACCGCAATTGGAGACTTTTCGGATCGATCATACGTTCTGGATAAGCTGTATATTGAGAGCAGTATACCATTGACTCGATTTCAATTCAATTATATTCCAGATTTTCATGTACTTCTCAACTTTGCTTACAGTGTTGAACGTCCTTTTTTGATGACAGCATATATTTAGTTTTGCTCTCGTTTACCGCCAAACCAATTTTCGCCGCCTCCATCTCAATACTCGCAAACGCCTCATTTACATCTCACTGTGATCTACCTATTATGTCAATATCGTCGGCGTATGCAAGGAGTTGCGAGGATTTGAAATAGATTGTGCCTCTTGTATTGGCCAGTGATTTTTGCACAATCATTTCCAATATGATGTTGAAGAAATCACACCGATTCGGATGGAGCAGCGAGCATTCTCCAATGTCATCCTGCATAGTCTGATGAGTTTAGCAGGTATGGCAAAGGTAGACATAGCGTTGCATAGCTCGTCTCTTATTACGCTGTCGTATGCGGCTTTGAAGTCGACAAATAGGTGGTGAGTGTCGACTTGAAATTCATTGGATTTTTCCAGGATCTGCCGTAGTGTGAATATTTGGTCGATGGTGGACTTCCCCGAATCCGCACTAATAAGGGCCAATCAGCTTATTTACATTTACATTTACATTTTAAAAGCATTTTATTAATATTTTTCCAAATAACTTATTCTAGGTAAAACGCTTAAACCTATCTTAAATATCTTATCTATTTAACGTAGCATACTGGACCTGAACGGGCACTCTAAGCTATACAGTATATGTATTTTTAATTTTGTCTTTCGACGTCTATTCTATTTGTTGTGGAATTCGTTTATTAGTTTATTAGTATTAAGGCTAAGAAAAATTAGTTAAAAAAACTTAGCATATTATTAGTGAGTATAACCTTAAAACTAACTAAAACTAGTAATCCTAATCTAGCCTATCCTATTTTATCTGTATGTATATACATATATATATATATGTACATGCATAGACATGTATATATAAAAATATATATATACATACACATATATACATAACTTACAGCTAACCTTATTAACTTACTACTACCTAACCTATATTCAGCAATTGGCCTTTTATATAATGTTTTTTTATGACGCTAGGCCCAAAGGATTCAGCGACGGAGACTGTACAAGCCACCAGAAACGTTGCGTTTGTCGAGCAACGTCTGCTCGATCCCGATCTGACATTGCCATACTGAAACGGAGTCGCCCCGGCTCACGGAGTGCTACAGCCCGTTCGTAAGATAAGCTCTTTTCCACAGACCTTCGGGCCACGTGGAAGATTAACGGAATCGCCGATTTGTCCTGTATCAGTTCGCGGTTGTCGTAATGTAAGAACGCTTCTGGGGGAACAAAGCCGCTAAGACGAGCTCTCTCGTGATATAACTCATTTGGGTAATAAGCCCCAGATATCAAGTTATTGGTCGAAGTCATCGCCCTTGCAACGTGACTTCGAATCAATTTGATCAAAAAGTTGTCAATCCTAATAATTTTGACTCTATTGTATAGGACCTCGTTGGGATAGTATTTTATGTACTCGGATTCTGGTGTTCTGTGCAGTGAGAGACAGGTCCTTAGACATTGTCTCTCAAACACTCGAATCCTTTCCATCAGGCTTGCACTCACATTGAACCAAACGGGACATCCATAGGCGATCATGGGCCTGATTAAAGCCATGTAACAGATTATTTTGACTTTCTTATCAAGTTGGCTGCTATGAAACAGCCATCTTAACAGAGTGAAAGCTCCCCGAGCCCTGGCCAAAGCAACATCTATATGTTTATTAAAATACAGATATTGATCCAACCAGATACCGAGGTATCTGACTACATTTTGGTTCGCCAGTGGACGCCCATCCGGACCAGTTATGGAGAATTTTCGCCAGTTTTTCCTGGTATCCCTAGAGGCCCCAGACAATGGCGTTCTAAACAAAATAGTTTCCGATTTTTGGAAGTTGATTTTCAGTTTCCAGTCATTACAAAACGTTTGAATTTTTTCGAAGTCACGTTGCAAGAGAGTAACTATGACGTCAATCGTTGGACCTGTTCTATACGCGACAAGGTCGTCTGCGTATGCTATCGAGTGACGAAGCGAAGCTATCAGACCACTGACGTAAATGTTGAAAAGGATCGGCGAGTTTACCGTGCCTTGTTGTAGACCATTTTTGATATCAAATGTTTGAGAAGAAGTCACGTTGGCAATTTTTACAACGAACTTTCTTCCCATTAACATATCATAGATCATATACAGCAGTGGTTTACTTATGCCTAGCTGGTTAAGCCTGTAGTAAAGTCCCTCTAACCATACGGTGTCGAAGGCTTTTTCCAAGTCAACCAGGCAGGCACCTGTGCATTGGTTCTTGCATCTGTTCCATTGGATATCCGACACGAGTTTCGACGCTGCATGAATAGTACCATGCCCCGCCCTGAAACCGAATTGGTTATCCGAAATGATGTCTTTGTCCTCAACCCATTTTGAAAGGGCTCTGTGAATCATCTTCTCGAATACCTTGCTGATGCTCGGAAGGAGACTTATCGAACGGAGATTTGCCGGGTTGGACGAATCTTTTCCTTTCTTGGGGATGGGCTGCACCACCGCTGTTTTCCAACGCACCGGATAATATGCATTATTGAGCGCGTTGTTAAACAGGATAGTGTATGCCTCTATAGCCATCGGTGGAAGGTGTCTAAGTACAGTATTAGAGATTCCGTCGATGCCTGCGGATTTCTTCTTTCTCAGAGATTCGAAGATCGTTTGAAGCTCTACCGTCGATACAAAAGGGGGGTTAAACCCATCGTTGGCGACGACATTGTTTGCCGTGAAATCGTCCCTGAACCTGGTGAAACCATTGTTCTCGGCTCGCCAATGTTCGATGTCATTTCGGAGATCGAAGTGGTGGAGCAGAGCCCTGTTCTCCAGGTCATGGTTCGGGCGAATGTTCTCATTCACCTTATACACTTCCTGAAAGACAGCCCCCACTGTTGCCACTTTCTCCTGTGGATCTTCGATCACAAAGAAGTCGTCATCCAGAACAGCATCTTCTGGATCTATGCTCACGGTTCGTAAAATTCGTTCATTGTCTGGCGTCCTCAGAAGCTTCAAATTTTGTAAGTCGTTTTGATTATTTCTCCGAAAAATTTGATTTATTTGCGGAAACATATTCGGGTTGTTGGACTTCACATCCCGAATTTTGTTGTTCCAGTACGAACTTACAGAAATTCTGTAATTCTCTGTAATCAATTGCTGGAGGTTTTTAATCAAAGATTTCAGTGTCCTGATCTCTGGATCATGTCTATCAGTAAACCGTCTGTACAAGAGTTTGAGTCTTGACAGGAGTCTACTTTTTTGTCTGTGAAGTGCGTCTATGGTCGCGTTTCGGTACACGTCCGTGGTATCGTAATGCCGTTGGCGTGGTATCGTTCTGTCCATCGTTTGTTTGATTGTCACGTCCATATTGTCAAGATACCCATCAATTTCATGATTTGATAGGTTTCTGTTGAATGGTGGAAGGGAGGCACTCGAAGTGAGTGCGCTTGTCAGGGATCTGGTGAAGCGTGGCCAACGCACTCTACTATAATCGTAAAGATGCGTTTGCGCATACTCCCCCAATTCCGTGAATTCGTCTGGTATTTTGATTACGGCTCCAAAGCCGCAATGGTCACTGTCGTATGCCAAGGTCCGTAGACAGTTAGTAGACCGTTCGTTTGTATCTGTCAGGCTCAGACGTGAGTCGAGCAGCATGAGATCCAGATAGGAGCCACTCCTTGGGAATGACGGACTTTCTGTTGCCAGTAGTTTGAGCTTATACTCAATACTGTGTTGGTTGCACCAATGACTTAAGAGGTTGCCTTTAGTGTTGGATGATGTGTTACCCCAGTCGGCGTGTTTGGCATTTAAATCTCCTGTTAAAAGATAAAAGTTCTCATCCGAGCTTAAGCGTAGAGAACGAAAAAGCGATTCGAGCTCTGCGATAAAGACTGTGGGTTGAGGGGTTTCAGGTGCATAGGCCGATACTATGTATATCCTCTTTCCATTTCGAAAGGGAATACACACAATACAAGCCTCTAGCACCTGGAACCTCCGCACTTCACGGCTATAAATGACCTTATGATGAATATCTTTTTTAATAAAGATCGCAACTCCTCCACCTTGAGTGGCGTTGGGTCGATCTCTTCTTATTATGTTGTAGGACTTGTGTCGAATTTTGTGCCTCTGGTTTAGCTTAGTTTCGCTAGCCAGAAGCACATCAGGGCTTTCGTCCTTCATCAAGTTGAAGAGCGCGGCTCTTCGTTCGATCCTAATTAGTGAGTTGACGTTCACTGCCAGGATCTTAAGAGGTCTCTCGTTTAACGTGCCCATTACGATTGGAAATGGGCTGGGCCCGGCAGAAGCGAGTAGAGTCGGTCTACCCGGGTCGCCTGTTCCTGTAGCTGCTGTTGAAGTTGGCCGATTTGCCTCTGAATAGAGGACAATATCGAACGCAAGTCCAACTCTGCTTCTGGTGCTTTAGGGACAACAACTGGAGCTTTGGAAGCAGTTTTTGGTTGCTGTGCTGTCTTTCCCCAACTTGACGCCATTTGGGCGTAGGTCATTTGGGGTGTAACAGCTGGTGTTTGCCAGTGAATTGGAGGGCGTCTCTCATCGACTCCCCTCTGCCGGGCCAGCCTATTTTGCTTTAACTGGTGATATCTAGGGCAACCCCGATAACTTGCGGGGTGACCCTTATTGTTGCAGAGCGCACACTCAAGCAACTCCATCTTTTCAACTTTATCCGGACCCAGTTCACACTCACCGGGCTTATGGTCTTTTGCGCACCTTACGCATCGATACTGCATCTCGCAGTTCGACGCGACGTGCCCAAACCTCTGGCATCGGTTACATTGCAAAATGTTACCGTTCCTTCTTACTCTCTCCCAACGCACGGTCTGGCAGCCTACGACTTTGATCGTCTTTAGGCTTTCCACCCTGCTTTCGGGAGTCAATTGGACCAGGAAAAATGGCAATAATCGCTTCTGCCATCTGGACCTAGTCGTGGCAAAGTGCCTAACTTTGACGAACGAGAAGCTCTCGCAATCGAACCTCTTAAGGCACTGCAGGAGCCGCTCTGGGTCTGTATGGGGATCCATGCCCTTTAAGAGCATGGTTTGGAGTCTTTCGGATTTTGGCGTGTATGAAAAGTACTCCGTCTCGGAACCCTTTAGCAATTCCTTAATTTTTTTGTGCTGATCTACTGTGTTGCAGTAGATAGCATGCCTATCGTCACTTAACCTAGTAATATTAAAATTAAGGCCAATTGCTGACTCACACATTATAACGGTGTCATCCAGGTCCAGTTTATAGGTGTTGATTGGTGGCACCTTTTCTTTTGATTGTTGCTGTTGCCTTTTGTCTGGCTGTTGTTGATTCTGCGGATGTTTTTGTTTCTGACCTGGCTGTGAAACATGCTGCTTCTTTTCTGTTTTTTTGTTTGGTTGGGGTTGCGTTTTCTGTTTTTGCTGCTGCTGTTGTTGTTGCTGTTGTTGTTGTTGCTGCTGATGTTGTTGCTGCTGCTGTTGTTGTTGTTGCTGGTGTTGTTTTTGCTGTAGTTGGCATTGTTCTTGTTTTGGCTGTTGTTGTTGCTGTAGCTTCTTCCTTATGTTATGTTGGATAGTAGCTTCTTGTTCCCTTTGCCTTCTTGCCCTTTGTTTCTCCCTAATAGCACGCACCTTCTCCTCGATGAGACGAATGCGTCTATTTAGGACTTGCACGTCTTCGTCCTCGTCGTCCGATTCAGAGCTCGCCAGAACGCCGAAGGAGTTTTCTTCCGACACGTATGGGGCCTGGTCTTGCGTAGGGTGGTCATTACATTGGCGTTTTGCTGCTGCCAATGCTGATGTTGTTGGAGTTTCCTCTGTTGTCTCCGCCGTCGGGGTGTTATGGGACGGTCGCTTGAGGAGGTTTGGTGTCGGCTTTAGCCCCCTTCTGGTTGATGGTGGGGTTTTGCTTGGTGCGCTTATTGACGCACTTTCGGAATCGTAGCCCGACACTTCCATAATGCGGAGTGCGGGCTGCAGGTGTTGTATTTGATGTTTTCTGGTTGGTTTTGCTTTTTTATTCAGATTGTTTTTTTTTTTTTTTCTTGGAGATAAAAATTATTTTTTTTATTTTTTTATTTTTTGTTCGTCACAAAAAACTTAGCCTACTTCGACGATCGCTCAAATCTGTCTGATCAGCTTATTTACAAAAGGCTTCAGGTGTTCACACAAAACGGCAGAGAAGATTTTGTAGGCTATGTTAAGGAGGCTTATTCCTCTGTAGTTAGCGCAATCAGAGGGGTCTCCTTTCTTTTATGTATACACTGATCACTAAAACAACTCTACAAGATGCGCGGCAGAATCACTTTTAACTATGTCTGATTACTATTTTGTCTAATAACACATCAATAGCTTCTTAACCATCAAATGTCAACAAAAGAAAAAAGATAAAACAGAAATGTTAAGGCGCTTGTGGTACTTCTTTAGGTGTCCTTGTTTGGGCACGGCTGGCGTACATATATGGGTTAAATCGGCTGAAGATGAACTGGTAGGGCGCATGGACCAGTTCATCTGTAGAATGTGGTCGGAGGAAAGCATGCCAAATGAATGAAATCTCAGCATCGTTTGCTCAGTCCACAAGAAAGGTGACTCCTATAATTGCGCCAATACAGGGGAATAAGTCTCCTTAACATCGTATGAAACCCTTTGTGGATAATCTGAAAGGTTCTTATCAGAGTGATTTCAGGCCAAGTAAGTTCACAATATACCAGATATTCGCACTGCGGCAGATCTTGGAGAAGACCCAAGAATACCAAATCGACACCCAATTACCGAATATCAATTATTAAATTTTGTTCTTTTGATGGCGCTACAGTTCGGGGTGAACCAGCGCCTCAACCAACAAGCCTCTCCAGCCGGCCCGATCTTCGGCCAGCCGCTGTCAGTGCCGCACGCCCAGTTGGTTGAGGTCCCCTTCCACCTGTGCGGGCTACCTTAAATGCGGTCGTCCTCTGCTGCGTCGTCCCTCGGGGTTGGAGTCGAAGACTCTTCGGGCCGGAGCGTTGATGTCCATTCGCTCTGCATGGCCTAGCCATCTTAGACGTTAGACGAAGACGTCTAACCAGACGAAGACGTCTAACCAGACGTCTAAGATTGCACGCAGAATTTTCCTCTCGAAATGTCCAAGAACCTCTTCATCCGCTTTTGACAACGTCCAAGCCTCAGCGCCGTAGAGGAGGACGATTAAGGATGATTAAGGTTTTGTAGAGGGAAACCTTAGTTTTTCGAGAGAGGGCTCTACTACTCAATTGCCTCTTGAGCCCGAAGAAGCAGCGATTGGCAAGAGTTATTCTGCGTTTTATCTCAGCGCTGGTGTCGTTGCTGCTTGTCACTACCGAGCCAAGGTAGACGAAATCCTTGACTACTTCAAAAATATAGCTGCCGAAGGTGACGTTCTGACAAAGACGTCGGTGTTGTGCGTCTTTCTTGGATGACAGCATATATTTGGTCTTGTCCCCATTTACCCTTAGACCCACTTTCGCCGCTTCTGCTTCAATGCTTGTGAACGCCTCATTGACGTCTCGCTTTGTTCGTCCAATAACGTCAATGTCATCAAGCAATTGTGTGGACTTGAAGTAGATCGTACCTCTTGTATTGGCCGCAGAGTCCCGCACGATCTTTTCAAGAATAATGTTGATGAAATCACATGACAGTGCGTCAGCCTGTCTAAAACCATTCTTAACATCAAAGGGGTCGGTTAGTTCACCTCCAACCTTAATGGAGAAGCGAGAGTTGTCCATAGTCATCCTGCACAGTCTGACGAGTTTGGCAGGAATGTTAAAACATGACATGGCTCTGTATAGCTCGTCTCCATAAACACTGTCATACGCGGCTTTAAAGTCGACGAAACGATGGTGCGTGTCGACCTAGAATTCATGGATCTTCTCCAAGATCTGCCGCAGTGTAAATATTTGGTCTATCGTGGATTTTCCTGGCCTGAAACCACACTGGTAGGAACTTATCAGATTGTCCACGAACGTTTTCAGGCGCTTACACAGTACGGCAGAGATAATCTGGTACGCGATGTTTAGGAGGCTTATCCCTCTGTAATTGGCGCAGTCATAGGATTCTCCTTTCTTATGGACCGGGCAAACGATACTGAGATTCCATTCATCGGGCATGCGTTCTTCCGACCATATCTTGCAGATGAGTTGGTGCATGTTCCTAACCAGCTCATCGCCAGCTGTTTTAAACAGCACCGCGGGGAGTCCGTCTGCTCCAGCAGCTTTATAAGACTTAGGATTCGATATCGCTGTCTTAACATCGTTTAAGTCGGGTAGACGGGATTCTCCTTCGTCTTCGTCCATTGTGAATGGTTCGCTCTGCCTGACGGCGGCATTTTGACTATCATCGCCGTTATACAGTCTGCAGAAGTGGTCCTTGCACAATCTCAGCATCGACTGTGACTCCACTACTAGTTGTCCGTGCTCATCCCTGCAGGCTTCTGCTCTGGCTTTATAGCCTTGGCACGTTCGTTTTACTTTCTGGTAAAATTTTCGAACGTCGTTCCTGCAGTAACATCTCTCCATCTCCTCGATCTCGCGCTTCTCGTGCTCCTTCATTTTCCTTCTCAGAAGCGCATGCTCCTCCCTCCTTTTCTGTTCATAGAGCTCGCGGGCAGCTCTCGTCCGTCGATGCAATGTGGCCATGTATGCATTCCGTGTCTCTACATGGGCCTGTCTGCACTCATCATCAAACCAGGGGTTTTTCGACTGTGGTGGCTCGAAACCGAGTATATCTGAGGCGGCCTCTCTAATGGCTTTCTGACAACGACTCCATTGTTGTTCTATTGTTTCTGCAGATTGCATCGGGACCTGAGAGAGCTTGAGGGAGACTTGATCGGCGAAGGCCCTGGCGGTTTCCTGCGATTGCAGCTTTCCGACGTTAAATTTCGGTGTTCTTACTCGACTCCGTTGGTTCCGAGAAATTCGCATCCGTACCTTGGCTGCAACAAGGTAATGATCCGAGTCGATGTTGGCTCCTCGAAAGGTTCGGACATCTAGGATGCTGGAGGAGTGTCTGCCGTCGATCGCAATATAATCAATTTGGTTGGTTGTCGATTAATCGAAAGACCGCCAGGTCCCCTTATGGATGTTGAGGTGTGGGAATCGTGTACTTGCTGCTACCAGGTTATGTCCCGCCATAAAGTCCACTAGCCTTAGTCTGTTTTCTGACGTGGTGTTTTCCAATGACCCGTTCAAAGATAGCTTCCTTACCCAGCTTCGCATTGAAATCTCCTAGAACGATTTTGGTGTCATAGCTGGGACAATGCGCATACGTTCTGCCTAGGAGATCATAGAAGTCGTCTTTATGTCGGTCATCTTTCTCCTCTGTGGGGGCGTGGACACATAGTAAGCTTATATTGCCGAGATTGGCCTTGATGCGGATAGTTATGAGGCGTTCGCTTACATACTGGAAGCTTAAGACTTCTTTCCTGAGTCTGCCTCGAACAACAAATCCGCATCCGAATAAGCGTTGTTTATTTTCTCTGTAGCAGTTTCCGTAGTATATATCACAGTTTTTCATCCGCTTTTTGCCTGGCCCATCCCATCGCACTTCTTGGAGCGCAGTAATGTCTGCCTTATAGCAGTCTAAAGAGTTGAAAGAGTTGACCAGTTGTTCGGCTGCTCCTGGTCTGTTGAGGGACCTAACGTTCCAGGTGCAGAACCGAAATTCGTTTCCTTTTTTACGTTTGCGGGGGTCGTCAACATGTAATCCGTCCGTATCCGAGGCTATTGGTTGTCTCTGAACAAAATGTTTGTTTTAAGCGATAGGGATGTTAGCCCTAAGCGCAACCCCCAACCTGGAGGGCCAGGTTCCTCTTTCCCCAGGAACAAGGGGTCGGCTCGCTGCACACATTGATTCACTACCTGGCGGGTGCCAGTATAGCTATCCAGGGGAGGCCACGCGGAGGCTGTGTGTCAACTTGGATTGAGCAGGGACAGAGATCGAAGCTGACGTTTGCCAAGTTAATCGCGATCAGCTTCTTTGCTCTGTTTGTTCGCTCCCTTCTCCCCTATCAATTATTAAATAGTTTAATATTATTCATAATGAATTTGGTTTCTGATTCACAATGATTCATGAGGCAACTGACTGGTAAATGTTCTCGGTTTCATCAGGCTAGACAATCTGTCCTCTAACTTCCTCATGTTCTTTTCTTGTTTTAGAAGTTTGGTACTTACATTACCATTTCAAGATATTGAAATGCCTACCATGACAACTCGGATATGATGTTAACATAGTGTGTCGAGCAATACAATTATTGAAAGTCGACTGTTTTCGTTAAAAATATGTCATTTATGCAAAATAAAATAATAAGAAAAACAAAGAACGAATCAAGGTATGTACGTGTTTGCGTTTTCTTTTGGTCAATATCATTCAAAGCAATAATAGTCTCCAATCACACGCCACCATTTTTGCTGAATTAAAATTCATTGGTTTTACGATAATATGCCATGGTAGTACGAAACGACCCGGCATGTGCGCATTCCTCAGGTATCGCTTTTCAGTATTGATTGCCCAACATTCTTTGTAACACGATATATCAGCTTACTGGCTTTTTTGGATGAATGAAAGCTGGCACGCTTTCATTCTGGGATCCAAATGTAATCTAATGCGTCAGGAATCGTTTGTATCCTTTTTTTCGAATACATTGTGTGACTGGGTAACAAGTAGTATTAAATGTCAGCCAAATGAAGTGAACAGGGATGGAGGAGCCTCTGAGGAGTAAACAAAGCAGATTCTACCACCGATACTTGGAACATAGTGTTGGCTTGTTGTATTGGCAATATGTCCTCGAATCTGTTTTATCAGGAAGTTTTTTACCTGTGTAGTTTCAACCCATTAGCACAGCACTCTGGTGTTCTACGTAATCAAAAACGATTTTCTTTTAAACCAATGCTTTATTCGACTTGAATTGGCAATCCTAATTCCGTCGTGGTCAAGGGGATGGAATTCTCTGCGGTCTTCGTCGTTTAGAAATGGATCATTCTGCCTGGCGGCGGCGGTATATTGACTAACATCGTCTGCAGTCTGCAGAAGTGGTTTTTCCATATTCTCAGCATCGACTGCAATTCTACTACTAGGTGTCCGATCTCATCCCTGCAGGCTTCCGTTCTGGCTGTATAATGTTGGCATGTTCGCTTTATCTGTTGATAAAACTTTCGAACATCACGCCTGGAGTAACACCTCTCCAAATCCTCAATCGCGCGCTTCTCGTGCTCTTTCTTCTTTCTTCTCTCTTCTGAGAAGCTTATGCTCCTCCTTTCTTCTTAACTCGTAGAGCTCACGAGCTGCTCTTGTTCTTTTATGCAGCGAGGCTTCGCTGTGTGAATCCTCCTGCATTCGTCATCGAACCAGGTGTTTCTTCGTGGTGGAGCCTTGAAACTCAAAACTTCGGATGCAGAGCTTTTCAGGGCTTGTTTGCAAAGGCTCCACTGCTGTTCTATTGATAGCTTGGAGGATTGAGGTGTATTGGAGAGCTTAAGGGAGACGCGATCGGTAAAAGCACGAGCGGTTTCTGGCGATAGTAGCTTTTCGACGTCATAACTTTGTATTCTTACTCTACTCCGCTGCGTTCGTGATATCCGAAGGCACATCTTGGCTACTACAAGATAGTGGTCCGAGTTGATGTTAGCCCCTTGGAAAGTTTGGACATCAAGAATAGTGGAGGAGTGTCTGACATCGATCGCGATGTGATCAATCTGGTTAGTAGTCGATTGATCAAAAGATCGTCAGGTGCCTTTGTGTATATCGAGGTGCGGGAAGCGCGTACTGGCTAGTAGGAAATTTCCGTTATCGGATGTAGTTTCGTGTAGGCTATGTTTGCCGATGACTCGTTCAAAGATGCTTTCCTCACCCAGCTTAGCATTGAAATCTCCTAGTACAATTTTGATGTCATATCTGGGACATTGGGTATACGTTTTGTCTAGGAGATCATAGAACTCATCTTTGGCGGAGTCATCCTTGTCTTCCGTCAGCACCACAGCTCCAGCCCGTAGAGTCTTTGAATCCAACCCTGAGGGACGAAGAAATAGAGGACGGCCGCATCTAAGGTGGCGCGCACAGGTGGAAAGGGACCTCAACCAACTGGGCGTGCCGCACTGGAAAAGACTAGCGAAAGATCGTGCTGGGTGGAAAGGCATGCTGGTTGAGGCCCAGGTTCACCCCGAACTGTAGCGCCCGCTAAGTAAGTAAGTTAGTAAGTTTGATATGCGCTCACGTCCCAACCGAAGAAAAGGACGATCGACTCAAAGAAGAATTTTACGATCTCGTAGACAGAACCTACATATGCCCAATGTCCCAGCTACGACACAAAAATAGTTCTAGGAGATTTTATTGCGAAATTGGGCAGAGAAGACATATTTGAATCGAGTACGGGGAAATATTGCCTACACGATACCACGTCCGAAAACGAACATCGGCTACTCGACTTTCCCTCAACTCAATTTTCACAAAGGAACCTGATCAGTCTACCACCAATCGGATTGATCACGTTGCGATCGACGCCAGACACTGCTCCAGGATCATAGATGTACGAACCTTTCGACATCTACTCACACCGACCAAAGTGGGAGCATTACCAACGTGCCTTCAGAGACGCTGCCTCTGATGTGTTGGATTTCAGGTCATCGTCAGCTAGAAGTCCCTGGTTTGATGAGCAATGCGGAAAGCCCATGTAGCAAAGCAATACGCTTACATAGACGGACGAGAGTCGCTCGTGAGCATTACGAGCAGAAACGGAGAGAGGAACACACACTTTTGAGGAAGAAAAAAAAAGACAGCATGAAAAGCGTGAGATCGAGGAGATGGAGCGATGCTCACAAGTTTTACGAAGAAGTAAAACGAACATGCCAGGGCTATAAAGCCAGAGTGGAAGCCTGAAGTAGTAGAGTCACAGTCGCAGTCGATGCTGAGGATATGGAAGGAACTCTTCTGTAGGCTGTGTAACGGCGATGAAAGATCTAATACCGCTGTCAGGCAGAATTATCTATTCGCAATGGACGAAGATGCAAGAGAATTTCGTCCACCCGACATAGATGAAATTAAGCTAGTAATTTCAAAGCTCAAGAACTGAGCTGAGCTATTTAAAGCAGCTGAAGATGATCTGGTAGGGCGCATGGACCAGCTCATCTGTAGAATATGGTCGGAGGAAAGCATGCCTGACGAATGAAATCTCAGCATCGTTTGCTCAGTCCACAAGAAAGGTGACTCCTATAACTGCGCCAATACAGGGGAACAAGTAATTTGTAAACGCCTGAAACCCTTTGTGGATAATCAGTGTGGTTTCAGGCCGTACACAAGAGGTACGATCTATTTCAAGTCTGCACTACTGCTTGCGTACGAGGATGACATTGACATAATTTGACGAACACAGCGGGACGTCAATGATGCGTTCGAAAGCATTGAAGCAGAAGCGGCTAAAATGGATCTTTCGGTTAACGAGAGTAAAACCAGATATACATATGTATTATGCTGTCAACCAAAAAAACATGCGGAACACCGACGTCTCGGCCAGAACGTTACAATTAGCAGCTACAGATTCGGAGTAGCCAAGGACTTCGTCTACCTTAGCTCACTAGTAACCAACGACAACAACACCAGCGTTGAGATCAAATGCAGAATTACTCTTGCCAACCGCTGCTTCTTTGGGCTCAAGAGAGAAGTGGAGCCCTCTCTCGAAAGACCAAAGTTGCGCTATACAAAACCTTTATCATCCCGGTTCTCCTCTATGGCGCAGAGGCCTGGACTTGAACGAAAGCGGATGAAGAGATCCTTGGTCGTTTCGAGAGGAAAAATCTGCGTTCTATCTATGGTCCCGTTTGTATAAACGAGGAGTGAAGGAGAAGATACAATGAGGAACTGTACGGGCTGTACAGCGACATCGGCCTGGTATGACGTCTGCAGATCCAACGTCTAAGATGGCTAGGCCATGTAGAGCGAACGGAAAACACAGCTCCGGCTCGAAGAGTCTTCAAGTCCTACCCTGAGGGACGACGCAGAAGGACGACAGAATCTAAGGTGGTGCACACAGGTGGAAGGGGACCTTAACCAACCGAGAGTGCGTCGCTGGAAACAGCTGGCAAAAGACCATGCCAGCTGAAGAAGTTTGTTGGTTGAGGCCCAGGTACACACCGGACTGTAGCACCACCTACGTAAGTAAGTATGTGACTGTGCTGCATCTACTTTCTTAAGAAACGTTTAAGTCGGGGCTCTTAAGGAATTTATGGATATTCCCATGGGTTCTGTCATTCATTTTTTCAAGAGGATTGACGATTTGGTCTAATGGGGTTAGTCAAATTGTTGCTTGTAAAATTTACTTTACTATTGAAAGCATACAAGTTGCATTTAAACTTAGTTCTCACAATATCTCATGCAACAGGGAAATGTAACGATTACTGCAATTTATAAACTAAACTCAAGAACGCCCTGTGGAAGAGTTTCCATTTAGCAGCACAACACTGTTGATATAGTTCCTAGGCCAGGTAAGCTTAATAACTCAAAGAGTTTACAAAGATCCATACATTGAACCATTTGCTTTTAGTCTCTTTTTGATTCCATCTCACCAATAATCTTGGAAGACAACTAGACCTCATATTTTCGTCCGATGCCTACAACTCTGTCGTTACCGCAAGCACCCATCTACTGTCCACTCTGGACCAATATCATCCTCCCTTATCCCTTAAGTTCTCCTATAAAATAAAACAAACTTCCTCCACTTATGATCACTCCTTCTTTTTCAACTTCCGAAAGGCCGACTTCGCCTCACTTATCAAGTCAGTTAACGAGATAGACTTTAGCCTCTTCTTGAGCGAAAACACGCCTATTGCCATCGCATTGGACTTTTTCTACACCGCTCTCTTTAACTGCATAATCCAATTTGTTCCTTACGTCCCTCGAAAAAATTGTTTCTCAACACCTCCCTGGTATAACAAGGAACTGCGTACTCTCCGTAATACGAGAAATAAACTTTGGAAGAAGTTTTTAACGTCAAATTCCCCCTCTGATTATGCGAAGTACCAACAAGCCTCCCACCGCTTCTCTATCCTCTGTGACACCCTCTACAGCTCATATCTTCAAAGAATGCAGACGTCCCTTATTAGCGATCCTAGGCGCTTCTACCAATTCATCAACCTCAAAAGAAAATGAGATGGGGTCATTTCCACTCTCAAATGGAACAACACTACCTCCGACGACCCCAAAATCGTCGCGAACCTTTTTGCCTCATTCTTTAGCCTATCATTTAGCGACTGCAGTTATAAACCCGACCCTCTATTTTTCAGCTATATGAATAACTGCTCTCAGACATCGCTCTCTGTAATTGATATCAACGAGGACTTGCTTCACCACAAGATAAACCAACTTAAAGATGACTTCTCTCCGGGTCCCGATGGTCTCCCAGCCATTCTCCTCAAGAAATGTATCGCTTCCCTTCGCAAACCTCTCTCCATTCTCTTTCGCCTTTCACTTCGTCAAGCTTCCTTTCCAATCGTTTGGAAAAATTCTTACATCTTCCCCACTCACAAAAAAGGTCCCAAGATGGATGTTTCTAACTACAGACCGATTGCTAAATTGTCCGCTATCCCTAAGCTCTTCGAGTCCGTCGTGTTATGATGCAATGTTCTTCCATTGCAAATCCATCTTCTCCTCCCGGCAGCATGGTTTCTTAAAAGGCAGGTCTACCACAACCAACCTTACCGAATTTGCCTTCAAAATACTCCTAACTCTGGAGCAAGGCAACGAGGTTGATGTTATCACTACTGACTTTAGTAAAGCATTCGATAAGTTAAGCCATACATCAATTTATTTTAAATTAGAGGCTTTAGGCTTCCCGCCCCAAATCATATCATGGCTTAAATCGTACCTTGAGAATCGCCAATATAGAGTACTTTTCAGAAACTGCATCTCTGACCCCATAATCGCCTCTTCTGGTGTTCCGCAAGGTAGTCATCTCGGCCCTTAAATATTTGTCCTCGCTGTTAACGATGTCGACCTTATATTAAAAGATTCCCATTTGTCAATATATGTAGATGACATGAAAATCAGCAAGACAATATCAACTCCTGCAGACTCGCTAGCACTCCAAAGCGACCTTGTATCCTTCGGTAATTGGTGTGATAACAACAACCTGGAACTCAACATCGGTAAATGCCTTTCCCTCTGCTCCTAGAACATATTATCTACTTAACGAGCCTGTACCCCACGTCTCCTTCATACGCGACCTAGGTATCATATGCGACCGAGAGCTAAACTTTGTCTCCCACATCAATCATATCATACACAAGGCTAATTCTGCCCTTGGTTTTATAAAACGTTGGTCTAAGGAATTCTCGAATCCCTACGTCACTAAATCCCTCTACATTATATACGTCAGACCTATCCTGGAATACGCCAGTCTACGCCGGTCTCCGTATTACGTTAGCCATTCTCCACGAATTGAAGCTGTGCAACGCAGATTTCTGCGTTTTGCCTTAAGAGGTCTCCCTTGGTCTGACAGGACTGTATTACCACCCTACGAAGATCGTCTTCAATTGTTCGGCTTACAAACCCTGAAAGCACGCCGTGAGGCAGCTGGCATTCTCCTCATTTACCAGCTTATAGCTGGAATTATCGACTCCCCTGCCCTCCTTGAAATGATTTCGCTCAATACCAACCCTCGTCGCCTAAGATCAAGTCCACTTTTCAGACTTCCTCCTCATCGCACTAACTATGGCTACAACGAACCAATTTGTAGAATGTTACGTTTAGCCAACCATTCTCAAACATCCATTGACTTTCCCTAATTTGTTATCAGACTTGTACAAGCTTAACCTAAATATTTATTAAGGCAACAGATTGTCGGATAGCGCAAAGAAAGGTTCACCTAACGAAGTACTACGTGTGCGACCATTCTCACCCCAAAAGTACTAAACAAACAATCTTAATCGGCTCTACTGTTTCTAAGCTAACTGCCTAGGCAAATGTTACCTAACAGCCTGTGCTTCATTTTCCCCCCTCTTATCTAGGAAACTGAATGGCCCACTTTATGCTTTACATATTAATCTTTAAGAATTATGATAGACACATTTGTACTTCCATTATCACCATTAAATTAGGTCGCGATAGATATTCGAATCATAGCTTCCAATATGGATGAATTTTAGATTTGTAGACGCTGTTCTTATCAGTTTTGGTTATTAGGTTGGAGACATTTTATAGGCTTACGGGTAGATAAGAATTTATTCTGAAACTGTTGAGGAGCGGCTTTCATGTCTTAGGGCTGTGAGAAATAAGTTAAGTTGATTAAGGAAATAACGTTAAGCAAGGCTAATAACATAGACGTGGGCATACCATAGGATAGATATTTCTCATGTCAATGCCAACAATTTAAGACTTGTCAGCCTGTAGCTCTTTAAAAGCTCTGAGATAAATTCTAGATTCGCATATCTGCAGTAGCATCGATTGCATTATGCTGTCTATATCTCAGCGTGCATAGAACAAATGAAAATTGGTTTAATTGGTTGCGGGAGCCCGCAGCCTGCAGAAAATGAAAGCACTACTTACTTACTTAGGAGGAGGAGGAGGAGCCTGAGCTATACTTACTTACTTATCAGGCCTGCGATCCATGGAGGATCTGAGCCTGAGCTATAGCTGCCTTCCATCCTTGACGATCCCGGGCACGCTGCTTCCAGTTGTCAAGACCAAGATGTCTTACATCCGCGATTACTTGGTCTTTATACCGGAGGTTCGGTCTTCCTCTTCTCCTCGAACCAGGAGGCTCGGAGTCGAAGACCCTCTTAGCTGGAGCGTTGATGTCCATGCGCTCGATGTGGCCGAGCCAGTGTAGTCGACGGGTCCTTGCCTTCCGGACTACATCCACATCTTGGTACAGCTCGTAGAGTTCGCGGTTGTGTCTTCCTCTCCATTCACCTTCCTCACAGACAGGACCAAATATCCGGCGCAGAATTTTTCTTTCGAAAGAACCCAAAATCAGCTCCGCTGTCCTGCTTATCGTCCAGCTTTCGGCTCCGTACAGCAAGACTGGCAGAATGAGCGCCTTGTAAAGCATGACTTTGGTCTTTCGAGTGAGGAGTCTTGACCCCAGTTGTTTGGACAAGCCGAAGTAGCAGCGGTTGCCAAGGGCGATTCTATGCCGGATCTCCACTGTGGTGTCATTTGTGGAATTTACGTTTGCCCCGAGGTAGACAAACTCCTTAACTACCTCGAAATTGTAGCTGTCAATTGTTATGTTTTGTCCCAGGTTGTCGTGGGAAAGCGGTTAAGGTCGAAGGTCATCGACTTTAAACCTATAAGTGATCGCCTGGCTGTGATCCGCATCAGAGGCAGATTTTATAACATCAGCCTTATATGTGCACACGCCCCTACCGACGAGGCTGAAGACGCTATCAAGGAGGACTTCTATGACCTCCTGGACAACGCCTACGGAGCTTGTCCGGAGTACGATGTAAAAATCGTGCTCGGGGACTTCAACGCCAAAACCGGAAAGGAAAACACCCTTGGCGGAGTGATCGGAAAGCACAGCCTCCACGATACAACAACAGATAACGGCTTCCGACTCGCTGACTTTGCGACAGCTCGTAATGCGGTGATAAGTAGCACAAGATTCCCTCGCAAGCGAATCCACACAGCAACCTGGCGATCTCCGGACGGTCGAACCGCCAACCAAATCGACCATGTGCTCATTGACGCAAGGCACGCGTCAAACATCCTGGATGTGCGAACATTCAGAGGGGCAAATGTCGACTCTGACCACTTCCTCGTAGCAGCAAGATTCAGAGCTCGACTGTCCAATGTCAGAAAGCTGCACCAGCCCATCAGGAGGAGGTTCGACATTGGGCGCCTGAGCACACCGGAGGTTGCCAAAGTCTACAGGGAGCAGCTGAGCGAAAGACTCTACTGTATGCCTACGTCGAACACAAATGCCAATAATATGTGACTGCATTGCCGCTCAGCCATTCAGGAAGTAGCCGAAACCATCTTAGGGTACCTACCACCCGTGACAAGAAACTCGTGGTATGATGGCGAGTGTGAGCAGAAAAAGGCAGCAACCGACGAGGCGTACCAAAAGGCGCTGCAGAGGAAAACCAGGGCAGCGCGAGAAGAGTACCGAGCCAGAAGAAGGGAGGAGCAAGACTGGCAGAATGAGTGTTTTGTAAAGCATGACTTTGGTCTTTCGAGTGAGGAGTTTTGACCCCAGTTGTTTGGACAAGCCGAAGTAGCAGCGGTTGCCAAGGGCGATTCTACGCCGGATCTCCACTGTGGTGTCATTTGTGGAATTTACGTTTGCCCCGAGGTAGACAAACTCCTTAACTACCTCGAAATTGTAGCTGTCAATTGTTATGTTTTGTCCCAGGTGGTGAGCGACGGATTGGTTTTTGCTTGACAGCATGTATTTCGTTTTGTCCCCATTGATCTTAAGACCAATTCGTTTCGCCGGTTCTTCAATCGCCGTGAATGCTTCCACAATGCCACGGCGAGAACACGCGATGATGTCGATATCATCCGCGTATCCTAGCAGCTGGATGGACTTGTAAAAGATAGTGCCTTCCCTGTTGACGCCTGCCCGTCGCACTATCTGCTCCAGCACCAGGTTGAAGAAGTCACATGACAGCGCATCTCCTTGCCGAAATCCGGTGCATGTTTCGAATGGTTCCGAGGTCCTAGAACCGAGTTGCACGGTGCATCGCGTGTTTTTTAGCGTGGCGCGACACAACTGGATCAGTTTTACCGGGATCCCGAATTCGGCCATCGCCCCAAACAGTGCTTCACGATGAATGCTGTCGTATGCGGCTTTGAAATCGATGAAAAGATGGTGTGTATCGATTTGAAACTCGTTGGTCTTTTCCAGGATTTGTCGAAGTGTGAAAATTTGGTCTATAGTCGATTTGCCGGGCCGGAAGCCGCACTGGTAGCTGCCAATTAGTGCGGTGCAAAATGGCATTAGACGTTCACACAATACGCTGGACAGGATCTTGTATGCGACATTGAGCAGGGATGTACCTCTATAGTTCTTGCAAGAGGTAGGATCGCCTTTTTTGTGGATGGGGCATATAGAGCTGGTATTCCAGTCGTCGGGCATGCTCTCATCTTCCCAAATTCTGCAGATGATCTGGTGCATGCTCCCTACCAGAACATCGCCGCCAGCCTTGAAGAGCTCTGATGGCAAGCCATCTGAGCCTGCGGCCTTGTTATTCTTCAGCTTCTAAATAGCTAATCCGACTTATTCGATGCTGGGTGGGAGGACTTCCTCAGCAGCTGGAGTTGGGATTTCCTCGGTCCCTACCACTTTCTCTTGATCATGCTCGTTAAGCAGCTGCTGGAAATGCTGCTTAAATACATTCACTATTCCTTGCGGGTCGGTGACAAGATTACCCACGCAGTTTCGAAGGGCCTGGGAAACTTATCAACATGAAACGCTCACGTCCCCCAACCTTGGTTTTTAATTTCATTCTTTCTAAATTAGATAACGAACGATAATAGATAAGAGTAGTCAGATGCTATAAAAAGGCATGAAGTACGAGTATCAACAATTATTTGATGTCAGTCTACAAGTTTTCGTTGTTTCTTCTCCCTGAAGATCCCCATTAGTCTATCGCTGGGCTCGAATTCCATCTGACTACCGTGTTGACACTCCTCGTAGAGAAAAACTGATTTCCTCTTAACCTAACAACTGTTCTGCTTGCCGGACGGAACCATTGCTTTATGCTGTTGCGTCTCAATATAAACACTCGCATTACGAATTCGTATTTAATGTTTTCCGGTCTCTAGGTTGTGGTCACTTTCGCTGATTACACATCTGTTCCCACAGATTTCTTAGTTTATCTCAACTATTCCCGCCATTAGGTTCCCCAAGCCAGTCAACACCCGTTTACGTTCGTTGCAAAACACTTGCGGTTTCCTGGCGCGGTTTTTCTTTCTTTCATTTCTGACAATCCGATGACCATTGATTTGGAAAATTTCCAGACTCCTTTCCTGTTCGGTATCTTGAGACGGGTCATGTTCAATCGCTTGAGTTGCACCAGCTAGTTCAATGGCAGATAATACGCCGGTGTACAAGTATCTCTGTTGCCATTTGAGATCCGCAGACACGTTTCTGCCAGATGAAGAATGAATTGTCGACTTCCACTCGACTTTATCAAGCGTTCGCGCGGTTCTTTCCTTTTTTTTTTTTATATTTCATATGTTTCCTTGACCTTACTTTAAATCGGTTCATGTTCGTCTTTCGATAGAATGTATATTGAATCTGTTCTCACCCGGCAACAATGCTCGCAGAAAATTGTGACCTCCTGTAGGTCTTATCAGAGCTTGTGTAAAACGTTCTCACGATCATCGTGCGCGCTTTTGGTGTGAATAAAATGATGTTTTATATCGACGAGTGTGCATTACTTACATGTAGTTTGGATGAAAATAGTGTAGGCGTTAGCGAAGTTTAAGCTTAATGAACATGGATATTGGTGGAGCCAGAAAAAGGGAGGAGAAAAAACTACTGCGACAAAAGAAAATAATCTTCGCAGCCTTCCAGCTCAAGGATATCGAGGAGTCTAGGGACAAACGAAAAATACGAGCCTTTTACAAGAAAGCCAAAGGCCTTGCAGGAGGCTTCAAAAAGGGCACACAGGCTCTTCGAAACTGCGAGGGTAATCTTGTCGCCGACCCGCAGGGAACAATTGATGTATTTAAGCAGCATTTCCGGTAGCTGCTTAACGAGCATGACCAAGAGAGAGTGGTAGGGACCGAGGAAATCCCAACTCCAGCTGCTGAGGTAGTCCTCCCACCCAGCATCGAAGAAGTCGGCATAGCTATTAAGAAGCTTAAGAATAATAAGGCCGCAGGCTCAGATGGCTTGCCATCAGAGCTCTTTAAGGCTGGCGGCGATGTTCTGGTAGGGAGCATGCACCAGATCATCTGCAGAATTTGGGAAGATGAGAGCATGCCCGACGACTGGAATACCAGCTCTATATGCCCCATCCACAAAAAAGGCGATCCTACTTCTTGCAAGAACTATAGAGGTATATCCCTGCTCAATGTCGCATACAAGATCCTGTCCAGCGTATTGTGTGAACGTCTAAAACCATTTTGCACCGCACTAATCGGCAGCTACCAGTGCGGCTTCCGGCCCGGCAAATCAACTATAGACCAAATTTTCACACTTCGACAAATCCTGGAAAAGACCAACGAGTTTCAAATCGATACACACCATCTTTTCATCGATTTCAAAGCCGTATACGACAGCATTCATCATGAAGAACTGTTTGGTGCGATGGCCGAATTCGGGATCCCGGTAAAACTGATCCAGTTGTGTCGCGCCACGCTAAAAACACGCGATGCACCGTGCAACTCGGTTCTAGGACCTCGGAACCATTCGAAACCTGCACCGGATTTCGGCAAGGAGATGCGCTGTCATGTGACTTCTTCAACCTGGTGCTGGAGCAGATATTGCGACGGCCTGCGTCAACAGGAAAGGCACTATCTTCTACAAGTCCATCTAGCTGCTAGGATACGCGGATGATATCGATAAGCAGGGCGGCTGAGCTGATTTTAGGTTATTTCAAAAGAAAAATTCTGCGCCGGATATTTGGTCTTGTCTGTGAGGAAGGTGAATGGAGAAGAAGACACAACCGCGAACTCTACGAGCTGTACAAAGATGTGCATGTAGTCCGGAAGGTAAAGATCCGTCGACTATACTGGCTCGGCCACATCGAGCGCATGGACATCAACGCTCCAGCTAAGAGGGTCTTCGACTCTGAGCCCTCTGGTCCGAGAAGAAGAGGAAGACCGAACCTCCGGTATACAGACCAAGTAATCGCGGATGTAAGACATCTTGGTCTTGATAACTGGAAGCAGCGTGCCCGGGACCGTCAAGAAGCTCAGTCTCAGATCCTCCATGGATCGCTGGGCTGATAAGTAAGTAAGTGCTGCTCTCTGCTATCTAAGCAGGCGTATCCTTAGGTCATCTCTGCTCCTACGAGAAGCATTCTTAACTTAATTATGGAAATGGAGAAGCTCCTCGGCACAATAGATCTGTAAAGGTCACAGTAGTGCCTCGAGCTGTTTCATAGCTGGTGCTATCAACAACGCACATACATATGACGACATCGGTGGGACATTTGCTGAGCAACTCTTTCGTATTAATAGAGTCTAAACACCAATGTGATGTCATTCCCATTGTTACAACTATCTAAAATCATAGTATGCCAAGACTACACAAATACTCGTACTATCAGTGTTCTACGTCGCAGAAGTACAATACCCACAGTACGGAAAGAGGAGAAGAAAAAAATGTGAGAAGACAGACATTGGACGCTTTAATCATCAGAGCAACTTTGTACTTTCCGCTGACTAAATAAAATGAAAATCCCGCTCGCGCTATCGTATCGCAGCCATGTGCGCCGCACTATCGTGCACTCGATACCTCCTCCGCCCCACGATTAGATACATGTTTGTATGTTCATGTATCTCGTGTATCTACGTATGCTACTTTGTGTGCGTTGAAAATCTCTAAACAAATTTTAAACAATCTTATCGAGAAGTGGGTCAAACTGGTTGGAGCGCAATTCACTTGAGTACGCTGTCGCCGGTAGATCGGCAGGCGTTACGAGATGCCGTCGCATTACTAGAATAATATGAGCGTCATCACTCACACGCACACATATGTATCTATAGGCTTATAATTACTGATAGTGAAACTCTAAATTGCTCTATCTACAGACCGTTATCTGTGAGGTGAGCACGCTAATTACAAATTGTTGCTAATGACGGCATGAAACAGATTGTTGATGGCGTGCTGGCGTGCTATTAGTGATTGTGATTGACATGTGTACAGTAGTGATTAGGTCAAGAACTCGCATCTACTAAGGACGAGTGAAACTTGTGAAATGTGTGTAACGCGATGAGGGATCACTAGATGGAGGAAGAGGGCAAAAGATCGCACACGCTTATTGGTGGTCGTATTGCGGAACTGCGACATTTCCGCTCTATTAATTGCGATGTGGACGGCCTAACATGCAAATCGTACTCATGCAGCATGAATTGCATAACGGTGGGCTAACAATATCGCGAGGTACACTATAATGCATTTGTTTCCATCAACGTCATGTTGATTGACTTTACAGGTCATTCCAGCTAGCCTTTCCAGCTAGCATGATCTTTTACTATCTGTTTCCAGTGTCGCACGCCCAGTTTCCACCTCTGCAACGTCGTCCTTCCGGGTTGGAGTCATAGACTCTTCGGGCCGACGCTGTGCTGTCCATTCGCTCTACATGGCCTAGCCATCCTAGACGTCGTACTAGGCCGATGTCGGTGTACAGCCCCTACAGTTCGTGGTTAAATCTTGTCCTCCACTCTCCGTCAACACAAACGGGACCGAAGATTGTACGCAGAATTTTCTTCTCGAAACGACCAAGGACCTCTTCAGCCACTATTGACAAGGTCCAAGTCTCTGCGCCGTAGAGGAGGACCGGGATGAATAAGGTTTTATAGAGAGTCACCTTAGTTTTCCGAAAGAGGGCTCTACTACTCAATTGCCTCTTGAGCTCGAAGAAACCGCGTTTACTTACTTACTTAGGTGGCGCTACAGTCCGTGGTGAACCTGGGCCTCAACCAACAAGAGACTCCAGCTGGCACGGTCTTTGACCAGCTGGTTCCAGCGCCGCACGCTCTTTGGCCAGCTGTTTCCAGCGCCGCACGCTCAGTTGGTTAAGGTCCCCGTTCCACCTGCGTGCGCCAGCGATGATGCGGCCGTCCTCTGCCGCGCCTTCCTTCCGGAGTGGATTCGAAGACTCTTCGGGTCGGAGCTGTATTTTCCATGCGCTCTACATGGCCTAGCCACCTTAGACGCTGTATCCATAGACGTCGTACCAGGCCGATGTCGCTGTACAATCCGTACAGTTCTTCGTTATATCTTCTCCTCTATACACCTTTTGAACAAACGTGACCCGTAGATAGTACGCAGAATTGTCCTCTCGAAACGACCAAGGGCATCTTCATCCGCTTTTGTTAAGGTCCAAGCCTCCGCGCGACCGTAAAGGAGGACTGGGATGATTAAGGTCTTCCGAGAGAGGGCTCTACTTCTCAATTGCCTCTTGAGCCCTAAGGTATACGAATTCCTTGACCACTTCAAAGTTATATCCGCCCATGGTGACGTTCTGGCCAATACGTCGGTGTTGTCCGTCCTTTTAGATGAAAGCAGATATTTGGTTTTACCCTCATTAACCTTGAGACCCATCTTAGCCGCTTCTACCATGCTTATAAAGGCCTCATTGACGTCTCGCTGTGTCCGTCCAATTACGTCAATGTCGTCGGCGTACGCAGCAATTGCGTAGACTTGAAATAAATCGTACCTCTTGTGTTGGCCAGTGACTCTTGCACGATCTTTTCAAGCACGATGTTGAAAAAGTTGCATGACAGTGCGTCACCTTGCCTAAATCCTTTTAACATCAAAGGTCTCGGTTTGCTCATTCCCGACCTTAATGGAGCAGCGAGAATTCTCCATTGTCATCCTGCACAGTCGGACGAGTTTGGCAGGGATGTTAAAACTAGACATGGCTTTGTATAGCTCATAGCGTATACGTAGCGTAAATATTTGGTCAATTGTGGATTTACCTGGCCTGAAACCACACTGATAAGAGCTGATCAGGTTATCCACAAACGGTTTCAGGCGTTCACACAATACGACAGAGAAGATCTTATATGCGATGTTAGGGAGACTTATTCCCCTATAGTTGGCGCAGTTATAGGGATCTCCTTTCTTGTGGACTGGGCAAACGATGCTAAGATTCCATTCATCGAGCATGATGTGATACTAAGACAACCTGAACGGAGTGCTGTGGTTTGGGTCGTTGGTGTTCGTTCACTACTCTCATGGGTGGTTGTCCTAGATAGGACGAGAGCCGACCAAATTCCCCGTTGGTTATAGTTCGTAGTAATTTGTTCGAGTACTTTAGTATTGCAAACGCAGAGGGTGAATTTCGGTTGACCATATACTGTGAGTGTTATGCCTGCAGCAGTACGTCTGGTCACTTTCCATTCACCTCTGTGTTGCACACTTTTTGTCCGTATAGGATTTACTTTTTCTTGGCTATGAAACGAATTTGAACTATAGACCTTCCTCTCGGCGGTCGATGATGTTATCCACTGCACCACCCGTGGTGGTGCATGTTCCCAACCAACTCATGTCCACACGCTTTAAGTAGCTCAGAAGGCAGGCCGTCTCCGCCAGCAACTTTATAGTCGGGTGGACGGAGCTCTCTCTCTTTTTCGTCCTGAATGGTGCGTTCTGCCTGACACCAGCATATTGGCCAACTTCGCCGTTATACACTCCGTAGGAATAGTCTTTCCACATTCTCAGTATCGACTGTGTTTCAACCACGAGGTGTCCGTGATCATCCCTGTAGGCTTCCGCTCTGGCTTTGTAACCATGGCATGTTCGTTTTACTCTTTGGTAAAACTTTCGAACATCGTTCCTATGTTAACGTCTCTCCATCTCCTCGATCGCGCTTCTCACGCTCTTTCTTTTTCTTTTTCCGCTAATAGAGCTCACGAGCAGCTCTCGTTCGTCGATGCAACTTGGCCGTGTATGCATTCTGTTTTTCTGCATGTACCTGTCTGCACTCGTCATCAAACCAAGGGTTTCTCCTAGGTGGTGGCTGGAAACCTAATACATCAGAGGCAGCATCCCTGATGGCGCTGTTCTTTGGTTTGTGCAGTTTGCATCGGTTCTTGAGAGAGATGTAGGGAGACACGATCGGCGAAGATCCTGGCGGTCTCTTGCGATTGCAGTTTCCCGACGTCAAATTCTGATGGTTCTACTCGACTCCGCAGTGTTCGCGATATCCGCATGCGTACCTTGGCTGCAACAAGGTAATGATCCGAGTACACATTGGCTCCAGGAAAAATTCGGACATCCAAGATGCTGGAGGAGTGTCTGCCGTCGATCGAAATATGATCGATTTGATTAACAGATAATTGATCAGGTGACCAGCAGGTTCCCTTAAGGATATTGAGATGTAGGAATCGTGTGCTAGCTAATAGATGATTACGCGTTACGCCCCGTCACAAAGTCTATTAGCCTGAATCCGTTTTCGGGTGTGTTTTCGTGTAGCCTTTCCTGCCACTCGTTCAAAAATATCCTCCTTACCCAGCTTCGCGTTGAAATCTCCTGGAATAATCTTGTTGTCGTAGCTGGGACATTGAGCGTATGTTTTATCTAGGAGGTCGTAGAAGTCATCTTTGCCTTTGTCGTCTTTTTCTTCTGTGGGAGCGTGAACGCATATCAAGCTGATGTTCCTGAAGATAGTTTTGATGCGGATTATTATGAGGCTCGCCACTTGCCGTTCCCCATTTGTAATTTCCATAGGAAATACCCAGATGGCACCACGAGGAGGTACAGATGGAGCTTACTAACAGTGCCGCAAGATGTTCGTCTGGGGTGGCTCTTCTCGCTATTTAGCAGGCCAGCATCAGTCGGATGGATGCTACCCTACTAGACCTTTGTTAATCTTTTGCCATCTCGTGGCCAATAATATCTAAACAAAAAAAAAAGGAAGATGTAATTCACGCTTTCCTAAGTTCCTAAGTGTGCAGCGACCAGACCCCTTGTTCCTGACGAAAGCTGGTCGGAGCTGGCCCTCCGGGTTGGGGGTTGTGCTTAGGGTAACATTCCTATCGCGTAAAACAAACATCTGTGCACAAACAACCAATAGCCTCGGATACGAACAGATTACATATTGACGACCCCCGCAAACGTCAGAGAGGAAACGAATTCCGGATCTGCACTTGGAACGTTAGGTCCCTCAACAGACCAGGTACAATCGGACAACTGGTCAACTCTTTGGACTGCTGTAAGGCAGACATCACCGCGCTCCAAGAAGTGCGACGGGATGGGCCAGGCAAAAAAACGGATGAAAAACTGCTGCAGAGAAAATAAACAACGCTTATTCGGATGCGGATTTGTTATTCGAGGCAGAGTCTGGAAAACAGTCTTAAGCTTTCAGTATGTAAGAGAACGCCTCATAACTATCCGCAGTAATGCCAATCTCGGCAATATAAGCTTAATATGAGTCCACGCCCCCACAGAAGAGAAAGACGACCGACATAAAGACGACTTCTATGATCTCCTAGGCAGAACATATGCCCAATGTCCCAGCTATGGCACCAACATCGTTCTAGAAGATTTCAATGTGAAGCCCTCCTCGGCATACACTTCTCCAGGATCCTATCTGCCCGAACCTTTCGGTGAGCCAACAATGACTCGAATCATTACTTTGTTGCAGCCAAGGTACGGGTGCAATTTTTTCGGAATCAACGGAGTCGAGTAAGAACATCAAAATTTAACGTAGGAAAGCTGCAATCGCAGGAGACCGCCAGGACCTTCGCCGATCAAGTCTCCCTCAAGCTCTCTCAAGTCCCGATGCAATCTGCACAAACCACAGAACAGCAATGGAGTCGTTGTCAGAACACAATTAGAGAGGCCGCCTCAGATGTACTCGTTTTCAAGCCACCACCTTCGAGAAAGCCCTGGTTTGATGACGAATGCAGACAGGCCCATGTAGAGGAACAGAACGCATACATGGCCACACTGCATCGACGAACGTGAGCTGCCTGCGAGCTCTATGAATAGAAAAGGAGGGAGGAGCATGCACTTCTGCGAAGAATAAAGAAGGAGCACGAGAAGCGCGAGATCGAGGAGATGGAGAAATGCTACGTATTGCAGGAACGATGTTCGAAAGTTCTACCAAAAAGTAAAATGAACATACCAAGGCTATAAAGCCAGAGCAAAAGCCTGCAGGGATGAGCGCGGGCAACTTATAGTGGAGTCACAGTCGATGCTGAGATTGTGGAAAGATCACTTCTGCAGACTGTATAACGGCGACGATAGTCAAAATGCCGCCGTCAGGCAGAACGAACCATTCACAATGGAGGTCTCCCGTCTCCCTAGGTCTCCCGACCTAGACGATGTGAAGATAGCGATATCGAAAATGAAGTCTTATAAAGCTGCTGGAGCAGACGAACTTCCCGCTGAACTATTTAAAGCAGCTGGCGATGAGCTGGTTAGGAACTTACACCAACTCATCTGTAAGATATGGTCGGAAGAATGCATGCCCGACAAGACGAAATATATGCTGTCATCAAAGAAAGACGCGCAACACCGACGTCTTGGTCAGAACAAGGTCAAGGACTTCGTCTACCTTGGCTCGATAGTGACAAGTAGCAACGACATGAGCGCTGAGATAAGACGCAGAATAACTCTTGCCAACCGCTGCTTCTTTGGGCTCAAGAGGCAACGGAGTAGTAGAGCCTTCTCTCGAAAAACCAATGTGTCCATCTACAAAACCCTAATCGTCCGGGTTCTCCTCTACGGCGCTGAGGCTTGGACGTTGTCAAAATCGGATGAAGAGGCTCTTGGGCGTTTCGAGAGGAAACTTCTTTGGTTCCGTTTATGTAAGCGGAGAGTGGTGGAGGAGATTAAACCAAGACCGTTACGGGCTGTACAGCAACATCGGCCTACTTACACGTCTTCGGATCCAACGTCTAAGATGGCTGGGCCATGTAGAGCGAATGGGCATCACTGCTCCGGCCCGAAGAGTCTTCGACTCCAATCCCGAGGGACGACGCAGCAGAGGACGACCGCATCGAGAGGAACCGACCGAATTTTCACGTTGGTTGTAGTTCTCAGGAAGTGTTCCATGCCTCAATGGTGTTATATTAGAATTGCGTACACAGAGTATGACACCACAATTTCGAGTAATAGCGATCATTTGACAACATCCTGTACTTGGAAAGCACATCGGCATGGCTTATGAATAAACGCAGCGGTGAGCGAAGTCGCAACACACCACACAACGCTTTGGATCCTCGGTCGCTATCGTCATGCGAGTGAAAGTAAATTATCAAAGGAAAGGAAGGAAAGAAAGCCGTTTAGAAAGGAGTGACACTCGACAGTTTATCATACAATTTAATTGCAACGTACTTACATATGTATGTCCAGAACAACGACTCATATGGATACAGCATAGTGCGATAATAGGAAGTACGGACTATCAACGCACAGTGATATTTGATTCAGTCCCGTCCCGAGTCACTCAAAGTTTCGTTAAGAATGCACATAGCATTGAATTGATTTAATTCAAAGTATTTACACGAGTGACGCCTAATTGTCGCGACTTCATGCTTTGGTTTGGTGGCGTTCCAGACCATGGAGGGCCAGAGCAGGCTTCTCTCAATCACCCATGTTATGTGTGATTTATTTTTTAGTCAGGTGAAAGGGACCGACAGCCGTTTCGAGAAACTTTTTCATGGCGAATTGTACTACGCCGCCGAGGAGGGACGCCAGTGTTGGTGTTATCGGGATCCGACCAGTGCGCCACAGCGCCCCCTCGCAAGTACATACCTATAGTTATGTTGTCAGGGCTTCATTATCTTCTATCGCATTATCGTGTGAGCATGAGTGTGCGGGAATTCAAGGAATCATATCTAATTTTTTCGTTGGCGCCCAGTTGCTTATCGAGGCTTGGAATGCGATTGGGCTGACTCTCTTCCACGTGTGGTCTATAAGTGAATTAGGCACCAACAATCACACTCAAGTTACCATTTTGTTTTTTGTCCGGATATGCCACAACAGCTTTCATTGTTCATGTTCTACCTTTCCCCTCATACTGACTTGTTTTCACAAACTGTAAGCGGCAGCTACACATTGTAATTTCTCATATAGGTGTTGGATCTCAAGTTAGGTGTTGGATCCCAGAAATTTGAACAGCAAAGCTAAGCGAAGGAAAGATCTCACGAATATTGTGTGATGAATGTTCATGCGAATTTGTAGGTATGTAACTAAGATATTGTGACAAATATCACGGGTAGCATTGAGGCTTATTGTAGTAGATACTACATACATATGTATTGTCGTAGACTGCCAAAGAGTACGGCATTAGGGAGATTTTTTTATCCCCGAGCTTTCCCCCACCCAGAAAGGTCACTGGAACGTAAGGAATATACTCTAGTCGCCTTTCTCGACATTGAGGGTGCCTTTAACAATGTTGAATCATGGGCCGTCACCAAAGCGCTGACTGATCTGGGTGTTACGGGATCAGTGATAGAACTGGTATGACAACTGTTAACACAAAGAGTTGTCAAAGCCAACTTCGCTGGTGCCGTCTCAACTAGAATGGTTAGCAGAGGTACACCACAGGGTGGAGTACTCTCCCCTCTCCTGTGGAACGTGGTGGTCAATGAGCTACTGCTGCTGCTTGAAAAGAAAGGGTACGCTGTGACCGCCTATGCAGATGACATTGCTATTGCCGCCACAGGGAAATTTCCCAGCACTTTATGCGAACTTATGCAGAGTGCATTACATACAGTAGAAACCTGGACGCAGTACTGTGGACTTGGGGTGAACCCTAAGAAGACCCATCTAGTACTGTTTACTAACAAATATGAAATTCCGCCCCTGAACCCACCGAGGCTGGGTGGAACCCAACTAATAATCAAGGAGCAAGCCAAATATCTAGGCCTAGTCCTTGACAAGAGGCTGAATTGGAAACCCAACATTCTTGACCGCGTCAAGAAAGCAACTGTTGCCCTCTACAGCTGCAAAAAAAGTGGGGTCTCCAACCAAGCATTATGCACTGGCTCTAGACGGCGGTCATAAGGCCCATCCTCCTGTATGGCGTCGTAGTCGGGTGGACTGCTGCATAGTCTGACGAGTTTAGCAGGTATGTAAAAGGTAGACATAGCGTTGTATAGCTCTGATAAGGACCTATCAGCTTATTCACAAAAGGCTTCAGGCGTTCACACAAAACGGCAGAGAAGATTTTGTATGCGATGTTAAGGAGACTTATTCCTCTATAGTTGGCGCAATCAGAGGGGTCTCCTTTCTTGTGGATCGGGCATACGATGCTAAGACTCCATTCCTCGGGCATGCTTTCCTCTGACCATATCTTACAGGTGAGCTGATGCATGCTCCTAACCAGGTCATCCCCAGCTGCCTTGAAGAGCTCAGCACACAGTCTGCAATTTCCATAGGAAATCTCCAGATGGCACCACGAGGAGGTAGGGATGGGACTTACTAACAGTGCCGCAAGATGTTCGTCTGCGAACATCGTCGGATAGATGCTACCCCTACGAGGTCTTGTTGTAGTATTTTATATAATTTGAATATCTGTCAACCACAAGCCGCGGATATAACGGACCGGATTAATGTTGACGACCCTTGCAAAAAACGAAAAAATTACAATGATCTTCGGCTCTGTACTTGGAATGTTAGGTCCCTAAGCAGGCAATGTGCAGCCGAATAACTCGCGGACGCCCTAGACCGCTATAAAACGGACATGTCCGCCATCCAGGAAATGCGACAGAATGGACCGGGTATAAAGCAGATGAAAAACTGCGATATTTACTATGGCGACTGCAATATGGAGAGAGGACAACGATTGTTCGGATGCGGATTTGTTGTTCGAGGTGGACTAAGGCAAAAAGTTATAAGCTTTCGGCATGTGAGCGAACGCCTCATAACGATCCGTATCAAGGTTACATTTTTTAACATCAGCCTGATCTGCGTCCACGCCCCCACGGAAGACAAGGATGACTCCGCCAAAGATGAGTTCTACCTCTTCGTCTAGGCAGCTTCTGCAGATATCATTCGGAACTTGTCCTAGTTTTTGCGCGTGACTGCCAATGAAGCAGTGGCCGGTGATGACACCAATGATTTTATAGATGTCAGTTCTTGTTCTCCTAGTCCGTTGCCTATCGAGCCGGGACCAGATTTGCATGGTGATGCGGCAGGTTTGCCCCGTGGTCCATCTCAGGTTTGTCTCAGCCCTGGCAATGGGTTGCGTGGGGTATTCCCTCACATGCCATGATTGTTTGTGGCGTCGTTCCTTGTCTGGCGAGTGTGTCGGCTCTTTCGTTACCTGTGATGTCGCTGTGTCCTGGTACCCATAGAAGTTGTATGTTAAACTGTTCGGCTTGTTTCTGAGGTGTACACATGGGACTCCTATCCGTAGTGGATATCACGTTTCACTTGAGCCAAGACAGAACCTCCTTTATTGCTAACAGCTCCGCCTGAAAGACGCTGCAGTGATCTCGTAGTTTTAGAGCTTTGTTCAGCTTTGGTTGTTTGCATAATACTCCACTACCACCCCGTCTTTGGTTTAAGACCCGTCAGTATAGAAGTCTACGCAGTTTCTGCGAGTTTGAGTCTGGCGAGTCCAGTTTTGTCTGTCCGGGTAGGTCGTTATAGTTTTTTTCCAAGACTGTGGTGGGTTCTGTGAGGTCCAGGTTTTCTGCCATAGTTGATCTGTTATTCAGGATGGAGGAGTGGCCAGTGACATAGCTCGACCAGTTCGAGTTGGCTTTAAGTCTAAAGGCCGTTTGTGTAGCAATTTGCTTGCCGAAAATATCGAGTGGTGTAAGGTCGAGTATCATGTTAAGCGCAGCCGTTGCGGTGGACCTGAGGGCCCCGGTAATGCACATACACGCCAACCTTTGTACCTTCTCGAATTGCTTGAGGTATGTTGTCTTGTCCAGTGCCGTCCACCAGACTGTTACTCCATACATTAGTATGGGTCTGACGACCGTGATGTAGAGCCATAGGGTGATCTTGGGGTTGAATCTCCATTTTTTCCCTATGTCTTTCCTACATGTGTAGAGAGCTATAGTTGCTTTTTTAGCTCTTTCGATTGTGCTGCTCTTCCAGGTTAATTTCCTATCTAGTATAATGCCAAGGTATTTGACATTGGAGGAATAGTTTAATCTGGTATCAAGCAAAGTAATAGGGCAGTGTTCCGGGATTTTGTGCTTTTTGGTGGATAGCACGACTCCGTTTTCTGGGGATTCGCCCTGAGCCCGTTGCTATGCGCCCACTTGCAAAGAATTGAGAATGCCGTTTGCATACGGTCATTCAGTGTGGATAGGTATTTACCTGAGATTGAAATGGCAACGTCATCAGCGTAGGCAATAACATCCAGGCCTTCTTTCTCCAGTTTAATTAGTAGTTCGTTTACGACTACATTCCAGAGAAGAGGTGAGAGGACCCCTCCTTGCGGGGTCCCATGGCAACCACTCTGGTGGTTACTTGGCTTCCCCATTTGGACTGAATCCTGCGCGTTAATAATAGCTCGCTGATCAGTTCTGTCAGAGTCCTCTCTACCTTTAGCTTTTTTAGCCCTTCTATTATTGCTTTGGGAGTGACGTTGTTGAAAGCGCCCTCTATGTCTAGGAAGGCTGTTAGAGTATATTCTTTAAGATGCATTGATCTTTCGATTTTCCTCACCAGTGTGTGCAAGGCTGTTTCGACAGATCTACCCTTACTGTAGGCATGCTGTGCCTTAGAAATTAGGGACGGATCCAAATTGTGGCGTATGTGTAGGTCTATCAGCCTTTCCAAAGTTTTTAGTACAAAGGATGATAAACAGATAGGCCTTAGATCCTTGGGAGAAGTTTGGGAGTTTTTGCCAGCTTTGGGGATGAAACGTACCCTTGCGCACTTCCATTTTTCTGGAATGTGACTCCAAGCTAGGCATCCTTTAAAGATAATCTCTAGCCATGGTATAGTCCATTCCATAGTTTGTGTGAGTTCGATAGGGTAAATTTCATCCGGACCTGGCGATTTGTAGGGCTTGAAGCTTTTTAACGCCTATATGATCTTCTCTCTAGAGATAATGTGGTCGTACTTTCCCTCTATCGCGGAGGAGGAGTGAGTTCCTCGTGAGTGTACTGAGTCTTGCTGTTCATAGCAGCCCGGGAAGTGCGTATTGAGGAGAAGATTTAGGGTTTTTCCTCAGACATTGTCCAAGCTCCGTTTGCTTGTGATAGATAGAATATACTATTGACATGAAGAAGGCTTATGAGAACTGTTCTTTTTTCCAGAAGCCAGAAGCTAAAACGAAAACACATAAAAAATAATTTTGGCCATATTTTTGGGAAAATTTACCTGTGTGGGTCAGTGTAAATGTCCGGCTCTTACGAGGTTGCGTCTGCCGTGACCAGTTCCGTCTGTCCGGGTATGTTACTTTGAATTTGTTCAAAGACTGTGGAGCGCTCTATGTGGTCCGTATTTTCTGCCATAGTTATCCTGTTGTTCAGGATGGAGGAGTGCCCAGTGATATAGCTCGTCCATTTTGAGCTGGCTTTTAGTCTTATCGCCATATATGTGGCAATTTGCTTGGCAAGTATATCGTGTGGTGTAAGGTGAAGTCACATGTTGAGCGCTGCCGTTGTGGTGGACCTACATGCATACATGACTAGTATCCTCTAATAACCGTTTACATTCGTTACTCTTGGTTACATACAACTACGCACGATATTTAGGTTGCTCGTGCGTTAATCCGTGCGAGATACGAGTATGTGTAAAGTTTTTGCTGACCCAAAGGCAACGTTCTTACTTTATACATTAATATTCCTTATCACCCAACTTAGGGAAAAAAAGCAAGAATAAGATAAGAAACCGCGATCTAAACTTATCTAATCTATTAATCGATTGGTGAAGATCTTTAGCGCTTGACGACTGATCATTTTTAGGGTTGCGTACCCAAAGGTAAAACGGAACCCTATTACTAAGACTTCGCTGTCCGTCCGTCCGTCCGTCCGTCTGTCACCAGGCTGTATCTCATGAACCGTGATAGTTAGACAGTTGAAATTTTCACAGATGATGTATTTCTGTTGCCGCTACCACGACAAATACTGAAAACAGAACAAAATTAATTATACATATACATAATTACAAACAACCAATAATAAATTGTTTCGAAAGGTTTTCGTTGTCATCTTTCGGTCAGTTCCCATTTGTGAACGGCTTGTAGTCATCCATTTTGGGAAAGCAAACTCAGAGAAAGCGGGTAGCCCGAGGGTACGATTAGCACTTGACACGCGAACGAGTGGAGTTCAGCCCGCAGAAGGTCAGAATTTTTTTTTTTTTTTTTGTGTTCCTAGTAGCACATGAGGGAGAGTGGGCAAAGAACTCGGAGAGAAATCTTCGGCGAAGTACTCGGAGAGTGATCTTCGGGGAAGAACTCCGGTACGGTTTGAAGCAGTTCCCGGTACGCGGCCGTACTGTGTGTCCTATTGCCTACGTTGGTCGCGGATATCACGTTCGTTGTATAAGGTATTGAAATCACAAATTTGCGTGTCGTGATTGGTGATGCGGGCTAAGTAGTTGGTCAGAGGAGTTTCGGTACCACTGTTCGAATACTCATACTGCGGTGTTTTTTTTTTCTTTTGCGTGGGATATTTCGCGAGTCTCGTAGCAAATTCGCGATTCTTGCTGCGGATAAGTCGGCGTGAGGGCAATCGCGTGGCGCCATTGCTCACGACCAGTCCTCGCAGCTGGCCCAGCATCCCTTTCGCACGACGTCGCTGCAGGTGGAGAGGAGCAAGTGAGCAAGAGGAGCAAGCGATCTTGCACACATACGAACCGATACGTACATATGTACGTGCATACGCATCACATACGTGCATACACTCACACATCTGTACGCTATGTATAAGTATACATACATACATACATATGTACATTACGAAGTAGAGTTGGGTTGTTCCGGACATGTATAGTTCACGGAACTATGTCCTCTCTCGGACACATGTCCTCTCGTTCCGCAAATTGAACGAAATGAGTTCCATAGTTCCATTCAACCCTTATTCATCAATCACATATGTACAAGACGAAAAAAAAAAAACATAAATGCAACGAACATGCTTCTCATACGGTATGAGTTATACCCCGTAGTTTTCAAGAAACCCAAAAGTATGGAGATGTGGCGATAAAGCTCGAACAGTTGGTGTACACTGTACAGCACACTGGAACTGAAATGAAGAAAAGAAATGAAAGAATATAATGCCCGCACCGCATTTCGTGAACGAATGTCATACATGTATGTATGCATTCAGGTCCGGACATGGACATGGTTTGCTAGTTCCATATCGGTGCGAGTACGCATACAGGTTCGGACATGGACATGGTTTGCCAGTTCCATATCGGTGCGAGTACACATACAGGTTCGGACATGGACATGGTTTGCTAGTTCCATATCGGGGCGAGTATACATTTAGTATTTTAAAACGGGTAGAGATTGCAGTGCATACTGAGATGGAATAATTATCTCATAACCCCATTTAGATACTGTTTCAAATACATATATTGAATGGTCTTTCCAACAAAGTTGTTGGTCCAATATAACACCTAAATATTTAAAACTGTCCACGTGTTCAATCAAGAAGCAATTTTCAAACATTCTTGATTGTTGAATATTATATCTTCAAGAACAAATCGATTACACAATGGTGCATGATAATATAAGGGAAGGTCTCTGAAAACTCTACCATTGATATTAAATATCATGTACTTCGTTTTGTTGCTAATTATTAGTTTATGATAATTAAACCATCTCCTTAACATATCTAGGTCATAATTAGCATCTGCAAAACTATCAATTAAGTTAGTGTTTGAGTGGAAAAGAGATGTTTCATCGGCAAAGGCAGTTATTTTGCCTTTAAAAGGTTGTAAGAAAAACGAATTAACATAAATTAGAAAAAGGATTGGGCCCAATACTGCTCCTTGGGGAACACCCATATTGAAGGGTGTGAGAATAAAATGTCACTGATTATGTATTTCTGTTGCTGCTTTAACAACAAATACTTTGACAGAATATAATAAATATATTGTAACAGAATGTTACTCTCTGTCCCTATTCTAGTACTAATCTACTATGCTACTACTCATTTGGTCTCAGTACCCGTTGTTTGCGAATGCAAACATCGAGTGTGCGAAAGAGACCAAGCCAAGCCGAGACCAAGCCAAGCCGAGACCAAGCCAAGCCGAGACCAAGCCAAGCCGAGGCAAAGCCAAGACCAAGCGTTCATTCTAGGCCAGCCCGTTGAACCAAGCGGATGTTCAATACATCAGTGCAAGAAATAATACAAATTGTTTAAAAGTAAATAATAAATAATAAAAGAAATTGTTTAAATGTAAAATCGTGTTTCAGTGTTGTTAACCATAGTTCGTAGGTAAACGAACTTATTTCTGGCGCAGTCGGACAAAACGAACAAAAAAAAAAAAAAGTTCAGAGGCTTAGAAATAAAGATAACCAACTGGTTTTCAATTCAGTCCTCAGACTTAAATTCTCCCGGAAAACAGAAAAGCAATAACAATTCAAACAAAACAAACAAATTAAAGAAATAATAATAAAAAAGTTAAGTAGAAATACAAACTAAACGGTGCTAACGGTCCCCGCTAATCAAAATCAGTCGTACGACAAGATCCTAACGGACTTGCTAGTGCATAAAGACGCGTGCTTGGTATATTAAATAAACCGTAGTTCGATCAAAGTTAAATCGACGGCAGTTAAGAAATCTCTACACAGAAATTATCCAATTACACATACGTAATCAAAGAGAAAGGAGACATCCTATATTTAAATGGTGAGTGGAATATAATACAAACATAAACATGGAAGTTATTCAGCCAGCAGAACGATATAGACTAGTCTTAGATTTAATAAGTAAATTGAAAGAATTTGATGGTAATGTAAACTCCACGGTAGATTTTTTGGATAGGGTTGACTCGCTGGCGGCCACATTCGAACAGTTTGACGAAAGTACCATTTTAATTCTTACTGGCTACATCAAAGACAAAATCGTAGGAAATGCTAGGACTGAATTGCAGAAGCATGGTAGAGTTAATTGCTGGGCGAGAATAAGAGAAATATTAAAAACCAATTTCGGCGAAAAGCTATCGATTAACAACCTGTTAGATAAAATTAGATTTGCTAAGGTAGAAACTACTATCGAAGATTATTATCACAGTATAAACCAGCTCTTAAGCCGAATAAATAATGCATTTCTTTTAGAGAACAATGCCATTAGCGATCAACTAATTTTATCAAACAGTCGCATAGCGTTAGATGCATTTAAAAGTAACTTGCCAGAACCTGCAAGAACAATAATTTACAGTAGAAACCCTATGTCATTAAATGAAGCCTATCAAATTATTGTAGAGGTTGGTCACCAGTTATTAGGACCTAACAAAAACATTCATAGAGAAAGCATTTCTTTAAATTATAATCATGATTGCAACCAAGAACGACCTTATTATCGTCACAATGCTGGTGCCCAACATCGACAAAGCAATAGGTATCGTCAGGGTGAACAGACAGGACGACAATACACGAATTCCAACTGTACGATTCTACCAAATAGACAACCGCAAACAAACACACATTTTTATGGTCAATCTGGACAAATCCGTAGGTATCGACAGGACGAACATGCAGGACAATTAGCATTAGATCCACACTATACAAATGTACGAAACGACCAACATCGAAATAACTATAACTCGAGAAGTCGATCACAGCAATCTAATAGATACAGGTCAAATGAACCCATGGACATAGGTCTGAATCAGAATAGCGAAAATCCAAATTTTCACAACAGCCAGGGAAACGACTACCCTATATAGTAGTACACAGTCACACAAGACCCCTTAGATTCATTATTGACTGTGGAGCCGAATGCAGTCTAATAAATAAAAACATATGTAGTCCAAAATGGAAGATACCATCCAAGAGTCATACACTTAGGATATTCGGTGGTTGTATAACGACACATGTAGCTTACAGGATTCCTCTATTTAAGGAATTCAAAAAGGAACAATATTTTGTTAAGTTTTTAGAATACCAGTTCCATACATTTTTTGATGGATTAATTGGTAATGATATCCTCTGTGAACTGAACCCTGTGATCGACTATAAGAATAGATCTCTCACTATCGACAGTGCTGTCGTTCAGTTTTATTTCAATAAAGAGGAAGAGGAATATGCTAAAAGTTGTCAGTATGAACATTTACCAGGTATATATAACAATGAAGTCTTTGATAATAAATTCGCTGATACAGTCTTCCCAACACATTTAAATAATTTCGATGCTGCAAAATTAAGAAAATTGCTATGGTCATATAAAGACATTTTTTATCAAGAAGGTGATATGTTAACTTTCACAAGTAACATTAATCATCGAATCATTACAAAAACCGAAATACCAATCTACAGCAAGCTATATCGCTACCCAGATATACACTCTGAGGAAGTTGATAGACAGATACATGAAATGCTTCGACACAAAATTATTATACCAAGCAGCAGCCCTTATAATGCACCCCTTTGGGTTGTACCAAAGAAAGCTGATGGAAGCGGAACTAAGCAATGGAGAATGGTAATTGATTATAGAAAGCTAAATGATCAAACTATAGACGATCGATATCCTATGCCCAACATGGAAGATCTTTTCGACAAGTTGGACAAATGCAATTATTTCTCCACCATTGATTTAGTAAAAGGCTTTCACCAAATCGAGGTAGATAGCCGTGATACGGCTAAAACAGCTTTCTCAACTAAACATGGTCATTACGAGTTCCTAAGGATGCCGTTCGGGCTTAAGAATGCCCCGGCGACATTTCAAAGACTTATGAACAATGCTTTAGGTGAACTTATAAATAAAGTATGTATTGTCTATTTGGATGACATATTAGTCTTTTCCACAAGTTTCCAGGAGCACTTAGTATCATTAAAAAAGGTTTTTGAGAAATTAAAGAAATTCAATTTAAAAATACAGGTAAATAAGTGCCACTTCGCCGAACTTTCCACAAGATTTTTAGGTCATATTATTGTAAATAACGGCATAAAACCAGACCCCAACAAGATTAAGGCTATAATTGATATGAAGCTCCCCACTACAATTAAAGGTATTAAGCAGTTCTTAGGAATCACAGGGTACTATCGTAAATTCATCAAGGACTACGCGAAAGTTGCTTACCCGATGATTAGATTTTTAAAAAAATCCGCAAAAATCAAAGTGTCTGACCTCCAATATATAAAAGCGTTCAATACGTTAAAAACCCTACTTGTGACTGATCCTATATTAAGAACCCGCGACTTTTCCAAACCGTTTGTATTAACTACGGACGCGTCGGCTTATGCCTTGGGTGCAGTTCTTAGTCAATATAATCATCCCATCGCTTATGCCTCTCGAACTCTTAATAATCATGAGCTGAATTACTCAGTCATTGAAAAGGAGCTTCTCTCCATAGTCTGGTCGGTGAAATATTTTAGAACCTACTTATACGGTAGAAAGTTTACCATCCGAACTGATCATAAGCCCCTTGCGTGGTTAAATGGAGTCAAAGAACCAAACATGACACTCCAGAGATGGAAAATTATGCTCAATGAGTACGATTTTGATATAGAGTACTTAAAAGGGAAAGAGAACAATGTGGCCGATGGACTCAGTAGATATATCGAACAGAACACTGGAAATAATGAATTAACAAAAACGGACAATGAAGTTAATTTAACAAATATTTTCACTACTGAAGATCCAAATGACATTAGTACTAAAAACTTAGATTCTCTCTTTATAAACATAGTAGGTGAGAATGATGACGAAGAATTTCTCTCAACCGGTGCCACCATCCATAGTGCTCCCGAGGATGAGTTAAGTTTTATATATTTGACTGAAAAGCCTATCAACCTCTACAAGAATCAGATATACTTGTCACACGGTGTAAAAGAAAAATACTTTATTAAAATTGTACATAAAAAGGTACAAAATTTCGTTGAAGTGACCGACGATAATAGTTTATTAAATGCAATGAAAAGACTTTTGATAGATAAAGGTCTCATTTGTTTATATTGCGAGGACCTTCCATTGTTCATCAAATTCCAAAACTTGTATGTTAAATATTTTTCTATAAATAAGAACCTAAAGCTTTTAAAAGCAAATACTAAACTCAAAGATATTTTGGATAAAAATGAAATCATTTCCTTAATTGAAAGAGAACACATTAGCAAGAACCATAGAGGAATCGACGAAGTTTTTATGGAACTTAAGCAAAAATATTACTATCCAAACCTCAAAATCGAAATTCAAAAAATCATTAATAATTGTGAGATATGCAACGTAGCGAAACATGATCGAAAGCCACTTAGAATTCCTCTGCAAATATCTGAAACAGCGCAGCATTTTAATGACATTATTCATATCGATATTTGGTATCCTGAACGGAACAAAATGTATCTAACTACCATAGACAAATTTTCAAAATATGCAACACTACATAAATTATCAGACAGGAATTGGATAGCAATTTTAAACGCGATTAAAGAAAGAATTCAGTTCTTAGGTAAACCAGACAAGATCGTATCTGACGGTGATACATGCATCCTACATGCTGCAGTCAAAGAGTTTTTAAGGGAAAACGAAATTGAATTCCATAAGACAACCGCTTCTCTTAAAACAGGTAATGCAGACGTAGAGCGGCTACATGGCACCTTAAACGAACATTTGAGGATCCGAGTGGCATCAAATGATAAGTCAGCATTAGATGAAAAACTTTTTTATATTATTAATGACTACAATAAGACAATACACACTACAACCAAGTTACGTCCAATAGACTTCCTAACAAAGAACTTCACTAAGGAAGACATTGGATCTTTCGCAGAAAAGTTTAAGAGAGATAAAGAAGCAAAACTTAGGAAACTCAATAGGAAAATGAATATCGATTTAAAAATGTGCAAAAACATAGTCAAAAATAGAGCCGTTGGTAAAATTCAACCACGTTACAAAATTCTTCGAAATTACCAAACAAACGGACACTACATTACCGACATAGCAACGAAAAGAAACATTAAGTACCATAGAAGACAAATTAAACGAAAATTTAAATACCAAACGATCTGAAACCAAAAGGGAATAAAAGTGATGATAGGTAAAGTGGTGGGAAATAGGAGATGACCTTGCTGATCGTTTTTCTTTGAATTAAGAATTGAAATGTGAGATTTTATCACAAAGTATACATTCGGTAAGTAAGAGCATTTTCTGGATACCTCCCCTAAATATTACCAAATCGGCTAGGACAAAGAACGTTTTTGGTTTAAACACATTGTAAATACTTTGTATGTAGCTCATTGTTAACATGTGGCTGGCAGCGAGAGTAGCCTTTTTCAAAGTAAATATACCGTTTTTGCTTTTATACCTAAGGCGCATATCACATAATCACATAATTATTGTAAAGTATAATTTATCTATAAGCCATTTAAAACAAAAAAAAAATAAATAAATAATGTTATTAAATAAGTAACTAGTTGTAAGAAAGAATAAAAAAAAAAAAAAAAAAAAAGAAAATGTAAGCAATATTCTCATTAAACTAAAAGTTATTCTTAGTTTTTATATTGTTACCTGACCGTGAATTATTGTAATTAGTCGATAAGTTTTCTTTTACCTTTTTTTATCAAAACACTTGTTTAAGTTTACTATTTACTAATTAGATAAGTTAATAATGTAACGTTTGGAGACCAAACATCTTTTTGGGGGGGAGGTGTAACAGAATGTTACTCTCTGTCCCTATTCTAGTACTAATCTACTATGCTACTACTCATTTGGTCTCAGTACCCGTTGTTTGCGAATGCAAACATCGAGTGTGCGAAAGAGACCAAGCCAAGCCGAGACCAAGCCAAGCCGAGACCAAGCCAAGCCGAGACCAAGCCAAGCCGAGGCCAAGCCAAGACCAAGCGTTCATTCTAGGCCAGCCCGTTGAACCAAGCGGATGTTCAATACATCAGTGCAAGAAATAATACAAATTGTTTAAAAGTAAATAATAAATAATAAAAGAAATTGTTTAAATGTAAAATCGTGTTTCAGTGTTGTTAACCATAGTTCGTAGGTAAACGAACTTATTTCTATATGTATAAATGGGGTTCCCATACAACAGACATGCTTTTTTTGCCGTTTTTATACATAATAGTACGGAACCCTTCGTGCGCGAGTCCGACTCGCACTTGGCCGGTTTTTTAACTTACTGATTAACATGTGGACCCTATTCACGAGTCATTCTTCGAATGTACACTACGATAAAAGCTTAGGAAACGTGTTTGAAGATAAACCCATATTTATCAGCAAATGATACAATAGACGATCGATTGTTTAAAACTGAATTCCATACCTGGGAAACATGATATCCGCTGTCGTGAACACATTTGGCAGTTCCTATTGGTTATTTCTAACGAATGCAAATAACGGTTGGACGTGTTTTACGGCGCCATAGACTGCCTCTAAAAGTGAAACTCGTATGATCATCCGGATATTGTCAACACTTCTTTCTTAATGCTAGAATTGCTACTGGGAAACTACGGAAAGAGTTGGAAAGTGTTTTTTCTGACGTTTTGATACATATTACCAACTTATCATTTTACACAAACCTATGTGAACCTCGTAAGAGAATTACCTCTTTATCGATTCCTTAAATTTCCTCCTGCTTACTTACTTTGATTGCGCTGCAGTTCGGGGTGAACCAGGGCCTCAACCAACAAGCCTCTCCAGCCGGCACGATCTTTGGCCAGCTGCTTCCAGTGCCGCACGCCCGGCTGGCTGAGGTTCCTTTCCACCTGTGCCGCCCTAGATACGGCCGAAGACTTTTCGGACCGGAGCGATTTTGTCCATTCGCTCTAAATTCCCCGGCCGTCTTAGACGTTGGATCCAAAAAGGTCTAACTAGGCCGATGTCGCTGTACAGCCCGTACAGTTCTTGGTTGAATCTCCTCCTCCACTCTCCGTTTACACAAACGGGACCAAAGATTGCACGCAGAATTTTCCTCTCGAAACGCCCAAGAGCCTCTTCATCCGCTTTTGATAACGTCAAAGCCTCAGCGCCATAGAGGAGGGCCGGAATGATTAAGGTTTTGTAGAGGGATACCTTAGTTTTTCGACAGGGGGCTCTACTACTCAATTGCCTCTTGAGCCCGCAGAAAGAGTTATTCTGCGTTTTATCTCAGCGCTGGTTTCGTTGTTGCCTGTCACTATCAAGCCAAGGTAGACGAAATCCTTGACTACTTCAAAAATATAGCTGCCGAAGGTGACGTTCTGACCAAGACGTCGGTGTTGCGCTTCTTTCTTTGATGACAGCATATATTTGGTCTTGTCCCCATTTAGCCTTAGACCCGCTTCTGCTTCAATGCTTGCGAACGCCTCATTGATGTCTCCCTTTATCCGTCCAATAACGTCAATGTCATCTGCGTGGGCAAGCAATTGTATGGACTTGAAGTAGATCGTACCTCTTGTATTGGCCGCAGAGTCCCGCATGATCTTTTCTTGAATAATGTCAAAGAAATCACATGACAGTGCGTCACCCTGTCTAAAACCTTTTTTAACAACAAAGGGGTCGGTTAGTTCACCTCCGAGAGTTCTCCATTGTCATCCTGCATAGTCTGACGAGTTTGGCAGGAATGTTAAAACATGACATGGCTCTGTATAGCTCGTCTCTATAAACACTGTCATACGCGGCTTTAAAGTCGACGAAAAGATGGTGCGTGTCGACTTGGAATTCATGGATCTTCTCCAAGATCTGCGGTAGTGTAAATATTTGGTCTATCGTGGATTTTCTTGGCCTGAAACCACACTGGTAGGAACCTATCAGATTGTCCACGAACGGTTTCATGCGCTTACACAGTACGGCAGAGAGGATCTTAGAACGCAATGTTCAGGAGACTTATCTCTCTGTAATTTGCGCAGTCATAAGGGTTTCCTTTCTTATGGACCGGGCAAACGATACTGAGATTCCATTCATCGGGCATGCATTCTTCCGACCATATCTTGCAGATGAGTTCATGCATGTTCCTGACCAGCTCATCGCAAGCTGCTTCAAACAGTTCCGCGGGGAGTCCGTCTGCTCCAGCAGCTTTATAAGACTTAGGATTCGACATCGCTATCTTAACATCGTCTAGGTCGGGTGGACGGGATTCTCTTTCGCCTTCGTCCATTGTGAATGGTTCGCTCTGCCTGACGGCGGCATTTTGACTAACATCTCCGTTATACAGTCTGCAGAAGTGGTCCTTCCACAGTCTCAGAATCGACTGTGACTCCACTACTGCTCAACCATGCAGGGTTCTGCTCTGGCTTTATAGCCTTGGCATATTCATTTTAGTTTTTGGTAACGTTTTCGAACATCGTTCCTGCAGTAACATCTCTCCATCTCCTCGATCTCGCGCTTCTCGTGCTCCTTTTTCCTTCTCAGAAGCGCATGCTCCTCCCCTCCTTTTCTGTTCATAGAGCTCACGGGCAGCTCTCGTCCGTCGATGCAATGTAGCCATGTATGCATTCTGTTTTTCTGCATGGGCCTGTCTGCACTCATCATCAAACCAGAGGTTTCTCGGATTTCTCGACGATGGTGGTTCGAAACCGAGTACATCTGAGGCGGCCTCTCTGATGGCGTTCTGACAACGACTCCATTGCTGTTCTATGGTTTCTGCAGACTGCATCGGGACATGAGAGAGCTTGAGGGAGACTTGATCGGCGAAGGTCCTGGCGGTCTCTTGCGATTGCAGCTTTCCGACGAAATTCGCATCCGTACCTTGGCTGCAACAAGGTAATGATCCGAGTCGATGTTGGCTCCTCGAAAGGTTCGGACATCTAGGATGCTGGAGGAGTGTCTGCCGTCGATCGCAATATAATCACTTTGGTTGGTTGTCGATTGATCGAAAGACCGCCAGATCCCCTTATGGATGTTGAGGTGTGGTAATCGTGTACTTGCTACAACTAGACTATGTCCCGCCATAAAGTCCACTAGCCTTAGTCCGTTTTCTGACGTGGTGTTATGTAGGCTGTGCTTTCCAAGAACTCGTTCAAAGATAGCTTCCTTACCCAGCTACGCATTGAGATCTCCTAGAACGATTTTGGTGTCATAGCTGTAATATTGGGGATATGTTTTGCCTAGGAGATCATAGAAGTCGTCTTTATGTCATCTTTCTCCTCTGGGGGGGGCTTGGACACATAATAAGCTTATGTTGCCGAGATTGGTCTTGACGCGGATAGTTATGAGGCGTTCGCTTACATACATCCGCATCCGAATAAGCGTTGCTTATTTTCTCTGTAGCAGTTTCCGTAGTAGATATCACAGTTTTTCATCCGCTTTTTGTCTGGCCCATCCCATCGCACTTCTTGGAGCGCGTTAATGCCTGCCTTAGAGCAGTCCAAGGAGTTGACCAGTTGTCCGTCTGCACCTGGTCTGTTGAGGGACGTTTGCCGAATTCGCTTCCTTTTTGACGTTTGCGGGGATCGTCAACATGTAATCCGTCCGTATCCGAGGCTGTTAGTTGTCTCTGAACAAGTGTTTGTTTTATGCGATAGGGATGTTAACCCTAAGCGCAACCCCCAACCTGGGGCACCAGGTTCCTCTTTCCCCAGGAACAAGGGTTCGTGTCGCCGCACACATTGGTTCACTACCTGGCGTCCTTTCGGGTTAGAGTCAAATACTCTTCGGGCCGGAGGCGTACTGTCCATTCGTTCTACATGGCTTAGCCATCTAAGACGTTGGATCCGTAGACGTAGTACTAGGCCGATGTCGCTGTACAGCCCGTACAGTTCTTGGTTGAATCTTCTCCTCCACTCTCCGTTTGCATAAATGGGACCAAAGATTGCACGCAGAAGCTTCTTCATTTGCACGCAGAGCCTCTTCATCTGCTTTTGATAATGTCCAGGCCTCAGCGCCGTAAGGGAGGCCCGGGTTGATTAAGATTTTATAGAGAGTACCCTTAGTTTTCCGAGAGAGGGCTCTACTGCTCAATTGCCTCTTGAGCCCGAAGACGAGTTTAGCATACGCTGTCGTATGCGGCTGTCAAGAAGCAGGTAATTCATTGATTTTTTCCAGGCTCTGCCGCAGTGTGAAGATTTGATCGACGGTGGACTTCCCTGGCCTGAATCCACACTGATATCAACCTATCAGCTTATTTACAAAAGGCTTCAGGCGTTCACACAAACGGCAGAGAAGATTTTGTAGGCGATGTTAAGGAGTGTTCTTCTTTCTTATAGATCAGGTATTCGATGCTGAGACTCCATTCCTCTGGCATGCTTTCTTTTGACCATATCTTACAGATGAGCTGTTACATGCTCCTAACCAGATCATCTTCAGCTGCCTTGAAGAGCTCAGCGGACAGTCCGGCTGCTCCAGCAGCGACTTGAGTTTCGATGTGGCGATCTTAACTTCGTCGAGGTCAGGGGGACAAAAATCTCTGCGATCTTCGTCGTTAAGAAATGGATCGTTCTGCCAGACAGCGGTATATTGTCTAACATCGCCATTAGAAGTGGTCTGCAAAAGTGATTTTTCCATATTCTCAGCATCGACTGCGATTCTACTACTAGGTATCCGTTCTCCTCCCTGCAGGCTTCCGTTCTGGCTTTATAACCTTGGCATGTTCGCTTTATGTGTTGATAAAACTTTCAAACGTCACGCCTGCAGTAACACCTAACCAAATCATCAATCGCGCGCTTCTCGTGCTCTTTCTTTTTTCTCCTGAGAAGCTTATGCACCTCCCTTCTTTTTGACTCGTAGAACTCACGATCTGCTCTTGTTCTTCTACGCAGCGAGGCATAGAATCCTCCTGCACTCGTCATCGAACTAGGTGTTTCTTCGTGGTGGAGCTTTGAAGCCCAAAACTTCAGATGCCGTGCTTTTCAGGGCTTGTTTGCAAAGGTTCCACTGCGGTTCTATTGACAGTGTGGAGCGTTGAGGTATATTGGAGAGCTTAAGGGATACACGAGCGGTTTGTGGCGATAGTAGCTTTCGGATGTAATAACTTTGCATTCTTACTCTACTCCGTTGCGTTCGTGATACCCGTAGGCGCATCTTGGCTACTACAAGATAGTGGTCCGAGACGATGTTAGCTCCTCGGAAAGTTCGAAAGTCTGATGTCGATCGCGATGTGATCAATCTGGTTAGTAATTGATTGATCATGTGACCGCCAGGTGCCTTTGTGTATATCGAGGTGCGGGAAGCGCGTGCTGGCTAAAAGGAGATTTGGCCCCGTAGCAAGATCAATCAGCCTGTGTCCGTTATCGGATGTGGTGTCGTGTAGACTCTGCTTGCCGATGACTCGTTCAAAGATGCTTTCCTTACCCAGCTTAGCATTGAAGTATAATTCTGATGTCATAGCGGGGACATTGGGCATACGTTCTGTCTAGGGGATCGTATAACTCATCTTAGGTGGCGTCATGTTTGTCTTCCATGGGGCGTGAACGCAGATCAGGCTGATGTGAGAAAATGTAGTCTTGGTACGGATCGTTATTACGCGTTAACTCACATGCCGAAAGTTTAGGCTGCACGTGGTCTGTTTAGGGACCCTAAAACTCGACGTACAGAGCCGAGGATCATTGTTCTTTTTTCGTTTCTTGCAAGGGTCGTCAACATTAATCCGGTCCGTTTAATCCAAGGGTTGTGGTTGTTTCTGAGTCGGTAGTCTTTTTACGGTTACGGCTTATTAGGGCGTAGCGCAGGAAGCTCGCCATTCGCCCTTTCTCGTATGTAGTTTCCATAGGAAATCTCCCGATGGCACCTTGAGAAGGTGGAGATGGAACTTACTAACAGTCCCGAAAGATGTTCGTCTGTGGTGGCTCTTTTCGCTTTTTAGCAGGCCATCATCATTCGTCAGATAGTTGCTAGGGGTAGCAACGAGGCCTTTGTTTGTCTTTTGCCATCCTACCATTCCCTTACGGCTTTACTCATGTCAGATAAAGTTAACCATGCTACTGCAAAGGACTTTAGGCCTATCAGTCTATCGTCCTTCCTGATGAAAACGCTGGAACGAATAATAGACTTGTACGTAAGGGAAGAGATTGTTGACGGTTATCTGTCACAATCACACAACGCTGCTCTGCATAGAATAGTCTATACGATAGAAAAATCGCTCAATATCAAGGAATTCACTCTAGGTTCCTTCCTAGACATTGAAGGTGCTTTTAATAACGTCAGTACCGAGGCAATAGTGTCCAGCCTTCATGTGGCTCAAATAAACCCGTGTGTTTGCAGTTGGATTGGGCAAATGCTAGGTACTGTATAGTAAATTCGGCGATGGGGAGAGCAAAGGGAAAGGTGAGAGTGAATAAAGGTACACCACAAGGTGGCATTCTGTCACCCCTCCTATGGCTCCTTGTGGTCGACGGAATGGTCAAGATTCTAGAGACGGAGGGTTTTCATGTCACAGCCTATGCCGATGACATTGCCATTTTAGTCTCTGGAAAATGTCCGCAGGTGCTCAGCGATAGACTAAGCTATGCACTGATTTTAGTGGATAACTGGGTCAAGGGGCGAGGCCTGGGAGTAAATCCGGCAAAAACAGAGGTAGTACTCTTTACAAGGAAAAGATCTGTATCAAGATACACCTACCCCCGTATGAATGGTATAGATCTGATCCCTGGAAAATCTGCCAAACATCTTAGCATAATCTTGGACTCCAAGCTTAGTTGGAGAGAAAATATTGAGGAAAGAATCAAAAAGGCCTACTTGGCACTATATTCATGTAAGGTGGCCTTTGGAAAAACATAGGGCCTCAAACCGAGGTTAGTACATTGGTTGTACATTGCGGTGGTAAGACCTGTTCTAGTCTATGGCTCGAGAAAAAAATGTCATCTTCAGAGTGTGTCAAGGGTTCAAAGGGCGGTGACGGGATCTATGAAGTCCACACCAACGGCGGCTCTTGAAGTCATGCTGAACCTCCCACCCCTGGACATATACTGCGAGAGCGTCGCAACCAGAACTGCGCTAAGACTACAGGAATCAGTTCTCTGGAAAAGGAGTCCTCACGGACATGCATCAGTCTTGGATCGATGGGCCGTCTCGAGATTCAGAACCGTAACGGACTATGTCACCCGACTTCCTTCCTGGGAGAGGAGATTCTCTATTAGAATTCCCTCCAGGGAGGAATGAACCGGTAATTTGGTACGCACGGAAAGTGAACTGGCATTCCACACCGACGGATCCAAAATGGATGTTGGCACAGGTGCCGGAGTCTACTTTGAGTCTCGGGATATGCATCGCTCCTACAGGCTCGATGATGGATGCAGTGTCTTCCAAGCTAAGGTCCTCGCTATCAAGCAGGCGGCGGACCTGATCAGCATAGAGAATATCTCAGGAAAGAGGATTAGCATCTACATATGTTGAGAGCACCGTGGCGCAGAGGATAGTGTGTTGGCCTCTGACGCTGATGACACGGGTTCGAATCCCGACACAGCCATGTCATCGAACGTGTTTGCACGGTGTTTCTCCTCAGCGGGATTCTGACAAAACTCCCTGTAGTAAAATTGTCATGAAAAGCTTCTCGAAATTTGCCGTTCGGAACCGGCAAAAAATGGTAGGTCCCTCTCACCTATGTGAAAATAAAATCCCACACAACATGGGTGATTGAGAGAAGCTCGGCTCTGGTCCTTCATGGACTGTAACGCCAACATACATACATGTGCACATACATTCATCTATGTTGACAGCCAGGCAGCCATTAAGACTCTGCAGGTAGCATGGATAAGATCCAAACTCGTCAAACTCTGCAAGGAAAAGTTAGAAGAGATATCCAAAGTAAATGAGGTGACCCTTTGCTGGGTATCTGGTCATATGAATATCTCTGGAAACGAGAGGGCAGACGAGCGGGCTAGGGTGGGATCAAGTGCTAACATTGCGCAGATCTCAGCTGAGGCCAAAGCACCACTCAGGGAGAAAGAGACGAAGCTATTTGTTAAAGCCAATAAGCGATGGTGTCGATTAGATATGTATGTATGTACATGCGCAACGGCGAGATCGACTTGGCCCGTCTATGATAAGAAAAGAACGGAAAATCTGCTGAAGTTCAATCGTGAGAATATTCGACTGACAGTCGGTGCCTTCGCCGGGCACTGCATGCTATCCCACCATGCAGCTCGACTAGGCCAGCCCTACAATGACATCTAGTCCATTCAGTGAATTGCTTATCGATCCCTAAATCTTGAAAATGCCCGTCCGTTACAAGTTCACAGCCATTCATTAAAGAATAATCCCTTCCAGGAATTGCAAGTAGATGTTGATTTAAAAAAAAAAACTCGAATTGCCGGAAATTCCATTGAAAAAAAGCAAAAAAAAAAAAAACAAATTAAAAAAACATTTTACTCTTCCTTCATAGGACAAAGTCACCGCGCTCCCGCCCTCGGCTTGGCAGTTGTCATCTTCCCATCGCGCCACTTATCCTCCTCATAATGCCTTAATGCCTCATATGATGTTTCTGTCCAAGTATTTTTGATTTCCTTCTCTTGGCTTTCTTTTTCGTTTTCTTGTCGCCGTTTCGCAAGTTGTGTAATTGCCGGCATTGGTTTACCGAGAAACTCGAATCCGGTCGTATCTATCTTGCCGGTTCCAACACAATCTTCATAACGACACATATGTATAAGCATAGCTATTCATGGTAATGAGTATAGTAGTGTGTAGTATTACTCCCGGTCACATCGCCTACCGATTCAGTGGGGGGTGCGGGACCATGGTAATGCATAACAATGCCATGTGGTGGTTGTAGAGCCGGCTTCAAACTTAATGATTAATACACATGGCTACAACTCCAGACAACGATTTGCTGGTATTGCAGATAAAAAAAGAACTTAACGATGACCGGAACGCGTTCCCCAGTTTTGGCGCCAAAAACCGCGTGTAGGAATACACTGTTCGCTAGTGAATGTGTAGTGTGCGGTGTTGCTGAGGGCGTGCGTACCGCTTCTCATTCAGTCTCACTCGTAGCATACAACATTGAATCTTTTTTGACGTGTGTCGCAATGCCGTACTATGTATCTTAAATTTGGTCACGAGGTTTATTTATTTATTTTGTTTGTTGTTCTTTTGAAGAAAACTTGACATCGATGAGTCAATGGACGGGAGAGGTTACAGTCTTGCATACACTTGCTCACAAAATTATCCGCACAAAGAATTTATTAAAAAAATTGTGTAGTTGTTTTCACTCTCTTTGTTGTATCTTATGAAGCAGTATTCGTTCACAAGTATCTAGCACCTGAACCAAAAAGTGATTTTTCATCCTTTTTTTTTACCAATCAATTAACGTACCGGCGTGAGGTTCGCCAGTTTTATCAACAGATAAACCGAACATGCCAAGGTTATAAAGCCAGAACGGAAGCCTGCAGGGATGAGAACGGACACCTAGTAGTAGAACCGCAGTCGATGCTGAGAATATGGAAAAACCATTTCTGCAGACTGTATAACGGCGATGTTAGTCAATATACCGCTTTCAGGCAGAATGATCCATTTCTAATCGACGGAGACCGCAGAGAATTCTCTCCCCCTAACCTCGACGAAGTTACTTACTTACTTACTTATCAGGCCAGCGATCCATGGAGGATCTCAGCCTGAGCTATATCTGCCTTCCATCCTTGACGGCCCCGGGCACGCTGCTTCCAGTTGTCAAGACCAAGATGTATTACATCCGCGATTACTTGGTCTTTATACCGGAGGTTCGGTCTTCCTCTTCTTCTCGAACCAGGAGGCTCGGAGTCGAAGACCCTCTTAGCTGGAGCGTTGATGTCCATGCGTGTAGTCGACGGATCCTTGCCTTCCGGACTACATCCACATCTTGGTACAGCTCGTAGAGTTCGCTGTTGTGTCTTCTTCTCCATTCACCTTCCTCACAGACAGCACCAAATATCCGGCGCAGAATTTTTCTTTCGAAAGAACCCAAAATCAGCTCCGCCGTCCTGCTTATCGTCCAGCTTTCGGCTCCGTACAGCAAGACTGGCAGAATGAGCGTTTTATAAAGCATGACTTTGGTCTTTCGAGTGAGGAGTTTTGACCCCAGTTGTTTGGACAAGCCGAAGTAGCAGCGGTTGCCAAGGGCGATTCTATGCCGGATCTCCACTGTGGTGTCATTTGTGGAATTTACATTTGCCCCGAGGTAGACAAACTCCTTATCTACCTCGAAATTGTAACTGTCAATTGTTATATTTTGTCCCAGGTGGTGAGCGACAGATTGGTTTTTGCTTGACAGCATTTGAGCGCCTGAGAACACCGGAGGTTACCAGCGTCTACAGGGCGCAGCTTAGCGAAAGACTCTACGGTATGCCTACGTCGAACACAAATGCCAATAATATGTGGCTGCATTGCCGCTCAGCCATTCAGGAAGTAGCCGAAACCATCTTAGGGTACCTACCACCCGTGACAAGAAACTCGTGGTATGATGGCGAGTGTGAGCAGAAAAAGGCAGCAACCGACGAGGCGTACCAAAAGGCGCTGCAGAGGAAAACCAGGGCAACGCAAAAAGAGTACCGAGCCAGAAGAAGGGAGGAGAAAGAACTACTTCTAAACTACAAAAGAAAAGAATCTTCGCAGCCTCCCAGCTCAAGGATATCGAGGAGTATAGGGATAAGCATAAAACACAAGCCTTTTACAAGAAAGTCAAGGGCCTCCCAGGAGGCTTCAAAAAGGGCACGCAGGGTCTTCGAAATTGCGAGGGTAATCTTGTCACCGACCCACAGGGAATAGTGGATGTATTTAAGCAGCATTTCCAGCAGTAAGCAGCTGCTACGAGCATGACCAAGAGAGAGTGGTAGGGACCGAGGAAATCCCAACTCCACCCGCTGAAGTAATCCTCCCGCCCAGCATCGAAGAAGTCGGCACAGCTATTCAGAAGCTGAAGAATAACAATGCCGCAGGCACAGATGGCTTGCCATCAGAGCTTTTCAAGGCTGGAGGCGATGTTCTGATAGGGAGCATGCACCAGATCATCTGCAGAATTTGGGAAGATGAAAGCATGCCCGACGACTGGAATACCAGCTCTATATGCCCCATCCACAAAAAAGGCGATCCTACCTCTTGCAAGAACTATAGAGGTATATCCCTGCTCAATGTTGCACACAAGATCCTGTCCAGCGTACTGTGTGAACGTCTAAAGCCATTTTGCACCGCATTAATCGGCAGCTACCGGTGCGGCTTCCGGCCCGGTAAATCGACTATAGACCAAATTTTCGCACTTCGACAAGTCCTGGAAAAGACCAACGAGTTTCGAATCGATACACACCATCTTTTCGTCGATTTCAAAGCCGCATACGACAGCATTTATCGTGAAGGCTGGTTCGAGAAGAAGAGGAAGACCGAACCTCCGGTATAAAAAACCTCGCGGATGTAAGACATCTTGGTCTTGACAACCGTCATGGATGGAAGGCAGCTATAGCTCAGGCTTAGATCCTCCATGGATCGCTGGCCTGATAAGTAAGTAAGTAAAGCGACGCTTCCGATTTAGATCAATGAGCGTATGTAGTTGAATTCTAGCGGTCATGATTGTAACGTCAAAACATCCATGAAAAATAAAGTAAAAACGTAACTCTCGCGAATAGCATTCCCAGTTCCCGCCAATAACACGACACCCCATGACCTCAATTCCAACAATATTGCGACAGCGGATGTGTCGCATCAAATAGCAATATATTTTCAACCCAATATTTGTAATGGCAAAGGGGATTTGCCGAAATTGCACTATAAGCCTCTACTGAACGTGCGGTCGAACGATCACCTTTGCAATCAAATAAAGTTTTTTTTTTTTTTTTTTTTTTTTTTTGTTTTGAAATTGGAGTTTTCAATCAAAATATTTACAGTTCATTCATAGTGAACAAAACGGAAAAGATAGAAGACACCAAAGATCTAAATATAAAACGGCGAAATGCGGGAAATCACATTTTCCCACCTTCTGTTAATAAAATATGTCCACAACACAACCAAATCCATTTTAATACCAACAAATACACCAAGTACCCAACAAATAAGACTAATTTCAATACTACATCCCATATTAGATACAATCAACTTACGTACTTAGGTGGCGCTACAGTCCGGTCTGCACTTGGGCCTGAAACAAAAAACTTCTCCAGCTGGCTAAGGTCCCTTTTCACCTGTGTATGCCACCTTAGATTCGGTCGTAATCTGTTGCGTCGTCCCTCGGGGTTGAATTCAAAGACTCTCCGGGCTGCGGTGTCCACTTGCTCTACATGGCCTAGCCATGATTCCGTAGGCGCCTGACTAGACTCATGTCGCTATACAGCCCGTAAAGCTCGTGGTTGAATCTTTTCCTCCATCCAGCGTCTGCGTTTATAGAACCGAAAATCACATGCAAAATCTTTCTCTCGAACCGACCAAGGTCCTCGACATCCGCTTTTGATAGTGTCCATGCTTCTGCGCCGTACAACAGGACCGGGATGATAAGGGTCTTATATAAAGTCAACTTTGTCATTCGGGAGAGGGCTTTATCACTCAATTGCCTCCCAAACCCAAACAAACAGCGATTGGCAAGAGTGATTCTGTATTTGATTTCGGAACTGATGTCATTGTCCTTAATGTCCGAAGTCCTTAATGTCATCCGCGTATGCGAGGAGTTATGAGGATTTGAAATATATTGTGCCTCTTATGTTGGCTAGTAGTTTTGCAACAATCATTTCTAGTACGATGTTGAAGAAATCATACGACAGCGCATCGCCCTGCCTAAATCCTTTTTTGACATCAAAACCATCGGTCAGGTCTTCACCGATTCGGATGGAGCAGCGAGCATTCTTCAAAGTCTTCCTGCATATAGTCTAACGAGTTTAGCAGCGATTTCAAAGGTAGACATCTCGTTGTATAGCTCATCTCTAATAACGCTGTCGGATGCGGATTTGAGGTCGACAAATAGGTGGTGAGTGTCGACAATACTGGATAGACATATCAGGGACGGTGCCCTGAAAAGATCACCACTTCACAAAAACCCATATGCCTACCAGGCTGGGATATCGAAAACGCATGTTCTTCAGGAACTAACAGCCCGAATCAACAAATCCCTGAGCGACAATGATAATGAGGGTGCCTTCGATAATACTGACTACACCCAAATAAATCGGTGCATCCTCAGCACAGGCGTGGATAACACCCCATGCAATTGAATCCTTCACCTCTCCTGTGGTCCATCGTAGTAAATGAACTGATTAACATACTCAGCAGCAATGGTTTCTATGTTCAAGGCTACGCCGATGACATAGTGATCCTAGTCAGATGCAAATTCGAATACACTGTCTCGGAACTCCTCCAAAGGGGACTAAACCTTGTTGCAAACTGGTGCATAAAGGTTGCACTAAATGTCAACCCTAGAAAAAGCACTATAGTCGCCTTCACCAGAAGGAGGAATAGACACAAACTTACCAAACCTACCCTCTTTGGTGAAGCTATAGAGTTCTCAAAAGAAGTCAAATACCTAGGGATAACTCTAGACGAAAAGCTCACTTCGAACTCTCACATTACAAAGACCATTGAGAAAGCCAGGATCTGTTTATGGACCAGCAAAAGTCTCACTGGCAAAAACCGGGCCAAATATCCCGCTGGCTATATACAGCAATCACCATACCAATTCTCACATACGCTGCGCGCGCCTGGTGGCACAAAACACAACAAGTATCAGTACAAGCCAAGCTCAACAAATTGCAAAGACTAGCTTGTACCTGTATTACCGGGGCCATGAGAACAACCCACACAGCTTCACCTCCAACTGAAGAAAGAAGCAATGGTCTTCGCCCACAGACTAATCGCGGAGGATGACTCTAACCGTAGGCTCTTTCATCCTGATATCCTTTCTGAACTATCCTAAAAATATCTCACACAGACAATTGTCTCCCCAAATACAACTTCAGCCAAAACTACAAGGTCACATCCCCCAACCGACAAAACAGGATAGACCCTCCTTCAATCACGGATCCTACGTGTGGTTCACAGACGGCTCCAAAACGAACGGAGGCGTTGGGGCTGGAGTATACGGAGCAAATACAGGCACATGCATCTACTTTAGGATGGACAGATACATATAACTCCGTTTTCCAAGCAGAGATATTTGCAATAGAACTCTGCCTCAGAGGAAATATCAACAGAAATAGACGCAGCGGCCATACAGGCAACGAAAAGGCGGATCTACTAGCAAGGAAAGGCTCCGGATCAACATCCATGATGGCACGACCTTTCTGCGGCATACCCATCAGCACCATCAAATGCTGCATAAACAATTGGTTAAGGAACACGACTGATCACTACTGGTTACAAACGAAAGATAGCAGACAAGCCAAGTTGTTCCTCCCAACTACATCTCTCAGACCTACACATACGCCACAATTTGGATCCGTCCCTAATTTCTAAGGCACAGCATGCCTACAGTAAGGGTAGATCTGTCGAAACAGCCTTGCACACACTGGTGAGGAAAATCGAAAGATCAATCCATCTTAAAGAATATACTCTAACAGCCTTCCTAGACATAGAGGGCGCTTTCAACAACGTCACTCCCAAAGCAATAATAGAAGGGCTAAAAAAGCTAAAGGTAGAGGGGACTCTGACAGAACTGATCAGCGAGCTATTATTAACGCGCAGGATTCAGTCCAAATGGGGAAGCCATGTAACCACCAGAGTGGTTGCCATGGGACCCCGCAAGGAGGGGTCCTCTCACCTCTTCTCTGGAATGTAGTCGTAAACGAACTACTAATTAAACTGGAGAAAGAAGGCCTGGATGTTATTGCCTACGCTGATGACGTTGCCATTTCAATCTCAGGTAAATCCCTATCCACACTGAATGACCGTATGCAAACGGCATTCTCAGTTCTTTGCAAGTGGGCGCAAAGCAACGGGCTCAGGATGAATTCCCAGGAAACGGAGCTCGTGCTATTCACCAAAAAGCACAAAATCTCGGAACACTGCCCTTTTACTTTGCTTGGTACCAGATCAAACTATTCCTCCAATGCCAAATACCTTGGCATTATACTAGATAGGAAATTAACCTGGAAGAGCAGCACAATCGAAAGAGCTAAAAAAGCAACTATAGCTCTCTACACATGTAGGAAAGACATAGGGAAAAAATGGAGATTCAACCCCAAGATCACCCTATGGCTCTACATCACGGTCGTCAGACCCATACTAATGTATGGAGTAACAGTCTGGTGGACAGCACTGGACAAGACAACATACCTCAAGCAATTCGAGAAGGTACAAAGGTTGGCGTGTATGTGCATTACCGCTTAACATGATACTCGTCCTTACACCACTCGATATTTTCGGCAAGCAAATTGCTACGCAAACGGCCTTTAGACTTAAAGCCAACTCGAACTGGTCGAGCTATGTCACAGGCCACTCCTCCATCCTGAATAACAGGTCAACTATGGCAGAAAACCTGGACCTCATAGAACCCACCACAGTCTTGGAAAAAAACTATAACGACCTACCCGGACAGACAAAACTGGACTCGCCAGACTCAAACTCGCAGAAACTGCGTAGACTTCTAGACTGACCGATCTAAAACCAAAGACGGGGTGGGTAGTGGGGTATTCTGCAAACAACTTAAGCTGAACAAAGCTCTAAAACTACCAAATTCCTGCAGCGTTTTCCAGGCGGAACTGTTGGCAATAAAAGAGGCTTTGTCTTGGCTGAAGTGGAACGTGATATCCACCACGGATAGCCAAGCAGCCTTAAAGTCGTTGGAGTCCTATGTGTACACATCAAAAACTAGTCTCAACTGTCGCCTATCTCTTAACGAAATGGCCGAACAGTTCAACATACAATTTATCTGGGTACCGGGACACAGCGACATTCCAGGAAACGAAAGAGCCGAAACACTCACCAATCTAGGAACGACGCTACAATCAATCGTGGCTTGTGAGGGTATACCCTTTGCAACCATTAAACACAATCTTATAAATCTCGCCAGGGCCGAGACGAACCGGAAATGGACTCAGGGACATACCTGTCTCATCACCAGGCAAATCTGGCCCTGGCTCAACAGTCAACGGACAAGGAGTATTATCTCCCTAAAAAGAACTGACATCCACAAGGTCATCGGTGTCATCACTGGACACTGCCTTATTGGCAGTCACGCAGTCTGGAGCTGCAGGAGCTTTATGGACAAGGAGGAGGTCGAATCCATTCATCACCTTCTCTGCGCCTGCCCGGTATTCTGCACAATCAGGAAACGATAGATAGGATCTTACTTCCTTAACGATCTGACCGAAGTTAAGCAAGTAGGGATATCTGACCTTCTTGATTTCTTAATGGTTCCACGAATAGGGGGCTAAACCCCCTCGTAGCTGCACAACGGCCCTCCCTGGCCTATGTGTGTTCTTCTCATTTTGTTTTTTTATCCATCACAAACGATTTATTCTTATTATGCAATCATTTGGTATAGCAGTAAGCTAATTGTCCACCAATCTGATTTCTGTCATTGCAGAGCACTGGACGTCTTCCAAAAATCCGGCCAGACATTAAGTTCAATATACGAGAAGCAGAGAAGCACACCGGGTGGAAACCGGTTAGGTGGCCCACTCAGATACCCCCATACTATCCTATTTTGGCTGCGATGTAATCAGGTAATTGTTATTGCACGAAAGAGAGTGTTTTCTACCTTAAAGAATACGAGAGGTCTAGAAGTGACCTAAGAGCGATCTCATTTTTATTTTTAAACTTTTCAGCGGTTACAAAAAAATATACGAAAAAAATAATTATTAGAAAGTGTTGGGTGTTAGATAGCAATTAGGTTCGGTCAGTGTACGGTTTGGTAAACGACCCTTGGAGCATTTTGAGTATCGCTATGGTGCCCTTTGGGCGATTAGTGTGCTTATAGATACATATACCTTAATGAGCTTTTATTGTAGCTGCTTCAATCGTAGGGAACGTTCCGGAGTCTTAAGAAAGTGTATTATATACATATTTATACATCAATCGGTTATTGTTTTTTTATTACTCTTTTTGCTTTAACTCACATTAACATAGCCATTGGGAAGGGGGTTATGTAACAACTTGCCTTGTGCAAAGATTGACAATAACAATTGTGTGTTTCGATCTCTATTGCTCAAAGTGTTCATAGGAGGATAGATAATCAATTTCCTGGACTCTATCACGTAATATAAAGGGTCCACCAAATAACTTTGTTTTTTGAAAATGCTATAAATATAACCGGCCAAGTGTGAGTCGGACTCGCGCACGAAGGGTTCCGTACCATCTGTATATATAAATATGAAAGAGACTATGTATGTTCATGTCTGTTGTATGGGAGCCCCCCTTAAATATTCATTTTGTTCTGTTTTTAGTATTTGTCGTGGTAGCGAAAACTTCAACTGTCTAGCTATCACGGTTCATGAGATACAGCCTGGTGACAGACGGACGGACGGACAGCGAAGTCTTAGTAATAGGGTTCCGTTTTTCCTTTGGGTACGGAACCCTAAAAACTACTGAATACTTTTTCAAATTTCTTTTTTTATTTGAAAGTACAGCCCTTCCTGTTAATAATGGAAAATAATTTCATTCAAATGGGATCGAATCGGTCGGTACAGTTTTTAAGCACATTATCGATTGTGTGCAGCTGTATTTCACCAATGGCTTCACGAATATTGTCCTTAAAAGCGTCAATTGTCTCTGGCTTGTCGGCGTAACACTTATCTTTGACGGCACCCCACAAATAATAGTCCAACGGTGTCAAATCGCAGCTCCGAGGAGGCCAAACGACATCAGCTCTGCCGCTTATAATGCGATCTTCAAAAACAGGGCGCAAAACATTGAGTGTAGCTTCGGCTGTGTGGCACGTAGCGCCGTCCTGTTGAAACCAAATGTTGCCAATATGCTCCTCTTCAATTTTTGTGAACAAAAATTCGTTCAACATGGCCCGATAACGATCGCCATTGACTGTAACGGCCACTCCTTGCTAATTTTCGAAGAAAAATGGCCCAATTATGCCTCTGGACCAAAATCCGCCCCAAACAGTGGCTCGTTTTGGGTTCACCGGCTTTTCAATGTATGCGAGCGGGTTTTATGTGCCCCAAATGCGACAATTTTGCTTGTTTACATACCCGCCAAGATCAAAATGAGCTTCATCTGAAAAGATGATTTTTTTTGGCAAAATCGGCATCTTTTGTAAGTCGATCGCAGGCCCACTTAGCGAAGCGAAAACGCATTGAACATGGTCAGTTGGCTTCAACTCCTGAACCAATTGGACTTTGTATGGCGTCATTCCAAGGTCTTTATGCAAAATTCGTCTCAATGATGTCTCCGAAATGTTAAATTGTTGAGAACGACGGTGAATTGATGTTGATGGCGCTTCACGCACACTTTCTGCCGCAGCAGCAATATTCTCGGGTGTACGCACTGTTTTTGGCTTTTCACGCTTTGGTTTATCGATGAGGATGCCAGTTTCTTTCACTTTTTTCACAAGATAACGAACATACGGAGCTGACGGGGCTTCTCTTCTTCCAAAATCCGTACGCAATTTTCGCACACATTCTGCAACATTACCATGATTTTCAAAGTAATGTCGCAATATTTCCCAGCGTTGTCAAATGTCATCGCGCTTTGACATTTATGCTGCGAGCTGATAAAGAAAAAGTTAACAATAAGCAATATACCAGAAAAGTGAAAGTCCGCAAGGGTAATTTTCAAGGCTGGCAGAACTTCCCATACACCACCAAAGGATCTTAGGCTTATCTCTCTATCATCCTTTGTACTAAAAACCCTGGAAAGGCTAATAGACGTACACATACGACACAACCTTGATCCAGCGTCAATCTGCAATGCCTATTGCAAAGGTAAATCAGTCGAAACGGCCTTGCACACCTTACTTACTTACTTACTTATCAGGCCAGCGATCCATGGAGGATCTGAGCCTGAGCTATAGCTGCCTTCCATCCTTGACGGTCCCGGGCACGCTGTTTCCAGTTGTCAAGACCAAGATGTCTTACATCCGCGATTACTTGGTCTTCATACCGGAAGTTCGGTCTTCCTCTTCTTCTCGAACCAGGAGGCTCGGAGTCGAAGACCCTCTTAGCTGGATAGGTGATGTCCATGCGCTCGATGTGGCCGAGCCAGTGTAGTCGACGGATCCTTGCCTTCCGGACTACATCCACATCTTGGTACAGCTCGTAGAGTTCGCTGTTGTGTCTTCTTCTCCATTCACCTTCCTCACAGACAGGACCAAATATCCGGCGCAGAATTTTTCTTTCGAACGAACCCAAAAGCAGCTCCGCTGTCCTGCTTATCGTCCAGCTTTCGGCTCTGTACAGCAAGACTGGCAGAATGACCGTTTTGTAAAGCATGACTTTGGTCTTTCGAGTGAGGAGTCTTGACCCCAGTTGTTTGGACAAGCCGAAGTAGCAGCGGTTGCCAAGGGCGATTCTATGCCGGATCTCCACTGTGGTGTCATTTGTGGAATTTACGTTTGCCCCGAGGTAGACAAACTCCTTAACTACCTCGAAATTGTAGCTGTCAATTGTTATATTTTGTCCCAGGTGGTGAGCGACGGACTGGTTTTTGCTTGACAGCATGTATTTCGTTTTGTCGTCTTTGATCTCTCGTTTCGCCTGTTCTTCAATCGCCGTGAATGCTACCACAATGCCACGGCGAGAACACGCGATGATGTCGATATCATCCGCGTATCCTAGCAGCTGGATGGACTTGTAAAAGATAGTGCCTTCCCTGTTGACGCCTGCCCGTCGCACTATCTGCTCCAGCACCAGGTTGAAGAAGTCACCTGACAGCGCATCTCCTTTCCGAAATCCGGTGCATGTTTCGAATGGTTCCGAGGTCCTAGAACCGAATTACATGGTGCAGCGCGTGTTTTTTAGCGTGGCTTGACACAACTGGATCAGTTTTACCAGGATCCCGAATTCGGCCATCGCACCAAACAGTTCTTCACGATGAATGCTGTCGTATGCGGCTTTGAAATCGATGAAAGATGGTGTGTATCTATTCGAAACTTATTGGTCTTTTCCAGGATTAGTCGAAGTGTGAAAATTTGGTCTATGGTCGGTTTGCCGGGCCGGAAGCCGCACTGGTAGCTGCCGATTAGTGCGGTGCAAAATGGCCTTAGACGTTCACACAGTACGCTGGGCAGGATCATGTATGCAACATTGAGCAGGGATATACCTCTATAATTCTTGCAAGAGGTAGGATCGCCTTTTTTGTGGATGGGGCATATAGAGCTGGTATTCCAGTCGTCGGGCATGCTCTCATCTTCCCAAATTCTGCAGATGATCTGGTGTATGCTCCCTACCAGAACATCGCTGCCAGCCTTAAAGAGCTCTGACGGCAAGCCATCTGAGCCTGAGGCCTTGTTGTTCTTCAGCTTCTGAATTGCTGTGCCGACTTCTTCGATGCTGGGTTGGAGGACTACCACTCTCTCTTGGTCATGCTCGTTAAGCAGCTGCTGGAAATGCTGCTTAAATACATCCACTATTCCCTGCGGGTCGGTGACAAGATTACCCTCGCAGTTTCGAAGAGCCTGGGTGCCCTTTTTGAAGCATCCTGCAAGGCCTTTGGCTTTCTTGTAAAAGGCTCGTGTTTTATGTTTATCCCTAGACTCCTCGATACCCTTGAACTGGGAGGCTGCGAAGATCCTTTTCTTTTGTCGCAGTAGTTTTTTCTCCTCCCTTATTCTGGCTCGGTACTCTTCTTGCGTTGCCCTGGTATTCCTCTGCAGCGCCTTTTGGTACGCCTCGTCGGTTGCTACCTTTTTCTGCTCACACTCGCCATCATACCACGGGTTTCTTGTCGGGGGTGGTAGGTATCCTATGGTGGTTTCGGCTACTTCCTGAATGGCTGAGCGGCAATGCAGCCACATATTATTGGCATTTGTGTTCGACGTAGGCATACCGTAGAGTCTTTCGCTCAGCTGCTCCCTGTAGACTCTGGCAACCTCCGGTGTGCTCAGGCGCCCAATGTCGAACCTTCTCCTGATGGGCTGGTGCAGCTTTCTGACATTGGACAGTCGAGCTCTGAATCTTGCTGCTACGAGGAAGTGGTAGCATCCTACTGGACAGGAAATTAACTTAGAAGATAATGTTACCGGCAAAATTCGTTTATACAAACGGGACCATAGATTGAACACAGATTTTTCCTCTCGGGATGATTAGGGTTTTGTAAAGTGCAGCCTTGGTCTTTCAGCCTTGGTCTGGTTCTACTTCTCAATTGCCTCCCAAGCCCAAAGAAGCACCGGTTGGCAAGAGTAATTTCGCCCTTGATCTCAGCGCTGGTATTGTTGTCGCTGGTCACTAGTGAATATTTTGTCTATTTTGGATTTACCTGGCCTGAAACCATGTTCGTCGGGCATGCTTTCCTCCGACCATATTCTACAGATGAGCTGGTGCATGCATCTTCGTCCGTTGCGAATGGATCATTCTACCTGACAGCGGTATTAGATCTTTCATCGCCGTTAAACAGTCTAGAAAAGTTTTCCTTCCATAACCTCAGCATCGAATGTGACTCTACTACTAGCTGTCCGTTTTCATTCCTACAGGCTTCCGCTCTTGCTTTATAGCCCTGGCATACTCGTTTTTCTTTTTCCTAAAACTCGCGAGCATTATTCCTATGATAGCATCTCTCCATCTCCTCGATCTCACGTTTTTCAAGCTGTCTTTTCTTCTTCCTCAAAAGCGTGTGTTCCTCTCTCCTTTTTTGCTAGTAATGTTTACGAGTGGCTCTCGTCCGTCTATGTAGCATGGCTTTGTAGGCGCTTTGCTTTGCTACATGGGCTTGCCCGTATTGCTCATCAAACCAGGTGTTTCTAGCTGACTTGGTGTTTCTAGTGGCTTGAAATCCAACACATCAGAGGCAGCGTCTCTGATGGCACGCTGGCAATGCTCCCACGCGCGAGGTTGAGGGAAAATCAATCGGTAAATGTCCTAGCGGTCTCCTGCGATTGTAGCATTCCAACGTCAAACTTTCCTGGTCCAGCTCTACTGCGTGGCATCCTTGATAACTTCATTCGTACCTTGGCTACAACAAGGTAGTGATCCAAGTCGATGTTAGCTCCTCGGAAAATTCGTACATCTAGGATGCTGGATGAGTGTCTGTCGTCGATCGCAACGTGATCAATCCGATTGATGGTAGACTGATCAGGTGACCGCCAGGTTCCTTTGTAAATATTGAAATGCGAGAATCGTGTGCTAGCCAGAATGAGATTGCGCCCCGCCAGGAAGTCGAGTAGCCGATGTCCGTTTTCGAACGTGGTGTCGATTTTTATATCGTAGCTGTGACATTGAGCATAAGTTCTGTCTTGAAGATCGTTGAGGTCGTCTTTGAGTCGATCGTCCTTTTCTTCGGTTGGGGCGTGAGCCCATATTAAGCTAATGTTCTCGTAATTTGCTTTGATGAGAATTGTTATAAGGCGTTCGCTTACATCCCTGAAGCTTGAGACTTCTTGTCGGAGTGTTCCTCGGATAACGAATCCGCATCCGAGTAAGCCTTGTTTGTTCTCCTTGTAGCAATTTCCGTAGCAGATGTCGAATTTGTTCATCCTCCTTTTGCCCGGTCCATCCCATCGCACTTCTTGGAGTGCGGTTATATCTGCTTTATAGCATTCGAGGGCTTGATTGCCTGCACCCGTTCTGTTAAGGGACCTCACATTCCATGTGCAGACTCGCAAGTCATTTAATCTTCTGCAGGGGTCGACAGCTTTGTATCCAAGTTGAATTTATTTCTTTTCGAGAAATCTTAAAAATATTAATTGACATTCCATTGGCGTCTTATCCAGAATATGTCACCAATGGCTACCACCATATCGTCATAACATTACTCCATTCTGATGAAAACCTCTTCAGATAATAAGGATATAGATATAGGAAGAAACGTTAATTGGTCGCGTAAGAAACTAGGGCATTTGCAGTTGAATGCTCTCTGTGGTAGGCGACATGTGCAGGATGTAGAGGATTGTTGTTCCATTGACCTCATAAGCAAATATGTCAATCTAATCGATACAACTTAAGCACTTCGTTCACCAGTTTTCTGAGAGGGAGTCATGATGAGGTTTTTAGTCTATCACACATCTATCGGGGCATTTACAGGGTTTGATGGTACCTATTTAGTTCTGTAATGGCTGAAGTACTTCTTCTTCTTTGGTGGCGTTACAGCCCATGAAGGACCAGAGCCAAGCTTCTCTCAATCACCCATGTTGTGTGTGATTTTATTTTTTCACATAGATGAAAGGGACCTACAGTTTAATGCCGATTCCGAATGGCGTGAGTCGAGAACCTTTTTCCGCCGTACTCCGCCGAGGAGGAACGTCGCGAAATAAACATTCGATGGCGTTGGTGTTATCGGGAACCGAACTCGCTCATCGTACGCCAGAGTCCAACACACTAACCACTGCGCCACGGCGCCCTCGCTGATGACTGATGTACCTACTTACTTACTTTGATGGCGCTACAGTTCGGGGCGAACCAGGGCCTCAACCAACAAGCCTCTCCAGCCGGCCGCACGCTCAGTTGGTTGAGGTACCCCTCCACCTGTGCGCGCCACCTTAAATGCTTCAATGCTTGTGAACGCCTCATTGACGTCTCGCTTTGTTCGTCCAATAACGTCAATGTCATCTGCGTAGGCAAGCAATTGTGTGGACTTGAAGTAGATCGTACCTCTTGTATTGGCCACAGAGTCCCGCACGATCTTTTCAAGAATAATGTTGAAGAAATCACATGACAGTGCGTCACCCTGTCTAAAACCTTTTTTAACATCTAAGGGGTCGGTTAGTTCACCTCCGACCTTAATGGAGCAGCGAGAGTTCTCCATAGTCATCCTGCATAGTCTGACGAGTTTGGCAGGAATGTTAAAACATGATATGGCTCTGTATAGCTCGTCTCTATAAACACTGTCATACGCGGCTTTAAAGTCGACGAAAAGATGGTGCGTGTCGACCTGGAATTCATGGGTCTTCTCCAGGATCTGCCGCAGTGTAAATATTTGGTCTATCGTGGATTTTCCTGGCCTGAAACCACACTGGTAGGAACCTATCAGATTGTCCACGAACGGTTTCAGGTACTTACACAGTACGGCAGAGAGGATCTTGTACGCGGTGTTCAGGAGGCTTATCCCTCTGTAATTGGCGCAGTCATAGGGGTTTCCTTTCTTATGTACCGTGCAAACGACTAACCAGCTCATCGCCAGCTGCTTTAAACAGCTCCGCGGGGAGTCCGTCTGCTCCAGCAGCTTTATTCGACTTGAGTTTCGACATGGCAATCTTAACTTCGTCAAGGTCGGGTGGACGGGATTCTCCTTCGTCTTCGTCCATTGTGAATGGTTCGCTCTGCCTGACGGCGGCATTTTGACTATCATCGCCGTTATACAGAAGTGGTCCTTCCACAATCTCAGCATCGACTGTGACTCCACTACTAGTTGTCCGTGCTCATCCCTGCAGGCTTCTGCTCTGGCTTTATAGCCTTGGAATGTTCGTTTTACTTTCTGGTAAAATTTTCGAACGTCGTTCCTGCCGTAACATCTCTCCATCTCCCGCTTCTCGTGCTCCTTCTTTTTCCTTCTCAGAAGCGCATGCTCCTCCCTCCTTTTCTGTTCATAGAGCTCGCGGGTAGCTCTCGTCCGTCGATGCAATGTGGCCATGTATGCATTCTGTTTCTCTACATGGGCCTGTCTGCACCCATCATCAAACCAGGGGCTTCTTGACGGTGGTGGCTCGAAACCGAGTATATCTGAGGCGGCCTCTCTAATGGCTTTCTGACAACGACTCCATTGCTGTTCTATGGTATCTGCAGATTGCATCGGGACCTGAGAGAGCTTGAGGGAGACTTGATCGGCGAAGGTCCTGGCGGTCTCCTGCGATTGCAGCTTTCCGACGTTAAATTTTGATGTTCTTACTCGACTCCGTTGGTTCCTAGATTCGCATCCGCACCTTGGCTGCAACAAGGTAATGATCCGAGTCGATGTTGGCTCCTCGAAAGGTTCGGACATCTAGGATGCTGGAGGAGTGTCTGCCGTCGATCGCAATATAATCAATTTGGGTGGTGGTCGATTGATCGAAAGACCGCCAGGTCCCCTCATGGATGTTGAGGTGTGAGAATCGTGTACTTGCTGCTACCAGGTTATGTCCCGCCATAAAGTCCACTAGTCTTAGTCCGTTTTCTGACGTGGTGTTGTGTAGGCTGTGCTTTCCAATGACCCGTTCAAAGATAGCTTTCTTACCCAGCTTCGCATTGAAATCTCCTCGAACGATTTTGGTGTCATAGCTGGGACATTGCGCATACGTTCTGCCTAGGAGATCATGGAAGTCGTCTTTATGTCGGTCATCTTTCTCCTCTGTGGAGGCGTGGACACATAGTAAGCTTATATTGCCGAGATTGGCCTTAATGCGAATAGTTATGAGGCGTTCGCTTACATACTGGAAGCTTAAGACTTTTTTCCTGAGTCTGCCTCGAACAACAAATCCGCATCCGAATAAGCGTTGTTTATTTTCTCTGTAGCAGTTTCCGTAGTAGATATCACAGTTTTTCATCCGCTTTTTGCCTGGCCCATCCCATCGCACTTCTTGGAGCGCGGTAATGTCTGCCTTGTAGCAGTCCAAAAAGTTGACCGGTTGTTCGGCTGCTTCTGGTCTGTTGAGGGACCTAACGTTCCAGGTGCAGAACCGAAATTCGTTTCCTTTTTGACGTTTGCGGGGGTCATCAACATGTAATCCGTCCGTATCCGAGGCTATTGGTTGCCTCTGAACAAAATGTTTGTTTTAAGCGATAGGGATGTTAGCCCTAAGCGCAACCCCCAACCTGGAGGGCCAGGTTCCTCTTTCCCCAGGAACAAGGGGTCGGGTCGCTGCACACATTGGTTCACTACCTGGTGGGTGCCAGTATAGCTGTCCAGGGGAGGCCACGCGGAGGCTGTGTGTCAACTTGGATTGAGCAGGGACAGAGATCGAAGCTGGCGTTTGCCAAGTTAAACGCGATCAACTTCTTTGCTCTGTTTGTTCGCTCACTTCTCCTCCGATGACTGATGTACTGGAGAAGTCTAATTCAGGCGTATAATCAAAGAAATATAAATATCGCAAGCGACGTCTCCAAGGTTATCATGCTGACTATGAACGACTTATCCTGTATACGGATAAGTTTGCGTCTGATGGCTTTTATTGCAGCTCGAAATTCAAATAACCACCACAGCCTCTACAGCTGCACTTTTGCATCTATCTATCTAATCGCGCGTCTATTATAGACTTTTTATACGAATTCGAACTTCCGGTGACAAAGGCACATTCAACCTGTTTCATATACCTCCCTGTTGCCCACTCGTCGCTATACCTTATCGCCTTGTCCACCTTTTATCGTCGCAACAGCGACTGTTTACGCTGATCCTTTAACTTGGACAGATACTTTAAACAATTTGCGTTACAAAATAATTCGAGAATTCGTATTGTACTTAAAGGTTAACAACTCCAAGTAGAATATTCAAATACACGAGTGAACGAATCGGACGGCAATTAGGTGGATTTTGACTTTGACTATCGCTTAATGTGAGGTGAACGAATCGGCTGCCTTGACCTTTGGTTAAGTAGAGTTGAATTTTTGAAATTCGTTTTGGTTCGTTTTTTCATTCTTATCGTTATCTGCGGACGAGTAGTAACCTTTGCATTTTGTCCGAAGAGCCAAGAGCCTACGGGGACATGTACTAATGAGAATGTCGGGCATAGACAGTCTATAAGAATGTGTTTCTGCTTTGTTGTGTAAAAGTTAAAACTGGTTGCCGGTTGCCAACCGGCCATAACTAACGAATTCAATTTATATCTGCATCGGCAGAGGTAAAAAAGAACGAATTTTTAAAATGCAAATTATTGGACAGAGATTGTGGGAGGAAATTTCAATGCCCGTAGGACAAGATATCTTGTCACGTAGTAGAAGTTGCTATACTTATATCAGGAACTATACCAATTGGTCATTTTAAAAGTGATCGACGCTCTATAGAAGCTCCCAACCTAAGGATATCAAGGTTGTATCATAATGGTTTGGGCATGCTTTACTTCCATAAGTTCGGCCCATATTGAATTAGGACTGCAAGCAGCATTCCAAGGTTTTTATTTAATTTTTTTTTTGGGTTTTTTGAGGGTTGATGAAAACCTTCAAAAGACAGCGCGTGCCCATAGTAGTGTGAGACTTGACTCATTAAAAACACCACCGTTCGAGTTAGCTAGGCTAGGATCGGGCGTAAGCTTCGCACAGATCGCAACTGAAACTAAAATGCCACTAAGTACGCTTTACAGATAGAGAAGGAGCTGTTAGTAAAGGCCAATAAGCGATGGCATCAATTAGATACATGCGCAACGGCAAGATCAACTTGGCCTCTCTATGACAGTCGTGGGAATATGGGAATGTGGGCACTGCATATTATCCTACAATGTAGCCAGACTAGGCCAGCCCCTGGTGACATGATGGCATATCTCGCTGAAAAGTGGAATCACTCGCTTCACCAAGCAGGTGAAAGCAAAATTTGTAGCACTGGATATTTCGAAAGCATTTGACAGGGTTTGGCATGAAGCCCTTTTGTCGAAAATGCGTGCTTTTGGGATCGATGAGTCTCTCTTTCAATGGATTAGAAGCTACCTTTCGAATCGTACAATTCAAGTTGTTTTGGACGGATTCAAGTCTGATACTCACTTTGTAAATGCCGGTGTTCCCCAGGGCTCCGTTTTGTCTCCGACTTACTTACTTACTTACTTATCAGGCCTGCGATCCATGGAGGATCTGAGCCTGAGCTATAGCTGCCTTCCATCCTTGACGGTCCCGGGCACGCTGCTTCCAGTTGTCAAGACCAAGATGTCTTACATCCGCGATTACTTGGTCTTTATACCGGAGGTTCGGTCTTCCTCTTCTTCTCGAACCAAGAGGCTCGGAGTCGAAGACCCTCTTAGCTGGAGCGTTGATGTCCATGCGCTCGATGTGGCCGAGCCAGTGTAGTCGACGGCTCCTTGCCTTCCGGACTACATCCACATCTTGGTACAGCTCGTAGAGTTCGCGGTTGTGTCTTCTTCTCCATTCACCTTCCTCACAGACAGGACCAAATATCCGGCGCAGAATTTTTCTTTCGAAAGAACCCAAAATCAGCTCCGCTGTCCTGCTTATCGTCCAGCTTTCGGCTCCGTACAGCAAGACTGGCAGAATGAGCGTTTTGTAAAACATGACTTTGGTCTTTCGAGTGAGGAGTTTTGACCCCAGTTGTTTGGACAAGCCGAAGTAGAAGCGGTTGCCAAGGGCGATTCTACGCCGGATCTCCACTGTGGTGTCATTTGTGGAATTTACGTTTGCCCCGAGGTAGACAAACTCCTTAACTACCTCGAAATTGTAGCTGTCAATTGTTATGTTTTGTCCCAGGTGGTGAGCGACGGATTGGTTTTTGCTTGACAGCATGTATTTCGTTTTGTCCTCATTGATCTTAAGACCAATTCGTTTCGCCTGTTCTTCAATCGCCGTGAATGCTTCCACAATGCCACGGCGAGAACACGCGATGATGTCGATATCATCCGCGTATCCTAGCAGCTGGATGGACTTGTAAAAGATAGTGCCTTCCCTGTTGACGCCTGCCCGTCGCACTATCTGCTCCAGCACCAGGTTGAAGAAGTCACATGACAGCGCATCTCCTTGCCGAAATGCGGTGCATGTTTCGAATGGTTCCGAGGTCCTAGAACCGAGTTGCACGGTGCATCGCGTGTTTTTTAGCGTGGCGCGACACATCTGGATCAGTTTTACCGGGATCCCGAATTCGGCCATCGCCCCAAACAGTGCTTCACGATGAATGCTGTCGTATGCGGCTTTGAAATCGATGAAAAGATGGTGTGTATCGATTTGAAACTCGTTGGTCTTTTCCAGGACTTGTCGAAGTGTGAAAATTTGGTCTATAGTTGATTTGCCGGGCCGGAAGCCGCACTGGTAGCTGCCGATTAGTGCGGTGCAAAATGGTTTTAGACGTTCACACAATACGCTGGACAGGATCTTGTATGCGACATTGAGCAGGGATATACCTCTATAGTTCTTACAAGAGGTAGGATCGCCTTTTTTGTGGATGGGGCATATAGAGCTGGTATTCCAGTCGTCGGGCATGCTCTCATCTTCCCAAATTCTGCAGATGATCTGGTGCATGCTCCCTACCAGAACATCGCCGCCAGCCTTGAAGAGCTCTGATGGGAAGCCATCTGAGCCTGCGGCCTTGTTGTTCTTCAGCTTCTGAATAGCTGTGTCGACTTCTTCTACGCTGGGTGGGAGGACTACTTCAGCGGCTGGAGTTGGGATTTCCTCAGTCCCTACCACTCTCTCTTGGTCGTGCTCGTTAAGCAGCTGCTGGAAGTGCTGCTTAAATACATCCACTATTCCCTGCGGGTCGGTGACAAGATTACCCTCGCAGTTTCGAAGAGCCAGGGTGCCCTTTTTGAAGCCTCCTGCAAGGCCTTTGGCTTTCTTGTAAAAGGCTCGTATTTTATGTCTATCCCTAGACTCCTCGATATCCTTGAGCTGGGAGGCTGCGAAGATTCTTTTCTTTTGTCGCAGTAGTTTCTTCTCCTCCCTTCTTCTGGCTCGGTACTCTTCTCGCGCTGCCCTGGTTTTCCTCTGCAGCGCCTTTTGGTACGCCTCGTCGGTTGCTGCCTTTTTCTGCTCACACTCGCCATCATACCACGGGTTTCTTGTCGGGGGTGGTAGGTATCCTAAGGTGGTTTCGGCTACTTCCTGAATGGCTGAGCGGCAATGCAGCCACATATTATTTGCATTTGTGTTCGACGTAGGCATACCGTAGAGTCTTTCGCTCAGCTGCTCCCTGTAGACTCTGGCAACCTCCGGTGTGCTCAGGTGCCCAATGTCGAACCTCCTCCTGATGGGCTGGTGCAGCTTTCTGACATTGGACAGTCGAGCTCTGAATCTTGCTGCTACGAGGAAGTGGTCAGAGTCGACATTTGCGTGCCTTGCGTCAATGAGCACATGGTCGATTTGGTTGGCGGTTCGACCGTCCGGAGATCGCCAGGTTGCTGTGTGGATTCGCTTGCGAGGGAATCTTGTGCTACTTATCACCGCATTACGAGCTGTCGCAAAGTCAGCGAGTCGGAAGCCGTTATCGGTTGTTGTATCGTGGAGGCTGTGCTTTCCGATCACTCCGCCAAGGGTGTTTTCCTTTCCGATTTTGGCGTTGAAGTCCCCGAGCACGATTTTTACATCGTACTGCGGACAAGCTCCGTAGGCGTTGTCCAGGAGGTCATAGAAGTCCTCCTTGATAGGGTCTTCAGCCTCGTCGGTAGGGGCGTGTGCACATATAAGGCTGATGTTATAAAATCTGCCTCTGATGCGGATCACAGCCAGGCGATCCCTTATAGGTTTAAAGTCGATGACCTTCGACCTTAACCGCTTTCCCACGACAAATCCGCACCCCAGTAAGTGCAACCTTTTGTGACAGCTGTAATAAATGTCGGAATTTTTCTTCCTAATCATACCGTTTCCTATCCAGCGTATTTCCTGGACCGCAGTAATATCCGCCTTGTACTGCGTGAGGATTCCTTCTGGTTTATGAGCAGCTCCGGGAGTGCACAGGGTTCTGACATTCCAGGAGCATACTCGCAAATCGTGTTCCTTTTTCGTGCGTTGTCGTCGTCGAGTATCCGTCCGTGTATCCGAGGCATCTTGCTCATTCATTACTTTGGGTTTTTTTACGTGGGCGGATTGTTAGCCCGCCGCACAACCGCCATTCTGGTCGGGGTTTTTTTCGCTGCATACGTTTGTTCACCTCCCAACGGTTGTTGAAGAGGCTATCCAGAGGGCGCCGCGAGGAGGCCGTATGTCAACTTGACCCGGGCATTTAAACAGGGATCGTTGCTGGTTGAGAGCCAGGTTGAGAGCAATCAACAACTTTACCCTGTATGTCCGAGCCCTTGTCTCCGACACTCTTTCTTATTTTTATAAATGATCTCTTGTCTGTTACTTCTAATCCAATTAACAGTACCCTCAGCTTCTCATATTCGTTCACCAGTTTACGACCCTGCACTTCGGTTGTAGATAATGAGCGGCAGCGTATGTTAAGTTCATTAAATTCCTATATCGACAGCATCATCCAATGGGGTAAAAACAATAGAGTGGAATTTAATGCTTCCAAAACACAGTGCTGTCTCTTGTCGTTAAAGCGTATAAATAACCCGCAGCCATTATCCATGAATGGCACTTGCATCTCAGAAACTGAAAAGCTTTCCATCCTGGGTATGAGTGTTGCTCACAATCTTAATTGGAGCGACCATATATTCAGTGTCGCCAAGAATGCTGCGAAATGCCTAGGATTCTTATACAGATGCAAGAAATATTTCTCACCCTTAGATCTGGCTACAATCTATAAGGCGTTCATTCGCCCCAAATTAGAGTGTAACGCTCATGTCTGGTCCGGTGCTTCCAAGACCTCACTGCACCTACTTGACAGAATACAAAAACGAGCCATAAAACTGATAGGTGACTCCAGCATTACGAAAACATTAGACTCGCTGGAACACCGCAGGAATGTTACCTGCCTCTCCCTGTTTTATCGTCACTACCAAAATGCTCTGATGAAATAGCCAGTTGCATTCCGCCCCTTCAACATTTCTCCCGCAATACACGTCTCTCTAGGAATGCTCACCCATATACTCTGAAGCCCGCTTTCGGACGTACTGTCAAATATAGAGAATCTTTCATTAGCCGAACCACACGAATCTGGAACTCCCTGCCGGATTCGGTTTCCCCCCTCAATGCAACATGCAAGCATTTAAGATCAATGTCCATCGGCATCTCGTCTATTCCTCTTCCTCTCTACCTTCTGCCCGCACTGTGTCGCCGACATAATAAGGGTATTAGACCTTGAGTGCGCGTAAATTAAAAAAAAAAAAAAAAAAAAAAAAAAAAAAAAAAAAAAAAAAAAAAGCCCCACAATGACTTCTGCAAAAGCTGCTGGAACGAAAAGGAAACTGAGTCCATTTGTCCATTTGCCCAGCAATAACCCAAAAAAGGAACACATTCCTTGAAAGTCACTTCCTATCGGGACTAGAGGAAGTAAATAGCATTAGACTGAACAGATTATTAGGATTCTTATCCTCATCAGCTCAACCGAAATTGTTTAGGTTTCTACGGGTTAAAAGCTAAATGGGCATAATGGACTCGTCGTAGTCAAAGTGGGTCCTGACCTTTTGTCCGCAGGCCATCCACTTGCCCAACCTTACCTACTTGTGCTAGTCTGAACCCAATCTTTCGTTCTCCCCTTTTTTTTTTTAATTGGGGCTAGTGCTACCATTAGCATTTGGCACTGCGACCTTTGGCAGATCTGTTGTGCCTGCTAGCCGATTAGCCGAGGAGCTTCTCCACTTCCATAATAAAGTTGAGAATGCTTCTGGTAGGAGTCAAGGTGATCCCCTCTGGAGTCATAATGTCGCTGAGAAGGATACGCTTCCCAAAATGGCAGAGAGCAGCACACTCACACAGTATGTGTTCCGCCGTGTCTTCGTCCTCGAGACAGAGTCGACACTCAGTTTCAGAAGAGAGGCTAATTTTGTTAAGATGATATCTCAGACCGCAGTGTCCTGTCAGATAGCTGACTAGTCTTCCGATACAAACCCTATTGAGTTTGAGTATGTCAATAGAGTGTTTGTTCAGGGGTCGTATAAGTCGTTTCGATTGACGGAGTCCCCGAACGCTGTTCCAAAAGGACAGGTGTTGCGATTTTTCCACTTGTCTAAGAAGAAATCTTAGACTTGGGAGTGCCGCAGAATGGTCCTGGACCATATATTTATCGCTGGAACCTTTCCTGGTGAGTTGGTCGGCAATTTCATTGCCCTTAATACTTGTGTGCCCTGGCATCCACCAAAGTTTGACATTGTTTCTTTTGGCGAGGTCTTGTAGGGCATCATGGCATTCCTTGACGGTTTTTGAGTTCGTGCTGTACCAACTCAGCGCTTTAAGCGCTGCTGGGCCATCAGAGAGTATGTTGATGGTTACTCCTCTAATGCCAGTCTCAAGATTTAGATTGGCGCTTGTTAGGATGGCAAGCAGGTCTCCTTGAAAGATGCTAGGACTCATTCCCAGTGCCTTCGAGATCTTGCGATTTGGTCCAAAGATGCCGGCGCTAACGCCAGAAGCCATCTTGGAGCCATCCGTGTACCATCTAAGGCCTTTGATATTTAGCAATGGATCCCTGTTTTCCCATGCAGAGCGATTTGCTATCAATATCTCAAATCTCTTGTCAAAAGTGAATGTGTGTGCTAATGCGTCCGAGACCGTGGTATTCATATCCAGCTCGGGATATGGCATGGCATATATGTTCCCGAACAGATAATTCTGATTGCACTGCGTAATGCCACCTTTTTAATAAAAAAGTGCAGTGGAGTCCAATGTGTACTTCTTGGGCTGCCGTGGGGCATTACCTAGATACTTTGCTTCCTCTGAAAATCCTATGCGTGTGCCATTTAGGAAGATTGAATGGGGCTGTACCTTTCTCCTCTTTGTAAACGGGTCAAAGATTGTTTTATTTGGGTTAATCGATAAACCCTCTCTGCCACACCAGTCAGAGACAAATTGTATCGCAAGCTGCATGCGCTTACAGGCAGTGGGTGCGCACTTGCCCATAACAATGACTGCTAGGTCATCAGCATATCCGATGACCTCGTAGCCCTGAGTGGTTAGCTTGCGTAGTAGGTCATCAATGACTATCGATGAGGTGAAAGGACTCCTCCTTGTGGGTATCCTCTAGCCGCCGATACTGTCACTGAGACCTCTCCGTATGTGGCTGATATGATATGGCTAATTAGAATCGCCCTAAGCCAGTGATTAGTGGCATGGTTCACACCCCAGCAGGATAGTTCAGTGGTGATCGAATCATAGCCAGTATTATCGAAGGCCCCCTCTATATCGAGGAAGGTGCAAATTGCGATCTTGTGTGTGAGGCTGTTTTCAATACACGTCACCAGATGGTGTAGCGCATTCTCAGTAGATCGCTCTTAGTGATATGCATATTGATTGGGATGCAGGGGTATCTGGTTCTCCAAGATACCTCTAATATGGAGCTCTATCAGTTTCTCCATTGTTTTTAGAAAGAACGAAGTCAAACTGATAGGGCGATAGGATTTAGGTTGCTCACTTGGCTTCCCGATCTTGGGGATGAAGACAAGATTGACCTCTCTCTAGATTTGGCGTATGTATCCCAGGTTGAAGCAAGACCTAAAAAGGACTATCAGTGGTGATAAAATGGTGTTCAGGCTTTTCTGTAAGATGGCAGGAAAGACACCGTCTTTGCCTGGAGCCTTATAATGTTTAAATGATCCAGTTGCCCATTTGATCCTATCGGGACTAAAAAGTCTGCCAGAAAGGCTATCTGTTCTACGTTCTTTTAATCGTCAGAGGACATCGAGTGGGGAGTAGAACCAGGGAAGTGCACCTCGAGCGAAGTCTCCAGGGTTTCACTGCGATTGACGGTAAAGGTGCCGTCTGATTTGCGAAGCAGCCCGAGTCTATTTGTGTGGTATTGGGATAGCGCCTTATGGAGTCGGGCCGCAGTTGGGAGTCTATGTTCTCGCAGTGTTTCCTCCAAGACATTCTCTTGGATTTCCTCAATTCGAGGTTGTATTTAGTTAGAGCAGATCTACATATAATCAGTCCAACTATTATTCCGTTTAGCTCTGTTAAACAGCGATCTCACCTGTTTACTTAGGGATTCAAGCTGTGTGTTCCACCAGGGCACACTCCGCTTGTGTGTACTTGAACTAGGTGTACAGCTGTCCCTAAAGGATGAGATAAGTGCTGCATTGAGCTGGTAAGCCGCTTCATCGATATCATCTGTCGATTCAGTCGACTTGAGAAGCATATCTTCCTTAACGGCGGGTTGAGCCTGGAATAAGGCTCAATTTGTTCGTTTGGGCTGGTATTCAGGCTCAGCCTCTTTAACCTCACCGGGTATGTTGAATCTGACATGCTGGTGATCAGACAGTGAGGCTTCATTGGAGACGTGCCAGTTACCAATTGCGTTTAAAATAAATGGGCTAGAGATAGTGAGGTCAATCACCTCTTCTCCAACCACATTTATAAATGTAGATTTGTTGCCTCTATTGGCAACAGTGGGATCGTTACTTATTAAAAATTCAAAGAGTGGCTCACCTCGTTTATTCGTATGCTGCTGCCACGCATCATACGGAATGCGGGTTAGCATCGCATCATCTGGTCGCAGTACCTAACCAGGTCCTATACTTTAGTGGGAGGGATCTGTTGGCCGTCTCCAGGAGGTAAGCGGAGGCGCATACAATCTCCCTTACTCCTCCATCGGTGGGGACTTCCACAATAACGGCTGCCATGTCCCTTGTGATGAATTCTGGAATGGGGAGAAAATGTATATTAGTGCCGATCACACATGCAGCCCAAGGAGAAGAACCGCCAGTAGCGTAAACTAGTTTACGCGGCCTGTAAACCCATGGTTCTTGAATTAGTCTAACGCTAATCCTGTCGCGATGAGTCGCAGGCTAAAGGTGTCCGAGGCACCTTTGGCATGGTGCAGGTTGCACCGAAGCACACGCAGCCCACTCATTTCTTACGACGGTTGCGTTCGGTAAGACTTGTTGCCACGCATGAAGTTACCGGCCCGATGAAAGTGATTCTGTAATCTACTTTCCAGCGAGGATTCTCCTTGTTTGGTTGGGGACGTTTTGTTTATTTTGTTTGGACGACCCTTAGTGGTCGTAGACTCAGATGTGGCAGTGTCGCCAACACCTTTGTGATGCTTTGTGGGAAGTAGCCCCGAACGATGTGTGGTTTCGGGCAGCTTCCTCTTCCACAAGCATAATCTCAAGTCCACTCTTGTTCTAGATGGCCGTACATTTGGTTTTCATCCAATCGGCCGTGGCGGGGTTGTCACACACAAAGTATAACCACCCTGACTTGTAAGTCAGGAGGTGTCAATTACAGCCTCCTGAACGGCTGCCATCTGCGCTGTGGTAAGGGGGTTCACTCCCAAGTCCTTGGGGACAATGCCGAGTCGGATCCTCCCTTTTTATCGACTTCGGGGTTGCCGATCTTGCTACGTTTAGCAGACGGGTTTGGTGGAGTGTTGTCAGCGGAACGATCCCGTTTCAGATCCGGACCTTTGGTGGCAGGGGTAGATTTTGCATAAACTAGTGCCTCATCTTTAGTTTTGCCCTGCATTATAGCAGTTTTAAAACGTCGCTGCTCAGACGATTTAAGTATAACGAAGCTACAAGTTGGTAGAGGATTTTCCTCTACATGTTTGGTGGTTTCGTTTCTTGTCACACTTGGGAGTTCATCTGAGAGCATACTCACAGACGGCTCCCCACCGAGTGTGGTGTGGGAATTGGAGAGTGAAGATGCAGCTTCTGCTTTCCGTCCGGCTGCAATGTCGTCAAAGGTTACCGGCATCACTTCTAGTTTTTGTGCCGCTGAGGATTTATCAGTATCGTTTGCCCGGTCCACAAGAAAGGAGACCCCTATGACTGCGCCAACTACAGAGGGATAAGCCTCCTGAACATCGCGTACAGGATCCTCTCTGCCGTACTGTGTAAGTGCCTGAAGCCGTTCGTGGACAATCTGATAGGTTCCTACCAGTGTGGTTTCAGGCCAGGAAAATCCACGATAGACCAAATATTTACACTACGGCAGATCTTGGAGAAGACCCATGAATTCCAGGTCGACACGCACCATCTTTTCGTCGACTTTAAAGCCGCATATGACAGTGTTTATAGAGACGAGCTATACAGAGCCATGTCATGTTTTAAAATTCCTGCCAAACTCGTCAGACTGCTCCATTAAGGTCAGAGGTGAACTAACCGACCCCTTTGATGTTAAAAAAGGTTTTAGACGGGGTGACGCACTGTCATGTGATTTCTTTAACATCATACTTGAAAAGATCGTGCGGGACTTTGCGGCCAATACAAGAGGTACGATCTACTTTAAGTCCACACAATTGCTTACCTACGCAGATGACTTTGACGTTATTGGACGGACAAAGCGAGACGAGGCGTCAATGAGGCGTTCGCAAGCATTGAAGCAGAAGCGGCTAAAGTGGATCTAAGGGTAAATAGGGACAAGACCAAATATATGCTGTCATCCAAGAAAGACACGCAACACCGTCTTGGTCAGAACGTCACCTTCGGCAGCAATATTTTTGAAGTAGTCAAGGACTTCGTCTACCTTGGCTCGATAGTGACAAGTAGCAACGACACCAGCGCTGAGATAAAACGCAGAATAACTCTTGCCAACCGCTACTTCTTCGGGCTCAAGAGGGAATTGAGTAGTAGAGCCCTCTCTCGAAAAACTAAGGTATCCCTCTACAAAACTTTAATCATCCCGGTCCTCCTCTACGGCGCTGAGGCTTGGACGTTATCTAAAGTGGATGAAGAGGCTCTTGGGCGTTTCGAGAGCAAAATTATGCGTGCAATCTTCAGTCCCGTTTGTGTAAACGGAGAGTGGAGGAGGAGATTCAACCAAGAACTGTACGGGCTGTACAGCGACATCGGCCTGGTTAGACGTCTTCGTATCCAACGTCCAAGATGGCTGGGCCATGTAGAGCGAATGGACATCAACGCTCCGACCCGAAAAGTCTTCGGCCGTATCTAGGGCGGCACAGGTGGAAAGGGACCTCAACCAGCCGGGCGTGCGGCACTGGAAGCGGCTGGCCAAAGATCGGGCCGGCTAGAGAGGCTTGTTGGTTGAGGCCCTGGTTCACCCCGAACTGTAGTGCCATCAAAGAAGATGATGAAGAAGTAGGCGATGACGTTTGAGAGTCATCATTCTCTTCAAAAATATTTCGGCCTGCAATTGTTCCCACGAGGACACGGGAAAATACGGTCAACTGCAGCGGAGCCCGAGACCCATATATGTGCATATGTACATACATATGTATATATGTAAGTGTCCACCATTTACAAGACAGACTTTTTGTATTAACAAAAAAAATTTCTGTTTCTCTCTGAAGATCGGTCGGGCTTGGTTCGACTTCTGAGACAAATCCCCCAGGGCTCAATTGAACCATTTTTTTAAATGTGCCTTTTCACGTCATGGAAATGATTGAAGATCTACATATATGCTGCCTAAGCTTCAAAGAGGTATATGTTTAGCTATTTCATTCATACAACAACTATCTGAGCGATTGGCTAAGCTGTTGTTTCGGGTTAACCACCTGAAAAGGTCAAATCTCGGAATTGAGGATTAAGAGCAAAAAAAAAAAAACAGGCCAAAATGTCAATGAGATTAAATCTACTTCAATCATGTTATCTGGGTGATTAATGGCAAATGATGGCTTTGAGCTCGGGAACTCATGAAAGTACTGAATTAAGTCAAAAATATTTACCCATCCTGTGCGCCATTTCATTAAGCGAATGCCTGGCCATTGGTCATAGCGAGCGCAGGACATTTCGCTGTGCCGCTGAAAGTGTGTCAGGCAAAATGTTACATACGTACATATGTAGTATATATGTATGTACATATGTATGTATTCAAAGTCCATAGCAACCACCGAATTCCGATGAACAGGAACCAGTAATCAGCGGTGCATCTAAAGAAACATTATGCGGACCATCAAGCCGTCTGCAACGTTTCATCCTGTTTCTGCACTTACCCCTGCTCCGCCCGCCGGGCGAAAAATGTCCAATCAAGTTCAATACTCCATGAGAAAATTAATTCCCGACAGGCAGCGTCTTTTCACAAGAAACATCCAAGACAAAAGGAATACAACAACCAAAAAGATACCGACCAAGTGGTTTTTTTTATCTCTTCCTCTCACTTCAATAGTTTAAATTTTTTAAATCCAACCAGCGGGATGTGTGTCCCTATGTAACGTTTATATATGTATACAACAAGTCCTACACTTGGTGGATCTACATTCGTTTATATACATATGTACGTAGGTAGGAGGCCTTTTAACGTTTTGGTTTCTTTGCAAACAGAAGAAGTAAGGCGCTGCTCGTCAATTTCCAGTTTTTATTCTCAAATTGTTGAATGACTCCTTTCACTTCGCATACCAAGAGCGAGAAACCTCTTGTATTGCATTGAACCTGAACCCGCTTGGAATGCTAATTCTTTTCTTCGTTTGATGTAATCTCTCTCCACTTGTTTCTGAGCTTCTTTTTTATTTTATTTTGTGTTTTGGGTATTTGCCACCACCTCCATTCACCCGAATTATTTGATGCTTTATTAGTACGTGGCTATCGTCTTTATCAAATTTGTTTTGTATAGAGCAGGGGTTCCCAACCTTGTCTCAGGGGCCCCGATGTATAAGAAAAATACTAACTTAGGTGGCGATCCACAAGAAAGGAGACCCCTCTGATTGCGCCAACTATAGAGGAATAAGTCTCCTTAACATCGCCTACAAAATCTTCTCTGCCGTTTTGTGTGAACGCCTGAAGCCTTTTGTAATTAAGCTGATAGGTCCTTATCAGTGCGAATTCAGGCCAGGGAAGTCCACCATCGACCAAATCTTCACACTACGGCAGATCCTGGAAAAAACCAATGAATTTCAAGTCGACACTCACCACCGAGACGAGCTATACAACGCTATGTCTACCTTTGACATACCTGCTAAACTCGTCAGACTATGCCAAATGACTTTGGAGAACCTTACCGATAGTTTTGATGTCAAAAAAGGATTCAGACAGGGCGATGTGCTGTCGGGTGATTTCTTCAACACCATATTAGAAATGATTCAGCAAAAATCACTGGCCAATACAAGAGGCACAATCTATTTCAAACCCTTGCAACTCCTTGCATACGCCGACGATATTGACATAATAGGTAGGAGATGTCAATGAGGCGTTTGCGAGTATTGAGATGGAGGCGGCGAAAATTGGTTTGGCAGTAAACGAGAGCAAAACTAAATTGAAGCTGTCATCAAAAAAGGACGCTCACCACTGACACGTCTTGCCCAGAACGTTTGTATTGGCAGATATAAGTTCGAAGTAGTTAGGGACTTTGTCTAACTTGGCTCCGCAGTGACCTGGAACAACGACATCAGTTCCGAAATCAAACGCAGAATTACTCTTGCCAATCGCTGTTTCTTTGGGCTCAGGAGGCAACTGAGTAATAGAGCCCTCTCCCGAACGACAAAGTTTATATAAGACCCTTATCATCCCGGTCCTGTTGTACGGCGCAGAAGCATGGACACTATCAAAAGCGGATGAGGAGGCCCTTGGTCGGTTCGAGAGAAAGATTTTGCGCGTGATTTTGGGCCTATAAACGCAGACGGGGGATGGAGGAGATGATTCAACCACGAACTTTACGGGCTGTACAGCCACATGAGCCTAGTCACGCGTCTACGGATTCAACGCCGAAGATGGCTGGGCCATGTAGAGCGAATGGACACCACAGCTCCAGCCCGGAGGGTCTTTGAATCCAACCCCGAGGGACGAAGAAGCAGAGGACGGCCTGTACTTAAGATGGCGCACTGGGGTGGAAGGGGACCTCCGTCAACTGGGTGTGCGGCAGCAATGGAAAAGGCTAGCAAATGATCGTGCTAGATGTTGGTTGAGGCCCAGGTTCACCCCGAACTGTAGCGCCCACTAAGAAGAAGATGAAGGTGGCGGTACAGTCTGTGGTGAAACTGGGCCTTACCACCAAGCATCTCCAACTGGCACAGTTTTTGGCCATCTGTTTCCAGCACCGCACGCCCAGTTGGTTAAGTTCCCCTTTCACCTGCGTGCGCCACCATTGATGCGGCCGTCCTCTGCCGCGCCTTCCTTTCGGGGTGGATTCGAATACTCTTCGGGTCGGAGCTGTATTTTCCATGCACTCTACATGGCCTAGCCACCTAGACGCTGTATCCGTAGACGTCGTACCAGGCCGATGTCGCTCTATAACCTGTACACTTCTTCGTTAAATCTTCGCCATACTCCATTTGAACAAACGGGACCGTAGATAGTGCGCAGAATTTTCCTCTCGAAACGACCAAGGGCTTCTTCATCCGCTTTTGTTAAGGTCCAAGCCTCTGCGCGGTAAAAGAGGACTGAGATGATCAAGGTCTTATGTGGTGTAACCCTGGTTTTCCGGGAGGGGGCTCTACTTCTCTGTCGCCTCTTGAGCCCAAAGAAGCAGAGGTTGGCAAGAGTAATTTTGCGTTTGAACTCAGCGCTGGTGTTGTTGTCGCTGGTCACCAGTAAACTAAGGTAGACGAATTCCTTGACCACTTCAAAGTTATATCTGCCCATGGTGACTTTCTGGCCATTACGTCGGTGTTGCCCGTCTCTTTTTGATGAAAGCAGATATTTGGTTTTACCCGCATTAACCTTAAGACCCATCCTAGCCGCTTCTACCTCAATGCTTTCAAAGGCCTCATTGACGTATCGCATTGTCCACCCAATCACGTCAATATCTTCGGCGTCTACGCAAGCTATTGCGTAGACTTGAAATAAATCGTACCTCTTGTGTTGGCCAGTGACTCTTGCACGACCTTTTCAAGCACGATGTTGAAAAAGTTCCATGACAGCGCGTCACCTTGTCTTAGTCCTTTTTTAACATCAAAGGTCTTGGTTTGTTCATTATCGATCTTAATGGAGCAGCGAGAATTCTCCATTGTCATCCTGAACAGTCGAACGAGTTTGGCAGGGATATTAAAACTTTGTATAGCTCGTCTCTATACACGCTGTCGTACGCAGCCTTGAAATCGACGAAAAGGTGGTGAGTGTCGATTTGGTATTCTTGCGTCTTCTCCAAGATCTGCCGTAGCGTACATATTTGGTCTATTAGGGATTTACTTGGCCTGAAACCACACTGATAAGAGCCGATCAGGTTATCCACAAACGGTTTCAGGCGTTCACACAATACGGCAGAGAAGATCTTATATGCGATTTTAAGGAGACTTATTCCCCTATAGTTGGCGCAGTTTTAGGGATCTGCTTTCTTATGGTGGCCTTATTAGACTTAAGTCTTGATATCGCTATTTTGACTTCGTCTAGGTCGGGTAGACGGAATTCTGTTACATCGTCGTCCATTACGAATGGATCGTTTTGCCTGACACCGCTATCATGTTTGTCATCGTCGTTATACAGTCTGCAGAAGTGATCTTGCAAAATCCCCAGCATCGACTGTGATCCCACTACCAGTTCTCCATTTTCATCTCTCTGGCTTTGTAGCCATGGCATGTTCGTTTTATCCTGTTGTAAAACTTCCTGGCGTCATTCCTGCGAAAGCATCTATCCATCTCCTCGATCTCACGCTTTCCTTATTCTCTTTTCTTTCCTCTGAGATGCGTGTGTTCCTCTCTTCTCCACTGCTCATAGGTTTCGCGAGCAGTTCTCGTCCATCATTGCAGCGTGGCTTTATATGTATGCCTCTTGTTTTGCTTCATGGTCTTGATCGCATTGTTCATAGAACCAGGGGGTTCTAGGTGGTGGCGGTTTGAAACTCTGCCTCTGAGGCAGCGTCTCTGACGGTGCTCTGGCAATGTGGCCATTCCTGCTCTATTGTTTGCGATGCTGTGGGCGGTTTCGAGAGAGCTCGGAAAGATTCTGGCAGTCTCTTGCGATTGTAGCTTTCCGACGTCAAACTTACGTTGTCCTACTCGACTCCTAAGCATTCTTGATATCCTCATTCATACCTTGGCTACAACAAAGTAGTGGTCCTAGTCGATATTGGTTTCTCGGAAGTTTCGTACGTCGAGAATACTGGAGGAGTGTCTGGCGTCGATCGCAATGTGATCAATCTGGTTGGTGGTCGATTGATGTTGAAATGGAGGAATCGTGTGGTTGCTACAAGGAGGTTACGCCCCGTTAGGAAATCGATCAGCCTAAATCCGTTGTCGGATGTGGTGTTATGGAGGCTATACTTTCCTATCATCGATCCAAATATGTCTTCTTTGCCCAGCTTTGCGATGTAATCTCATAGTACGATTTTGGTGTCATAAATTGGGCATTGGGCGTATGCTCGGTCCAGGAGATCATAAAAGTCATCCTTGAAGCGATCATATTTTTCTTCCCTGGGGGCGTGCACGCATATTAGGGTGATATTCCGCAGTGTACCCTTGATGCGGATTGTTATGAGGCGTTCACTTGCATGACGAAAGCTTAAGGCTTTTTTTCTGAGTCTACCTCGAATAATAAATCCGCACCCAAATAAGCGTTGTTTGTTTTCCTTGTAGCAATTATCGCAGTGTTTCATTCGTTTTTCGCCTGGTCCATCCCATCGCACTTTTTGGAGCGCGGTAATGTCTGCCTTATAGGAGTCTAGTGAGTTGACCGGTTGTCCGGCCGCATCTGGTCTGTTGAGGGACCTAACGTTCCATGTGCAGATCCGGAATTCGTTTCGTTTTAGACGTTTGCGGGGATCGTCAACATGTAATCCGTCCGTATCCGAGGCTGTTGGTTGTCTCTGAACAAATATTTATTTTACGCGATAGGGATGTTACCCCAAAGCGCAACCCCCAACCTGGAGGACGAGGTTCTTATTTACCCAAAGAACAAAGGGCTGTGCCGTTCCTTATTGGCCTGAGCTCAAAATATGTTGTAGTAGCTCGAAATAAGATATTTACCAGGTAGTTCTTCTCGAACCTTGGGAATTCTACCGCGGCCATACCGCAGAAGGAGCTGAGCCGTGATGGCGGCTCATACCCCCCCCCCCCCCCCCTCATTCTCTTTCGTTTGCTGCCCCAACAACTTTACAAAGGGGTCTACCCGTTTAACAGTTAAGATACTAGGCACCCAGGAGCCACATCGTGGAGGTGAGAGTAGGAGTTGGCAGAAAGGGGCTGGAGTGTCGGCGCTTGTGCTTGCATATGTTCGCATAGTCTACCCCTTTAGCACCCAAAAGAGCTTATCATAGTAGTTATAATGCGTAGGTAGGTACTTACCTTTTTTTAGTGTAAAATCAAACTAGACCAACAGCCAGTACTGATACACTTTTCCGTACGTCCAGCTTACTAAACTAGACAGAATCAATGCTAACAAATAACAGAGTATGACAACGTAGGTAATGTAATAGTCTTCTGAGTCCTTATTGTTCGGCTGACTACGGACGAATGACTTGTTTTCGCATCTCATCACTCTCTTCCACCGGTAGTACGATCATATTTTGGAATCCTAGTATCTAATTCCTTCCTATTCGTATTCCTAAAAGATTGTTCGAATTTCTCACTTAGCCTGCTACAGTAGGTGGGTAGGTAGGACCGTAGCCTTCCCAAAAAGAAGAAAATGAGAAGAACACATATAGGCCAGGGAGGGCCGTTGTGCAGCTACGAGGGGGTTTAGCCCCCTATTCGTGGAACCATTAAGAAATTAAGAAGATCAGATATCCCTACTTGCTTGACTTCGGTCAGATCGTTAAGGAAGTAAGATCCTAGCTATCGTTTCCTGAGAAGGTGATGAATGGATTCGACCTCCTCCTCGTCCAGACAGCTCCTGCAAAAATCATTCGGAGTTATACCTAGTTTTTGCGCGTGACTGCCAATAAGGCAGTGTCCAGTGATCAGTTCTTTTTAGGTAATTAATACTCCTAGTCCGCTGTCTGTTGAGCCAGGGCCAGATTTGCCTGGTGATGCGGCAGGTTTGTCCCTGAGTCCATCTCCGGTTCGTCTCGGTCCTGGCGAGATTTGTAAGATTGTGTTTAATGTTTGCAAAGGGTATACCCTCACAAGCCATGATTGATTGTAGCGCTGTTCCTTGTTTGGCGAGTGTGTCGGCTCTTTCGCTGTGTCCCGGTACCCAGGTAAGTTGTATGTTGAACTGTTCGGCCATCTCGTTAAGAGATAGGCGACAGTCGAGACTAGTTTTTGATGTGTACACATAGGACTCCAACGACTTTAAGGCTGCTTGACTATCCGTGAGAATGCGGATATCCGTGGTGGATATCACGTTCCACTTCAGCCAAGACAAAGCCTCTTTTATTGCCAACAGTTCCGCCTGGAAAACGCTGCAGTGATTTGATAGTTTTAGAGCTTTGTTCAGCTTAAGTTGTTTGCAGAATACTCCACTACCCACCCCGTCTTTGGTTTTAGACCCGTCAATGTAGAAGTCTACGCAGTTTCTGCGGGGTTGAGTCTGGCGAGTCCAGTTTTGTCTGTCCTGGTAGGTCGTTGTAAAGTTTTTTTTCCGAGACTGTGGTGGGTTCTGTGAGGTCCAGGTTTTCTGCCATAGTTGACCTGTTGTTCAGGATGGAGGAGTGGCCAGTGACATAGCTCGACCAGTTCGAGTTGGCTTTAAGTCTAAAGGCCGTTTGTGTGGCAATTTGCTTGCCAAAAATATCGAGTGGTGTAAGGTCGAGTATCATGTTAAGCGCAGCCGTTGCGGTGGACCTGAGGGCCCCGGTAATGCACATACACGCCAACCTTTGTACCTTCTCGAATTGCTTGAGGTATGTTGTCTTGTCCAGTGCTGTCCACCAGACTGTTACTCCATACATTAGTATGGGTCTGACGACCGGGATGTAGAGCCATAGGGTGATCTTGGGGGTTGAATCCAAATTTTTCCCTTTGGCTTTCTTGCATGTGTAAAGAGCTATAGTTGCTTTTTAAGCTCTTTCGATTGTGTTGCTCTTCCAGGTTAATTTCCTATCGAGTATAATACCAAGGTATTTGGCATTGGAGGAATAGTTTGATATGGTACCAAGCAAAGTAATAGGGCAGTGTTCCGAGATTTTGTGCTTTTGGTGAATAGCACGAGCTCCGTTTTCTGGGGATTCACCCTGAGCCCGTTGCTTTGCGCCCACTTGCAAAGAATTGAGAATGCCGTTTGCATACGGTCATTCAGTGTGGATAGGTATTTACCTGAGATTGAAATGGCAACGTCATCAGCGTAGGCAATAACGTCCAGGCCTTCTTTCTCCAGTTTAATTAGTAGTTCGTTTACGATTACATTCCAGAGAAGAGGTGAGAGGACCCCTCCTTGCGGGGTCCCATGGCAACCACTCTGGTGGTTACTTGGCTTCCCCATTTGGACTGAATCCTGCGCGTTAATAATAGCTCGCTGATCAGTTCTGTCAGAGTCCTCTCTACCTCTAGCTTTTCTAGCCCTTCTATTATTGCTTTGGGAGTGACGTTGTTGAAAGCGCCCCCTATGTCTAGGAAGGCTGTTAGAGTATATTCTTTAAGATGCATTGATCTTTCGATTTTCCTCACCAGTGTGTGCAAGGCTGTTTTGACAAATCTACCCTTACAGTAAGCATGCTGTGCCTTAGAAATTAGAGACGAGTCCAAATTGTGGCGTATGTGTATGTCTATCAGTCTTTCCAAAGTTTTTAGTACAAAGGATGATAGACAGATAGGCCTTAGATCCTTGGGAGAAGTGTGGGAGTTTTTGCCGGCTTCGGAGATGAAACGTACCTTTGCGCACTTCCACTTTTCTGGAATACGACTCCAAGCTAGGCATCCTTTAAAGATAATCTCTAGCCATGGTATAGTCCATTCCATAGTTTGTGTGAGTTCGATAGGGTAAATTTCATCCGGACCTGGCGATTTGTAGGGCTTAAAGCTTTTTAACGCCCATATGATTTTCTCCCTAGAGATAATAACTTTCCCTCTATCGCGGAGGAGAAGTGAGTTCCTCGCGAGTGTACTGAGTCTTGCGGTTCATAGCAGACCGGAAAGAGCGTATTGAGGAGAAGATTTAGACTTTCTTCCTCAGACGTTGTCCAAACTCCTGCTACAGCTGTAGCCTGCTACCGTAACTAAGTACAAGCTTACGATTGACCGGCTCATGCATGCGACAACACAATGAGAATGTAACCAAATTGTCCTCCTCCTCCGGCTTTTCTCCACTCACAACGAGTGGTGATATATCGCCTGCGAAATTTGATATCGTTCGCGGACTATATTTTGAGCACTGGTGGTCCGCGGACCACTGGTTGCGAACCAGTGGTATATGTAGAGTGACCGCAAGAATATGATCATGAAATGCTTCTTAGGCAGAAACTAAGGCAATGAGTCTTCAGCTACTACTAATCTATAACGATTCATAACAAGTAAAGATATAACGATGCGTCCTTCCTTTTGAATTATTCGCGCGTGTTGGCCAAATTCCTGGAAGGCATCGTTGGCACTTTGTATGTATGTATGTATTCCCCTAATAGATCCCATTAACTCTTTCACTTGTCCATACATCTTTACTTGTCTCCATGGCCACTGGTCCATCCATTCACTCTTCATAAATCTTTATAATAATTTGAATAGAACTCGTTTCTTGTTCCCCACCGCTCGGCTCTTGCATTCTCGTATTCTGGGAACAACGGCCGGCCGGATGGATCATGCCTTCACTGTCCATTTGAATTTGGCATGAAACTGAAAATGATTACGGGGTGAGGATGACAGGAACAGGTACGAGTAGTTTCGGGGTTATTGTGCGAGTGACCAAAACACGAGAGCATTGGATCAACGAAGGTGTTCTGAAAGAAGCTTAAAAGCAACAAGACTAAAAAAATTGGCAATTAGACAATTTGTTTGTCTGTTCGTTGGGTGATTGGTTTTGCGTTGTTTTCAAATACGATGCGTAACATAAGTATTTATTCTATTTTGTAGTATCTTCTACTTCCTAGCTACATTATTGCACGGTCGGTTTCCTCTGACAACTTTGACAGAATCGTGGCAATAACCTTTCTGATTGGTTTTCTGGCAAAAGTTATAACATTAAACCATTATTACTTCTATTTCTATTTGGTTAACACGTGAGACGAGTATTAAGATGAGAAATGAGTTGTCATAGCGTATGAAATCTGCAAATGTATGATCTACATAGTTGTGGAAGATTGAAACGAATTTTCCTGGAAACAAATATACAGGGAGGTGCAAAATGAATCATCCCATCAGAAGATGTTATAATCTGCAAATGGCATCGTACGTCAATCATATTTGGCATTTCTGTTCCAACACAGAATTATGGAAAAAAGTTCGGCATATTCATCAAATTAAATCAAAAAATTTACCACCAACTAATGTACATAGATTTGAACACGCCTAATAAGCAATTTGTATCCGCCAGCCAAACCAGTCTCCCTGACCTTGACGAAGTTAAGATTGCCATATCGAAACTCAAGTCGAATAAAGCTGCTGGTGCAGACGGACTCGCTGCTGAGCACTTTAAAGCAGCTGAAGATGACCTACATAGTTAGGAGCATGCACCAGCTCTTCTGTAATTTATGGTCAGAGGAAAGCATGCCCGAGGAATGGAGTCTCAGCATCGTATGCCCGATCCACAAGAAAGGAGACCCCTCTGAGTGCGTCAACTACAGAGGAATAAGTCTTCTTAACATCGTCTACAAAATCTTCTCTGCCGTTTTGTGTGAATGCCTGAAGCCTTTTAAAAAATAAGCTGATAGGTTCCTATCAGTACGGATTCAGGCCAGGGAAGTCCACCATCGACCAAATTTTCACACTACGGCAGATCCTGGAAAAAACCAATGAATTTCAAGTTGACACTCACCACCTATTTGTCGACTTCAAAGCCGCATACGACAGCGTAATTAGAGACGAGCTATGCAACGCTATGTCTACCTTTGACATACCCGCTAAACTCGTCAGACTATGCAAGATGACTTTGGAGAATGCTTGCTGCTCCATCCGAATCGGTGAACACCACGACCAATAGTTTTGATGTCAAGAAAGGATTCAGACAGGGCGATGTGCTGTCGTGTGATTTCTTCAACTGCATATTAGAAATGATTCAGCAAAAATCACTGGCCAATACAAGAGGCACAATCTATTTCAAATCCCCGCAACTCCTTGCGTACGCGGACGATATTGTCATGATAGGTAGATCACAGCGAGATGTCAATGAGGCGTTTGCGATTAATGAGATGGAGGCGGCGAAAATTGGTTTGGCGGTAAACAAGGACAGATATTTAATCTGCTGTCATCAAAAAAGGATGCTCACCACCGACACGTTTTGGCCAGAACGTTTGAAGTGGTAGATATAAGTTCAAGGTAGTTAAGGACTTCGTCTACCTTGGCTCCGCAGTGACCTGGAACAACGACATCAGTTCCGAAATCAAATGCAGAATCACTCTTGCCAATCGCTGTTTCTTTGGGCATAGGAGGCAATTGAGTAATAGAGCTCTATCCCGATCGACAAAGTTGACTTTATAAAAGACCCTTATCATCCCGGTCCGGCTGTATGGCGCAGAAGCATGGACACTATCAGAAGCGGATGAGGAGGCCCTTGGTCGGTTCCAGAGAAAGATTTTGCGTGCGATTTTCGGGCCTATAAACGCAGACGGGGGATAGATGAAAAGATTCAACCACAAACCTTACGGGCTGTACAGCGACATGAGTCTAGTCAGGCGTCTACGGATTCAACGCCTAAGATGGCTGGGCCATCTAGACCGAATGGACACCAAAGCTCCAGCTCGGAGAGTCTTTGAATTCAACCCCGATTGACGAAGAAACAGAGGGCGGCCGCACTTAGTTGGAGGGGCATGTTGGTTGAGGCCTAGGTTCACCCCGAACTGTAGCGGCCGTTAAGAAGAAGAAAAAGCCAAACCAGTGGCACCGCTTCAATTACCTTTTTGACTGCACCCAATAAAAATCAATGTACGAGTCCATTCTCACTCCACTGTATTGATGAAACCCTCGTTGCTAGTACGATTTTGAAAATAAAATTGACTGAGTCGTCTGGTAGGACATGCCTTCTCGAAGCACCGGTTTGGCGTACTGGTGAGGTTTAGTACCATCTCATCGATGTTTTCCGTGGATTCGGAGTTCTTTTATAGCAACGATACAAGATCGAACCTTGTCTCCGCTATCGTTATAAAAGAGGCTGTATTTCGATGACCCTAATCGCTTAACCCGATTATGAAGGATCCATGGTTCTTGGATCAGGGCCACATCAAGCTGCTCCTTGTTAAGAAGCAGCTTGTGGTTGGCTGATACGGCCTTACTGTGATAGAGGTTTATTTGCACTACCTTCATTTGTAGTAGTACATTGTTTCGCCATAACTGCCGTACCGCCAGGCTGCGCTTTCTTCGTGAGTCTCAAAGGAAACTCACCAGGCCCGAAGAATAAGCTCATATGCCTCACTTACAATCGAGGATCCTCGATAACAAAGATTATAGTTTTAGTACCGTCTTCGTTACTTTCAAGCGCAAGTACTTCCCAGTCATTCATAGGGACCGCTGGGTTTGTGTCCTGAGAAGGCCGAGGATCTCGCTTTTTTTCTATGTCCATATCTGCTAAGTTCATCTTGGCTTTAGGCCTTTCCGGTACCTCGTCGAAGGGGACTGCCTTTAGTGCAGCGCCCTCCCACAGCTTAAAGGTGGGAACGACCTTCCTCGCAAAATCATGCAAGAGCTGGTCCTTGCAGTCCAGCCTACTCATAACTCGCCTCCAGCTTGTGAGACCAAACGTTGGTGCAGTTTTTCCAGTATTACCTCGAATATGGTCGAAGATCGCTCTAACTAAAGCCTTCTCGATCATCTTCCCCTGTTCGAAGGTATACTAGCCGCTCGGCCTGTCGAAATCTATCACAGCTAGCTGTAGAGCATTCCGAGCAGCCCCGCCGAACTGCGCCGTAGTGTTGGCCCTCACTTTCCTGGATTGCTGGCTTCCTCCTGGGATCTTACCCTCTTCGTCATGAAACCCAAATACACCAAATAACACACATTATGAACACTATTATAACTACAGCTGCAGCTGCTAGGATACGCGGATGATATCGACATCATCGCGTGTTCTCGCCGTGGCATTGTGGAAGCATTCACGGCGATTGAAGAACAGGCGAAACGAGTTGGTCTTAAGATCAATGAGGACAAAACGAAATACATGCTGTCAAGCAAAAACCAATCCGTCGCTCACCACCTGGGACAAAATATAACAATTGACAGCTACAATTTCGAGGTAGTTAAGGAGTTTGTCTACCTCGGGACAAACGTAAATTCCACAAATGACACCACAGTGGAGATCCGGCATAGAATCGCCCTTGGCAACCGCTGCTACTTCGGCTTGTCCAAACAACTGGGGTCAAAACTCCTCACTCGAAAGACCAAAATCATGCTTTACGAAACGCTCATACTGCCAGTCTTGCTGTACGGAGCCGAAAGCTGGACGATAAGCAGGACGTCGGAGCTGATTTTGGGTTATTTCGAAAGAAAAATTCTGCGCCGGATATTTGGTCCTGTCTGTGAGGAAGGTGAATGGAGAAGAAGACACAACAGCGAACTCTACGAGCTGTACCAAGATGTGGATGTAGTCCGGAAGGCAAGGATCCGTCGACTACACTGGCTCGGCCACATCGAGCGCATGGACATCAACGCTCCAGCTAAGAGGGTCTTCGACTCCGAGCCTCCTGGTTCGAGAAGAAGAGGAAGACCGAACCTCCGGTATAAAGACCAAGTAATCGCGGATGTAAGACACCTTGGTCTTGACAACTGGAAGCGTGCCCGGGACCGTCAAGGATGGAAAGCAGCTATAGCTCAGGCTCAGATCCTCCATGGATCGCTGGCCTGATAAGTAAGAAGTAAGTAAAAAGCTAAAGTGGAATCTCAGCCTTATAAACTTACAATTGTAAGGTAGAATAATAGGTTGTATGTATTTATGTTGGCGTTACAGCCCATGACGGACCAAAGCCGAGCTTCTTTCCCATGGTTGAAATGAACCTACAGTTTATTGCTAATTCCGAACGGTGAGTTTCGAGAAGTCATTGTCTTTCATGACAATTATACTTTTTCTTCTTAACGGGCGGTTCTTCGGGGAGAACCTGGGCTTCAACCAACATGCCCCTCCAACTATCACGGTCTTTTGCTAGCCTTTTCCACTGCCGCACACCCAGTTGGCTGAGGTCCCCTTCCACCTGTTTGCGCCATCTTAAGTGCGACCGTCCTCTGCTTCTTCGTCCCTCGGGGTTGGATTCAAAGACTCTCCGGGCTGGAGCTGTGGTGTCCATTCGCTCTACATGGCCCAGCCATCTTAGGCGTTGAATCCGTAGACACCTGACTAGACTCATGTCGCTGTACAGCCCGTAAAGTTCGTGGTTGAATCTTTTCCTCCATCCCCCGTATTCGTTCATAGGCCCGAAAATCACGCGCAAAATCTTTCTCTCGAACCGACCAAGGCCCTCCTCATCCGCTTTTGATAGTGTCCATACTTCTGCGCCATGCAACAGGACCGGGATAATAAGGGTCTTATATAGAGTCAACTTTGTCGTTCGGGAGAGGGCTCTATTACTCAGTTGCCTCCTGAGCCCAAAGAAATAGCGATTGGCAAGAGTGTTTCTACATTTACTTTCGGAACTGATGTCGTTGTTCCAGGTCACTGCGGAGCCAAGGTAGACGAACTCCTTAACTACTTCGAACTTATATCTGCCAATACAGACGTTCCGGCCAAGACGTGTCGGTGGTGAGTGTCCTTTTTTGATGACAGCATATATTTAGTTTTGCCCTCGTTTACCGCCAAACCAATTTTCGCCGCCTCCATCTCAATACTCGCAAACGCCTCATTGACATCTCGCTGTGATCTACCTATTATGTCAACATCGTCCGCGTACGCAAGGAGTTGCGAGGATTTGAAATAGATTGTGCCTCTTGTATTGGCCAGTGATTTTTTCTGAATCATTTCTAATATGGTGTTGAAGAAATCACCCGACAGCACATCGCCCTGTCTGAATCCTTTCTTGACATCAAAACTATTGGTCATGGTGTTCACCGATTCGGATGGAGCAGCAATCATTCTCCAAAATCATCTTGCATAGTCTGACGAGTTTAGCAGGTATGTCAAAGTTGCTGTCGTATGCGGCTTTGAAGTCGACAAATAGGTGGTGAGTGTCGACTTGAAATTCATTGGTTTTTTCCAGGTGGACTTCCCTGGCCCGAATCCTTACTAATAAGGGCCTATCAGCTTATTTTCAGGCGTTCACACAAAACGGCAGAGAAGATTTTGTAGGCGATGTTAAGGATACTTATTCTTCTATAGTTGGCGCAAACCCCTCTCCTTTCCTGTGGATCGGGCATACTCCATTCCTCGGGCATGCTTTCCTCTGACCATTTCTTACAGACGAGCTGGTACATGCTCCTAACCAGGTCATCCCCAGCTGCCTTGAAGAGCTCAGTAGACAGTTCGTCTGCGCCAGCAGCTTTATCCGACTTGAGTTTAGGTATGGCAATCTTAACTTCGTCAAGATGAGGGGGACGGAATTCTCTGCGATCTTCGTCAGCGGTATATTGTTTAACATCGCCGTTATACAGTCTGCAGTAATGGTTTTTCTATATTCTCAGCATCGACTGCTATTCTTCTACTAGGTGTCTGTTTTCATCCCTACAAGTTTCCGTCCTGGCTTTATAACCTTGGCTTCATCTGTTGGTAAAACAGTCACGCTTATAGTAACACCTCTCCAAATCATCGATCGCATGCTTCTCGTGCTCTTTCTTCTTTCTACCGAGGAGCTTATGCTCCTCCCTTCTTTTTAACTCGTAGAATTATCGAGCTGGTCTTGTTCTTCTATGCACCGAGGCTTCTGCTTTGCTGTGTGAATCCTCCTGCACTCGTCATCGAACCAGGTGTTTCCTCGTGATGGAGCCTTGAAGCCCGACACTTCAGAAGCAGTGCCTTTCAGAGCTTGTTATGGTTCCAATGTAATGTTGTTCTATTGACTGCGTGGAGGTCTGAGTTGTATGGGAGAGCTTAAAGGAGACGCGATCGGTAAAGGCATGAGCGGTTTTTGGCAATAGTGACTTTCCGTCGTCATTACTTTGTTTTCTTACTCTACTCCGCTGCTTTCGTGATACCTGTAGGCGCATCTTACCTACTAGAAGATAGTGGTCCGAGTCGATGTTAACTCCTCGGAAAGTTCCAACATCAAGAATAGTGGAGGAGTGTCTGGCGTCGATCGTGATGTGATCAATCTGGTTAGAGATTGATTGACCAGGTAACCATCAACTGCCTTTGTGTATATCGAGGTGTGGGAAGCGCGTACTGGCTGGGAGGAGATTTTGCCCTGTAGAAACATCAGTCAGCCTATGTCCACTATCGGATGTGGTGTCGTAGGCTGTGTTTGCCGATGACTCGTTCAAAGATGCTTTCCTTACACAGCTTATCATTGAAGTCTCTTAGTACAATTTTGATGCCATAGCTGCGACATTGGGCATACATTTTGTCTAGGAGATCGTAGAATTAATCTTTGGTGGAGTCATCCTTGTGCTCCATGGGGGCGTGGATGCAGATCAGGCTGATGTTAGAAAATGTTGCCTCGATATGGATCGTTATGAGGCGTTCGCTCACATACTGAGAGCTTAGGACTTTTTGCCTTAGTCCACCTCGAAGAACAAGTCCGCATCCGAACAATCGTTATCCTCCCTCCCTATAGCTGTCGCCGTAATAGATGTCGCAGTTTTTCATCCGCTTTAGACCCGGTCCTTTCCATCTCATTTCTTGGAGAGCGGGTAAGTCCACTTTATAGCGGTCTAGGGCATCCGCAAGTTGTTCGGCTGCATGTCGTCTAGTTAGGGACCTAACATTCCACGCACAGAGCTAAAGATCTTTGTCATTTTTTCGTTTTTTTCAAGGGTCGTCAACGTTAATCCGGTCCGTTTTATCTGAGGCTTGTGGTTTCTTCTGAGCAATTGTGGGGCTTTCCGGTTGCGGTTTGCTAGACCATAGCCCAAGCGACAGTAATCTTGTTCCATTATCTGGAAATTTCCAAATGGTACCACGAGGAGGTGGAAGTAGAACCTGGCTAACAGAGCTAAAAGGTGTTCGACTGTGGAGGCTCTTAGGTAGGTAGATAGGTAGGGTCGTAGCCTTGCCAGAGTTGAGAAGAATGCGCGTAGGCCAGGGAGGCCCGTTATGCAGCTACGAGGGGGTTTTACCCCCCTATTTGTGGAACCATTTTGTGCTTCTTAAGAAGTTAAGAATATCAAGTATCCCTACTTTCTGAACATCTGTCAGATCGTTAAGGAAGTAAGAGCCTAGGTAACGTTTCCTGAACTTGCAGAGAGCTGGACAGGCGCAGAGAAGGTGGTCGATGGATTGGACCTCCTCCTCGTCCTGACAGCTTCTGCAGAAATCATTCGGAACTATTCCTAGTTTTTGTGCGTGACTGCCAATGAGGCAGTGTTCTGTGATGACACAATGACCTTGTAGATGTCAGTTCTTTTTAGGGAGATTATACTCCTTGTGCGTTGACTGTCCAGCCGAGGCCAGATTTGCCTGGTGATGACGCAGGTATTTCCATGTGTCCATCTCAGGTTCGTCTCGGCCCTGGCGAGAGTGGTCAGATTATGTTTAATGGTTGTAAGGGGTACTCCCTCACAAGCCACGATTGATTGTAGCGTCGTTCCTAGCTTAGCGAGTTTGTCGGCTTTTTCATTACCTGTAATGTCGCTGTGTCCTGGTACCCAGATAAGCTGTATGTTGAACTGTTCTGCCATCTCGTTAAGAGATCTGCGACAGTCAAGACTAGATTTTGATGTGTACACATAGCACTCCAGCGACTTTAAGGCTGCTTGACTGTCTGTGAGAATGCGAATATCCGTGGTGGATATTACGTTCCACTTCAGCCAAGACAAAGCCTCTTTTATTGCCAACAGTTCCGCCTGGAAAACGCTCCAGTGATCTGGTAATTTTAGAGCTTTATGTAGCTTGAGTTGTTTGCAGAAAACTCCACTGCCCACCCCGTCTTTGGTTTTAGACCCGTCAGTGTAGAAATCCACACAGTTTCTGCGCGGTTGAGTTTGGCGGGTCCAGTTCTTCCAGTCCGGATAAATCATCGTAAAGTTTTTGTCCAAGACTATGGTGGTTTGCAGGATGGAGGAGTGGCCAGTGGCTCGCCCATTTCGAGTTGGCTTTTAGTCTTATGGCCGTGTGTGTGGCAATTTGCCTTGCCGAAAATGTCGAGTGGTGTAAGGGGTAATATCGTGTTAAGCGCAGCCGTTGGTGTGGACCTGAGGGCCCTGCTAATGCACATACATGCCATCCTTTGTACCTTCTCGAGTTGTTTGTGGTATGTTGTCTTGTCTAGTGCAGTCCACCAGACTATCACTCCATACATTAGTATGGGTCTAACGACCGTGATACAGAGCCATAGGGTGATCTTGGGGTTGAATCCCCATTTTTTTCCCAAGGGCTTTCTTACATGTGTAGAGAGCTATTGTTGCTTTTTTTGCTCTTTCAATTGTATTGCTCTTCGAAGTTAATTTCCTATCGAGTATAATGCCAAGGAATTTGGCACTAGGGGAGTAGGCTAACCGGGTATCGAGAAGAGTGATAGGGCAGTTTTCCGGGATTTTGTGCTTTTTGGTATATAGCACGAGCTCCGTTTTCTGGGGGTCAATCCTGAGCCCGTTACTGTTCGCCCATTTGCACAGAAATGAGAATGCCGATTGCATGCGGTCATTCAGTGTGGATAGGTATTTACCTGAGATTACCTGTTTACCTGTTGATTGAGGCAACAACGTCCAGGCCTTCCTTCTCCAGTTTGATTAGTAGTTCGTTTATAACTACATTCCAGAGAACAGGTGAGAGGACCCCACCTTGCGGGGTGGGCTGGTAGTTACTAGGCTTCCCCACTTAGAGTGAATCTTGCGTGTTGTTAGCAACTCGTTGATCAGCTCTATCAGAGTCCTCCCCACCTTTAGCTTTTCTGGCCCTTCTATTATTGCTTTCGGAGTGACGTTGTTAAAAGCGCCCTCTATGTCTAGAAAGGCTGTTAGAGTATATTCTTTGAGATGGATTGATCTTTCGATTTTCCTCACTAATGTGTGAAGAGCTGTTTCGACCGATCTACCTTTACAGTAGGCGTGCTGTGCCTTAGAAATTAGGGAGGGATCCAAGCTGTGCCGTATGTGTAGGTCTATCAGCCTTTCTAAAGTTTTTAGAGCGAAGGATGATGGACAGATAGGCCTAAGATCCTTGGGGGAAGTGTGAGAGTTCCTGCCGGTTTTGGGTATGAAAATTACGTTAGCGCACTTCCACTTTTCTGGAATGTGACTCTAAGCTAGGCATCCTTTAAAGATTATCTCTAGCCATGGTATAGTCCATCTCATAGTTTGTGTTAGTTCGATGGGGCAAATTTCATCTGGACCCGGCGATTTATAGGGCTTGAAGCTTTTTGCCCATATAATTTTCTCTCTCTCTCTGGAGGCTCTTACTCGCTTTTTTTTAGCGGAGCAGCCCCTGTCGGTAGATGTTACGTTACTCTTACGAGGCCTTTGTTAGTCTTTTACCATCCTTTTCTTCTATTCACTTAGTGTTCGTTTACAATATGACTTTTTTTTTTTTGGATGGATCTAATTGGATTTATTCACATTAGCTGTGACTTACATACTCCATTATATTATCAGTAAGCTCAAAGGAGCTTAGATCAAACTAATAGTTAACCTGTGCACATGTCGCTTCAGGAGATCCTCAAAGTGCGTCTTGACAAACGTGTCGACTCAATGGTAGGGCTTGGTCTATTGCCGGAAATTCGGAACTTCTATAATACCCACTTAATTGGCTCAAGGTAATATAAAATATTCTACATACATACATATGCAAGGTGGCGCAAATTTGAACACCCTGTCGGTAGATGTTACATTTGACATTTGTAAACTAGACAGGTTCGGTATAGAAACAGACTCCACAAATAAAGATGTCCATCACTGAGTATTATCAGTAAAAAAATAATTCAAAAACCAATGACCAATGATTCATTTTGCGCCACCCTGTATAATTCGTTTTTTTATTTCCATAACTCGATTCATATCGCATTGATCGTTGTAGCGAAAACCAATACGAAAAGGGCATACTTCAAACGATCGGATTGAAGGAGTTCATTCCCTACCTGGAGCGATTTACCGAAATGGACGATAGAAATAATGAAAACGTTTTAAAAGCGATTTTTAACAAAATTCCAGGTAATCAATTAACAACAATTAAGATGGTTATGTTTGATAAGTCATGATGTTGCTCTTCTGACAAGTTCAACGTAGAGCTATATCATTGTTGCTCTATGCGGCTCTACATCTAATGGCATTCATACTTGTTCGCATTTCTTTTATTTGCTATTTGCACTCGTTTTAGAAATCAACTGTGAAACTGATACCAATGCCGAAACCGTTGCCGATGGTAATGACCGCCCGGAGGGTTTTGATGTGCTTATAAGCTGTTTGGACCGGCTTAAGTTAGTGACGAATCGATATTCGAAAAAGCAAATTAAATGGATTCAAAATCGCTTCTTGGGCAGCGTTGATAGACAGGTGCCAGATCTCTACAAGCTTGATACTTCCGACGTGACTCAATGGAATTCCGAGGTTTATTTACTGGCCGTTGATGTCATAGAATCATATATGAATGGCAGAGAATCGAAATTAAAGCCGCTGGAGAAACTTAAACACCCTGGGCAGGGCTTGAATGAAGAGGTACTTTAAAGTGATCCTTTCATAAATATTGTATTTAACGCAAATGTTTTTTGCACATCAGACGTCCAACTTTTGCCACACTTGTAAGCGGGTCTTTATCGGAGAATATCAATGGCGTCTCCACCTGAAGTCCAATAAACATAAACGGAAAAGGGAGAGTTTGAGAAAGAAAGAGAAATTAATCACCGACCCACAAAAGTCTACTGCAGTATCTAACACTGTTCCAACGTAGCAGAATAAAAATGTTCACCAATAAAAAGTCCAGTCAAATTAGTCCTTAAAATAGTCCTTAAAATAGAAGTAAGGTTGTGCAAAAAATGTGAAAGTTTGCAAAAATAGGTTGTTCGCGTTTTTCAGCTAAACGGTGAGTTTTACAGCAAAAGTAGTTTAGACAAAAATTGTAGATCATCCGATTCTCTACAAAAAATGTATCTACACTTTTTTTCATAAGTATTGCCATTTCCGTGATATAGCGGTCGAAAGAATTGAAAAAAAATAAAATATTTTATTTATGCACACGTTTCCACACCACCTATGTATGAGGTAGTGTGCTTGGCCCTTTGTTTTTAACGTGGTTTCCCCGATATGCCTATTCCACGATCTATCTGCAGTATCGATTCAATATTGGAGCACGACTGTCCTTGACATTTGTTACATGCTAAAGAACAAAACAGTCCAACCTTTTTACAGCCGCATTTAGCTATGCAACCTTTTTTGCAATTGCAAAAGATGGTGTTAAGGAGTTTTTCTGGTGCAGGTGGGAGTAACGTATTATACCAGATCTATTTCACAATAATAAAATAAACACTGAAACCTTTTATAGTTTTTAGGGTTCCGTACCCAAAGGTAAAACGGAACCCTATTACTAAGACTTCGTTGTCCGTCCGTCTGTCACCAGGCTGTATCTCATGAACCGTGATAGCTAGACAATTGAAATTTTCACAGATGATGTATTTCTGTTGCCGCTACCACGACAAATACTAAAAACAGAACAAAATGAATATTTAAGGGGGGCTCCCATACAACAGACATGATTTTCATCCATAAAATCCTGCCTGCAACCAAGATCTGTCATTTGATGAGGTAACATACATAGCCTCTTTCATATTTATATATACAGATGGTACGGAACCCTTCGTGCGCGAGTCCGACTCGCACTTGGCCGGTTTTTTTATATTTTTATTTTGCACAAAACGTCAGAAACGCACGTCTTTCAACGTCGACTGCCACCGCACAAATGAATCGTTTTTTATACTACATCATGCTCTTCCACCGGTAGTCCCTTCACATTTCGTATTCTAGGTAATTCCTTCCTATTCATGTTCCTAGAAGAGTGCTCCTATTTCTTGCTAATCCTGCTACAACTCGGCCTTCCTGACTCCAAATCGTCCCGATTTCGTTGATAATTACTTTCTTTGTCAACAACCCAGGGTTTCATATTCGCTACTTCCCATATCCCTTCATAAGGAACATGACCTAGTTGGAAGCTCTCAACTTCCGTCAGCAAATATCTATCGTTCGGAAAAATCTTCGATATCATATACGGGCCCTTGAACTTAGGGATAATCTTCCTACATTCACCTGCTCTGCTTTCGAAATTCTTCACCATTACGTAACTGCCTAACTGGTATTCCAACCCAACTCTTTTACTGTCATTTAACGGCGCCTAACTACGGCGATATTCCCCCCCCCCGATTAATCCAATTGGTAATTCGACTGCTCTTCCTTTTGGATTAGAAAATTCGGCTGGTACGAATGTACCTATGTCTTTTGTTTACAGTGCAAGATATTGACAAATTGTAGTCTAACATCAGAGTAGAAGCCAAATTATAGCTTGTAAAAAAGTTGTCACATACGATGTTTCGAGCACTTCCACGGAACTGATTGCAGCACAAATCTTTGACCACACACTCACCTTGACTTTTTTTCTCTTTCCCCAGAAGGTGCCCTACCAGTATGGATTTGTCCTTTGACCGGATAAGACAGCTTCGCATACCCACCAACCTTAATACCATACTTGACCGGTTTTGAAGGAATGTTGAGTGAATCCGCGCCCACAACACGATAAGGATAAAGTTGTTCATCAACAGTGAAACGACTGAAAGCCCAAAAACGTTGGAGACTCATTCAAAACACGATACAATGGATGTGAGTTAGTTTTCCAGCTAACCAAAGTTTGCCCAGATAAGCGTCAATCAAATTCAGTTTTAGTTTCAGTTAGGTTTCCATATACCAAGTGGTCTTTTTTGGTTTTCTTCATGTTAACGATCGTAACAATGGGTTGCTTTTCTATTGATTTCGCGAATTATTATGTCACACATTTCAGTTGACATCAACATTTTGAATTCTTGTACATACATATAATGCTAAGATCTTTTGTTCTACGTGCTGGTCCACTGTTCGAGCTTCTTAGAATATTATGCGACAAAAATTGGCGAGGTTGTGGTGGTTGGTCTGACCAAATTGTACCATCTCTAGCTGTATAATTATTTACAGAAGATTTAATTGGAGCTACTTCCAATTCTTGGTCCGAATCAGTCTCACTAACAGGATTATATTATGGTAACTGCAATCCCTTGGTGTCTGAATCTTCTACATTCACATTCTACATTCCATAAGTATTTGCTCATCTCCACTATCAACTTCCAAAAATTCCTCTAATCTTTGGCTTATTCTCTGTCTTCAAAGCTAAGTCCTTGCAATTTCCGGGGAGTTAACCATTAAGCATCAGCCATAATATAATTTTAATTTATTTTTATAAATACTTACTTACTTAGGTGGCGCTACAGTCCGTGGTGAACCTGGGCCTCAACCAACAAGCGTCTCCAGCTGGCACGGTCTTTGGCCAGCTGTTTCCAGTGCCGCACGCCCAGTTGGTTGAGGTCCCTTTCCACCTGCATGCACCACCGCTGAGGCGGCCGTCCTCTGCCGCGCCTTCCTTCCGGAGTGGATTCGAAGACTTTTCGGGTCGGAGCTGTATCTTCCATGCGCTCTACATGGCCTAGCCACCTTAGACGCTGTATCCGTGGACGTCGTACCAGGCCGATGTCGCTGTACAACCCGTACAGTTCTTCGTTATATCTTCTCCTCCATACACCGTTTGAACAAACGGGACCGTAGATAGTGCGCAGAATTTTCCTCTCGAAACAACCAAGGGCATCTTCATCCGCTTTTGTTAAGGTCCAAGCCTCTGCGCCGTAAAGGAGGACTGGGATGATCAAGGTCTTATATAGTGTCACCTTGGTTTTCCGAGAGAGGGCTCTACTTCTCAATTGCCTCTTGATTTAATTTAATTTTAATTTAATTTTGGCAAGAGTGATTCTGCGTTTTATCACAGCGCTAGTGTTGTTGTCGCTGGTAATCAGTGAGCCAAGGTAGACGAATTCCTTGACCACTTCAAAGTTATATCCGCCCATGGTGACGTTCTGGCCAATACGTCGGTGTTGTCCGTCTCTTTTAGATGAAAGCAGATATTTGGTTTTACCCTCATTAACCTTGAGACCCATCTTAGCCGCTTCTACCTCAATGCTCACAAAAGCCTCATTGACGTCTTGCTGTTTTCGTCCAATTACGTCAATATCGTCGGCGTACGCAAGCAATTGCGTAGACTTGAAATAGATCGTACCTCTTGTGTTGGCCAGTGACTCTTGCACAATCTTTTCAAGCACGATGTTGAAAAAGTTGCACGACAGCGCGTCGCCCTGCCTAAATCCTTTTTTAACATCAAAGATCTCGGTATGCTCATTACCGACCTTAATGGAGCAACGAGAATTCTCCATTGTCATCCTGCACAGTCGGACGAGTTTGACAGGGATGTTAAAACTATACATGGCTTTGTACAGCTCCTCTCTATATACGCTGTCATACGCGGCCTTGAAATCGACGAAGAGGTGGTGAGTGTCGATTTGGTATTCCTGCGTCTTCTCCAAAATCTGCCGTAGCGTAAATATTTGGTCTGTTGTGGATTTACCTGGCCTGAAACCACACTGATAAGAGCCGATCAGGTTATCCACAAACGGTTTCAGGCGTTCACACAATACGGCAGAGAAGATCTTATATGCGATGTTAAGGAGACTTATTCCCCTATAGTTGGCGCAGTTATAGGGGTCTCCTTTCTTATGGACCGGGCAAACGATGCTGAGATTCCATTCGTCCATTTTTATAAATAGTTACTTTAAAAACCTGTAAAGGGTGGCCATGGTGCAGTGGTAAACATCACCGACCGTAGAGCGGGAGGTCTGCAGTTCAATGTCATTCCATTGCCAAGAAAAAACAATTCCTATACGGAAAAAAACGATGCAACACAGCTGTTGTGACTGAGAAGTGATCAAACATACTGATGAATGCATAACACTCACAGTATATGGTCACTTCAGATTCATGCTCTGTGTGTGCAATTCTAATATATAATATATGCAATGCAAATATAATATAACCATTAGTGCATGGAATAGTTGCTGAGAAGTACAACCAACGTGAAAAATCGTAGGGAACCAACATCCGCGACTCAAACCATTGCACTCCGTTCAGGTTGTGTGATAAGCATTATAAGAGTATAACTACGCGAACTATAAATAAAAATAAAGAAATAAATAAAAAATGAATAAATATATGTATAAATAACTAAAAAAATGTATGCTGACTTCTCAAATGCGTTGCGTGAAAAATAAAAGCGTCTTTGTATCCAAATGCCGTAACAAATGTTGTAACAAGAGAAAACACTTTAAACAATTATAAGACACAATTGGCAGAAACATAACCAGCTCCTTCCGACGACCTTTTACATATGAAAATGTATGGTACACCCGGGTATGTTAATTGAGCGATCAATTGATTCTAAACTTCGTTTCAACTGCCTTTCACTAATCTTTTTGTTTTGTTGGCGAAATGGGAATTTCCGCATTAAGTTTATCTTATCTGTTGGCGAAATGGGATTTGGCGAAGTGGGAAAAAAATCGTTGGTGAAGTGGGGATTGGCGAAGTGGGAAGATACCCTTTTGATGAATTCGATTTTTTATTTATTTTTTGTTTGGTAACATTCAAATGTACCTACACTCCGCGAAAATAAAATTGGGCCAACACTTGATATTTTTTTTTTATTGTTCGAGCAGGTTCAAGAGTTATACTCTTATGATGTTGGGCACACAACCTGAACGGAGTGCAGTGATTTGAGTCGTTGATGTTCGTTCACTACTCTCAGGGGTGGTTTGTCCTAGATAGGACGAGAGCCGACCAGATTTTCACGTTGGTTATAATTCACAGTAATTCGTTCATGTACTTTTGGTGTTAATATTGCATACACAGTTGCTGAATTTCAATTTGTTGAGTATGAGACCTTTGAAATGGAGCAGGTAGGTATACGAGCATCGCCAAGCTGACAATTGAATGGAAGACAGATGTTACTCAAGGCTATGCGACTAAATGAAGCTTACGGAGTTTTTTACATTCATTTATATTCTAAGAATTTTATAATTTGTATGTATAAGACATAGGGACTCATATGATTACTCGTATAACGGTTCAAAAACGTATATAAAAGTACATTAACGTGCATATTACGAATAAAATATTTTTTTCAATTCTTTCGACCGCTATATCACGGAAATGGCAATACTTATGAAAAAAAGTGTGGATACATTTTTTGTAGAGAATCGGATGATCTACAATTTTCGTCTAAACAATTTTTGCTGTAAAACTCACCGTTTAGCTGAAAAACGCGAATAACCTATTTTTGCAAACTTTCACATTTTTTGCACAAGGGGGATTGATGGGGACTTTTCACAATTCATTTATAATACTATTCTGAACATTCATACCAGTTTTTAGCTCTATGGGAATTTTGGGAATTTTTGCAACTTTCAAGGCCTTATTTGACTGGACAATATTTTATTTTCTGTTTTTTAAATAATGCATACAATAAATTTCAATTGAAATTAAAACAAAAATGTTTTTCTTTTCTTCTGAATACAATATAATGATGATTTTGGTGTGCAGTATCTTTATTTCAGTTTGTTTTTAAATATATATATACTTACATACACTCACCATACATTTTTTACTCTTTTAAGTTTATCATAAGCGTGGATTTAAATTTAATTAATATATAACAAAAAAAAAACCCTTCGACGTTAACAATAGAAATAGTGCTCTTAGTCTAATGATATATTTTTATTTAACAGTTTATTGTTGAATGGGCGTTTATTAAGTTGCAGTGCATATATAGCCATTTACTCAATATACATTCATAAACACATTTAACATCGAATATGTAAGGACGAAAAGTATTGCGTTGTTTGCGGATGAAAATTCGAATGAAATGGTTTTCTCCCTTTTATTCTAATTTTATTTTAATTTAATAAGAACACAGTTGCATCGTCATGTGATAATAATAATAATATACTTTGATCATAACCATATTTATTAAACAACACATTTAGATGGAGATGAATAGAAAACATTAACTACCCACACGGGACATAAGCACAAAAGGTTCCAACAAAATAGACATGTAGATATGTATGTATGTGAATAAACAGTCTGATAGTCTGACGTCCTGTCTTAGATATCATGCAACACAGTAAGTCTGTTTTCCTTCGATTTATATATTTCTATTCTTTTACGAGTGGAATATCCACTGCCCTCTGGTTGACGTTATAATCGAAAATATATCTTATTATAAAAAGGGTCGCCTGTTCCAAAATAATTACTCGTAAGTGACTTAATCCATTTCTGAGTACTGTCCTCCTAACCTCGACGATGTTAAGATTGCCATATCGAAGCTCAAGTCGAATAAAGCTGCTGGCGCAGACGGACTGTTTGCTGAGCTCTTCAAGGCAGCTGGGGATGACCTGGTTAGGAGCATGTACCAGCTCATCTGTAAGATATGGTCAGAGGAAAGCATTCCCGAGGAATGGAGTCTCAGCATCGTATGCCCGAGCCACAGGAAAGGAGACCCCTCTGATTGCGCCAACTACAGAGGAATAAGTCTCCTTAACATCGCCTACAAAATCTTCTCTGCCGTTTTGTGTGAACGCCTGAAGCCTTTTGTAAATAAGCTGATAGGTTCTTATCAGTGCGGATTCAGGCCAGGGAAGTCCACCATCGACCAATGAATTTCAAGTCGATACTCACCACCTATTTGTCGACTTCAAAGCCGCATACGACAGCGTAATAAGAGACGAGCTATACAACGCTAACCTTGACATTCCTGCTAAACTCGTCAGACTATGCAGGATGACTTTGGAGAATGCTCGCTGCTCCATCCGAATCGGTGAACACCTTACCGATAGTTTTGATGTCAAAAAAGGATTTAGGCAGGGCGATGCGCTGTCGTGTGATTTCTTCAACATCATATTGGAAATGATTGTGCAAAACTCACTGGCCAATACAAGAGGCACAATCTATTTCAAATCCTCGCAACTCATTGCATACGCCGACGATATTGACATAATAGGTAGATCACAGCGAGATGTCAATGAGGCGTTTGCGAGTATTGAGATGGAGGCGGCGAAAATTGGTTTGGCAGTAAACGAGGGCAAAACTAAATTGAAGCTGTCATCAAAAAAGGACGCTCACCACTGACACGTCTTGCCCAGAATGTTTGTATTGGCAGATATAAGTTCGAGGTAGTTAGGGACTTCGTCTAACTTGGCTCCGCAGTGACCTGGAACAACGACATCAGTTCCGGAATCAAACCCAGAATCACTCTTGCCAATCGCTGTTTGTTTGGGCTCAGGTGGCAATTGAGTAATAGAGCCTTCTCCCGAACGACAAAGTTGACTCTATATAAGACCCTTATCATCCTGGTCCTGTTGTACGGCGCAGAAGCATGGACACTATCAAAAGCGGATGAGGAGGCCCTTGGTCGGTTCGAGAGAAAGATTTTGCGCGTGACCTTAGGGCCTATAAACGCAGACGGGGGATGGAGGAGAAGATTCAACCACGAACTTTACGGGCTGTACAGCGACATGAGCGTAGTCAGGCTTCTACGGATTCAACGCCTAAGATGGCTGGGCCATGAAGAGCGAATGGACACCACAGCTCCAGCCCGGAGAGTCTTTGAATCCAACCCCGAGGGACGAAGAAGCAGAGGACGGCCGCACTTAAGATGGCGCACACTGGTGGAAGGGGACCTCCGCCAACTGGGTGTGCGGCAATGGAAAAGGCTAGCGAAAAATCGTGCTAGATGGAGGGGCATGTTGGTTGAGTTCCAGGTTCACCCCGAACTGTAGCGCCCACTAAGAAGAAGAAGAAAAAGAAGTGACTTAAGAAACAAGAAGACTTTCGGTGTTTATATAAGCGCGAACGCTCGTCCTCCAGGAAGTGCGATGGGATGGACTGGGAAAAAAGAGGACGAGAAACTGTGATATCTACTACGGCGACTACTACAAGCAGAGAAGACAACGCTTATTCGGATGCGGATTTGTTATTAGAGGTAGACTTAGGCAAAAAGTCTTGAGCTTCAGGCATGTATTGCGCTCATGCCCCTACCGAGGACAAGGATGACGCTACAAAAGACGACTTCTACGACCTACTAGACATATGCCCAATGTCCCAGCTACGATGTTAAAATCGTACTGGGAGACTTTAACGCAAAACTTGGCAAGGAAGTCGCCTTTGATAGGGTTATTGGCAAGCACAGCCTACACAACAGCACATCCGATAATGGTTTTAGGTTGATAGACTTCGCAACGGGGCGAAATCTGCTACTTGCTAGCACGCGTTTCCCACATCTCAATATCCACAAAGGGACCTGGCGATCTCCGGATCAACCAACCGCCAACCAGATTGAGCACATTGCGATTGATGGCAGGCACGCATCCGATATTCTGGATGTAAGAAGCTTAGAGGAGCCAAAATCGACTCGGACCACTATCTTGTGGCAGCCAGGTTGCGACTTCGAATATGCCTGGCGCAGAAAAATCGACTAACTTACTTACTTACTTATCAGGCCTGCGATCCATGGAGGATCTGAGCCTGAGCTATAGCTGCCTTCCATCCTTGACGGTCCCGGGCACGCTGCTTCCAGTTGTCAAGACCAAGATGTCCTACATCCGCGATTACTTGGTCTTTATACCGGAGGTTCGGTCTTCCTCTTCTTCTCGAACCAGGCGGCTCGGAGTCGAAGACCCTCTTAGCTGGAGCGTTGATGTCCATGCGGATGAGCCAGTGTAGTCGACGGATCCTTGCCTTCCGGACTACATCCACATCTTGGTACAGCTCGTAGAGTTCGCGGTTGTGTCTTCTTCTCCATTCACCTTCCTCACAGACAGGACCAAAATCGACTAAGGCCATCGGTATACAACGTCGCAAGAGACCGCCAGAGCCTATGCCAATCGCGTCTCCCTTAAGTTCTCGGAAAACCCTCCAACACCTGCTCAGACCGTACAACACCAATGGACCCGTTGTCAACAAGCCTTAGAAAGTGCTGCTTCTGAGATACTGGGTTTCAAACCACCACCAACAAGAAACCCATGGTTTGATGACGAGCGTAGGAGGGCACACGCAGCAAAGCAGCAAGCTTATCAAGAGGCGCTGCACAGAAGGACGAGAGCTGCTCGTGAGCATTTTGAGCAGAAGAGGAGGGAGGAGCATACGCTTGTCAACACAAAAAAAAAAAAAAAAAACAGAGCATGAGAAGCTCGCGGTCGTAGAGATGCTAAAGCAGGAATGATGTCCGGAGGTTTTATCAATGAATAAAACAAACATGCCAGGGATATAAGGCCAGAACGGAAGCCTGCAGGGACGAAAAACGAAACCTGGGAGTGGATTCACAGTCGGTACTAAGAATCTGGAAAGACTACTTCTGCAGACTGTATAACGGCGATGACGAAACAAATCCCTCTGTCAGGCGGGACCCTTTGACCCTTTCACAGTAGACGATGATAGCAGAGAATTCCGCCCCGATGACCTAGACGAAGTTAGGAATGCCTTTTCTAAACTTAAGTCCAACAAAGCTGCTGGAAAAGACGGACTACCTGCCGAGCTTTTCAAGGCAGCTGGAGATAACCAGCTCATCTGATAGATATGGTCAGAGAAATGCATGTGTGGTTTCAGACCCGGGAAATCCACTATAGATCAATTTATTCACACTGTGGTAGATCCTGGAAAAAACAAACGAGTTCCAGATCGACACCCACCATCTGTTTGTTGACTTTAAGGCTGCATACGATAGTATAAATAGAAACGAGCTATACAACGCCATGTCTAGTTTTGATATCCCTGCCAAACTCGCCAGGTTATGCAGGATGACATTGGTGAACTCTCGCTGCTCCATCAGGATCGGGAGCGACCTAACCGACAGCTTTTATATCAAAAAAGGTTTTAGACAGGGCGACACGCTATTGTGGGACTTTTTCAAAATCGTCCTTGAAAGGATCGTGCAAAACTCACTGGTCAATACGAGAGCACCATCTTTTTTACGTCCGCACAACTGCTCGCATATGCCGATGACATTGGCATAATTGGACGAAGTCAGCGAGATGTCATTGAGGCCTTTACGAGCATTGAGACGGAAGCGGCTAAAATGGGACTGGCGGCAAATGAGGGCAAAACGAAATATATGCTGTCGTCGAAAAAGGACACGAACCACCGTCTTGGCCAGGGCGCACATATTGGCAGGTAGGCAGGTATAATTTCGAGGTAGTCAAGGACTTCATCTACCTAGGCTCCGCAGTGACATGCAGCAATGACATCAGTGCCGAAATCGACGATGAGAAGCAGAGCTCTCTATCGAAAACACAAACAAGGTGACCGTATATAATATCCTTATCATCCCGGTCCTGTTTTATGAGACATGGATATTATCGAAAGCGGATGAGGAAGCCATTTGTTGTATTGAGAGAAAAATCCTGTGTACGATTTTCGTCCCGAACTGTACGGCGACATGAACGTAGCATGGCGTCTTCGGACCCAACGGCTAAGATGGCTAGGTCATGTAGGAGCGCATGGAAAACACAGCTCCATGACGGCCAAATTTAAGATGACGCAACCAAGTGGAAGAGGACCATAACCAACTAGGCGTGCGGCACTGAAGACTGCTGGAGAAAGACCGTGCCAGTTGGAGTGGTTTTTTTTAAAGAAGGCCCAGGTTCGCCATGAACTGTAGCGCCGAAAAAGAAGAAGAAGAACGCTCGCCCTCGGGGGCATTCAGTATTCGGGACCCAGCAACGAGTGATCAGTCGGTAATCACGCCATCTAGCGAGAAGTAGAGACAAACGTTGTAATAAAGGTGAAGCGCCCAAACAATTGCTCTGAATGGAATGAATACCAGCTCTATTTGCCCCATCCACAAAAAAGGCGATCCTACCTCTTGCAAGAACTATAGAAGTATATCCCTGCTCAATGTCGCATACTAGATCCTGTCCAGCGTATTGTATGAACGTCTAAAGCCATTTTCCACCGCACTAATCGGCAGCTACCAGTGCGGCTTCCGGCCCGGCAAATCGTCTATAGACCAAATTTTCACACTTCGACAAATCCTGGAAAAGACCAACGAGTTTCGAATCGATACACACCATCTTTGCATCGATTTCAAAGCCGCATACGACAGCATTCATCGTGAAGGACTGTTCGGTGCGATGGCCGAATTCGGGATCCCGGGAAAACTGATCCAGTTGTGTCGCGCCACGCTAAAAAATAAAAAAGGACTTCGAAACTGTTTGAAACATGCACTGGATTTTGGCAAGGAGATGCGCTGTCATGTGACTTCTTCAAGAGGGGCAGGCGTCAACAGGGAAGGCACTATCTTCTACAAGTCCGTCCAGCTGCTAGGATACTCCTCACTCGAAAGACCAAAGTCATGCTTTACAAAACGCTCATACTGTCAGTCTTACTGTACGGAGCCGAAAGCAGGACGGCGGAGCTGATTTCGGGTTCTTTCGAGCCAACCTGGTGGAGAGACTACGATCAGCGTTGAAGGAAAAAGATGTTGACTGGGAGAATCACGAGTTCGGAGTGGAAAAGCCTTCGACTTCCAGTGTACCAGCATTCGATATGCAGCAAATTTTGGCGGCGTATTTTTGAAGACCAGGATAGTTCCAGGATAACAACTGCGAGTAGCAGTGGCTCATTCCCGAGTAGATGCTACATCTGCTACCAGCGGGGGCACATTGCGAGAAACTGCCGTCTGCGAAGAAAGCGTTCGAGGTCTAATTCGCCGAAAGGAGACCAAGTGAGAGCACGCGGACACCGGATCGGAAGCAGTCATGGAAACGCGTCTGCCTTGTCGAGGCGACCTTGCGACATTGAATGGAGATATGGTTCATATACGAAAACCAAGGAACAGGTCACCGAGATCCGTCGTTTCCATGCGCTATCAGAAGATTCCTGGACTCTCGAGAAAGTCGGAAGGAAGCAGCGAGAAGATGCCGACCTGGCAGTCATCATCGATCACCAAGAACGAGATGTTCGACCAAGGTGCCAGCAAATATCCAGTGAAAGCCCAATAGTAAAAGCTTACTGGGCTCGATGGCAGAGTTTGAAGCTGAAGAACGGTTGCCCCTGCCGCAGTTGGGAAAGTGAGAATGGGGACATTGTAAATGATCTGCTGGTGATTCCAAAGGGGCAAATCGACGAAGTCATCTGAGTATGCCACGAAGGGCCAAGCGGGGGTCATCTTGGTGTTAACAAAACTGTAGAAAAGATTAAGAGACGTTTCTATTGAGTAGGATGCCATGAATCGGTCACAAATTTCATTCGCAAGTGTTAACAATCTGCGAAGGGAAAGGGTCCACTTAGGAAAACTCGAGAAAATATACAGCATATGGAGCACCGTTCGAACGTATCGCCTTGGATATTGCAGGCCTATTCCCAACGAGCAACGCTGACGCAGAATTACTTTTGCTAACCGCTGCGCAGTGGGTAGTGTGTTGGCCTCTGACGCCAATGACACGGGATCGAATCCCGCACAAGCCATGTCATCGAACGTGTTTTTCACGGTGTTTCTCCTCAGCGGGGTTCTGACAAAACCCCCTGTAGTAAGATTGTCATGAAAAGCTTCTCGAAATTCGCCGTTCGGAACCGGCAATAAACTGTAGGTCCCTTTCACCTATGGGAAAATGAAATCACACACAACATGGGTGATTGAGAGAAGCTCGGCTCAGGTCCTTCATGGACTGTAACGCCAACATACATACATACAACCGCTGCTTCTTTGGGGTCAAGAGGCAATTGAGAAGTAGAGCCATCGCTCGAAAAAGCAAAGTTGCGCTGTATAAAGCCTTAATCATCCCGGTCTTCCTCTATGGCAAAGAGGCCTAGACTTTAACGAAACCGGATGAAGGGGCTCTTGGTCGTTTCGAGAGGAAAATGTTGCATTCAATCTAGGGTCCCGTTTGTATAAACGGGGAGTGGAGGAAACGATACAACGACGAACTATACGGGTTGTACAGCGACATCGGCCTGGTACGACGTATGCGGATTCATCGTCTAAGATAACTAGGCGATGTAGAGCGAATGGAAAACACAGCTCCGGCCCGAAGACGACGACCGAATCTAAGGTGGAAGGGGACCTTAACCAACTGGAAGTGCGTCACTGGAAACAACTGGCAAAAGACCGTGCCAGCTGGAGAAGTTTGTTGGTTGAGGCCTAGGCTTACACCGGACTGTAGCGCCACCTAAGTAAGTAAGTAAGTATCTTTTGTCCAGCAGTCTCTGTAAAAGCCTTATCATAACATTTTGAAGAGTACAAACAATTTATGATACAAGAGGTACACTTGTGAGTTAATTGAATAGTTTCTTTCTTATTGAATTTAAATGGAGGAAGAGTACATAAAAACAAAGAAGTTTTATACAATACAACATAGAGCACAACAAGTTGACATTAACACAACCTTAACGTAGGGTAGATGATATACAGTGGTGGCCTTATAAATAGCACAGCCTTATTCAAATGTGTATTTGCTTGCAATACACACACATTTACAAGCTGCACAGGAGTAAAGCCATAATATCCCAAGGTAGTACCGTTATGAATATGAAAACATACTACAAGGAAGATACCGTTAGGTGTTCCTGGTCTTGCAATCGTTAGAGTTGGTGATCCTTGCAAATTGGGTGTTCATATAAATAGCACATATCATGGTGTCAGGAAAAAAAATATTTTTCAGTGATTTAAGTGAGGTTAGTGTGAATCTTTTTAAGGATAGCCATAATTTTTTTTTTTTTTTTTTTTTTTTTTTTTTGTTGAAGGCTTCTGCTATCCGCTGGAGCACTCAGACGCAATCACTGGTCCATTGTACTCCAGACAGACACCTTACGTTACTGTATTTTCTCCGTTTTCCGGAGAAAAATTTGAAGGAGCTTCAGTGATGTAGAGCTAAAGGATTCGGCACACACCACGTCGGCTCCAAGGGTGCGCCACCGTATGCGAGCAAAGGCGGGATAATAACAGAGGAAATGCTCTGCAGTATCATCCTCCTCTTCGCCGCATGCAGCACAGGCAGGCGTCTCACTGATGCCGAGCACGTAGAGATGCTTGGCAAAAGTGTAATGGCCCGTGATAACTCCCACAACCCTTCTGCAGTCGATTCTCCTTAAAGACAGGAGGAATGCTGCAGATCTCTTGCAGACATCAGGGCATACGCGCTTTGTCGTCCTGCATCCTGGACAATTCCTCCATCTACTATTGTGTGTAGTTAACACCCAGTCGTTAATGAGGGAATTAATGGCAGACCTAGATCGGGTTCAGGTCCTGGGAAGCTCTCCTCTGAACTCATTCTGGCGAGTTCACCAGAGATCTCATTTCCTGGGGTCCCAGAGTGACCTGGAACCCATACAAGCCTTAATGAATTCAGTCTACCGAGTCTGTACAAGAAGGACTTGAGTTCAAGCACTAATTCAGAGCTAGTTAAGGGGTTGCACATAGCTTTGAGTGCAGCTTGGCTGTCACTATGTTTCCCTTCCACCTGTGCTTCACAACATAGTGCATGGCCATTTGGATTGCGTATATCTCTGATTGGAAGACAGACGCATATTTTCCTAAGGAGAAGTGCAGTCGGATGTTTTCGCGCTCAAAGAAGACCCCAGCACCGGACCCCCGCCCAGATCTGGAGCCATCCGTGAAAATACGAAGACTATCCTTTCCAGGTTCAGTATACAGCCATAGCCAATCCTGACGCCATGGAAACTCGACTGTGAAATTACGACGCAATAGGATAACGGGCGTCAGTGCGTCAGAAGGCATATCCATGAGACAGGGGTCGCAGGACAATTCTTGCACAAGCACACCGTTATTCCTATGGGAGTTCTACCAAAAGCCATTTCTCTTCAGACGAGACATGGCTTTCAGAGCACACCCACTGATAAATATATCAAGAGGTGGAAGGTTCATCATAACATCTAGAGCAGCGCCCGGCGTGCTGGGGAAAGCCCCCGTGCAGCTGAGACAAACCGTTCTTTGAAGTTTGGTGAAAGAGGCTACGACGTGTTTGCGTTTTAGTCTGTTCCACCAGACAACCGATGCATATGAGATTATAGGTCTTATCATTGCCGTGTAGATCCAAAGGACCTTTGCCGGCGATAAGCCCCATGTTTTGCCAAAAGCTCCTTTGCATTGCCAGAAAGCTGACAGCGCTTTGGTGGTTTTTGACTCAACATGTTTTGACCAGAGAAGCTTATTATCTAAGATGACTCCTAGATACTTAGCCTCCTTGGATATCGGGATGGAAGTGCCTTTTAGTACCAGCTGAGTCATGTCAGTATTTTTCCTCCATCTCGTAAAGAGAACGACATCGGTCTTAAAAGAATTGACTGACAGCCCATTTCTGGTACACCAATCATCGATCACATTTAGCGCCGCCTGTGCTTTGCGACGGACAGTCGCCAAACATGAGCCGACAGAAAGAATGGCGACGTCATCCGCATAGGCCTGGGCGTAGATTCCAGAGACATTGAGAGCATCAAGCAGGGAATCGACCACCATGCACCATAACAGCGGAGACAGGACGCCACCTTGAGGGCACCCCTGTTTACGCCAGATTTGACACACTGGGCGAGGCCTGCATCAGCGGTCAATGTCCTGTTCATTAGCATTGCTTTGATCCAAATCCAATCCCGTAAGGGACTTGCGGAAGATTGCTGTAAGGAAAACAAAAAAAGAAAAACGTCAGAAGTGACTGACAGAATTATCCACAAAATCAGTGGCAGCGACCTTTTCATAAATCGGTGGATACTGCTCTGCATAGGGTAGTCTCTACGATAGAAAAATCCTACATCACAAGGTGGCGTTCTGTCACCCCTCCTATGGCTTGTGGTCGACGGAATGGCCAAGATTCTGGAGACGGAGGGTTTTAATGTCACAGCCTACGCCGATGACATTGCCGTTTTAGTCTCTGGAAAATTTCCGCAGGTCCTCAGCGATAGACTAAGCTATGCACTGATATTAGTGGATAGCTGGGTCAAGGGGCGAGGTCTGGGAGTAAATCCGGCGAAAACAGAGGTAGTTCTCTTTACAAGGAAAAGATCTGTACCAAGATACACCTACCCCCGTACGAATGGTATAGATCTGATCCCTGGAAAATCTCCCAAATATCTTGGCATAAGTTGGAGAGAAAATATTGAGGAAAGAATCAAAAAGGCCTATGTGGCACTATATTCGCGCAAGGTAGCCTTTGGAAAGACATGGGGCCTCAAACCGAGGTTAGTACATTGGTTGTACACTGCGGTGGTAAGACCTATCCTAGTCCATGGCTCGGTTGTCTGGTGGAAGGCGCTTGAGAAAAAGTGTCATCTTCAGAGTGTGTCAAACGTTCAAAGAGCAGGCTGTCTGGCGGTGACGGGATCTATGAAGTCCACACCAACGGCGGCTCTTGAAGTCATGCTGAACCTCCCACCCCTGGACATGTACTGCGAGAGCGCCGCAACCAGAACTGCGCTAAGATTACAGGAATCAGGTCTCTGGAAAAGGAGTCCTCACGGACATACGTCAGTCTTGGATCGATGGGCCGTCTCGAGATTCAGAACCGTAACGGACTATGTCACCCGACTTCCTTCCTGGGAGAGGAGATTCTCTATTAGAATTCCCTCCAGGAAGGAATGAACCGGTAATTTGGTACGCACGGAAAGTGAACTGGCACTCTACACCGACGGATCCAAAATGGATGTTGGCACAGGTGCAGGAGTCTACTTTGAGTCTCGGGATATGCATCGCTCCTACAGGCTCGATGATGGATGCAGTGTCTTCCAAGCTGAGGTCTTCGCTATCAAGCAGGCAGCGGACCTGATTAGCAAAGAGAATATCACAGGAAAAAGGATCAGCATCTATGTTGACAGCCAGGCAGCCATTAAGGTTCTGCAGGCAGCATGGATAAGATCCAAACTCGTCATACTCTGCAAGAGAAGTTAGAAGAGATATCCAATGTAAATGAGGTGACCCTTTGCTGGGTACCTGGTTATATGAATATCTCCGGAAACAAGAGGGCGGCCGAGCTTGCTAGGGTGGGATCAGGTGCTAACATTGCGCAGATCTCAGCTGAGGCCAAAGCACCACTCAGTGCGCTCTACAGGGAGATACAGACGGAGCTATTGGTGAAAGCCAATAAGCTCAGGTGATACATGCCCAACGGCGAGATCGACTTGGCCCGTCTATGATAAGGAAAGAACGGAAAATCTGCTGAAGTTCAATCGTGGGAACATTCGACTGGCAGTCTGTGCCCTCACCGGGCACTGCATGCTATCCTACCATGCAGCTCGGCTAGGCCAGCCCTACAATGACTTCTGCAGAAGCTGCAGGGACGAAGAGGAAATTGAGTCCGTTCGTCACCTGCTGTGCGAATGTCCGGCGCTAGCCCAAAAAAGGAATATATTCCTGGGAAGATACTTCCTTTCGGCACTAGAAGAGGTAGGTAATATTGGGCTGAACAGAATACTGGGATTTTTATCCTCGTCTAGCTGGTTCAGCTCGACGGAAAATGTATAGGTATCAACGGGTTAAACAAAACAAGTGGGCACAATGGACTCAACGTAGTCTACGTGAGCCTTGACTTTATGTCAAAAGGGCACCCATATACCTAACCTAACCTGACCTTTTTATAACTTCCCGGGAGATAAAGCAACAACTACCTGACCAACACAATGTCCAAATATCAGCTAACTGTTAGTCGCTAGTTAATTGAATTCCAGCTTCATGGAAGAATCACCAGTGGTGGGGTGGCGTTGCCATGACATGGCGTTGGACCAATTGTGAAAATAAATGGCATTATGAATCAACATCAATAAGAGCTAATCCTGGAGAACCAAATGGAGCCATATACCGACGTCTCTATGCCTGTATCATGGATTTTTATGAATGACAACTATCCAAAGCATACTTCGCGGATAGTGAAGAATTGGCTTTCGGAGCGGCAAATTTTCCTGCTTGATTGGCCAGCCAAAAGTCCCGATCTGAATCCTACCGAGAATCTTTTGAATGATGTTGACCCCCTTTTTAAAGACTCCAGCTCAAAAAAATTTAGAAGAATTTCGGCAAACCATAAAGGCTGCTTGGGAAGCTATACCTGCCCAGAAATGTAAGCGCTTAGTAGAGAGATTGCAAAAACCTTGTCAAGAGTGATAAGGAACAAGGAATATCCTACAAAATATTAATAAACCATTTACTTATACATTCGTTTCTTTAGAGTATTTATTCATTCTTTTAAGTGTTCCGCTGACTGTGCTATTTAAATGAACAACTAAAGGGTCCGCCATCTAACGTTTTTTTTTTTTCAAGTAGTGCTTATTTCGCCCCGACAAGAAACCCGTGGTATGATGGCGAGTGTGAGCAGAAAAAGGCAGCAACCGACGAGGCGTACCAAAAGGCGCTGCAGAGGAAAACCAGGGCAGCGCAAGAAGAGTACCGAGCCAGAAGAAGGGAGGAGAAAAAACTACTGCGACAAAAGAAAAGAATCTTCGCAGCCTCCCAGTTCAAGGATATCGAGGAGTCTAGGGATAAACATAAAATACGTGCCTTCTTCAAGAAAGCCAAAGGTCTTGCAGGAGGCTTCAAAAAGGGCACCCTGGTTCTTCGAAACTGCGAGGGTAATCCTGTCACCGACCCGCAGGGAATAGTGGATGTATTTAAGCAGCATTTCCAACAGCTGCTTAACGAGCATGACCAAGAGAGAGTGGTAGGGACCGAGGAAATCCCAACTCCAGCCGCTGAAGTAGTCCTCCCACCCAGCATCGAAGCAGTCGGCACAGCTATTCAAAAGCTGAAAAACAACAAGGCCGCAGGCTCAGATGGCTTGCCATCAGAGCTCTTCAAGGCTGGCGGCGATGTTCGGTAGGGAGCATGCACCAGATCATCTGCAGAATTTGGGAAGATGAAAGCATGCCCGACGACTGGAATACCAGCTTTATATGCCCCATCCACAAAAAAGGCGATCCTACCTCTTGCAAGAACTATAGAGGTATATCCCTGCTCAATTTCGCATACAAGATCCTGTCCAGCGTATTGTGTGAACGTCTAAAACCATTTTGCATCACACTAATCGGCAGCTACCAGTGCGGCTTCCGGCCCGGCAAATCAACTATAGACCAAATTTTCACACTTCGACAAATCCTGGAAAAGACCAACGAGTTTCGAATCGATACACACCATCTTTTCATCGATTTCAAGGCCGCATACGACAGCATTCATCGTGAAGAACTGTTTGGGGCGATGGCCGAATTCGGGATCCCGGTAAAACTGATCCAGTTGTGTCGCGCTACGCTAAAAAACACGCGATGCACCGTGCAACTCGGTTCTAGGACCTCGGAACCATTCGAAACATGCACCCGATTTCGGCAAGGAGATGCGCTGTCATGTAACTTCTTCAACCTGGTGCTGGAGCAGATAGTGCGACGGGCAGGCGTCAACAGGGAAGGCACTATCTTTTACAAGTCCATCCAGCTGCTAGGATACGCGGATGATATCGACATCATCGCGTGTTCTCGCCGTGGCATTGTGGAAGCATTCACGGCGATTGAAGAACAGGCGAAACGAGTTGGTCTTAAGATCAATGAGGACAAAACGAAATACATGCTGTCAAGCAAAAACCAATCCGTCGCTCACCACCTGGGACAAAATATAACAGTTGACAGCTACAATTTCGAGGTAGTTAAGGAGTTTGTCTACCTCGGGGCAAACGTAAATTCCACAAATGACACCACAGTGGAGATCCGGCATAGAATCGCCCTTGGCAACCGTTGCTACTTCGGCTTGTCCAAACAACTGGGGTCAAGACTCCTCACTCGAAAGACCAAAGTCATGCTTTACAAAACGGTCATTCTGCCAGTCTTGCTGTACGGAGCCGAAATCTGGACGATAAGCAGGACAGCGGAGCTGATTTTGTGTTCTTTCGAAAGAAAAATTCTGCGCCGGATATTTGGTCCTGTCTGTGAGGAAGGTGAATGGAGAAGAAGACACAACCGCGAACTCTACGAGCTGTACCAAGATGTGGATGTAGTCCGGAAGGCAAGGATCCGTCGACTACACTGGCTCGGCCACATCGAGCGCATGGACATCAACGCTCCAGCTAAGAGGGTCTTCGACTCCGAGCCTCCTGGTTCGAGAGGAAGAGGAAGACCGAACCTCCGGTATTAAGATCAAGTAATCGCGGATGTAAGACATCTTGGTCTTGACAACTGGAAGCAGCGTGCCCGGGACCGTCAAGGATGGAAGGCAGCTATAGCTCAGGCTCAGATCCTCCATGGATCGCTGGCCTGATAAGTAAGTAAGTAAGTAAGGTGTGCAAGGCCGTTTCGACTGATTTACCTTTGCAATAGGCATTGCAGATTGACGCTGGATCAAGGTTGTGTCGTATATGAACGTCTATTAGCCTTTCCAGGGTTTTTAGTACAAAGGATGATAGAGAGATAAGCCTAAGATCCTTGGGTGGTGTATGGGAAGTTCTACCAGCCTTGAAAATTACCCTTGCGGACTTTCACTTTTCTGGTATATTGCTTATTGTTAACTCCTTCTTTATCAGCTCGCAGCATAAATGTCAAAGCGCGATGACATTTGGAAGAAGAGAAGCACCGTCAGCTCCGTATGTTCGTTATCTTGTGAAAAAAGTGAAAGAAACTGGCATCCTCATCGATAAACCAAAGCGTGAAAAGCCAAAAACAGTGCGTACACCCGAGAATATTGCCGCTGCGGCAGAAACTGTGCGTGAGGCGCCATCAACATCAATTCACCGTCGTTCTCAACAATTTAACATTTCGGAGACATCATTGAGACGAATTTTGCATAAAGACCTTGGTATGACGCCATACAAAGTCCAATTGGTTCAGGAGTTGAAGCCAACTGACCATCCAATGCGTTTTCGCTTCGCTAAGTGGGCCTGCGATCGACTTACAAAAGATGCCGATTTTGCCAAAAAAATCATCTTTTCAGATGAAGCTCATTTTGATCTTGGCGGGTATGTAAACAAGCAAAATTGTCGCATTTGGGGCACATAAAACCCGCTCGCATACATTGAAAAGCCGGTGAACCCAAAACGAGCCACTGTTTGGGGCGGATTTGGTCCAGAGGCATAATTGGGCCATTTTTCTTCGAAAATGAGCAAGGAGTGGCCATTACAGTCAATGGCGATCGTTATCGGGCCATGTTGAACGAATTTTTGTTCACAAAAATTGAGGAGGAGTATATTGGCAACATTTGGTTTCAACAGGACGGCGCTACGTACCACACAGCCGAAGCTACACTCAATGTTTTGCGCCCTGTTTTTGAAGATCGCATTATCAGCTGCAGAGCTGATGTCGTTTGGCCTCTTCGGAGCTGCGATTTGACACCGTTGGACTATTATTTGTGGGGTGCCGTCAAAGATGAGTGTTACGCCGACACGCCAGAGACAATTGACGCTTTAAAGGACAATATTCGTGAAGCCATTGGTGAAATACAGCTGCACACAATCGATAATGTGCTTAAAAACTGGACCGATCGTGTAGGCTACTGCATGGCCAGCCCAGGCAGCCATTTGAATGAAATTATTTTCCCATACTAACCGGAAGGATTGTACTTTCAAATAAAAAAAAGAAATTTGAGAAAATATTCAGTAGTTTTAAGGGTTCCGTACCCAAAGGTAAAACGGAACCCTATTACTAAGACTTCGCTGTCCGTCCGTCCGTCCGTCTGTCACCAGGCTGTATCTCATAAACCGTGATAGCTAGACAGTTGAAATTTTCACAGATGATGTATTTCTGTTGCCGCTATCACGACAAATACTAAAAACAAAATGAATATTTAAGGGGGGCTCCCATTTCGTGCGCGAGTCCGACTCGCACTTGGCCGGTTTTTTTATAGCATTTTCAAAAAAAAAAGTTATTTGGCGGACCCTTTACTTTTTCATTTTTTCCCATTTTGAATATTTTTTTTTTTTTTTTTTGAGTTGATTAAAGGATAAATGTGTTTTTTAATAAAGTACATATAAACGCACATCAGTTATAAAACAAAAAAAGGAGAACCTCTTTTAATACTTTTGGCACAACACAATGTATAAGAACTCACGGGTGTGCTATTTATCTGAGCGCCACTGTAGGGGTATGTGGATATATTATCGTATTGTTACTATAATTCACTCTTTAAAGTGAAAAAATCAACTAAACATTCGGTAGGTATGTTTCAAACGATCTGATAAATGCTTACTATGTATAAGTATATAGAATTTGTTTAATATTGTTTTCTTTACAACTTTTTCCTTTAAAGTCTATAAACACTTAACGACTATTTCTAGTGTAGTTGTCATAAGGCTTACGTTTCATGTAACTTACTTATGTGATATATCCCTTAATTTCTTTTATTATACATACGTATATAGATACTCTTTTCTTTTTGTACATATGTATGTGCAGATGTACTTTTTTGGCGAAACTCTGAGTTTGTTTTAAATACGTGTATCTATTTTACAAAAGACGTCCCGAAAAGCAAAACAAAAAACTGACAACTGAAATAAGAGTCATCAATAGTTACTTCGATTGTCAGTTGGTTGTTTGAAACACCCTGTATGTTTTTGAGTAACGCATAGTACATTTCTAACCTACACCATCCATCGATAGTTGAAGATAGATTTTAATTTCATTAAAAATAAAAAACAAAAATTATTTTTTTTCGACACGCTGATCAGAAGCGTTTTTGCACTCTTCTTTCGTTTGATATGACCAGCAACACGACTTGATAAAGTAGGGTTTCAAAAGGCCTAAATGTTTGTAACTAAAGTAACTAGAGTCACTGGCAAAATTATTTACACGTTGCAATGCTTGTTTCGTAAGCAACCTTTTAAACTGCACAACTCCTAAAATAACAATAAATCGTCCATGATTTTTCTCAATTCCAACCTTTTTTTTTAAACAGTAAACGCACCATAACGGACACAGGCTGATTGATCTTGCTACGGGGCGAAATCTCCTTCTAGCCAGTACGCGCTTCCCGCACTTCGATATACACAAAGGCACCTGACGATCTTTTGATCAATCGACTACTAACCAGATTGATCACATCGCGATCGACGTCAGACACTCCTCCACTATTCTTGATGTCCAAATTTTCCAAGGGGCTAACATCGACTCGGATCACTATCTTGTAGTAGCCAAGATGCGCTTACGGATATCACGAATATAACGCTATCCACGCTCCACGCTATCAACAGCAGTGGAGCCCTTGCAAACAAGCCCTGAAAAGCTCTGCATCCGAGGTTTTAGGTTTCAAGGCTCCACCACGAAGAAACACCTGGTTCGATGACGAGTGCAGGAGGATTCATACAGCGAAGCAGGATACATATAAGGCCTCGCTGCATAAAAGAACAAGAACAGCTCGTGAGCTCTACGAGTTAAAAAGAAGGGAGGAACATAAGCTTCTTAGAAGAAAGAAGAAAGAGCACGAGAGCAGGCGTAACGGTCGAAAGTTTTATCAACAGATAAAGGGAACATGCCAAGGTTATAAAGCCAGAACGGAAGCCTGCAGGGATGAGAACGGACATCTAGTAGTAGAACCGTAGTCGATGCTGAGAACATGCAAAAACCATTTCTGCAGACTATATAACGGCGATGTTAGTCAATATACCGCTGTCAGGCAGAATAATCCATTTCTAATCGACGGAGACCGCAGAGAATTCTGTCCCTCTGACCTCGACGAAGTTAAGATTGCCGTATCGAAGCTCAAGTCGAATAAAGCTGCTGGCGCAGACGGACTGTTTGCTGAGCTCTTCAAGGCAGCTGGGGATGACCTGGTTGGGAGCATGCACCAGCTCATCCGTAAGATGTGGTTAGAGGAAAGCATGCCCGAGGAATGGAGTCTCAGCATCGTATGCCCGATCCACAAGAAAGGAGACCCCTCTGATTGCGCCAACTATAGAGGAATAAGTCTCCTTAACATCGCCTACAAAATCTTCTCTGTCGTTTTGTGTGAACGCCTGAAGCCTTTTGTAAATAAGCTGATAGGTTCTTATCAGTGCGAATTCAGGCAAGGGAAGTCCACCATCGACCAATGAATTTCAAGTCGACACTCACTACCTATTTGTCGACTTCAAAGCCGCATACGACAGCGTAATTAGAGACGAGCTATACAACGCTATGTCTACCTTTGACATACCTGCTAAACTCGTCAGACTATGCAGGATGACTTTGGAGAATGCTCGCTGCTCCATCCGAATCGGTGAACACCTTACCGATAGTTTTGATGTCAAAAAAGGATTTAGGCAGGGCGATGCGCTGTCGTGTGATTTCATCAACATCATATTGGAAATGATTGTGCAAAAATCACTGGCCAATACAAGAGGAACAATCTATTTCAAATTCTCGCAACTCCTTGCATACGCCGACGATATTGACATAATAGGTAGATCACAGCGAGATATCAATGAGGCGTTTGCGAGTATTGAGATGGAGGCCTCGGTAAACGAGGGCAAAACTAAATATCTGCTGTCATCAAAAAAGGACGCTCACTACCGACGTCTTGGCCAGAACGTTTGTATTGGCAGATATAAGTTCGAGGTAGTTAAGGACTTCGTCTACCTTGGCTCCGCAGTGACCTGGAACAACGACATCAGTTCCGAAATAAAACGCAGAATCACTCTTGCCAATCGCTGTTTCTTTGGGCTCAGGAGGCAACTGAGTAATAGAGCCCTCTCCCGAACGTATGTATGCATGTATGTATGTTGGCGTTACAGTCCATGAAGAACCTGAGCCGAGCTTCTCTCTATCACCCATGCTGTGTGTGATTTCATTTTCCCATAGGTGAAAGGGACCTACAGTTTATTGCCGGTTCCGAACGGCGAATTGCGAGAAGCTTTTCATGACAATTTTACTACAGGGGGTTTTGTCAGAACCCCGCTGAGGAGAAACACCGTGAAAAACACGTTCGATGACATGGCTGTTTCGGGATTCGATCCCGTGTCATCGGCGTCAGAGGCCAACACACTACCCACTGCGCTACGGTGCCCCCGAACGACAAAATTTATATAAGACCCTTATCATCCCGGTCTTGTTGTACAGCACAGAAGCATGGACACTATCAAAAGCGGATGAGGAGGCCCTTGGTCGGTTCGAGAGAAAGATTTTGCGCGTGATTTTTGGGCCTATAAACGCAGACGGGGGATGGAGGAGAAGATTCAACCACAGACTTTACGGGCTGTACGGCGACATGAGCCTAGTCAGGTGTCTACGGATTCAACGCCTAAAATGGCTGGGCCATGTAGAGCGAATGGACACCACAGCTCCGGCTAGGAGAGTCTTTGAAACCAACCCCGAGGGACTTAAGATGGCGCACACAGGTGGAAGGGGACCTCAGCCAACTGAGTGTGCGGCAATAGAAAAGGCTAGCAAAAGATCGTGCTAGATGGAGGGGCATGTTGGTTGAGGCCCACTAAGAAGAAGAAGAAGAAGTGGGGTACAAATTTCACAACATCGTTAACAAATTGAATGAACAGGAGTGGACCGATGTGGCTACCTTGTGGGACACCTGACGCTACCTGAATTTGTACGGAAGTGTGATTTCTAAACTTCACGAATTGGCTTCTATATACTAAAAAGGATGATAGCCATCTGTGAAAAATCTTAGGAAAACCAAGTCGTCCACAATTGTTTAGCTCAAGAGCTGTTTAACAAAGAGCTGCCATTGTAGCAAAGTTCCAGATAGGTGTTTCGGCCACGGAACCTGCAGAAAACTGCGGTTGTACGCGGTAAACAATTTATAATCAAATTTCAAAATTTAAAGAATGTGGAATGTATTGGAAATAAAAGTGGGAGAGGCAGACAAAGGGTGACATCGAATAGAGATGATGCTAACATTGGTCGGTCCTTCAAAAAAAAGAAAACCCATGTGTCTTAAGTGCACTCGCGGACCTAAACAAGGATCGGGAAAACAAGATCATTGAAAGAACATTGCGTCAAAGGCTGAAGAGAAATAAGGTAAAAACCTACGTCATCCAGAAAAAGCCGTACATAACCCCCAAAGTGAGGAAAATCGAGAGATCAATCCATCTCAAGCAATATACTCTAACAGCCTTCCTTGACATAGAGGGTGCCTTTAACAACGTCACTCCGAAAGCAATAATAGATGGGCTAGAAAAGCTAAAGGTGGAGAGGACTCTGATAGAGCTGATCAGCGAGTTGTTATTAACGCGCAAGATTCACTCTAAGTGGGGAAGCCTAGTAACTACCAGAGTGGTTACCGAGGGAACCCCGCAAGGTGGGGTCCTCCCACCTCTTCTCTGGAATGTAGTTGTGAACGAACTACTAATCAAACTGGAGAAAGAAGGCCTGGACGTTGTTGCCTACGCCGATGACGTTGCCATCTCAATCTCAGGCAAATACCTATCCACACTGAATGACCGCATGCAATCGGCGTTCTCATTTCTGTGCAAATGGGCGAATAGCAACGGGCTCAGGATTAATCCCCAGAAAACGGAGCTCGTGCTATTTACCAAAAAGCATAAAATCCCGGAAAACTGCCCTATCACTCTGCTCGATACCAGGCTAACCTATTCCTCTAGTGTATAAAGCTCTAAAATTACCAGATCACTGCAGCGTTTTCCAGGCGGAACTGTTGGCAATAAAAGAGGCTTTGTCTTGGCTGAAGTGGAACGTAATATCCACCACGGATATTCGCATTCTCACAGACAGTCAAGCAGCCCTAAAGTCGTTGGAGTCCTATGTGTACACATCAACATCTAGTCTCGACTGTCGCCGATCTCTTAACGAGATGGCAGAACAATTCAACATACAGCTTATCTGGGTACCGGGACACAGCGACATTACAGGTAATGAAAAAGCCCACACACTCGCCAAACAAGGAACGACGCTACAATCAATGGTGGCTTGTGAGGGAGTACCCCTTACAACCATTAAACATAATCTGGCCAATCTCTCTGGGACATACCTGCGTCATCACCAATCAGGTAAATCTGGCGTCGGCCTGACAGCCAACGCACAAGGAGTATAATCTCCCTAAAAAGAACTGACATCTACAAGGTCATTGTGTCATCACAGAACACTGCCTCATTGGCAGTCACGCACAAAATCTAGGAATAGTTCCGGATGATTTCTGCAGAAGCTGTAAGGACGAGGAGGAGGTCGAATCCATTCACCACCTTCTCTGTGCCTGTCCAGCTTTTTGCAACATCAGGAAACGTTACCTAGGCTCTTACTTCCTTAACGGTCTGACAGATGTTCAGAAAGTAGGGATACCTGACCTTCTTAACTTCTTAAGAAGCACAAAATGGTTCCACGAATAGGGGGGTAAAACCCCCTCGTAGCTGCACAACGGGCCTCCCTGGCCTATGTGCATTCTTCTCAATTCTGGGAAGGATACAAGCCTGCCTACCTACCTAACTCCCAAAAAAAATCAGGTCAGATTATAATTTTCCTAGAGAGCACATTACCAAACCACCAGAGTTTTGAAGGATCATTCTTTGGCCGAATGGAACTGCTTGCTCCTTAGATGGTATCAATGGACCAAAACAACACATCACGCAACCCAGGAGAAATTCCAAATATGTCGAGATCATGATGTGGTGTACGCTCCCTTGTCAGATGCTCCGATAATATGACATACAATCATTTTAAATGATTATGCACTGGTAGCAGGACAGGGCACAGTGATTAGTGTGTTGGACTCTGGCGCACGATGAGTGAGTTCGGATCCCGATAACACGGGTAAAAGCCCCCGTAGTAAACTTGCCGTGAAAAGGCTTCTCGACTCACGCCGTTCGAAATCGGCCTTAAACCGGTGAAACCTTTCACCTACTTGAAAAATAAATCACACACAACATGGGTGATTGAGAGAAGCTTGGCGCTAGTCCTTCATAGCCTGTAACTAAAAGAAGATAGAAGAAGAAGCAGGCCTAAAAAACTATCGGCAGTCATTTTATACTACAACAGGACAATGTGCCGATACATACAGGTTTTTAAGCATGGAGTGCTGAGGTTGAAATCGAAGTAAGGATTCGAATTAACACTTCCCAACATACGAGAAATGGGGTCATTGGAGCCATAGATGGTACGGGGGTCGGGTAGATAGAAGAGACGGGTATTTTGTACATTTCGAGGATTAGTGTTGATAGAGACAGAGTCATAGAGGATCGCGCAGTCAATGGTACCTGAAAGGAGTCGATGAATGAAGAGAATGCCAGATACAGTTCCTCTTTCCTCCATCGTGTTCATGTTGATTATTTTAAGACGGTCTTGATAGGGAGGTAGGATCAAAGGATTGTTCCAGGGGAGACCTCGAAGTGCTAAACGTAAGAATCGGCGTTGGATGCTTTCGATTCTAGGAAGAGGTTGGGAGGCGTTGGATGCTCTCGTTGGTAGGGAGACCACAATTGAGATGTGTATTCAAGAAGGTTGTGTAGAGAGATCGGGTAACGTAGGGGTTGGAGAATTCTTTATATCATCGCTTCACGAAACCGAGAACTGAATTAGCTTTAAGGATTATCTCGTCGATATGTGTGGAAAAATGTAACTTCTGGTCACATAATATGTATGCCAAGATCGCGGTAAGCCTTAACCATGGCAATGAGCTGATTATTTAGGAAGTAGAGAGGAGAAGGAGATTCGATTCGTTTACGCGAAAAAGTGATGGATTGGCATTTGGGAATGTCTAGCTCCAAGCAGTTTTTGGAACACCAGGGGGAAAAACTGTTGAGATCTATTTGGATAAGGGAACAGTCGTGACTGTAGGAAATAGTCTTTAAGAACTTAGCATCGTCCGCATATAGTGAGATGTGGAAATGCTTAATCACCATTTCAATATCGTCCATGGTAAGAAAAAATAGAAGTGGACCTAAATGGCTACCTTGCGGGACTCCGGATGAAGTTAAAAAAGGCTTAGAAAAAAGCAGATCTAAAGCGAACACTATAATAGCAACTGTTCAGGTAGGAAGATATCCACTTCAAAGAACTGGGACCGAAGCCAAGGGAAGACGATTTGAAGAGTGTTAGCCTGGGGGAAATTTCATCAAAGGCTTTACTGAAATCGGTAGAAATAACGTCGACTTCATTGCCATTCCCTAAGGCCGAGAGGGTAAAGGACACAAATTCAACAAGGTTTGTGGTTGTAGATCTGCATTTGAGAGAACCGTGTTGTCTAGGGAAGGTTAAAGCCTTGCAACGAAAACCTAAAATTTCGTATAAAATGTTCGGCAATGGGACAATAATTGTTGATATTGTCCTTTGGACCTTTTTGTGTATAGGGGCTATCAATGAGGTTTTCCATAACTGGGTGAGTTCACCTAAACATAGTGATAAAGTGAGGATTTTCGAGAGAGGATTGAGGAGCATTTTTTTAGGAATATGGCAGGCAGACCATCGGGTCCAGGAGTGAATTCATTCAGGAGTCGACTGTACAAGGAAGAAAAGGTCCAAGGGAGAAATTCCAGAACAAAGGAGTCGTCGGTGAAAGATTGTTTAAAATAGATTGTAACAAAGTTGGCGATAATGTTGGGGTCAGTTGAGGCTTGATTTTTGAAGGAGAGAGAGAGGTCGGGTTACCATCAGATTTTCTTTTGTAGTTAACAAACGTAAAGAAGGACTTAGGATCACTTATAAGATTGGCTTGCGTTTCAGCTAAACTGCGTTGATAGAGAGAATTGTAAAGGGCGGTTAAGTGAAGAAAGCTACCTCAACCTTAGGTGTAAAGCGATTTGTGTAAATAATTTTGCCAGTGTTCGATGGCTTACTTTCTTGAGTTGAGTTTCTTGAGTTTTTAACAATTACTTGTAGGACATGAACTATTTTTTTCTTGCTCCCTGTTTAAAAAAAGATTGAAATTGAGAACAATCATGGACGATTGTTATTTTAGAAGTTCTGCAGCTTTAAAGGCTGCTCAAATAGGAAGCATTGCAATGTGACTGTACATATGTTGTCTCATTTTAGTTGTCCGCCCTAGGTCATTCGCGTTAAACAACATCGAGATGCATTTTTGTGACTCGGCAAAAATCAATAAAGGTCTGTTTAGCAACTCAAGATTAAAGCTAAATCGTTTAAAGGTTTATTTCAAGGATATTAGGCACCTCATTTGTAACTAAACGCATAAACTATTATCAACGTTCAATAAAGTATTGTCTTGTTTACGATTTAAATTATTGTCTCCATGTGTACAGGGTTTATTGTCATTTATCTGCTTCTTCGGTGGTATACTTTTATTATACTTGATAAACTGGGACCTTCACGTGCTTACTCTTCCTCCTCGAGAGCCTTTTCCGGAAGTCCGTACTTGGGACAGCACATACCCTCCGTGCCATCCATATTAAAGCAGAATATCGTTCTTTCGATTTCTGTTGGCTCGTGTGGGACTATTCCATGGACTTCTTTAAGTTCGTCGGATGGGAACCAAGCTGGATCGGTATCTTCAACTATCTTAAAGCCACATAAACTGGGTGGGGGGGGGGATATCAGAAATGGCCAAAGTTGAGTACTAGCCTTACTTAGACTTACTTGCATAGAGCGACCAATGGTATCCAAAGAATTGATGACATAATCAGGCAGATTGCAATCACTATACACCAGTGTGGCCATTCCATTTGTTCGGTAGCACCTTTGGCTCCTATCCAAGCTGGGTAGCTACTACCGTTTGTCATAAGCTGAATAAATGAAGCCACGAGAATAGAAATCATGGCAGCTGGTGAGAGATATTTCCAGCAAAACATCCAATAGAACGACGGTCGTGATCCAGTCATCATTTCAATATCATCTGAGAATCTAAAATGCAATATTCAATTTCAGCATTCTGTATTGAACTGATCTGAGTACACTAACCTGCGGATTCCATAGATATAGCTTATTGACAGACATTCTGAAAGAGCGATGATTAGGAGTGGAAAATTGCCAGCAAAGCTGTCCATGAGCTGAAATATATAGCTCCCTGCGCCATTCGCGAAGCACATCGATATAAAGCAACAAGTGGCACAGAGTATCTGTAAAGGAAAACTGTTTTTTTTTATGTGGTTCTTAGAAACATCATATGTAGTACTACCCCAATAAGATATTCTTTGGATAAATTAGGAAACAACTTCATATCAACAAGAGAAGTGACAACGCCCTCCAGAGTGCCAAACTGAGAGTCAATCCCCAAAGTAAATAGCATCATAAAGAACAGAACAGCCCACAGTTGTGCGCCAGGAAACTGATTTATAGCTTCAGTGAAAATGATGAAGGCCAATCCCGTCCCTGAGGCGCTCTACAAGAAACCAAAGCAAATTAAAAAAAACAAAAAAAGAACTTCTTTCAGTCAATAGACTTGCATTTGCCAACTCCTTTTGTAAATCACATTCGGGCAATTCAATGTTGGTTTTGTTCGACGACAACAAATTGTGTCGCTCTTCAATGCATCTGTCGAATGTTGCATGGGCTTTAAAACCAATCACTGAAAAAACGACTACTCCGGCAAACATTGACGTGCCACAGTTTGTGAATGATACTAGCAAAGCATCCCGGTAACAATTGTTATTAGCTGGGTTGTAGGAACTGAATGCTATTAAGCCACCAAACGCCAAACCGAGAGAGAAGAAGATTTGCGTTCCAGCTTCTAGCCAAACGACTGGATCTAATAATGTCTCCCAGCGTGGTGTGAAGAGATGTTTTATACCATCCGAGGCACCTATAATGATAGATAAATTTAGACTTCAAATACAATCTTTAACTAAGTAATATTGAAATATTTGAAAAGGACTCTAGTAACATATCTACGTTTACTTCGTCCTTCTTGATAAACGTCGATTTAGATAGATGGGCTCGAGTAACTCTCGACGACAAGACGTAACTCTGTCGACAAAAAGACGACAGAGTCAAAGATGACTCTGGCCTTAGCCATAAGGCCGAGAAGCGTCTTGGAAACTTTACAACGACCTACCCGGATAGACAAAACTGGACTCGCCAGACTCAACCTCGCAGAAACTGCGTAGACTTCTATACTGACGGGTCTAAAACCAAAGACGGGGTGGGTAGTGGGATATTCTGCAAACAACTCAAGCTAAACAAAGCGCTGAAACTACCAAATCACTGCAGCGTCTTCCAGGCGGAACTGTTGGCAATAAAAGAGGCTTTTTCTTGGCTGAAGTGGAACGTGTTATCCACCACGGATATCCGCATTCTCATGGATAGCCAAGCAGCCTTAAAGTCGTTCGAGTCCTACGTGTACACATCAAAAACTAGCCTCGACTGTCGCCTATCTCTTAACGAGATGGCCGAGCAGTTCAACATACAACTTATCTGAGTACCGGGACACAGCGACATCCCAGGAAACGAAAGAGCCGACAAACTCGCCAAACAAGGAACGACGCTACAATCAATCGTGGCTTGTGAGGGTATACCTTTTGCAACCATTAAACACAATCTTATAAACCTCGCCAGGGCCGAGACGAACCGGAGATGGACTCAGGGACATACCTGCCTCATCACCAGGCAAATCTGGCCCTGGCTCAACAGTCAACTGACTAGGAGTATTATCCCCCTAAAAAGAACTGACATCCATAAAGTCATTGGTGTCATCACTGGACACTGTCTTATTAGCAGTCACGCGCAAAAACTAGGTATAGCTCCGAATGATTTTTGCAGGAGCTGTCTGGACGAGGAGGAGGTGGAGTCCATTCATCACCTTCTCTGCGCCTGCCCGGCATTTTGCACAATCAGGAAACGATACCTAGGATCTTACTTCCTTAACGATCTGACCGAAGTTCAGCAAGTAGGGATATCTGATCTTCTTAATTTCCTAAGAACCACTAAATGGTTCCACGAATAGGGGGCAAACCCCCCTCGTAGCTGCACAACGGGCCTCCCTGGCCTATGTGTGTTCTTCTTATTTTCTTTTTGGGAAGACTACGGATAGAACATACGCTTAATGTTCCAGTTACGACACCGAGATTGTTCTAGGAGATTTCAACCCGAAGCTGGGTAAGGAGGATATCTTTGAATGAGTCGTAGGAAAGCACAGCCTACACGACAATACGCCCGAAAACGGGTTCAGGCTAATAGACTTTGTGGCGGGGCGTAACTTTCTAGTAGCTAGCACACAATTTCCACATCTCAATATCCATAAGGGAACCTGGTGTTCTCACTGATCAATTATCTGATAATTAAATCGATCATATTGCGATCGACGCCAGACACTCCTCCAGCATCTTGGATGTCCGAACTTTTCGAGGAGCCAATGTGGACTCGGAACATTACCTTGTTGCAGCCAAGATTTCGCGAACACTGCGGAGTCGCGTAGGACCATCAACATTTGACGACGGGAAGCTGCTATCGCAAGAGACCGCCATGAACTTCACCGATCGTGTCTCCCTCTAGCTCTCTCAAGAGCCGATGCAAATTACACAAACCATATAACAGCAATGGAGACAGTATCAAAGCGCCATCAGGGATGCTGCCTCTGATGTATTAGGTTTCCAGCCACCACCTAGGAGAAACCCTTGATGAGTGCTGACAGGTGCATGCAGAAAATCAGAATGCATACACGGCCACGTTGCATCGACGAACGAGAGTTTCTCGTGAGCTCTATGAGCGGAAAAGAAGGGAGAAGCATGCGCTTTTCAGAAGGAAAAAGAAAGAGCATAAGAAGCGCGCGAGGAGATGGACAGAGCGTAAGCCTGCAGTTGAATCACAGTAGATGCTAGAAGTGTGGAAAAATTATTTCTGCGGACTGTATAACGGCGAAGATGTTCAAGATGCCGCTGTCAGGCAGAACGCACCATTCACACTGGACGAAGACGTAAGAGAATCGCGTCCACTCGACTTAAGCGACGTTAAGCTAGCGATATCAAAACTGAAGTCTAATGAAGCTGATGCCGCATACGACCTGCCCGCTGAGCTATTTAAAGCGACTGGAGATGAGTTGGTTGGGAACATGCACCAGCTCATCTGTAAGATATGTCCAATGAACGGAATCTCAGCATCGTTTGCCCGATTCATAAAAAAGGAGACCCATATAACTGCGCCAATTATAGGGGAGTAAGTCTCCTTAACATTGCGTATAAGATCTTTTCTGTCGTGCTGTGTGAACACCTGAAACCATTCGTGGACAATTTGATAGGTTTCTATCAATGTGGCTTCAAGCCAGGAAAATCGACGATAGACCAAATGTCCACTCTGCGGCAGATCTAAGAGAAGGCCCATGAACTTCAGGTTGACACACACCATCTTTTCGTGGATTTGAAAGCCTCATATGACAGTGTCTATAGGGACAAGCTATAAAGAGCCATGTTATGTTTTGACATCTCGGCCAAACTCGTCAGGTTGTGCAGGATGACAATGGAAAATTCTCGCTGTTCCATTAAGGTCGGTAAGGAGTTAACTGAGACCTTCGATGTCAGAAAAGGATTCAGACAGAGCGATCAATTGCCATGTGATTTTTTCAACATCATCCTTGAAAATATCGTGCGGGATACAAGAGGCACGATATACTTCAAGTCTGCACATTTGTTTGTTGAAGGCTTCTGCTATTCGCTGGAGCACTCAGACGCAATCACTGGTCCATTGTACTCCAGGGAGTGTGCGAGACGTTATAGAAGCTTTGTGAGCATTGAAGCAGAAGCAGAATATCACTATTGGCAACTATAGCTTTGATGAAGTCAAGGATTTCGTCTACCTTGGCTCATTGGTAACAAGCGGCAACGACAGCCGTGCAGGGCTTAGACGCAGGATAGCTCTTGACAACTGCTGTTTCTTGAGGCTCAAGACGCAATCGAATAGTAGAGCCCTCTGTCGAAACCTTGATCATCTCGGCCCTCATCTACGGCGCAGAGGCTTGGACCTTGTCAAAAGTGGATGAAAGGGCCCTTGGTCGTTTGGAGAGGAAAATTCTGCGTACAATCTTCGGTCCCGTTTGTGTTGACGGAGAGTGGACGAGAAGATCCAACCACGAACTGTACTGTAGATGGTTAGGCCATGTAGGGCGAATGGACAGTACAGCTCCGGCCCGAAAAGTCTTTGAGGTGCGTGGAAGAATTCTTATTGATTATCTTTAGAAAGTAAGGAAAGTAACAATTTGCGGTTAGTATTAGACAAACTTATTACGTATGAGTGATGAGAAAACCAACCGGCCTCACACATAGATAGGCCAAGGACACATTTTTCTTGTCGGATTCACGTGCGAACTGGGCAAGGATTCTAGATTTCGTCTTTGTATCGTATATAAAAGCGGTGATTGGTTATTTTACCACGAGTGAATACTGAATCTGCATGCTCGTTAACCAACTCGAACGTATGTACTCGACATACTTCCCAGTAGATAGAAACCAAATTAGAGACGGATTTCGAAAATGCTACTGGATGCTTGGTAAAAATTCAAGACTCTCAGTAGACAATAAACTATGTACTTGTCTACAGAAGTATGATAAAACCTGTTTGGTCCTACGGGCTACAAATAGAGGTTCCCCTCTAAAACCTCAAATATTGAATTAATATGACGTTTTTGAGATCTATAGTCCACGCCGAATGGTACATACCAATTAACGAAATACATAAAGCCTCCATATAGAAGCAGTTAGAGATGAAATTTAAAAAGCCTTGCGAGAACTACCAACAAAGCATCTTACAACATACAAATGATAAAATACATGAGCTACCAAACGACAAACAAACCGAAACACGAAGACTAAAACTTAAAGCTTAAACTTAAACGATTGTTCGGATGCGGATTTGTTATTCGAGGTGGACTAAGGCAAAAAATCCTAAGCTTCCAGCATGTGAGCGAACGCCTCAAAACGATTCGTATCGAGGCTAAACTTTCTAAACTTAGCCTGATTTGCGTCCACGTCCCCACGGAGGACAAGGATGACTCCACCAATTTAATTCAACGATCTCTTAGACAGAACGTATGCCCAATGTCCCAGCTATGACATCAAAATTGTACTAGGAGACTTCAATACGCAGGTGAGTAAGAAAAGTATCTTTGAACGAGTCATCGGCAAATACAGCCTACACGACACGACTGATAAAGGACATAGGCTGACTGATCATGCTACGGTGCAAAATCTTCTTCTAGCCGGTACGAGTTTCCCGCACCTCGAAACGCAGCAGAATAGAGTAAGCACAAAGTTATGACGTCGGGAAGCTACTATCGCTAAAAACCGCTCGTGCCTTTACCAATCGCGTCTCCCTTAAGCTTTCCTATGCAACTCAACCCTCAACGCAGTCAATAGAACAACAGTGGAACCTTTGCAAACAGCTCTGAAAAACACTTCTTCGGAAGTTTTGGGCTTCAAGGCTCCACCACGAAGAAACACCTGGTTCGACGGCTAGTGCAGGAGGATTCACACAGCATTGGTCATATAAAGCCTCGCTGCATAGAAGAACAAGAGCAGCTCGTCAGGTCTTCGAGTTAAAAAGAATGGAGGAGCATAAGCTTCTTGGTAGAAAGAAGAAAGAGCACGAGAAGCGGACGATGGATGATTTGGAGAGATGTTACTGTAAGCATGACGTTCGAGAGTTTTATCAACAGCCAAAACGAACATGCCAAGGTTATAAAGCCAGAACGGAAGCCTGTAGGGATGAAAACAGACACCTAGTAACAGAATCGCCGTCGATGCTGAGAATATGGGAAAACCACTTCTGCAGACTGTATAACGACGATGTTAGTCAATATGCCGCTGTCAGACAGAATGATCCATTTCTTAACGACGAATATCGCAGAGAATTCCGTCCCCCTGATCTCGACGAAGTTAATATTGCCATATCGAATCTCAAGTCGAATAAAACTGCTGGCGCTAACAAACTCTTTGCTGAGCTCTTCAAAGCAGCTGGAGATGACCTGGTTAGGAGCATGTACCAGCTCATCTGGAGTCTCGGCATCGTTTGCCTGATCCACAAGACTGCGCCAATTACAGAGGAAAAAGTTTCCTTAACATCGCCTACAAAATCTTCTCTGCCGTTTTGTGTGAACGACTGAAGCCTTTTGTGAATAAGCTGACAGGTCTTTATCAGCGTGGCTCCAGGCCAGGAAAGTTCACCGTCGACCAAATCTCTACGGCAGATATTGGAAAAAACCAATGAAATTCAAGTCGACACTCACCACCTAGATGTCGGCTTCAAAGCTGCATACGTTATTAGAAAAGAAGTATACAACGGCATGTCTACCTTTGACATCCCTGCTGAGCTCGTCAGACTATGCAGGATGACTTTATGACTTTGGAGAATGCTCGCTGCTCCATCCGAAGCGTCGAAAATTGGTTTGGCAGTAAACGAGGGCAAAACTCAATACATCAAAAAAGAACACTCACTACCGATGTGTTGGCCAGAACGTTTGTATTGGCAGTTATAAGTTTGAATTACCTTGGCTCCGCAGTGACCTGGAACAACCACATCAGTTCCGAAACCAAATGCAGAATCAATATTGCCAATCGTTGCTTCTTTGGGCTCAAAAGGCAATTGAATAATAGAGCCCTCTCCCGAACGACAAAATTGACTCTATATACGACCCTTATCATCCCGGTCCTACTGTACGGCGCGGAAGCATGGACGCTATCAAAAGCGGATGAGGAGGCCCTTGGTCGGTTTGAGAGAAAGATTTTGCTCCTGATTTTCGGGCCTATAGACGCAGACATAGGATGGAGGAAAAGATTCAGGCACGAGCTTTACGGGCTGTACAGCGACATGAGTCTAGTCAGGCGTCTAGGATTCAACGCCTATAATGGCTACGCCATGTAGGGCTAATGGACACCACAGCTCCAGCCCGAAGAGTCTTTGAATCCAACCCTGAGGGACGAAGAAACAGGGGTCGGTCGCACTTAAGATGGCGCAGAAAGGTGGAAGGAGACCTCAGCCAACTAAGTGTCAATGGAAAAGGCTAGCAAAAGATCGTGCTAGTTGGAGGGGCTTGTTGGTTAAGGCCCAGGTTCACTCCGAACTATAGCGCCCGACAGGAAAAAAGAGTACGACAATAACTCTCAACAGGTGCTTTCACTTTCTAATACAATACTTTGCTGTGCCTTGTGGAACATCGATAAACTGATATACATACGAGTAATATGAGGTCGGATTCGACAGATTTAACACCTCATATTTGACAGATTGGGATTAGACTAGCACTTGGTCTCCTTCCGCTGCAGTATTTGCATTGCTGTGAAAATAGCAATCAAGTACATAAAACTTTTATAAAATAGATACACCTATACATGTGTATGTATATAAGCCCGCTTCAACAGAAAAATATAATAAAGTAGATGAAGACGAAGGTTACCAGATTATGTACATACGAGTATATCCGCTCATTCACATTACATATGTCGTACTCTTTAACGAGCCGAAATCAAGCACACCCATAGTGCTAATACTTCATTTGGTCCATTAATCCGCTTAAGAATCTAGCATACCTCGAACGTGCGATTAAGATCCAGGAATTGTGTCAATAACCAGTTTTCACTTGACATACGCCGACGTCAAATTGGTTCAAGTTGTGTGACGTTTCCTTCAAACGGTGTCTCAGGCGTATGTCAATGAACTTCCACACAACAAACTTAATTATATTGAACACCCAGTTTCGAATCAATCCGTATCCACTTACCTTTGAGCGTTATTCCGCGGAAGAAGAATATAATTAACACTACGTAGGGAAAGATTGCTGTCATATAGACAATTTTCCCAGATGATGTTATCCCTTGTACCATACATATGTAGACTAAGAACCAGGCAACCATCAGGGCCAATGCCATACTGTAATTGAAATTTTCCGGCTCATTGACACTTTCCGAACACATCAAAGTTGAACGATACCAATAAAACTGGGTAGGTGAGGAAGCCTGTTCAAAAGAAGAAAAGAAATAAAGACATCAATGGTCACGTTTGAGATAAGACGATCTCTAGCTACTTACGACACACTCTGGCTCGTAGTCGTAGGTGAAATTGCTATACAAGCGAGTTGGACAATCGGCCCAGGGTAGGGGCGACTCAAAACTATGCAATAGATAAATAAGACACCACGCTATGATGGTATTGTAATATAGAGCTACCACGTAGCTCACCACAGCCGATGAGATACCAATGCCAGCTAAGTACGGCGATACCTAAAAAATAGCCACACACCGAATTAATGGAATTTGAAGCGGTCTATAAAAAAATGACTGTACTTGACTCCAGACTCCGATAGCACCTTTACGCAGCCGCTGACCAATGGCAAGTTCAAGGTAGAATATTGGTATTCCTTGAACTAGCAGCATTATGAAATATGGCACAAGGAACGCTCCGCCACCGTTTTTCTGTGCAAGATAGGGAAATCTCCACACGTTGCCCAGACCAACAGCGTAGCTGTAAGAAAGCAAACAAATGTGGAACAAATATAAAAACATACGTAAGTGGACTGCAAGCTTTTACCCAATAGTGGCAAGTAGGAACATTATTTTATTGTCCCAACTTTCTCTTTCATCCTCGCCCTTTTCCTGGACAATGTCTTCGACCACAACTGCACCGGGCTTTGCTTGTACGCTAGATGATGTGTACGGTTCGGCTTCCTCTGGTTCTTGCTCATCAAGTGTATCCGATATGAATGCTTGATTTGTTGCGCCATACAATGGTGGATGACTATGATGACCGTGCTCATTCCGTACCAAGCGTCCACGAAGTTCCTAATAGGGAAACTACCATTTAGCATAATATGTATATAAAAAACCAAAGAAATTGTCACGGATTTAGATAATAAAAAGAAACAGTAAGACTCCAAGGGATAATATTGTTGCGAATAGGAATTGTCTCCGAATAGAGTTCGAGCACTGGATTGCGATAAACTACAATGTATGTATGTATGTTGGCGTTACAGTCCATGAAGAACCTGAGCCGAGCTTCTCTCAATCACCCATGTTGTGTGTGATTTCATTTTCCCATAAGTGAAAGGGACCTACAGTTTTTGCCGGTTCCGAACGGCGAATTGCGAGAAGCTTTTCATGACAATTTTACTACAGGGGGTTTTGTCAGAACCCCGCTGAGGAGAAACACCGTGAAAAACACGTTCGATGACATGGCTGTGTCGGGATTCGATCCCGCGTCATCGGCGTCAGAGGCCAACACACTACCCACTACGCCACGGTGTGGGCACTATATTATTCCACCTCAGATCTGGGCGCTTCACCTTTATTACAAACTTTGTCTCTACAACTGTTACATAATTGACCACTAACTTACTGGATGGTTTCACTACTTTCACACTGGATTACCGGCTGATCACTGAGCGACTGATACTGAATACCCCTAAGCGCAAGTGTTCCCGCTTTTATAGCCCTTCGTCCAATCTCTCGAATGCTCGCCGTCAGACGTTACTCTTCAGAAGTCTCTAGAATGCTTTGTGCTCCGGCACCGACATTCAGCAGTATGCCGCTGAAAGTTAGTCATTTCTCATTAGCTACCACAGAGCATTTCAAACTTTGACAGCGAAATTCGAACACAACCGCTGGTTCGTGTCCGCAACACTGCCCTCCCCCTAAACTTGTTCGTCCTCGAACAAGCGCTAACCTCTCCAAGTGGACAATCTTACACTTCGCCCTAAAACCAAAGACGGGGTGGGCAGTGGAGTATTCTGCAAACAACTTAAGCTGTATAAAGCTCTAAAATTACCAGATCACTGCAGCGTTTTCCAGGCGGAACTGTTGGCAATAAAAGAGGCCTTGTCTTGGCTGAAGTGGAACGTAATATCCACCACGGATATCCGCATTCTCACGGATAGTCAGGCAGCCTTAAAGTCGTTGGAGTCCTATGTGTACACATCGAAATCTAGTCTCGACTGTCGCCTATCTCTTAACGAGATGGCAGAACAGTTCAACATACAGCTTATCTGGGTACCGGGACACAGCGACGTTCCAGGAAACGAAAAAGCCGACACACTCGCCAAACAAGGAACGACGCTACAATCAATCGTGGCTTGTGAGGGAGTACCCCTTACAACTATTAAATATAATCTGACCAATCTCGCCAGGGCCGAGACGAACCTGAGATGGACCCAGGGACATACCTGCCTCATCACCAACGGACAAGGAGTATAATCTCCCTAAAAAGCACTGACATCTACAAAGTCATCGGTGTCATCACAGGACGCTGCCTCATTGGCAGTCACGCACAAAAACTAGGAATAGTTCCAAATGATTTCTGCAGAAGCTGTCAGGACGAGGAGGAGGTCGAATCCATTCACCACCTTCTCTGCGCCTGCCCAGCATTCTGCAATATCAGGAAACGATACCTAGGCTCTTACTTCCTTAACGATCTGACAGATTTTCAGAAAGTAGGGATACCTGATCTTCTTAATTTCTTAAGAAGCACAAAATGGTTCCACGAATAGGGGGGCAAAATCCCCTCGTAGCTGCACAACGGGCCTCCCTGGCCTATGTGTATTCTTCTCAATTCTGGGAAGGCTACGATCCTACCTACCTACCTACCTACACTTCGCCCGTCTGTTTCCTGTCTGTTGTATTCGGTATACTACGACATTGAGTTTTTTGATGACCTCATATGGCCCGTCCCAGGCTTATTGCAATTTGGGGTTCAAGCCGTTTTTTTTTTCGTGGGTTGTACAGCAATACCAATTGTCCGGACTCGAATCCAGTGTTCGCCCTTAAGTCATATATAACCTTCATTTTGTCACTGACCAAATTCAGTCGCTCCCGGATGAACTGACGGATAGAATTCAGCTGATGCTTCTTTTCGGTTACGAAGTCCATCCTGCCGCTAGTTGTCAGTAGCACAACGCCAAACTTCAGATCCGATGGAAGTCGGAGATCAGTTCCGAAAATGGCTTCAGCTGGTGTTATCGCCTTTGAGTTATGCTGCGTCGATCGATACGCCATTAAGAAGAGGGGAAGATGTTCATTCCAATCCTTTTGATCTCCGACGACGACTTTTCTCAAGTATTACTCCATCGTCCGCTTGAACCTTTCGATCATGCTATCAGATTATGGGCGTAATGGTGTTGTCCATATTTTTCTGATACCTACATAGCATGTCGTATCTTCCTTGGTCTGAGTATGCTCAAGCCAATTATTTACGAATGCATCCGAAATGGTTTTGGCTTCATGGTTCGGTATGTAAAACACTTCAGGCCATTTTCCTCGAGTTTTCCTAAGTTGTCCCTTTGCCTTCGCACACGGTTCACACCTGCGAATGAAATTTGTGATTCATGGCATCCTACCCAGTAGAAACGTCTTTCAATCTTTTCTACAGTCTTGTTAACACCAAGATGACCCCCGCTTGGTCCCTCGTGGTATTTCCGGATGACCTCGTCGACTTGTCGCTCTAGAATTACCAAGAGATCGTTTACAACGTCCAAGTTCTCACTTTCCCAACTGCGGTAGAAGCAACCGTTCTTCAGCTCCTAACTCTGCCATTGCGCCAAGTAAACTTTCACGATTGGGCTTTCACTGGATATTTACTGCTCCGTTGGTCGAAAACCTCGTTCTTGGTGATCGATGATGACCGCCAGATCGGCATCTTCTCACTGCCGTTCCTTGGTTTCCGCACGTGAGCAATGTTAACATTCAACGTCGCAAGGTCACCTCAACAACACCGGTGTTCGCGTGCTCTCGCTTGGTCTCTTTTTGGCGAATTAGACCTCGAAACTTTTCTTCGTAGAAGGCAGTTTCCCGCAATGTGCCCCTGTTGGTCGCAGATGTAACATCTACCCACTCCTACTCGCTGTGTTTCTGGAACTATCTTGGCCTTCAGAAATGGAGGGTCGGCACATCAAGAGCGATGTATCACATGCGAGAGCGCTGGCAACTGCCTCCTTGATAGATGTCTTTGGCAGGAGAATCAAGCTTCGTTTCGTGTTGGGGTCCCCTAGCCATTGGATGAAAGAATCCATTTTCAGTTTCGCTATCACATCAATTGAAACAATCTGCGTAGGCTAGATGGGATAGCCTCTCGATGTTGGCAGCATACTGCTAGATGGTCTCGTTTCCACGTTGCTTGCACCCTTTTACCTCCAGCTTGTGTATTTTCTGTATGTGTTCACTGCCGTATCTTTGACGAAGAGCATCCCAGATGGCTGTGTAGTTCCTTCTCTGGGTCACTGGACTTATCTGTAGTACATCAGCTTCTTCACTCTTAAGGGAAATTACTAGGACTTCTTCTCCCCATTGATTCCGTCCCGCTGTTATCTCGAATTGCAGCTTAAAGATGTTAAACGTGCTCGTGCCGAAGTTAGGAGCTGTGAATTACGATGCTGTAGCCGGTACGACACTTCCTTGGTGCTGAACGTTCTGGATAGTCCTCTCGAGAACCAGAACCTTATGGCCAGTGCCACGATTCTTCTTTCCTAATTATTTTCGAGATCTAAAACCTTTCTGTCGAACCTAGATTATAGTGTCTCGATTCTCTTCTCCTGATTATGGTATTTTGTCGCTCTCTTCGACGTCTGGAATCGATCGTTGACGGCCTGCTGGATGTTGCTTAAGCTTTCTCGATTGTTCTCTAGCATCTCTTCTAGCGTCTTCAGCTTCTGGCTCAGGGAAGTGGAATTTTCCTCTAACTTTCTACTTATGGCAACGTCATTTTCCTCCAGCCCCTCTAGTTTCTGGCTTATGGAAGCTGAATTTTCCTAATTACAGGCCACGTGCAGCCGAACAACTTGCGGACGCCCTAGACCGCTATAAAGCGTACATCACCGCCATCCAGGAAATGCGATGGAATGGACCGGGTATAAAGCGGATGAAAAACTGCGATATTTACTACGGCGACTGCTATAGGGAGAGAGGGCAACGATTGTTTCGATGCGGATTTGTTGTTCGAGGTAGACTAAGGCAAAAAGTCCTAAGCTTTCGGCATGTGAGCGAACGCCTCATAACGATCCGTATCAGATTACATTTTTTAACATCAGCCTGATCTGCGTCCACGCCCCCACGGAAGGCAAGGATGACTCCGCCAAAGATAAGTTCTACGATCTCCTAGACAGAACGTATGCCCAATGTCCCAGCTATGACATCAAAATTGTACTAGGAGACTTCAATGCTAAGCTGGGTAAGGAAAACATCTTTGAACGAGTCATCGGCAAACATAGCCTACACGTTACCACCTCCGATAACGGACACAGGCTGATTGATCTTGCTACGGGGCGAAATCTCCTTCTAGCCAGTATGCGCTTCCCGCACCTCGATATACAGAAAGGCCCCTGGCGTTAGCCAGATCAATCAATCACTAACCAGACTGATCACATCGCGATCGACGTCAGACACTCCTCCACTATTCTTGATGTTCGAACTTTCCGAGAGGCTAACATCGACTCGGACCACTATCTTGTAGTAGCGAAGATGCGCTTACGGATATCATGAACGCAACGGAGTAGAGTAAGAATACAAAGTTATGACGTCGGAAAGCCACTATCGCCAGAAACCGCTCGAGCTTTTACCGATCGCGTCTCCTCTAAGCTCTCCAATATACCTGAATCCTCCAAACTATCAATAGAACAGCAGTGGAGCCTTTGCAAACAAGCCCTGAAAAGCTCTGCATCCGAAGTGTTGGGTTTCAAGGCTCCACCACGAAGAAACACCTGGTTCGATGACGAGTGCAGGAGGATTCATACAGCGAAGCAGGATGCATATAAGGCCTCGCTGCATAAAAGAACAAGAACAGCTCGTGAGCTCTACGAGTTAAAAAGAAGGGGGGAGCATAAGCTTCTTAGAAGAAAGAAGAAAGAGCACGAGAGCAGGCGTGAGGGTCGAAAGTTTTCTCAACAGATAAAGCGATCATGCCAAAGTTATAAAACCAGAACGGATGCCTGCAGGGATAAGAACTGACACCTAGTAGTAGAACCGCAGTCGATGCTGAGAATCTGGAAAAACCACTCCTGCAGACTATATAACGTCGATGTTAGCCGCTGTCAGGCAGAATGATCCATTTTTAATTGACGGAGACCGCAGAGAATTCTGTCCCCCTGACCTCGACGAAGTTGAGATTTCTACATCGAAGCTCAAGTCGAATAAAGCTGCTGGCGCAGACGGACTGTCTGCTGAGCTCTTCAAGGCAGCTGGGGATGACCTGATTGGGAGCATGCACCGGCTCATTCGTAAGAAATGGTTAGAGGAAAGCATGCCCGAGGAATGGAGTCTCAGCATCGTATGCCCGATCCACAAGAAAGGAGACCCCTCTGATTGCGCCAACTATAGAGGAATAAGTCTCCTTAACATCGACTACAAAATCTTCTCTGCCGTTTTGCGTGAACGCCGGAAGCCTATTGTAAATAAGCTGATAGGTCCTTATCAGTGCGGATTCAGGCCAGGGAAGTCCACCATCGACCAAATCTTCACACTACGGCAGATACTGGAAAAACCAATGAATTTCAAGTTGACACTCACCACCTATTTGTCGACTTCAAAGCCGCATACGACAGCGTAATTAGAGACGAGCTATACAACGCTATGTCTACCTTTGACATACCTGCTAAACTCGTCAGACTATGCAAGATGACTTTGGAGAATGCTTGCTGCTCGATCCGTATCGGTGAACACCTTACCGATAGTTTTGATGTCAAAAAAGGATTTAAGCAGGGCGATGCGCTGTCGTGTGATTTCTTCGACATCATATTGGAAATGATTATGCAAAACTCACTGGCCAATACAAGAGGCACAATCTATTTCAAATCATCGCAATAGGTAGATCACAGCGAGATATCAATGAGGCGTTTGCGAGTATTGAGATGGAGGCGGCGAAAATTGGTTTGACGGTAAACGAGGGCAAAACTAAATATATGCTGTCATCACAAAAGGACGCTCACCACCGACACGTCTTGGCCAGAACGTTTTTATTGGCAGATATAAGTTCGAGGTAGTTAGGGACTTCGTCTACCTTGGCTCCGCAGTGACCTGGAATAACGACATCAGTTCCGAAATCAAACGCAGAATCACTCTTGCCAATCGCTGTTTCTATGGGCTCAGGAGGCAATTGAGTAATAGAGCCCTCTCCCGAACGACAAAGTTTATATAAGACCCTTATCATCCCGGTCTTGTTGTACGGCACAGAAGCATGGACACTATCAAAAGCGGATGAGGAGGCCCTTGGTCGGTTCGAGAGAAAGATTTTGCGCTTGATTTTCGGGTCTATAAACGCAGACGGGGGATGGAGGAAAAAATTCAACCACGAACTTTACGGGCTATACAGCGACATGAGTCTAATCGGGCGTCGGCGGATTCAACGCCTAAAATGGCTGAGCCATGTAGTGCGAATGGACACCACAGCTCCAGCCCGGAGAGTCTTTGAATCCAACCACGAGGGACCTAAGATGGCGGAAACATGTAGAAGGGGACCTCAGCCAACTGGGTGTGCGGCAATGGGAAAGGCTAGCAAAAGATCGTGCTAGTTGGAGGGGCATGTTGGTTGAGGCCCAGATTCACCCCGAACTGTAGCGCCCGTTAAGAAGAAGAAGAAGTATAATTGTCATGGAAGACTTCTCGAAATTCGCCGTTCGGAATTGGCAATAAACTGTAGGTTAATTTCAACCATGGGAGAGAAGCTCGGCTTTGGTCCTTCATGGGCTGTAACGCCAACATAAACACAACCTATTATTCTACCTTACAATTGTAAGTTTATAAGGCAGAGATTCCACTTTAGCTTATTAGACCTATCAACTCCAGTAGTATTCTTGTGATCGAACTCTTAAATTAGGTTTGTGCGGACAAGCCAATATATTACCAGCGGATGCTGCTCGTAAATTAAATTGTCCTGAGTTTGAATAGCTTAAAAACATGAAGAAATGCATAGAAAAATAGCTAAGTGCAGAGACTAAATCAAACATATATACTCGTAAGTGCTTAGGAAAGAGTGAGTAAACGAAAAGGACGTGCTCCATATTTATATAATGAGACTAGCAATTTTTGCGGGAATAAAACTTAAGCTACTCTACTCACCCGTAACTCCAAATTATCAATACTCTTTTGTGTTCTTAGCGGTATATCCCTCGAGCTTTGGCGCCGCAGTAGCTGTGCCGTGTTAGCCATGGCTTATAATTGCGCTTAATTGACCAGCAAGTTTCTTACTTGTTCACTCGTCTAAGCGGCAAGTGCGTACAAAAGTATTAATTCAATTTGTGCGAATAAAGGTGCTTGTGTCACTGGTGGTGCGTATATCAGTTATTACATAATAAATACATTTTTAAGTGCACAGCTATAAGTATCAACAAATAGTGCGACTGAATTGGTGTGCTAGATGTTTATAAATGTAAAAAGAAGACGTTTTTATTACAACAATAAAAAAGCAAAAAACATTTTTTTAAATTTATTGTAAATACGAAAAAGGAATGTTTGATTCTACTATACTTGTTGTGCGCATAGAGAGTAAATACAGGTCAAGCCCCCACAACATTCATCATGCATAGTATCCACCTAACACTGACCTACCTTGGTGTAAACTTGTTGTAAAAGCCTAAGTGAAATGGGGTCACAGGGTACCGCTGGCTGGTCCACCTTGACCTAAACCGACGTTAAGTGTGTCTTATTCTCATTGGCTGTATGCCAATCGATCATATGTTCAATTAAGGGAAACCTTCAGCATTTCTGCCTTATACAAAACCAACGACATGGTTTTTTGTCTGATAGGACCCTTGATTTCTGATCACACGTGGTTATTTCCAAAGTGAGTGCTGTTTAAGTGAGTTTTTTGAAAATAAGTTTTGGCCGAAATGAAGCACTCCCCGCGACTGGTATGCTAGTGGACAAGACAACAACTCACACTCAATTGACGAACATCAACTCGCCATCGATCTCAACAGCTCAACATTTCACGCACTACTCTGAGGAAAATTCTACTCAAAGATCTCGGTCCAATTGACTCAGCAATTGAAGACGCGCGACCATCCGCTTCGTTATCGCTTCGCAGTTCAGGCCTTAGAGCAGCTTGAATTGGACAACGATTTTGGGCGGAAAATCATCTTTTCGCATTTTCATCTCGGCGGCTACGTTAACAAACAAAATTGCTGCATCTGTGGTTCGGAAAACCCGCACGTTATTGTCAAGAAGCCAATGCATGCCAATGCAATGACAGTTTGGTGCCCTATCATTTTGACATCGTTCCTTCTAAAAACAATGGAGAAACCATACTAGAGGTATCTTGGAGAATCAGATACCTCTGCATCCCACTCAGTATGCATATCGTAAAGAGCGATCTACTGAGAATGCGCTACACCATTTGGTGATGTGTACTGAAAACAGCTTCACACACAAGGGGGTCGCAATTTACGCCTTCCTCGATATAGAGGGGGCCTTCGATAATACTGGCTAGGATTCAAACACCACTGCACTATCCTGCAGGGGTGTAGACCGTCCCACTTATCACTGGATCAGGGCGATGGTAAATAGACGTATTATATCGGCCCCATCCGAGGAGGTTTCGGTGACAGTATCGGCGGCTAGAGGATGCCTTTCACCACTGCTCTGGTCGATAGTCATCGATGACCTACTTCGCAAGCTAACTACTCGGGGCTACAAGGTCATCGGACATGCTGATTGACTTAGTAGTCATTGTATTGGGCAAGTGCGAAGCCACTGCCTGTGAGCGCATGCAGCTTGCGCTACAATTTGTCTCTGACTGGTGTGGCAGAGAGGGTTTATCGCATAGGATTTTCAGAGGAAGTAAGGTATCTAGGTATTGACCTAGACCGCAGACTCAACTGGAACTCCAATATGAAAACTAGATTTACGAAAGCGATTAAGGCCATCTGGGCCTGTCGACGTACTTACGGTAAAACCTGGGGACTTAAACCTAAGTCCACTGGTTATACACCGCGATAGTAAGACCTATCGCCACCTACGGATCCACCGTGTGGTGGACAAAAGTTGAACAAAAAACTACAATTATTAAGCTTCAACGCCTTCAGAGACTAGCGTGTCTCGGCATCACAGGCGCTATGCCGTCCTGTCCTACGGCAGCACAAGAAGCACTCATTGGACTCGCTCCACTGCACCTTTTTATCAAGAAGGTGGCATTACGCAGGGCAATCAGAATCCTCTGCTCGGGAACAAATATGCCATGTAGACCTGCAGGCCACATATCCATATTACACCACTTTCCCGAGATATGATTACTACAGACTCGGACGCATTGCCACACACCTTCACCTTTGACAAGAGATTTGAGATACTGAGATGGCCTATGGCATTGGCGCCGGCATCTTTGAACCAAAACGCAAGATCTTAAAGGCCCTGGGAATAAGCCCCAGCGTCTTCTAAGCAGAGCTGCATGCCAACCTAACATGTGTCAATCTAAATCTCGAGACTGGCATCAGAGGAGTAACTATCAACATACTCTCTGATAGCCAAGCAGCGCTTAAAGCACTGGGTTCGTACAGCACGAACTCAAAAACCGTCAAGGAATGCCATGACGCCCTGCAAGACCTCGCCAAAAGAAACACTGTTAAACTTTGGTGGGTGCCAGGACATAAAGGTGTCAAGGGCAATGAAATTGCCGACCTACTTGCCAGAAAAGGTTCCAGCGACAAATACATAGGTCCGGAACCTTTCTGCGGCATTCCCGGGTCTAAGATAAATTACCTCTTGGACAAGTGGGAAAAATCGCAACACCTGTCCTTCTGGAACAGTGTTCGGGGACTCTGTCAATCTAAACGACTTATACGATCCCTGAACAAACACCCTATTGACATACTTAAACTCAATAGAGGGGATATCAGAAGATTAGTCAGCTATCTAACGAGACACTGCGGTCTGAGATATCATCTAAACAAAATTAGTCTCTCGTCTGAAACTGAGTGTCGGCTCTGTCTAGAGGACGATGAGACGGCAGAACACATACTATGTGAGTGTGCTGCTCTCTGCCATCTTAGGAAGCGCATCCTTCTCAGTGAAGTTATGACTCCTGAGGGCATCACCCTGGCTCCTACGAGAAGCATTCTCAACTTCATTATAGAGGTGGAGAGGCTACTCGGCTAATAGCAGGCAAAATAGATCTACAAATCGCGCAGTGCCATATTGCTAATAGTAGCACTAGCCCCATGTATAAAAAAAAAAATATTCAAGTTATAAGGCCGCGCGCACAGTGATGCGAGAATGCGATGCGAGAAGCAGTTGCTTGCGATAAAACTGTTCACATGTGTTCTTATGTACGTGCGCACGGTGAAGCGATTTTCGATGCGATTCTCGCAGGCTTATCGCAAACCTCTCGCAAGCTTCTCGCACACAAATTCTTCTGATCACTTTTTCAAGCGATTCTGTGCGAGTAGTATCCATTGTTGTTGTTGTTCTGAAGCAATTTCATTTGTTTAAATGAAAAATTGGTCCAGTTTCCTAGTGTAAAAGGTTAAATTGTTCCAAAATGTGGTCAAATATTTTGAACGACATTCTTGTGCATTTCAAGAATTTTCTGTCGTCGTTCCTTAATTGTGGATATATAAAGGGTTTTCCAATAGGGAATTGACAACTTTGAATTCAATTTGTGAACGCACCCTTTCACTAATCATCGAATTGTCATTGTTAGTTTATTCAGTAAAGTCAACATTTTCATCATGGTAAAGTATACGAACAAGCAACGTCTGCAAACTATAAAAATTTTCTACCGAAATTTGGACCCGGTGATCGCAACTTTAAGAGCGTTAACTCCAATTTTCAGTTGTAATTCTCGCCCTAGTAGACGGGCAATAACAAGTCTAGTGCAAAAATTAGAGTCTACGTATTCGTTCTGTGATGTTGCCGTGTCAGTGAGACAACGAGTTGGTCGAAGTGTCGAAAATATCGGTGCCGTTCGGGCGTCCGTATCAGGCTTACTCAAGAATTGAAGCCGATGAACCATTTGAAGTGACGTACGTTCTCCGATTGGACTCTGGAGAAGATGCGCCAAGATGATGAATTCCATCGCAAAATCATCTTCAGTGACGAAGCTCATTTTTGGCTCGATGGGTTCGTCAATAAGCAAAATATGCGTTATTGGTCGGGTGAAAATCCACATGTGCTTCATGAATCACCACTTCATTTACAAAAAATATCTGTTTGGTGCGGTTTGCATGCCGGCGGCGTTATTGGGCCATATTTTTTCGTCGACGATAACGATCGTCACTTACTGTGAATGGCCAGCGTTATCGCGCCATGATTGTCGATTATTTTTGGCCCGAATTGGAAGCAATGGACTTGGACGAACCGCCAACCAAATCGACCATGTGCTCATTGACGCAAGGCACGCGTCAAACATCCTGGATGTGCGAACATTCAGAGGGGCAAATGTCGACTCTGACCACTTCCTCGTAGCAGCAAGATTCAGAGCTCGACTGTCCAAGGTCAGAAATCTGCACCAGCTCATCAGGAAGAGGTTCGACATTGGGCGCCTGAGCACACCGGAGGTTGTGCTCCCAGAGTCTACAGGGAGCAGCTGAGCGAAAGACTCTACGGTATGCCTACGTCGAACACAAATGCCAATAATATGTGGCTGCATTGCCGCTCAGCCATTCAGGAAGTAGCCGAAACCACCTTAGGATACCTACCACCCCCGACAAGAAACCCGTGGTATGATGGCGAGTGTGAGCAGAAAAAGGCAGCAACCGACGAGGCGTACCAAAAGGCGCTGCAGAGGAAAACCAGGGCAGCGCGAGAAGAGTACCGAGCCAGAAGAAGGGAGGAGAAGAAACTACTGCGACAAAAGAAAAGAATCTTCGCAGCCTCCCAGCTCAAGGATATCGAGGAGTCTAGGGATAGACATAGAATACGAGCCTTTTACAAGAAAGCCAAAGGCCTTGCAGGAGGCTTCAAAAAGGGCACCCTGGCTCTTCGAAACTGCGAGGGTAATCTTGTCACCGACCCGCAGGGAATAGTGGATGTATTTAGGCAGCACTTCCAGTAGCTGCTTAACGAGCATGACCAAGAGAGAGTGGTAGGGACTGAGGAAATCCCAACTCCAGCCGCTGAAGTAGTCCTCCCACCCAGCATAGAAGAAGTCGGCACAGCTATTCAGAAGCTGAAGAACAACAAGGCCGCAGGCTCAGATGGCTTGCCATCAGAGCTCTTCAAGGCTGGCGGCGATGTTCTGGTAGGGAGCATGCACCAGATCATCTGCAGAATTTGGGAAGATGAGAGCATGCCCGACGACTGGAATACCAGCTCTATATGCCCCATCCACAAAAAAGGCGATCCTACCTCTTGTAAGAACTATAGAGGTATATCCCTGCTCAATGTCGCATACAAGATCCTGTCCAGCGTATTGTGTGAACGTCTAAAACCATTTTGCACCGCACTAATCGGCAGCTACCAGTGCGGCTTCCGGCCCGGCAAATCAACTATAGACCAAATTTTCACACTTCGACAAATCCTGGAAAAGACCAACGAGTTTCGAATCGATACACACCATCTTTTCATCGATTTCAAAGCCGTATACGACAGCATTCATCGTGAAGCACTGTTTGGGGCGATGGCCGAATTCGGGATCCCGGTAAAACTGATCCAGTTGTGTCGCGCCACGCTAAAAAACACGCGATGCACCGTGCAACTAGGTTCTAGGACCTCGGAACCATTCGAAACATGCACCGGAGTTCGGCAAGGAGATGCGCTGTCATGTGACTTCTTCAATCTGGTGCTGGAGCAGATAGTGCGACGGGCAGGCGTCAACAGGGAAGGCACTATCTTTTACAAGTCCATCCAGCTGCTAGGATACGCGGATGATATCGACATCATCGCGTGTTCTCGCCGTGGCATCGTGGAAGCATTCACGGCGATTGAAGAACAGGCGAAACGAATTGGTCTTAAGATCAATGAGGACAAAACGAAATACATGCTGTCAAGCAAAAACCAATCCGTCGCTCACCACCTGGGACAAAACATAACAATTGACAGCTACAATTTCGAGGTAGTTAAGGAGTTTGTCTACCTCGGGGCAAACGTAAATTCCACAAATGACACCACAGTGGAGATCCGGCGTAGAATCGCCCTTGGCAACCGCTGCCACTTCGGCTTGTCCAAACAACTGGGGTCAAAACTCCTCACTCGAAAGACCAAAGTCATGCTTTACAAAACGCTCATTCTGCCAATCTTGCTGTACGGAGCCGAAAGCTGGACGATAAGCAGGATAGCGGAGCTGATTTTGGGTTCTTTCGAAAGAAAAATTCTGCGCCGAATGTTTGGTCCTGTCTGTGAGGAAGGTGAATGGAGAAGAAGACACAACCGCGAGCTCTACGAGCTGTACCAAGATGTGGATGTAGTCCGGAAGGCAAGGATCCGTCGACTACACTGGCCACATCGAGCGCATGGACATCAACGCTCCAGCTAAGAGGGTCTTCGACTCCGAGCCTCCTGGTTCGAGAAGAAGAGGAAGACCGAACCTCCGGTATAAAGACCAAGTAATCGCGGATGTAGGATATCTTGGTCTTGACAACTGGAAGCAGCGTGCCCGGGACCGTCAAGGATGGAAGGCAGCTATAGCTCAGGCTCAGATCCTCCATGGGTCGCAGGCCTGATAAGTAAGTAAGCAAGTCTTGGACGAAACGTGCATATTGGCAGATATAAGTTCGAGGTAGTTAAGGACTTCATATACCTCGGCTCCGCGGTGACTTGGAACAACGACACCAGTTTCGAAATCAAGCGCAGAATTACTCTTGCCAACCGCTGCTTCTTTGGGCTCAAGAGAGTAGAGTCTTTGAATCCAACCCCGAGGGACGAAGAAATAGAGGACGGCCGGCCCTGAGGTGGCGCGCACAGGTGGAAGGGGACCTCAACCAACTGGGCGTGCGGCATTGGAAAACACCAGCGAAAGATCGTGCTAGGTGGAGAGGCATGTTGGTTGAGGCCCAGGTTCACCCCGAATTGTAGCGCTCGTTAAGTAAGTAAGTAAGTAAGATGTTGATCCATTATGCCATTTATTTACACAATTGATCCAACGCCATGCCATGGCATCGCCGCCCACACCATTATGCTCCCACTGCCATGCTTGACAGTCTTAATGGTGTATCTGGGATGGTACTCTTGGTTCGTTGGCCTTCGCACATACTTTTTTCCATCTGATCCCAACCTGTTGTTGCTTTATCTCCCGGGAAGTTATGAAAAGGTCGCTGCCACTCATTTTGTGGATAATTCTGTCAGTCACTTCTGACTGTTTTCTTTTTTTGGTTTTCCTTACGGGATTCGCGGTAGATTGGTTGTACCGTATGACCTTCATTGCATTTTGAACATGCATCCTAGAACACCTTAATGTCCTTGCCACCTCTGAAATAATCTTTCTATCCTGTATCATGGTACCGACTAATTGCCTCCTTTCCTCCGTGCAACGCTTTCCTCTGCCCATTTTAAATACTCCTATTTGTGTAAAAAATGAGTGTAATTATGGCTGTCTTTTAAATGATTCACATTAACTTTACTTAAATCACCGACATTTTTTTTTTTTTTTCTGACACCATGGTGTGTGCTATTTATATGAACACCCAATTTGCAATGACTACCAACTCTAACGATTGCAAAACCAGGGAAACCTAACAGGATCTACTTTGTCGTATGTTTTCATATTCATAACGGTACTACCTTGGGATATTATGGCCTTACTCCTGTGCAGTTTGTAAGTACAGAGTGTATTGCAAGCAAATACATATTTAAATAAGGATGTGCTATTTATGAGAGCACCACTGTATCATGGCGTACATAATTCATTATCATATTCATGCAATATCTATCGGTAACATCTGTACGGGTAAGGATTGGCTGTAAGAAACAAACAACTTACATAATGTTAATCCTCATTCCCTGCTAAGTTTGAATGTCACTTGTTGACCTTTAGTTATAACTTCTTTCCATTCCTGTTAACAATATTTTTGCTGCTAAAACAACACATGTACACAGACAATTTACAATCAAAATAAAAACATTTTTTTTTAATTCACTTTTCTTACAAGTTTAATAGCAACACTCAGCAATTAATCGCCACCAGAAAAGCGTTATGCAATCAAGCGGACCAACGGCTTAAGCGCACAAAGTAATTGAAATAAAAAGCTTAACTTAATTCAAACTCAAGTTAATGAGAACTATTTTCTAAGTCCGCAAAAGGATATGTTAGCTTTTTGTTGCCTGGCTTTATTCAACGGATACATTTTTTTCGCTAAGCTAAAAAATCTGCCTTTTATCTCGATGTGAGATTGTTCACACTCCGCCAAAAAAAGGACGAAATCATAAAACCGTAAATAAAGCAAGGGCGGAAGAACACACAACAAGGACTTAAATATAACGAAAATTGCTTAAGGGTTTAAGCAGAATTTTAATTTTTTATTTCTTTTTTTCAATTTTTATTATTAACGTGTAAGGAGTAAGCGCTCGGTGGTAAAAACTAATGAATGAATAGTGACGTCTTATACATCCGACAATAAGGTAAACTGTGTGTTACAATGTGCTAAAGGTCCTTGTCAGCGATAAATCGATAAAATTTTAGTACACTTGCGTAGAATCTTTGTACGAAATCCTTGTTGGAGGTGAAGTGGTTATATTTGAAATAAAAAAAGAATCCTTCGCGAAGGAGAAAGTGTCATTCTCTGCCGGGTTCACGATGATAATCAGGGTTAGGTTGACCTAAAAAAACTTAAAAAAAGCAAAAAAAGCATTTATTCATAAATAAGGTAAGGAACATTTAGTTGTACTAACATTGGACTACCAAGAGTACTGTCTTCTCCGGTTATCTCTTAAAAGTGCTTTGAAGGACCTAAACGACCGCTCTACTTCTGCTGAAGCGAGTGGAGCTCATTTGAAACGTTCAACATTGTTTACATCTATACTGCTGGGGTGGCCGTGGTGCAGTGGTTAACATCAGCGGCCGTCGAGCGATAGGTCTATAGTTCAAATTCGGTTCATAGCCAAGAAAAAAGCAATACCTATACGGAAAAAAGTATGCAACACAGTTGTGAATGGAAAGCGACCAAACGTACTGCTGCAGAAATAACACTCACAGTACATACTTACTTACTTAGGTGGCGCTACAGTCCGTGGTGAACCTGGGCCTCAACCAACAAGCGTCTCCAGCCGGCACGGTCTTTGCCCAGCTGTTTCCAGTGCCGCACGCCCAGTTGGTTGAGGTCCCCTTCCACCTGCGTGCGCCGCCGCTGAGGCGGCCGTCCTCTGCCGCGCCTTACTTCCGGAGTGGATTCGAAGACTTTTCGGGTCGGAGCTGTATCTTCCATGCGCTCTACATGGCCTAACCACCTTAGACGCTGTATCCGTAGACGTCGTACCAGGCCGATGTCGCTGTACAACCCGTACAGTTCTTCGTTATATCTTCTCCTCCATACACCGTTTGAACAAACGGGACCGTAGATAGTGCGCAGAATTTTCCTCTCGAAACGACCAAGGGCATCTTCATCCGCTTTTGTTAAGGTCCAAGCCTCTGTGCCGTAAAGGAGGACTGGGATGATCAAGGTCTTATATAGTACCTTGGTACCTTATACCTTGGTTTTCCGAGAGAGGGCTCTACTTCTCAATTGCCTCTTGAGCCCAAAGAAACAGCGGTTGGCAAGAGTGATTCTGCGTTTTATCTCAGCGCTGGTGTTGTTGTCGCTGGTCATCAGTGAGCCAAGGTAGACGAATTCCTTGACCACTTCAAAGTTATATCCGCCCATGGTGACGTTCTGGCCAATACGTCGGTGTTGTCCGTCTCTTTTAGATGAAAGCAGATATTTGGTTTTACCCTCATTAACCTTGAGACCCATCTTAGCCGCTTCTACCTCAATGCTCACGAAAGCCTCATTGACGTCTTGCTGTTTTCGTCCAATTAAGTCAATATCGTCGGCGTACGCAAGCAATTGCGTAGACTTGAAATAAATCGTACCTCTTGTGTTGGCCAGTGACTCTTGCACGATCTTTTCAAGCACGATGTTGAAAAAGTTGCACGACAGCGTGTCGCCCTGCCTAAATCCTTTTTTAACATCAAAGGTCTCGGTTTGCTCATTACCGACCTTAATGGAGCAGCGAGAATTCTCCATTGTCATCCTGCACAGTCGGACGAGTTTGACAGGGATGTTAAAACTAGACATGGCTTTGTACAGCTCGTCTCTATATACGCTGTCATACGCGGCCTTGAAATCGACGAAGAGGTGGTGAGTGTCGATTTGGTATTCCTGGGTCTTCTCCAAGATCTGCCGTAGCGTAAATATTTGGTCTATTGGGGATTTATCTGGCCTGAAACCACACTGATAAGAGCCGATCAGGTTATCCACAAACGGTTTCAGGCGTTCACACAATACGGCAGAGAAGATCTTATATGCGATGTTAAGGAGACTTATTCCCCTATAGTTGGCGCAATTATAGGGGTCTCCTTTCTTATGGACCGGGCAAACGATGCTGAGATTCCATTCGTCGGGCATGCTTTCCTCCGACCGTACCCTGCAGATGAGATGGTGCACGCACCTTACCAGCTCATCTCCAGCCGCCTTAAAAAGCTCAGCAGACAGGCCGTCTGCGCTTTATTAGACCTAAGTCTTGATATCGCTATTTTGACTTCGTCTAGGTCGGGTGGACTGAATTCTGTTACTTCGTGGTCCATTGCGAATGGCTCGTTCTGCCTGACAGCGGTATCTTGTCTATCATCGCCGTTATGCAGTCTGCAGAAGTGGTCTTTCCAAATCCTCAGCATCGACTGCGACTCTACTACCAGTTCTCCATTTTCATCCCTGCAGGCCGCCACTCTGGCTTTGTAGCCATGGCATGTTCGTCTTACCTTGTTGTAAAACTTACGGGCGTCGTTCCTGCGGAAGCATCTCTCCATCTCCTCGATCTCACGCTTTCCGTGCTCTCTCTTCTTTCTTCTGAAAAGCGTGTGTTCCTCTCTTCCCTTCTGCTCATAGATTTCGCGTGCAGCTCTCGTCCGTCGTTGCAGCATGGCTTTATATGCCTCTTGTTTTGCTGCATGGGCTTGTTCGCATTGTTCATCGAACCAGGGGTTTCTAGGTGGTGGCTGTTTGAAACCCAGCACCTCTGAGGCAGCATCTCTGACGGCGCTCTGGCAATGAGCCCATTCCTGCTCTATTGTGCTGCTGTGGGCGGATTTTGAGAGAGCTTTGAGGAGACACGATCGGCAAAGATTCTGGCAGTCTCTTGCGATTGTAGCTTTCCAACGTCAAACTTACGTAGTCCTACTCGACTCCTAAGCATTCTTGATATCCTCATTCGTACCTTGGCTACAACAAGGTAGTGGTCCGAGTCGATGTTGGCCCCTCGGAAGGTTCGTATGTCGAGAATACAGGAGGAATGTCTGGCGTCGATCGCAATATGATCAATCTGGTTGGTGGTCGATTGATCACAAGACCGCCAGGTACCCTTGTGGATGTTGAGATGGGGGAATCGCGTGCTTGCTACAAGGAGGATACGCCCCGCTAGGAAGTCGATTAACCTTAATCCGTTGTCGGATGTGGTGTTATGGAGGCTATGCTTTCCTATGATCGACTCAAATATGTCCTCCTTGCCCAGTTTTGCATTAAAATCTCCTAGGATTATTTTTGTGTCGTAGCCGGGACATTGGGCATATGTTCTGTCTAGGAGATCGTAGAATTCTTCTTTGAGTCGATCGTCCTTTTCTTCCGTTGGGGCGTGAGCGCATATTAAGCTAATGTTTCCAAATTTAGTTTTGATGCGGATTGTTATGAGGCGTTCGCTTACATCTCGGAAACTTAAGACTTTTTGTCGGAGTCTTCCTCTAATAACGAATCCGCACCCGAATGGGCGCTGTTTGTTCTCCTTGTAGCGGTTCCCGTAGTATATGTCGCAGTTTTTCACCCGTTTTTGGACTGGTCAATCCCATCGCACTTCTTGGAGTGCGGTTATATCTGCTTTATAGCAGTTGAGAGTTTGCTCCAATTGATCGCCTGCACCCGGTCTGTTAAGGGACCTCACATTCCAGGTGCAGACTCTCAAGTCCGTAAGTCGTTTGCAGGGGTCGTCAGCTTTGTATCCGTCCGTATCCGAGGCTTGTTGTCGTTTCGGAACAAGTGGGTTTTTACGTGATAGGGATGCTACCCCTAAGCACAACCCCCAACCTGGAGGGCCAGGAACAAGGGTTGGGTCGCTGCACACATTGGTTCACTACCTGGGGGGGGGGGGGGGGGGGGGGGGGGCACGCGGAGACTGTGTCAACTTGGATTGAGCAGCTGGCGAAGCTGGCGTTTGCCATGTTAAACGCGATCAACTTCTTTGCTCTGTTTGCTCGCTCCCTCCCTCCTCACAGTACATGGTCAATTGAAATTCATCCTCTGCGTATGCAATATTAACACCAAAAGTGTATGAACGAATTACCGTGAATTATAACTAACGCGAAAATCTGGTCGGCTCAGACAAAACCACCCCTGAGAGTAGTGAACGAACATCTCCGACCCAAAACCACTGCACTCCGTTCAGGTTGTATGTAAACCTGAGCGAAAATCTCCCTGTTACCTTCGATCGCACAACGTTCAAAACGTGATAAGGCCTTAGCCTTGAGTGTGGGTGTAACTATAAAAAAAAAAATCTATACTGCTTGGAAGCTTATAATCCAAGTCGCCGTTTACTACAGAATTTACCTTTCCTATAGTTGTCAGTCCCGTGTTTTAATTTTTTCATTGAAAACTGCATTAAATTTTGTCACGACTTCCTTTGCAAACGGCCTTTTGCCTATCCCAAGTTTTTCGAAAATCTTTAAAAATCGACAAAACTTCGCCAACTGATTATTCTTGATGAGGAAATACCTGTTTTTTGTAAATCTTCAAAAATTCGGTTTTCTGAATCGACTAAAAGTCCGAAATTAACTTTAATGTACGCCGGCTGTACGGATTTGCTGTTCGAGGTGGACTAAGGCAAAAAGTCCTAAGCTTTCGGCATGTGAGCGAACGCCGCATAACAATCCGTATCAAGGCAAATTTTTTTAGCATCAGCCTAATCTGCGTCCACGCCCCCACGGAAGACAAGGAGTCATCCTAAAGATGAGTTCTACGATCTCCTAGACAGAACGTATGCCCTATGTCCCAGCTATGACATCAAAATTGTACTAGGAGACTTCAATGCTAAGGTGGGTAAGGAAAGCATCTTTGAATGGGTCATCGACAAACACAGCCTCCATGACACCACATCCGATAACGGACACAGGTTGATTGATCTTGCTACGGGGCGAAATCTCCTTCTAGCCAGTATGCGCTTTCCGCACCTCAATATACAAAAAGGCCCCTGGCGTTAGCCAGATCAATCAATCACTAACCAGACTGATCACATCGCGATCGACGTCAGACACTCTTCTACTATTCTTGGTATTCGAACTTTCCGAGGAGCTATCTTCGACTCGGACCACTATCTTGTAGTAGGCAAGATGCGCCTACGGATATCACGAACGCAGCGCAGTAGAGTAAGAATACAAAGTTATGACTTGACGATCTTCAGATCAATCAACCGTCAACGACCCAGACCACTATTTTGTGGCAGCTAGGCTGCGACTGCGAATATGCCTGGCTCAGAAAAATGGAATAAGACCAGCGGCATACAACGTCGTAATGCTACAATCGCAAAAGACCGCCAGAGCCTATGCCAATCGCGTCTCCCTTAAGTTCTCGGAAAACCCTCCAACACCTGCTCAAACCGTACAACACCAATGGACCCGTTGTCAACAAGCCTTAGAAAGTGCTGCTTCTGAGGTACTGGGTTTCATACCGCCACCAACAAGAAACCCATGGTTTGAAGACGAGTGTAGGAGGGCACACGCAGCCAAGCAGCAAGCCTATCACGAGGCGCTGCATAGACGGACGAGAGCTGCTCGTGAGCATTATGAGCAGAAGAGGAGGGAGGAGCATAAGCCTCTCAAAACAAAAAAGATAGCATGAGAAGCTCGCGATCGTAGAGATGGTGAGATGCTGTCGCAGGAATGACGTACGGAGGTTTTATCAACGAATAAAACAAACATGCCAGGGATATAAGACCAGAACGGAAGCCTGCAGGGACGAAAATGGAAACCTAGTAGTGGATTCACAGTCGGTACTAAGAATCTGTAAAAAACTACTTCTGCAGACTGTAGTATAATGGCGATGACGAAACAGATCCCGCTGTCAGGCAGAATAACCCCTTCATAGCGGACGATGATAGCATAGAATTCCGTCCCCCTGACCTGGATGAAGTTAGGAATGCTTTTTCTAAGCTTAAGTCCAACAAAGCTGCTGGAGTAGACGGACTACCTGCGGAACTGTTTAAGGGATCTGGAGATGACCTGGTTGGGAGTGTGCATCAGTAAAATATGGTCAGAGGAATGCATGCCCGATGAATGGAATCTTAGTATCGTTTGCCCGATCCACAAGAAAGGAGACCCCTTTGCTCTCTCGCTGCTCCATCAGGGTCGGAAGCGACCTAACCGATACCTTTTATGTCAATAAAGGTTTTAGACAGGGCGACACGCTATCGTGTGACTTTTTCAACAGCCATGTCATCGAACATGGTTTTCACGATGCTTCTCCTCAGCGGGGTATAATTGTCAAGGGAAGCTTCTCGAATTTCGCCGTTCGGAACCGGCAGTAAAACTGTAGGTCCCTTTCACCTAAATGAAAATAAAGTCACACACAACATGGGTGATTGAGAGAGGCTCGGCTTTGGCTCTTCATGGACTATAACGCCAACATACATACATACATACATACCTTGGCTGCAACAAGGTAATGATCGGAGTCGATGTTGGCTCCTCGAAAGGTTCGGGCATCTAGGATCCTGGAGGAATGTCTGCCGAAGAATGCTTCGCATTGAAATCTTCTAGAACGATGCTGGTATCATAGGTGGGACATTGGCCATATGTTCTGTCAATGAGATCATAGAAGTCGTCTTTATGGCGGTCGTCTTTCTCCTCTGGCCCATCCCATCGCACTTCTTGGAGCGTGGTAATGTCTGCCTTATAGCAGTCCAAAGAGTCGACCAGTTTTCCGGATGCACCTGGTCTGTTGAGCGACCTAACGTTCCAAGTGCAGATCCGGAATTCGTTTCCTTTTTGACTTTTGCGGGGGTCGTCAACATGTAATCCATCCGTATCCGAGGCTATTGGTTGCTCCTGAACAAATTTTTGTTTTACACGATAGGGATGTTACCCCTAAGCGCAACCCCCAGCCTGGAGGGCCAGGTTCCTCTTTCCCCAGGAACAGGGGGTCGGGTCGCTGCACACATTGTGCAGGGGAGGCCACGCGGAGGCTGTGTGTCAACTTGGATTGAGCAGGGACAGAGATCGGAGCTGGCGTTTGCCATGTTAAACGCAATCAACTTCCTTGCTCTGTATGCTCGCTCCCTCCTCCCCTTAAGATAGACCTAGGCTTAGGAATTTTGTTGGTGATAGCAGTGTCTCTTGGGTTATCTGGTAAAAGATAGCAGGTCGTGACTGTTGTTCCCTTTTGCACGAGGTGATATTTTGTAGAGTTGGAAGGCATTGTTGATGCTTGCATTGAATGGAAACATAAGGAGCTGCAATACCATCTTTTCAAATGAATGGAAATTCGGTAACAGCCGACATTTTGATCGAATCGATCGACGCCTCCCATGTACCTGTTATAATTAATGATACAACGCGGTTGATCGACGTCTTTCTTCTTTTTTTTCAAGAGGATTTACACCACACTGAGTTGAAGCAACAGTAACGATGTTGTTGCCATGATATCAGACTAGAGTAATGCCGGAAAGGTATCTACTATTCGCATGTCATTTTTTTCATATCCTTCTGGTCCTTCAATGGTGCTTTTTCAACTCAGTTCGCCCAAATGGTAACCGTAGCATCGTGTCCTAGCTTCCTTATTTCATCCAGCAGTGGTAAGGATATAAAGAAATGATCCATGTAAAAGCTGTAGGTACCAGATGGTAACCAGATGGTATCAAGTCCAACACAACAGAACCCCCGACACCTAACTCAGGATGTGTGTTACCGGTACTAGCACCTTGATAAAGCTCGCCATAAATCCAGTAGCCAAGACGAGTGCAAATAGACCAGTTCTTGTAACCAAATCGCATTGGTTTGCCTTGGATATGCGGTTTTGCACTATGCATACCAAAATATGGACATTGACTCGTCTATACTCAAGTTCTTGTCTCCAGGATAATATTGCGCCCATCTTGCATATAGCAGTTATTGTTCGGGGCCAAATTATTATATTCGGCAGCGTGAAAATATCTCAGTAATTCCTCGAATCTATTTCTTGAGAAAGCTGATGCAACTCCCTGAAAATTGCAGTCAATACTTTGTCCCAATACTACTTACTTACTTATTCATCCCCTGCGTATGCAATATTAAAAGTGCTCGAACGAATTATTACGGATTATAACCAAAGCGGAATTTGGTCGGCTCTCGTCTTATCTAGGACAACCACCCCTGAGAGTAGTGAACAAACATCAACGACCCAAACCACTGCACTCCATTCAGGTTGTGTGTGTAACAACACATCATAAGAGAATATGAAAAACTCTTGAACCTGTGCGAGTCTCTAAAAAAAAGAAAAAACTTAGCGGGCGCTACAGTTCGGGGTGAACCTGGACCTAGCACGATATTTCGTTAGTCTTTTCCAGTGCCGCACGCCCAGTTGGCGGAGGCCCCTTTCCACCTGTACGCGCCACTTAAGGTGCGGCCGTCCTTTATTTCTTCGTCTCTCGGGGTTGGATTTAAAGACTCTACCGGCTAGAGCTGCGGTGTCCATTCGCTCTACATAGCCTAGCCATCTTAGGCGTTGGATCCCTAGGCGCTTGACTACACTCATGTCGCTGTACAACCCGTACAGTTCGTGATTGAACTTCTCCTCCAACCCCCCTCTGTGTTTATAAGACTGAAAATCGCACGCAAAGTCTTTCTCTCGAAACGACCAAGGATTTCTTCATCGGGTTCAGAGAAAGTCCATGTTTCTGCGCCGTATAATAGGACCGGGATAATTAAAGCCTTATATTAGGTCAACTTGGTCGTACGGGAGAGAGCTCTACTTCTCAGTTGCCACATGAGCCCTAAGAAGCAGCGATTGGCAGGAGTAATTCTGCGATCGATTTCGTAACTGCCGTTGTTCCAGGTCACTGCGGAGCCGAGGTAAATAAAGTCCTTAACTACCTCACATATGCCAATATGCACGTTCTGCCCAAGACGTCGGTGGTAAGTGTCCTTTTTCGATGACAGCAGATATTTAGTCTTGCCCTCATTAACTGCCAAACCAATTTTTGCCGCCTCCATCTCAATACTCGCAAACGCCTCACTGACATCTCGCTGTGATCTACCTATTATGTCAATGTCGTCGGCGTATGCAAGGAGTTGCGAGGATTTTAAATAAATTGTGTCTCCTGTGTTGGCCATTAATGTTTTCACAATCAGCGCATCGCCCTGTCTAAATCCTTTTTTGACTTCGAAATTATCGGTCAGTTCTGCACCGATTCGGTGGAGCAGCGAGTATTCTCCAAAGTCATCCTGCATAGTCTGACGAGTTTAGCAGGTATGCCAAAGGTGGACATAGGGTTGTATAGCTCGTCTCTAATTACGCTGTCGTATGCGGCTTTGAAGTCGACGTTTAGGTGGTGAGTGTCGACTTGGAATTCATTGATTTTCTTCAGGATCTGCCGTAGTGTGAAGATTTGGTCGATGGTGGACTTCCCTGGCCTGAATCCGTACTGAAATTACCTCTTAGCTAATTTCCAAATTGAGCTTCGATATGGCAATCTTAACTTCGTCAAGGTCAGGGGGATGGAATTCTCTGCGGTCTTCGTTGATTCGAAATTAATCATTCTGCCTGACAGCGGTATATTGACTAACGTCGCCGTTATACAGTCTGCAGAAGTGTTTTTTCCATATTCTCAGCATCGACTGCGGTTCTACTACTAGGTGTCCGTTCTCATCCCTGCAGGCTTCCGTTCTGGCTTTATAACCTTGGCATGTTCGCTTTATCTGTTGATAAAACTTTCGAACGTCAAGCCTGCAGTAACACCTCTCCAAATCCTCAATCGCGCGCTTCTCGTGCTCTTTCTTCTGAGAAGCTTATGCTCCTCCCTTCTTTTTAACTCGTAGAGCTCACAAGCTGCTCTTGTTGTTTTATGCAGCGAGGCCTTATATGCATCCTGCTTCGCTGTGTGAATTCTCCTGCACTTGCCATCGAGCCAGGTACTTCTTCGTGATGGAGCCTTGAAGCCCCAAACTTCAGATGCAGTGCTTTGGCTTTGCAGGGCTTGTTTGCAATGGTTCCACTGTTGTTCTGTTGACTGCGTGGAGGATTGTGGTGTATGAGACAGCTTAAGGGAAAAGCGATCGGTAAAAGCACGAGCGGTTTCTGGCGATACTAGCTTTCCGACGTCATAACCTTGTTTTCTTACTCTACTCCGCTGCGTTCGTGATATCCGTAAGCGCATCTTGGCTACTACAAGATAGTGGTCCAAGTTTATGGTAGCTCCTCGGAAAGTTCGAACATCAAGTACAGTGAAGGAGTGTCTGACGTCGATTGTGATGTGATCAGTCTGGTTAGCGATTGATTGATCTGCCGACCGCCAGGTGCCTTTGTGTATATCGAGGTGCGGCAAGCGCGTACTGGCTAGAAGGAGATATCGCCCCGTAGCAAGATCAATCAGCCTGTGTCCGTTATATCGGAGGTGGTGTCGTGTAGGCTATGTTTGCCGATGACTCGTTCAAATATGCTTTCCTTACCCAGCTTAGCCTTGAAGTCTCCTAGTACAATTTTGATGTCATAGCTGGGAAATTGGGCATACGCTCTGTCTAGGAGATCGTAGAACTCATCTTTGGCGGAGTCATCCTTGTCTTCCGTGGGGGCGTGGACGCAGACCAGGCTGATGTTAAAAAATGTAATCTGATACGGATCGTTATGAGGCGTTCGCTCACATGCCGAAAGCTTAGGACTTTAGGACAAATCAGCATTCCATGGCATTTCCTGGATGGCGGTTATGTCCGCTTTATAGCGGTCTAGGGCGTCCGCGAGTTGTTCGGCTGAACGTGGCCTACTAGGGACCTTACATTTCGCGTACAGAGCCGAAGATCATTGCCCTTTTTTCGTTTATTGCAAGGGTCTTCAACATTAATCCGATCCGCTATATCCGAGGCTTGTGGTTGTTTCGGAGTTTGTGTTTTTTTTTTTTTACGGTTACGGCTTACTAGGCCGTAGCCCAAACGTGTGCTAGCAACTAGACGATTTCGCCCCGTCGCGAAGTCTATCAGCCTAAATCCGTTTCTGATGTGGTGTTTTGTAGGCTGTGCCTGCCAATGACCTTATCAAAAGCGACTTCCTTGCCCAGTTTCGTGTTAAAGTCTCCCAGTACGATTTTAACATAGTAACTGGGACATTGGGCATATGTCCTATCTAGGAGGTCGTAGAAGTCGTCTTTTGTAGCGTCATCCTTGTCCTCGGTAGGGGCATGAGCGCAAATTAGGCTGATGTTTGCGAATTTAGCCTTGATGCGGATTGTCATGAGACGTTCGCTTATATGACTGAAGCTCAAGACTTTTTGCCTAAGTCTACCGCGAATAACAAATCCGCATCCGAATAAACGTTGTCTTCTCTCCTTGTAGATATCGCCGTAGTAGAAATCACAGTTTCTCATCCTCTTTTTGCCCGGTCCATCCCATCGCACTTCCTGGATTGCGGTAATATCTGCCTTATAACAGTCTAGGGCAGCGATACCCAACCTGCGGCCCGCCAATATTTTATGAGCGGCTCGAAACTCACTAATGGGGAACACTATTTTTTCAAATTATTTTGTTTATTGAAAACATACGTTAAATGAAACATTATGGTGCGCACATTTTTCAGTACTGACATCAATTTTTTTAGCTTTATGCAAAATTTTCCGCCTAAATTCTCTGACGTGTTAAGGTGGAAATATAATGCAAGACATCGCGTCATGAATTTCGACCGATGCATTTCAATGGTGGCTGTTAAAATCAGGAATAAACAATGAGATACCGACCTTTCGTACGTCTGTCCGTTGATCCCCGCAGGGGTTGGTAGTTGCTTTTGTAATACACACCGATACTATACGTGTTATTCTCCGTTTAAAAACGACGCTTTTGACTAACGCAGTGATAGTCTCATGACGTCGATGTGTAGAGTCAAGACGTGGTAAAATGGTCGCAAGAAGGCAGAATGTTATAGTCAAGACGCCGTCAAACCGCAACGCGTTTGTAGATGCAAACTGTAAAAGTGCCTGTCGAAGCCAATAGATTGGTATCTCATTCTTTATTCCTGGTTAAAATGCCAGCGGGTATGACGCGATCGCTATCGATGCGATGCCTCATGAGGCGTCTACTTTCAGCATCTAACATTTGATTTCGCAAAATGACAATAAGCGCGATGCCTTGCATTATATGTCCAGCTTTATATGCGTCTCGCACTGGCATCGTAATGTTTTTCTTTGTTTACTTACTTATCAGACCAGCGATCCATGGAGGATCTGAGCCTGAGCTATAGCTGCCTTCCATCCTTGAAGGTCCCAGGCACGCTGCTTCCAGTTATCATGACCAAGATGTCTTACATCCGCGATTACTTGGTCTTTATACCGGAGGTACGGTCTTCCTCTTCTTCTCGAACCAGAAGGCTCGGAGTCGAAGACCCTCTTAGCTGGAGCGTTGATGTCCATGCGCTCGATGTGGCCGAGCCAGTGTAGTCGACGGATCTTTGCCTTCCGGGCTTAATCCACATCTTCGTACAGCTCGTAGAGTTCGCGGTTGTGTCTTCTTCTCCATTCACCTTCCTCACAGACAGGACCAAATATCCGGCGCAGAATTTTTCTTTCGAAAGAAGCCAAAATCAGCTCCGCTGTCCTGCTTATCGTCCAGCTTTCGGCTCCGTACAGCAAGACTGGCAGTATGAGCATTTTGTAAAGCATGACTTTGGTTTCGAGTGAGAGTTTTGACCCCAGTTGTTTGGACAAGCCGAAGTAGCAGCGGTTGCCAAGGGCGATTCTATGCCGGATCTCCACTGTGGTGTCATTTGTGGAATTTACGTTTGCCCCGAGGTAGACAAACTCCTTAACTACCTCGAAATTGTAGCTGTCAATTGTTATATTTTGTCCCAGGTGGTGAGCGACGGACTGGTTTTTGCTTGACAGCATGTATTTCGTTTTGTCGTCTTTGATCTCTCGTTTCGCCTGTTCTTCAATCGCCGTGAATGCTTCCACAAGTCCAAGGCGGGAACATGTTTCCGAATGGTTCCGAGTTCCTAGAACCGAATTGCACGGTGCATCTCGTGTTTTTTAGCGTGGCGCGATACAACTGGATTAGTTTTACCGGGATCCCGAATTCGGCTATCGCCCCAAACAGTTCTTCACGATGAATGCTGTCGTATGCGGCTTTGAAATCGATAAAAAGATGGTGTGTATCGATTCGAAACTCGTTGGTCTTTTCCAGGATTTGTCGAAGTGTGAAAATTTGGTCTATAGTTGATTTGCCGGGCCGGAAGCCGCACTGGTAGCTGCCGATTAGTGCGGTGCAAAATGGTTTTAGACGTTCGCACAATACGCTGAACAGGATCTTGTATGCGACATTGAGCAGGGATATACCTCTATAGTTCTTGCAAGAGGTAGGATCGCCTTTTTTGTGGATGGGGCAAATAGAGCTGGTATTCCAGTCGTCGGGCATGCTTTTAGTCTTCCCAAATTCTGCAGGTGCATGCTCCCTAGCAGAACATCGCCGCCAGCCTTGAAGAGCTCTGATGGCAAGCCATCTAAACCTGCGGCCTTGTTATTCTTCAGCTTCTGAATAGCTTCTTAGATGCTGGGTGGGAGGACTACTTCAGCGGCTGGAGTTGGGATTTCCTAGGTCCCTACAGCTCTCTCTTGATCATGCTCGTTAAGTAGCTGCTGGAAATGCTGCTTTAATACATCCACTATTCCCTGCGGGTCGGTGACAAGATTACCCTCGCAGTTTCGAAGAGCCTGGGTGCCCTTTTTGAAGCCGCCTGCAAGGCCTTTGGCTTTCTTGTAAAAGGCTCGTGTTAAGACTCTTCGAAAAGGTCATCACCCAAAATCTATAATGTTGCGGCCCGCGTGAATTAGCAAACAAATGAATGTGGCCCGAGGGGAAAAAAGGTTGAGTATGGCTGGTTTAGGGCCTCTGCAAGTTGTTCGGCTGCACGTGGTCGGTTGAGGGACCTCACATTCCACGTAAAAAGCTGAGTATTATTCTTTTTTTTTTTTCCTTTTGTTGTTTCCTCCGCCCGTTTTTTATATCCGCGGCTTTTTTGACTTGTTGGTGTTTCTCCAGGTATGGCTTGCCAGGCCATAGCCTAACCAACACTTAGAGAGGCTCGCGCAGGTTCAAGGGTTTTTATATTCTCTTATGATGTGTTGACACACACAACCTAAACGGAGTGGAGTGGTTGGGGTCGTTGATGTTCGTTCACTACTCCCAGGGGTGGTTGTCCTAGACCTAGATAGGACGAGAGCCGAGAGCGCAGAAAACTCGCCATTCGCCCTTTTCCGTTCATGATCTCAAATAAAAATCCCCAGGTGGCACCACGAGGAGGTGGAAATAAGGCTTACTAACAGAGCTGCTAGCTGCCAGCGCATGTCGGATACGCTACCCCTACGAGGCCTCTGTTAGTCGTTTACCACCTTCAATCAAATCAAACAAAATTTAACAAGGCTGGGACTATATGGGTTAAAAACTTTATTTTTATACGATAATAAAACCATTATTAACGGGATCAGAATCCCTTGGTATATCGAGACTTCTTTTTCGTCGCCTTACTCTTGCTCGTAGTGTTTATCGTCCTCTCCATTGGCTCAGTATCTACCTTGTTACTTATTGCAGAAATATTCACCAAAGAGTCATTGTTAAGCAATGAACAATTAACTGAAGTAGCGTCTCGCATTGTTGATTGAAAATCAACGTTGCAATCAATTATGCCTTCCGATAAGCACGATGTACCAAGAGCCGACGTGTTGTGTGTGTAATCCTGAGCACTGTTAAGCCAATCGCTGATCAAAGAGTTTGTGTCAGTCCGTTGGGTTTTTTCCAAGCCTTTTAAATTCACACCTTTATCACTTTCCTCTTCAATGTCCCATATCGAGAGTAAGTCAGGAACCAGAGCATCTTTGTAGGAGTGCAGTGTCTGTAGGGACTTTTGCCATCGGCCCAAGAATCTTCGCTTAGAAGCTACTAGTTCATCTTCCCCAAGTTTACAATCACTTAAGGCAGAACATCGAAACACCTTATTTATGGCAGGCAAGTCACAGACTTGAGTGATCTGTAGGGGTACTTTTCTCACGGAATTAAATATATTTTCTTCGAAACGGCCAATGACTTCGGCGGCCGTGTGACGATCAGTCTTGCTGTCCCGATCGTATAAGTGCCTTGCAAAGACGTCGCCGTGACTAGTAGCCGTTAGTATATATGGATTCGAGCTTTCTCCCGCAAAACTTAGGCCCGTGATGCATGATCGAATGCGATTCTCCATTCCGGTACAAGGCTTGATGCCTTTTCCATTCCTTCTAGCTTCCTGAAATACGCTTTCCAAACTTGGTGGCATGTATGGCATGCACGGGGATTTGTATTGGTAGTTCAGTGGCACACTGATCTCATCTTTGCTGTCATCAGTCTCCGGGTTTTTTGCTACAAAGTTGATATTTTCACATATTATCAAGTCGGAGCTCACAGGACTTTGAAGTGTGACGTATTCATAGTCGGCATGACGATTCGTCGCCATCAATAAAGGCCAGCAACCCATTTGATGAGTCCATCGCAATACAGATGTGTTTTTGTCCTCAATATTAGTCTTCAGATATCGCATGTCGACTAGATATAATTTGTGGCTTGATCCTACATAGAACATATTCTCAAAATTGCTTACGGCGAGGTTACAAAAGTTCGAACAGCCGCTATCATCTTCATAGATGCAATACTTGCTGCGCCATTCGCTTTCAGGTGCCCGGATGTCGATGACATTGATTTTTTTATTCGACGCATATAGATATACACTCCGATCCCACGATTTGATGGTGTTCCAGTTCGAGAATGGTTTTATCTCCTCACTAGTCAGAAGTTTGAAGGATTTTAACGTGGTGTTCTGTTTAAGATCATAAATACGAACTTGGTGATCAAGACTTGATATAGCCAGATGATCTGCGTTCTCTTTGTTTTCTGAAAAGCTTATGAATGGCACGTCTTTGCTTCGAAAAGTCTGTGCAGAATGAAATTTTTCCTTTGTGTACCGGTGTATGGAAATGCAAGACCTACGTCGAACGAAGAAGAGATCGCAGTTAAAATTGGAGAATTGAACCTCAAATATTTCCTGGTTTTTATGAGGCTCTTCCGATAAGGGGACACTGCAGACTGGTTTAATTGTTGGAACGTTATCTTCAACCTCGAACATCGAGAAGGCTGCAAGGAATATGAGTTTATAAGATCAAATTCTTCAGATTCCCAAGTGAACATACTCAATCTCTCCATATTGTTTCCATTGGCATGTAACACTCGATTTGTCTCCGGTTGAGTGCACAGATTCCCACCAGTGTAGTAAAAATCGTAGTAGCCAAAAAAATATTTATCCGGATTGGCGTCCTTTCGCCTGGCATATTCGATAATTGCTCCGCTGTACACTCCGGCTTTTTCATCCTTTCGTGACTTTTTGTTCTCTGTAAAAGTAGACGAATTAAAAGACATAGAGCTCGAAGAAGTGAAGGCAGCACACTTTTTAGACTTGTCAAGTACACGTGCTGCATATTCTTTAAGCGCTGTATATGATTGTCCAGCGCTAGTGTTCTTCTGTGACATATGTCGATGTCGTTGAAGTATTTCGAAGACACGAACGCCGAATGTGGTAAGGACACTCCTAAAATGAGATCACTTCGTACATTTTTGATATTTGCCTCCTTGGATATGTTGAATTTGGGAAGGAGATGATGAGGAAGACGACACATCCTCCAACCCAAATCTTGCTGGTACTTTTCGAATTTTTCGTTATGCCCCTCAGGCACATCATTGCCCTGTTCAATGTACTCGGCTAAGATCTCATCGAACAAGTCCTGTGATAAAATTACAAAATACTATTCCATCAAAAATACATAGGTCGTGATGGAAACATGTACACAGACCTTTATGGAATCTGAATCATTGGAGTCCTTTTTCCGCTTTGTGTCGTTTTCCTTTTTGATTTTAGCTGTTGGCGTCTTTTTAGGTGCATTTCGTTTGTTAGCTGTCATCTTGTCTTGGTTCTTTTCGCCTTCTAAAGCATTCATTTGTTTCTATGCAAAGATGTGAAGATCTCTGGCAAGTTATGCTTTTATATGTAACAGCGGCTGGGGAGATATGAGCACAATGATAGCTTTGGCGGATTTAAGGCTTCTTTAGTTTTTCATTCAAAAAACGTGTGCCAACTTCAAATGACATTTAATTTGTTTTGACAGTAACGTCAATATGTCATTGTACAGTTGTCTCTTTCCTAAAGCAAGTGGCTGGGATGTGTTCACAAAAATCGAATGCAGAGTTTGTTCGGCAAGCACTTAAAAAAAAATTACTTTTTGGGAAAGTTGAAAAGTTTGCATCAATCTAAGCAGACTAAAGTAACCTTCGATAGATAGGGTTGTTTTTCAAGTGTTAAGTTAATTGAAGTCCTTCTAGTTCAAACGCGATGAGACGAACAAGGTGAAAAGCTGTTAGGATCAATACTGTAAAGGATGTCACTCAGGTAATATTTTCAATAATTCAACTTGGTAGCCTTGTCTCTATGGGAACTACATTTTCCAATACAGAAATGTCACCCACTACTATATACAAATGTTCCATTTTCCGAATAAAACTCACTCACAGTTCTTCGCGGTTATCCTAAAGTCGTATAGTCTTTGTTGTTAAGAACGGTTCAGATTTAACAAAAGCATACAAACATACATACGTTTTCAGTGGCCCGCATGTTCCACTAAAAGAGTCCTCCGTCATCGACTCTAACTCATCAGGAGTTATGCCCAACCGCACCCAGGCGAGTTTTTGGACTTGGTCCAACCACCTCGTCCTGGGTTTGCCAAGCGGTCGCCTACCTGATGGTATTGCATCCAAGGCACGCTTCGGAAGTCGTGATGATGGCGACATTCGTCTCACGTCACCAAACCATCGAAGCAGAGCCCTTTCCGTTCGGAGAAGCAGCTGCTCAACATTGAGCTCCCCGTCGAGTGACTCCCACAACTTACTTACTTAGGTGGCGTTACAGTCCGTGGTGAACCTGGGCCTCAACCAACAAGCGCCTCCAGATGGCACGGTCTTTGGCCAGCTGTTTTCAGCTCCGCACGCCCAGTTGGTTAAGGTCCCCCTCCACCTGCGTGCGCCACCGTTGATGCGGCCGTCCTCTGCCGTGCCTTCCTTCCAGAATGGATTCGAAGACTCTTCGGGTCGGAGCTGTATTTTCCATGCGCTCTACATGGCCTAGCCACCTTAGATGCTGTATCCGTAGACGTCGTACCAGGCCGATGTCGCTGTATAACCCGTACAGTTCTTCGTTATACCTTCTCCTCCATACACCGTTTTAACAAACGACCGTAGATAGTGCGCAGAATTTTCCTCTCGAAACGACCAAGGGCATCTTCATCCGCTTTTGTTATGGTCCAAGCCTCTGTGCCGTAAAGGAGGACTGGGATGATCAAGGTCTTATATAGTGTCACCTTGGTTTTCCGAGAGAAGGCTCTACTTCTCAATTACCTCTTGAGCCCAAAGAAACAGCGGTTGGCAAGAGTGATTGTGCATTTTATCTCAGCGCTGGTGTTGTTGTCGCTGGTCATCAGTGAGCCAAGGTAGACGAATTCCTTGACCACTTCAAAGTTATATCCGTCCATGCTGACGTTCTTGCCAATACGTCGGTGTTGTCCGTCTCTTTTAGATGAAAGCAAATAATTGGTTTTACCCTCATTAACCTTGAGACCCATCTTAGTCGCTTCTACCTCAATGATTACAAAGGCCTCATTGACGTCTCGCTGTGTCCGTCCAATCACGTCAATGTCGTCGGCGTACGCCAGCAATTGCGTAGACTTGAAATAAATCGTACTTCTTGTACCAGTGACTCTTGCACGATCTTTTCAAGCACGCTGTTGGAATAGTTGCATGACAGCGCGTCACCTTGCCTAAATCCTTTTTCAACATCAAAGGCCTCGGTTTGCTCAATACCGACCTTAATGGAGCAGCGAAAATTCTCCGTTGTCATCCTGCACAGTCGGACGAGTTTGGCAGGGATGTTAAAACTAGACATGGCTTTGTATAGCTCATCTCTATACAGGCTGTCATATGCGGCCTTGAAATCGACGAAGAGGTGGTGGGTGTCGATTTGGTATTCCTGGGTCTTCTCCAAGATCTGCCGTAGCGTAAATATTTGGTCTATTGTGGATTTACCTGGCCTGAAACCACACTGATAGGAGCCGATCAGGTTATCCACAAACGGTTTCAGACGTTCACACAATACGGCAGACAAGATCTTATATGCAATGTTAAGGAGGCTTATTGCCCTACAGTTGGCTCAGTTATAAGGGTCTCCTTTCTTATGGACCGGGCAAACGATGCTGAGATTCCATTCGTCGGGCATGCTTTCCTCCGACCATACCTTGCAAATGAGATGGTGCATGCACCTTACCAGCTCATCTCCAGCCGCCTTAAGAAGCTCAGCAGACAGGCCGTCTGCGCCCGCGGCTTTATTAGACTTAAGTCTTGATATCGCTATTTTGACTTCGTATAGGTCGGGTGGACTGAATTTTGTTACATTGTCGTCCATTACGAATGGCTCGTTCTGCCTGACAGCGGTATCTTGCCTATCATCGCCGTTATACAGTCTGCAGAAGTGGTCTTTCCAAATCCTCAGCATCGACTGCGACTCTACTACCAGTTCTCCATTTTCATCCCTGCAGGCCGCCGCTCTGGCTTTGTAGCCAAGGCATGTTTGTATTACCTTATTGTAAAACTTCCGGACGTCATTCCTGCGGAAGCATCTCTCCATCTCCTCGATTTCACTCTTTCCGTGCTGTCTCTTCTTTCGTCTGAAAAGCGGGTGTTCCTCCCTTCTCTTCTGCTCATAGATTTCACGACCAGCTCTCGTCCGTCGCTGCAGCCTGGCTTTATATGCCTCTTGTTTTGCTGCATGGGCTTGTTCGCATTGTTCATCGAACCATGGGTTTCTAGGTGGTGGCGGTTTAAATCCCAGCACCATTAAGGTAGCATCTCTGAGGTAGCATCTCTGAGGGCGCTCTTGCAACGCGCCTATTCCTGCTCTATTGTTTGCGCTGCTCTTGGCGGATTTTGTGAGAGTTTAAAGGAGACACGATCGGCAAAGATTCTGGCAGTCTCTTGTGATTGTAGCTTTCCGACGTCAAACTTACGTCGTCCTACTCGACTCCTAAGCTTTCTTGATATCCTCATTCGTATCTTGGCTACAACAAGGCAGTGGTCCGTACGTCGAGAATACAGGAGGAGTATCTGGCGTCGATCGCAATGTGATCAATCTGGTTGGTGGTCGATTGACCGCCAAAAAGACCGCCAGATACCCTTGTGGATATTGAGATGGTGGAATCGCGTGCTTGCTACAAGGAGGTTACGCCCCACTAGGAAATCGATTAGCCTAAGTTCGTTGTCGGATGTGTTGTTATGGAGGCCATGCTTTCCTCTGATCGACTCAAATATGTCCACAGCACGCGGAGGCTGTGTGTCAACTTGGATTGAGCAGGGACAGAGATCGAAGCTGGCGTTTGCCATGTTAGACGCGATCACCTTCTTTGCTCTGTTTGCTCGCTAAATCCCTATTGTGTCCTTGATATATTAATCCTAGCTGCCCACCTTTTTGATGATCTACTATTTTATCATGGAAATTTTTGATCATCAAAGTAATATGCCTATGTCCCGGCTGCAACCAAGATCTGTCATCATGCAAAAAATCATCTTAAACGGATTAGCCGTTTTACTGCCTGAACACAATGATATCGCGGTCGCTGTCTCGGTCGTAGGGTGTGTTGCGCGAGTTGGGTAACTTTTAACTCAGTAGTACGACATTGTGACAGCTGTGTAGAAAAAAAAAACAAAACGCAAAGAAACCTTCAAATCGGTGGTTGACGGTTCGTTGTAAGTACAAGGTGTCTCAAAAGAAAGTAGACATTCTATCGAAAACAATTTTATTTATCATTAAAGTTCACAACTTGGGAATTTAGTTCTTAAAAATAATGTCAACTAAATGTAAGTATTCGCGTTCACGACAACCATTTAATTGCACAACTCTGCGCGCTTCCGAATCGAAAGGTCGGGATCACTGCGAACAGACTGATCATTCTTTACGTTTTCTTACGTTATCGATGACCTTGACGGTCCAGTTTTTGGTTTTTCTAGTGTTGAACCAGTCTCTTCAAACTTTTTTACCCATTTTCGAATGAGAGGAATGTTTGGCGCATCCTTTGAATGACGTAAAATTCGAATATTGCAGAATTTTCTACGCGTCACAGTCGCCGAATCACCGTTTTTGTAAACCTCTCGCACGCATAACGCGCAGTCTGCACCCAAGAAACGCTTCATAGCGATTGAATTCCCAAGAGCCAGGCTACCGATTGACGTAACTCCCGCGCCCCTCGGAATCGTTGCGAGCGTGCAATAAGCTAAACAAATGTAAGCTTTCTTTTGAGACACCTTGTATATGGACAAAGGTGAAAACAGCTGTTAAAATTTGACATAACAAAGCGACCTCATTGTGGGCGAGATTTTGCCAATCCTAGCGATAGCAATACCCACCGCGACCGAGATAGCGACTGCGACCTCATTGTGTTCAGGCAGTTAATGTCTCTATTTCTAACGTCTCTTTTATATTCATATATGTATACAGATGGTATGAAACCCTTCGTGCGCGAGTCCGACTCGCACTTGTCCTACCTAGCGAGTCCGACTCGCTGTCCTATCTAGGAGGTCGTAGAAGTCGTCTTTTGTAGCGTCATGCCTGTGTCACAATGCTACTACACGGCGCGGCGACAGCGCAACTACAAACGCTGCCGTTTGCTGTGGTTGTAAGGTAGTTCAGTCAATACACAATTTAGCGACTTTCATCGGCGTTTTTTTTTTGACAGCAGGGTACTTATATGAGTGAAGTTGGAGGTGAATTCTATAGAGTGAAGTTAGCATCAGTAAACAATTCGAAGATTGAAACTGAAATTAGTTCATAAATGGATAAAAACAATTTGAAAAAAAACATTATTGCTAACATGTGCGCCTGCTTTAGCCTATAAAAAGTTAAAAGCGAAAACAAAAGTCAGAAGAAGGTGGTGGGTTAGACCAAGTTATGAAACGTATTCCTCAAATGTCGAATTCGTAATGGCAAAACGCCGTGTAGTAGCGACAGTTTTTTCAAATTTTCGAAATTACAGCGCTGCGACACGACTACTTACGTGCCTATGTGACTTACTCCAAATAATTCCATTGAATGAATATGGATTTGACAGCTACGGCGTTTGTAGTTGCGCTGTCGCCGCGCCGTGTAGTAGCATTGTGACACAGGCATCATCCTTGTACAGCCTTGTAGCAGCCGCCGTAACAGATATCACAGTTTCTCATCCTCATTTTGCCCGGTCCGTCCCATCAAACTTCCTGGATTGCGGCAATATCTGCTTTATAACAGTCTATGACCTATGCAAGTTGTTCGGCTACACGTGGTGTGGTAAAGGACTTTACCTTCTACGTACAATCATATAGATATAAGTATTATCTGTATAAAAGTGATTTACAAATATGTTTCTGATAGCGCTTGATCTATTTTATTTTGAAATATTCAAACTTTAACGGATAAGTTATTTCATCTTTTTTTGCGGTTTTCTAACACCTTGCAAAGATTTGTACGAAGGAAATTTTAAGTGACATTTCACTTGAACACATGTTCTGTCAAAAACAAATCTGGTTTTCGCTGTCAAAACGTTTTGTTTTCATATAGTTCCTCGATATTTTTCTTCTAAAATGTCAACCGCGCGATTTCTCTTGTTCAGAGGCAAACTTATAAATTTAAATGAAAAAGCAAAACTAATCACTGCAAACCTAAATGAAAAAGTAAAATTACCGGAGAAATTCAAGGGAACTATTGTTGAACGATGGGCAACCTATTGGAAGTCGCTAGTAAGTGATTACACGGATGTCGGCCGTGATGTTATCAAGACGAGCAAAGAAAAACCATTACGAACAACCTTTCTCGGACTATTGGGCCTGTCTGCCTATACCTGCTTTGTAAAAAATCCTGACGAAACATCACTAATTGATGCAATTCGGAGAGAGAATGCTAAAATGATATTGGTACACGAGTCCTGCCATCGGAAAGAGGCTGCCGAGCATCTGAAATTACTTGAACGTTCTATCAACGATGGTACATTACGAACCATGAATCTGGGAATTGCAAGGCTCGCTTGGCTGCACGATTACAATAAGGATCTATGCACATATAAGGCATTGTGTAAATACATGCAACCAGAGATAGTGACGTTCCACGAGCGAGTGATTGACGTGGGTTTTTGGAATAGGTGGTGGAACCTGCGACGAAAAATGGTTGACTACGATATTCCCGAAGAACTATTGGAATAGCTCTGTCCGAGACTAATCGTTTAATAAAATTATTCATATATTTGTTAAGTTTTTGGATTTTTATCTGTTGATTTCTTTTGAATGGCTAAGGATGTCTGGATGTAGTCGTGGAATACGGGATTTGGTGCTAGGTCTCTCTGGTATTGTTCGACAGAATTGACATTATCTAATCTCAGCAGTGAAGCAGAGCTGTTAAGTTTGGATACAACTCGGCATAGGTATTTGAATATGTCCATTAGCATTTCAATCCGTTGCACGATAGGTTGTTGTGTGACTTCAGGATGATCGTGCTCCTCAATCGTGGCAATGCTTGTTTTGTCTAGAAGTTGTATTAGTTCTTCATATGTTATCTTTAGATTTGATATGTTGGTAGTCAACGTTAAACTAAAATCAAAAAAATTGTTTAACAGCTGCGGAAAAATGGTTATGGTTTGAGGCATACTTAGAGGCATCGACTATGCATAATTGAGAATGAAAATCTATCCGGATAGCGTCCTCTATATCACGTGAAGCTTCAATCGGATATGTTCGTTTACACGGCACACCGCTAATAAGTTTTTATGAGTGCGCACGACATTTGAGTACAAGAGGAACTTACCTGATTAGGATGTTGTACCGCTGTGCTAGCGCTTTCATTTTCTCTGAGATTTTGCATTGCACTTCGGTTTCTGATTGAAATTTTTGATAGAATTCCTTGACACCGTCCTGAACACTCGTCAAGATTTTTATTAGGTCTGGCTGTTCCAACTGCTGGCCTGACATCATGACTTGATGGGAAAACAGTTCTGTTCCCTTACATGAAATCTATTGACGTCCGTAATGCAGAAAATTTCAAATAAAGCCAATGTATGGGCCAAAATGATATGAAGTCACACATCAACCCCCAGCCACAGCCAACAAATTTCAATTTTCTATTTCAACTCGTCAGTGTACTAAATGACAGTTGAGAATTTGACATTTATTGTTAGGTTGAGTGGATGCGGTTACATAAAAGCACTAGGCACTATTTTCTAGCAAGTTTTCGCATAAGGTGCATGAATAGGTTCATAAGTTGGCCGATGATCATCAAGGACATTGAGGACATTGATAAGATAGAGATCCAATCAATGATAAACAATGAAATACCAATCTTTCGTAGGCCCGCCCTGTGATCGCCGCAAGGGTTGGTTGTTGCATTTATAATACGCCGATACTATACGTGTTATTCTCGTTTAAAAACGACGTGCTTTTGACTAACACAATGATAGTCTCAAGAGGTCGATGTGTTGAGTCAAGACGTCGGAACAGGTCGAAAAAGGCTGAATGACATAGCCAAGACGCCGTCAAACGGCAACGCGTTTGTAGGGGCTATCTGTCAAAGTGCCTGTCAAAGCTATCGGATTGCCATCACTATATTTATCTCTGCTAGAGGGCATGGGCTCGGACATACAGGGTAAAGTTGTTGATCGCTCTCAACCTGGCGAGATGCCAGCAACGATCCCTGTTTAATACCCGGGTCAAATTGACATACGGCCTCCTCGCGGCGCCCTCTGGAAAGCCTCTTCAACAACCGTTGGGAGGTGAACAAACGTATGCAGCGACAAAACCCCGACCAGAATGGCGGTTGTGCGGCGGGCTAACAATCCGCCCACGTAAAAAAAAACAAAGTTATGAATGAGCAAGATTCGCGCCCAAAACTAACTTGGGAATAAATAGGGAAATAAAGTACTTTGCCTCCCGGTGAGATCAGTCTGAAGACAACAGTAGACGAATAGAGACCAATTAATATAATTAAATTGTTAAGTGAAATCGTTAATAAACTAATCGTTAGACCATTAAAGACACATATTGTTAAATAAACAAAATCGCTTTTCCTTTTCTGTTAACTCGCGCCACCTTAAATGCGGTCGTCCTCTGCTACGTCTCTCTACATGGCCCAGCCATCTTAGGCGTTGGAACCGTAGACGTTGTCGCTGCCTCTCCAACCGGCACGATCTTTGGCCAGCCGCTTCCAGTGCCGCACGCCCAGTTGGTTGAGGTCCCTTTCCACCTGTGCGTGCCACCTTAAATGCGGTAGTCCTCTGCTCCCTCGTCCCTCAGGGTTGCAGTCGAAGACTCTTCGGGCCGGAGCGTTGATGTCCATTCGCTCTACATGGTCTAGCCCTCTTAGACGTTGGAAGCGAAGACGTCTAACTAGGCCGATGTCGCTGTACAGCCCGTACAGTTCTCGGTTGAAAATATCTTCCCACTGCGAAGTTAAAAAAACAAGTGAACAAGTGTTATTGTAGTGTGTGTTAAATGGTTCCACGATCGGCCTTCCACACATGTCTTCCACACAGGAATTTCCAGTTTTTCCAGACAGATAGCTTGTAGGCAAATATGTCAAAAATGATTGCAAACCATCAGAGCAATGAAATAGTAAATACGCCGTCAAACCGCAACGCGTTTTAAGGTGCAATCTGTCAAAAGCCATCGGATTGCCATCCCTTTATTTATCTCTGGTGTAGAGCAAGTGCCCCAAATTATACCAAAATCGTACTAGGGGATTTTAACGCTAAGCTGGGTAAAGAAAGCATCTTTGAGCGGGTCATCGGCAAACACAGCCTACATGACACCACATCCGATAACGGACATAGGCTGATCGACCTTGCCACGGGGCGAAATCTTCTTGTAGCCAGCACACGATTTTCCCACCTCGATATACACAAAGGCACCTGGCGGTCGCCAGATCAATCAGTCACCAACCAGATTGACCACATCGCGATTGACGTCAGACACTCCTCCACTATTCTTGATGTTCGCACTTTCCGAGGAGCGAACATCGATTCAGACCACTATCTTGTAGTAGCCAAGATACGTCAGCGCATAACACGAACACCGCGGAGTAGAGTTAGAACACCAAGCTATGACGTCGGAAAGCTACTATCGCCGGAGATCGCCAGTGCTTTTGCCAACCGCGTCTCCCTTAAGCTCTCCGATACACCTCAATCCTCCACTCAGTCAGTAGAGCAACAATGGAGCCTGTGCAAACAAGCCCTGAAGAGCACAGCAATGGAAGTGCTGGGCCTTAAAGCTCCACCACGACGAAACACCTGGTTCGATGACGAGTGTAGAAGGATTCATGCGGAAAAGCAGGAGGCATACAAAGCCTCACTACACAAAAAAACAAGAGCGGCTCGGGAGCTCTACAAGCTTAAGAGAAGGGAGGAACATAAGCTTCTCAAGAGAAAAAAGAAAGAGCACGAGAAGCGGGCGATTGAAAACTTGGAGAGGTGCTACTGCAGGCACGACATTCGAAGATTTTATCAACAGATAAAACGAATGTCTCAAGGCTATAAAGCCCGAACGGAGGCCTGTAAGGATGAGAACGGAGACCTAGTAGTTGAATCGCAGTTGATGCTAAGAATTTAGAAAAACCACTTCTGCAGACTGTATTACGGCGATGACAGCTAACATGCCGCCGTCAGTCAGAATGACCCATTTCTCAATAACGAAGATCGCAGAGAATAGAATTCCGTCCCCCTGACATCGACGAAGTTGAGATTGCCATGGCGAAACTCAAGTCGAATAAGGATGCTGGCGCAGATGGATTGCTTGCTGAGCCTCAGCATTGTTTGCCCGATCCACAAAAAAGGAAACCCCTTTCACTGCGCCAACTACAGAGGAATAAGTCTCCTTAACATGGCCTACAAATTCTTCTCTGCCGTTTTGTGTGAACACCTTTTGTAAATAAGCTGACAAGTCCTTATCAGTGCGGATTCAGGTCAGGTAAGTCCACCATCGATCAAATCTTCACACTACGGCAGATCCTGGAGAAAACCAATGAGTTTCAAGTCGATACGCACCATCTATTCGTCGACTTCAAGGCCGCATACGACAGCGTAATTAGAGACGAGCTATATAACGCCATGTTTACTTTTGACATCCCTGCGAAGCTCGTCAGACTATGCAGGATGACCTTGGAAAATGCTCGCTGCTCCATCCGAATCGGTGAGCACCTTACCGATAGTTTTGATGTCAAAAAAGGATTTAGGCAGGGCGATGCGCTGTCGTGTGATTTCTTCAACATCATATTGGAAATGATTGTGCAAAAATCACAGGCCAATACAAGAGGCACAATCTACTTCAAATCCTCGCAACTCCTTGCATACGCCGACGACATTGACATAATAGGTAGACCGCAGCGAGATGTCAATGAGGCTTTTGCGAGTATTGAGATGGAGGCGGCAAAAATTGGTTTGGCAGTTAATGAGGGCAAGACTAAATATCTGCTGTCATCGAAAAAGGACATTTACCACCGACGTCTTGGACAGAACGTGCATATTGGCAGATATAAGTTCGAGGTAGTTAAGAACTTCATATACCCCGGCTCCGCGGTGACTTGGAACAACGATACCAGTTTCGAAATCAAGCGCAGAATTACTCTTGCCAACCGCTGCTTCTTTGGGCTCAAGAGGCAACTGAGAAGTAGAGCCCTCTCTCGTACGACCAAGTTGACCTTATATAAGACCTTAATTATCCCGGTCCTGTTATACGGCGCAGAAACATGGACTTTATCTAAAGCGGATGAGGAAATCCTTGGTCGTTTCGAGAGAAAGATTCTGCGTTCAATTTTCGGTCCCATAAACACAGAGGAGGGTTGGAGGAGAAGATTCAATCACGAACTGTACGGGTTGTACAGCGACATGAGTCTGGTCAGGCGTCTACGGATCCAACGCCTAGGATGGCTAGGCCATGTAGAGCGAATGGACACCACAGCTCCAGCCCGTAGAGTCTTTGAATCCAACCCCGAGGGATGAAGAAATAGAGAACGGCCGCACCTGAGGTGGTGCGCACAGGTGAAAAGGGACCTCAACCAACTGGGCGTGCGGCATTGGAAAAGACTAGCGAAAGATCGTGCTAGGTGGAAAGGCATGTTGGTTGAGGCCCAGGTTCACCCCGAACTGTAGCGCCCGTTAAGTAAGTAAGTAAGTAAATAGAGCAAGATGTGGCAAAAAGGTCGCAACAAGGCAGAGTGACATAATCACGACGCCGTCAAACGGCAACGCGTTTAGTGGTGCAATCTGTCAAAATGCCTGTTAAAAGCCATCGCATTGCCATCTCTTTATTTATATCTGCTCAGGAAATGACAGCAATAATGTGTGGGATAAGACAAGCTGGTCCATTTGAATTTTTGCAGTTTATTTATTGATCACACGCACATTATACATAATTGTCAGACAGATCAGTGTTCGAGAAACAACTCAATTACCATCTGAGAATCAGAGAATAATTAAAAAGACACGAAATGATATTCAAATGTCAGGAGGATAGCTTCTTAACCGAGGTAATGCATTTCCAACCAGTGGCCCTAACTAATACTCTCGGTTATTAGTTTTCAGGAAAAGTAGTTTCATGCGAGCCGGCAATATTCAAAGAATCCGGCAAGGAATACAAGGGTTTCAATGTAATACTGGACAATACTATTCTCTTTCCTGAAGGTGGAGGACAGGTAACCAAGCGTCGATATACATAACTTGATATAATTAAAAAACACACAAAAATTGTATTCCTTTCAGCCATGTGACTATGGAACATTGAATGAGAAACCCGTGCGTAGTGTCATCCGCAAGGGCAGTGAAGCTATTCACTTTGTAGAACACAATGAGCCTTTTGCACCCGGTGAGACGGTACGTCAAACAATAGACTGGAAACGTCGAATGGATCATATGCAACAACATTCGGGTCAACATCTTATAACTGCCTTATTTTCGAGAGACTTTCAAATGGAGACGAACTCTTGGTGGCTTGGAACTGAAACTTCATACATTGAATTGGCTACCAAGGATGTTACAAAAGAGCAGATTAGAGCGGTTGAAGATACTGCCAATGCTTTGATTTTTGAAGGCCGAAAAGTGCATGTGATCGAAACGACGATTGAGGAGTCTTCAAAGGTAATTTGTTATTAGAAAGAAGTTCAACTTGTGTGTTTATGCTGGATTTTTTCCCATCGCAATTAGCTAGACGATACTCGATCAGCAAGGGGTTTACCAGCTGATCATGTGGGTAAAGTTCGTATTATCAACATCGAAGGCATCGAGAGTAATATGTGTTGCGGTACTCATGTTTCAAACCTCTCACAACTACAAGCCGTCAAACTTCTTCATGTCGAGAAAGCCAAAGGCAAATTGTTTGTCCACTTCTTAGTAGGCAATCGTGTAATTAGCAAACTTGGCGAATGCTATGAGCGTGAACAAGCAATGAACACTATCCTTAAGTGAGTTCATTTAAAATAAGTTTCCTGTGCTGCCGTACTATATAACAAAATACTTACAGAGGTGGACCAGCCGTGCACCTAGAATTAGTTCAAAAAATCCAAACAAATTTTAAAAACGTTTACAAGAGCTTTCAGAAACTCCTTAAAGATACTGCCACACTGGAGGCCGAGAAACTGAACGCTTTAGCAGAGAAACCCAAATACTTTTCTATGCATCGTAAGGACGGCATTGAACCGGATTACATCAACACATTCTTGCGCATAGCCCCCCCGGATATATTTTACTTTCTTTCTGTCGCCGATAACACGAATAAGGGTCATGTCGTACTTCGTGGGGATCCCGATTTATTGGCCAAGTTTGGTCCTGAGTTTTTAGAAATTCTTAATGGAAAGGGATCGAACAGTAAAGGAAATACCTTGCAAGCCAAGGTTAACGAGATAAATAAAATCAAAGATTGTGAAGCAAAACTTAAAGCACACTTTGGTCAGTAGAAATGGAATAAACGTGTTTCTCTAGCCCAACTTGGTACCTATTTTCGTAAAAAGTACACAAAAATTAATCTTCTTTTTCGGCGCTACAGTTCATGGCGAACCTGGGCCTCCTTTAAGTAACCTCTCCAACTGGCACGGTCCTTCGACAGCAGTCACTAGTGCCGGACGCCCAGCTGGTTGAGGTCCTCTTCCACTTGCGTGCGCCACCTTCAATTCAACCGTCTTCGACCGCGTCGCCCCTCGGGGTTGGATTCAAAGACCTTTCGGGCCGGAGCTGTGATTTCAATGCGCTCTACATGACCTAGCCATCTTAGGCGTTGGATCCGCAGACGCCGTGCTACGTTCATGTCGCTATACAGCCCGTACAATTCACTATTAAGTCTTCTCTTACACTCTTTTTTTTTAGAGTCACGCGCACTCAGGCTAAGGCCTTGTAACGACGGACGTTGTGCGAGCAGAAGGCAACAGAGAGAGGAGCTGCCTATTGACATTGGTCTTAAATATCTGCATATTGTATTGAGGGGGGAATGCCGAACGAGGTAGCGCGTTCCACGTTCGTGTGTTTTGGTTGAGGAAAGGAAGCCCGAAAACGGGCTTCAAAGTGAATTCATGCGCATTCCGGGAGAGGCGTGTATCGCGGGAGAAGTTGTGAAGTGGCGGAATGCAACTGGCTATTTCGTCAGAGAATTATGATGAAAGTAACGATAAAACAATGAAAGGCAGGATACGTTCCTACGATGTTCCAGCGAGTCTAGTGTTTTGGTAATGCTGGGGTCATCTATCAGTTTTATCGCGCGTTTTTGTATTCTATCTAGTAGTTGCAATGAGGTCTTAGATGCACCAGACCAGACATGACCGTTGAACTCCAACTTAGGACGAATGAACGCCTTATAAATTGTAGCCAGATCGGTGGGTGTGAAGAATTTCTTGCATCCGTATAGGAAACCTAGGCATTTCGCGGCATTTTTTAGCGACACTAAATATGTGATCATTCCAACAAAGGTTATCACTGATGCACATACCCAGGATGGAAAGCTTTTCGGTTTCCGAGATACAAGTGCCATTCATGGATAATGGCTTGGGTCAGTGTTACGCTTTAACGACAGAAGGCAGCATTGTGTTTTGGAACCATTCAATTCCACTCTATTGTTTTTACCCCATTGGATGATGCTGTCGATGTCGGAATTTAATGAGCTTAACATACGCTGCTGCTCACTATTTACAGCCGAAGTGCCGGGTCGTAAAGAAGTGAACGAATATGAGAAGCTGAGGGTACTCTCGTCAGCGAAGGAGTGAATTGGATTAGAAGTGGCAGACAAAAGATCATTTATGAAAATGCGAAAGAGTGTTGGAGACAATACGGAGCCCTGGGGAACACCAGCATTTAAGAACTGGATGTCAGACCTGAATCTGACTTGAACGATTCGAAATGTAGCTTCCAATCCATTAAAGAAGAGACTCATCGATCTCGAAAGCACGCATTTTCGACAAAAGGGCTTCATGCCAAACCCTGTCAAATGTCCAGTGCAACAATTTTGCTTTCACCTGCTTGTTAAAGCGAGCGATTGCACTTTTCGGTGAGATATACCATCAAAACAGAGGGCATGGGCTCGGACATACAGGGTAAAGTTGTTGATTGCTCTCAACCTGGCGAGATGCCAGCAACGATCCCTGTTTAAATGCCCGGGTCAAGTTGACATACGGCCTCCTCGCGGCGCCCTCTGGATAGCCTCTTCAACAACCGTTGGGAGGTGAACAAACGTATGCAGCAAAAAAAAACCCCGACCAGAATGGCGGTTGTGCGGCGGGCTAACAATCCGCCCACGTAAAAAAAACCTAAAGTTATGAATGAGCAAGATGCCTCGGATACACGAACGGATACTCGACGACGACAACGCACGAAAAAGGAACACGATTTGCGAGTATGCTCCTGGAATGTCAGAACCCTGTACACTCCCGGAGCTGCTCATAAACTAGAAGGAATCCTCAAGCAGTACAAGGCGGATATTATTGCGGTCCAGGAAATACGCTGGATAGGAAACGGTAGGAGGAAGAAAAATTGCGACATTTATTACAGCTGTCACAAAAGGTTGCACTTACTGGGATGCGGATTTGTCGTGGGAAAGCGGTTAAGGTCGAAGGTCATCAACTTTAAACCTATAAGTGATCGCCTGGCTGTGATCCGCATCAGAGGCAGAATTTATAACATCAGCCTTATAAGTATGTGCACACGCCCCTACCGACGAGGCTGAAGATCGGAAAGCACTGCCTCCACGATACAACAACAGATAACTGCTTCCGACTCGCTGACTTTGCGACCGCTCGTAATGCGGTGATAAGTAGCACAAGATTCCCTCGCAAGCGAATCCACACAGCAACCTGGCGATCTCCGGACGGTCGAACCGCCAACCAAATCGACCATGTGCTCATTGACGCAAGGCACGCGTCAAACATCCTGGATGTGCGAACATTCAGAGGGGCAAATGTCGACTCTGACCACTTCCTCGTAGCAGCAAAATTCAGAGCTCGACTGTCCAAGGTCAGAAATCTGCAGCAGCCCATCAGGCAGAGGTTCGACATTGGGCGCCTGAGCACACCGGAGGTTGTGCTCCCAGAGTCTACAGGGAGCAGCTGAGCGAAAGACTCTACGGTATGCCTACGTCGAACACAAATGCCAATAATATGTGGCTGCATTGCCGCTCAGCCATTCAGGAAGTAGCCGAAACCACCCTAGGATACCTACCACCCCCGACAAGAAACCCGTGGTATGATGGCGAGTGTGAGCAGAAAAAGGCAGCAACCGACGAGGCGTACCAAAAGGCGCTGCAGAGGAAAACCAGGGCAGCGCAAGAAGAGTACCGAGCCAGAAGAAGGGAGGAGAAGAAACTACTGCGACAAAAGAAAAGAATCTTCGCAGCCTCCCAGCTCAAGGATATCGAGGAGTCTAGGGATAAACATAAAATACGAGCCTTTTACAAGAAAGCCAAAGGCCTTGCAGGAGGCTTCAAAAAGGGCACCCTGGCTCTTCGAAACTGCGAGCGTAATCTTGTCACCGACCCGCAGGGAATAGTGGATGTATTTAAGCAGCACTTCCAGCAGCTGCTTAACGAGCATGACCAAGAGAGAGTGGTAGGGACCGAGGAAATCCCAACTCCAGCCGCTGAAGTAGTCCTCCCACCCAGCATAGAAGAAGTCGGCACAGCTATTCAGAAGCTGAAGAACAACAAGGCCGCAGGCTCAGATGGCTTGCCATCAGAGCTCTTCAAGGCTGGCGGCGATGTTCTGGTAGGGAGCATGCACCAGATCATCTGCAGAATTTGGGAAGATGAGAGCATGCCCGACGACTGGAATACCAGCTCTATATGCCCCATCCACAAAAAAGGCGATCCTACCTCTTGCAAGAACTATAGAGGTATATCCCTGCTCAATGTCGCATACAAGATCCTGTCCAGCGTATTGTGTGAACGTCTAAAACCATTTTGCACCGCACTAATCGGCAGCTACCAGTGCGGCTTCCGGCCCGGCAAATCAACTATAGACCAAATTTTCACACTTCGACAAATCCTGGAAAAGACCAACGAGTTTCGAATCGATACACACCATCTTTTCATCGATTTCAAAGCCGCATACGACAGCATTCATCGTGAAAAACTGTTTGGGGCGTTGGCCGAATTCGGGATCCCGGGAAAACTGATCCAGTTGTGTCGCGCCACGCTAAAAAACACGCGATGCACCGTGCAACTCGGTTCTACGACCTCGGAACCATTCGAAACCTGCACCGAATTTCGGCAAGGAGATGCGCTGTCATGTGACTTCTTCAACCTGGTGCTGGAGCAGATAGTGCGACGGGCAGGCGTCAACAGGGAAGGCACTATCTTTTACAAGTCCATCCAGCTGCTAGGATACGCGGATGATATCGACATCATCGCGTGTTCTCGCCGTGGCATCGTGGAAGCATTCACGGCGATTGAAGAACAGGCGAAACGAATTGGTCTTAAGATCAATGAGGACAAAACGAAATACATGCTGTCAAGCAAAAACCAATCCGTCGCTCACCACCTGGGACAAAACATAACAATTGACAGCTACAATTTCGAGGTAGTTAAGGAGCTTGTCTACCTCGGGGCAAACGTAAATTCCACAAATGACACCATAGTGGAGATCCGGCGTAGAATCGCCCTTGGCAACCGCTGCTACTTCGGCTTGTCCAAACAACTGGGGTCAAAACTCCTCACTCGAAAGACCAAAGTCATGCTTTACAAAACGCTCATTCTGCCAGTCTTGCTGTACGGAGCCGAAAGCTGGACGATAAGCAGGACAATGGAGCTGATTTTGGGTTCTTTCGAAAGAAAAATTCTGCGCCGGAGATTTGGTCCTGTCTGTGAGGAAGGTGAATGGAGAAGAAGACACAACCCCGAACTCTACGAGCTGTACCAAGATGTAGATGTAGTCCGGAAGGCAAGGACCCGTCGACTACACTGGCTCGGCCACATCGAGCGCATGGACATCAACGCTCCAGCTAAGAGGGTCTTCGACTCCGAGCCTCCTGGTTCGAGAAGAAGAGGAAGACCGAACCTCCGGTATAAAGACCAAGTAATCGCGGATGTAAGACATCTTGGTCTTGACAACTGGAAGCAGCGTGCCCGGGACCGTCAAGGATGGAAGGCAGCTATAGCTCAGGCTCAGATCCTCCATGGATCGCAGGCCTGATAAGTAAGTAAGTAATGCCATCAAATCACCAGTGGATCTGTTGCTGTGGAAACCGTACTGACGGTCATTGAGGAGTTTCCGTGATCAGCGTTTCCATGACCTTGGAAAAAACAGACTTTAGTGCAATGGGTCGGTAGTTGGAGGGAGAAGATGATTCGCCTTTTTTGGGTATAGGCAGGACAAATGCAGTTTTCCACCTACTCGGATAGAGCCCAGAGGAGTAGGAAAGGTGAAAAAGCTTACGCAGTAGGTTCGCCAGCGTAGAAGAACACCTCTTCAGAACTATTGGGGCAATAACATCTGGACCAGCGGATTTGTGTATGTCGAGGTCCTTAAGAACACTTGCGACTGTACGAGTGCGAAAGTGGATTAGTCCCATGGTGGAATTGAAGCACTCTAGTACAGGCGCAGACAAATTACAAGCTGGGAGCTGAGAACTGGTTGCGAAGTGGGCAGCAAGTAAGTTAGCTTTGTCTAAGGGGGTGTCAGCTGGAATGTCATTTCGGATGAGCGTCTGTATAGGTGACGTAGTCGAGTTTTTTTTATATTTTTTTTATAAACGACCAGAAACTTTTGCTACCTTTGGGACCTTGAAGGATTTTACGCCTTAATTGTTGGTCGCATTGGAATTTAATCCATAGAATGTGGGTGTTGCAGTCATTTCTGGCTCGTGTGTACTTTTTTCGTTTTTCCTCAGAACTGTTTGCCTTGTAGGCCTGAAAGTTTAGTTCCCTGAGCCTAATAGCCTCTTTGCAGCTCAAGTCAAACCACGTATTATCCTTTAGCCTGGTACTTTTACTGTTGCTAGGAATAGAATTTGCCATGCTGATTCGGAAAACATTTTGGATAATATCAGTTGCGGCGTCCACGTCGTCGTCAAGGAAGCACAACGACCAGTTAAAGATCCGAAAGAAGTTGTTAAGGCTGCACCAGTTGGCCTTCTCGTATAGCCATAACGTTCTTTTAGGAGCTTTTTCTTTAACTGTGTGACGGGAGCTCGAGAATCTAGCTGATATCACGCAGTGGTCAGACAAGCCTAGGGGCGACAATACATCGATCGTGTATTTGTTAGGCTGGGAGGAAAGAAACAAGTCCAGTGTGTTGGCGGTATGACCAGCAACATCGGGGATGCGCGGCGGCTCATTCACAAGTTGAGTTAATTGATTTAACTCAGCAAACATTTCAACATACCTTCCATGGAGTATTGTCTGTCCAGAATGTCGAAGCCACTGAGAATTGTGTACATTGAAATTGCCCGCTAAAACGATTTCAGTGCGAGGGAACAGGGAAACAGGGGGGAGGGAACAAGCAAACAGAGCAAAGAAGTTGATCGCGTTTAACATGGCAAACGCCAGCTTCGATCTCTGTCCCTGCTCAATCCAAGTTGACACAGCCTCCGCGTGCTGTGGACATATTTGAGTCGATCAGAGGAAAGCATGGCCTCCATAACACCACATCCGACAACGAACTTAGGCTAATCGATTTCCTAGCGGGGCGTAACGCGTAACCTCCACAAGGCTACCTGGCGGTCTTTTGATCAATCGACCACCAACCAGATTGATCACATTGCGATCGACGCCAGACACTCCGCCTGTATTCTCGACGTACGAACCTTCCGAGGGGCCAACATCGACTCGGACCACTACCTTGTTGCAGCCAAGGTACGAATGAGGTTATCAAAAATGCTTAGGAGTCGAGTAGGACGACGTAAGTTTGACGTCGGAAAGCAACAATCACAAGAGACTGCCAGAATCTTTGCCGATCGTGTCTCCACCAAGCTCTCTCAAAATCCACCCACAGCAGCACAAACAATAGAGCAGGAATGGCCGCATTGCCAGAGCGCCATCGGAGACGATGCCTCAGAGGTGCTGGGTTTCAAACCGCTACCACCTAGAAACCCCTGGTTCGATGAACAATGCAAACAAGCCCATGCAGCAAAACAAGAGGCATATAAAGCCATGCTGCAACGACGGACGAGGGCTGCTTGCGAAATCTATGAGCAGAAGAGAAGAGAGGAACACACGCTTTTCAGAAGAAAGAAGAGAGAGAACGGAAAGCGTGAGATCGAGGAGATGGAGAGATGCTTCCGCGGGAATGACGCCCGTTAGTTTTACAATAAGGTAAAACGAACATGCCTTGGTTACAAAGCCAGAGCGGCGGCTTGCAGGGATGAAAATGGAGAACTGGTAGTAGAGTCGCAGTCGATGCTGAGGATTTGGAAAGATCATTTCTGCAGACTGTATGCATAACGGCGATGATAGACAAGATACCGCTGTCAGGCAGAACGAGCCATTCGTAATGCACGACAATGTAACAAAATTCAGTCCACCCGACCTAGACGAAGTCAAAATAGCAATATCAAGACTTAAGTCTAATAAGGCCGCTGGCGCAGACGGCCTGTCTGCTGAGCTTTTTAAGGCGGCTGGAGATGAGCTGGTAAGGTGCATGCACCATCTCATCTGCAAGGTATGGTCGGAGGAAAGCATGCCCGACGAATGGAATCTCAGCATCGTTTGCCCGGTGCATAAGAAAGGAGACCTCTAAAACTGCGCCAACTATAGGGCAATAAGACTCCTTAACATTGCATATAAGATCTTGTCTGCCGTATTGTGTGAACGTCTGAAACCGTTTGTGGATAACCTGATCGGCTCTTATCAGTGTGGTTTCAGGCCAGGTAAATCCACCATAGACCAAATATTTACGCTACGGCAGATCTTGGAGAAGACCCAGGAATTTCAAATCGACACTCACCACCTCTTCGGCGATTTCAAGGCTGCATATGACAGCGTGTATAGCGATGAGCTATACAAAGCCATGTCTAGTTTTAACTTCCCTGCCAAACTCGTCCGACTGTGCAGGATGACAATGGAGAATCCTCGCTGTTCCATTAAGAAGCGGCTAAGATGGGTCTCAAGGTTAATGAGGGTAAAACCAAATATCTGCTTTCATCTAAAAGAGACGGACAACACCGACGTATTGGCCAGAACGTCACCATGGGTGGATATAACTTTGAAGTAGTCAAGGAATTCGTCTACCTTGGCTCACTGATGACCAGCGACAACACCAGCGCTGAGATAAAACGCAGAATCACTCTTGCCAACCGCTGTTTCTTTGAGAAGTAGAGCCCTCTCTCGGAAAACCAAGGTGACACTATATAAGACCTTGATCATCCCAGTCCTCCTTTACGGCACAGAGGCTTGGACCATAACAAAAGCGGATGAAGATGCCCTTGGTCGTTTCGAGAGGAAAATTCTGCGCACTATCTACGTTTGTACAAACGGTGTATGGAGGAGAAGATATAACGAAGAACTGTACGGGCTGTACAGCGACATCGGCCTGGTACGACGTCTACGGATACAGTGCGAATCCACCCGGAAGGGGGGCGCACGCAGGTGGAAGGGGACCTCAACCAACTGGGCGTGCGGCGCTGGAAACAGCCGGTCAAAGACCGTGCCAGCCGGAGACGCTTTTTGGTTGATGCCCAGGTTCACCACGGACTGTAGCGCCACCTAAGTAAGTAAGTGAACAGGGAAACAATTCTTTGGATGGAGTCGGACAGTGAATCAAACGCGTCGAACGTGATGCCTGGGACCAGGGACAGTGCTAGCTGGAAAGGCTTTTTGGATGAATCCCACATTCCCCCCGAACTGCTGTAGCGCTGTCTAAATAAGTAAACAGCATGTTCAAGGCTTTGTTTGGGGTCTGCCCGTAGTTTAAAAGTTAAATTGAAACGGTGGGAACGATTCTTATAACATGATTCTCATTCTATTTATCCAAGAGGGCAATGAGCTCAAAACGGAATCGTGTACAAGTTCTCCTCGTAAGATTAGAGGAAAGCAATGTAGTTTACTCCATCCACTAGTAAAAAATCCTTGATTATGGCAATTCTCTGTAGATAAACTGTGTGAGAATTGAAGTCTTTAATAAACTGAGGAGAAACGACTGAAATGGTCAGTAGATATCATTCGATCCAATGGAATCGAGTGTGATGGCATCTCGAAGGATACATGCACGGAAGTCGGTTGTCTAAATGCGCCTTGTTGATTCGAGGCCCACTCTAGCAATGTGATCCTGAAAGTAATCACTTATTTCCCAAGCGTAGAACAGATTACAATGTGAAAGGCTTATCAAACGGCTTAGTCCTATTGACTTGGTTGACACCAGTAACATGTTTACCTTACATTTGAAGAATTTATTTATTTCGGATACCAAATTGGTTTAATGAGTAATGGTTAAAGCAAAACACTACAAAAAACAACTCATTTTGTAGTATACGAGTACATTTTACATTTTTATTTCCTAAAAAAACATCTTTCCAATTGCGAATCAGGAGCACAGCAACTTGGCCGATGGTAGAGCTGTTGTAGCTGCAATGAAGTAAAAAACAGTGCCAATTCACCTTACACATAAATATTTCATTGCTTCGTACCTTGCAGCCTGGATTTTAACGAAGTCTTCTGGCCTCCCTTTCAGATTCGAGAAGTGTGAGGATGTCACCCTCCCTGACTGGTCCTTTTACGTTGCGGATGATTTGACGGTTTTGCTCGCCAATAAACTCCACTTTAACTTGTGTACATTGTCCTTGAGATCCGGTACGGCCAAGAACCTTAATTACACGTGCAGAAACGACTGGTTTATCCATATTTATTTAATTAAATTTGTTTTATGGTTTAGGCAAATTCACGTGCACTTATACGCAATCTGACAGCCGGAAAAAGAAAGAGCCAAGCGTTGGAGAAAAAGAGTTGATTGAATTCCCATAAGTTACCGAAACTTGACGAAGGCTGAAGTTGGGCACTGTAATGTGTTAGGTCGCGGCTACATCGAGATATTAATTGTTTTTATTTGAAATTATTTAATGCCTTAAGCACCATAAATAGCCGGGTTTTTAAAAAATTAGGAAAGTCGTAAAATTGGTATTAAACTTTGAGGACTACAGCCAATTTCTGTAAACAAAGTTCTTACAAGGTTAAATTCGCTACACACGATACAAATAACAATGTCACACTTAAACAAATCGACTTACTGTCGTGTCTTTGAAAATACCGTGCAATTTTTGGTTAAAACCGGGGCTCGATCAACTGCTTCCGTTGTGAATATAGAAACTCGTGTATGTGGTGGTGATAAATTTAAAGCAAAACTTTATTCGATCAAATAAGTTAAGTATAAAATTGTGTTGACGTAACTCGGGTGTGGAACGACTGCTTCTCTCAGGATGCGAGATCGGACTGCTTAAAATGTTGAGTCGTGTGTTGTGCATAGATCAATTAACAAGATGGAAAACTTTCGTTCGTCTGCCCTGTGATCCCCGCAAGGGTTGTTTGTTGCATTTGTAATTAAAGCGGCCCCTAGACGCCTAATAACATTGTGCAATATTTGGTATTGCACAATATTATTGTTCGTCTGTAGATAATATTGCAAGATTGTGCGATATATTGCGGAAAATCACAACGCTTTTGACTTTTAATACAAATATGAGCGGTCAACTAAATTATTGGGAAAAATATTGAACCGTCTGGGGCAGCAAGCCAATAAAATTGTGCAATATTTTGCACAATAATATTGAGCGTCTAGAGGCCGCTTTAAGAACGACGCTTTTGACTTAGATGCCTGTGTCACAATGCTACTACACGGCGCGGCGACAGCGCAACTACAAACGCTGCCGTTTGCTGTGGTTTTAAAGTAGTTCAGTCAACACACAATGGAGCATCTTTCATCGGCGTTTTTTTTGACAGCAGGGTACTTCTGTGAGTGAAGTTGGTGGTGAATTCTATAGAGTGAAGTTGGCATCAGTAAAAAATTCGAAGATTGAAACTGAATTTAGTTCATAAATGGATCAAAATAATTTGAAGAAATATTATTGCTAACATGTGCGGTTGCTTTAGCCTATAAAAAGTTAAAAGCGAAAACAAAAGTCAGAAGAAGGTGGTGGGTTAGACCAAGTTATCAAACGTATTCCTCCAATAGTAGGGGAGCCCGGGATGCTTAATTTGCAGTTACTAGAGCGTCATGGGGACCTATTGGATTGTGAAGATTACAGTACACTCGCTTCGTCATTCTGATAATCGTTAGATATTAATCTGACGATTAGATAGCGGTGGGCGGCTGAGAAGAGCGGTAAAAAAGCAAAACAAAAAAAAGTTATTCGAGCGTGTCAGATATTGAAAGGGGACGTTTAGTGAACTCAAAACAGTGTTCGGCTTAAATTACTGACGATTTGCACGTGGCCTACACTCATGACTGATTTTTGAAAATGTTAAAAAAAAACGTTAACTTGAAATACTCGAGCGCGTCGGATTTTTCTACTGTTGGTTCAACTCTATGTCAGAGTCACCCTAAATGATAATCTGACAATTATGTAGAGGAGTATTGTTAATCTGACAATTTAAAAAACTTTGCATATGAAACACTGGGAAAGAGGGAGAAGGAACGAGAGGCGTGGAGTGGGCAATACATGGATATCAGCATCTGTACGCTCATACTTTATCGATGGTTTTAGCTATATCGCCCCATGAAAACCGTCAGATTATATGTTTTTCGTAATCGTGATAGAATTCCCTTCAAAATAAAAAATAAAAAATAATCGCGCTCGAGTATTTCGAGGTGACGTGTTTTTTTTACAACTTTGCGACTCCCCCATTTCCTTATGCCACGCTCAAATTGTCAGATTATTGAAATATACACATTTCAGGATGTACTTAACTTACATGTTCTTAATCTGACGCGCTCGAGTTTTTCCGAGGATCGATTTTTTTTTACTTACAATTTCGAGGTAGTTAAGGAGTTTGTCTACCTCGGGGCAAACGTAAATTCCACAAATGGCACCATAGTGGAGATCCGGCGTAGAATCGCCCTTGGCAACCGCTGCTACTTCGGCTTGTCCAAACAACTGGGGTCAAAACTCCTCACTCGAAAGACCAAAGTCATGCTTTACAAAACGCTCATTCTGCCAGTCTTGCCGTACGGAGCCGAAAGCTGGACGATAAGCAGGACAGCGGAGCTGATTTTGGGTTCTTTCGAAAGAAAAATTCTGCGCCGGATATTTGGTCCTGTCTGTGAGGAAGCTGAATGGAGAAGAAGACACAACCGCGAACTCTACGAGCTGTACCAAGATGTGGATGTAGTTCGGAAAGCAAGGACCCATCGACTACACTGGCTCGGCCACATCGAGCGCATGGACATCAACGCTCCAGCTAAGAGGGTCTTCGACTCCGAGCCTCCTGGTTCGAGAAGAAGAGGAAGACCGAACCTCCGGTATAAAGACCAAGTAATCGCGGATGTAAGACATCTTGGTCTTGAAAACTGGAAGCAGCGTGCCCGGGACCGTCAAGGATGGAAGGCAGCTATAGCTCAGGCTCAGATCCTCCATGGATCGCAGGCCTGATAAGTAAAGTAAGTAAGTAAGTAATCTGATTGGCTGCCCTCAACGCACTCCCCTATATTAAGGGTTCATATTTGGTAGGGGTACATTACAGGATGCAAGGTTTCTCCCCATATGATTTTCTGACGCGCTCGAGTAACGCGCGAAATCCCCGCTTGGGCTCCCCTTCTACAATGTCGAATTCGAAATGACAAAACGCCGTGTAGTTGCGACAGCTTTTCAATTTTTCGAAATTACAGCGCTGCGACACGACTACATACGTGCCTATGTGACTTACTTCGTATAATTCCATTGAATGAATATGGAGTTGACAGCTACGGCGTTTGTAGTTGCGCTGTCGCCGCGCCGTGTAGTAGCATTGTGACACAGGCATGAGTCAAGACGTCGGAACAAGGCAGAATGACATAGTCAAGACGCCGTCAAATCGAAACGAGTTTGTAGGGGCTAGTTGTCAAAATGCCTGTCAAAGCCATCGAGATTGCCATCTTGTTAATTTATCTATGGTGTTGTGGTGCCGTTGCCGCACTTCCGCGAAGTCCAAGTCGTGCGTGTCGCACTTCCGCGAAATCCTCGACCGTTGTGTGGTATGGTTTCGGGAATTACTCTCAACAGCTTCTATATGCGACAGAAAAAAAAAAAAAAAACAGGACCCGCGTATTGCACCCAACTCCTCAAGCTACATGCCCAAAGAACGATTTATCCTTTATGGATGAGTTTCAGTGCCTAATCTAGAAACTTCTCAACCTGCATCTATCCTGCCTTCTTTTGGACCGACCTCCCCTCCGTCTACAACATCAGTCCAAGTCCAGATATCACCTTGTCTTACCACAGTCGACAACACTGCTTCCCTCCATCACATCAGATCCTTACTGCGTTTGCAGGGGTCGTCAACGTTGGAATCGTCCGTATCCGAGGCTTGTTGTCGATTCGTAACAAGATGGTTTTTCCGTGATAGGGATGCTAACGATAAGCACAACCTCCAACCTGGAGGGCCTGATTCCTTTTACCCCAGGAACAACGGGCTGGTCGCTGCACACATTAGTTCACTGTCCGGCCGGTGCCTGGGTAGCTATCAAGGAGGCTGTGTGTCAACTTGGATTGAGCAGGGACAGAGATCGAAGCTGGTGTTAAACACGATCAGCTTCTTTGCTCTGTTTGCTCGCTCCCTCCCTCCCCGTTTTTTTATGTCACGTAAAATAATTCCTTCGGGGGGCATGGGCTCGGACATACAGGGTAAAGTTGTTGATTGCTCTCAACCTGGCGAGATGCCAGCAACGATCCCTGTTTAAATGCCCGGGTCAAGTTGACATACGGCCTCCTCGCGGCGCCCTCTGGATAGCCTCTTCGACAACCGTTGGGAGGTGAACAAACGTATGCAGCGAAAAAAACCCCGACCAGAATGGCGGTTGTGCGGCGGGCTAACAATCCGCCCACGTAAAAAAACCCAAAGTTATGAATGAGCAAGATGCCTCGGATACACGGACGGATACTCGACGACGACAACGCACGAAAAAGGAACACGATTTGCGAGTATGCTCCTGGAATGTCAGAACCCTGTACACTCCCGGAGCTGCTCATAAACTAGAAGGAATCCTCACGCAGTACAAGGCGGATATTACTGCGGTCCAGGAAATACGCTGGATAGGAAACGGTATGATTAGGAAGAAAAATTGCGACATTTATTACAGCTGTCACAAAAGGTTGCACTTGCTGGGATGCGGATTTGTCGTGGGAAAGCGGTTAAGGTCGAAGGTCATCGACTTTAAACCTATAAGTGATCGCCTGGCTGTGATCCGCATCAGAGGCAGATTTTATAACATCAGCCTTATATGTGCACACGCCCCTACCGACGAGGCTGAAGACCCTATCAAGGAGGACTTCTATGACCTCCTGGACAACGCCTACGGAGCTTGTCCGGAGTACGATGTAAAAATCGTGCTCGGGGACTTCAACGCCAAAATCGGAAAGGAAAACACCCTTGGCGGAGTGATCGGAAAGCACAGCCTCCACGATACAACAACAGATAACGGCTTCCGACTCGCTGACTTTGCGACAGCTCGTAATGCGGTGATAAGTAGCACAAGATTCCCTCGCAAGCGAATCCACACAGCAACCTGGCGATCTCCGGACGGTCGAACCGCCAACCAAATCGACCATGTGCTCATTGACGCAAGGCACGCGTCAAATATCCTGGATGTGCGAACATTCAGAGGGGCAAATGTCGACTCTGACCACTTCCTCGTAGCAGCAAGATTCAGAGCTCGACTGTCCAATGTCAGAAAGCTGCACCAGCCCATCAGGAGGAGGTTCGACATTGGGCGCCTGAGCACACCGGAGGTTGCCAGAGTCTACAGGGAGCAGCTGAGCGAAAGACTCTACGGTATGCCTACGTCGAACACAAATGCCAATAATATGTGGCTGCATTGCCGCTCAGCCATTCAGGAAGTAGCCGAAACCACATTAGGATACCTACCACCCCCGACAAGAAACCCGTGGTATGATGGCGAGTGTGAGCAGAAAAAGGCAGCAACCGACGAGGCGTACCAAAAGGCGCTGCAGAGGAAAACCAGGGCAGCGCGAGAAGAGTACCGAGCCAGAAGAAGGGAGGAGAAGAAACTACTGCGACAAAAGAAAAGAATCTTCGCAGCCTCCCAGCTCAAGGATATCGAGGAGTCTAGGGATAGACATAAAATACGAGCCTTTCACAAGAAAGCCAAAGGCCTTGCAGGAGGCTTCAAAAAGGGCACCCTGGCTCTTCGAAACTGCGAGGGTAATCTTGTCACCGACCCGCAGGGAATAGTGGATGTATTTAAGCAGCACTTCCAGCAGCTGCTTAACGAGCATGACCAAGAGAGAGTGGTAGGGACTGAGGAAATCCCAACTCCAGCCGCTGAAGTAGTCCTCCCACCCAGCATAGAAGAAGTCGGCACAGCTATTCAGAAGCTGAAGAACAACAAGGCCGCAGGCTCAGATGGCTTGCCATCAGAGCTCTTCAAGGCTGGCGGCGATGTTCTGGTAGGGAGCATGCACCAGATCATCTGCAGAATTTGGGAAGATGAGAGCATGCCCGACGACTGGAATACCAGCTCTATATGCCCCATCCACAAAAAGGGCGATCCTACCTCTTGTAAGAACTATAGAGGTATATCCCTGCTCAATGTCGCATACAAGATCCTGTCCAGCGTATTGTGTGAACGTCTAAAACCATTTTGCACCGCACTAATCGGCAGCTACCAGTGCGGCTTCCGGCCCGGCAAATCAACTATAGACCAAATTTTCACACTTCGACAAATCCTGGAAAAGACCAACGAGTTTCAAATCGATACACACCATCTTTTCATCGATTTCAAAGCCGCATACGACAGCATTCATCGTGAAGCACTGTTTGGGGCGATGGCCGAATTCGGGATCCCGGTAAAACTGATCCAGTTGTGTCGCGCCACGCTAAAAAACACGCGATGCACCGTGCAACTCGGTTCTAGGACCTCGGAACCATTCGAAACATGCACCGGATTTCGGCAAGGAGATGCGCTGTCATGTGACTTCTTCAACCTGGTGCTGGAGCAGATAGTGCGACGGGCAGGCGTCAACAGGGAAGGCACTATCTTCTACAAGTACATCCAGCTGCTAGGATACGCGGATGATATCGACATCATCGCGTGTTCTCGCCGTGGCATTGTGGAAGCATTCACGGCGATTGAAGAACAGGCGAAACGAATTGGCCTTAAGATCAATGAGGACAAAACGAAATACATGCTGTCAAGCAAAAACCAATCCGTCGCTCACCACCTGGGACAAAACATAACAATTGACAGCTATAATTTCGAGGTAGTTAAGGAGTTTGTCTACCTCGGGGCAAACGTAAATTCCACAAATGACACCACAGTGGAGATCCGGCGTAGAATCGCCCTTGGCAACCGCTGCTACTTCGGCTTGTCCAAACAACTGGGGTCAAAACTCCTCACTCGAAAGACCAAAGTCATGCTTTACAAAACGCTCATTCTGCCAGTCTTGCTGTACGGAGCCGAAAGCTGGACGATAAGCAGGACAGCGGAGCTGATTTTGGGTTCTTTCGAAAGAAAAATTCTGCGCCGGATATTTGGTCCTGTCTGTGAGGAAGGTGAATGGAGAAGAAGACACAACCGCGAACTCTACGAGCTGTACCAAGATGTGGATGTAGTCCGGAAGGCAAGGAGCCGTCGACTACACTGGCTCGGCCACATCGAGCGCATGGACACCAACGCTCCAGCTAAGAGGGTCTTCGACTCCGAGCCTCCTGGTTCGAGAAGAAGAGGAAGACCGAACCTCCGGTATAAAGACCAAGTAATCGCGGATGTAAGACATCTTGGTCTTGACAACTGGAAGCAGCGTGCCCGGGACCGTCAAGGATGGAAGGCAGCTATAGCTCAGGCTCAGATCCTCCATGGATCGCAGGCCTGATAAGTAAGTAAGTAAAATAATTCCTTCGCGTTCTTTGTTTGACGGAGCCTTCAAACGAGGTGAGGTGGCCTATGATGTTGCGTATATTTATTACCTTAAAGTTGCACCGAATACGACTATGCTTACGTTGCGCGGCAGATGTGATTCCATATATATGGGATTTCGAAACAACTAAACCACACACTATATTTATTAACCCGCTAAGGAATACTGTGAAATACTCAATTGATGACGTAGTGCTGTTGGGATTCAACTCCGGAGATCTGACACGTTCTATAAAACATTTTTCGATTTGCAGTCGTTTTTCAAAGTCAACTACACGAACGTAACTTGCGAACATGCTCGCTCAAACTGTCAATGCGTGGAGAGAATGCGGCAAACGCGGCTCCACGTAATAGTACTCTTGTAGACATTTGCAGTGACAGGGCCAAGTGAAAGTATCGTCGTCGCTTACATCGCCGCATTGTATTGGACACATCGACACCGCTCATCTTCTTCTGGTGGTTTTACTGTCATTTCACAGTCTATGGTCATTGCTTAAACATTTTCACGTTGAAACAGTCCAGTAGTGTAGTAATAAATAAATAGAAAATAATGAAAAACTACCTGCTTCTCCTGCTCCTGGTCAGCCCCTTGCTGATTTGCACGTTTAATAGTCGTAAGTAGCATTCAGAATAAATCGAATAATATACGCTTTCCTACCCCAGTACGTGGCATGTGAGGTTTTTACGGTCATTGGACCACTTTATGGGCAGTTCCTTTCAGCTTACCAATCGATCGGTATTTTTTTATTCATAGCGAACAGGCTCTTCGTGTCAGCCGAAGATGATATCGAGGACGACCTGGTCGATGTAGAAACCGACGATGGAGCTGTGACTGGTGAAGACGTTGAAGTAGAGGAGGAGAGTGAAACGACAAAGTCGCCAAATGCAGACACATACCTACTGTTCACGAAGCCTTTGTATACACCTGGCGTGCAATTGGATCTACCCGGAGGAAAACCAGTTGAATTTCTCATTGGATTCACCAATTTGGGACAGGATGATTTCGTCATCGAAACCGTAGAGGCTTCCTTCCGTTATCCGATGGATTTTAACTATTATATTCAGAACTTCTCGGCGGTGGCATACAACCGTGAAGTGAAGCCCGGCTATGAAGGTACTGTCTCCTATTCGTTCCAGCCTTCAGATACATTCGCTGGTCGTCCATTTGGCCTTAACATTGGGCTGAATTACCGCGATTCGAATGGAACTCATTTTGCCGAAACAGTGTTCAACGAAACTGTCCTGATTTCTGAAGTGGACGAGGGCTTGGATGGTGAAACTTTCTTCCTCTATGTGCTTTTGAACGGCATTGTCGTCCTTCTATTGGTGCTTGGTAAACAATGGCTTCTTGGCTCATCTGGAAAGAGAAAGCGCTTCCAGGCTTCAAAGAAAGCCATCGAAACCGGAACTACCAGCGACGGGAACATTGACTATGAATGGCTTCCCGAGGAGACTATGCGTGTTTTGCGTAAGTTCTTGACATTCAAATTCACTTTTGTAACTTTGTATAACCTATTGTATAAACATATAGAAAAATCACCACCAAACTCGCCGAAATCAAAGACATCACCCAAGCCGCCGGTTAAAGCAAAGCCCAGCCAGAGTCCCAAACAAAATCAAAGTCCAAAGCCGAGGAAAGTGAAACGTCCAGCTGGCTCAGACGATTAGCTTGTAAGACTGTACAGTTCTATCTGTAATTTCATTTTGAGAATTATAAGTTCGAAGAACGCTCCAGCTAAGTGAGCGCTTTGTGCCTTCGTTACTGGAAGGCGTTTCGTAGGTTTCTCTTATTTGTTTTTTCCTCCTGATATTCTTTGTTTACATTTATTCTTTGATAATTGTTCACTCATATGTAAGCTCAAGCGACTAAAACATCATTTTCAAAATAAAATACTGCTCGTGCCGTGCTGCAGTTAAAACCTCGTTGGACATCGTTCCGCCAGAAATACGTAGTACATTTCTGTATACAATTTTTTTTTAAATAAATTATAAAAAGAAAACAAGAAAAAAATAAATTTAGGAAAGTTAGCATGAATGAGAATTAAAACAAAATAAACAACAAAAAAATAATCAAACGCGCGGTTGTGCGCGCTTCTCTTTATTCCAGTAGGACTTAGGACAAAGTTCCTAATAGGGAGACTCTTGGTAATTTAATTCATTATTACTAGAGCTTCTGCTTTCTAAAAACATTTTGTGTCATGGCTGTAGCCAGCCAGATAAATACAACTAGCCAATTGGCTAAGCTCTTCGTCTTAGCGGGCGCTACAGTTCGGGGTGAACCTGGGCCTCGACCAACACGCCCCTCCGACTAGCACGATCTTTTGCTAACCTTTTCCATTGCCGCACACCCAGTTGGCTAAGGCGCCTTTCCACCTGTGTGCGCCATCTTAAATGCGGCCGTTCTCTGTTTCTTCCTCCCTCGGCCCTGTGGTGACCAATCGCTCTACATGGCCCAGCCATCTTAGGCGTTGAATCCGTAGACGTCTGACTAGACTCATGTCGCTGTACAGCCCGTAAAGTTCGTGGTTACATCTTTTCCTCCATCCCCCGTCTGCGTTTAGAGGCCCGAAAATCTTACTCTCGAACCGACCAGGGGCCTTCTCATCCGCTTTTAATAGTGTCCATGCTTCTGCCCCGTTTATAGCATCAGCCTTATATGTGCACACGCCCCTACCGACGAGGCTGAAGACCTTATCAAGGAGGACTTCTATGACCTCCTGGACAACGCCTACGGAGCTTGTCCGGAGTACGATGTAAAAATCGTGCTCGGGGACTTCAACGTCAAAATCGGAAAGGAAAACACCCTTGGCGGAGTGATCGGAAAGCACAGCCTCCACGATACAACAACAGATAACGGCTTCCGACTCGCTGACTTTGCGACAGCTCGTAATGCGGTGATAAGTAGCACAGGATTCCCTCGCAAGCGAATCCACACAGCAACCTGGCGATCTCCGGACGGTCGAACCGCCAACCAAATCGACCATGTGCTCATTGACGCAAGGCACGCGTCAAATATCCTGGATGTGCGAACATTCAGAGGGGCAAATGTCGACTCTGACCACTTCCTCGTAGCAGCAAGATTCAGAGCTCGACTGTCCAATGTCAGAAAGCTGCACCAGCCCATCAGGAGGAGGTTCGACACTGGGCGCCTGAGCACACCGGAGGATGCCAGAGTCTACAGGGAGCAGCTGAGCGAAAGACTCTACGGTATGCCTACGTCGAACACAAATGCCAATAATATGTGGCTGCATTGCCGCTCAGCCATTCAGGAAGTAGCCGAAACCACCTTAGGATACCTACCGCCCCCGACAAGAAACCCGTGGTATGATGGCGAGTGTGAGCAGAAAAAGGCAGCAACCGACGAGGCGTACCAAAAGGCGCTGCAGAGGAAAACCAGGGCAGCGCGAGAAGAGTACCGAGCCAGAAGAAGGGAGGAGAAGAAACTACTGCGACAAAAGAAAAGAATCTTCGCAGCCTCCCAGCTCAAGGATATCGAGGAGTCTAGGGATAAACATAAAATACGAGCCTTTTACAAGAAAGCCAAAGGCCTTGCAGGAGGCTTCAAAAAGGGCACCCTGGCTCTTCGAAACTGCGAGGGTAATCTTGTCACCGACCCGCAGGGAATAGTGGATGTATTTAAGCAGCACTTCCAGCAGCTGCTTAACGAGCATGACCAAGAGAGAGTGGTAGGGACTGAGGAAATCCCAACTCCAGCCGCTGAAGTAGTCCTCCCACCCAGCATAGAAGAAGTCGGCACAGCTATTCAGAAGCTGAAGAACAACAAGGCCGCAGGCTAAGATGGCTTGCCATCAGAGCTCTTCAAGGCTGGCGGCGATGTTCTGGTAGGGAGCATGCACCAGATCATCTGCAGAATTTGGGAAGATGAGAGCATGCCCGACGACTGGAATACCAGCTCTATATGCCCCATCCACAAAAAAGGCGATCCTACCTCTTGCAAGAACTATAGAGGTATATCCCTGCTCAATGTCGCATACAAGATCCTGTCCAGCGTATTGTGTGAACGTCTAAAACCATTTTGCACCGCACTTATCGGCAGCTACCAGTGCGGCTTCCGGCCCGGCAAATCAACTATAGACCAAATTTTCACACTTCGACAAATCCTGGAAAAGACCAACGAGTTTCGAATCGATACACACCATCTTTTCATCGATTTCAAAGCCGCATACGACAGCATTCATCGTGAAGAACTGTTTGGTGCGATTGCCGAATTCGGGATCCCGGGAAAACTGATCCAGTTGTGTCGCGCCACGCTAAAAAACACGCGATGCACCGTGCAACTCGGTTCTAGGAGCTCGGAACCATTCGAAACATGCACCGGATTTCGGCAAGGAGATGCGCTGTCATGTGACTTCTTCAACCTGGTGCTGGAGCAGATAGTGCGACGGGCAGGCGTCAACAGGGAAGGCACTATCTTTTACAAGTCCATCCAGCTGCTAGGATGCGCGGATGATATCGACATCATCGCGTGTTCTCGCTGTGGCATTGTGGAAGCATTCACGGCGATTGAAGAACAGGCGAAACGAATTGGTCTTAAGATCAATGAGGACAAAACGAAATACATGCTGTCAAGCAAAAACCAATCCGTCGCTCACCACCTGGGACAAAACATAACAATTGACAGCTACAATTTCGAGGTAGTTAAGGAGTTTGTCTACCTCGGGGCAAAAGTAAATTCCACAAATGACACCACAGTGGAGATCCGGCGTAGAATCGCCCTTGGTAACCGCTGCTACTTCGGCTTTTCCAAACAACTGGGGTCAAAACTCCTCACTCGAAAGACCAAAGTCATGCTTTACAAAACGCTCATTCTGCCAGTCTTGCTGTACGGAGCCGAAAGCTGGACGATAAGCAGGACAGCGGAGCTGATTTTGGGTTCTTTCGAAAGAAAAATTCTGCGCCGGATATTTGGTCCTGTCTGTGAGGAAGGTGAATGGAGAAGAAGACACAACCGCGAACTCTACGAGCTGTACCAAGATGTGGATGTAGTCCGGAAGGCAAGGATCCGTCGACTACACTGGCTCGGCCACATCGAGCGCATGGACATCAACGCTCCAGCTAACAGGGTCTTCGACTCCGAGCCTCCTGGTTCGAGAAGAAGAGGAAGACCGAACATCCGGTATAAAGACCAAGAAATCGCGGATGTAAGACATCTTGGTCTTGACAACTGGAAGCAGCGTGCCCGGGACCGTCAAGGATGGAAGGCAGCTATAGCTCAGGCTCAGATCCTCCATGGATCGCAGGCCTGATAAGTAAGTAAGTATGCTTCTGCCCCGTACAGCAGGACCGGGATGATAAGCGTCTTGTATAGAGTCAACTTTGTCGTTCGGGAGGAGGCTCTATTTCCTCCTGAGCTCAAAGAATCAGCAATCGGCAAGAGTGATTCTGCGTTTGATTTCGGAACTAATGTCGTTGTTCCAGGTCACTGCGGAGCCAAGGTAGACGAAGTCCTTAACTACCTCGAACTTATATCTGCCAATACAAACGTTCTGGCCCAGACGTCGGTGGTGAGCGTCCTTTTTTGATGATAGCATATATGTATTTAGTTTTGCCCTCGTTTACTGCCAAACCAGGCGTAAAATCCTACAATGTCCCAAGGGTAGCAGAAGTTTTTGGTATTTCGTTAAAAATATCAAAAACTCCGTATCGTCGTCTATACCCACGCTCATTCACAATGACATTCCAGCTGTCACCCCCTTAGACAAAGCTAATCTGCCTGCTGCCCACTTCGCAGCGAACTCGCAACTCCCCAAATCATCTTTGTCACCGCCTGTTCTGGAGTACGTTAATTCCACCACGGGACAGATTCACTTCCGTACTCGTCCAGTTGCAAGGGTTCTTAAAGAACTTGACATACTCAAATCCGCTGGTCCAGATGGTATTTCCCCAATAATTCTGAAAAGGTGTTCTTCTACGTTGGCAAAACCACTGCGTAAGCTTTTTCCCCTTTCCTATTCTTCTCCTGGGCTCTACCCGAGTAGGTGGAAAACGTCCATTTGTCCAGCCCATTCCCAAAAAAGGCGAATCTTCTTCTCTCTCCAATTACCGACCCATTGCACTAACGTCCCTTCTTTCCAAGGTCATGGAAACGCTGATTAACCGTCAGCTTATGAAATATCTTGAATCACGGAAACTCCTCAATGACCGCCAATACGGTTTCCGCAGCAACAGATCCACTGGTGATATGATGGCATATCTCGCTCAAAAGTGGAATCACTCGCTTCACCAAGCAGGTGAAAGCAAAATTGTTGCACTGGATATTTCGAAAGCATTTGACAGGGTTTGGCATGAAGCCCTTTTGTCGAAAATGCGTGCTTTTGGGATCGATGAGTCTCTCTTTCAATGGATTAGAAGCTACCTTTCGAATCGTTCAATTCAAGTTGTCTTGGACGGATTCAAGTCTGACACTCACTTTGTAAATGCTGGTGTTCCCCAGGGCTCCGTTTTGTCTCCGACACTCTTTCTCATTTTTATAAATGATCTCTTGTCTGTTACTTCTAATCCAATTCACTCCTTCGCTGACGAGAGTACCCTCAGCTTCTCATATTCGTTCACTTCTTTACGACCCGGCACTTCGGCTGTAAATAGTGAGCAGCAGCGTATGTTAAGCTCATTCAATTCCGACATCGACAGCATCATCCAATGGGGTAAAAACAATGGAGTGGAATTGAATGGTTCCAAAACACAATGCTGCCTTCTGTCGTTAAAGCGTAACACTGACCCAAGCCATTATCCATAAATGGTACTTGCATCTCAGAAACTAAAAAGCTTTCCATCCTGGGTATGCGCATAAGTGACAACCTTTGTTGGAATGATCACATATTTAGTGTCGCTAAGAAATGCCGCGAAATGCCTAGGTTTCCTATACAGATGCAAGAAATTCTTCACACCCACCGATCTGGCTACAATTTATAAGGCGTTCATTCGTCCTAAGTAGGAGTTCAACGGTCATGTCTGGTCTGGTGGCATCTAAGACCTCATTGCACCTACTAGATAGAATACAAAAACGCGCGATAAAACTGATAGATGACCCCAGCATTACCAAAACACTAGATTCGCTGGAACATCGTAGGAACGTATCCTGCCTTTCATTGTTTTATCGTTACTTTCATCATAAATGCTCTGACGAAATAGCCAGTTGCCTTCCGCCACTTCACAACTTCTCCCGCGATACACGCCTCTTCCGGAATGCGCATGAATTCACTTTGAAGCCCGTTTTCGGGCGTTGTGGCAAATATAGAAATTCTTTCCTCAACCAAACCACACGAACGTGGAACGCGCTACCTCGTTCGGTATTCCCCCCTCAATACAATATGCAGACATTTAACACCAATGTCAATAGGCAGCTCCTTTTCCTCTCCCTGCTACCTTCTGCTCGCACAACGTCTGTCGTCATAAGACCTTAGCCTGGAGTGCGCGTCTGACTCTACAAAAAAAAAAAAAAAATGTTCGCCGCCTCCATCTCAATACTCGCAAACGCCTCATTGACAACTCGCGCCTGTTATGTTAATGTCGTCGGCGTATGCAAGGAGTTGCGAGGATTTGAAACAGATTGTGCCTCTTGTATTGGACAGTGATTTTTGCACAATCATTTCTATGACTTCGAAACTATCGGTCAGTTCTGCACCGATTCGGATGGAGTAGCGAGCGTTCACCAGAGTCATCCCGCATAGTCTGACGAGTTTAATAGCTTAATAGCTCGTCTCTAGTTACGCTGTGGTGAGTGTCGACTTGAAATTCATTGGTTTTTTCCAGGATCTGCCGTAGTGTGAAGATTTGGTCGATGGTGGACTTTCCTGGCCTGAATCCGCACTGATAAGGACCTATCAGCTTATTTACTAAAGACTTCAGGCGTTTACACAAAACAGCAGAGAAGATTTTGTAGGCGGTGTTAAGAAGACTTATTCCTCTGTAGTTGAGTTGGCGGAGTCAGAGGGGTCTCCTTGTGTATCGGGCATACGATGCTGAGACTCCATTCCTCGGGCATGCTTTCCTCTGTCTATATCTTACAGATAAGCTGGTGCATGCTCCTAACCAGGACATCTCCAGCTGCTTTGAAGGGTTCCGTCTGCGTCAGCAGCTTTATTCGACTTGACTTACGATATGGGGATCTTTATTCCGTCGAGGTCAGGGCGACGGAATTTTCTGCGATCTTCGTCGTTAAGAAATGGATCATTCTGCCTGACAGTGGTATATTGATCCTCAATCGCGTGCTTCTCGTGCTCTTTCTTCTCTCTTCTGAGAAGCTTATGCTTCTCCCTTCTTTTTAACTCGTAGAGCTCACGAGCTGCTCTTGTTCTTCTATGCAGCGAGGCTTTATATGCCTCCCGTTTTCCTATGGGAATCCTCCTGCACTCGTCATCGAACCAGGTGTTTCCTCGTGGTGGAGCCTTGAAGCCCAAAACTTCAGATGCAGTGCTTTTCAGGGCTTGTTTGCAAAGGTTCCTCTGTTGTTGTATTGACTGAGTGGCCTCCGTGACAATTGCCCACCTTGTCGTGGTACGGAGGCTCAGTACAGGTAATGACTCTCGAGAGTCCATCTCTAGAGGAACCCGAAGCTAAGAAGCAATTACGGACCCCTCCCTACCTCTCCGTTCCCTTGGTATCCTTCACTCCCTTACTCCCTTAACTCCAAGGTGGAACAGCATATGACGGATGCATAGCTAAGAGGGTGCTTAGCTACTAGTATGCGAACTTCGGATACCGGGCGACCTCCGATTTCAATATAGCCTTCCTGCAGTGTTTCGGGCTCCGCTGCAGGTGACCGTACTTTCCCGTGTCCTCGTGGGAACAATTGATAATTCAAACATTTTTCATGAGAATGATGACTCTCAAATGTCATCGCCTGCTAGGGCCTGTGAGCCCTCAGCGGCTCAAAAGCCGAAAGTGATGCCGGCACCTTTTGCCGACATTGCAGCCGGACGGAAAGCAGAAGACGTGTCTTCACTCTCCGATTTCGACACCACACTCGGTGGGGATTCTGTGAGCATGCTCTCAGATGAACTCCCAAGTGTAACAAGGAACGAAACCATCAGGCGTGTAGAGGAAATGCGTCTACCACCTGGTGGCTTCCTTAAGCTTAAATCGTCGGAGCAGCGACGATTTAAAGCTGCCATAATGCAGGGCAAAACCAGAGATGAGGCTCTAGTTTATGCAAAATCTACCCCTGCAATCAAGGGTCCGGAACTGAAACGTGATCGTTCCGCTGACACTACTCCACCAAACCCGGCTGCTAAACGCAGCAAGATCGGCAACCACCAGGTCTATAAAAAGAGCTACAGTAGTGTAGCTGGGAGGATCCGACTCGGTATCGTCCCCAAGGACTTGGGCACGAACCCCCTTACCACAGTGCAGATGGCAGCTGTTCAGGTAATGCACCCAAGCCTCGCTTCAGGGGATCGACCTACAAGTCAGGGTGGTTATACTTTGTGTGTGACAACCCAGCTACGGCCGATTGGATGAAAACCAACTTTATGGCCATCAAGGACAAGAGTGGACTTGATAATATGCTTGTGGAAGAGGAAGCATTCCCGAAGCCACATATCGTTCGGGGCTACTTCCCACCAAGCACCGGTTTACCCATCACAAAGGTGTTGTTGACGCTGGACTCTCAAACTGACGGCTTACATGCACAGAACTGGAGAATCATGCAGAGCACGTCAAATAAGGAGAAAAACCTCCTGCATCTAGTTCTGGCAGTCAGCGACAAGTCTCTGGCTCGAGTAATAGAACTTAAGTGCCAAGTGGCTTATAGATTTGAAATCATTTAGATGATCATCAAAAGCCAGGTGAAAACATCCGTAGATGTAGTACCAATCGTTGTAGGAAAACCTACAACCAGCAGAGTGGTGGGTGCACCTTCTGCAGTAGTAGCAAAACCTACAGCCAGCAGTATGGTGGTTGCACCTACTGTTGTAGTAGAGACGTCAAGATGTGATGAGCTAAAACCCGCTGCCCTGACCACTAAGGGTCGCCCAAATAAAAGAAACAAACGTCCCCCAACCAAACAAGGGGAATCCTCGATGGGAAGTAGATCAGAGGATCACTCCCATCGGGCCGGAAACTTCAGGCGTGGAAACAACAAGCCATACAGAACGAAGGATCCGGCTTACTGTCGCAAGTAACGGGTGGGCTGCGTGTGCTGCAGGGCAACCTGCACCAAGCCAAATGTACCTCGGACACCTTTAGCCTGCGACTGTACCGCGACAGGATCAGCATTGGGCTAATCCAAGAGCCATGGGTCAATAAAGATAAGATTATGGGCCTGCAAAACAGGTCGCGCAAACTAGTTTATGCTATTGGGAACTGGCATGTCTCCAATGAAGCGTCACTGTCTGATCACCAGTATATCAGATTCAACAACTCCGGTGAGGTTAAAGAGGCTGAGCCCGAATATCAGCCCAAACGAACGAATTGGGCTCGGTTCCAAGCTCAACTCGTCGATAAAGAGGATATGCTTCTCAAATCGATTGAATCGACAGATGATATCTATGAAGCGGCTTACCAGCTCAATGCAGCACTTATCTCATCTTTAGAGACAGCTGTACACACAGGTCAAATACACACAAACAGTGTGTGCCCTGGTGGAATACTCAGCTTGAGTCCCTAAGGAAGCAGGTGAGATCGCTGTTTAACAGAGCTAAACGGAATAATTGTTGGACTGATTATTATAGATCTGCTCTAACTAAATACAACCTCGAACTGAGGAAATTCAAGAGATCGTCTTAGAGGAAATATTGCGAGATCATAGACTCGCATCCAACTGCGGCCCGACTTCCACAAAGCGCTATCTCGAGAGCACACAAATAGGCTCGGGCTGCACCTTTACCGTCAATCGCAGCGAAACCCTGGAGACTTTGCTCGGGGTGCACTTCCCTGGTTTTACTCCTCACTCGATATCCTCTGACGATCAAACGAACGTCACAGATAACATCGAGAGCAGAACAAATAGCCTCACTGGTAGACTCTTCAGCCCTGACAGGGTCAATTGGGCAACTGGATCATTTAAACCCTAAAGGGCTCCAGGCAAAGACGGTGTCTTTCCTGCGATATTGCAGAAAGGCTTGAATACGATTTTATCACCACTGATAGTTCTTTTTAGGTCTTGCTTCAATCTGGGATACATACCCCCAATTTGGAGAGAGGTCAATCTTGTCTTCATCCCCAAAATTGGAAAACCAAGTGAGCAACCTAAATCCTATCGCCCTATCAGTTTGACTTCGTTCTTTCTAAAAACAATGGAGAATCTGATAGAGCTCCATATTAGAGGTATCTTGGAGAATCAGACATCTCTGCATCCCAACACCACCAACCACTGAGAATCTACTGAGAATGCGCTACACCACATGGTGACGCGCATTGAAAATAGCTTCACACAAAAGGCGATCGAAATTTGCGCCTTCCTCGATATAGAGGGAGCCTTCGATAATACTGGCTATGTTTCGATCACCCCTGCACTATCTTGCAGGGGTGTGGACCATCCCACTGATCACTGGATTAGGGCGATGCTAAATAGCCGTATCATATCAGCCACATGCGGAGAGGTCTCTGTGACAGTATCGGCGGCTAGAGGATGCCCACAAGGGGGAGTCCTCTCACCACTGCTTTGGACGATAGTCATCGACGATCTACTACGCAAGCTAACCACTTGGGGCTACGAGGTCATCGGATATGCTGATGACCTAGTAGTCATAGTTACGGGCAAATGCGAGAGCACTGCCTGTGAGCGCATGCAGCTTGCGCTTCAACTTATCTCTGACTGGTGTGGCAGAGAGGGTTTATCTATCAACCCAAATAAGACAATCTTAGTCCCATTTACAAAGAGGAGAAAGGTACAACCCTGCTCAATCTTACTAAATGGCACACGCATAGGATTTTCAGAGGAAGTAAAGTTACTAGGTATTGACCTAGACCGTAGACTCAACTGGAACTTCAATATGAGAAATAAGCTCATGAAAACGACTAAGGCCACGTGGGCCTGTCGACGCACCTACGGTAAAATCTGGGGACTTAAACCTAAGGTAGTCCACTGGCTATACCCCGCGATAGTATGACCTATCGTCACCTACGGGTCCACCGTATGGTGGACAAAAGTTGAGCAAGAAACTACAATTGTTAAGCTTCAACGCCTTCAGAGACAAGCGTGTCTCGGTATCACAGGCGCTATGCCAACCTGCTCCACGGCAGCCCAAGAAGCACTCATTGGACTCACTCCGCTGCATCTTTTAATCAAAAATGTGGCATTACACAGTGCAATCAGAATTCTCTGCTCGGGAACAAATATGCCATGTAGACCCGTAGGTTACATGTCCATACTACAACACCTTCTCGAGCTTGATATGATTTCTACGGTCTCGGACGCATTGCCACACACCTTCACCTTTGACAAGAACAAGAGATGGGAAAACAGTGATTTCCTGCTAAATGTCAAAGGCCTTAGGTGGTACACTGATGGTTCCAAGATGGCTTCCGGCGTTGGCGTCGGCATCTTTGAACCAAATCGCAAGATCTCGAAGGCCCTGGTGATAGAGCCAGCATCTTTCAAGCAGAGCTCGATGCCATTTTTGTTTTTTTTTTTATATATGGGGCTAGTGCTACCATTAGAAATACGGCACTGCAGATGTTTGGGCTGATGGCTCGATGTCATCCTAACATGCGTCAATCTAAATCTCGAGACTGGCATTAGAGGAGTAACCATCAACATACTCTCTGATAGCCAAGCAGTGCTTAAAGCGCTGGGTTCGTACAGCACGAACTCAAAAACCGTCAAGGAATGCCATGACGCCCTACAAGACCTCGCCAAAAGAAACAATGTTAAGGTTTGGTGGGTGTCAGGACATAAAGGTATCAAGGGAAATTGCCGACCAACTTGCCACGAAAGGTTCCAACGATAAATATATAGATCGGGAACCATTCTGCGGCATTCCCATTTATTCCCTAAGATAAATTTCTTCTTAGGCAAGTGGGAAAAATTGCAACGCCTGTCCTCTTGGTACAGCGTTCGGGGACTCCGTCAATCTAAACGACTTATACGACCCCTGAACAAACACTCTAGTAACATACTCAAAACTCAATAGGGTGGATATCAGAAGACTAGTCACCTATCTAACAGGACACTGCGGTCTGAGATATCATCTAAACAAAATTAGCCTCTCGTCTGAAACTGAGTGTCGGCTCTGTCTCGAGGACGAAGAGACGGCGGAACACATAATGTGTGAGTGTGTTGCTCTCTGCCATCTTAGGAAGCGTATCATTCTCAGCGAAGTTATGACTCCTGAGGGGATCACCTTGGCTGCTACGAGAAGTATTCTCAACTTCGCTATAGAAGTGGAGAGGCTCCTCGGATAATCGGCTAGCAGGCCCAATAGAACTGCAAAGGTCGCAGTGCCATATGCTAATGGTAGCACTAGCCATTAGCATATGGCACTGCGGGTTAAAGTGTATTGGAGAGCTTAAGAGAGACGCGATCGTCTTACGAGCGGTTTCTGGCAGTAGTAGCTTTCGGACTTCATAACTTTGTATTCTTACTCTACTCCACTGAATAGTGGAGGAGTGTCTGACGTCGATCGCGATGTGATCAATCTGGTTAGTGATTGATTGATCTGGTGACCCACCAGGTGCCTTTGTGTATATCGAGGTGCGGGAAGCGCGTACTGACCAGAAGGAGATTCCGCTTCGTTGCAAGACAATATCGTGTAGGCTATGTTTGCCGATGAGTCGTTCAAAGATGCTTTCCTTACCCAGCTTAGCATTGAAGTCTCCTAGTACAATTTTGATGTGTTAGCTGGGACATTGGGCATACGTTCTGTCTAGCAGATCGTATAACTCATCTTTGGTGGAGTCAACCTTGTCTTCCGTCGTTGATATGGATCGTTATTAGGCGTTCGCTCACATGCCGAAAGCTTAGGACTTTTTGCCTTAGTCCACCTCGAACAACAAATCCGCACCCGAACAATCGGTGTCCTCTCTCCCTATAGCTGTCGCCGTATCTGCTTTATACCCGGCCTATGTTGAACCCCACCTAGGGACAAGGCACCCTACCGATCCGCTAAACTTCGCGGAATTAGACAGCTAGATGAGCTGACAGAAACACTTAACAGAGCACTGTCTAAATCTTGTGCGGTTAGCACTCCCAGAGGCAAACCCAAACCCCCCTGGTGGAATAAAGAGATAGTCTCCCTTAGGAAAGAGAGCAGAAAGCTCTTTAACAAAGCTAAGTGTACCCGCTTGCAAGAGGATTGAGACCTCTACAAGGAGGCACTTAAGTCTTTTAAAGCAGCGACCAGAAAGGCCAAAGACAATCCTGAGGGAACTACTGCGACAATATCTAGGCGGTCCCCGAGGCCTCAAGAATAAGGAAGATTCTGGCTTCGGTCCCGTATAATCCAAGCCACCTGATGCATAATGATGGTTCCTGGACGACCTCCAGAGAGGAAGCCCTGGAACTTCTTCTAAGCCCACACTTCCCAGGCAGTAGTGACTCGGCTATTACACCTCCTCTGGTCTTTCAGCCGACGTCATCCTCCTTCGAGCGTGCTCCCAACCGGGTCACCAACAACAATTTCCCTTGGGCAATAAAAAGCTTTGAACCATACAAGTCCCCAGGACCGGATGGGATCATACCACGGGTGGCCATGGTGCAGTGGTTAACATCATCGAGCGCCGAGCGGAAGGTTTATGGTTCAAATTCGCTTCACAGTCAAGAAAAAGTAATTCCTATGCGGACAAAAAGTATGCAACGCAGTTGTGAATGGAAAGTGACCAGACGTACTGCTGCATAACACTCACAGTATATGGTCAACCGAAATTCATCCTCTGCGTATGCAATACTAAAGTGCTTGAACGAATTACTACGGACTATAACTAACGCGGAATTTGATCGGCTCTCGTCCTATCTAGGTCTAGGACAACCACCCCTGAGAGTAGTGAACGAACATCAACGACCCCAACCACTGCACTCCGTTCAGGTTGTGTGTGGTCAGTAAGATAGAAAGGTCACTAGAACGCAAGGAATATACTCTAATCGCCTTTCTTGACATTGAGGGCGCCTTTAACAATGTTGAACCATGGGCCGTCATCAAAGCACTGTCTGACTTGGATGTTAAGGGATTAGTGATAGAACTGGTATGACAACTGCTAACACAGACAGTCGTCAAAGCCAACTTCGCTGGTGCCGTCTCAACCAGAATGGTCAGCAGAGGTACACCAGAGGGTGAAGTACTCTCCCCCCTCCTCTGGAACGTGGTGGTCAACGAACTACTGCGGATGCTTGAACAGGAAGGGTACGCTGTGACCGCCTATGTAGACGACATTGCTATGGCCGTCACAGGTAATTTTCCCAACACTCTGTGCGACCTTATGCAGAGTGCATTACATACAGTAGAAACCTGGACGCAGTACTGTGGATTTGGGGTGAACTCTAAGAAGACCGATCTAGTACTGTTTACTAACAAATATAAAATTCCGCCCCTCAACCCACCGAGACTGGGTGGAACCCAACTAACAATCAAAGAGCAAGCTAAATATCTAGGTCTAGTCCTTGACAGGAGGCTGAACTGGAAACCCAACATTCTTGACCGCGTCAAGAAAGCAACTACTGCCCTCTACAGCTGTAAGAAAGTGGTGGGCAGGAAGTGGGGTCTCCAACCAAGCATTATGCACTGGCTCTACACAGCAGTCATAAGGCCAATCCTCCTGTATGGCGTTGTAGTCTGGTGGACTGCTCTGGACAAGGCAGTCAATCGAAGCCTTCTGGGGAAGGTACATAGATCGGCCAGCTTATACATAAGCGGAGCGATCAGATCAACCCCCACGGAGGCCCTAAACATTCTATTACATCTTCCACCATTGAACCTTTTCAGCAAGCAAGTTGTTGCCTGCGCGGTCCTAAGGATGAGGAGCTTAAGAAAACGGCCCACATCTCAAAAAGGGCATATTACCATTCTAAACCACTTCAAAATACCCATGGACACGGACTACATCATCCCGCAGAATGTGTTCACTAGGAACTTTGAAGTTGTCTTTCTATCCACGGAGGAATGGGTTGAAGGGAAAGTAATACCAAAGGACTCGATCTCCCTCTATACCGATGGCTCTAAGATGGAGTCGGGTGTAGGGAGTGGGGTCTTCTCCAAGGAACTTAAATCCTAAATCACTGCAGTGTGTATCAGGTAGACATAAGAGCGATACCAGAGGCCCTTGCATGGCTCAGGATCAATGTAATATCCGCTAAGGATATTATCATTTGCACGGACAGCCAAGTTGCGATAAAGTCCCTGGCAGCAGTAACCCACAAATCAAAGACATCTCTTAACTGCCTCTAGATGAGATGGCTGAACAGTTCAACATTAAAATACTGTAGGTTCCCGGGCATAGGGATATTCCAGGAAACTGCGCGGCCGACGAACTCGCAAAGTTAGGGTCAAGCACACTCAGCCTACCTACTCTCGGGTACCTAGATACACCAATAAGTACGGTAAAGCACATGATAAAACTTCAAACCATAGAGGAGACCAACCTCCAATGGAATGAGAGCAATAACAATTGTGGCCTAAGTTAAGCCTAGGACGAACCAGGGACCTAGTGGCAATCAAAAGGGCAACCTTAAGTACTCTAGTGGGTGTTATTACAGGTCACTGCATCATTGGAAAACACGCCGCCAGATTAGGGCTACCCTCCAATGACTTCTGTCGCGGCTGCATGGACGAGGAGGAGGAGGAATGAATACACCACCTCCTCTGCTCATGTCCCTCTTTTGCGAATCGCAGGAGGATCTACCTCGGCGCGCCCTTCTTTAACAATCTAAGTGAGCTAGCAAACCAAAAGATAGCTCAACTCCATCACTTCATTAGAAGCACCGGTTGGTTCTCAGGTAGCGGATCAGGGCAACTTGATCCATGTGGTATCACAATCGGCCATTCCATCCTGGATGCCGGTTAAGTCCGCTTTATAGCGGTCTAGGGCGTTCGCAAGTTGTTCGGCTGTACGTGGTCTGTTTAGAGACCTAACATTCCACGTACAGAGCCGAAGATCATTGTCCTTTTTTCGTTTTTTGCAAGGGTCGTCAACATAAATCCGGTCCGTTGTATCCGAGGCTTGTGGTTGTTTCGGAGTTTGTGTTGTGTTGAGTTGTGTTTTTACGGTTACGGCTTACTAGGCCGTAGCCCAGCCGACTAATCCTGTTTTTTTTTTGGCGCAGGAGGCTCGCCATTCGCCCTTCCCCGTCTGCAATTTCCATAGGAAATCTCCAGATGGCACCACGAGGAGGTGGGGATAGGACTTATTAACAGTGCCGCAAGATGTTCGACTGCGGTGGCTCTTCTCGCTTTTTAGCAGGCCTGCATCCGTCGGATAGATGCTTCCCCATCCCATATCAACATTACAAATTTATTTTATTTCGCTCTTATTTTTCTACTTTTCAATTGTATACTATTAGGCGCAAGATTTTCTCTTTGTGGTTCTATACCATCTAACTCTCTGAGGCTGTGCTCTTCTATATATTTGTTTTTGTTAAGTGATTTCCAGTATTCTTGATAGCTATGCCGGCACCGGCATCAGTAATAAGAGAGAACGTTCTTGCGAGATACGTAGAACAACTTGTACGATTCTTATACTCCCACAGTCTGAATTCGACTGTCGGTTTAACACGTTTTGTATTTGTATCGCTTGCGTGTCCTGATCTCTTTTTCAAACAGGTAGCCTCAGTGTTTTCTAACGAATTTTCGAATAGAGCAGTGTGTTCTTATCTTACACATTTAATTGTTCTGATTGTGTTGTGGTTTATTCAAAAAGAAAAATATTTAGATCCTGATTCTAGGGTCCGATTTCGTTAACTGTCCTTTTAAGTGATCACGACTGTGTCAGCGTCGGAAGAGGCTTGGTTTTTTTGTGTTATTGATCTCCAGAGGAACCGGTTATACAAGTGGTTTCAGATTTATCTATACGACATGTTCTGTACTAGATTCTGTGTACCTTGATTTAATTCGTGGTAAATGCAATCGTCGGTTGTCGTTGTCGGTGATCCTAACGTCATTCGGTGATTGTGAACCAATTCTGCTTGCCTACCTGGCATTTTTAATAAGGTGCCGAATGTAAGAAGTGTTGCTGTGATTTTGAATTCGAAATCCATTCATCTGTGCATAAATTAAAACAAAAGGAGAGAGAAACGAATATCTGGAATAAGTGAAAACTAGTTGTTGGACTAAAGTCTTGGATTACCATCAGTAGCAGGCGGATATACAATCAAACCTAAATGTATGTATGCATATGTGCATGTATGAAAACCAATGCTTGTTGACAGCAAAAGGTTAATAGTTGAGATAAGTATAATATATAATAGATTGCATCCCCTGCGTGTAAACATACATAGTACATATGTAGCACATCTGGCACGTGAGGTTCAGCATGATGTTTTTGTTCGGAGGCGGCGAACAGACGCGGGTCGCCTTATCGAAGCCAATCCATATACAAACATTTATTGGATTATTTTTGTACATGACGGTACTATGTACATACATATGTACATACAGTTGTGCTCAAGATAATAGTAGTGCACATAACGACACTTCCTTAACGAATATTTCAGCTTGTTTGCATGTGCACATTTGGTTATCGTTTTTAGGGTTCCGTACAAAAAGATAAAACGGAACCATATTACTAAGACTTCGCTGTCCGTCCGTCCGTTCGTCTGTCACCAGGCTGTATCTCATAAACCGTGATAGTTAGACTGTTGAAATTTTCACAGATGATGTATTTATGTTGCCGCTACCACGACAAATACTAAAAACAGAACAAAATGAATATTTAAGGGGGGCTCCCATACAACAGACATGATTTCCATCCAAAAAATAGTGCCTGCAACCAAGATCTGTCATTTGATGAGGTAACATACATACATAGTCTCTTTCATATTTATATACACAGACGGTACGGAACCCTTCGTGCGCGAGTCCGACTCGCACTTGGCCGGTTTTTTATTATTTTTTTTTCCGAAACTAACGGTATATGTCAAACCAAATATCTATAAAATGCAAAACAAATGATCTCTGTGAAAAGAACGCTGTTCAAAAAAATAGTAGTAATATTGGAAATACTTTTTAAAATCACAAAATTGACTTTTATTGTTTATTTTTTGAGTAGAAAAGTAAGTACTTTGTTTGCTTTTTTAAAATTAGAAATAAAACAACAATTTTTTTTGACGAACATTAGCTACAGTGGGAAGAGGCAAGCATTGCAGACAAGAAAAGCGTGACCTCATTATAAAACTAAGAGGATAAGGAAAAACGTACTCTGAAATACAAAAGTTGTTAGCTTGTACTCCAACATAGTACTTCATAGCGAACGCCCTAAAATATGAAGAAAGGCGGAAACTCGAGGAAAAAACAGAAAAACGAACGCAGTAGACGATAGGTGTATTGTCCGATACTCCAAGCTTCATCCTAGTGCTTCTTCTTTCGAAAATAAAAAAACCGGCCAAGTGCGAGTCGGACTCGCCCACAAAGGGTTCCGTATCATCTGTATACAGAGTCCGCCGCGAGCAGTGTGCCAAAAAGCTAGAGCGTCTGGTCAAGACAAGAAAAAAATCGTATGGGAGGGGGGGGGGGTCTATTCCCCACCATTTTGCCGGGAGGGGCAATTTTCTAAAAAGTTGGCTTAAATTGAAAAAAAAAAAAATATTCAAAATCAACGGTTACATCCACAATGCCGTGATATACTTTTTTGTAAAGCTAGAAACCTCTTCTTTCATCATGTTTTCAAACCAAGCTGTTTTAAGCAATAGTTTTTGAGAAATTAATTTTCAAACACAAAATTTTGAAAAAAAAAACTGGAAAAAAAAATTTCGAACTAATTTTTTTCAAAATTTTATGTAATTAAGTACTCATTTTTTTTCAATAATTCAATTCTCTTATTAGTTTTTAGTTAAAAACAGAAAACCGGATGCAAAAATGTCTTGTAGTTTTTGAGGAATTAAAGAAAAACCCAAACCACTTTTTTCTAAGAAAAACCGTTTTTTTGGTTTTAACGCGGCTGGACTTGTAGGCAAATTAATGTATGAAACATTTACCTCTTTTTTATTATTTTTAAATAATTTGGAGTTTTATTATAATAAATTTTCAATATGATCCCCATTTTTTAGAAGGCAAAGATTATATCTCCTTCTAATGGCTGCACATAAGTCTATGCTTGATAAATTTTACTGCGATTTGACTCCAGCGACTTCAATCCGTTCTTTCAGTTGTTCCAAAGATACTATTTCCACTTCGTACATATAATTCTTCATGAATCCCCACACATAAAAATCTAGAGGAGTTAAATCTGTGATCTAGGTGGCCATTCCGTGGGGCCCCTTCTTCCGATCCAACGGTCACTAAAATGATCATCCAGCCAGTTTCAAACCTGTAAGCTGTAATGTGCTGGTGCTCCATCTTGCTGGTAGATTAAATTATCTGCTATGGCCAAGGGAACATTGACCATCAAATCGGGCAAAAGGTCTCGTAGGAACTGCAGGTATGATTCTCCATTAATAACGGCATTCAAAAACCGGGGCCCGATTACAGTTTGTCCAACAATACCAAGCCAAACATTACAGCTAAAGCGGTGTTGTGACAGTTTTTTAGTATTTGTCGTGGTAGCGGCAACCGAAATACATAATCTGTGAAAATTTCAACTCTCTAACTATCACGGTTCATGAGATACAGCCTGGTGACAGACGGACGGATGGACAGCGAGGTCTTAGTAATAGGGTTCCGTTTTACCTTTGAGTACGGAACCCTAAAAAGAGCTCGAGCTTCCTGTAAGTGCGGTGACGGTTTGCAGACGTGGCCTAGATCAAGATTTACATGCACGACGTCCACGGAAAGTGCCTCTTCTGACAAAAAAACACACAAGAGCCGCGTCGAATTCGCCAAAAATCACCTAGAGTGGCCTGTCGAGAAATGGCGCAATGTATTGTAGACCGATGAAAGTAAATTTGTTCTTTTTGGAGGCACTAGTTCCCGGCAGTATATTCGCCGTCCGCCCAATACAAAGTATCAGCCCAAATACACTGTAAAATAAGTCAAACATGCCCATTAGTTTGGGCATGTTTTTCGTACTACGGTGTAGGGCCTATACACCTCATAGATTGTATAATGGGTCAACGAGTCTATGTTGGTATTTCAGAGAATACCATGCTACCCTACGCCGAGTATGAAATGCCTTTGAAATGGGTCTTCCAGCAGGACAACGACCCGAAGCATACGAGTCGAGCAGCTTAGGAATGGTTTCGGGTTAATAAAGTTGAGGCTATGCCTTGGACTGCACAGTCCCCTGACCTCAACCCTATAGAAAATCTGTGGGGTGAAACCATCAAATAGTCGGGAGCTTTGGGTGATAGTGAAGGATGCTTGGCCGAAAATCTCACAAGAGCGTTGTCAAAATTTAGTGGAGTTCATGCCGCGTCGTTGTAAAGCTGTGTTAAATAACAAGGTTTTCACAACTAAATATTAACAACGAGTGCCTTTTCAAATAAGCTTGATTTTCGATTGATGCCATTTTAGGCCTTTTATGTGTAAATGATGTTAGTACTACTATTTTTTGAACACTTGCTTGCATCTAGCAAATAATTCTAAACTGAAATAGTTAGGTAAATTGTGCAGCAAATCAAATCAAAAGGTGAATATTGGATTGCTTACCTTTTGGTTCTAATTACGTTTTGTAAATACCTGTCTATATGCGATTTGTAAGAATTTAGAAAAGTATCTGTACATACATATGTACATACATACTCCCGATTGTGTATGCCAATCTTTCGAAGTAGTGCCTATCGTGATAGATAAGACATCAAGGGTAGCGTGAACTGAATTTACAGAGTACACTTCCAATGGAATGTCCATCAAGCTAACTGATTAAGTAATAATGCCATCAGGTGCCGATTTATCTCGCCAACGTTGGATAGGTGGCACAATATTGTACTCGTATGTAGGTCAATATTCCATAACTGGGACAGAAGTGAATACCATCCGTCGATCTGTATTCATTTAAGCCGGTTGTCGAAGTTCATCTGAAGCAACTGTATCCGTATTCGTACACTATCTACAAGTTATTACAAACGATCTGGACGAATGGAATTGGAATTATTTGTTGTTGGCTTTCTTTCTGAAGAGAGGAATAAGGTGTTTGTTTCCAGACCATTTTCTGAGTGTGTGCGTGCACTCATGACAGACCTAATTTCGTACCCCCGCTCATAGTGTGTGTTTAAGGTAAAAGTAAAAAAGCCTACACTCTTATCAGTCTACTTACAGAAGGCTTTTTTGTTTGCTTCTATGTTTTCATCAACTGTCGCTTGTCATGTCGAGCCCTAGAGATGGAAAGGTTTTTAATTAGTGATTAGTTTGTCGTTGTTTCTCTTGCATCCGGTATTTGTCATTTCTTCATTAAATCCTACGATATCTTTGAGAATGTACATATAGGATGGAGCTCTTAAACTATGACTCAAAAAAAGCACACGCAGTGATGGATTGAAATTCATATTGGGGCTAACCCACTATTCGTTTCGACGGAGGATCTCCAGTTAATCTTCATGTCGCTCAAAAAGAAAACGTCCGCGGGTATTGATGGTGTATCCAATGTTGTGCTCAGGCACCTCCCAACAGTGGCTATAGAGAGGTACATCATCCTGTTTAACAATGCACTGAATAATGGTGCAACCAATGGTCCAATCAATCCATAAGAGGGGCAAAGACTCCTCTTACCCGGCAAATCTCCGGTCGGCTAAGTCACCTGCCGAGTATCAGCAAGGTATTCGAGAAGGTAATCTATAGAGCCCTGTCTACATGGGCTGAGGGCAAAAATATCATTCCGGATAACCAATTCGGTTTCAGGGCGAGTATGATACCATACATGTCGCGTCGAAACTTGTCTCGGATATCCAATGGAATAAATGTAAGAACCGCCTGCCTGGTTGACTTGGAAAAAGCCTTCGACACCGTATGGGTAGAAGGACTCTACTTTAAGCTCAAACAGTTGGGCATCAGTAAGTTGAAAATCAACTTCCAGAAATCAGAGACTATTTTATTCAGAACGCCTCTGTCTAGGGCCTCTAGGGACACTAGAAAACATTGGCGAAAATTCGCAATCATCGGACCGGACGGGCGTCCACTGGCGAGTAAAAGTGTAGTCAGATACCTCGGGATCTGGCTGGATCAGTATCTGTATTTTAACAAAAATGTAGATGCTGCTCTGGAAAGAGCCCGGGGCGCTTTCGCCCTGACAAGATGGCTGTTTCACTGCAGCCAACTTGATTCTAGGGTGAAGGTAATCTGCTACATGGCCTTAATCAGGCCTATGATTGCCTATGGATGTCCCGTCTGGTTTAATGTGAGCGCAAGCCTAATGGAAAGGATTCGGGTGTTTGAGAGACAATGTCTGAGGACTTGTCTTGGATTACACAGAACACCAGAGTCTGAGTACAGAAAGTTCTATTCCAACGGGGTCCTATACGATAGGGCAAGGACTTTACGGATAGATAACTTTCTGATTAAACTGATTCGAGGTCACGTTGCAAGGGCAATGACTTCGACTAATAATCTGATCTCTGGGGCTTACTACCCCAATTCTATGTATTACGAAAAAGTGCGTCTGAACGGCTTTGTGCCTCCGGAAGCATTTCTTTATTTCGATAATTGTGGGCTGATCCAGGATAGATTGGCGGTACCGCTAATCTTCCATGTGGCCCGTAATTCTGTGGAGCGGCGGCTCCTTGACGAACCTGACGTCGTGCTCTGTGAGCCCGAGCGCCTCAGGTTCAGTAGAACGGTTTCTCGCCGAGATAGAGAAGACGTTGTCCGACAGCATCAACGCTTTTGGTGGCTAACGGACTCCGTCGTGGAATTAGTTAATACAGCCTCTTCAAGGCAGGTTCGCCGAACGCCATTGGCGGACTCCGATAGGGTAGGGTAGGCTAGGGTAGGTTAAGGTAGGGCATAAGGTAGTATAAGTGTTGGGCAATTTTATAAAAAATAAATAAAAATCAAAAAGAAAATCGTAAAAATGAAAATAGAAAAAAAAGATGTATATACATGGTATATATTAAGTATATAATTTTTGTATATACATTTTAGTTAAGGTAGATTAAGATAGAATTAGTTAGATTTTTAGCTAGATTTAAGTTTTATTTATTAATCCCTTTAAAACCCGATATTACGCTAAGTTTTTCTTAATTTTCTTAGCATTCTTAGCATTTAATAAAAGTTCATAATTTTCTGTTAATATTAAGTTGTCGAAAGACACAGAATAAGTTGTATATTGTTTGTTTTAGAGTGCCCGCTTAGGGTCAGTAAGACATTAATGTTAGTTATAATGTAAGCTAGTTTTAATCATTTTGTCTAGCACATAAGATAGCTATAAGTTTTTCTTGAAATAAAATGAATTAAAAATGAAAAAATGAATGTACTTACACAGTACGGCAGAGAGGATCTTGTACGCGATGTTCAGGAGGCTTATCCCTCTGTAATTGGCGCAGTCATAGGGACCCGGTCTTATGGACCGGGCAAACGATACTGAGATCCCATTCATCGGGCATGCGTTCTTGCGACCATATCTTGCAGTTGAGTTGTTGCATGTTCCTAACGAGCTCATCGCCAGCTGCTTTAAACAGCTCCGCGGGAGTTCCGCGGGGAGTCCGTCTGCTCCAGCAGCCTTATAAGACTTAAGTTTCGATATCGCTATCTTAACATCGTCTAGGTCGGGTGGACGGGATTCTCCTTCGTCTTCGTCCATTGTGAATGGTTCGCTTTGCCTGACGGCGGCATTTTGACTATCATCGCCGTTATACAGTCTGGAGAAGTGGTCCTTCCACAATCTCAGCATCGACTGTGACTCCACTACTAGTTGTCCGTGCTCATCCTTGCAGGCTTCTGCTCTGGCTTTATAGCCTTGGCATGTTCGTTTTGCTTTCTGGAAAAATTTTTGAACGTCGTTCCTGCAGTAACATCTCTCCATCTCCTCGATCTCGCGCTTCTTGTGCTCCTTTTTTTTCCTTCTCAGAAGCGCATGCTCCTCAGAACAGAAAAGATTCTGTGCATAGAGCTCGCGGACAGCTCTCATCCGTCGATGCAATGTGGCCATGTATGCATTCTGTTTCTCTACATGGGCCTGTCTGCACTCATCATCAAACCAGGGGTTTCTCGACGGTGGTGGCTCGAAACCGAGTATATCTGAGGCGGCCTCTCTAATGGCTTTCTGACAACGACTCCATTGCTGTTCTATGGTTTCTGCAGATTGCATCGCTGTTTCCAGCGCCGCACGCCCAGTTGGATAAGGTCCCCTTCCACCTGCGTGCGCCGCCGTAGATGCGGCCGTCCTCTGCCGCACCTTCCTTCCGGGGTTGATTCGAAGACTCTTAGGGTCGGAGCTGTATTTTCTATGCGCTCTACATGGCCTAATCCTCTAAGACGCTGTATCCGTAGACGTCGTACCAGGCCGATGTCGCTGTACAACCCGTACAGCTCTTCGTTAAATCTTCTCCTCCATACACCGTTTGAACAAACGGGACCGTAGATAGTGCGCAGACTTTTCCTCTTGAAACGACCAAGGGCATCTTCATCCGCTTTTGTTAAGGTCAAAGCCTCTGCGCCGTAAACGAGAACTGGGATTATCAATGTCTTATATAGTGTCACCTTGGTTTTCCGAGAGAGGGCTCTACTTCTCAGTTGCCTCTTGAGCCCAAAGCAACAGCAGTTGGCAAGAGTGATTCTGCGTTTTATCTCAGCGCTGGTGCTGTTGTCGCCGGTCATCAGTGAGCCAACGTAGACGAATTTCTTGGCCATATCAAAGTTATATCCGCCACATGGTGACGTTCTGGCCAATACGTCGGTGTTGACTGTCTTTTTTTGATAAATGCAGATATGTTAAAACTAGACATGGCTTTGTCTATTGTTTTATTTGGTCTATTCTGGATTTACCTGGCCTGAAACCACATTGATAAGAGCCGATCAGGTTATCCACAAACGGTTTCAGACGTTCACACAATACGGCAGACAAGATCTTATATGCAATGTGAAGGAGGCTTATTGCCCTTTAGTTGGCGCAGTTATAGGGGTCTCCTTTCTTATGGACCGGGCAAACGATGCCGAGATTCCAATCGTCGGGCATGCTTTCCTCCGACCATACCTTGCAAATGAGATGGTGCATGCACCTTACCAGCTCTCTCCAGCCACCTTAAGAAGCTCAGCAGACATGCCGTCTGCACCAGCGGCTTTATTAGACTTAAGTCTTGATATCGCTATTTTGGCTGCGTCTAGGTGGGGTGGACGTAATTCTCTTACATCGTCGTCCATTACGAACGGATCATTCTGCCTGACAGCGGTATCTTGTCTGTCATCGCCGTTATACAGTCTACAGAAGTGTTCCTTCCATATTCTCAGCATCGACTGTGATTCTACTACCAATCGTTCGTCTTCATGACTACGGACTTCTGCTCTGGTCATCAGAGACGCTGCCTCTGATGTGTTGGGTTGCCAGCCCCCGCCAACTAGAAACCCCTGGTTTGATGAGCAATCCGGGCAAGCCTATGTAGCAAGGAAAAAGCCATGCTACACAGACGGACGAGAGTTGCTCGTGAACATTACGAGCAGAAACGGAGAAAGGAACCCATGCTTTTAACCCATGCTTGCTTAACCCAAGCTTAGACTCATTTGAAAGTTGTTTTATTTTTTGCTTCACGAGCCTGTTTATTATTATTATGAAAGGTCATTAGGAACTCAGAGATTCAGCGCCTCGTTCACAACATCACGTATCTTTTTCTTCCAGACATCCTCTCATCTATGGAATTTTCTATTCAATATTCGCCGATGTTAATCTTTGCGATTTTTTTTATCTTGGAAAACGTCGGTGTATATACATAGTGGATGCACCTTTATATTTCTATTCATTTGCGCATGCTCATAATATTGTGTTCTTTACTTAGTTCCACAACTAAATCTACATTTGACATCTTAACTCTAGCACCGGGTACATCCAATATTAACAGTGGCCCTCCTTTCCTTTTTAGGAAATCAATAGCAAAGCCTTTGTTTTGTCTTTTTCCACCTACATATGTATTAAGACATTTAAGCATTGATTGATTGATTGAAGTACGAGCTTGCCGCACCTTGATATACACAAAGGCACCTAGCGGTCGCCAGATCAATCAATAACCAGATTGATCACATCGCGATCGACGTCAGGCACTCTTCCACTATTCTTGATGTTCGAAGTTTCTGAGAAGCTAACGTTGACTCGGACCACTATCTTGTAGTAGCCAAAATGTGCCTACGGAAATCACGAACGCAGCGGAGTAGGGTAAGAATACAAGGTTATGACGTCGGAAAGCTACTACCGCCTTCTCCCTTAAGCTCTCTCATACACCTCAATCCTCCATGCAGTCAACAGAACAACAGTGGAACCTTTGCAAACAAGCCCCGGAAAGCACTGCATCTGAAGTTTGAGGCTTCAAGACTCCACCACGAAGAAGTACCTAGTTCGATGACAAGTGCAGGAGGATTCACACTTGTGAATCCGCTGCATAGAAGAACAAGAGCAGCTCGTGAGCTGTACGAGTTAAAAAGAAGAGACGAGCATAAGCTTCTCAGAAGAAAGAAGAAAGAGCACGAGAAGCGCACGATTGAGGATTTGGAGAGGTGTTACTGCAGGCGTGACGTTCGAAAGTTTTATCAACCGATAAAGCGAAGGTTAGAAGGGAATCCTGTTGGGATGAAAACGGACACCTCGTAGTTGAATTACAGTCGATGCTCGGAAGTATAACGACGATGTTAGTCTATATGCTAGTGTCAGGCAGTGTTCGACTCTGAAACCTAATGTACGTTACCGGTCCCGAAAATAAAACAAAAAAAAGGCTCCTTGTGATGTTATATTCGAAAGTACACTGATTTTATTCCAATATATGTGAGTGCTTTTATAATGCAAATATTAAAACATAGGCTTTATGTTGCAAACATTCTCCCCCACCGATGAGCGAAGATCATCAATCACCAGACGTAGGTTGCTTGGCTGGAGCCTTCAGTTTGTTGCGTCTGCTGGAATTTCGTATGTGTGTACCCTTTCCTTTTTTTATATGTCTCGATACATGGAAGGAGAAGGGGAATTAAATTTGCTTCTTTACAATAATTACAAAACGAAACAATATACCTATGTGTGTGTGCACACATTGATAGATCAAGGTTTTCAAACGTTCAATGGGGTGCAAAGTGGACTGTATTTGTTCTGCGAGTGTAGCGGCTGTATGAATGTGTATAGGGTTATCAAATGCTGTTTTTGATGGGAGTTCGAGAATAAGAAGTGAGTAATTCTGCATTTCAAATCAAGTGTGTTTAGCTTGAATTTCGTGATTACAGTCGTTATTATATAAATGTATGTAACATTTAATGTCAGGTTTTTAAAGGGTCCCCTTTGTAGATTTGGGATCTTCTAGCTCTTCAATTTCGTTTGTAGGCAAGGGACAAAGTTTGGTTATTGGCCGCTTGAATTCGCCTTGTTGGGTTTTTACCTTGACTACCCGTACGATGTTGTCCGCTCCCGGGTATGTTTCCAAGATACGGCCTAAGTTCCATTTTGCTGAGGGAAGTCGTTCATCCTTGATAAGAACTAGTTGTCCTACCATAAGTTGTGGCTGTGACTTCAGCCACTTTGGCCGGTGTTGGAGACGACTCAGGTATTCAGTCTGCCAGTGCTTCCAAAATGTCTGCAAATGTCGTTGAAGATTCTTCCAGCGATCGGTCAAATTCTGCTTTCCCATGGTCAGGTCAGCTTCGGGAACTGTGAATAAACTTTCGCCAATAAGAAAGTGTGCCGGTGTTAACGCTTGAAAGTCTGCAGGATACTCTGTTAAGGGGTAAAGAGGTCTCGAATTAAGACATGCTTCCACCTGTGCTAAAAAAGTGGAGAGCTCCTCGTAGGTAAGAGTCTCATTTCCTACTATTCTTTTGAGATGGAATTTGACACTCTTTACACCCGCCTCCCACAGTCCTCCAAAGTGAGGCGAAGCCGGGGGGATAAAATTCCATTTTGTTCCTTCCGTTGCTAGCACGTTGGCAATTTCGTTGTAGTCGTGCGTTCCGCTTCTTAGAAGGCGACGTAGTTCGACATCCGCTCCCACAAAGTTCGTGCCGCAGTCGCTATATATCTGGGCGCAGACGCCCCTCCGCGATGCAAATCTCCGAAAGGCTGCTAAAAATGACTGACTTGTCAAATCGCTGACTGCTTCAAGGTGGATTGCTTTCGTTGCTAAACAAATAAAGATGGCTAGGTACCCTTTGTGACACTTAGCTCCACGGCCCTTCCAGGCTCGTATATTAATGGGCCCTGCATAATCAATACCTGTATGAGTGAAGGGCCTCGATATGGTGACTCGGGGTGCCGGAAGTTCTCCCATGAGTTGCTGTGACCTTTGTGTCCGGAACCTGTGGCAAATGACGCAGTTATGGATGAACTTTTTCACTGCTCTTTTTAATTGGAAAATCCAGTATTTTTGCCTTAAATGCGCCATCATTAGCTGAATCCCTCCGTGCAGTGTTTTAAGATGAGCATCCCGTATAATTAGAAGGGTGATATAATATTTTGGGTCTAAGATGATAGGGTGTTGTTGATTGAAGGGGATATTCGCCTGGCTTAGTCTTCCCCCTACTCGAATGATGTTGTTGCCATCTACAAATGGATTCAACGATCCCATACCTCTACTTTTCGTGATACCGTCTGGAAACATCTGCTTATGTGCAACCCTAATCAGTGACATTGTGGCTTTTTCCAGTTGTGTTGGCGTAAATGGTATACTGGTGTTGCTGTTTTGTTTACTTCGTGCGTAGTTGCCTATTTTTTTATGGTGTTGGCGAGGAATTCGAATAAACTTCTGGCAATACGCAACAATTCTTACCAACCTTTGCCACGTTGAAACTCTATTTATCAGTTGGAGAATTGGACTATCTTCTGCTTCCAGTCGGAGACAATATGTATGTTTTTGTCCTTCCTTGGTTGTCAGATTTGTTGGCTGAATTGGCATCTGAAAGTCCCACGATGTACGCAGGAATATTGGTCCATTCCACCATAAATGTTCTTGTATTAACATCGAGGGCAACACACCTCGGGACGCTAAATCGGTTGGGTTCTGTTCTGTAGGAATGTGCTTCCAAATGGATGAACTCGTAAGCCGCTGAATTTCTCCGACTCGATTCCCGACAAAGGTTTCCCATCTTGATGGCGGTGACTTTATCCAGCAGAGTGTTATTGTTGAGTCGGTCCAGGCGTGAACCTTTGCTTCTTCAAGATTCAGAACCTTTGCGACATGGCTGATGAGTCTGGCTAAAATGACTGCTCCGCACAGTTCTAGTCTTGGAATGCTCACTGGTTTGAGTGGGGCGACGCGAGTTTTGGAAAGCAACAGATTCATGTGAATCGAACCTCCTTCGTTTTGCACTCGCAAGTATACCGCGGCTCCAAATGCCTTATTCTACCTTATCGGCGCCTTGTCCAAGGTGGATCCATCGAGTCAGTCGGATTCTGTTTATTGCTTCCAGATCATTAAAAAATATGTTCCAATTCCTCGCTAGCTCATCATCGACGGGTTCATCCCAGGTCATCTTCTTCGCCCAAAGCAACTGGAGGAAGCATTTTGCTTTAATTACACACGGCGAGATCCACCCCATTGGATCGAACAATCTGGCAATTGTGGATAATATAGACCTTTTGGTTGCCTTTGAATGACTTGGTGGAGTGTAGCTATACAAGAAGTTGTCTGCAGTAGGATGCCAATGAATGCCTAGCATTTTGATTTTCCCGGATCCCCTTGAAGGGAGTGAAAAGGTTGTTTCCCGTTCTTCCAAAGGCACCTTTCCTAAAAGACGTATGGAGTTAGAGGCCCACTTACGTAAGTTGAACCCCGCTGCTCCCAATGTTGTTCTGACTTCCATGATCTTTCTTTCAGCTTCTTCAATGGTGGGAGCTCCAGAAATTAGATCATCCACATACATCTCCTCTAGGATCATCCTTGCTGCTCGTGGGGAATGAGAACGAGTCTCCTCCGCAAGCCAGTTGAGAGTTCGGATGGCCAGGTATGGAGCAGATGCTGTACCAAATGTCACTGTCTTAAGTCGGTATATTTTAATGGGTTCCAATGGATCCTTTCGCCACAATATCAATTGGTAAAATGAGTCCTTGTTGTCAACCCAAATCTGACGATACATTTTTTCAATATCGGCGGTAAAAGTGTACCTGTACAGTCTCCACCTTAGAATGACATCGATGATATTGTTTTGAGCGCTGGTCCAGTCATAAGCCTGTCGTTTAGTGATGTTCCATCCGATGTTTTAAAGGACGCATCGAAAACTACCCTCAACTTGGTCGTTGAACTGCTTTCCTTGATTACGGCATGATGTGGAAGAAAGTAGTGTGGTTTGTTTTCCAACATATGCTCTTTAACTTCACTCATATGTCCCATCTGTAAATATTCTTCAATACATGCAACGTAATCCCTTTGATAGATTTTGTTTTTTATCAAGCATCTCTCTAGCTGTTTGAATCGTTGGAGTGCACCTTCCTTCGAATGTCCGAGCACTGGGTGAATGTTACCTTTGAAAGGGAGAGCAACTTCGCACCGACCATCTGGTGTGCGCTTGACATTTTTTAAAAAATGTTCCTCACATGCAACGTTTTCAGAGGTTTCGGGAATTTGAAATGGCGCTTCTTCCAACTCCCAAAATTGACGCAAGTCAACACCCATATTGCACATTTGGTGGAAGCTCTTGACTGGCAGTGACGCAAGTGGAGCGCGTCCGAAGAGAATCCAACCGAACTTCGTGTTTTGTGCTATAGGCAAACTAGGATTGGTGGGCCTAACCATCTCCGGCAATAGTATGTCTGCCAGTACGTCGCCTCCTAATAAAAGATCTACCTTGGCAGGCTTGAAGAAGGATGGATCGGCTAAGCTCAAGCTGTCAAGATGTCTCCAATCAGCCATTGGAAGTGTTCGGGCCGGGATATGCCCAGACAGCGACTTATAGACAAGGGCCTGTGTGTGAGTAACAAACGCTGAATTGTGGGACTTAATCGATATATCAACTATTTTGTCACATGTGCCGCTGTTGACCATGCCTAACCCTGACACCTCAATACAGGCCGGCTTGTGCTTCAGACATAGCAGTTTACTTGCTGATTCGGTGATAAAAGAAGCCTCAGAACCGGAATCTAGTAAAGCTCGAAGCCGAACAACTTCCCCTGATAAACTGCTGACCTTAACAATAGCTGTGGCCAACATCACTTGGGTGTTCGTGTGTGGCACAGAGTAGTATGTGTGGATGGATTTGCTACAGGAGGGTTGTTCTTCATTCGGTTCATCTGGTGGGTGTGGAAAACGTTGTTCCATATTGGATGGATTGAAGTGTGGACCATTTGGGTTGATCGCAGCGCTGAGACAATTTTTGTTTTTTTGTTAGGAGTTTTGGCTGCCTGTTAAATTTGGACAAGTGTGAATAAGCGACGACCTGTACTTATTTTGTGGAGTAGAATTATGTAGCAACGAGTGATGGGACTGTTGACAATAATAACATCTCCGATCGCTTGGACAGCTTTCGGTCGGATGGCTGTATGCTAAACAATTCCTGCATAAGCTCAGCTTGGAAACAGTTTGCGAACGGTCATTGATGCTCATTTTTAAAAACCGGTTACACTTGCGGATTGCATGTTGACCTTTATTGCAAAGTTTACATGTAAATTTGGATGTAGAAGCCAGGGTGTGGAAGGAATTTCTCTGCGGAGATTTTTTAGGCGGTTCTAATGACGTCTTCCCATGCTGATGACTCACTGCTTCCAGAGTGCGAAACCTCGATTCGAGAAACTGCTTAAATTCTTGAAACGTCGGTAGATCCCTGCTGTTTTCCTTGGACCCGAGTCTTTCCTCCCATAGCTGCTGCGTTTTTACTGGTAATTTTTGTAGTAAAATATAAATTATCAGCACATCCCAATGTTCGACGGGAACGTTCAAGTTGTCGAGGCTATGAACTATCTCCGTTGACGTATCCAGTAGTTCTTTGATGGCTTCAGATCGTTCCTGGGTAATTGAGGGTTGACCAAAGAAGCACTTCAACTGTGTGTTGACTAAGAACCGTGGATGGTCATATCTGTCTTGCAAGATAGCCCATGCCTTGACATAATTGCCATTAGAAATTGGCAAATGGGATAATATTTTTTCCGCTTCACCAAAAATGCTGGTTTTTAGGTAATGCATTTTTTGTATTTCCGTCAAATTGGAATTCTGATGCACAAGGGAAGTAAACAGATCACGAAAACCCCTCCAAGACTCATAATTACCTGCGAAAACTGGTACCGGGATGTTTTTTAACTTAATGTCGGAGTAATGTGTGGACAGAGTAGGATTCCCATCTTCTTCTGCGGTGTTATTTTTAACATCCTTTGCTTTAACGTTATCCATCGCATCCAACAGATCCCCACGATATTCAAAGTACAATTCGCGCAGCTTCTCGTACGTTTCTTCCAATTCGGAGCCTTTGTCCTCATCACCATCTGCTAATAGCCCTATACACAACTCGTAGATGCTTTCTGCCGATTCCATGGATTTCTCCAATAAGGATAACCGACCAGACAAATAATTAGCAGTCCGAGTGCTGGGCCCCCTCTTAGCGAAATTTGAAACATCTTTTTCTAATTGGGCGAGCACTCTCCCTAGTTTATCCTGTTTCATTTTATGTATTTATGTAATAACCTTTGCACACAAATTATTTATATGAATGCACCTACTTGCAAGGCGACTGGATGAAAGGTATCTTTGCTTCAGATAACGGCGGCACAGCACTCAGCAAAATTCAGTAAATATCCACTATCCGGCAGTTCCCGCACACAATTGCACCCAGCAAGATTCAGTAAATATCCACTATCCGGCTCGAAGGACCAGAATGTTCGACTCTGAAACCTAATGTACGTTACCGGTCCCGAAAATAAAACAAAAAAAAGGCTCCTTGTGATGTTATATTCGAAAGTACACTGATTTTATTCCAATATATGTGAGTGCTTTTATAATGCAAATATTAAAACATAGGCCAACTAAACTTTATACAAAAAAAGGAGAGTGTTGTATGGGGCGAGTGCTTTATGTTGCAAACAGGCAGAATGATCCATTTCTTAACGACAAATACCGCAGAGAATTCCGTCCCCCTGACCTCGACGAAGTTAGGAACGCCATATCGAAACTCAAGTCGAATAAAGCTGCTGGCGCAGACGGAATCTCTGCTGAGCTCTTCAAAGCAGCTGGAGATGACCTGGTTAGGAGCATGCACCAGCTCATCTGTAAGATATGGTCAGACGAAAGCATGTCCGAGGAATGGAGTCTCAGCATCGTTTGCCTGATCCACAAGAAAGGAGACTCCTTTGACTGTGCCAACTACAGAGGAATAAGTCTGCCTAACATCGCCTACATCTGCCGTTTTGATTGAACCCCTGATGCCCCTTGGAAATAAGCTGATAGGTCCTAATCAGTGCGGATTCAGGCCAGGGAAGTCCACCAACGACCAAATCTTCACACTACGGCAGATCCTGGAAGAAACCAATGAAGTCCAAGTCGACACTCACCACCTATTTGTCGACTTCAAAGCCGCATACGACAGCGTAATTATAGACCAGCTATACAACGCTATGTCTACCTCTGACATAACTACCTGTTAAACTCGTCAGACTATGCAGGATGACTTTGGAGAATGCTCGCTGCTCCATCCGAATCGATGAGCACCTTACCGATAGTTTTGATGTCAAAAAAGGATTTAGGCAGGGCGATGCGCTGTCGTGTGATTTTTTAAACATCCTATTGGAAATGATTGTGCAAAAATCACTGGCCAATACAAGAGGCACAATCTATTTCAAATCCTCGCAACTCCTTGCATACGCCGACGATATTGACATAACAGGTGCGAGTTGTCAATGAGTCGTTTGCGAGTATTGAGATGGAGGCGGCGATTTTCGGGTCTATAAACGCAGACGGGGGATAGAGGAAAAGATTCAACCACGAACTTTACGGGCTATACAGCGACATCCAATTTGGTTGGATTCAAAAATGCGAAATGTGGACCAGTAGGTATTAATCTCTGCTCATCGGAAACTCTCCGAAACCGGCTTCTGGCAGTCAATCATAGCCAATTATCCCTGAAGTCTCGTGACGTGTACATAATACTTGCGATCAATAAACAGTGACGCGTAGACTTCATTAATATTGCCCTTCTCCACAAACAAACAAGGCGGGTGATTTATAACCTCATCAGCTGTCAGCGTACCTCGTCCAACTAGCATGCGTGACGTGTTGATCAATTAATCTGAGCAGCAAACATCATGTCATGCCATTGCAAGAGATACATATGAGCGTCTTAAGTGTTACACATGTTTACATGGCGTTCAAGGGGAAAGCGATGGAAATTGGACTCCCGAGGCACATTTGTGTCAGATGTGCAACATTTATTAATGAGAACACAATGAGTGTAGGGTGAATCCAATTTGATCAGTACAATATGATCGCGACATCGCCTTCCTACATGACAAGCGGTGGAGCCGGAGTGGATAAATGTACACAAGTCTTTCGATGATGCGATTAGAGGTCATTTGCATATGAAGGTACTTGTTCCCCCACAACTTGATTGTCCGGGCAGATACATGTGTACGAGCAATTATGAAATAGTTCGTATATTCTCTCGTATCTGGGAGCCACTATCTTTGTTTTATGTGCGCTCAGTGCTTTTTTACGCTACCATAACGTCAGCGTAGGTAGTCTTATTTGACTTTGTTCTTCAAACAATTTGATACATAAACACACTATGCTATCATAAGACAGTGGCTACAGTGGCAGTTATGTAGATAGAACCTATAAAACGGAGCATCCAATTTAGTCGTAAACGGTTTATAATGGGATGAAACAATTCTTCGTGGTGTGGGACTATTATATTTCAAGACAGCTTCTTTGGAAAACAAAAGAATTCTTAATGTGATGCAGACTATGCATTTTTAGTTGCTTATAAGCCGTGTCCGTGACTTTGAAATCAAGCTGACGGCAAATAGCCTTGACAAACGTACCTTTCAGTTAACTTTGATGGCGTTACAGTCCGTGAAGGACCAGAGCCAAGCTTCTCTCAATCACCCATGTTGTGTGTGATTTATTTTTCACACACAGGTGAAAGGGACCTACAGTTAAATGCCGGTTCCGAACGACGTCGGTCGAGAAACGTGTATATAGATAAATAAATATAGAGGTATGTACATAAATAGACTAACATATAAATAAATATATAAATAGGTAGATAAAGGGACGCTGCAGTTTGGGGTCTCCAACTAGCCCGAGCTTTTGCTAGGCTTTTCCTTTGCCGCACACCCAGTTGGCTGAGGTCCCTTTCCACCTGTGTATGCCATCTGAAGTGCGGTCGTCCTCTGTTTCTTCGTCCCTCGGGGTTGGATTCAAAGACTCTCCGGGCTTGAGCTGTGGTGTACGTTCGCTCTACATGGCCTAGGTATCTTAGGCGTTGAATCTGTAGCCGCCTGACTAGTCTCATGTCACTGTACAGCCCGTAAGGTTCGTAGTTGAATCTTTCCCTCCATCCCGCGTCTGCGTTTATAGACCCGAAAATCACGCGCAAAATCTTTATCTCGAACCGACCAAGGACCTCCTTAGCCGCTTTTTATAGTGTCCATGCTTCTGCTTCTACTTTGTCGTTTGGGAGAGGGCTCTATTACTCAATTGCCTCCTGAGCCTCTTGCCGGGAGTGGTGAGCGTCCTTTTTTGATGACAGCATATATTTAGTTTTGCCCTCGTTTACTGCCAAACCAATTTTCGCCGCCTCCATCTCAATACTCGCAAACGACTCATTGACAACTCGCACCTGTTATGTCAATATCGTTGGCGTATGCAAGGAGTTGCGAGGATTTGAAATAGATTGTTCCTCTTGTATTGGCCAGTGATTTTTGCACAATCATTTGCAATATGATGTTGAAGAAATCACACGACAGCGCATCGTCCTGCCTAAGTCCTTTTTTGACATCAAAACTATCGGTAAGGTGTTCACCGATTCGGATGTAGCAGCGAGCATTCTCCAAAGTCATCTTGCATAGTCTGACGAGTTTAGCAGGTATGTCAAACGTAGACATAGCGTTGTATAGCTCGTCTCGGTGGTGAGTGTCGACTTGAAACTCATTGGTTTTTTCCAGGATCTGCCGCAGTGTGAAGATTTGGTCGATGGTGGACTTCCCTGGCCTGAATCCGCACTGATAAGGACCTATCAGCTTATTTACAAAAGGCTTCAGGCGTTCACACAAAACGGCAGAGAAGATTTTCTAGGCGATGTTAAGGAGACTTATTCCTCTATAGTTGGCGCAATCAGAGGGGTCTCCTTTCTTGTGGATCGGGCATACGATGCTGATACTCCATTCCTCGGGCATGCTTTCCTCTAACCATATCTTACGGATGAGCTGGTGCATGCTCCCAACCAGGTCATCCCCAGCTGCCTTAAAGAGCTCAGCAGACAGTCCGTCTGCGTCAGCAGCTTTATTCGACTTGAGCTTCGATATGGCAATCCTTACTTCGTCGAGGTCAGGGGGACAGAGTTCTCCGCGGTCTTCGTCGATTAGAAACGGATCATTCTGCCTGACAGCGGTATATTGACTAACATCGCCGTTATACAGTCTGCAGAAGTGGTTTTTCCATATTCTCAGCATCGACTGCGGTTCTACTACTAGGTGTCCGTTCTCATCCCTGAAGGCTTCCGTTCTGGCTTTATAACCTTGGCATGTTCGCTTTATCTGTTGATAAAACTTTCGAACGTCGCGCCTGCAGTAACACCTCTTCAAATCCTCAATCGCTTCTCGTGCTCTTTCTTCTTTCTTCTAAGAAGCTTATGCTCCTCCCTTCTTTTTAACTCGTAGAGCTCACGAGCTGCTCTTGTTCTTTTATGCAGCGAGGCCTTATATGCATCCTGCTTCGCTGTATGAATCCTCCTGCACTCGTCATCGAACCAGGTGTTTCTTCGTGGTGGAGCCTTGAAACCCAAAACTTCGGATGCAGAGCTTTTCAGGGCTTGTTTGCAAAGGCTCCACTGCTGTTCTATTGATAGTTGGGAGGATTTAGGTGTATTGGAGAGCTTAAGGGAGACGCGATCGGTAAAAGCACGAGCGGTTTCTGGCGATAGTAGCTTTCCGACGTCATAGCTTTGTATTCTTACTCTACTCCGTTGCGTTCGTGATATCCGTAATCGCATCTTGGCTACTACAAGATAGTGGCCCGAGTCGATGTTAGCCCCTCGGAAAGTTCGAACATCATGAATAGTGGAGGAGTGTCTGACGTCGATCGCGATGTGATCAATCTGGTTGGTAGTCGATTGATCAAAAGACCGCCAGGTGCCTTTGTGTATATCGAGGTGTGGGAAGCGTGTACTGGCTAGAAGGAGATTTCGCCCCGAAGCAAGATCAATCAGCCTGTGTCCGTTATCGGAGGTGGTGTCGTGTAGGCTATGTTTGCCGATGACTCGTTCAAGTATGCTTTCCTTACCCAGCTTAGCATTGAAGTCTCCTAGTACAATTTTGATGTCATAGCTGAGACATTGGGTATACGTTCTGCCTAGGAGATCGTAGAACTAATTTTTGGTTGAGTCATCCTTGCCCTCCGTGGGGGCGTGGACGCAGATCAGACTGAAGTTAAAAAATGTGGCCACCTCGAACAATAAGTCCACATCCGAACAATCGTTGTCCTCTCTCCCTATAGCAGTCGCCGTAGTAAATGTCGCAGTTTTTCATCCACTTTATACCCGGTCCATTCGATCGCATTTCCTCGATGGCGGCTATGTCTGCGTTATAGCGGTCTAGGGCGTAGGTAAGTTATTCGGCTGTACGTGGTCTGTTTAGGGACCTAACATTCCACGTATAGAGCCGATGATCGTTGTCCTTTTTTCGTTTTTTGCAAGGATCGTCAACATGAATCCGGTCCGTTTTCGGTTACAACCTACCAGGCCGTAGCCCAACCGACTAATCCTGTTTTTTTTTTTTTGGCGCAGAAGGCTCGCCATTCGCCCTTCCCCGTCTGTGATTTCCGGAAGATATCTTCAGATGGCGCCACGAGGAAGTGGGAATGGGACTTGCTAAGAGTGCCGTCACTTAATTTTCTTTCACAGTATTATGTCAGAATATACCATTACAGCGAATGTATTTTCACATCGGGCTACCCGTATTATATTCCATGTTAAGCAAAAATGCGGAGATGTGCGCCCCGCCTAACAGCTCAACTGTCATAATCAATTTAAATTGTTTTACCCTCATAATATGGATCTCATGGCTGATTGTGTCAACGAGGATTTCGCAAACGAATTTTATCTTTAATTTATGATTAACCTCCAAATAAACGGCAGTTGATTACTGAAATCTTTCAATGCAGAGGAAACAAATCTCAATTATGACAGCCAGCAGCCTTTTCACATCTCCCTCTTCTTATCCGACGATCATAAATCAGCCGGTCCAACCTTAGCACTAGTGCATAAGTCAACATCCCACGATAAGCCCGTAAAATATGCAAAAGTTTTGTGTGAACGAATTCAGCCTTAATTAGGCACATGAATTCAAGCTAATTGGACAAGACCTATGCTGACCATTTATACGGCCGGAGTGTTACTAACAGGGATTCAGTTCATACACTCTTTTGTCTTTTCTTTTTGGTTACTCGTTTACGAATTAAGTGACCCAGCGAATATGATACTCGTAAGCTTTAATCAATTTTTGTCAGTTCCAACCCTGAAACGATGGCAGTGCTCTCAATCAAAAGACTTGACACTTCTTCATTGAATTCAAACAAAAGCAAGAGAGTGAAAACCATCAATTTGAATATCTAATTCGTATTAAGTCCGACAAACCAAATCGCAAGGCCATTCACTATTTTCTTACTTTGATCATTGATGTGTGGTAATGTGCGAGACACTTCATCCTGATAAATAGGACAACTTGTTTGAATACGTAGCTTCCGCAGATTATCATTAATTAAAACACTTCAGTAGGAAAAAAGGTCTAAAGTGTCAAACCTGCATTATTCTAGGATTTTTAACAGGAATAATTCAAAATGTCGTGGTAGGAAGGTAGCAGTGGTTGTCTGGTATCAGAGAGATCACCACCACTCAAGTGACCTAGTGTGTCGATTTGTGTTTCAAATCCAGCATTCTATGTTACTGAATCTTGATAGTTCGTCAAAGAAGGCTTTGCCGAGTGTACCCTGTCTGGTTCTAGCTAGACCCGGTTAAGAGACTCCTTTTCTAGCAGGTTCTGGCAACCTCGGCAGTCTGTGTCAAATGGGATGCCTAACTTGGCAGCGTGTGTACCGACAGGCCAATGGCCAGTTTTGTTTTTTTTTTTTTTTTTGTTGAAGGCTTCTGCTAACTGTTGGATCACTCAGACGCAAATACTGGTCCATTGCACTCCAGACAGATACCTAGCATTACTGTATTTTCCCCGTTTTCCGAAGAAAAATGAGAAAAAGCTTTAGTGATGGAGAGCTAAAAGGTTCAGCATACGCCACGTGGGCCCCAAGGGTGTGCCACCGTGCGCGAGCAAAGGCCGGATAATCACAGAGAAAATGCTCTGCAATGTCATCCTCCTAGCAACATGCAGCACAGATAGGCGTCTCACTTATGCCAAGCACGCAGAGATGCTTAGCAAAAGTGTAATGGCTCGTAATGACTCCCACAAGTCTTCTGCAGTCGATTCTCCTTAAAGACAGGAGGAATGCTGCAGATTTCTTGCAGACATCAGGGCAAACGCGCTTTGTCGTCCTGCATCCTGGACAATTCCTCCATCTACTATTGTGTGTAGTAAACACCCAGTCGTTAATATGGGAATTAATGGCAGACCTAGAGCGGGTTCAGGTCCTGAGAAGCTCTCCTCTGAACCCGTTCTGGCGAGTTCACCAGAGATCTCATTTCCTGGGGTCCCAGAGTGACCTGAAACCCATACAAGCCTTAATGAATTCAGTCTACCGAGTCTGTACAAGAAGGACTTGAGTTCAAGCCCTAATTCAGAGCTAGTTAAGGGGTTGCACATAGCTTTGAGTGCAGCTTGGCTGTCACTGCAGATGCATATACTTTTCCCCATCCACCTGTGCTTCACAACATAGTGCATGGCCATTAGGATTAGGTATATCTCTGATTGGAAGACCGACGCATATTTTTCTAACGGGAAGTGCAGTGGGATGTTTTCACGCTCAAGCAAGACCCCGGCACCGGACCCCCGCCCAGACCTGGAGCCATCCGTGAAAATGCGAAGTAGGATAAATGGTGTCAGTTCGTCAAAAGGCATGTCCATGAGACAGGGGTCGCCGGACATTCTTGGGCAAGCACACTGTTATTCCTATGCGAGTTGTACCAAAAGCCATTTCTTTTCAGACGAGACATGGCTCTCAGAGCACACCCTCTGATAAATATATCAAGAGGTGGAAGGTTCATCATAACATCTAGAGCTGCGCTTGGCGTTCTGGGGAAAGCCCCCGTTCAGCTGAGACAAACCGTTCTTTGCAGTTTGGTGAAAGAGGCTGGGACGTGTTGGCGTTTTAGTCTGTTCCACCAGACAACCGATGCATATGAGATTATAGGTCTTATCATTGCTGTGTTGATCCAGAGGACGTTTGCCGGCGATGGTGGTTTTTTGGTGGTTTTTGACTCCACATGCTTTGACCAGAGAAGCTTGCTATCTAAGATGACTCCTAGATACTTAGCCTCCTTGAATATCAGTATGGAAGTGCCTTTTAGTACCAGCTGAGTCATGTCAGTATTTTTCCTCCTTCTCGGAAAGAGAACGACATCGGTCTTAAGAGGATTGGCTGACTGCCCATTCCTGGTACTCCAATCATCGATCACATCGACAGAAAGAATGGCGACATCATCCGCATAGGCCTGGGCATAGGTTCCAGAAGCATTGAGACCATCAAGCAGAGAATCGACCACCATGCACCATAACAGCGGAGACAGGACGCCACCTTGCGGGCAGCCCCTGTTTACGCCAGATTTGACACACTGGTCGAGGCCTGCATCAGCGGCCAATGTCCTGTGCACAAGCATTGCTTTGATCCTTAGGACCAGTGCTTCATCTACGCCATGATGTCTGGCAGCGTTGCACATGCTTTCAAAAGTTGCGTTATCAAAAGCTGTCATGAAAATGCCCAGCGCGTACTCTTTCCTTTGGAGCGCGCATTCAATTCTCCCAACTAGGTTCTAAAGCGCAGTCTCGCAGGATTTTCCGCGCTGGTAAGCATGTTGCATCTCCCAAACAGGGTGCATTCGAAGAGCAACTTTGCGCACGTGCAACTCTACCAGTCTCTCCATGCTTTTCAGCAGGAAGGATGTTAGACTAATTGATCTGAAGCTCTTGGCAAGTGAGTAGTCCTCTTTTGCTATTTTGGCAATGAAGACCACTTTCACTGTGCGCCAAGGAATGGGTATGTGAGCAAGTGCTAGACTAGCAGTGAAAATTCTTTTCAAATAGGAACCAGAGAAGAGGAGAACGGCGTGAGTCGAGAAGCTTTTTTCAGGCAAGTTATACTACGGAGGGTTTTGCCAGTACCCCGCCGAGGAGGGACGTCGCGAAATAAACATTCGATGGCGTTGGTGTTATCGGGATCTGAACTCGCTCATCGTGCGTCAGAGTCCAACACACTAACTACTGCGCCACGGCGCCTTCATGGTATTATCCACTCCATAGTTTGTGCAAGCTGGATGGGGTAGATTCCATCCATATTATGTGATCGTATTGTCCCTCTATCGCGGAGGAGATTTGAGTTCCCCGCGTTTGCACTGAGTCTTGCGAATCAGAGCAGCCTGGGAAGTGCATATTGAGGAGAAGGTTGAGAGTAATGGGGTAACGGGTGAGTATCTTGCAATCCTTCTTAGTACATAGTACTTCCGCTTGGAACACACTGGCGGAGTCCGTTAATCGAAATAATGTGGAGACATTCAGTTTTCCTGAAAAGATACTTGATCCGACTCCGCACTCCATCTTCGAAAAATCGGTAAAAACCCTACCTGAGGGTTCGTGAAGTGCAATCCATTTTCCATACCATCCTGGTTGAGAAATGGTTTTGTTGGGTGTCATGAAGTCGATTGAAGTTGTAGCAAAGTCTCCAGGAAACAGATCCTGGGTGCTATGTATGACAGTAGGTTTTTGATTGGGCTGCAAGATACGGTATATCTAATGAAAAGGTCAAGAGGGAGTAGGTTAAGGAGTACGTTGAGTACTTCGGTCTTATTGGAAGGGCACCTGTTACACCAATGCCAGCCGACCTCTGTACTCGGTTTAGTTTAGTCATGATCGAGATATGTTAGTTTTAGTATCCATGCTGTTACTTACTTACTTACTTTGATGGCGCTACAGTTCGGGGTGAACCAGGGCCTCAACCAACAAGCCTCTCCAGCTGGGCCGATCTTCGGCCAGCCGCTTCCAGTGCCGCACGCCCAGTTGGTTGAGGTCCCCTTCCACCTGTGCGCGCCACTTTAAATGCGGTGGGCCTCTGCTGCGTCGTCCCTCGGGGTTGGAGTGGAAGACTCTTCGGGCCGGAGCGTTGATGTCCATTCGCTCTACATGGCCTAGCCATCTTAGACGTTGGATCTGAAGACGTCTAACCAGGCCGATGTCGCTGTACAGCCCGTACAGTTCTTGGTTGAATCTCCTCCTCCATTCTCCGTTTACACAAACGGGACCAAAGATTGCACGCAGAATTTTCCTCTCGAAACGTCCATGAGCCTCTTCATCCGCTTTTGATAACGTCCAAGCCTCAGCGTCGTAGAGGAGGACCGGGAGGATTAAGGTTTTGTAGAGGGAAACCTTAGTTATTCTGCGTTTTATCTCAGCGCTGGTGTCGTTGCTGCTTGTCACTATCGAGCCAAGGTAGACGAAGTCCTTGACTACTTCAAAAATATAGCTGCCGAAGGTGACGTTCTGACCAAGACGTCGGTGTTGTGCGTCTTTCTTGGATGACAGCATATATTTGGTCTTGTCCCCATTTACCCTTAGACCCACTTTCGCCGCTTCTGCTTCAATGCTTGCGAACGCCTCATTGACGTCTCGCTTTGTTCGTCCAATAACGTCAATGTCATCTGCTTAGGCAAGCAATTGTGTGGACTTGAAGTAGATCGTACCTCTTGTATTGGCCGCAGAGTCCGCACGATCTTTTCAAAAATAATGTTGAAGAAATCACATGACAGTGCGTCACCCTGTCTAAAACCTTTTTTAACATCAAAGGGGTCGGTTAATTCACCTCCGACCTTAATGGAGCAGCGAGAGTTCTCCATAGTCATCCTGCACAGTCTGACGAGATTGGCAGGAATGTTAAAACATGACATGGCTCTGTATAGCTCGTCTCTATAAACACTGTCATACGAAAAGATGGTGCGTGTCGACCTAAAATTCATGGGTCTTCTCCAAGATCTGCCGTAGTGTAAATATTTGGTCTATCGTGGATTTTCCTGGCCTGAAACCACACTGGTAGGAACCTATCAGATTGTCCCCGAACGGTTTCAGGTACTTACACAGTTCGGCAGAGAGGATCTTGTACGCGATGTTCAGGAGGCTTATCCGTCTGTAATTGGCGCAGTCATAGGGGTCTCCTCACTTATGGACCGGGCAAACGATACTGAGATTCCATTCATCGGGCATGCGTTCTTCCGACCATATCTTGCAGATGAGTTGGTGCATGTTCCTAACCAGCTCATCGCCAGCTGCTTTAAACAGCTCCGTGGGGAGTCTGTCTGCTCCAGCAGCTTTATAAGACTTAAGTTTCGATATCGCTATCTTAACATCGTATAGGTCGGATGGACGGGACTCTCCTTCGTCTTCGTCCATTGTGAATGGTTCGCTCTGCCTGACGGCGGCATTTTGTCTGCAGAAGTGGTCCTTCCACAATCTCAGCATCGACTGTAACTCCACTACTAGTTGTCCGTGCTCATCCCTGCAGGCTTCTGCTCTGGCTTTATAGCCTTGGCATGTTCGTTTTACTTTCTGGTAAAATTTTCGAACGTCGTTCCTGCAGTAACATCTCTCCATCTCCTCGATCTCGCGCTTCTCGTGCTCCTTCTTTTTCCTTCTCAGAAGCGCATGCTCCTCCCTCCTTTTCTGTTCATAGAGCTCGCGGGCAGCTCTCGTCCGTCGATGCAATGCGGCCATGTATGCATTCTGTTTCTCTACATGGACCTGTCTGCACTCATCATCAAACCAGGGGTTTCTCGACGGTGGTGGCTCGAAACCGAGTATATCTGAGGCGGCCTCTCTAATGGCTTTCTGACAACGACTCCATTGCTGTTCTATGGTTTCTGCAGATTGCATCGGGATCTGAGAGAGCTTGAGGGAGACTTGATCGGCAAAGGTCCTTGCGGTCTCCTGTGATTGCAGCTTTCCGACGTTAAATTTTGGCGTTCTTACTAGACTCCGTTGGTTCCGAGAAATTCGCATCCGTACCTTGGCTGCAACAAGGTAATGATCCGAGTCGATGTTGGCTCCTCGAAAGGTTCGGACATCTAGGATGCTGGAGGAGTGTCTGCCGTCGATCGTAATATGATCAATTTGGTTGGTTGTCGATTGATCGAAAGACATGGACATTATGAATGTTGAGGTGTGGGAATCGTGTACTTGCTACTACCAGGTTATGTCCCGCCATAAAGTCCACTAGCCTTAGTCCGTTTTCTGACGTGGTGTTGTGTAGGCTGTGCTTTCCAATGACCCGTTCAAAGATAGCTTCCTTACCCAGCTTCGCATTGAAATCTCCTAGAACGATTTTGGTGTCATAGCTGGGACATTGCGCATACGTTTTGCCTAGGAGATCATAGAAGTCGTCTTTATGTCGGTCATCTTTCTCTTCTGTGGGGGCGTGGACACATAGTAAGCTTATATTGCCGAGATTGGCCTTGATGCGGATAGTTATGAGGCGTTCGCTTACATACTGGAGGCTTAAGATTTTTTTCCTGAGTCTGTCTCGAGCAACAAATCCGCATCCGAATAAGCGTTGTTTATTTTCTCTGTAGCAGGTTCCGTAGTATATATCACAGTTTTTCATCCGCTTTTTGCCTGGCCCATCCCATCGCACTTCTTGGAGCGCGGTAATGTCTGTCTTATAGCAGTCCAAAGAGTTGACCAGTTGTTCGGCTGCACCTGGTCTGTTGAGGAACCTAATGTTCCAGGTGCAGAACCGAAATTCGTTTCCTCTTTGACGTTTGCGGGGGTCGTCAACATGTAATCCGTCCGTATCCGAGGCTATTGGTTGTCTCTGAACAAAATTTTTGTTTTAAACGATAGGGATGTTAGCCCTAAGCCCAACCCCCAACCTGGAGGGCCAGGTTCCTCTTTCCCCAGGAACAAGGGGTCGGGTCGCTGCACACATTGGTTCACTACCTGGCGAGTGCCAGTATAGTTATCCAGGGGATGCCACGCGGGGGCTGTGTATCAACTTGGATTGAGCAGGGACAGAGATCGAAGCTGGCGTTTGCCAAGTCAAACGCGATTAACTTCTTTGCTCTGTTTGTTCGCTCCCTTCTCCCCATCCATGCTGTTAGTAACTAGAAATAACTAGAATTCTTGGAACCGTATTCAAATTTATTTTTCATCGTCTATTTTTGGGTATGGAGGGTTCGTTTAGTGGAATGCAAATTGAATCGAATCTTAGCTGTGGTTGACTTGAGGTTCATGCAAATTCGCATGCTTTGCTCTTTTGTTTAACTAATCCGTTGAACAGGTTGATATTTTGTTTATAACAGATGACAGTGTTTAGTGGAATGCTTAACAGCAGGTGATCATTCACTAATAGGTATACCGGGCTTGGAAGGTGCTTATTTCTCTATGTTCATTTTAACCGTAGGTATTTGTGTACTGTGGTTTATAGAGACCTTACATAATAAAGTTGGCTCTATTCCTTTATCTTTCTGAGTTGTCTGAAAGGTAACTAGTGGATCTTACGATGGGCCGTAAAGGACTTGCAAAGTATTATTATGAAAATTACTAGTCCAGAATAGGGTTCGAGCATCAACTGCAACTGTTTACTTGTTTATTCAATACACAAACTTTATTATTCCACCTCGGATCAATCATCTGGGGGCTTCACTATTATTACAAGCTTTTTGAAAGGTACCATAATTTCCTTTTCAGCTGCATCAGAGCATTCCAAACTTCGGCATACTTTTCTTCTTCTTAGTGGGCGCTACAGTTCGGGGTGAACCTGGGCCCTAGCCAACATGCCCCTCCATCTAGCACGATCTTTCGCTAGCCTTTTCCATTGCCGCATACCCAGTTGGCTGAGGTCCCCTTCCACCTGTGTGCGCCATCTTAAGTGCGGCCGTCCTCTGCTTCTTCGTCCCTCGAGGTTGGATTCAAAGACTCTCCGGGCTGGAGCTGTGGTGTCCATTCGCTCTACATGGCCCAGCCATCTTAGGCGTTGAATCCGTAGACGCCTGACCAGGCTCATGTCGCTGTACAGCCCGTAAAGTTCATGGTTGAATCTTCTCCTCAATCCCCCGTCTGCGTTTATAGGCCCAAAAATCACGCGCAAAACCTTTCTCTCGAAGGGCCTCCTCATCCGCTTTTGATAGTGTCCATGCTTCTGCGCCGTACAACAGGACCGGGATGATAAGGGCCTTATATAGAGTCAACCTTGTCGTTCGGGAGAGGGCTCTATTACTCAGTTGCCTCTTGAGCCCAACGAAACAGCGATCGGCAAGAGTGATTCTGCGTTTGATTTCGGAACTGATGTCGTTTTTCCAGGTCACTGCGGAGCTGAGGTAGACGAAGTCCTTAACTACCTCGAACTTATATCTGCCTATACAAACGTTCTGGCCGAGACGTCGGTGTTGAGCGTCCTTTTTTGATGACAGCATATATTTAGTTTTGCCCTCGTTTACCGCCAAACCAATTTTCGCCGCCTCCATCTCAATACTCGCAAACGCCTCATTGAAATCTCGCTGTGATCTACCAATTATGTCAATATCGTCGGCGTATGCAAGGAGTTGCGAGGATTTGCCTCTTGTATTGGCCAGTGATTTTTGCACAATCATTTCCAAAAAATCACACGACAGCGCATCGCCCTGCCTAAATCCTTTTTTGACATCAAAACTATCGGTAAGGTGCTCACCGATTCGGATGGCGCAGCGAGCATTCTCCAAAGTCATTCTGCATAGTCTGACGAGCTTAGCAGGTATGTCAAAGGTAGACATAGCGTTGTATAGCTCGTCTCTGATTACGCTGTCGTATGCGGCTTTGAAGTCGACAAATAGGTGGTGAGTGTCGACTTGAAATTCATTGTTTTTTTCCAGGATCTGCCGTAGTGTGAAGATTTGGTCGATGGTGGACTTTCCTGGCCTGAATCCGCACTGATAAGGACCTATCAGCTTATTTACAAAAGGCTTCAGGCGATCACACAAAACGGCAGAGAAAATTTTGTAGGCGATGTTAAGGAGACTTATTCCTCTATAGTTGGCGCAATCAGAGGGGTCTCCTTTCTTGTGGATCGGGCATACGATACTGAGACTCCATTCCTCGGGCATGCTTTCCTCTTGCCTCATCTTACGGATGAGCTGGTGCATGCTCCCAACCAGGTCATCCCCAGCTGCCTTGAAGAGCTTAGTAGACAGTCCGTCTGCGCCAGCAGCTTTATTCGACTTGGGCTTCGATATGGCAATCTTAACTTCGTCGAGGTCAGGGGGATGGAATTTTCTGCGGTCTTCGTCGATTAGAAATTGATCGTTCTGCCTGACAGCGGTATATTGACTAACATCGCCGTTATACAGTCTGCAGAAGTGGTTTTTCCATACTCTCAGCATCGACTGCGATTCTACTAATAGGTGTCCGTTCTCATTCCTGCAGGCTTCCGTTCTGGCTTTTTAACCTTGGTATGTTCGCTTGATCTGTTGATAAAACTTTCAAACTTCACGCCTGAAGTAATACCTCTCCAAATCCTCAATCGCGCGCTTCTCGTGCTCTTTCTTCTTTCTTCTGAGAAGCTTCTGCTCCTCCCTTCTTTTTAACTCGTAGAGCTCACGAGCTGCTCTTGTTCTTTTATGCAGCGAGGCCTTATATGCATGCTGCTTCGCTGTATGAATCCTCCTGCACTCGTCATCGAACCAGGTATTTCTTCGTGGTGGAGCCTTGAAACCCAAAACTTCGGATGCAGAGCTTTTCAGGGCTTGTTTGCAAAGGCTCCACTGCTGTTCTATTGATAGCATGGAGGATCGAGGTGTATTGGAGAGCTTAAGGGAGACGCGATCGGTAAAAGCACGAGTGGTTTCTGGCGACAGTAGCTTTCCGACGCCATAACTTTGTATTCTTATTTTACTCCGTTGCGTTCGTGATATCCGTAAGCGCATCTTGGCTGCTACAAGATAGTGGTCCGAGTCGATGTTAGCCCCTCGGAAAGTTCGAACATCAAGAATAGTGGAGGAATGTCTGAGGTCGATCGCGATGTGATCAATCTGGTTGGTAGTCGATTGATCAAGATCAATCAGCCTGTGTCCGTTATCGGAGGTGGTGTCGTGTAGGCTATGTTTGCCGATGACTCGTTCAAATATGTTTTCCTTGCCCTGCTTAGCATTGAAGTCTCCTAGTACAATTTTGATGTCATAGCTGGGACATTGGGCATACGTTCTGTCTAGGAGATCGTAGAACTCATCTTTGGCTGAGTCATCCTTGTCTTCCGTGGGGACGTGGACGCAGATCAGGCTGATGTTAAAAAATTTAGCCTTGATACGGATTGTTATGAGGCGTTCACTCACATGCCGAAAGCTTAGGACTTTTTGCCTTAGTCCACCTCGAACAACAAATCCGCATCCAAACAATCGTTGCCCTCTCTCCCTATAGCAGTTGCCGTAGTAAATATCGCAGTTTTTCATCCGCTTTATACCCGGTCCATTCCATCGCATTTCCTGGATGGTGGTGATGTCCGCTTTATAGCGGTCTAGGGCGTCCGCAAGTTGTTCGGCTGCACGTGGCCTGTTTAGGGACCTAACATTCCACGTACAAAGCCGAAGATCATTGTCCCTTTTTCGTTTTTTGCAAGGGTCGTCAACATAAATCCGGTCCGTTATATCCGAGGCTTGTGGTTGTTTCGGAGTTTGTGTTTTTTTACGGTTACGGCTTATTAGGCCGTAGCCCAACCGACTAATCCTGTTTTTTTTTTTTTTGGCGCAGGAGGCTCGCCATTCGCCCTTTCCCGTCTGCAATTTCCATAGGAAATCTCCAGATGGCACCACGAGGAGGTGGGGATAAGACTTACTAACAGTGCCGCAAGATGTTCGAATGCGCTGGCTCTTCTCGCTTTTTAGCAGGCCAGCATCCGTCGGATAGATGCTACCCTTACGACGCCTTTGTAAGTCCTTTGAAACTTTGGCATATTATATATATTTAATTTGCTCGGTTTGAAAGGTATTGGCTCAAATTCCTTTTTGTTGAAGAACTTCCGAAATTGAGTCTAAAAATACCGATCCTTTTATAACGATTGTTCAAAGGTCTTATGATCTTCTAAGATCAGCAAAGACCTTATAGTATGTATGTAACCCGGCCCGTAGTGGGTCGTGTGTGTTGTTCTTTGTTGGTTAAGAAAAACTTACTGTCGTAAGGGCATAAAACCTAAACTGTAGTTAATTTTTGCAAATCCGGCGATAGAGCTTCACTTCACGGCTCTGCTTAGACGGTATTGTATCTTCATATCTTTTGTAGTTTGTATTGATGAGGAATTTCTGTGTGCAGTTCTGCAACATTCGTGCGCCCATGTCTTTCTCCACCAACCGGCTGTCTTGGTACTTTGTGAAACACCGGTCGATGAAAAGTCTGATCCTTCGGATTTTGGTCTTCTTGGATATAGCCTAGTGCCATTATTCGTATTCTCGCCATCTATGTTCGAAGTTACATTGCTTACCAGCTACTTCCACAGTATAGCCAAACATCCACCTCCGAATTTAATTCCATATACCTAGCTTAAATTCACACTCCATAAGCACTCCGTTCACTACTGTTTTCTTTATGGAAGCCCCAATCTAGACAGGAATGCAACATTTGATGCATTCGACGCACTGCCTGATTCCATCCAAAGAGTGTTTCCCTCGCACTGAAATCGTCTTAGCGGACGATTTCAATGTACACAATTCTCAGTGGCTTCGACATTCTGGACAGACAATACTCGAAGGAAGGTATGTTGAAATTTTTGCTGAGTTAAATCAATAAACTAAACTTATGAATGAGCCACCGCGTATCCCCGATGTTGCTCGTCATACTGCCAACTCACTGGACTTGTTTCTTACCTCTCAGCCTAACAAATACACGATCGATGTACTGTCGTCCCTAGGCTCGTCTGATCACTGCGTGATATCAGCTGGATTCTCGAGCCCCCCTCACCCAGTTAAAGAAAAAGCTATACGAGATAGCGTTATGGCTATACGAGAAAGCCAACTGGTGCAGCCTTAACAACTTCTTTCGGCTGCACCAACTGGTGGTTGTGCTTCCTCGACAACGACGTGGACGCCGCAACTGATATTATCGCATATGTTATCCGAATCAGCATGGCAAATTTTATTCCTAGCAATATTAAAAGTACTAGGCTAAAGGATAATACGTGGTTTGACGACGTGGTTTGAGCTGTAAAGAGGCTATTAGGCTCAGGGAGCTAAACTTTCGGGCCTACAAGGCAAACAGTTCTAAGGAAAACCGGAAAAAAGTACATACGAGCCAGAAATGACTGCAACACCCACATTCTATGGATTAAATTCCAATGCGACCATCAATTAAGGCGTAAAATCCTTCAATGTCCCAAAGGTAGCAAAAGTTTTTGGTCGTTTGTAAAAAATATAAAAAACTCAACTACGTCACCTATACAGGCACTAACAAAGCTAACTTACTTGCTGCCCACTTCGCAGCCAGCTCTCATTTTCGAGCTTGTACTTTGTCTCCGACTGCACTAGAGTGCGTTCATTTCACCATGGGACACTTCCACATTCGTACAGTCGAAAGGGTTCTTAAGGACCTCGACATACACAAATCCAGTGGTCCAGATGGTATTGCCCCAATAGTTCTGAAGAGGTGTTCTTCACCTAATTTCCGGACCTTCACCTATTTTGGACCTATTTGTCCAGCCCATACCCAAAAAAGGCGAATCATCTTCTCCCTCCAACTACCGACCTTGGAAACTCCTCAATAACCGTCAGTACGGTTTCCGCAGCAATAGATCCACTGGTGATTTGATGGCATATCTTAGGGAAAAGTGGAATCGCTCGCTTCATCAAGCAGGTGAAAGCAAAATAGTTGCACTGGATATTTCAAAAGCATTTGAGGGCTTCATACCTCTTGTCGAAAATGCGTGCTTTCGGGATCGATGAGTCTCTTCTTTAATGGATTGAAAGCTACCTTCCGAATCGTTCAATTCAAATAGTTTTGGATGGATTCAGGTCTGACATCCAGTTCTTAATTGCTGGTGTTCCCCAGGGCTCCGTATTGTCTCCAACACTCTTTCGCATTTTCATAAATTATCTTTTGTCTGCCGCTTCTAATCCAATTCACACCTTCGCTGACGACAGTACCTTCAGCTTCTCATATTCTTTCACTCGTTCACTTCTTTACGACCCTGGACTTCAGCTGTATATAGTGAGCGGCAGCGTATGTTAAGCTCATTAAATTCCGATATCGACTGCATCATCCAATGGGGTAAAACCAATAGAGTGGAATTTAATGCATCCAAAACACAATGCTGTCTCCTGTCGTTAAAGCGTATATCGAACCGGCAGCCATTATCCATGAATGGTACTTGCATCTCAGAAACCGAAAACTTTCCATCATGGGTATGTGTGTTGCTCACAATCTTAATTGGAGCGACCACATATTCAGTGTCGCCAAGAATGCTGCGAAATGCCTAGGCTTCTTATACAGATGCAAGAAATATTTCTCACCCTTAGATCTGGCTACAATCTATAAGGCGTTCATTCGCCCTAACTTAGAGATTAACGCTCATGTCTGGTCCGCTGCTTCCGAGACCTCATTGCTGATAGGTGATAGGTGACTCCAGCATTACCAAAACATTAGACCCGCTGGAACATCGCAGGAATGTTTCTTGCCTCGCCCTGTTTTATCGTTACTTCCACCAAAAATGCTTTGGTGAAATAACCATTTGCATTCCGCCCCTTCAACATTTCTACCGCAACACACGTCTCTCTAGGAATGTTCACCAATATACCCTGAAGTCCGCTTTCGGACGAACCACACGAATTTGGAATTCTCTGCCGGATTCGGTCTTCCCCCTCAGTTCAATATGCAGGCATTTAAGATCAATGTCCATCGGCATCTCCTCTAACTGTTTTCTTTTCTACCTTCCGCCCGCACTGTGTCGACGATATAATATGGTTTAAGCCTTGAGCTCGCGCACATAATTAAAAAAAAAAAAAAAAATTTAGACGTCTAGAAGGGTATTCATTCCAGTTATAGGTATCTTTCAGAAGGGTTTTTAGACAAATGTCCTTTTTCATGAACCTTTCTTTGCTGTTGTTAGTAAGGATTTAGAGAGTTTAGAGAGGAGCTTGAGAAATGCACTCGGGTCCTACCTAAACTTGGAACGAAACAATTGGCAGAGAACGCCGTTCATAATCTGAATAGCGCCATCACCAGTTGTTTTGAACTCGCATGTCCTGTTAGCAAACCTCCATGCAGGAAATTGGTCCCCTGGTGGAATGCCGAGCTCCAAAGTCTTCGCAGGGAAGCCAGAACTCTTCTGAATAGATCGCTCAAATCGAATTCGGAAGATGACTGGAGCAAGTACCGGTCGAAGCAGAAAGAATATAAGAAACTTATTCATCAATCGAAACACGATTCTTATAGGACCTTCTGCGAAGAGATCAAGTCTCTGAGTGCGACTAGCTAAATGCACTCGGAAAATCTGATAGTACCTTTACTGAGTCTAAAGTGGGAACTCTTAGTTTACTGCTTCAGACTCATTTCCCGGGAAATCAGATTGATATCGGCTCATTGCACACTCCTTCAAGGGAAACTGCAACTGAACCGGTGAAAACAACTCGGCGTAGCTGGAATATTGCGTCGCGCGTGGTTACGACTGAAGCCATTGAATTTGCTATGGCGTTCTTCGATGGCTCCAAATCGCCAGGCACCGATGGAATATATTCTGTTATGCTGCAAAAAGGTATAAGGCAGCTGCTTCCTACTTTGAAAATAATTTCCACTGCTAGTCTAGCACTTGCTCACATACCCATTCCTTGGCGCACAGTGAAAGTGGTATTCATTGCCAAAATAGCAAAAGAGGACTGACTACCAAGACTGCCAAGAGCTTCAGACCAATTAGAGAGACTGGTAGAGTTGCACGTGCGCAAAGTTGCTCTTCAAATGCACCCTCTTTGGGAGATGCAACATGCTTCTTCTTCTTTGCTGGCGTTACAGCCCATGAAGGATCAGAGCCAAGCTTCTCTCAATCACCCATGTTGTGTGTGATTTATTTTTTCACATAGGTGAAAGGGACCTACAGTTTAATGTCGATTCCGAACGACGTGATTCGAGAAGCTTTTTCACGGGAAGTATACTACGGGGGGTCGGTGCGTCGGTGTTATCGGGATCCGAACTCGCTCATCGTGCGTCAGAGTCCAACACACTAACCACTGCGCCACGGCGTCCTCGCAACATGCTTACCAGCGCGGAAAATCCTGCGAGACTGCGCTTCAGAACCTAATTGGGAGAATTGAATGCGCGCTCGAAAGGAAAGAGTACGCGCTGGACATTTTCATGACAGCTTTTGATAACGCAACTTTTGAAAACATGTGCAACGCTGCCAGACATCATGGCGTAGATGAAGCACTGGTCCTAAGGATCAAAGCAATGCTCATGCATAGGACATTGACCGTTGAGTCGACCAGTGAGTCAAATCCGGCGTAAACAGGGGCTGTCCGCAAGGTGGCGTCCTGTCTCCGCTGTTATGGTGCATGGTGGTCGATTCTCTGCTTGATGTTCTCAATGCCTCTGGAATCTATGCTCAGGCCTATGCGGATGATGACGCCATTCTTTCTGTCGCCTCATGTTTAGTGACTGTCCGTCTCAAAGCACAGGTGGCGCTAAATGTGATCGATGCTTGGTGTACCAAAAATGGGCAGTCAGTCAATCTTCTTAAGACCGATCTCGTTCTCTTTACGAGAAGGAGGAAAAATACTGACATGACTCAGCTGGTATTAAAAGGCTCTTCCATCCCGATGTCCAAGGAGGCTAAGTATCTAGGAGTCATCTTAGATAGCAAGCTTCTCTGGTCAAAGCATGTTAAGTCGAAAACCACCAAAGCGTTGTCAGCTTTCTGGCAATGCAAAGGAGCTTTTGGCAAAACATGGAGTTAATCGTCGGCAAAGGTCCTCTGGATCTACACGCCAATGATAAGACCTATAATCTCATATGCAACGCTTGTCTGGTGTAACAGACTAAAACGCAAACACGTCGTAGCCTCTTTCATCAAACTCCAAAGAACGGCTTGTCTCAGCTGCACGGGGGCTTTCCTGCTCTACATGTTATGACGAACCTTCCACCTCTTGGCATATTTAACAGAGGGTGTGCTCTGAAAGCCATGCTCGTCTGAAGAGAAATGGCGTTTGGTATAACTCGCATAGGAATAACGGTGTGCTTGCGCAAGAATTTTCCTGCGACCCCTGTCTCATGGACATGCCTTTTGATGCACTGACGCCCGTCATCCTATGGCGCCGTAATCTCCCAGTCGAGTTACCATGGCGTCAGGATTGGCTATGGCTGGATACTGGACCTTGAAAGGATAGTCTTCGCATTTTCACGGATGGCTCCATGTCTGGGCGGGGGTCCGGTGCTGGGGCCTTCTTTGAGCGCGAAAACAGCCGACTGCACTTCTCGTTAGGAAAATAAGCGTCTGCCTTCCAATCAGAGATATACGCAATCCAAATAGCCATGCACTATGTTGTGGAGCACAGGTAGAAGGGAAACATATGCGTCTGTAGTGACAGCCAAGCTGCACTAAAAGCTGTGTGTAACCCCTTAATTAGCTCCAAATTAGTACTTGAACTCAAGTCCTTCTTGAACAGAGTCGGCAGACTAAATTCATTAAGGCTTGTATGGGTTCCAGGCCACTTCGGGATCCCAGGAAATGAGATCTCTGATGAACTTGCCAGAATGGGTTCAGAGGAGAGCTTCTCAGAGCCTGAACCCGCTCTAGGTCTACCTGCATCTACGGTAAATTCCTACATTAACGATTATGTATTTAATAAACACAACCGTAGATGGAGGGATTGTCCAGGTTGCAGGATGACTAGGCGCGTATGGCCTGATGTGTACAAAAAATCTGCAGCATTCCTCCTGTCTTTAAGGAGAATCGACTGCAGAAGGCTTGTGGGAGTTATCACGGGCCATTACACTTTTGCTAAGCATCTCTACGTGCTTGGCATCAGTGAGACGCCTACCTGTGCTGCATGTTGCGAGGAGGATGACACTGTATAGTATTACCTCTGTGATTGTCCCGCCTTTGCTGGCGCATGGTGGCGCACCCTTGGAGCCGACGTGGTGTGTGCCAAATCCCCGAATCACTGAAGTTCCCTAAATTTTTTCTCCGGAAAACGGGGAAAATATAGTAATGTAAGTTGTCTGTCTGGAGTACAATGGACCAGTGTTTGCCTCTGAGTGCTCCAGCGGATAGCAGATGCCTTCAAACAAAAACAAAAAGGATGCTAATTGTAATACCCTTAACACCTGACTCGAGAATTAAATCGATAAGAACACAATCACCATTTATGTATGAGCCATCATTAAAGACCTTTAACGCTTAGCAAATGAGTGCCGTCGAAATACGTATGCCAATTTTTCTTGCAGATACGTAGTTAGTTGTAAACTGTCTGACACCTTAATTAAATTACTCACCTCAAGAAGTTTTTGTGTAAATAGATGGTTTTGAACCCGTGTTACTTATGAGTGCAAGCTAATGAATCAAGATTGGCTGCTACTCTAACCAAACAAACAAACTATAACAAAGCTGAAGCTAAGATTAAGTTACCTTTGTCCAAGCTATTATACTTAGTACAGAGTAAGGCATCAATAGCTATCAGTCGTAAAAAGGGAGACAGTACTCCATTCTGTGGATAGGTCTCTGCTGCTGATTGGTACAGAGACCTTTACAGATATCGAAGTAATAATAAAGCTGGTAGTGGGGTTATCAGCTCTCCTGCAAGATAAGATACTCGTCACAGAGTAAATTGTTTATGTGCTTGAGCTATGTGCACTTGTTTAGTTTTCGTATCAGCTTGCGATACACTGTTACCATTGATCACCATGTCTGAAAGGCACTATACGTAGTTACCTCATGAGTACGAGTGAGTCTATGATAATTGCTTGTTAACCCAATTCCATTGCAGACGTGAGTTGCATTAGTTAGTTCAAGTCGGTACTCATTCAAGCAAGCAATTAGTTCACTAAATGAAAATCATCTTCTCACGACGTTGGTTATCTTGCGAGGAAGAAACGATTCGTATGAAACTTGCAATTTTAACAACGAATCTTATGTATTACTAACGTCCCATTAGCAATATCAAGAATGGATTCCAGTGCGTCTGTAGGATGTGGGATAAATTTACATAGATCTTCTCATCTGACAATTTGAGCTCGATTTTAAATTGCCACAATTGAAAGCAATTGCGCTACATTCGGAGGTGAATATGCTAATCGGACTTTACCCATGACATCGGTACTTTAATACAAAAATGATTTATGATCTATGCAGTACGAATTTCAAGTGCAGTTCATTCGCATGTTCCAAGTATTATTGTATTCCTGACTTGATGAACGTTAAAGGGCCTACAGACCTCACACTTGTGTGCACACATGTGTCGGTGTGCGGACATGTGTGCTGTCTGTGGGCTGGTGCACACACCATTTTCGGTGTCAGACACGGAGTTTACGGGAGCAGATCGACCTTAAATGGTATAATGCGCTCGTGGTTTTTAACAAATATTTTCTTAGTGTAGCAGTATGAGTACCCCAATTAAGTCCGCTATCCACCACAAGTCACAAGTATTTAAAAACCGATACTCTTTCAATAACAAAGCATTTAGAGGAGCAGCTTAGGTCGTTGTTATACGTGTTTGGGCATCTGTTTATACCACAAGTATTACGACTTACTAACATGTGTTGTCAGTTAGTACTATGAAAGGTTACATTATGGAATTCAATGGAGTTGCTCGATATATTAAAAAACATAATTTTGGTCTTGTCACTAATGACTAGTTTGTGCATACTAAACCAATGTCTGAGAATTTCTAAGTCGTAGCAGATGTTAGCAATTAAGTCCAAAACGGACTGATTAGAATAGCAGCAAGCAATATCATCCGCAAATCCTGTTTGAGATCCCTTTAGGTTTTGGCTAAAGATTGAATTGATGTATATCAAGAAAAGAATGGGACCAAGAACTGATCCCTGAGGTACTCCAATTCGAACATCTGCGCTTTGACTGAATTTGTCTAGAATTTTGACTACTTGTTTGCGGTAAGTAAGGTATGAAGAGAACCAGCTGAGCATGAAATCTCTGAAGCCGGCTTTTTTTAGTTTCTCTAATAATATTTCGTGATCTACTGTGTCAAACGCTTTTGTTATGTCTATATAAAGTGCGGCAGTAAATTTTCTTTTATTTAAGCTGTCGTAGTTAAAGTTGGTGAAATTCAATAGTGCATCTTCTGTCGATTTTTTTTTCTAAGAAAGCAACAACTCGAGTTTTAATTAGTTTTTCAAAAATTTATGAAAGCCCAGGGAGAAGGGATATTGGCCTGTAATTATTTAAGTTTTTGCTATCACCATTCTTTAAAATAGGTATGACTTCAGCAATTTTTAATGAGCCAGGAAATTGACCACAATAAATGCTTTTGTTGAAAACGTGAGCTGAAACATCAGCAATGTTATATGCAGGTCTAGGGTATTTTCCCTGCTAAAACAGTCCTCCCCACAGAACGAGTTGTTGAAGCCCGCATCCTGGAGTGTAAGTGAAGCAACACTAGCAAAGTACTCATTAAAAGCATTCGCTATTTCAATAGGATTATGAATATTTTTGTTTTTAAAAGTTATGCAAGTTGGTGGGCTAGGAGGTATGCTTTTATTGAGAAGTTCATTCACGATTGCCCATTCTTTTTTCAGGTTGCCTTTAGCTCTATGTAATTTATTGATGTAGAAATGTTCCTTAAGAACCGGTACCTCGGTAGCAATTTCATGAATATAAAGGATTCGAAGATGAACGTCACTTGGATGTTTGTTACACTTTAAACGAAGTTTGTTTTTGTTATGTATTTTTGCCAGCAAGGTTTCGGATATCCATGGCTTAAGTCTCTTTAATTTACAACGTCTTTTTCTTAGGGCAAGACAAGTGGAGATATGCCCTTTCAAAATCATTGAAAACTTGTCAAATGCAGCAGAATGGTCAGTTTCAGCGTAAATATCTGTCCATCTTTCTTCCAATAGATAAGCATAGAGAGATTCAAAATTGATGGATTCGACATTTTCTCAAGGTGCAAGAGTACGTGGATTCTAGGTCTTATCAAAAAGAAGGATTAAGCCAATCAGGCAGTGATCAGAGATCTTGTAGTCGGATATAGAACTAAACAGGGATATTCTAGAACTACGATCAAGTCTTGCAAAAATATGATCAATGCAGGTACCTGCAGAATTAGTAAGCCTAGTAGGTGCCAGGAAGCAGGTTTCAAGCCCATTTGCAGACAGTATGGAGGTGTAATTAGAAACGTCTGGAGAGTCATTTAAAATATCTATATTTATATCTCCTAGAATAAAAAGATTCTTCACCTTTTCACTACTCAGGAGTGTACTCAATTCGTCAACGAAAACAGCCTTACTCTTTACATGAAGCCGATAAAAGCACATTAAAATGAATTTCTGTGAGTCTATATTGCACAATACTCTGACCATATCAGCAGTTGCCATATTATAGCTGCAGACTTCATAGCTCAAGTTTTCATTTATGAAGACAGCTACTCCCCCTGACGCGTAAGAATTATTACATTTAGCATGAAATTTAAAACCGGGAACTCTATATAGATCCCTTTCGTGATCATAAATCCATATTTCCGAGAGGAATATAAGATCTGGCTTGTTAACGAAGGACTCTAAGTGAGCTAGAAATGTATCAACATTTTTGCGAATGCTTCGCATGTTTTGGTGAATAATAGAAAATTGTTTTTTTTGGATTAGCAGAATGAAAAACACTTTTAAATATATCTTCATCAAACTTACAAAAGGGTGTAACATTAAGCTGTAAGCTTTTAACAAAACATGTTTATCTGCCTTTTCAGGAGATAAGAGTAAGTAAACATAATCCACTTAGAACGTAGCAAGTTCTACTATCAGGTGTTTACCAAAGAATTGTGCGGACTGACCAGCAGACCTTACTGGCGGGAAAATTAAAAAGATTGAAATATACATCTCAGGGCTTTGCGGCTTGCGTACTTATCGTAATAATACTGATAAGACAGACATTGATTTTTTCAGACTTCGCTAATTACTTCTAATTCATAAGAAATATCATAAACAACGTCTTTGCAATCTAAGGGGTTTTTCAATTCACATCATCCATCTTTGTAATTGCAAACATTTGATCTGCCTTAAATCCTCTGTATACACTAGCTTACTTAATGTATAAGTAAAAAAACATTGATTGGGGTATTAAAAACAAACTTAGTAAATTCTTTTGCATTGAAATAGCGTTAGAACTACCTACCTTCTTGATGAAAAGCAATAAGATGTAAGCGGACTGCAATTAATATAAAGGTTATTTCTTATAATCTATTTTACAACCCCGTATGCATGCAAACTTGCAATGGGCCACACCTTGCAACTTTGCTTAATATTGTCTGAACTGTCTTTGGTCATTTTTGCGTACTATAAGCAATTCAGCAATTTTCAGTGGCAAATCTCGAAACTCTTTGCTGCATACGTCCACAACTATTTCCGAAAACCGGCAGCTGATTAGTGACTGTCCTAATTTTTAGATATCTGGACACCATTTAGAGTGTCATTACTTTATTCTCGTCGCGCTCTGATGTAGCTTGCTAAATTCTACCATAAGTTCGGAATCTGTGACTATACTTTACAGTCCACAAATCGTCCACTACTATGTTATGTACTTACCAAAGCTCTTCCTTGGTTTGATACGCTATCTGACTCTACCTTAAAAATTGTATCCTTTTATCCTCATACTGAAATCGTCTATGCGGGCGATTACTTTACATACAATGCTGGCTAGCATCGACATTCTAGATGGACAACATTACAGTTTACAGTTTAAAATTAATTGTATTACCATATTCTAAAACCACAAACTCCGAAACAACCATAAGCCTCGGATATAACGGACCGGATTTATGTTGACGACCCTTGCAAAAAACGAAAAAAGGACAAAGATCTTCGGCTTTGTACGTGGAATGTTAGGTCCCTAAACAGGCCATGTGCAGCCGAACAACTTGCGGACGCCCTAGACCGCTATAAAGCGGACATAACCGCCATCCGGGTATAAAGCGGATGAAAAACTGCGATATTTACTACGGCGACTGCTATAGGGAGGGAGGACAACGACTGTTCGGATGCCGATTTGTTGTTCGAGGTGGACTAGGGCATAAAGTCCTTAGCTGAACGCCTTATAACGATCCGCATCAAGGGAAAATTGTCTAACATCAGTCTGATCTGCGTCCACGCCCCCACGGAAGACAAGGATGACTCCGCCAAAGATGAGTTCTACGATCTCCTAGACATAACGTATGCCCAATGTCCCAGCTATGACATCAAAATTGTACTAGGAGACAAAGTTCAAAGTTCAAAGTATCTTTGAACGAGTCATCAGCAAACATAGCCTACACGACACCACTTCCGATAACGCCCCTTGCTAAGGGGCGAAATCTTCTTCTAGCCAGTACGCGCTTTCCCGCACCTCGATATACACAAAGGCACCCAGCGGTCGGCAGATCAGCGGTCGCTATACAGCGGAGTAGAGTAAGAATACAAAGTTATGACGTCAGTAAGCTACTATCGCCAGAAATCGCTCGTGCTTTTGCCGATCGCTTCTCCCTTAAGCTGTCCAATATACCGCAACCCTCCGCGCTATCAATAGAACAGCAGTGGAACCTTTGCAAACAAGCCATGAAAAGCTCTGCATCCAAAGTTTTGGGCTTCAAGGCTCCACCACGAAGAAACACCTCGCTGCATAAAAGCACAAGAGCAGCTCGTAAGCTCTACGAATTAAAAAGAAGGGAGGAGCATACGCTTCTCAGAAGAAAGAAGAAAGAGCACGAGAAGCGCGCGATTGAGGATTTGGAGAGGTATTACTTCAGGCGTGAAGTTTAAAAGTTTTATCAACAGATCAAGCGAACATACCAAGGTTAAAAAGCCAGAACGGAAGCCTGCAGGAATGAGAACGGACACCTATTAGTAGAATCGCAGTCGATGCTGAGAGTATGGAAAAACCACTTCTGCAGACTGTATAACGGCGATGTTAGTCAATATACCGCTGTCAGGCAGAACGATCAATTTCTAATCGACGAAGACCGCAGAGAATTCCATCCCCCTGACCTCGACGAAGTTAAGATTGCCATATCGAAGCCAGGTCAAATAAAGCTGCTGGCGCAGACGGACTGTATGCTGAGCTCTTCAAGGCATCTGGGGATAACCTGGTTAGGAGCATGCACCAGCTCATCTGTAAGATATGGTCAGAGGAAAGTATGCCCGAGGAATGGAGTCTCAGCATCGTATGCCCGATCCACAAGAAAGGAGACCCCTCTGATTGCGCCAACTATAGAGGAATAAGTCTCCTTAACATCGCCTACAAAATCTTCTCTGTCGTTTTGTGTGAGCACCTGAAGCCTTTTGTAAATAAGCTGATAAGTTCTTATCAGTGCGGATTCAGGCCAGGGAAGTCCACCATCGACCAAATCTTCACACTACGGCAGATCCTGGAAAAAACCAATGAATTTCAAGTCGACACTCACCACCTATTTGTCGACTTCAAAGCCGCATACGACAGCGTAAATAGAGACGAGCAATACAACGCTATGTCTACCTTTGACATCCCAGCCAAACTCGTCAGACTATGCAGGATGACTTTGGAGAATGCTCGCTGCTCCATCCGAATCGGTGAGCACCTTACCGATAGTTTTGATGTCAAAAAAGGATTTGGGCAGGGCGATGCGCTGTCGTGTTATTTTTTTAACATCATATTAGAGATGACTGTGAAATACAATCTATTTCAAATCCTCGCAACTCCTTGCATACGCCGACGATATAGAGATAATAGGTAGATCACAGCGGCATGTCAATGAGGCGTTTGCGAGTATTGAGATGGAGGCGGCGAAAATTGTTTTGGCAGTAAACGAGGGCAAAACTAAATTGAAGCTTTCATCAAAAAAGGACGCTCACCACCGACGTCTTGGCCAGAACGTTTGTATTGGCAGATATAAGTTCGAGGTAGTTAAGGACTTCGTCTACCTTGGCTCCGAAGTAATCTGGAACAACGACATCAGTTCCAAAATCAAATGCAGAATCACTCCTGCCAATCGCTGTTTCTTTGGGCTCAGGAGGCAATTGAGTAATAGAGCCCTCTCCCGAACGACAAAGTTGACTCTGTATAAGACCCTTATCATCCCGGTCCTGTTGTACGGCGCAGAAGCATGGACAGTATCAAAAGCGGATGAGGAGGCCCTTGGTCGGTTCGAGAAAAGGATTTTGCGCGTGCTTTTTGGGCCTATAAACGCAGATGGGGGATGGAGGAAAAATTCAACCACAAAGAAGAGATAGGCGACATTTGAGGCTCGTTTTTGAGGTATACACATAGGACTCCAGCGAATTTAAGGCTGCTTGACTATCTGTGAGAACTCGGATATCCGTAGTGGAACACATTCCACTTAAGCCAAGACAGAGCCTCCTTTATTGCCTACTGCTCCGCCTGAAAGACGCTGCAGTGATCTGGTAGTTTTAGTGCTTTAGTTGTTTGCAGAATACTCCACTAGAAATCCACGCAGTTCCTGCGAGGTTGCGTTTGGCGGGTTCAGTTCTGTCTGTCCGGTAAAGTTATCCTGAAGTTCTTCTCAAAGACTGGTGGGTTCTATGTGGTCCGAGTTTTTTGCCATAGTTATCCTGTTGTTCACAATGGAGGAGTGGCCAGTGATATAGCTCGTCCATATAGAGGTGGCCTTTAGTCTTATTGTCGTATGTGTGGCAATTTGCTTGCCAAATATATCGAGTGGTGTAAGTAAGAGCGCTGCCGTTGGGGTCGATCTTAGGGCCCCGATGATGCACACACATGCTAGCCTTTGTACCTTCTCGAGTTTCTGGTATGTTGTTTTGTCCAGTGCAGCCCACCAGACTATCACGCCATACATTAGTACAGGTCTAACGACTGTAATGTAGAGCCATATGGTGAGCTTGGCGTTGATTTCCCATTTTCTCCCTAAGGCTTTATTTCCGGTGTAGAGAGCTGTAGTCGCTTTTTTTTGCTCTCTCAGTTGTGTTGTTCTTCCAGGTTAGTTTCCTGTCTAGTACAATGCCAAGGTATTTGGCACTAGAGCAATAGGCTAACCTGGTAACCTGGTGACAAGTGAATAGCACGAGCTCCGTCATCTGGGGATTTACCCTGAGCCCATTGCTTTGTGCCCATTTGCACAACATGGAGAATGCGGTTTGCATACGGTCATTCAGTGTGGGTAGGTATTTGCCCGGGGTAGTAATGGCAACGTCATCAGCGTAGGCAATAACTGTCTAGGCCTTCTTTCTCCAGTTTGGTCAGTAGTCCATTTGCGACTACATTCCATAGAAGTGGTGAGGGGACCCCCCTTGTGGGGTTCCCCTCATAACCACTCTGGTGGTTGCTTGGCTTCCCCATTTAGAGTGCATTCCTCATGTTGACAATAACTCGTTAATCAACTCTATGAGAGTCCTCTCCCCCCTTTAGCTTTTCTAGCCCTTCTTTCTCTTAGGAGTGAAGTTGTTGAAGGCGCCCTATATGTCTAGGAAGGCTGTTAAGGTATATTCTTAAGATGGATTGACCTCTCGATTTTCCTCACTATTGTGTGCAAGGCTGTTTCGACAAATCTACCCTTAGAGTAGGCGTGCCTTAGAAATTAGGGAAGGATTAAAGTTATGGCATTTCCATTTAGTGCAAAGGATGATAGACAAATAGGCCTTAAATCCTTGGGGGAAGTGTGAGAGCTCCTGCCAGCCTGGGGGATAAAGGGTACCCTTGCGCACTTCCACTTTTCTGGAATGTGACTCCAAGCTAGGAGTCTTTTAAAAATAGTCTCTAGCCATGGTATAGTCCATTCCATAGCTTGTGTAAGCTCGATAGGGTAGATTCCATCCGGACCTTTCGATTTAAAGGACCTTAAGCTTTCTAAAGCCCATACATTTTCTCTCTAAAGATTATATGATCGTACTGTCGATCGATAGAGCACCGTGGCGCAGTGGGTAGTGTGTTGGCCTCTGACGCCGATGACACGGGATCGAATCCCGACACAGCCATGTCATTCACGGTGTTTCTCCTTAGCGGGGTTCTGACAAAACCCACTGTAGTAAAATTGTCATGAAAAGCTTCTCGAAATTCGCCGTTTCGGGAAAATGAAATCACACACAACATGGGTGATTGAGAGAAGCTCGGCTCAGGTTCTTCATGGTCTGTAAGGCCAGCATACATACATACATACATACTGTCCCTCTATCGCTGAGGAGAGATGAGTTCTCGGTTTTGAAGCCTGGGAAGTGCGTATTGAGGAGAAGGTTAAGTGTGTCTTCTTCAGACGTTGTCCAAACTCCGTTTGTTAGGCAACTCGGAGATAGTGGATCTTTCGGGAGTATTTTCCTCAGTCTGGAGGTGGATGTTTTAATAAGCTATGCAGGTTATGGTTTGGTTCGAACATCATTGTTCCCATTGCTTCAATCAAACAGTCCGTCGAATTTGGCACCAAAGATGCGAAGAATAGGCGTTGGATAGAGAGGCTCTCATGTTCATAAGTTCATAAAAAGACTGTAACATCTAGAAGAAAAAAATTAATTACCAGACCCACTATAGCGGTCTATGTGATGCGTGGAAACTATGCTAACTCTACTTAAGCTAAACGAAATAACTAACTGAAAATATGGGTAGTGCATAGTTCTTGTGATACAACTCTACCATTGGTTCGAATTAGGGTGGAAAACAGACTAGCAAAAGTGATAGTTGCTGTGGCCTATTGCAAAATTGTATCATGTTTTTAGTCAATAATTGGGTAAATCGAATATATTGTGCTCAAAATTGGTTAATTTAATCACCACGTAAATAATATACATTTATACAACACATTTGCGATGGAGATAACTCAAATGTGTAATCATTGCTGACAGGGCTATCTCATACTTTCGCTACGAATTTATCTTTATACCGCCTGACTCATCATTTAGTTATAATACCAGTTTTCTTCTCTTCAGTTCCCTTAATACAGCTTAAGGAGTATGAACAACAATTTATATGATGAGATGAACCATTCCTACTCGTGCATCTTTAACCCAATACAAATCATCAGCATTTAGAACTTTCAGTGAAACAGAAGGTAATACAAGAAATATGTCTACCAAACAAGACCAAGACGTTGTTGATAAGGAAAAGAATCACGATTCCGAGAAGTACAATCAAAAATTAGATGGAAGCGAAACGTTGCCGCTGACTAAAGATAAGACCAAGAAAGAGGATGATTCAGCAGACCCGGAGTCCGGCAAAACTCGGAAAGGTGAGATATCTAAATATAATAAGCTATCTTTAATGCACGTTATCTGTATGAAGTAAATGTGATTCATGTTATTAGAGAAGCTTTATAACGAACAACGCACGTTGACTGAAATATTTTGTAGGACGTAGTTTAACATTTTGAGATCATATGCATAGTACGAGCGTTAACCCAAGGGTGTCTAGCATCACTTTGTTGTACGTCCGTGCATAGTTGTACGATCATATGCATAGTACGAGTGTTTGTTTTTTTTTGTTTGTTGAAGGCTTCTGCTATCCGCTGGAGCAATCAGACGCAATCACTGGTCCATTGTACTACAGACAGACACCTTACATTACTGTATTTTCTCCGTTTTCCGGAGAAAAAATTGAAGGAGCTTCAGTGATGTAGAGCTAAGGGATTCGGCATACACCACGTCGGCTCCAAGGGTGCGCCACCGTATGCGAGCAAAGGCGGGACAATAACAGAGGAAATGCTCTGCAGTATCATCCTCCTCTTCGCCACATGCAGCACAGGTAGGCGTCTCACTGATGCCGAGCTCGTAGAGATGCTTGGCAAAAGTGTAATGGCTCGTGATAACTCCCACAAGCCTTCTGCAGTCGATTCTCCTTAAAGACAGGAGGAATGCTGCAGATTTTTTGTGCACACCAGGCCATACGCGCCTAGTCATCCTGCAACCTGGACAATCCCTCCATCTACGGTTGTGTGTATTAAATACACAATCGTTAATGTAGGAATTTACCGTGGACGCAAGTAGACTTAGAGCGGGTTCAGGCTCTGAGAAGCTCTCCTCTGAACCCATTCTGGCGAGTTCATCAGAGATCTCATTTCCTGTGATCCCAGAGTGGCCTGGAATCCATACAAGCCTTAATGAATTTAGTCTGCCGAATCTGTTCAAGAAGGACTTGAGTTCAAGTACTAATTTGGAGCTAGTAAAGGGGTTACACACAGCTTTTAGTGCAGCTTGGCTGTCACTACATACGCATATGCTTTCCCCCTTCCACCTGTGCTTCACAACATAGTGCATGGCCATTAGGATTGCGTATATCTCTGATTGGAAGACAGACGCATATTTTCCTAAGGAGAAGTGCAGTCGGATGTTTTCGCGCTCAAAGAAGACCCCAGCACCGGACCCCCGCCCAGATCTGGAGCCATCCGTGAAAATGCGAAGACTATCCTTTCCAGGTTCAGTATCCAGCCATAGCCAATCCTGACGCCATGGAAACTCGACTATGAAATTACGACGCAATAGGATAACGGGCGTGAGTGCGTCAGAAGGCATGTCCATGAGACAGGGGTCGCAGGACAATTCTTGCGCAAGCACACCGGTATTCCTATGCGAGTTGTACCAAAAGCCATTTATCTTCAGACGAGACATGGCTTTCAGAGCACACCCTCTGATAAATACATCAAGAGGTGGAAGGTTCCTCATAACATCTCGAGCAGCGCCCGGCGTGCTGGGGAAAGCCCCCGTGCAGCTGAGACAAACCGTTCTTTGAAGTTTGGTGAAAGAGGCTACGACATGTTTGCGTTTTAGTCTGTTCCACCAGACAACCGATGCATATGAGATTATAGGTCTTATCATTGCCGTGTAGATCCAAAGGACCTTTGCCGGCGATAAGCCCCATGTTTTGCCAAAAGCTCCTTTGCATTGCCAGAAAGCTGACAGCGCTTTGGTGGTTTTTGACTCAACATGTTTCGACCAGAGAAGCTTTCTATCTAAGATGACTCCTAGATACTCAGCCACCTTGGATATCGGGATGGAAGTGCCTTTTAGTACCAGCTGAGTCATGTCAGTATTTTTCCTCCTTCTCGTAAAGAGAACGACATCGGTCTTAAGAGGATTGACTGACAGCCCATTTCTGGTACACCAATCATCGATCACATTTAGCGCCGTCTGTGCTTTGCGACGGACAGTCGCCAAACATGAGCCTACAGAAAGAATGGCGACGTCATCCGCATAGGGCTGGGCGTAGATTCCAGAGGCATTGAAAGCATCAAGCAGGGAATCGACCACCATGCACCATAACAGCGGAGACAGGACGCCACCTTGAGGGCAGCCCCTGTTTACGCCAGATTTGACACACTGGTCGAGGCCTGCATCAGCGGTCAATGTCCTGTGCATGAGCATTGCTTTGATCCAAAGGACCAGTGCTTTATCTACGCCATGATGTCTGGCAGCGTTACACAAAGTTGAAAAGTAGTACGAGTGTTAACCCAAGGGTGTCTAGGATCACTTTGTTGTACGTCCGTCCGTCCGTCTGTCTGTCTGTCTGTCAAAACCCTTTATCTCGGGAACGCGTGGAGGTATCGAGTTGAAGTTAAAACGATATACTCAAGTCTACAGTCTCCTGAAGTTGTGAAGAAACTTCAAACTTCTAAGTGAACGTAAAAAAAAAAAGATACGGCCTTTTATGACGCAAGAAACGTATACTTCGACACTCTCAAGGGAATCACAATGTGTAGGGTATTTTCCATTGACCTAGAACTATGAAATTTGGTAAGTAATACCGTCTTATACTACAAGTATATGGAAAAGTCTGAAAACTGTACATTTGTAAGCTATGCTTTAATATTTTAAATGAGAAGCGGAATTCGGTAGGCTCTCGTCCTATCTAGATCTAGGACAACCACCCCTGAGAGTAGTGGACGAACATCAACGACCCCAACCATTCTTCATTTCGTTCAGGTTGTGTGTGTCAACACATCATAAGAGAGTATAAAAAAAACTCTTGAACCTGCGCGAGTCTCGAAAAAAAAAACAAAACAAAAAACCAGAGTACTTAAGGTTGCCCTTTTGGTTGCCATTAGGTCCCTGATTCGTCCTAGGTTTAATTTTGCTTGGTGATAAAGCCGATATTGCTCTCATTCCATTGGAGGTTGGTCGCCTTAATGGTTTGGAGTTTTATCATATGCTTTACCGTACTTATTGGTGTTTCTAGGTACCCGAGGGTAGGTAGGCTGAGTGTGCTTGACCCTGACTTTGCGAGTTCGTCGGTCGCGCAGTTTCCTGGAATATCCCTATGCCCGGGAACCCACAATACTTTAATATTGAACTGTTCAGCCATCTCATCTAGAGATAGGCGACAGTTAATGGATGTTTTTGATTTGTGGGTTACCGCTGCCAGGGATTTTATCGCAGATTGGCTATCCGTGCAAATGATAATATCCTTGGCGGATATTACATTGATCCTGAGCCATGCAAGGGCCTCCGTTATTGCTGTTACTTCAGCCTGATACACACTGCAGTAATTTGGGAGTCTGAAGGATAGGCTGAGTTAAGCTCCTTGGAGAAGACTCCACTGCCTACACCCGACTCCATCTTAGAGCCATCGGTATAGAGGGAGATCGAGTCCCTTGGTATGACTTTCCCTTCAGCCCATTCCTCCCTGGATGGAAAAACAACTTCGAAGTTGCTGGTGAACACATTCTGCGGGTTGATGTAGTCAGTGTCCATGGATACTTTGAAGTGTTTTAGAATAGAGGTGTGGCCTTTTTGAGATGTGGGCCATTTTCTTATGCTCCTCATCCTTAGGGCCGCGCAGGCAGCAATTTGTTTGCTGAAAAGGTTCAGTGGTGGAAGATGTAGTAGAACACTTAAGGCCTCCGTGGGGGTTGATCTGATCGCTCCGCTTATATATAAGCTGGCCGATCTTTGTACCTTCCCCAGAAGATTTCGATTGACTGCTTTGTCCAGAGCAGTCCACCAGACTACGACGCCATACAGGAGGATAGGCCTTATGACTGCTGTGTAAAGCCAGTACATAATGCTTGGTTGGAGACCCCACCTCCTGCCCACTACTTTCTTACAGCTGTAGAGGGCAACAGTTGCTTTCTTGACCCGGTCAAGAATGTTGGGTTTCCAATTCAGCCTCCTGTCAAGGACTAGGCCTAGATATTTAGCCTGTTCTTTGATTGTTAGTTGAGTTCCACCCAGCCTCGGTGGGTCGAGGGGCGGAATTTTATATTTGTTAGTGAACAGTACTAGATCGGTCTTCTTTGGGTTCACCCCAAGTCCACAGTACCGTGTCCAGGTTTCTACTGTATGTAGTGCACTCTGCATAAGGTCGCATAGAGTGCTGGGAAATTTTCCTGTGACGGCAATAGCAATGTCATCCGCATAGGCGATCACAGCGTACCCTTCCTGCTCCAGCAACAGCAGTAGTTCGTTGACCACCACGTTCCAGAGGAGAGGGGAGAGTACTCCACCCTGTGGTGTACCTTTGCTGACCATTCTGGTTGAGACGGCACCAGCGAAATTGGCTTTGACAACTCTTTGTATTAGCAGCTGTCGTACCAGTTCTATCACTGATCCCGTAACACCCAGATCAGTCAGCGCTTTGGTGACGGCCATGGTTCAACATTGTCAATGTCGAGAAAGGCGACTTGAGTATATTCCTTACGTTCCAGGGACCTTTCTATTTTGCTGACCAGTGAGTGGAGTGCTGTTTCCACCGATTTGCCTTTGTTGTAGGCATGTTGATTATCCGACAGCCTTCCTGAGAGGCAGCTGTAGCGAATGTGTGCGTCTAGAATTTTCTCTATAGTTTTTAATAGAAAGGAAGTAAGACTAATAGGCCTCAAGTCATTTGTATACGTATGGAAGCTTTTGCCTGCCTTGGGTATGAAAATGACTTTGGTTACCTTCCACTTGCTAGGGATGTATGATAGGGAGAGGCAACTCTCTTATATGACTACAAGCCAGGGGAGGATGCTATCTACTACCTGCTGGAGCTCAGCTGGTATGACACCATCCGGTCCCGGGGACTTGTAAGGTTCAAAGCTTTTTATGGCCCATAGGACATTGTTTTTGGTGACCAGGTTGGGAACACGTTCGAGGGAGGATGTCGTCGGCTGGATAACCTGAGGAGGTGTCACAGCCGAGTCACTACCGTCCGGAAAGTGTGCGTTTAGAAGAGGGCTTCCGTTCTGGAGGTCGTCCAGGAACGATCATTTCGCATCAGGTGGCTTGGGTTGTACGGAGCCGAGGCCAGAATCTTCCTGATTCTTTAGGCTTCGGAGACCGTATTAATTTTGTCACAGTAGCTCCTCTAGGATTGTCTTTTGGCCCTTCTGGTCGCTGCTTTGAAAGATTTAAGTGCCTCTTTGTAGAGATCCCAATCCTCTTACAAGCGGGTACATTTGGCTTTGTTGAAGAGCTTTCTGCTCTTTTTCCTAAGGGAGACTGTCTCTTTATTCCACTAGGGGGGTTTAGGTTTCCCTCTGAGGGTGCTAACCGCACAAAATTTGGACAGTGCTCTGTTAAGGGTTTCAGTCAGCTCATTTACTAAGCCGTCTAATTCCGCAGGGTTATGCGGGTAGGTAGGGTATTTTGTCCCTAGGTGGGGTTCAACATAGGTTCTATATTTTTGCCAGTCAGTTTGACGTGGCTGACTATGCTAAATTGTATATAGCGATGGTCAGAGAGGGAGTGCTCTTTTAGGACTTTCCATTCCCTGACTTTGTCGACAACGTTCTGCGATGCAAAGGTTAGATCCAGATTAGGTATAGCTTTTGATAGCTTTTGATTAGATAAAAATAAATACGACATTCAAAGTTGGTAAACATTTTATCCTAAAAATAGGGGAATCACAGAGTCATTATAAAATGTGAATCTGTAATTCACACAAGTAAGAAACTTACCACAGTATGAAGGCGAACGCCTCATAACTATCCGCATCAAGGCCAATCTAGGCAATATAAGCTCATTATGTGTCCACGCCCCCCCCAGAGGAGAAAGATGACTGACATAAAGACGACTTCTATGATCTCCTCGGCAGAACATATGCCCAATGCCCCAGCTATGACACTTAACTGGTTCTAGGAGATTTTAATGCGAAGATGCGTAAGGAAGCTATCTTTGAACGAGTCATTGGAAAGCACAGCCTACACAACACCACGCCACAAAACGAACTAAGGCTAGTGGACTTTATGGCGGGACATAATCTAGTAGTAGCAAGTACACGATTCCCACACCTCAACATCCATAAGGGGACCTGGCGGTGTTTCGATCAATCGACAACCAATCACATTGATCAGGACCTTCGCCGGTCAAGTCTCCCTCAAGCTCTCTCAAGTCCCGATGCAATCTGCAGAAACCATGGAACAGCAATGGAGTCGTTGTCAGAACGCCATCAGAGGGGCCGCATCAGATGTACTCGGTTTCGAGCTAAAGCCAGAGCTTTATAGCCTCTGCAGAAGCCTGCAGAGATGAGCACGGACAACTACTAGTGGAGTCACAGTCGATGCTGAGATTGTGGAAGGACCACTTCTGCAGACTGTATAACGGCGACGATAGTCAAAATGCCGCCGTCAGGTAGAGCGAACCATTCACAATGGACGCAGACGAAAGAGAATCCCGTCCACCCGACCTAGACGATGTTAAGGCAGCGATATCGAAACTTAAGTCTGATAAAGCTGCTTGAGCAAACGGACTCCCCGCGGAACTTTTTAAAGCAGCTGGCGATGAGGTGGTCAGGAACATGCACCAACTCATCTGCAACATATGATCGGAAGAATGCATGTCCGATAAATGGAATCTCAGTATCATTTGCCCGGTCCATAAGAAAGGAAACCTCTATTGCAGGGCCAAGAGGCCTGAGTCTCCTGAACATTGCGTACAATATCCTCTCTGCCGTACTTCGTAGGTGCCTGAAACCGTTCGTGGACAATCTGATAGGTTCCTACCAGTTTGGTTTCAGGCCAGGAAAATCCACGATAGACCAAATATTTACACTACGGCAGATCTTGGAGAAGACCAAGGAAGGAATTCATGGAATTCCGGGTCTACACGCGCCATTTCTTTGTCAATTTTAAGGCCGCGTATGACAGTGTTTATAGAGAGGAGCTATACAGAGCCATGTCATGTTTTAACATTCCTGCCAAACTCGTCAGACTGTGCAGGATGACTATGGAGAGCTCTCGCTGCTCCATTAAGGTTGGAGGTGAACTAACCGAGAACGTCGGTGTTAAAAAAGGTTTTCGACAGGGGTCTCCTGTCATATGATTTCTTCAACATCATACTTGAAGAGATCGGCACTCTGCGGCCAATATAAGAGGTACGATCTACTTCAAGTCAACACAATTGCTTGCCTACGCAGATGACATTGACGTAATTGGACGGACAAAGTGAGATGTCAATGAGGCGTTCGCATGCATTGAAGCAGGAGTGGGTCTTAGGGTAAATGGGGACAACACCAAATATATGCTGTCATCAAAGAAAGAAAGACGCGCAACGCCGACGTCTTGGTCAGAACGTCACCTTCGGTAGCTACATTTCTGAAGTAGTCAAGGACTTCGTCTATCTTGGCTCGATAGTGACAAGCAGCCACGACACCACCGCTGAGATCAAACGCGAAAGAACTCTTGCCGACCGCTGCTTCTTTGGGTTCAAGAGGCAACAGAGTAATAGAGCCCTCTCTCGAAAAACTAAGGTATCCCTCTACAAAACCTTTATCATCCCGGTCCTCCTCTATAGCGCTGAGGCTTGGACGTTATCAAAAGCGGATGAAGAGGCTCTTCGGCGTTTCGAGAGGAAAATGTTGCATGCAATCTTTGGTCGTGTTTGTGTATACGAAGAGTGGAAGAGGAGATTAAACCAAGGCCACGTAGAGCGAATGGACATCACCGCTCCGGCTCGAAGAGTCTTCGACTCCAACCCCGAGGGACGACCGCATCTAAGGTGGCGCGCACAGGTGAAAAGGGACCTTAACCAACTAGGCGTACAGCACTAGAAGCGGCTGGCCAAAGATCGTGCCGGCTGGAGATGCTTATTGGTTGAGGCCCTGGTTCAACCCGAATTGTAGTGCCATCAAAGTAAGTAAGTAAGTAAGTAAGAAACTTGCCAAGCGCCGCGTGCCATACACAATAAGCGCTGTAATCCTGTAATCCTGTAATCCTGCACAACCTGACGAGTTTGGCAGGGATGTCAAAACATAACATAGCTATATAGAGCTCGTCCCCATAGACACTGTCATATGCGGCTTCAAAATCGACGGAAAGGCGGTGTGTGTCGACCTGTAATGTATGGGTCTTCTCCTAGATCTGCCGCAGTGTGAATATTTGGTGTAGCGGTGATTTTCCTGGCCCAAAGCCACATTGATAGGAACCTATCAAAATGCCCACGAATGGTTTCAGGCGTTCACACAGCACGGCAGAAAAGATCTTATACGCGATATTAAGGAGACTTATTCCCCTATAGTTGGCGCAGTTATAGAAACCTCCTTTCTATGGACCGGCTAAACGATGCTGAGATACCGTTCATCAGGCATGCTTTCTTCCGACCATACCATACAGATGAGCTGGTGCATATTCCGAACCAACTCATCTCCAGCTGCTTCAAATAGCTCAACGGGCAGGCCGTCTGCGCAAGGAGCTTTATTAGACTTCAGTTTTGATATCGCTATCTTAACCTTGTCCAAGTCGGGGTGGACAGAATTTTCTCTCATCTTTCTCCAGTGTGCGTTTTGCATGACAGCGGCATCTTGGCCATCTTCACCGTTCTACAGTCCGCAGAAATAGTCCTTCCACATTTTCAGCATCAACTGTGCTTCCGTTCTGGCTTAATAACTTGGCATTTCGTTTTACTCTTTGGTTAAACTCTCCATTTCCTCGATTGCGCGATCTCATGCTCTTTTGTTCCTTCTGGAAAGCGCGTGCTATTCCCTTCTTTTTCGCTTACAGAGCTCACGAGCAGCTCTCGTACGTCGATGTATCGGCCCTGTATGCATTCTGCTTTTCTGTACGTACCGTCTGCACTCGTCATCAAACAAAGGGTTTCTCATAGGTAGTGGCTGGAAACCTAATACATCAGAGGCAGCATCCTGATGGCGCTTTGACAACGTCTCCATTGCTGTTCTAAAGTTTGTGCAGTTTGCACTGGCTCTTGACAGCTGGTGGGAGACACGATCGGCGAAGGCCAGGCGGTCTCTTGCTTCCCGACGCACAATTTTTCTGGTCCTACTCGACTCCGCAGTGTTTGCGATATTCGCATACGTACCTTGGCTGCAACAAGGTAATGATCCGAGTCAACATTGATTAACAGATAATTAATCAGGAGATCGCCAGGTTCCCTTACGGGTATTGAGATTTGGGAATCGTTTGCTTTCATACGACTCGTTCAGAGAAATCCCCCTTACCCAGCTTCGCGTTGAAATCTCCTAGGAGAATATTGAAATCGTAGCTGAGACATTGAGCGTATGTTCTAACTAGGAGGTCATAGAAGTCATCTTTGACTCTGTCGTCTTTTTCTTCTATGGCGGCGTGAACGCATATCAAGCTGATGCTCCCGAATGTAGCCTTGATGCGGATTGTTATGAGGCATTCGCTCACATGTCGGAAGCTAAGGACTTTTTGAATAAGCCCACTATGACTCTGACACTATGACAATCAAGACTGATTGCATCCCATTAGCATGATTACTCGTACTTAAGGTTCCTTTCACTTTTCTATTTATAGGTCGATTGTCGTTGGATACACTAATGCAATTGTCACGAAAGCGACGGATTATGTATATTCTGACGGCTAGTTTATGCGCCTTATTGTTAGTCGTGATTATTTTACTGATAGCCTTTTGGCCGGACGTACCATTTTATCTGAAAGCAGAGCTTTGTGTTGATAAGGAGTGTGTTCTAGCGAGTCAACAGGTAAGACAAAATCTGAGTGAAGCTAGTTGTGAAGATGTGGGTGCATTTATATGTTTCGATTTTAGATACTACTTTGGTCGAATACATCATATAAGCCTTGTAAGGAAACATATCAGTGGGCGTGTGGAAACTTCAGAAAGGAGTATGAGGAAGGTAACTACTTTGTAATCAAGAGGGGGGAGTGGAACTTTCAAACATACAAGGACTATGAAGGTAAAGTATTTTGTCGATTGTATTGATGTATTGATGAGGTAACATCAATTTCTTGGACACATGTTTCTACTGAATTGAATATACATACATACATACATACATACATACATATATACATATATACTTACATACATACATATATACTTACTTACTTACTTAGGTGGCGCTACAGTCCGTGGTGAACCTGGGCCTCAACCAACAAGCGTCTCCAGCTGGCACGCCAAGTTGGTTAAGGCCGCACGCCCAGCTGGTTAAGGTCCCCTTCCACCTGCGTGCGCCACCGATGATGCGGCCGTCCTCTGCCGTGCCTTCCTTCCGGAGTGGATTCGAAGACTTTTCGGGTCGGAGCTGTATTTTCCATGCGCTCTACATGGCCTAGCCACCTTAGACGCTTTATCCGTAGACGTCGTACCAGGCCGATGTCGCTGTACAACCCGTACAGTTCTTCGTTATATCTTCTCCTCCATAGTGCACAGAATTTTCCTCTTGAAACGACCAAGGTCATCTTAATCCGCTTTTGTTAAGGTTCAAGCCTCTGCGCCGTAAACGAGGACTGGGATTATCAATGTCTTATATAGTGTCACCTTGGTTTTCCGAGAGAGGGCTCTACTTCTCAGTTGCCTCTTGAGCCCAAAGCAACAGCAGTTGGCAAGAGTGATTCTGCGTTTTATCTCAGCGCTGGTGTTGTTGTCGCTGGTCATCAGTGAGCCAAGGTAGACGAATTCCTTGACCACTTCGAAGTTAAATCCGCCCATGGTGACGTTCTGGCCAATACGTCGGTGTTGTCCGTCTCTTTTAGATGAAAGTAGATATTTGGTTTTATCCTCATTAACCTTGAGACCCATACATACATACATACATAATATTTAAGATTTTTATTTTTTTTAGAGATTCGCGCTCTCTCTCTTTTATGACGCGATACACACACAACCTGAACGGAGTGCAGTGGTTTGGGTCGTTGGTGTTCGTTCACTACTCTCAGGGGTGGTTGTCCTAGATAGAACGAGAGCCGACCAAATTTCACGTTGGTTATAATTCACAGTAATTCGTTCATGTACCTTTTGGTGTTAATATTGCATACGCAGAGGATGAATTTCAGTTGACCATATACTGTGAGTGGTATGCCTGCAACAGTACGTCTGGTCACTTTTCACTCACAACTGTGTTGCATACTTTTTTCCGTAAAGGAATTATTTTTTCTTGGCTACGAAACGAATTTGAACTATAGACTTTCCGCTTGGCGGTCGAAGATGTTAACCACTGCACCACGGCCCCTCCATAAAAAGCTAGTAAAAGCTTTGAAGGCAATGCCCTTGGATGGCATATACATCGCTGTTAGATCTAAACTATTCAAAAGTATAATTCACCATGTCACTTTTCCATAAGTGGTATACAAGGGCTACGATTAAACAAATTGTGTGTATGTATGTTGGCGTTACAGTCCATGAAGAACCTGAGCCGAGCTTCTCTCAATCACCCATGTTGTGTGTGATTTCATTTTCCCATAGGACCTACAATTTATTGCCGGTTCCGGACGGCGAATTTCGAGAAGCTTTTCATGACAATTTTACTACAGGGGGTTTTGCCAGAACCCCGTTGAGAAGAAACACCGTGAAAAACACGTTCGATGACATGGCTGTGTCGGGATTCGATCCCGTGTCATCGGCGTCAGAGGCGAACACACTACCCACTGCGCCACAAATTGAACAACGAAATTTCTAGCTTAAACATTTCTTTACATAGCTTTTAAAATGGACGGTTACTTAGCGAATTCCCCGACAGCTTTCTCAGAAAAAAAAGTCCATGAAAGCCTCATCTATGTAGATTGTTTGGCGAACTTATTAGAAATTATTCTCGTGCTTTGAAAGTGGTAAAGCAAGCCTTATTCTTACTTACTTATCAGGCCGGTCATCTATGGAGGATCTGAGCCTGAGCTATAGCTGCCTTCCATCCTTGGCGGTCCCGCGCACGTTGCTTCCGCTTCTTGCATCCGCGAATACTTGGTCTTCATATCGGAGGTTCGGTCTTACTCTTCTTCTCGAACCAGGCGGCTCGGAGTCGAAAACCCTCTTAGCTGGTGTTGCAGCGCAACATTACTTCATTTTACCATTTGCCAAAAACGCAAAAGCCGACGGCAAAACTGCATTGAATCTCAAATCCGGGAGACCATGATTGAACACGAGAATCGCCCATCAACTCTCTATGCAAAAAATGCGATGTTTTTTTGCTGGCTCCTCCCACTTACGCATGCACACATGTGTGTGTAGTAGACTAGCCATGCCAGGCCTAAACGACATCGCCGTGTGGGGGAGTAGAGGGAGCTATTCGCATTTTTGTGACACATGCCGTAGTCAAGGTCAATGACCTTACACAACAATGAATCAGCTGATCCGACGGGAATCGCATGCAGAGACCAGCTCACGTAAAGGAGCGAGTGTACTATGGCGAGTGTACATATACCCCATGATAGGCATTTTTTCGATCACTTCTTGTACTGAGCCCAGTGATATATGATAAATAAATCTTTGTTCCTCTTTCAACAATCTATAGTTTAATTTTTGCGTCAGGCATAAGATACAGTCCTTAGTTGGACTCATCGTATTTTTCTTTTCAATAATCGCTAGTGTCCGCGCGGCACAGCTGGAGCGTTGGTGTTCATGCGCTCGATGTGGCCAAGCCAATGTAGTCAATTAGGTCTTCTCCTCCATTTACTTTCCTCACAGACAGGACCAAATATCCGGCACAAAACTTTTCTTTCGAAAGAACCCAAAATCAGCTCCGCCGTCCTGCTTATGATTCAGCTTTCGGCTCCGTACAGCACGACTTGCAGTATTAGCGTTTTGTAAAGCATGACTTTGGTTTTTTGATTGAGGGGTTTTGACCCAAGTTGCTTGGACAAACCGAAGTAGCAGCGGTTATCAATGGCGATTCTATGCCGGATCTCCACTGTGATGTCATTTGTGGAGTCCAGGTTTGCCTCGAGGTAGACAACCTCCTTAACCACCTCGAAATTATAGCTGTCAATCGTCATATTTTGTCCAAGGTGGTGAGCGATGGATGGGTTTTTGCTTGACAGCCTGTACTCTGTCTTATCCTTATTGACTTTAAGACGAATTCGTTTCGCCTGTTCCTCAATCGGCGTGAAAGCTTCTACAACGTCACGCCGAGCTCACGCGATGATGTCGATATCATATGCGTTTCCTAGCAGCTGGACAGATTTGTAGAAGATAGTGCCTTCCCTGTTAACTCCTGCCCGTCGCATTATCTGCTCCAGCACCGAATTGAAGAAGTCATATGACATTCTTTACGATAAATGCTGTCCAGGATGTGTCGAGGCGTGACTATTTGGTCTATAGTCGAGATGTCGGGACGGAAGCCGCACTGGTAGCCTCCGATTAGTGCGGCGCAGATACATATAAGCACCACAAGGTTGTACAAGGTTTCCTCAAGCTAATTAATCTATTGCAAGTTCGTCAGTCGCGCAGTACTTACTAGCACGTGAATGGCGGTTTCTTTTTCTTACTGACATCCTGACAGCCTTTCGTTGCTACGGCAGACTTATGAGTTTTTTCATAGATTTTAGGAAACATAGACTCGAGATATTTTCTCTGTTCTTGACTGGTGATTAATCTAATGGGAGTGCCGTTGGTCGTCGTCAGAGCTTAAGCTATACAGCCTCAACATCGTTGCCATTGGTTTTACTTACTTACTTAAAAGGCGCTACAGTTCGGGGTGAACTAAGGCCTCAGCCAACAAGCCTCTCCAGTCGGCACGATTTTTGGCCAGCTGCTTCCAATGCCGAACGTCCAGTTGGATGCGCGCCACCTTAAATGCGGTCATCCTCTGCTGCGTCGTCTCTCGAGGTTGGAGTCGAAGACTCTTCGGGCCGGAGCGGTAATATCCATCCACTTTACATGGCCCAGCCATCCTAGACGTTGGATTCGCAGGCATCTAACTAGGCCAATGTTGCTGAACAGCCCGCACAGTTCTTGGTTGAATCTTTTCCTCCACTCTCTCTCCACAAAGGGGACAAAGGGGACCAAAGATTGGACACTGAATTTTCCTCTCGAAACGCCCAAGGGCCTCTTCATCCGCTTTTGATAACGTCCAAGCCTCAGCGCCATAGTGGAGGACTGGGATTATTAAGGTTTTGTAGAGGGATACCTTAGTTTTTCGAGAGAGGGCTCCATTAATCAGTTGCCTCTTGAGCCCAAAGAAGCAGGGTTGGCAAGAGTTATTCTGCGTTTTATCTTAGCGATGGTATCATGGCTGCTTGTCAATATCGAGCCAAGATAGACGAAGTCCTTGACTAGTTCAAAAATGTAGCTGCCGAAGGTGACGTTCTGACTAAGACGTCGGTGTTGCGCGTCTTTCTTTGATGACAGCATATATTTGGTCTTGTCCCCATTTACCCTTAGACGGACATTAGCCGTTTCATGAACGTCTCGCTCTGTCCGTCCAATAACGTCAATGTCATCTGCGTAGGCATCAATTGTGTAAACTTGAAATAGATCGTACCTCCTGTATTGGCCGCAGAGTGCCGCAAGCTCTCTTCAAGTATGATATTGAAGAAATCACATGACAGGAGACCCTGTCTAAAACCTGTTTTAACATCGAAGGTCTCGGTTAGTTCACCCTCAACCGTAATGGAGTAGCGAGAATCTTCCATAGTCGTCCTGCACAGTCTAAAGAGCTCGACAGAATATTGAAACATGACATACATAGCTCCTTAGAGCTCTTTTCTATAAACACTGTCATATGCGGCTTTTAAGTAGACAAAAATATGGTGCGTGTCGATCTGGAATTCATGGATCTTCTTCAAGATCTGTAAATATTTGGTCCATCGTGAAACAACACTGGTAGGAGCCTACCAGATTTTCCACGAACGGTTTCATGCGCTTACACAGTACGGCAGAGAGGATCTTGTACGCAATGTTCACTAGACTGATCCCTATGTAATTGGCGCAATCATAGGGGTCTCCTTTCTTATGGACCGGGCAAACAATGCTGAGATTCCATTCATCTTGCAGGCATTCTTCCGACCATATCTTGCAGATGAGTTGGTGCATATTTCTGACCAGCTTATCGCTCAGCGGGAAGTCCGTCTGCTCCAGCAGCGTTTTAAGACTTAAGTTTCGATATCGCTAACTTAACATCTTCTGGGTCGGGTGGACGAGATTCCCTTTCGTCTTCGTCCATTGTGAAAGGTTCGTTCTGCCTGACGGCGGCAATCTTACTATCATCGCCGTTAGACAGTCTGCAGAAGTGGTCTTTCCACAATCTCAGCATCGACTATGACTCCGCTATTGGTTGTATTGCCATTGGTCGCAGTCCAATGGAATCTCCACTGATACTACTTACTATGATATAATGCTTAATAAAGTAATAAAATACATGCTCCTAAAGACTGGTCCCAGTCATTTTTTAAACCTGTTCTAGTAACTTCTTAAGAAGTATGTCTTGGAAAACCTGCTTTTTTCGGGCGCCTATTTTCGCATAAAGATGGTGAATACTAAATAACTTGAAGGAACATATAGTCTTACACTAAGCTCGAGGACACTACACTAACTCACTCTTAAGATATGTTTAATCTGTATGTGATTAGTTAAGACGTAAATACATATGTTCTTTAATGTCATGAACGAGCTTAAACATTTTTGAAAAGCTGCTCATGCATCTGATTTTGTTTTCTGTTACCAACAAAATTTGAATTTGAATGAACCAATTTGTTGTTTTTTTATTTTTATTTCAGAACTTAGAGAATTAAACAGATTCATTTCAATGCTGCCCTCGTCGAGCCTGTCCTATTCGGCGGAGTCAATGATATCCAATTTGTACAAGTCGTGTCGGGAAGTAGACTCTTTAGACAAGAGTCAGGCGGATATGTTGCTGCGACAGGCAATAAAAACTGTTGGTAAGTAAATTATTCAAATCCGTGTGTTGCTTCTTGTGTGATCAGCGGGAATTGGACATTTCACTTTATCTCTTGTGCTAAAAATAAATTTGCAAAATACAGTTGTTTTTTTGGTGCTTACCTACTTACTCAGGTGGCGCTACAGTTCATGGTGAACCTGGGCCTCAAACAACAAGCGGCCCCAGCTGGCACGGTCTTTGGCCAGCTGCTTCCAGCGCCGCACGCTCAGTTCGTTAAGGTCCGCGTTCACCTGCATGCGCCACTGTAGATGCGGCTGTCCACTGCGGGGTCTTCATTCCGGGGTGGATTCGAATACTCTTCGGGTCGGAGCTGTATTTTCCATGCGCTCTACATGGCCTAGCCACCTTGGATGCTGTATCCGTAGACGTCGTGACGGGCCGATGTCGCTGTACAACCCGTCCAGTTCTTCATTAAATCTTAATACTCCGTTTTAACAAACAGGGCCCGTTTATAGAGTGCAGAATTTTCCTCTCGAAACGACCAAGGGCATCTTTATCCGCCTTTGTTTGGGTCCTAGCCTCTGCGTCGTAAAGGAGGACTGGGATGATCAAGGTCTTATATAGTATCACCTTGGCTTTCTGAGAGAGGGCTCTACTTCTCAACTGCCTCTTGAGCCCAAAGAAACAGCGGTTGGCAAGAGTGATTCTGCGTTTTATCTCTGCGCTGGTGTTGTTGTCGCCAGTCATCAGTGAGCCAAGGCAAACGAATTCCTGGACCACTTCACTGTTATATCTGCCCATGGTGACGTTCTGGTCAATACGTCGGTGTTGGCCGTCTCTTTTTGATAAAGACAGATATTTGGTCTTACCCTCAGCGCGTCACCTTGTCTAAATCCATTTTTACCGACCTTAATGGAGCAGAGATCATAGATAAGCTTAACGTGGACACCTGCCTTTACGGCTTAATTCCACGGTGGGCCTACCCACAATCGGGACCAAGACAAGCATTGGTCATTGCCCCAAAGTAGTAAACTACTGTTGGTTCAATTAGTGAACATGTTGTGGCATGAACACCGTCCTTGATGAAGACCGAGGCCTATCACCACCTCTTGTATCTGACGATTAGAAAAGTCGAACGTCAGACACCGACACCACTTGCATCTGGCGCAAAACAAAACCTGACGCCAGATACCAGTTGTTCCCGCATTTGGGATAACCACAGCCTCCACGAATCCTTCCTCATCCGACAGGGCCGGAACATCCGGCGAATGACTTATTACTAAAAAGTAACCGTATGTTCCAGGGGCACCCCTGTCCCCGTGGTACCAATTTTGTTCAAAGTACTTTGGTTTTTCACTTCGCAACCGAGGTCACTTACAGATAAGCTTCCACAAAAACTCGAGCCTGTTCACTCACCTCCTTTCAATTTTGAGTGTGCTTGGATTTCAGAACACTCCGACCGGAATCTTATCTACTTTTTATAACTTATCGGCGATCCAGGAGTATGGGGACAGAGGAGAGCCGGGCGTCACCCTTGGTACCTCTCCATCTGATCCATCCTCCTTTCCCGCCTTCGTTATTGTAGATTTTTTAGTCTCCCGGCGACGGATTTTAGTCGCCTTTTACGACAGGCATGCCTTACCTCGGGACTATTCTAACCCCGTACCCGCAGGGGGGACCTTAATGGAGCAGCGAGAATCCTCTATTGTCACCCTGCGCGAGTCTGAAGGGATGCTAAAACTAGGCACATCTTTGTATAGCTCATCTCTATACACGCTGTCATATGCAGCCTTGAAATCGACGAAGAGGTGGTGAGTGTCGATTTGGTATTCCTGGGTCTTCTCAAAGATCTGCCGTAGCGTAAGTATTTGGTCTATTGTGGATTTACCTGGCCTGAAACCACAGTGATAAGAGCTGATCAGGTTATACACAAACGATTTCAGACGTTCACACAATACGGCAGAGAAGATCTTATATGCGACGTTAAGAAGACTATTCCCCTATTGTTGGCGCAGTTATAGGGGTCTCCATTCTTATGGACCCAACAAACAATGCTGAGTTTCCATTCGTCGGCCGTGCTTTCTTCTGACCATACCTTGTAAATGAGATGGTGCACGACCTTACCAGCGTCTGCGTCCGCGGCTTTATTGGACTTAAGTCTTGATATCGCTTTTGACTTCGTCTAGGTCTTGTGGACGGAATTCTCTTACATCGTCGTCCATTAGGAACGGACCGTCCTGCCTGACAGCGGTATCTTGTGCTGTCATCGCCGTTATACAGTCTGCAGAAGTGGTTTTTCCAAATCCTCAGCATCGTCTGTGACTCCACTACCAGTTCTCCATTTTCATCCCTGCAGGCCTCCGCTCTGGCTTTATAGCCATGGCATGTTCGTTTTACCATATTGTAAAACTTCCGGACGTCATTACTGCGGAAGCATCTCTCCATCTCCTCGATCTCATGGTTTTCGTATTCTCTTTTCTTTCTCCTCTCTTCCCTTCTGTTCATAGATTTCGCGAGCAGGTCTCGTCTGTCGTTGCAGCGTGGCTTTTTATGCCTCTTGTTTTGCTCCATGGGCTTGTTCGCATTGTTCATCGAACCAGGGGTTTCTAGGTGGTGGCGGTTTGAAACCCAGCATCTCTGAGGTAGCGTCTCTGACGGCGCTCTGGCAATGCACCCTTTCCTGCTCTCGCTGCTGTGGGCGGATTTTGAGAGAGCTTGAAGGACACACGTTCGGCAAATATTCTGGCAGTCTCTTGCGATTGTACCTTTCCGACGTCAAACTTACGTTGTCCTGCTCGACTCAGCATTCTTGATAACCTCATTCGTACCTTGGCTGCAACAAGGTAGTGGTCCGAGTCGATTTTGGCTCCTCGGAAGGTTCGTACGTCGAGAATACTGGAGAAGTGTCTGGTGTCGATCGCTAATTGATCATTCTGGTTGGTAGTCGATTGATCAGGTACCCTTGTGGATGTTGAGATGAGGGAATCGCGTGCTTGCTACATGGCGGTTACGCCCCGTTAGGAAATCTTCTTCTTCTTTAGTGGCGTTACAGCCCATGAAGGACCAGAGCCAAGCTTCTCTCAATCACCCATGTTGTGTGTGACTTATTTTTCACACAGGTGAAAGGGACCTACAGTCTAATGCCGATTCCGAACGGCGTGACTTGAGATGCTTTTTCATGGCAGGTTTACTACGGGGGGTTTTGCCAGTACCCCGCCGAGGAGCAACGTCGCGAAATAAACATTCGATGGCGTTGGTGTTATCGGGATCCGAACTCGCTCATCGTGAGCCAGAGTCCAACACACTAACCACTGCGCCATGGCGGCAATAGGAAATCAATTGGCCTAAATCCGTGGTCGGATGTGGTGTTATGGTGTTATGTCTTCTCTACCCAGCTTTGCGTTGAAATCTCCTAGTACGATTTTGGTGTCATAACTGGATCATTGGGCGTATGTTCGGGCCAGGAGATCATGAAAGTCATCTTTGAGTCGAACATCTTTTTCTTCCGTGGGGGCGTGCACGCATATTGGGGTGATATTCCCCAGTGTTCCCTTGATGCGGATTGTTATGAGGCGTTCGCTTACATCACTCAAGACTTTTTGTCCTGTAGCAATTACCGTAACAGATATCACAGTTTTTCATCCGTTTTTTACCTGGTCCATCCCATTGCACTTCTTGGAGCGCGGTAATGTCTGCATTGAGCAGTCCAGGGGTTTTCCAATTAATTGCCCGCACCGTGCCTGTTGAGGGACCTCACATTCCAGGTGCAGACTCGTAGATCCTTATTGCGTTTGCAAGGGTCGTCAGCGTTGGAATCGTCCGTATCCGAGGCTTGTTATCGGTTCGTAACAAGTTGGTTTTTCCGTGATAGGGATGTTAACCCTAAGTACAACCCCCAACCTGGAGAGCCAGGTTCCTTTTATCCCAGGAACAACGGTCCCTGGTCCCGGCACACATTAGTTCACTGCCCGGCGATTGCCTGGTAGCTATCCAGGAGGGGCCACTCGGAAGTTGTGTGTCAACTTGAATTCATCAGGGACAGAGATCGAGGCTGGTGTTTGCAGTGTAAAACACGATTAGCTTCTTTGCTCTGTTTGCTCGCTCCCTCCCGCCCTCCCTCCTTCTTTTGGTGCCAGTAATTTGCGATTTTTCAAAATGTTTTTTGAGGGGCTAGTGCTATCAAATAACATGAGGCACTGCGACCTTTATAGTTCTACTGTGCCTACTAGTCGATTAGATTCTTTAATGACGTTGAGAATGTCTCTCTCCTAGGAGCTGAGATGATCCCCTCAGATGATATCTCAGACCACAGAGTCCCGTAAGGCCTTACGGTAGCTGACTAGTCTTCTGATATCTACTCTATTAAGTTTGGGTGTATTAATAGAGTGTTTGATCAGGGGGCGTATAAATCGTCTCGATTGGCGAAGTCCTTAAACGCTGTTCCAAAAGAACAGATATTGCGATTTTTTCCCACATGTCTAAGAAAAAGTTAATCTTAGACTTAGGAATGCCGCAGAAGGGTTCAGGACCTGTGAAAGGGGTGGGCCATCTAATGGTTTTTTTTTTTTTTTCTTAGTCATAGCTTATTTTGACACTGACAGCTGCTTTCCGCTCGAAATCTTGACGGAAAGTCACTATCATACCTCCGCGGAACGGAATGAATCGGTTTACGCTTGAACGACTTTGGGAAATATTGAAAACTTATTTCCAAAGTGAGTGCTGAGTAGCCCAAACAGTGCGTTTTTTGAAAAGAAGTTTTGGCCGAAATGAAGCACCCACCGCGACTGCTGTACGCAAGTTTGTCCAAAAAGTTCGCGAGACTGGTATGCTAGTCGACAACATTAATGGTCCCCGTCGACGTACGGTAAGTACAGATGAGAATGTGGCTGCTGTGGCCGAGAATGTGAGACTCAATTCACGAACATCAACTCACCATCGATCTCAACAGCTCAACATTTCACGCACTAGCTTGAGGAGAATTCTGCACAAAGATCTCTGATTATTCACTTACAAGGTCCGATTGACCAGCAATTGAAGGCGCGCGACCATCCGCTTCATTATCCCTTCACAGTTTGGGCCTTAGAGCAGCTTGAATTGGACAACGGTTTTGGAGGAAAATCATCTTTTCTGACAAGTCGCCGACGGGCTCGGAAAACCCGCACGTTATTGTCGAGAAGCCAATGGCAATGCATCCACAGAGAGTGACAGTTTTGGTGCGGATTGTGGAGTGGTAATATCAATGAACTTTTTTTTACTGAAATTGATTTTGACGACCTCTGGTTCATGCAGGATGGCGCGCCATGTCACACAGCCCATGCTGCAATCGATCTTTTGCGCAGTAAGTTCCCAAATCGTGTTATCAGCCGTCTTGGCGATGTCAAATGGGCTCCTCGGAGCTGCGATTTGACCCCTTTAGACTTTTTTTTTGTGGGGAACCGTGAAGGACCGATGTGATGCCAACAATCCGGAAATGATTCAAACACTTAAGGGCAGAACCATCCAAGCAATCCGTGAGCTACAGCCTGAAACCGTTAACAGGGTCTTGGAAAATTGGGGTGAGTATTTGGCCAAAAAGAGTATTTGGCCCACCCTGTACCTTTCGCTGGAACCTTTCCTAGCGAGTTGATCGGCAATTTCATTGCTCTTAATGCCCTTGGTCCCTTGTACCCACCAGAGTTTGACTTTGTTTTTTTTTTTGGCAAGGTCTTGTAGGGCATCATGGCAGTCATCAACGGTTGTTGAGTTCCTGCTATACGAACTCAGCGCTTTAGGCGCTTCTTGGCTATCAGAGAATATATTGATAGTTACTCCTCTTATGACAGTCTTTAAGTTTAGATTGATGCATGTTAGGATGGCATATCCGTAATTCTGCTTGGACGATGATAGGACTCATTCCTAGGGCCCTTTGACGTTGAGCAATGGATCAAATCTCTTGTCAAAAGTGAAGGTGTATGGTAAAGCGTCTGAGACCGTGGTAATCATATCCAGCTAAGGAAGATGTTGCAGGATGAATATGTGACCGACCCGTAGGTCTACATGGCAAAACTGTTCCCGAGCGAAGAATTCTGATTGCACTACGTACAGCAACCTTTTTTTTCAACAAAACGGTGCAGTGGAGTCTTATCAGTGCTTTGTGAGCTGCCGCAGGGCAGATTGGCTAGCTCCTGTAATGCCGAGACGCGTTGAAGCTTAACGATTATCGTTTTTTGCTCAACTTTTGTTTACCATACTGTGGTCGCATGGGTGATGATATGTCTTACTATCGCGGTATATAGCCAGTGGATTACCTTAGGTTTCTATCCCCAGGTTTTACCGTAAGTGCGTCGACAGGCCCACAAGGCCTTAGTCGCCTTCGTAAGTTTGTTTTTAATGTTGGAGTTCCAGTTAAGTCTTCGATCAAGGTCAATAACTAGATACTTAACTTCTTGTTTGTGTCATTTAGAAAGACGGAGCAGAACTGCAATCTTCTCCTCTTTGTAAACGGGACTAAGATTGTCTTATTTGGGTTAATCGATAAACCCTCTCTGCCACACCAGTCACATAGTAGTGCCCGTAACGGTAACTACTATGGAATCAGCATATCCAATAACCTCGTAGCCGCGGTGGTTAGCCTCCGGAGTGGGTCGTAGATAACTGTCGACCAGAGAAGGGGTGAAAGGCCTCCTGCCAATATATGCGCCCTGGGCAAGATGCTTTTTCGTCGACAGCATATATTTCGTTTTACCCTCATTTACCGACAATGCCATTTTAACCTTAATGACATCTTGCTGACTTCGTTCAATTATGTCAATGTCATCGGCATATGTGAGCAGTTGTACGGACTTGAAAAAGATGGTGCCCATCATATTGACCAGTGAGTTTTACACGATCCTCTCAAAGACGATGTTGAAAAAGTCACACTATAGCGTGTCTCCCTGTCTAAAACCTTTTTTGACACAAAAGGTACCGGTCAAGTCGCTTCCGACCCTGATGGAGCAGCGAGAGTTCTCCAATGTCATCCTGCACAATCTGACAAACTTGGCAGGGATGTCAAAACTAGACATGGCATTGTAAAGCTCCTCTCTATGCATGCTATCGTATGCGGCCTTAAAGTCGACAAACAGATGGTGGAAGTCAATCTGGAACTCGTTGGTTTTTTCCAGGATCTGCCGCAGTGTGAAAAATTGATCGATAGTCGACTTCCCGGGCTTGAAACCACACCAGAATAATCAGTCTATTAACGAAAGGTTTCAGGCGTTCATACAGTGCAGTAGAGAAGATTTTATAAGCGATATTCAGGAGACTTGTACCTCTGTAATTGGCGCAGACAAAGGGATCTCCTTCCTTATGGATCGGGTAAACGATACTCATCTTACAGATGAGCTGGTGCATACTCCCAACCAGGTCACCTTCAGCTGCCTTAAAGAGCTCGGCAAGTAGTCCGTCTGCTCCAGAAGCTTTGTAGGATCTAAGCTTAGAAAAAGCACTCCTAACTTCGTCCAGGTCAGGGAGACAGACCTCTTCTGCACATAATGCTCACGAGCAGCTCGTTCTTCTGTGCAGCGTATCTTGATAGGCTTGCTGCTTGGTTGCGTGTGCCCTTCTACACTCGTCGTCAAACCATGGGTTTCTTGTTGGTGGCGTTTTGAAAGCCAGTACCTTAGAAGCAGCAGATTGCTCAGAGAGCTGAGGCTTGTTGACAACGGGTTCATTAGGGCTGTACAGTCTGAACAGTTGTTGGAGGGTTTTCCGAGAGTTTGAGGGAGACGCGATTGGCATAGGCTCTGGCGGTCACTTGCGATTCCGGCAGTGCGACGCTGTATGCCGCTAGTCTTACTCGATTTTTCTGGGCCAGGCATATTCGTAGTCGTAACCTGGTTGCTACAAGACAGTGGTCCTAGTCGATGTTGGCTCCTCGGAAAGTTCATACATCCAGAATATCGGATGCTTTCCTGCCATCAATCGCAATGTGGTCAATCTGGTTGAGGGTTGATTGATCCGGAGATCGCCAAGTCCCTTTGTGGATGTTGAGCTGTTTGAAAGGCGTTCTAGCCCCGTTGCGAAGTCTATCAGCGTAAATCTGTATTCGGATGTGGTGTTGTGTAGGCTGTGCTTGCCAATGACCCTATCAAAAGAGACTTCCTTGCCCAGTTTCGCGTTTAAATCTCCCAATACGATTTTAACATTGTAATTGGGACATTGGGCGCCGTGGCGCAGTGGGTAGTGTGTTGGACTCTAACGCACGATGAGCGAGTTCGGAGCCGAGCCAGTGTAGTCGACGGATCCTTGCCTTCCGGACTACATCCACATCTTGGTACAGCTTTCATCTGTACGAAAAATAAATCACACACAACATGGGTGATTGAGAGAAGCTTGGCTCTGGTCCTTCATGGACTGTAACGCCACCAAAGGAGAAGAATTGGGACATTGGGCATATGTTCTTTCTAAGAGATCGTAGAAGTCGTCTCTTGTAGCATCATCCTTGTCCTTGGTAGAGGAGTGAGCGCAAATTAGGCTGATCTTGGAGAATTTAGCCTTGATGCGGGTTGTCATGAGAGGTTCGCTTACATGCCGGAAGCTCAAGACTTTTTGCCTTACCTCTAATAACATATTCGCATCCAAATAGGAGTTGCCTTCTCTCCTTGTAGCAGTCGCCGTATTAGATGTCACAGTTTTTCATTCGCTTTTTGCCCGGTCCATCCTAACGCACTTGATGGACTGCGGTAACATCTGCCTTACAACAGTCTAGGGCCTAGTTGTTCGGCTGCACGTGGTCTGTTGAGGGACCTAACATTCCACGTACAAAGCCGAATGTCATTTTTCCTTTTCCTTTTGTTTCCTGGGTCGTCATTGGTTAATCCGTCCGTTTTGTTTAATTCGAGGCTTTTTTCGGCTTTTTGGCGTGTAGGTTTTTTTCCAGACATGGCTTGCCTGGCCATAGCCTAACGGACACATTCCTGTCTTGTGGCGCAGGAAACTCGCCATTCGCCCTTTTCTGTTCGCGATTTTATTTAGAAAACCCCAGGTGGCACCACGAGGAGGTGAAAATAGGACTTACCAACAGTGCAGTGGCTGCAGTGGCTTCTACTCATGTCGCATGTCGGATACGTTACCCCTACGAGGCCGTTGTTAGTCGTTTACAAGCCGACAGCTTTAGGTCTCAAAAACTGGACAGGACTTATGAGAAGAAGAAGAGGATTGCTGGTGCTTTTTGGATTTAGTTGTAAATAACAGTAATATATGACATTGATGACAGGATGCTCCTGCATGTGCGCAGATACAACCAACTGAGTTCTTTATAGCATGTCAAAACAATTCGTTCAAAGTTGCATGTGGTGCATTAGATACGAAAACATTTCATTCAAAAGGCTATTAACGGTAGGTATTACACTAAATGTTGGAAAACTAAAATTTCGCTGGTGGGATGTAGGAAGACTTTGGCGGCAAATAATTGTTTGAAACTCCACCTGTTTTAACATCGTCCAGGTTAGATGAAGACGGTGCTAGTTCGTCACTGTTCCCCAGCGCACCAATAACCGAACTAACTGGAGCTGTGCCCTCGTCTATTACTTGTGTTGAACCTCCAAGCGAATCATATTGCGCTGTAATTGAAATTCCATTATGAATGTATTCAATATCTAAGCAGAGCAAATTCAATAGAACCTACCTTGAATCTTTTGTTGAGCATGTTGTGCTTCTTCCGGAGTCTTGTACTTCACGAAGTATACCTCTGGCTTGCTAGGTTGTGTGGGTGGAGGACTGGCTAAATCGTTCACTTCCAACTCGGGTTGCTTCTTGGTGAGGACGTAGATATGTGTTTTTTCTTCTACTGGAGCATATTCGGCTGACAAGTGTACTCTGGATGGCGCAGATGCTGGTGCCTTAATAAACACTACTCGATAGTTTTTCTGTGGACGACCCAATACGAAGTGTTTAGTATGATGGACGGCATGTTCTTCCGGTGCGGAATGAATGTAGAATTGCTTAGTAATCAATGGTTCTTGCCGATATCCTTCCTGTGCCAATGGACTCGAACTAGCGTAATGATCTGTTGATGCGGCATTGTAATTGTAGCCTGAGTTGGATTGTCCATACACAGTCGCTAATAGAGATAGAATCTATACAAGATAAAAGGATATATAAAAAGTTGGTTGTGAAGTTCAGACCGTTGGCCTTACCACAAATGCACGCATGTTTGATTGTTTAAAGTCAAGTGTTCAACTGATAATAGGCCTATTCGTTGGGCGGCTTTTATACAAGCCTAAAAGGTTCGTAAAAAAGGCAATTCCAATGATAAACCGACGACCTTGTCGAGCGAGTGCTTTCCTAATCCATGTCATCAGTTCAAATTGCAACAGTCACAAATGTGCCATGTTAAATGTCGTCATGGAGTAGGTTAGTCCCGGTCTTAATTGCCACTACTGTCAACACCAGTTACAGGTGTCGCTGTAACTATTAGCTGTTAACTGTGTTAAGCTACCAAACATCGTTTAAATGAAGCCGAAATTCCATTTTAGTATTCAGTTATTCAGGTTTTAATGTCCCGGCGTTATATTATGTCTGTGATCAAATCCCGTGTTGTTAGGTTTAGTAACTTGCATGGAATGCCCACTAATGTCCAAGCGGCTACGATGCATGATGGTAATCTGTGGAAATACTGAGGCAGCTGCTGATATCAATTCGATGTTGGGTAGAGGTGCATTGGTTATGTTGCCCCAATTCATTTGAATTTAAGATGCATAGGCCTAATTGCCTACCGATCACATAAAGCTATCAGATTACTCGCTTGATGGTGATAGATGCATGCATTGGTAAATTTTGAATGGTAGCTAATGGTCTCTCTGTTTCGGATCGGGTGCAGTTTGAATATTGCAATTGGGATGTTGTTGATAAACCCTGATTGCTGTAATAAAACGCTTAATTGTGTTTATTTGGTCATTGTTATTATTTATGACTATATCGATTACATTGGCTGATAAAAACGTTGCAGTCCATGAAGGACCAAAGCCGAGCTTCTCTCTATCACCCATGTTGTGTGTGATTTTTTATTTAGGTGAAAGGGACCTGCAGTTTATTGCCGGTCCCGAACGGCGAAATTCGAGAAGCTTTCCTTTACAATTATACTACAGGGGATTTTGTCAGTACCCCGCTGAGGAGGAGCACCGTGAAAACACGTTCGATGACATGGCTGTTGTCGGGATTCGATCCCGTGTCATCGGCGTCAGAGCCCAACACACTACCCACTGCGCCACTGCGCTCTCTGTTCCTATATTTGCTGTGGCCCTACTTACTTACTTACTTAGCGGACGCTACAGTTCGGGGTGAACCTGGACCTCAACCAACATGCCTCTCCACCTAGCACGATCTTTTCCAGTGTAGCACGCCCAGGTGCTTCAATCGTCGTCCCTCGGGGTTGGATCCAAAGACTCTACGGGCTGGAGCTGTGGTGTCTATTCGCTCTACATGGCCTAGCCATCTTAGGCGTTGGATCCGTAGACGCCTGACTAGACTCATGTCGCTGTACAACCCGTACAGTTCGTGATTGGAACTGTGTTTATAGGACCGAAAATCACACGCAGAATCTTTCTCCCGATACGACCAAGGATTTCCTCATCTGCTTTACATAAAGTCCATGTTTCTGCTCCGTATAACAGGACCGGGATAATTAAGGTCAACTTGGTCGTATGAGAGAGGGCTCTCCTTCTCAATAGCCTCTTGAGTTCGAAGAAGCAGCTGTTTGCAAGAGTAATTCTGCGCTTGATTTTGAAACTGGTGTCGTTGTTCCAGGTCACAGCGGAGCCGAGGTACATGAAGTCCCTAACTACCCCAAACTTAAATCTGCCTATATGCACGTTCTGCCCAAGATGTCGGTAGTAAATGTCCTTTTTCGATGACAACAAATATTTAGTCTTACCCGTATTAACTGCCGAACCAATTTTTGCCGCCTCCATCTCAATACTCACAAACGCCTCATTGACGTCTCGCTGTGATCTATGTGGAGGATCACGTCAATGCCGTCGACGTATGCAAGGAATAACGAGGATTTGAAATAGATTGTGCCTCTTGTATTGGCCTGTGATTTTTGCACAATCATTTCTAGTATGATGTTAAAAAAATAACACGACAGCGCATCGCCCTGTCTAAATCCTTTCTTGACTTCGAAACTATTGGTCAGTTCTGCACCGATTCGGATGGGGCAGCGAGCGTTCTCGAGCGTCGTATGCTGCTTTGAAGTCGGCGAATAGATGGTGGTTGTCGACTTGAAATTCATTGGTTTTCTCCAGGATCTGCCGTAGTGTGAAGATTTGGTCGATGGTGGACTTCCCTGGCCTGAAGCCACACTTATAGGGGCCTATCAGCTTATTTACTGCTTCAGGCGTTCACACAAAACGGCAGAGAAGATCTTGTATGCGGCATTAAGGAGACTTAATCCTCTGTAGTTGGCGCAGTCAAAGGGGTCTCCTTTTTTGTGGAACGGGCAAACAGTGCTGAGACTCCTGGGCATACGTTCCTCGGACCATATCTTACAGATGAGCCGGTGCATGCTCCTAACCAGCTCACCCCCAGCTGCTTTGAAGAGCTCACCAGGCAATCCATCTGCGCCAGCATCTTTATTCGACTTGAGTTTCGCCATGGCAATCTCAACTTCGTCGAGGTCAGGGGGATGGAATTCTATGCGATCTTCGTCATTAAGAAATGGGTTATTCTGCCTGACGGCGGTATGTTGGCTGCTATCGCCGTGATACAGTCTGCAGAAGTGTTTTTTTCAAATTCTCGACTTCGATTCTATTACTAGGTGTCCGTTCTCATCATTACATGCTTCCGTTCGTGCTTTATGGCCTTGAGACATTCGTTTTATCTGTTAATAAAATCTTCGAACGTCGTGCCTGCAGTAGTACCTCTCCAAGTTTTCAATCGCCCGCTTCTCGTTCTCTTTCTTTTTTCTCTTTAGATGCTTATGCTTTTAAGATCATACAGCTCACAAGTTGCTCTTGTTCTTTTGTGTGGTGAGCCTTTTTATGCCTCCTGCTTTTCTGCATGAATCCTTCTACACTCGTCATCGAACCAGCTGTTTCGTCGTGGTGGAGCTTTAAGGCCCAGCACTTCCGTTACGGGTTTGAAGGGGCTCCATTGTTGCTCTACTGACTGAGTGGAGGAATGAGGTGTATCGGAGAGCTTAAGGGAGACGCGGTTGGCAAAGGCACTGTGTCATGTAGGCTGTGCTTGCCGATGACCCATTCAAACATGATTTCCTTAGCCCAGCTTAGCATTAAAATCTCCTAGTATGATTTTGGTATCATACCTGGGGCAATTGGCATATGTTCTGTCCAGGAGGGCATGGACACATATTAAGCTGATGTTAAAAATGTTGTCTTGATGCGGATTGTTATGAGGCGTTCACTCACATACTGGAAGCTTAGGACTTTATGCCTTAGTCTAGCTCTAACAACAAATTTGCATCCAAATAGTCTCTGTCCTCTCTCCCTATAGCAGTCACCATAGTAGATGTCGCAGTTTTTCATCCGTTTTTTACCCGGTCCATTCCATCGCATTTCCTGGATGACGACTATGTCCGCTTTATAGCGGTCTAGAGCATCCGCAAGTAGTTCGGCCGCATGTGGTCTGTTTAGGGACTTAACATTTCACATACAGAGCCGAAGGTCCTTGTTTATTTTTGGTTTTCTTAAAGGGTCGTCAACATCGATCCGTTCCATTTGATTATCCAAAGCCGTTTTACGTTTCTGAGCAATATGTGGTTTTACGGTTACGGTTTACTAGACCCTAGCCCAACCGACACTAATCCTGTTTGGTAGCGCAGGATACTCGACATTCGGCCTCTTCCGTGAGTATCTTTTCTTGTAAGAAAATTTCCAGACGGTACCACGAGGAGGTGGAAGTAGGACCTGACTAGCAGAGCTGCAAGGTGTTCGGCCGCAGAGGCTCTTGCTCGGTTTTTGTCGGGCCAGCATCCGTCCGCAGATGCCACCCCTACGAGGCCTTTCCTAGTCCTTTACCAGCCTTTCAAAAGGTTCATAATTCTTCTGTCCTTGGGTTCTACGATAGCAAACGTTCTGGACAAGTATACATTTTGTATAGCTCGTCTCTAATTACGCTGTCCTATACGGCTTTGAAGTCGACAAGTAGGTGGTAAGTGTCGACTTGAAATTCATTGGTTTTTTCCTGGATCTGCCGTAGTGTGAAGATTTGAAGCTACACTAATAAAGACCTCAGGCGTTCACACAAACGGCAGACAAGGTTTTGTAGGCGATGTTAAGGAGGCTTATTCTTCTGTAGTTGGCGCAGTCAAAGGGGTCCCTTTTCTTGTGGATTGGGCAAACGATGCTGAGACTCCATTCCTCGGGCATGCTTTCCTCTGACTATATCTTACAGATAAGCTGGTGCATGCTCCTAACCAGGACATCTCCAACTGCTTTGAAGAGCTCAGCAGACAGTCCGTCTGTGCCAGCAGCTTTATTCGACTTGAGTTTCGATATGGCGGTCTTAGCTACGTCGAGGTCAGCGGGATGGAATTCTCTGCGATCTTCGTCGTTAAGAAATGGATCATTCTGACTGACAGTAAGTAAATATGGCTTAACGTGAATAGCTGCCTTTACGGCTTAATTCCACGGTGGGCCTACCCACATTGCCCTAGGCTAGTACAAGTACTACCTCTTGCATCAGGCTCCACAAGGATACCTGATTCCATATGTTCTGGACTGATTACTTCTTTTTATTATATTTGTGAATGGTCAACTGTCAGTATAGTAGGGGCTAAGCATATGCGGACGATACGGCGATAGTAGTTAGCCATAGGAGCGCCATAGGTGAGCTTTCTTTGCTCTGACTCGGACTCAAAATGTTGTTCGCGTTTTTGGACCACTTCCTAACATTTTAGAGAGATGAATTTTTTTACACTATTAGTTGACCACGTTGATCGCGTTTAACTTGGCAAACGCCAGTTTCGATCTCTGTCCCTGCTCAATCCAAGTTGACACATAGCCTCCGCGTGGCCTCCCCTGGATAGTTATATTGACACCTGCCAGGTAGTGAGCCAATGTGTGCAGCGACCCGACCCCTTGTTCCTGGGGAAAGAGGAACCTGGCCCTCCAGGTTGGGGGTTGCGCTTAGGGCTAACATCCCTATCGCTTAAAACAAACATTTTGTTCAGAGACAACCAATAGCCTCGGATACGGACGGATTACATGATGACGACCCCCGCAAACGTCAAAAAGGAAACGAATTTCGGTTGTGCACCTGCAATGTCCATGTCTTTCGATCAATCGACAACCAACCAAATTGATCATATTGCGATCGACGGCAGACACTCCTCCAGCATCCTAGATGTCCGAACCTTTCGAGGAGCCAACATCGACTCGGATCATTACCTTGTTACAGCCAAGGTACGGATGCGAGTAAAAACACCAACATTTAACGTCGGAAAGCTGCAATCGCAGGAGACCGCCAAGACCTTCGCCGATGAAGTCTCCCTCAAGCTCTCTCAGGGCCCGATGCAATCTGCAGGAACTATAGAACAGTAATGGAGTCGTTGTCAGAAAGCCATTAGAGAGGCCGCCTCAGATATACTCGGTTTCGAGCCACCACCGTCGAGAAACCCCTGGTTTGATCATGAGTGCAGACAGGCCCATGTAGAGAAACAGAATGCATACATGGCCACATTGCATCGACGGCCGAGAGCTGCCCGCGAGCTCTATGAACAGAAAAGGAGGGAGGAGCATGCGCTTCTGAGAAGGAAAAAGAAGGAGCACGAGAAGCGCGAGATCGAGGAGATGGAGAGATGTTACTGCAGGAACGACGTTCGAAAATTTTACCAGAAAGTAAAACGAACATACCAAGGCTATAAAGCCAGAGCAGAACCCTGCAGGGATGAGCACGGACAACTAGTAGTGGAGTCACAGTCGATGCTGAGATTGTGGAAGGACCACTTCTGCAGACTGTATAACGGCGATGATAGTCAAAATGCCGTCGTCAGGCAGAGCGAACCATTCACAATGGACGAAGACGAAGGAGAATCCCGTCCACCCGACCTAGACGATGTTAAGATAGCGATATCGAAACCTAAGTCTTATAAAGCTGCTGGAGCAGACGGACTCCCCGCGGAGCTGTTTAAAGCAACTGGCGATGAGCTGGTTAGGAACATGCACCAACTCATCTGCAAGATATGGTCGGAAGAACGCATGCCCGATGAATGAAATTCCAGTATCGTTTGCCCGGTCCATAAGAAAGGAGACCCCTATGACTGCGCCAATTAAAAAGGATAAGAACTCTCGCTGTTCCATTAAGGTCGGAGGTGAGCTAACCGACCCCTTGGATGTTAAAAAAGGTTTTAGACAAGGTGACGCACTGTCATGTGACTTCTTCAACCTGGTGCTGGAGCAGATGGTGCGACGGGCAGGCGTCCACAGGAAAGGCACTATCTTCTACAAGTCCGTCCAACACATCATCGCGTGTTTTCGCCGTGACTTTGTGGAAGTATCCACGGCGATTGAAGAACAGGCTTAACGAGTTGGTCTTAAGGTCAATGACGGCAAGACGAAGCACATGCTGTCGAGCAAAACCCAATCCGTTGTCATTTGGACTACGCAAAAAAAAAATAAGTTACAAATAAAATACACTTACAACTTGCGCAGTCCACTGAACGTTTGCATCCACCAAAAGCTTGCAAGCCAATATAGTGGCCTGGTGAGCTGTCGAGATGCCGGCCACCTATAGTGGCCTGTTGAGCTGTCGAGATGCCGGCCACCTAAAGTGCCCTGGTGAGCTGTCGTGCTGCCGGCCACCTATAGTGCCCTGGTGAGCAGACGTGCTGCTGGCCATCTATAGTGGCCTGGTGGGCTGTCGATATGCCGGCCACCTATAGTGGCCTGGTGAGCTGTCGAGATGCAGGCCAGCTATAGTGGTCTGGTGACATGTCGAGATGCCGGCCACCTATAGTGGCCTGGTGAGCTGTCGAGATGCCGGCCACCTATAGTGCCCTGGTGAGCTGTCGTGCTGCCGGCCACCTATAGTGGCCTGGTGAGCTGTCGAGATTCAGGCCACCTATAGTGGCCTGGTGAGCTGTCGTGCTACCGGCCACCTATAGTGGCCTGGTAAGCTGTCGTGCTGCCGGCAACCTATAGTGGCCTGGTGAGCTGTTGTGATGCCGGCGACATATGGTGGCCTGGCGAGCTATCGTGCTGCCGGCCACCTATAGTGCCCTGGTGAGCTGTCGTGCTGCCGGCCACCTGTAGTGGCCTGGTGAGCTGTCGTGCTGCCGGCCACCTATAGTGGCCTGGTGAGCTGCCGTGCTGCCGGCCACCTATAGTGGCCTGGTGAGCTGTCGTGATGCCGGCCACCTATAGTGGCCTGGTGAGCTGTCGAGATGCAGGCCACCTATAGTGGCCTGGTGAGCTGTCGTGCTGCCGGCCACCTATAGCAGTCTGGTGAGCTGTCGTGCTACCGGCCACCTATAGTGGCCTGGTGAGCTGTCGTGCTGACGGCCACCTATAGTGGCCTGGTGAGCTGTCGTGCTGCCGGCGGCATATAGTGGCCTGGTGAGCTGTCGAGACGCCGGCCACCTATAGTGCCCTGGTCAGCTGTCGTGCTGCCGGCCACCTATATTGCCCTGGTGAGCTGTCGTGCTGCCAGCCACCTATAGTGCCCTGGTAAGCTGTCGTGCTGCCGGCAACCTATAGTGGCCTGGTGAGCTGTCGTGCTATCGGCCACCTATAGTGGCCTAGTAAGCTGTGGTGAGCTGTAGTGCTGCCGACCACCTACAGTTGCCTGGCGAGCTGCCGTGCTACCGGTCACCTGTAGTGGCTTGGTGAGCTGTTGTGCTGCAGGCCACCTGTAGTGGCCTGGTGAGCTGTCGTGCTGCCGGCCTACTATAGTGGCCTGGTGAGCTGCCGTGCTGCCGGCCACCTATAGTGGCCTGGTGAGCTGTCGAGATGCCGGCCACCTATAGTTGCCTGGTGAGCTGTCGTGGTGCCGGCCACCTATAGCAGCCTGGTGAGCTGTCGTGCTACCGGCCACCTATAGTGGCCTGGTAAGCTGTCGTGCTGCCGGCAACCTATAGTGGCCTGGTGAGCTGTCGTGCTGCCGGCGACATATAGTGGCCTGGTGAGCTGTCGAGACGCCGGCCACCTATAGTGCCCTGGTCAGCTGTCGTGCTGCCGGCCACCAATATTGCCCTGGTGAGCTGTCGTGCTGCCAGCCACCTATAGTGGCCTGGTGAGCTGTCGATATGCCGGCCACCTATAGTGGCCTGGTGAGTTGTCGAGATGCCGGCCACCTATAGTGGCCTGTTGAGCTGTCGAGATGCAGGCCACCTATAGTGGCCTGGTGACATGTCGAGATGCCGGCCACCTATAGTGGCCTGGTGAGCTGTCGAAATGCAGGCCACCTATAGCAGCCTGGTGAGCTGTCGTGCTACCGGCCACCTATAGTGCCCTGGTCAGCTGTCGTGCTGCCGGCCACCTATAGTGGCCTGGTGAGCTGTCGAAATGCAGGCCACCTATAGTGGCCTGGTGAGCTGTCGTGCTGCCGACCACCTATAGTGGCCTGGTGAGCTGTCGTGCTGCCGGCCAGCTATAATGGCCTGGTGAGCTGTCGAGACGCCGGCCACCTATAGTGGGTTGGTGAACTGTCGTGCTGCCGGCCACCTATAGTGGCCTGGTGAGCTGCCGTGCTGCCGGCCACCTATAGATGCCTGGTGAGCTGTCGTGCTGCCGGCCAGCTATAACGGCCTGGTGAGCTGTCGATACGCCGGCCACCTATATTGCCCTGGTGAGTTGTCGTGCTTCCGGCCACCTATAGCGCCTGGCGAGCTGCTGTGCTACCGGCCACCTGTAGTGGCTTGGTCAGCTGTTGTGCTGCAGGCCACCTGTAGTGGCCTGGTGGGCTGTCGATATGCCGGCCACCTGTAGTGGCCTGGTGAGCTGTCGTGCTGCCGGCCACCAATAGTGGCCTGGTGAGCTGTCGATTTGCCGGCCACCTATAGTGCCCTGGTGAGCTGTCGTGCTTCCGGCCACCTATAGTGGCCTGGTGAGCTGCCGTGCTGCCGGCCACCTATAGTGGCCTGGTGAGCTGTCGAAATGCCGGCCACCTATAGTGCCCAGATGAGCTGTCGTGCTGCCGGCCACCCATAGTGGCCTGGTGAGCTGTCGAGATGCCGGCCACCTATAGTGGGTTGGTGAGCTGTCGTGCTGCCGGCCACCTATAGATGCCTGGTGAGCTGTCGTGCTGCCGGCCACCTATAGTGGCCTGGTGAGCTGTCGATATGCCGGCCAGCTATAGTGGTCTGGTGAGCTGTCGAAATGCCGGCCACCAATAGTGGCCTGGTGGGCTGTCGATATGCCGGCCACCTATAGTGGTCTGGTGAGCTGTCGTGCTGCCGGCCACCTATAGTGGTTGCAAAAAAAATTATGCGTTGTCGTTTTGACGAAGGATGACGGTCTAGGGTTAAGAGGCTTAATATAAAGGCTGCCATTTATTTACTAAATGCAATAACTAACATAAACTTGTTTTGTTTCGTTAACAATATGTCACTCTATTATTAAAATAAATCTTCCTGAAAATATTCGAAGTAGAAGGGAAGTTACGGACCCTTGAGTTCCGGTCACAGAGACCGTGCACGGGTATACGTGTTTGCTTTCTTGACGCGGGCATAGGAAGGTTAAAAAAACGTATTTTTTGCAGTTTTTTTTTCTATGTCATAATTCACAGATATGTAATCTTTGAGATAAATTCACATCACATTTGTAAAATCACAAATGTTTGTTATTTAGAGAAAAACGGAGTAGGAGCATCGAATTAATTTTGGTGATACGACACCATACGCCAGGCTTATGTAAGAGTCAAACACTAAATGGCTAATCAACCCTCTATTCCTAAAGCTCCATTGCGAAATGCTTTGGTCCATATCGCGCTGACCTCCCATAAATCGCTTATAATTTCATACTTTCATCTCTTTTTCTGTTTGAATAAATGATCAATCTGTCGCCATTTTGTCTTTCTAATATATTATACAACACTAGCCCCCACTTAGTAATGGAAATACCCAGCATAATTCAATAGCCCGATCTCAAGGATCTAAGGTGTCAACTTATAATCCAACCCAATAGCAAGCAACCGTCTTAATGGGATTCCGTCGTAATGACTGATCGGAATTTGAATTGGCGTTAAAAAGACGGTAAGCACTGAAACCGCTTTTACGTTATTGACATTTGATAGGCAGATGAAAAAAATCTGAGATGTTACCAAACCACTGTTTATATCCATGCATTCAAGGTGTGGTATGTGGTATGCACATATGTACATATTCCGGGCCATCTGTAAGTGCCCAACCCACTAGCCAACCAACGCGCAGCTTGATCTGGTGCTTCTGTACACCAGTCAAGCATCAAGATCGACACGCATAATGTCCGCAAGCGCGGCGCGGATGATTAACGAAATTAATATTCAAATTGAAGTGGAGTGGCGGTAGATACTTTACCAATGGGTGTCAGTTACGACCGAGTGGCAAATAAATCCCCACTCGAGTAGGTTCCTTGATTTCTCGGGATTTCCTATTAATTATACAAATTTGGTCAAAGTGTTTTTGGTTTTACGTTTATTTTTATTATTTTTGGTACAAAACCTTTGTGGAAATTAATAAATCCGATTCAGATACACTTGTCACTGGAATGCTCTGGTGGCGGCAAGCATGAAGATCAGTGTTTTTGTTTTTGTCAATTTTGAATAAGTTTGCCATGAAGTGTTTCTGGCCACCACAATAGGCAAAGTCCATGAAAGAAACACACATTTGTATGTCGTTGGCAATTTCAGACTTTTGGAGTGGTCTGTGTTGTAGGTGCGTACGAGATGCATTAAAACAATACGATACATGGAAATATTGTCTTTGGGGCATTACATAACTTTAGGTAGTGCAACGACTTAGTTACTTACTTACTTAGCGGGCGCTACAGTTCGGGGTGAACCTGGGCCTCAACCAACATGCCTCTCCTCTTTCGATAGTTGTTTCCTGTACCGCACGCCCAGTTGGTTGAGGACCCTTTCCACCTGTGCGCGCCACCTTAGATGCGGCCGTCCTCTATTTCTTCGTCCCTCGGCGTTGGATTCAAAGACTCTCCGCCCTGGAGCTGTGGTGTCCAATCGCTCTACATGGCCTAGCCATCTTAGGCGTTGGATCCGTAGACGCCTGACTAGACTCATGCCGCTGTACAACCCGTACAGTTCGTGATTAAATCTCCTCCTCCAACCCCCCTCTGTGTTTATAGGACCGAAAATCGTACGCAGAATCTTTCTCACGAAACGACCAAACGACCTATATAACAGGACCGGTATAATTAAGGTCAACTTGATCGTACGAGAGAGGGCTCTACTTCTCAATTGCCTCTTGAGCCCAAAGAAGCAGCGGTTGGCAAGAGTAATTCTGCGCTTGATTTCGAAACTGGTGTCGTTGTTCCAGGTCCTTGCGGAGCCGAGGTAAATGAAGTCCTTAACTACCCCAAACTTATATCTGCCAATATGCACGTTCTGTCCAAGACGTCGGTGCGTAGATATTTAGATTTGCCCTCATTAACTGATAAACCAATTTTTGCCGCCTTCATCTCAATACTGGCAAACGCCTCATTGACATCTCGCTGTGATCTACCTATTATGTCAATGTCGTCGGCGTATGCAAGGAGTTGCGAGGATTTGACATAGATTGTGCCTCTTGTATTGGCCTGTGATTTTTGCACAATCATTTCTAATATGATGTTGAAGAAATCACATAACAGCGCATCGCCCTGTCTAAATCCTTTTTAGGGTTCCGTACCCAAAGGTAAAACGGAAACCTATTACTAAGACTTCGCTGTCCGTCCGTCCGTCCGTCCGTCCGTCCGTCTGTCACCAGGCTGTATCTCATGAACCGTGATAGTTAGACAGTTGAAATTTTCACAGATGATGTATTTCTGTTGCCGCTACCACGACAAATACTAAAAACAGAACAAAATTAATTATACATAAACATAATTACAAACAACCAATAATAAATTGTTTCGAAAGGTTTTCGTTGTCATCTTTCGGTCAGTTCCCATTTGTGAGCGGCTCGTAGTCATCCATTTTGGGAAATGAAACTCACAGAAAGCGGATAGCCTGAGGGTGCGATCAGCACTTGACACGCGAACGAGTGGAGTTCAACCCGCAGAAGGTCGGCATTTTTGTTTTTTTTTTGTTCATAGTAGCACATGAGGGAGAGTGGTCGAAGAACTCGTGGAGAAATCTTCGGCGAAGTACTCGGTGAGTGATCTTCGGGGAAGAACTCCGGTACGGTTTTAAGCAGTTCCCGGTACGCGGCCGTACCGTGTGTCCTATTGCCTACGTTGGTCGCGGATATCACGTCCATTGTATAAGGTATTGAAATCACAAATTTGTGTGTCGTGATTGGTGATGCGGGCTAAGTCGTTGGTCAGAGGAGTTTCGGTACGACTGTTCGAATACTCAAGCTGCGGTTTGTTTACTTTATTGGAGAGTGAATTCCTTTTTTTTTTTTTTTTACATATATTTTTTTTATTTAAATTCGCGATTCTTGCTGCGGGTAAGTCGGCGTGAGGGCAATCGCGTGGCGCCATTGCTCACGACCAGTCCTCGCAGCTGGCCTAGCATCCCTTTCGCACGACGTCGCGGCAGGTGCAAGTGAGCAAGAGGAGCAAGCGATCTTGCACACATACGAACCGATACGTACATACGTGCATACGTATCACATACGTGCATACACTCACACATCTCTACGCTATGTATAAGTATACATACATACATACATACATATGTACATTACGAAGTAGAGTTGGGTAGTTCCGGACATGTATAATTCACGGAACTATGTCCTCTCTCGGACACATGTCCTCTCGCTCCGCAAATTGAACGAAAAGAGTTCCATAGTTCCATTCAACCCTTATTCATCAATCACATATGTACAAAACGAAAAAAAAAAACATAAATGCAACGAACATGCTTCTCATACGGTATGAGTTATACCCCGTAGTTTTCAAGAAACCCAAAAGTATGGAGATGTGGCGATAAAGCTCGAACAGTTGGTGTACACTGTACAGCACACTTGAACTGAAATGAAGAAAAGAAATGAAAGAATATAATGCCCGTATGCATTCAGGTCCGGACATGGACATGGTTTGCTAGTTCCATATCGGTGCGATAATACATTTAGTTCCGGACATGGACATGTTTTTGCTAGTTCCATATCGGTGCGAGTATACATTTAGTATTTTAAAACGGGTAGAGATTAAAGTGCATACTGAGATGGAATAATTATCTTATAACCCCATTTAGATAATGTTTCAAATATATTGAATGGTCTTTCCAACAAAGTTGTTGGTCCAATGTAACACCTAAATATTTAAAACTGTCCACGTGTTCAATCAAGAAGCAATTTTCAAACATTCTTGATTGTTGAATACTATATCTTCAAGAACAAATCGATTACACAATGGTGCATGATAATATAAGGGAAGGTCTCTGAAAACTCTACCATTGATATTAAATATCATGTACTTCGTTTTGTTGCTAACTATTAGTTTATGATAATTAAACCATCTCCTTAACATATCTAGGTCATAGTTAACATCTGCAAAACTATCAATTAAGTTAGTGTTTGAGTGGAAAAGGTTGTAAATTTTGCTTTTAAAAGGTTGTAAGAAAACCGAATTAACATAAATTAGAAAAAGGATTGGGCCCAATACTGCTCCTTGGGGAACACCCATATTTAAGAAGTCTATAGAACTGTAAACATTCCTAATTTTCACAACTTGATAACGGTTGGATAAATAAGAAGAAAACCATTTATAAATGGAGCCTCTGAAACCCGCTTTGTAAAGTTTATCGAGTAGCAAAGTATGATTAACCATATCAAAGACCTTACTGACATCAATAAATAATGTTGATGGTATTTGAGAAGTGTTTAGACTATTATATATTTCACCAGTTAATTTCAATAAAGCAGTCTCAGTCGATTTGCCACGTCTAAACCCAAATTGGCAATCACTCAAAAAATGAGTATTTTCTAAAAATTTCAACATTCTAGATTTCAACTATCCGAAAAGTGAGAATAAAATGTCACTGATTATGTATTTCTGTATATACTTAGACAGAATATAATAAATATATGTATAAATTGAGCTCCCATACAACAGACATGCTTTTTTTGCCGTTTTTATACATAATAGTACGGAACCCTTCGTGCGCGAGTCCGACTCGCACTTGGCCGGTTTTTTGACATCATAACTATCGGTAAGTTGTTCACCGATTCTAATGGAGCAGCGAGCATTCTCCAAAGTCATCCTGCATAGTCTGACGAGTTTAGCAGGTATGTCAAAGTAAGACATAGCGTTGTATAGCTCGTCTCTAATTACGCTGTCATATGCGGCTTTGAAGTCGACAAATAGGTGGTGAGGGTCGACTTGAAATCCATTATTTTTTTTCCAGGATCTGCCGTAGTGTGAAGATTTGATCGATGGTGGACTTCCCTGGCCTGAATCCGCACTGATAAGGACCTATCAGCTTATTTAAGAAAGGCATCAGGTGTTCACACTAAACGGCAGAGAAGAATTTGTAGGCCATGTTAAGGAGACTTATTCCTCTGTAGTTGGCGCAGTCAAAGGGGTTTCATTTTTTGTGGATCGGGTAAACAATGCTGAGACTCCATTCCGTGGGCATGCTTTCCTCTGACCATATCTTACAGATGAGCCGGTGAATACTCCTAATCAGCTGACCCCCAGCTGCTTTGAAGAGCTCAGCAAGCAATCCATCTGCGCCAGCAGCTTTATTCAACTTGAGTTTCGCCATGGCAATCTCAACTTCGTCGAGGTCAGGGGGACGGAATTCTATTCTCTGCGATCTTCGTTATTGAGAAATGGGTCATTCTGACTGACGGCGGCATGTTAGCTGTCATCGCTGTAATACAGTCTGCAGAAGTGGTTTTTCTAAATTCTCAGCATCAACTGCGATTCAACTACTAGGTCTCCGTTCTCATCCTTACACGCCTCCGTTCGGGTTTTATAGCCTTGGGACATTCGTTTTATCCGTTGATAAAATCTTCGAACGTCGTGCCTGCAGTAGCACCTCTCCAAGTTTTCAATCGCACGCTTCTCGTGTTCCTTCTTTTTTTTTCTCGAGAAGCTTATGTTCCTCCCTTCTTTTGAGCCCGTAGAACTCACGAGCCGCTCTTTATGTCCATGGGTAGTGAGGTTTTGTATGCTTCCTGCTTTTCTGCATGTATCCTTCTACACTCGTCATCGAACCAGGTAAACACTTCCGTTGCTGTGCTCTTCAGGGCTTGTTTGCACTGGCTCCATTGCTGCTCTACTGACTGAGTGGAGGATTGACGTATATCGGATAGCTTAAGGGAGACGCCGTTGGCAAAGGCACTCTACTCAGCGGTGTTTGTGTTATCCGTTGACGTATCTTGGCTACTACAAGATAGTGGTCTGAGTCGATGTTCGCCCTCGGAAAGTACGAACATCAGAAATAGTGGAGGAGTGTCTGACGTCGATCGCGATGTGGTCAATCTGGTTGGTGGTCGATTGATCAAAAGACCGCCAGGTGCCTTTGCGTATATCGAGGTGCGGAAAGTGTGTGCTAGCTAAAAGAAGATTTCTCCCCGTGGCGAAGTCGATCAGCCTGTGCCCGTTATCGGATGTGGTGTCATGTAGGCTGTGTTTGCCGATGACTCGTTCTTTACCCACCTTAGCATTAAAAACTCATAGTATGATTTTGGTATCATAGCTGGGGCATTTGGAGTATGTCCTATCTAGAAGATCATAGAAATCATCTTCGATGGAGTCGTCCTTGTTATCCGTGGGGGCATGGACACATATAAGGCTGATGTTACAAAATGTTGCCTAGATGCGGATCGTTATAAGGCGTTCACTCACATACTGGAAGCTAAGGACTTTATGCCTTACCGCTGCTACTTCGGCTTGTCCAAACAACTGGGGTCAAAACTCCTCACTCGAAAGACCAAAGTCCTGCTTTACAAAACGCTCATTCTGCCAGTCTTGCTGTACGGAGCCGAAAGCTGGGCGATAAGCAGGACAGCTGATTTTGGGTTCCTTCGAAAGAAAAATTCTGCGCCGGATATTTGGTCCTGTCTGTGAGGAAGGTGAATGGAGAAGAAGACACAACCGCGAACTCTACGAGCTGTACCAAGATGTGGATGTAGTCCGGAAGGCAAGGATCCGTCGACTACACTGGCTCGGCCACATCGAGCGCATGGACATCAACGCTCCAGCTAAGAGGGTCTTCGACTCTGAGCCTCCTGGTTCGAGAAGAAGAGGAAGACCGAACCTCCGGTATAAAGACGCGGAGTAATCGCGGATGTAAGACATCTTGGTCTCTTGACAACTGGAAGCAGCGTGCCCGGGACCGTCAAGGATGGAAGACAGCTATAGCTCAGGCTCAGATCCTCCATGGATCGCTGGCCTGATAAGTAAGTAAGTAAGTAAGGACTTTATGCCTTAGTCCACCTCCAACAACAAATCCGCATCCAAATGGTCTATGTCCTCTCTCCCTATAGCAGTCACCGTAGTAGATGTCGCAGTTGTTCGGCCGCACGTAGTTTGTTTAGGGATCTAACATTCCACGTACAGAACCGAAGGTCCTTGTTTATTTTTTGTTTTCGTAAAGGGTCGTCAACATCGTTCCATTTGATTATCCGAGGCTGTTTTTTGTTTTTGAGCAATATGTGGTTTTACGGTTATGGTTTGCTAGACCGTAGCCCAACCGACACTAATCCTGTTTGGTGGCGCAGGATACTCGCCATTTGGCTTCCTCCACCAGTAACTTCCCTTGTAAGGAAATTTCTAGCTGGTACCATGAGGAGGTGGAAGTAGGACCTGACTAGCAGAGCTGCAAGGTGTTCAGCTGCAGAGGCTCTGACTCGCTTTTTGCCGGGCCAGCATCCGTCGGCAGATGCTACCCCCACGAGGATTTTGCTAGTCCTTTACTATCCAACGATTTACATATTGTTACGAAAATTACTAAGTTGAGAATTGGGTTCGATCACTGGATTGATCAATCATCTGCGCTTACTTACTTAGGTGGCGCTACAGTCCGGTGTGTACCTGGGCTTCAACCAACAAACTTTTCCAGCTAACACGGTCGTTTCCCAGCTGATTCCAGGGACGCACTCCCAATTGGTTAAGGTCCCCTTCAACCTTTGTGCGCCACCTTAGATTCGATCGTCCGCCGCTGCATCGTCCCTCGGTGTTGGACTCGAAGACAAGAGTCTGGCTGGAGCTGTGTCATCCATTCGCTCTACATTGCCTAGCCATCTTAGAGGTTGGATCTGTAGACGTCGTACTAGGCCGATGTCGCTGTACAAGCCGCACAGCGTTCAAAGATATCCTCTTTACCCAGGTCGCGTTGAAATCTCCTACAACAATCTTGGTGTTCTTGCTGGGACATTGAGCGTATGTTCTATCTAGGAGGTCATAGAAATCGTCTTTGACTCCGTCGTCTTTTTCTTCTGTGGGGGCGTGAACGCATATCAAGCTCATTCCGAATGTAGCTTTGATGCAGATTGTTATGAAGCGTTCGCTCACATGCCGGAAGCTTAAGACTTTTTGCCTAAGTTCACTTCGAACAACAAATCCGCATCCAAATAGGTCTTGTCTGTTCTCCTTGTAATTGTTTCCGTAGAAAATGTCACAGTTTTTCATCTTCTCTTTACCCGATCCATCCCATCGCACTTCTTGGAGTGCAGTAATGTCTGTTTTATAGCAGCTTAGGGCGTTTTCTAAGTGTTCTGCCGCACTCGGTCTGTTAAGGGACCCAACATTCCAGGTGCAGAATCGATACTCTTGTCCTTTTATGCGTCTGCGGAGGCCGCCCCCATAGATACGCTATTGAGTGGTGAAGAGAAACTACCAATTCACTGATGTAAATGCTGAAAAGGATCGGTGAGTTGACCGTACCCTGTTGCAATCCGTTTTTAATTTCAAATGTTTGAGCAGAAGTCACGTTTAGCAATGCTTTACTTATGCCCCACTGTTTGAGCTTGTAGTAGAGTTCTTCATACGGTGTCGAAGGCATTTTCCAAGTCAACCAGGCAGGCACCCGTGCATTGGTTCTTGTATTTATTCGATTGGATATCCGAGACAAGATTCGACGCCGCATTAATAATATCATGCCCTGCCCTAACGCCGAATTGGTTATCCGAAATGATATTTTTGTCCTCATCCCATTTAGACTGGGCTCTATGGATTACCTTCTCGAAGACCTTGCTGATATTCGGAAGAAGACTTATCGACCGGAGATTTGCCGGATTAGAGGAGTCTTTGCCCCTCTTAGGGATTGGCTGGACCACCGCCGTTTTCCAATGCACCGGATAATATGCGTTATTCAGTGCATGGTTGAACAGGATGGTGTACCTCTCTATAGCTACTGAAGGAAGGTGCCCGAGCACAACATTGGATATACCATCAGTACTCGCGGATTTTTTATTTTTTGGTGACATGAAAATCAAATGGAGATCCTCCGTCGAAATTAATAGTGTATTAGCACCCTCATTGGTGATGGCATTGTTTGCCGTAGAGTCGTCATTGAACCTGGTAAAACCATGGTTCTCGATTCGCCAATGTACGATATCATTTCGAAGGTAGCAGGGCTCTATTTTCCAGTTCTTGGTTCGGTTGACTGTGCGTAGTAAACGTTCGTTGTCTGACGGTCTTAGAAGCTTTAGATCCTGAATGTCATTCTGATGTTTTCTCCGAAATATTTTAACTATCTGCGGGAACATATTCGCGCCGTAGGATTTTATAGCGCGAATTTTGTTGCTCCAGTGCAGACTTATGGCTATTTTATAATTTTATTTAATTAGCTGTCGGAGATTTTTAAACAGTGGCTTCAGGGTCCTGACCTCCGAATTTTGTCTGTCGGTAAACCGCCTGTACAAGAGTTTGAGCCTTGAGAGGAGTTTACTTTTCTGTCTGTGAAGTGAGTCTATGGTCGCATTTCGGTACACGTCCGTGGTATCGTAGGGGTATGTTTGGACATACTCTACGGTATTTGGATTACGGAACCAAGTTCGCAATGGCCACTGTCATACTCAACGGTACGTAAACAGTTCGTAGACCATTTGTTCGTGTCGGCCAGTCTCAGTCTTAAGTCAAGCAACATTGGATCTAGATATGCTCCGCTTCTAGGAAACGACGGACTATCCGTTGCGAGTAACTTGAGTATATACTTATAATGTGCAGTGCCCACTAATGGCTTAGTAGGCTCCCTCTAGTGTTGGGTACATTATTGCCCCCATCACTATGTTTGACATTTAGATCTCCGGTTAAAACATAAAAGTTTTTTGCCGAGTCTAGGCGCAGAAATCGAAAGAGCATTTTGAGCTTTGCAATGAAGATGTTGGGCTGAGGTGTTTCAGGTGCATAGGCCGATATATGTATATCCTCCTTCCGTTTCGAAGGACGGCGCAACCTTTCAATTTATAAAAAACCTCGCTGCATAGAAGAACATGTGGAGCTCGTGAGCTCTACGGGTTAAAAAGATGGGAGGAGCATATGCTTGTCAGAAGGAAAAAGAAAGAGCACTAGGAGCGCGAGATTTAAGACTTGGGGAGGTGTTACTACGGCCTGTTTGCTGAGCTTTTTAAGGCGGCTGGAGATGACCTGGTAAGGTGCATGCACCATCTCATCTGCAAGGTATGGTCGGAGGAAAGCATGCCCGACGAATGGAATCTCAGCATCGTTTGCCCGGTCCATAAGAAAGGAGACCCCTATAACTGCGCCAACTATAGGGGAATAAGTCTCCTTAACATCGCATATAACATCTTCTCTGCCGTATTGTGTGAACGCCTGAAACCGTTTGTGGATAACCTGATCGGCTCTTATCAGTGTGGTTTCAGGCCAGGTAGATCCACAATAGACCAAATATTTACGCTGCGGCAGATCCTGGAGAAGACCCAGGAATACCAAATCGACACTCACCACCTCATCGTCGATTTCAAGGCCGCGTATGACAGTGTATATAGAGACGAGCTGTACAAAGCCATGTCTAGTTTTAACATCCCTGTCAAACTCGTCCGACTGTGCAGGATGACAATGGAGAATTCTCGTTGCTCCATTAAGGTCGGTAATGAGCAAACCGAGACCTTTGATGTTAAAAAAGGATTTAGGCAGGGCGACGCGCTGTCGTGCAACTTTTTCAACATCGTGCTTGAAAAGATCGTGCAAGAGTCACTGGCCAACACAAGAGGTACGATCTATTTCAAGTCTACGCAATTGCTTGCGTACGCCGACGATATTGACGTAATTGGGCGAAAACAGCAAGACGTCAATGAGGCTTTCGTGAGCATTGAGGTAGAAGCGGCTAAGATGGGTCTCAAGGTTAATGAGGGTAAAACCAAATATCTGCTTTCATCTTAAAGAGACGGACAACACCGACGTATTGGCCAGAACGTCACCATGGGCGGATATAACTTTGAAGTGGTCAAGGAATTCGTCTACCTTGGCTCACTGATGACCAGCGACAACAACACCAGCGCTGAGATAAAACGCAGAATCACTCTTGCCAACCGCTGTTTCTTTGGGCTCAAGAGGCAATTGAGAAGTAGAGCCCTCTCTCGGAAAACCAAGGTGACACTATATAAGACCTTGATCATCCCGTTTGTTCAAACGGTGTATGGAGGAAAAGATATAACGAAGAACTGTACGGGTTGTACAGCGACATCGGCCTGGTATGACGTCTACGGATACAGCGTCTAAGGTGGCTAGGCCATGTAGAGCGCATGGAAGATACAGCTCCGACCCGAAAAGTCTTCGGCAGAGGACGGCCGCCTCAGCGGTGGCGCACGCAGGTGGAAAGGGACCTCAACCAACTGGGCGTGCGGCACTGGAAACAGCTGGCCAAAGACCGTGCCAGCTGGAGACGCTTGTTGGTTGAGGCCCAGGTTCACCACGGATTGTAGCGCCACCTAAGTAAGTAAGTAAGTGGAGGTGTTACTGCAGCCATGACGCTCGAAGGTTTTATCAATAGATAAAGCGAACATAGCAAAGGGTTATGATGCTGGAACGGAACTCTGAAGGGATGAGAACTGACGCCTAGTAGTAGCAGAATTGCAAACGATGTAGAGAATATTCAAAAACCGTTTCTGCAGATTGAATAATGGTGATGTTAGTCAATATACCGCTGTCAGGCAGAATGATCCATTTCTAAAGACGAAGATCCCCTGATCTCGATGAAGGTGAGATCGCTATATATTGAAACTCAAGTCAAATAAAGCTTCTGGAACAGACAAACTGTTTGCTGAGCTCCTCAAACAGCTGAAAGTGACCTGGTTAGAAGCATGCCCGAGCTCATCTGTAGGATATGGTCAGAGGAAGCGGGTCAGAGGAATGAAGTCTCAGCATCGCTTTCCCGATCCACAAGAAAAGAGACTTCTTCGACTGTGCCAACTACTACAAAGTCTTTTGTGTGAACGCCTGAAGCCTTGTGTGAATAAGCTGATAGGTCGTCGTCAGTATAGCTTCAGCCCAGAGCAGTCCACCATTGACCAAATTTCAAATCTTCAAACGAGCTATATAACGCTGTATCCACCTTTGCTCGCCTACTAAGCTCGTCAGACTATGCAGGATGACTTTGGAGAATATCCGCTGCTCCATCCGGATCGCTGCCGACCTCACCGATAGTTTTGATGTCAAAAAAGGGTTTCGGCAGGGATTTGCGAAAATTGATTAGGCAGTAAATGAGGGCAAAACTAAATGACCATATGCTGTCATCAAAGAAGGACACTCATCGGCGTCTTGGCCGGAACGTTTGTATTGGCAGATATAAATAAGTTTGAGGTAGTTAAAGTGTTCGTGCAAATAAATCAAAATAAAAATCTAAAATAAAAAGCGCCTTTGGCCATTTTTGCTTCGATTTCTTAACATTCACCGCTAGTGTTAGTCATTCTGATATTATAATTATGCTGAGCGGTCACAACGACATTTTGGAATTGATATTGACTCCTAATTCATTAATAAAAACAATCAATTAAAAATGAATAAATGAATAGAGGGAATTCCAAAACTTGTAACGGATGGAGGTGTTTACCTTATATAGCGTTTTTTGATTAAAAAAGACGCCAGAATACCTACAGCGCCTGAAAAAATGTTTCATAAAGAATGTAAGCGAGTGGACAACTAGATGAGCTATTTACAGAATTGGGCGATAGTTCGCTGTAAAAACGAAACCAAAAAAGAAACCTCTTTCAGGAATAAATTTAAAGACTTAGGTATATTAAGTTCTGCAAAGAGCATAAGAATTGTAAGGTGGATGAGTGGAAACGATGTCACATGAAACCAAATAAACCATGAACCATGTTGGAGGAAGTCTGGTGGTTTGGGACTGTTTCACTTTGTGGCATGTTGGTGTATGTGTTCCCGAGTAGGAAAACACATCCCGGCTGGGCGGAGGTACTTCACGGTAGAGGTACAGGACGTGAAAGTAACGACATTTGAAAGGGCAATGGAAACAGCCTTCAAAGTCTCGTGTCTAGTCAAACACAGTCGAAAAACGTTCCCACCGTGCTGGAATAAAGATCTCTCTAATCTAAGGAAAATGACTAGAGACATTTCCAATATCTGCCTGCCACAGACACAAATTCTGGAAAACTTAAAAATACTGTCCTAAACCCTACAAAAAGCCTGTCAATAAGGTCAAGTCACAGGCCTGGGGGGAGTACTGCAAGTCTATTGAAACTCTAAAGGATGCTGTTAGACATAGAAAAATCCTCTCTAAACAACAGTCCAAATCGTTCTTTATTAAACAAAATAACGATGTATGGGAAGATTCGTCCACAAAGGGACGATATTAATTCAATCATTACAAAATCACAAACGAAAAAATCTCTTGGGCCATTTGCAGCTTCTCTCCATATAAGTCACCAGGTTTAAACGAGATATTACCGATTTTAAAGTTATACCTTGGCTAACGGTGATCTACCGAAACCCGCTTGGACCCAGTTACATTCTCCAGACCTCAAGAAGAAACACACATTTTTCAAAGTCTCAACAGGCCTACCTAAAAAGCAAGTCCACTGAGACCGCTCTGCATGAAGTTGCGCAGATAATCGAAAAATGTACGCACTTCAAGTAACTCATTCTAGCTTCTTTCTTGTAGAGGGTTTTGTTAGCAGATGGATCATATCCATGCTCAAGACGCGCATCACTCAGGCTCAGGTGGGAAACACCATAATAGCCATGACTCTAGATCGAGGCATATCCCAAGGAGGTGGGAGCGTCATATCGCCTCTACCATGGCTCATAGTTATAGACAAAATCTTGAAAGAGCTTGAGAGCATCGGAATTAAGGCAGTCGCTTATGCCGCGGGTGTGGTATCGGGGATGTTCCCCTCGGTAATTAGATAAATCACAGAGAGGGCTCTGGCTGAGCTAAGCGTCTGGGCCTCAGGATGTGGACTTAGTGTAAATCCGAGTAAAACGGAACTGATGCTGTTACCACTAAGTATAAGATGTATGTACATATGTATGTTGGCGTTACAGTCCATGAAGGGTCTGAGCCGAGCTTCTCTCAATCACCCATGTTGTGTGTGATTTCATTTTCCCATAGGTGAAAGGGACCTACAGTTTATTGCCGATTCCGAACAACGAAATAATACATTCATACATACATACATATGTACAAAGTGTTGTATTTAACACATCCACATAATTATGAACTTTGACGCCTTCAATCGTATGAAAACCATGGTACCCCCCTTCCCAGCACACCATCTGAAAAAATGATGCAAAAAATGTCAGATTAGAAACAGAGGTAAAAAAGAGCGGGAAGATGATTAATAAACCTTTTTATCATAAAACATCTTATTCGCCGGATTTTTGCGTTTTGAATTAACGGTGTGGAAAGTTTGATTACCTGCTTTCCAGCAAATAATCTGCTAATCGTTGGGGCCAAAGAGGCTATCGAGGTACAAAAATGTTAAGATGAATGGATCTGTTGTTGCGTAACACGAAGTAAGATGTTTATATATTTCAACGAATTAAGACATCAGTTGCATACTAATATACTGCCCGATAGCGAAAGTCTAGGATTGCCGGTATAAGCGAAGTGAATCAGATATCTAATCCTACTTATAGACGAAGTCTACGGAGTTGAAGAGACGAATTGAATGATTAGAAATCTCACAAGTTGTTAATAAAACTGTGTTTACGGCTGATAATCCTTACATATCAGGACGTGGTTACAACTAGAAATATGGAATGTGTCTAGTAATTATAGACTTCTCCAATCTGATAAACAAAATAAATTAGGAGGACGAGTAGGAGCCAATTTATAAAAAACGTATGAACTAGATATAGGAGAATTACTTGAGTATGTGACGAACAGGCACAATAGACCTGCAAAGTTCGCAGTGCCATATGTTAATGATAGCACTAGCCCCAATTAAAAAAAAAAAATGTGACTAGCAAATTTTCACTAACCGTATCTATCATACATCAGTGTTTCCCAATCTTTTAGATAGGCATACAAATTAAAACATCCACACTATGAAACTGAGTTCAGAGTTAAGAAAAACAAAAGTAATATACAATAGCTACCCAGTCAATCAATGCGAGGGGTGAGCCTGGTGATCTCCCCACAGTTTTTCAAAGCGGGGAATAAGACTTGACACTTCTTCTTCTTCTTCTTAGCGGGCGCTACAGTTCGGGATGAACCTGGGCCTCAACCAACATGCCCCTCCATCTAGCACGATCTTTTGCTAGCCCTTTCCATTGCCGCACACCCACCTGTGTGCGACATCTTAAGTGCTGCCGTCCTCTGCTTCTTCGTCCCTCGGAGTTGGATTCAAAGACTCTCCGAGCTGAAGCTGTGGTGTCCATCCGCTCTACATGGCCCAGCCATTTTAGGCGTTGAATCCGTAGACGCCTGACTAGGCTCATGTCGCTGTACAGCCCGTAAAGTTCGTTGTTGAATCTTCTCCTCCATCCCCCGTCTGCGTTTATAGGCCCGAAAATCACGCGCAAAATCTTTCTCTCGAACCGACCAAGGGCCTCCTCATCCGCTTTTGATAGTGTCCATGCTTCTGCACCGTGCAACAGGACAGGGATGGTAAGGGTTTTATATAGAGTCAACTTTGTCGTTCGGGAGAGGGCTCTATTACTCAGTTGCCTCCTGAGCCTAAAGAAACAGCGATTGGCAAGAGTGATTCTGCGTTTGATTTCGGAACTGTGTCGTTGTTCCAGGTCACAGCGGAGTCACGGTAGACGAAGTCCTTAACTATCTCGAACTTCTACCTGCCAATACAAACGTTCTGGCCAAGACGTCGGTGGTCTAGTTTTGCTCTCGTTTACCGCCAGATCAACTTTCGCCGCCTCGAACTCAATACTCGCAAACGCCTCATTGACATCTCGCTGTGATCTACCTATTATGTCAATGTCGTCGGCGTATGCAAGGAGTTGCAAGGATTTGAAATAGATTGCGCCTCTTGTATTGGCCAGTGATTTTTGCACAATCATTTCCAATATGATGTTGAAGAAATCACACGACAGCGCCTCGCCCTGCCTAAATCCTTTTTTGACATCAAAACTATCGGTAAGGTGTTCACCGATTCTAATGGAGCAGCGAGCATTCTCCAAAGTCATCCTGCAAAGTCTGATGAGTTTAGCAGGTATGGCAAAGGTAGACATAGCGTTGTATATCTCGCCTCTAATTACGCTGTCGTATGCGGCTTTGAAGTCGACAAATAGGTGGTGAGTGTGGACTTGAAATTCATTGGTTTTTTCCAGGATCTGCCGTAGTGTGAAGATTTGGTCTATGGTGGACTTCCCTGGCCTGAATCCGTACTGATAAGGACCTATCAGCTTATTTACAAAAGGCTTCAGGTATTCACACAAAACGGCAGAGAGGATTTTGTAGGCGACGTTAAGGAAACTTATTCCTCTGTAGTTGGCGCAATCAGAGGGGTCTCCTTTCTTGTGGATCGAGCATAAGATGCTGAGACTCCATTCCTCGGGCATGATTTGCTCTAACCATATCTTACAGATGAGCTGGTGCATGCTCCCAACCAGGTCATCCCCAGCTGCCTTGAATAGCTCAGCAGACAGTCCATTTGCGCCAGCAGCTTTATTCGACATGAGTTTTGATATGGCAATCTTAACTTCGTCGAGGTCACGGGGACGGAGTTCTCCGCGGTCTTCGTCGATTAGAAACGGATCATTCTGCCTGACAGCGGTATATTGACTAACATCGCCATTATACAATCTGCAGAAGTGGTTTTTTCATATTCTCAGCATCGACTGCGATTCTCATCCCTGCAGGCTTCCGTTCTGGCTTTATATCCTTGACATGTTCGCTTTATCTGTTATAAAACTTTCGAACGTCACGTCTGTAGTAACACCTCTCCAAATCCTCAATCGCGCGCCCCTCGTGCTCCTTCTTCCTTCTCCTGAGAAGATTATGCTCTTCCCTTCTTTTTGACTCATAGACCTCACGAGCTGCTCTTGTTCTTTTATGCAGAGAGGCCTTATATGTATCTTGCTTCGCTGTATGAATCCTCCTGCACTCGTCATCGAACCAGGTGTTTCTTCGTGGTGGAGTCTTGGAACCCAAACTACGGATGCAGAGCTTTTCAGGGCTTGTTTGCAGAGGCTCCACTGCTGTTCTATTGATAGCGTGGAGGATTCAGGTGTATTGAAGAGCTTAAGGGAGACGCGATCGGTAAAAGCGCGAATGGTTTCTGGCGATAGTAGTTTTCCAACGTCATAACTTTGTATTCTTACTCTCCTCCGTATCCGTAGGCGCATCTTGGCTACTACAAGATAGAGGTCCGAGTCGATGTTAGCCCCTCGGAAAGTTCGAACATCAAGAATAGTGGAGGATTGTCTGACGTCGATCGCGATGTGATCCATCTGGTTGGTGGTCGATTGATCAGAAGACCGCCAGGTGCCTTTGTGCATATCGAGGTGCGGGAAGCGCATACTGGCTAGAAGGAGATTTCGCCCCGTAGCAAGATCAATCAGCCTGTGTGCGTTATCGGAGGTGGTCTCGTGTAGCCTATGTTTGCCCATGACTCGTTCAAAGATGCTTTCTTTACCCAGCTAAGCATTGAAGTCTCCTAGTACAATTGATCGTAGAACTCATCTTTGGCGGAGTCATCCTTGTCTTCCGTGGGGGCGTGGATGTAGATCAGGCTGATGTTAAACAATTTAGCCTTGATACGGATCGTTATGAGGGGGTGGCCGTGGTGCAGTGGTTAACATCATCGACCGCCGAGCGAAAGGTTTATGGTTCAAATTCGCTTCATAGCCAAGAAAAAGTAATTCCTATACGGACAAAAAATATACAACGCAGTTGTGAATGGAAAGTGAGCAGACGTACTGCTGCAGGTACAACACTCACAGTATATGGTCAACCGAAATTCATCCTCTGCGTATGCAATACTAAAGTGCTTGAACGAATTACTTCGGACTATAACCAACGCGGAATTTGGTCGGCTCTCGCCCTATCTAGGTCTAGAACAACCACCCCTGAGAGTAGTGAACGAACATCAACCACCCCAACCGCTGCACTCCATTCAGGTTGTGTGTGTCAACACATCATATGAAAATATAAAAAAAAAACTCTTGAACCTGCGCGAGTCTCTAAAAAAAAAAAAAAAAAAAAAAAATGAGGCGTTCGCTCAACTGCCGAAAGCTTAGGACTTTTTGCCTTTGTCCACCTCGAACAGCAAATCTGTATCCAAACAATCGTTTTCCATTCTCCTTCTCCCTACAGCAGTCGCCGTAGTACATATCGCAGTTTTTCATCCGCTTTATACCCGGTCCATTCCATCGCATTTCCTGGATGGCGGTTATGTCCAAGCCGGAACAGGTGAATTTTGTTTTAAGGCTACTGTCGCAAGAGAGTTCATTGAGACTCTCTTCTGATTAACTTCTATCTCTTATCTTACATCGAGGAGCAAGGAAGGAAGGAGGAAGGAAGAAATGGGTCGCCGGAAGCCAGGTTATTTTAGACTGGGACGAAATTATCAAAAACACCAGCTCCTTGTAGAAAACAACAATCAGCACCATAAAGTGAACGAACGTGTCCTTGGGGCTATCGGTAAATTGTCCAATAAAATTAACTGGATCATCAACGACACTAATGGCGAAAGATCGGTAGCGGATATCCAAAAGTTTATGCGGGGCATCTTGGATAAGGTTCTGCTAATGAAGGGAAAGCAAATGAGATAGTACGAGCGTGGCAGATGGCCAAAAACGGCATCGTAAATACGAACTTACTAAGTCACGACGAGATGAACTTACTGGTGAATGAACTCGATACCCTCCTATGCGAAAACGAGATTGAAGCAGTCGAATTTGGAATGCAATCCGTCTACACAAACGGTTCAACTCTATTGTACGTCTTGTCAATGCCGAATGTGAAAAGGGAATACTACAACTTGATGCTAATAAACCCAACAACAGACAAGTTAGCATCGAATATGTACCAGTATGAGGGCGTCGTGGCGCAGTGGTTAGTGTGTTGGACTCTGGCGCACGATGAGCGAGTTCGGATCCCGATAACAACAACGCCATGGAATGTTTATTTCGCGGCGTCCCTCCTCGGCCGGATACTGGCAAAACCCCCCATAGTATTCTTGCCAAGAAAAAGCTTCTCGACTCAAGCCGTTCGGAATCGGCATTAAACTGTAGGTCCCTTTCACCTGTGTAAAAAAAAAAAACAAGTCACACACAACATGGGTGATTGAAAGAAGCTTGGCTCTGGCCCTTTATGGGCTGTAATGTCACCAAAGCAATCAAGTAAAGTGAGCGTGGTAACAGCGAACATGCGGGGGATAAAACACCTGTGTCAGCGTGGAAAAAACGAATATGCGAGGCGATGAGCGTAAGTCAGGCAGATCGAGATGACAGTTCGCTGTCACGATTAGTACCATATGTTCCCAATAAAGATTAATCCTAATTCGTTGGCCTCTTCTTTTGGAAATCGAACAATTGGACCAGCATCAAGGCTGGCGTTCGCAATTTTTTCTGGACTACCCTGACGGGAATCCTTTAACTGGTTCCTTTATGGATGTAAATATTTTGAAATTTCATGCTGACAGCACGAAGACTCAGTTCTGTCACGAAATTGTATGTAGGTACGTTGTACGTATGTGTGTAGTGGAATTTTCGATTATCTTGAGAACTAAGGATGATATTGACATGAGGTTGGGTTCGTTCCACGCGTAATTACGCAACTTAGAACTGAGTGCGCCTTCAGCTAAATCGGTCCAGCCCTTTTTTGTTAGAAATTAAATAACACCCGACGTTGGTTGATTGCGGTGGTCGGACAATAACCGATACATATGAGATTGCTCGGACAGTCTTGTGGTTGGGTAAGAAAACGCACACTCATGAGCTGCTCGTGAGTGTGCACTACCCAACGAGCAGTTATTAAACGCACGCGCTCATGAGTAATTGACTGCGAGCATTTTAATTTTCATTCACAAACACGAGAGTGTGTGTGCATTTATGGAAACTCACCCCTGTGTGCATTTCATATGTCCGTTAAAGAAAACACATACTTATATGCACTCTGTCGGGTGGGTTCTGTTTAATGCATATGTGGAGTGCGCACATGGGGTGAGTTTCCATAAATGCACACGCTCGCGTTCGTGAGCCAAAATGAGTTGATTTACTGCTCGGGAGTTGTTTACTTACGAATTCCTTGACCACTTTAAAGTTATCTCCGCCTATGGTGACGTTCTGGTCAATACGTCGGTGTTGACCGTCTCTTTTAGATGAAAGCAGATATTTGGTCTTACCCTCATTAACTTTGGGACCCTTCTTAGCCGCTTCTCTCTCAATGCTTACAAAGGCCTCATTGACGTCTCGCTCTGTCCGTCCAATCACGTCAATGTAGTCGGCGTACTCAAGCAATTGCGTAGACTTGAAATAAATCGTACCTCTTGTGTTGGCCAGTGACTCTTGCATGATCTTTTCAAGCACGATGTTGAAAAAGTTGCATGACAGCGCGTCACCTTGCCTAAATCCTTTTTTAACATCAAAGGTCTCGGTTTGCTCATTACCGACCTTAATAGAGCAATGAGAATTCTCCATTGCCATCCTGCACAGTCGGACGAGTCTGGCAGGGGTGCTAAAACTAGACATGGCTTTGTATAGCTCATCATAATACTTTAGTCTAAGATGGCTTGATTTTCTATAAGGTTAAACGAGAAATCTTCAGCAATCGAAATTGCACACGCACGTGAGCAGTTTATGAGCAATAGATTGTTTAACGTGCGCACATGAGTGTGCGTTTTCTTACCCTGGGTTATATGGAACGACAGCAAATAGGCGGCTTGATGCCAGCAACAAGCAGTGTTTTCAAGCGGTTCGCCATCTAAGTACTGACCGCACCCGATGCTGGTTGATTGTGGTGATCGGACGAGGACCGATTCATTACCCATTATCCTACCGAAGCTAACAGAAAGAGCTAGTGACCTTGAAACACCTGAACAGATCTTCCCAAATCTTCCCAGATCTTCACGTTCGATGGCACAGACAGACACACAGACATCTCAAGCTTATAACATTCCTCTTTTTTCGTCAGGGGTCCGATTTTGCTGAAGACGCACTCAGTTCTAAGTTGCGTAATTACGCGTGGAACGAACCCGACCTCATGTCAATATCATTGTAGTGTAACCACCAAATCAAAACACTTCCTACACATTGCGACCCAAAAAGATATACACTGGACGGCACTCGCCAAAAGCGCCGACATCGTATGAAGACAGGCAGAAGGAATTGGAACGTAAACATTACCACGTCCACTGCACTGTGTGTCACCAGTGATATTCGATGCGAAGCATATCGCTTAATGTGTCATCTGGTGAATTGACCCTTTGTGGAGTTAAGTGCAGCACAACAAAAATGACAACCCACATCCTATCATTGGAAATCGATATGCGTTGGAAATGCTAGCGGGAATCAGTATATAAGGATCACAATTTTCAAAATGAAATCAGAATTAATTTAGAAGCCAAATTGCTCGGCAAGTCTATTCCGTTCCATGCCGGACACCACTATAGGTCGACCCTTTCTCTATTGGGAAGCGTATTGCTCTAAAACACTAACGCTAATTCCACAGCTTAGAAGGGGTTACATGGCAACCCTGCTATGCTGATGCTATCTCATTACATCATCCTTGGTTCTCAAGATGTATGTATGTATGTATGTTGGCGTTACAGTCCATGAAGGACCTGAGCCGAGCTTCTCTCAATCACCCATGTTGTGTGTGATTTCATTTTCCCATAGGTGAAAGGACCTACAGTTTATTGCCGGTTCCGAACGGCGAATTTCGAGAAGCTTTTCATGACAATTTTACTACAGGGTGTTTTGTCAGAACCCCGCTGAGGAGAAACGCCGTGAAAAACACGTTCGATGGATGACGTGGCTGTATCGGGATTCGATCCCGTGTCATCGGCGTCAGAGGCCAACACACTACCCACTGCGCCACAGTGCTCTCGCACTGTTCTCAAGATAATCCCGGCTAAAGTTCAGCACACACACAGACACCTCTATAAAAACCTTAGATTTTGATTCTGGAGACCTTGAAAGGTGGAGATATGTATGTCAAAATTTGGAATTTGCAAAATCGGTCCCATTGGGAAGTTGGCAAATTGATCCCCATTGGCGTGAAAATCTTCTGATACGACACAAACGTAATTGGTACCTAGCACATACTATGTAACTTTGATTCCATGACAAATCAATCTGTGCTATCACGTCATCACGCAAGATTCACTCTAAGTGGGGAAGCCTAGTAACTACCAGAGTAGTTACCAAGGGAACCCCGCAAGGTGGGGTCCTCTCACCTCTTCTCTGGAATGGAGTTGTAAACGAACTACTAATCAAACTGGAGAAAGAAGGCCTGGACGTTGTTGCCTACGCCGATGATGTTGCCATCACAATCTCAGGTAAATACCTATCTACACTGAATGACCGCATGCAAACGGCATTCTCACTTCTGTGCAAATGGGCGCATAGTAACGGGCTCAGGATTAACCCAAAGAAAACGGAGCTCGTGCTTTTTACCAAAAAGCACACAATCCCGGAAAACTGCCCTATCACTCTGCTCGATACCAGGTTAGCCTATTCCCCCAGTGCCAAATTCCTTGGCATTATACTCGATAGGAAATTGACTTGGAAGAGCAACACAACTGAAAGAGCAGAAAAAGCAACAATAGCTCTCTACACATGTAAGAAAGCCCTAGGAAAAAAGGGGGGTTCAATCCCAAGATTACCCTATGGCTCTACATCACGGTCGTTAGACCCATACTAATGTATGGAGTGATAGTCTGGTGGACTGCACTAGACAAGACAACATACCACAAACAACTCGAGAAGGTACAAAGGAGGGCATGTATGCGCATTACCGGGGCCCTCAGGCACACACCAACGGCTGCGCTTAACATGATACTAGACCTTACACCACTCGACATTTTTGGCAAGCAAATTGCCACACACACGGCCATAAGACTAAGAGCCAACTCGAAATGGGCGAGCTATGTCACTGGCCACTCCTCCATCCTGCAAAACAGGATAACTATGACAGAAAACCTAGACCACACAGAACCCACCATAGTCTTGGACAAAAACTTTACGATGATTTATCCGGACAGGAAGAACTGGACCCGCCAAACTCAACCGCGCAGAAACTGTGTGGATTTCTACACTGACGGGTCTAAAACCAAAGACGGGGTGGGCAGTGGAGTTTTCTGCAAACAACTCAAGCTACATAAAGCTCTAAAATTACCAGATCACTGCAGCGTGCTCCAGGCGGAACTGTTGGCAATAAAAGAGGCTTTGTCTTGGCTGAAGTGGAACGTAATATCAACCACGGATATTCGCATTCTCACAGACAGTCAAGCAGCCTTAAAGTCGCTGGAGTCCTATGTGTACACATCAAAATCTAGTCTCGACTGTCGCAGATCTCTTAACGAGATGGCAGAACAGTTCAACATACAACTTATCTGGGTACCAGGACACAGCGACATTACAGGTAATGAAAAAGCCGACACACTCGCTAAACTAGGAACGACGCTACAATCAATCGTGGCTTGTGAGGGAGTACCCCTTACAACCATTAAACATAATCTGACCAATCTCGCCAGGACCGAGACGAACCTGAGATGGACACAGGGACATACCTGCGTCATCACCAGGCAAATCTGGCCTCGGCTGGACAGTCAACGCACAAGGAGTATAATCTCCCTAAAAAGAACTGACTTCTGCAAAGTCATCGGTGTCATCACAGGACACTGCCTCATTGGCAGTCACGCACAAAAATTAGGAATAGTTCCAAATGTTTTCTGCAGAAGCTGTCAGGACGAGGAGGAGGTTGAATCCATTCACCACCTTCTCTGCGCCTGTCCAGCTCTCTGCAATTTCAGGAAACGTTTCCTAGGCTCTTACTTCCTTAACGATCTGACAGATGTTCAGAAAGTAGGGATACTTGATCTTCTTAACTTCTTAAGAAGCACAAAATGGTTCCACGAATAGGGGGGTAAAACCCCCTCGTAGCTGCACAACGGGCCTCCCAGGCCTATGTGCATTCTTCTCAACTCTGGGAAGGCTACGACCCTACCTACCTACCTATCACCTCATTCAAATTCATTTTTCCACTCAACCTCATAACCCATAACAATAGAATATCTTTCGACAAATCAAAGGCAAATGCTAATTAACCACTTTTTGGCACCGTGCGAATACATCAATAGCAATCAAATAATCATCATCACTCCTTATGATCGTAATTATGTATATCATGATATCAGCGTATGGTCATCACACATTCAAACAAATATAGCCCATCACTTCAAAGCTCACACATCACAACGCTTTCAAGCATCGCGCTCAACCTAACATAATCCACCTCCATGGACCGAGCATGGCCGGCGAATAATTATTTCCAAAGTTGAATAAATTAAAAACAAACGAAACATGTTGTTCATCGATCTGAAGTCGATAATACATCTTTATTGTAGGGGACACTACCTATAATCATATCTTAATTAGTTGCTGGTGACCCGGGTACTGTGTCGAAATTTCTTCGATGGCATAGATGCCATCGAGTTCGATACTACATCGGCCATCAGACGAAGGCTGACATAGAAATAACGACCGTCGCTTTTGACTAATCCAGCCTTTGAAAACGCGCCATGTATTACCATACGTTCGTATATCTAGTATCTGCTCGAATGATCACCAGAGGATAGATTTGTACATATTAACCGATCTAATCTGTTTTACTGCAGCTCTGCTTGGGTGCGAGAATAGGTTGTCGAGATAACATTAAATACTTAGTAAGCATTCGACTGATGATTATAATTACTTATTGCCTAAACAGACAAATGAATTTACTGTGAAAAGTGGAAAAGTTGCTTTTGAAGGTGAATAGTCTGTCATTTATGAAATACAAATGGCAATGCCATCTTGCACAACAAGGTGACAAGTTATAATAGATGTAAATATGTGCATATGCACTGCATTCAGATAAATGAATGCATGAATTCTGGAAAAAAATTAATGAAATTATATCATAGTCACCTTTAGGCGTGTAAACATAGCTTAGTATCGGGCCAACAATCGTTGGCTCTATCGTCCGATTTATACAGTGCCGCTCATTTAAATAAAGCCGGAGGGGGGAGCATCAATTAGATCGCTTGCAGAGCGGAGTGGGCGGTGTAATGGCTTGGGGAGCCTTAGGCTGGGTTAGGTTGTGTACTTACTTATTTACTTATCAGGCCAGCGATCCATGGAGGATTTGGGCCTAAGCTATAGCTGCCTTCCATCCTTGACGGTCCCGGGCACGCTGCTTCCAGCTGTCAAGACCAAGATGTCTTACATCCTAATGTAATCGCTACTTGGTCTTTATACCGGAGGTTCGGTATTCCCCTTCTTCTCGAACCAGGAGGCTCGGAGTCGAAGACCCTCTTAGCTGGAGCGTTGATGTCCATGCGCTCGATGTGGCCGAGCCAGTGTAGTTGACGGATCCTTGCCTTCCGGCCTACATCCACATCTTGGTACAGCTCGTAGAGTTCGCGGTTGTGTCTTCTTCTCCATTCACCTTCCTCACAGACAGGACCAAATATCCGGCGCAGAATTTTTCTTTCGAAAGAACCCAAAATCAGCTCCGCTGTCCTGCTTATCGTCCAGCTTTCGGCTCCGTACAGCAAGACTGGGAGCATGAGCGTTTGGTAATGCATGACTTTGGTCTTTCGAGTGAGGGGTTTTGACCCCAGTTGTTTGGACAAGCCGAAGTAGCAGCGGTTGCCAAGGGCGATTCTATGCCGGATCTCCACTGTGGTCTCATTCATGGAATTTACGTTTGCCCCGAGGTAGAAAAACTCCTTAACTACCTCGAAATTGTTGCTGTCAATTGTTATATTTTGTCCGAGGTGGTGAGCGACGGATTGGTTTTTGCTTGACAGCATGTATTTCGTTTTGTCCTCATTGATCTTAAGACCAACTCGTTTCGCCTGTTCTTCAATCGCCGTGAATGCTTCCACAATGCCACGGCGAGAACACGCGATGATGTCGATATCATCCGCGTATCCTAGCAGCTGGATGGACTTGTAAAAGACAGTGCCTTCCCTGTTGACGCCTGCCCGTCGCACTTTCTGCTCCAGCACCAGGCTGAGGAAGTCACATGACAGCCCATCTCCTTGCCGAAATCCGATCCATGTTTCGAATGGTTCCGAGGTCCTAGAACCGAGTTGCACGGTGCATCGCGTGTTTTTTAGCGTGGCGCGACACAACTGGATCAGTTTTACCGGGATCCCGAATTCGGCCCTCCCACCAAACAGTTCTTCACGATGAATGCTGTCGTATGCGGCTTTGAAATCGATGAAAAGATGGTGTGTATCGACTCGAAATTCGTTGGTCTTTTCCAGGATTTGTCGAAGTGTGAAAATTTGGTCTATAGTTGATTTGCCGGGCCGGAAGCCGCACTGGTAGCTGCCGATTAGTGCGGTGCAAAACGGCTTTAGACGTTCACACAATACGCTGGACAGGATCTTGTATGCGACATTGAGCAGGGATATACCTCTATAGCTCTTGCAAGAGGTAGGATCGCCTTTTTTGTAGATGGGGCATATAGAGCTGGTATTCCAGTCGTCGGGCATGCTTCCATCTTCCCAAATTCTGCAGATGATCTGGTGCATACTCCCTACCAGAACATCGCCGCCAGCCTTGAAGAGCTCTGATGGCAAGCCATCGGCTGGAGTTGGGATTTCCTCGGTCCCTACCACTCTCTCTTGGTCATGCTCGTTAAGCAGCTGCTGGAAATGCTGCTTAAATACATCCACTGTTCCCTGCGGGTCGGTGACAAGATAACCTTCGCAGTTTCAAAGAGCATGGGTGCCCTTTTTGAAGCCTCTTGCAAGCCTTTGTAAAAGGCTCGTGTTTTATGTTTATCCCTAGACTCCTCGATGTCCTTGAGCTGGGAGGCTGCGAAGATTCTTTTCTTTTGTCGCAGTAGTTTTTTCTCCTCCCTTCTTCTGGCTCGGTACTCTTCATGCGCTGCCCTGGTTTTCCTCTGCAGCACCTTTTGGTACGCCTCGTCGGTTGCTGCCTTTTTCTGCTCACACTCGCCATCATACCACGGGTTTCTTGTCGGGGGTGGTAGGTATCCTAAGGTGGTTTCGGCTACTTCCTGAATGGCTGAGCGGCAATGCAGCCACATATTATTGGCATTTGTGTTCGACGTAGGCATACCGTAGAGTCTTTCGCTCAGCTGCTTCCTGTAGACTCTGGCAACATCCGGTGTGCTCAGGCGCCCAATGTCGAACCTCCTTCTGATTGGCTGGTGCAGCTTTCTAACATTGGACAGTCGAGCTCTGAATCTTGCTGCTACGAGGAAGTGGTCAGAGTCGACCTTTGCCCCTCTGAATGTTCGCACATCCAGGATGTTTGACGAGTGCCTTGCGTCAATGAGCACATGGTCGATTTGGTTGGCGGTTCGACCGTCCGGAGGTTGCTGTGTGGATTCGCTTGCGAGGGAATCTCGTGCTACTTATCACCGCATTACGAGCTGTCGCAAAGTCAGCGAGTCGGAAGCCGTTAGCTGTTGTTGTATCGTGGACGCTGTGCTTTCCGATCACTCCGCCAAGGGTGTTCTCCTTACCGATTTTGGCGTTGAAGTTCCCGAGCACGATTTTTACATCGTCCTCCGGACAAGCTCCGTAGGCGTTGTCCAGGAGGTCATAGAAGTCCTCCTTGATAGGGTCTTCAGCCTCGTCGGTAGGGGCGAGTGCACATATAAGGCTGATGTTATAAAATCTGCCTCTGATGCGGATCACAGCCAGGCGATCACTTATAGGTTTAAAGTCGATGACCTTCGACCTTAACCGCTTTCCCACGACAAATCCGCATCCCAGTAAGTGCAACCTTTTGTGACAGCTGTAATAAACGTCGCAATTTTTCTTCCTAATCATACCGTTTCCTATCCAGCTTATTTCCTGGACCGAAGTAATATCCGCCTTGTACTGCGTGAGGATTCCTTCTAGTTTATGAGCAGCTCCGGGAGTTTACAGGGTTCTGACATTCCAGGAGCATACCCGCAAATCGTGTTCCTTTTTCGTGCGTTGTCGTCGTCGAGTATCCGTCCGTGTATCTGAGGCATCTTGCTCATTCATAACTTATCTTTTTTTACGTGGGCGGATTGTTAGCCCGCCGCACAACCGCCATTCTGGTCGGGGTTTTGTAGCTGCATACGTTTGTTCACCTCCCAACGGTTGTTGAAGAGACTATCCAGAGGGCGCCGCGAGGAGGCCGTATGTCAACTTGACCCGGGCATTTAAACAGGGATCGTTGCTGGCATCCCGCCAGGTTGAGAGCGATCAACAACTTTACCCTTTATGTCCGAGCCCATGCCCTCTTAGGTTAGGTTAGGTTAGGTACATGGGTGCCCTATTGACGAAAAGTCAAGACTCACGTAGACTACGTAGAGTCCTTTCTGCCCAATTGATTTATTTACACCGCTGATACCTATACATTCACCGTTGAGCTGAACCATCCAGACGAGGATAAGAATCGCAGCATTTTGTTCAGCCCAATATTACCTACCTCTGCTAGTCCCGAAAGGAAGTATCTTCCTTGGAATGTATTCCATTTTTGGGCTGGCGCCGGACGTTCGCACAGCAGGTGACGAATGGATTCAATTTCCTCTTCATCCCTGCAGCTTCTGCAGAAGTCATTGTAGGGCTGGCCTAGTCGAGCTGCATGGTAGGATAGCGTGCAGTGCCCGGTGAGGGCACCGACTGCCAGTCGAATATTCCCACGATTGAACTTTAGCAGATTTTCCTTATTGGCTTATTGACTTTCACTAATAGCTCCGTCTCTATCTCCCTGTAAAGCGCACTGAGTGGTGCTTTGGCCTCAGCTGAGATCTGCGCTAAGTTTGCACTTTATCCCAGCCTAGCCAGCTCGTCCGCCCTCTCGTTTCCAGAGATATTCACATGACCAGGTACCCAGCAAAGGGTCACCTCATTTACATTCGATATCTTTTCTGACTTCTCTTTGCACAGTTTGACGAGTTAGGATCCAAACTCAAACATGCTGCCTGCAAAGCCTTAATGGCTGCCTGGTTGTCAACATAGATGCTGATCCTTTTTCCTGCCTGCCCTTTGAACCTTTGGCACACTCTGAAGATGACATTTTTTCGCAAGCGCTTTCCACCAGACAACCGAGCCATAGACTAGAATAGGTCTTACCACCGCAGTGTACAACCAATGTACTAACCTCGGTTTTAGGGCCTACGTCTTTTCAAAGGCTACCTTGCACGAATATAGTGCCACTTAGGCCTTTTTGATTCTTTCCTCAATATTTACTCTCCAACTAAGCTTGGAGTCCAAGATTATGCCAAGATATTTGGCAGATTTTCCAGGGATCAGATCTATACCATTCATTCGGGGGTAATATAATAATCGCTTCCTTGAATTCCTGTGGTCTTATCCCGGTTTCCATAATATTATTAAATGTGAATGTCAGTTTGTTGACCAGCTCTGCAGTGCCGTACTTATACAATTCAGTTGGTATGCCATTCGATCCGAGTGCTTTTCCGTCCTTAAGCCTCGCTATAGCCGAAATCACTTCCTGATAGCTTATTGAAGCATCAAGAACTTCATTATAGAAGCCTGGAGCTCCATATTCGAAATTCACTTTCTCGCTGGCGGGATTCAAAAACATATCGAAATGAGTGGCCAAAAGATTCGAGCTCAAGCTAGCGTGAATGGAAAATTGTTTGCAATTTAGATGTTTTACCAGGTTCCAAAATTCCCTGGAATTCCTACATAGAGCTACTCGTTCCGCTTTTGTTTCAAAGAATACTGTTTTTTTATGCTTGCATATTGCTTTATAAGCCCTATTCGATAGAGAGTACTGATTCTTGAAATAAGCGTTGCTATAGATCCTCTAGCTCTCAACCAACCAAACGATAATTCCCTAGCTTTTCTGCAGTCAGTATCAAACCATGGCGCGACGAAGTTCCGCCGGGTGTTATTATTAGCCGTCACAGCTGGGTCCCAGAGGTCGCAGTTCCTTTTGCCCAGCAGTGCGTTATCCAGCCTTGATTAATACTCCGTCTTCTTTGTCGGCCTGCATTTTAATGGATGATAACTGGGAAGTGGCCTGAATATAGTGCATTCTCTACTTTCATGTCTACCATGTGCTCATTCCATTCACTGCCCACGAGACTATAGTCTATCACAGAGCTGCCCTGACCTGCCATAAAAGTGCATTCGCCATCCGTATCTGACAAGCTTGCACCGTTTTGGATTCTTAACCCGTATGTATCACAGAGGTCAGTCAACAAGCTGTAGGCCTCTTGCATTACATATTGTGTCCTTTGATTTTCGCTCGATTCCTAGTATTGCGTTTTCATATGTTGCCAACACCAGCTATCTCTTGTATTCAAATGAACATTTTAAATTTATCCGTCAGCTGATGTTCAACTTACGACTGTAACACCAACAGCTTCCAAACTACTCTATAAATCAATTTCACCAAGCCATTAGTAGCACGAGTACCATTTGTATGCCTAACCCCAACCTTCTTGCGATTACCTCAATACCACTATCTCAGATTACAATTTATTCATTGTATTCAAAATCCGAATTTGTAATAACGATTGCCGAATGCAATGGGTGGGACAAGGGAAAGATATGATTTTTATCTTTTTTATAAACAATGGAACTTTATTTTTCTTTGTTTATATCTAAATGTTTAACACTTTTTTGGTTGTCTAACTTTAGACAGAATCACGATTACTATTATATAACAATGCAACGAATAAAGCGGATAATTTGTTGCATCCTTAGTGCTGGTAAGCATTGGGGGGCAAGTAGGATTCGTCGGGGGTTCGTCGACCGCCCAAGTTGTAGTCATAACCACCGTTGGAAGCAACACCATCCAGAGCACCAATGACCGAGCTGACGGGAGCACTTCCTTGATCAGAATATTCGCTGGTACCACCAAGTTTATCGTATTGACCTAGGGTGTAAATGCAAGTGAAAGTCAGCACTTCGAAAATGTTTTTGGGTTACATACCTTGGATCTCCTTTTGAGCCAATGCAGCTTCCTCGGGTGTCTTGTATTTGATGAAGAATACCTCTGGTTTGCTGGGTTGAGTTGGTGCTGGAGTAGCAATATCGTTGATTTCCAATTCCTTCTCTTTCTGGCTGAGAACGTAGATGACTGTCTTTTCTTCTTGTGGAGCATACTCGGCCGTTAAGTGAACATTTCCGACATTCGATGCTGGAGCCTTTATGAAAACGACACGGTAATTCTTTTGTGGGCGTCCAATTACGAAATGTTTATTCCTTGTGATAGCATCATGTTCCTCAGGAGCAGAGTGCAAGTAAAATTGTTTATTGATGATCGGTTCGGGAGGTGGCGTTGCCGGTGGCAGATACTTGTTACCACCATGTGATGATAGAGGAGCTGAAACTTGAACGGGAAGTCTGCTAGATCCTGCCAATGGTAATCCTTCACTTTGATAGTTGTATTGAGGACGAGCGCAGGCCGCGACAAGTAATGTACCGAATACGAATAAAGTACGCATTTTTAATTGAGTGGAATCACAAAACTTTTCAAATGGATTGAATTCGAGAGACCGAATATGCTATACGACGCAAAGTAGCTCGTTAACTGATGCTTAAGATAGTGCAAACATTCAACTTATATACGAAATTTCATCTTACAAAGTAAGACTGCTCCCTGCAGACGATTGGTGGTACAATGGATTGATGATTCACAGAAGAGATATCGTTGTTGTTGCTACTGTGGATTGTCGTTCGACTGCATAAATTTTAAAATTTGCCCTGAAGACCAAATAAGATACAAAAAATACCAATACACCTTACATATCAATTTGGCTTGCATTCAAATGGAACTAATAGCTCTCGAATGCCGATAAACTTAACTTTTTAAGGTTGTGGAGCTGTGGTTGGCTGGACAGGTCTGGTCATTCGTTCAGAGATTAATCAGAAATTCAAAAATTTAATTAACAAGAAAAAAGAAATACAAAAAAGACAAATGTGCATACCGCCGAGAGTTGGAATGGTATGATTCGTATTGTATTTCAGTCGGAATATTTCACTGAAGATCGTTTTGCTAACCAACTAATTCTAATTTATGGAATTAAGTGCAAAATTATTTTATTATGTGTTTAGATATGCCATTAGATCGGCGTCTTTTTGTGTTTCGTAGCTCGTAAAGAAAATAACCATTTAGTGACGGCATGGTTCGTCGAGGAGGGCAAGGTACATATGACATATTTGGCTATCATCATAATCAGTTAATGCTCATATTTATGGACATAACCCCATTGACAGTTGCGTCTGGTAATGGGTTGTGTTGGGTATCTGAATATTGTATTGTTATCGGCATCTCATAGGGTTGAAGGGAAATGGGTTTTGCTATCTTACATTCTTGAAAAAATTGTCTATCAATAGCATTGATGAGCAGAAAAGAAAGCAAATGGTGTTGGTTTTTTCTCTTTTTAGATTATGGTGACACAAATAGCAAACATGATGAATGTACTTACGTACCAATAACAAAAATTAGCAATTAAACATGAATATGGACGAAATTAAAATTGTTATCTGGAACGCGAACGGTCTACAACAGCACGCAAACGAACTGAAACACTTCGTTAAAGCCAACTCTGTGGACATTCTGCTTATCTCAGAAACACGTTTTACAGACAAAAACTACTTTCAGATACCCAAATTCAAAACGTACCAGACAAACCATCCTGACAACAAAGCGAATGGGGGCTCAGCTATACTAATACGACAGAAAATTAACTCGCTCGAGCTCCATAATTACAAAACCGACCATATACAAGCCACCACTATTCAAATTGAAGACTTATATGGACCACTTAATATATCCGCACTTTACTGCCCTCCAAAACACATAATAACAATAGACCAATACAAACAATATCTATGTACTCTAGGAAAAAGATTGATTGCAGGAGGGGACTTTAATGCAAAGAATACCGACTGGGGCTCAAGAATAACAAATAAGAAGGGTACGACACTACTGAGATCATTAAACTCAAACAATATAAGCTTCCTGAGCACAGGAGAACCAACCTACTGGCCCAGCGACATTAAAAAGAAACCTGATTTAATAGACTTTTGCATTTATAAAAATATTCAGAGAACAAACTTAACAGCCAAACCCTGTCTTGACCTCTCATCCGACCACTCTCCCATCATCGTAACTTACCAAACTAAAGTCACCCCAACCATGAACATTACTCGACTTTGTAACAAAAAAACTGACTGGAGTACAGCACACGATTTTCCCACCTCGATATACACAAAGGCACCTGGCGGTCGTCAGATCAATCAGTCACCAACCAGATTGACCACATCGCGATTGACGTCAGACACTCCTCCACTATTCTTGATGTTCGCACTTTCCGAGGAGCGAACATCGATTCAGACCACTATCTTGTAGTAGCCAAGATACGTCAGCGCATAACACGAACACCGCGGAGTAGAGTTAGAACACCAAGCTATGATGTCGGAAGGCTACTATCGCCGGAGATCGCCAGTGCTTTTGCCAACCGCGTCTCCCTTAAGCTTTCCGATACACCTCAATCCTCCACTCAGTCAGTAGAGCAACAATGAAGCCTGTGCAAACAAGCCCTGAAGAGCACAGCAACGGAAGTGCTGGGCCTTAAAGCTCAATCACGACGAAACACCTAGTTCGATGACGAGTGTAGAAGGATTCATGCGGAAAAGCAGGAGGCATACAAAGCCTCACTACACAAAAAAACAAGAGCGGCTCGTGAGCTCTTCGAGCTTAAGAGAAGGGAGGAACATAAGCTTCTCAAGAGAAAAAAGAAAGAGCACGAGAAGCGGGCGATTGAAAACTTGGAGAGGTGCTATTGCAGGCACGACGTTCGAAGATTTTATCAGCGGATAAAACGAATGTCTCAAGGCTATAAAGCCCGAACGGGGGCTTGTAAGGATGAGAACGGACACCTAGTAGTAGAATCGCAGTCGATGCTGAGAATTTGGAAAAACCACTTCTGCAGACTGTATAACGGCGATGACAGCCAACATGACGCCGTCAGGCAGAATGATCCATTTTTTAACGACGAAGATCGCAGAGAATTCCGTCTCCCTGACCTCGACGAAGTTGAGATTGCCATGTCGAAACTCAAGTCGAATAAAGCTGCTGGCGCAGACGGACTGTCTGCTGAGCTCTTCAAAGCGGCTGGCGGTGAGCTGGTTAGGAACATGCACCGGCTCATCTGTAAGATATGGTCAGAGGAAAGCATGCCCGAGGAATGGAGTCTTAGCATTGTTTGCCCGATCCACAAAAAAGGAGATTCCTTGGACTGCGCCAACTATAGAGGAATAAGTCTCCTTAATGTCGCATACAAGATCTTCGCTACCGTTTTGTCTGAACGCCTGAAGCCATTCGTAAACAAGCTGGTAGGTCCTTATCAGTGTGGCTTCAGGCCAGGGAAGTCCACCATCGATCAAATCTTCACACTACGGCAGATCCTGGAGAAAACCAATGAATTTCAAGTCGATACACACCATCTATTCGTCGACTTCAAGGCCGCATACGACAGCGTAATTAGAGACGAACTATATAACGACATGTTTACTTTTGACATCCCTGCTAAGCTCATCAGACTATGCAGGATGACCCTGGAAAATGCTCGCTGCTCACATCAACCACCCATCCTAACTCGAAACAAAACGTGGTCTAGATCTAACTTAGAAAAGGCTACAACACTAGCGACGTTCTTTGCCAAAACCTTTACAAACGAAAAAGACCAAAAACCCCACAACTTAAACTTTGAAAACAGTAATGAAAACATGTTGATTAAACCGACCACTACAAATGAACTAAGGTATCTCATTAAATATAAAACCAAAGCCAAAAAGAGTACTGGCTATGACCTAATACTTACTTACTTAGGTGGCGCTACAGTCCGTGGTGAACCTGGGCTCAACCAACAAGCGTCTCCAGCCGGCACGATCTTTGGCCAGCTGTTTCCAGTGCCGCATGCCCAGTTGGTTGAGGTCCCCTTCCACCTGCGTGCGCCACCGCTGAGGCGGCCGTCCTCTGCCACGCCTTCCTTCCGGAGTGGATTCGAAGACTTTTTGGGTCGGAGCTGTATCTTCCATGCGCTCTACATGGCCTAGCCACCTTAGACGCTTTATCCGTAGACGTCGTACCAGGCCGATGTCGCTGTACAACCCGTACAGTTCTTCGTTATATCTTCTCCTCCATAGTGCACAGAATTTTCCTCTTGAAACAACCAAGGTCATCTTAATCCGCTTTTGTTAAGGTCCAAGCCTCTGCGCCGTAAAGGAGGACTGGGATAATTAAGGTCTTATATAGTGTCACCTTGGTTTTCCGAGAGAGGGCTCTACTTCTCGATTGCCTCTTGAGCCCAAAGAAACAGCGGTTGGCAAGAGTGATTCTGCGTTTTATCTCAGCGCTGGTGCTGTTGTCGCCGGTCATCAGTGAGCCAACGTAGACGAATTTCTTGGCCATATCAAAGTTATATCCGCCACATGGTGACGTTCTGGCCAATACGTCGGTGTTGACTGTCTTTTTTTGATAAATGCAGATATGTTAAAACTAGTCATGGCTTTGTATAGCTCATCTCTATACACGCTGTCATATGCAGCCTTCAAATCGACGAAAATGTGGTGAGTGCCGATTTGGTATTCCTGAGTCTTCTCCAAGTTCTGCCGTAGTAAATATTTGGTCTATTGTGGATTTACCTGGCCTGAAACCACACTGATAAGAGCAGATCAGGTTATCCACAAACGGTTTCAGGCGTTCACACAATACGGCAGAGAAGATCTTATATGCGATGTTAAGGAGACTTATAGTTGGCGCAGTTATAGGAGTCTCCTTTCTTATGGACCGGGCAAACGATGCTGAGATTCCCTTCGTCGGGCATGCTTTTCTCCGACCATATCTTGCAGATGGGATGGTGCATGCACCTTACCAGCTCATCTCCAGCCGCCTTAAAAAGCTCAGCAGACAGGCCGTCTGCGCCAGCGGCTTTATTAGACTTAAGTCTTGATATCGCTATTTTGACTTCGTCTAGGTCGGGTGGACTGAATTCTGTTACTTCGTGGTCCATTGCGAATGGCTCGTTCTGCCTGACAGCGGTACCTTGTCTATCATCGCCGTTATACAGTCTGCAGAAGTGGTCTTTCCAAATCCTCAACGTCTTTCTAAATTTAGCGTCTCAGCTGGGGTCCCTCAGGGAAGTGTCCTAGGCCCGGTGCTCTACTTGATCTATACAGCGGATATACCAACCCCAACAACACAACATTCGATGTTAGCTACTTTTGCTGACGATACAATCACACTACAAGCTAACAAAAACCAAACATGTGATTGTTAGTTGAGTTCCACCCAGCCTCGGTGGGTTGAGGGGTGGAATTTTTATATTTGTTAGTGAACAGTACTTGATCGGTCTTCTTTGGGATCACCCCAAGTCCATAGTACCGTGTCCAGGTTTCTACTGTATGTAGTGCACTCTGCATAAGGTCGCATAGAGTGCTGGGAAATTTTCCTGTGACGGCAATAGCAATTTCATCCGCATAGGCGATCACAGCGTACCCTTCCTGCTTCAGCAACAGCAGTAGTTCGTTTACCACCACGTTCCAGAGGAGAGGGGAGAGTACTCCACCCTGTGGTGTACCTTTGCTGACCATTCTGGTTGAGACGGCACCAGCGAAATTGGCTTTGACAACTCTTTGTATTAGCAGCTGTCGTACCAGTTCTATCACTGATCCTGTAACACCCAGATCAGACAGCGCCTTGATGACGGCCCATGGTTCAACATTGTTAAAGGCGCCCTCAATGTCGAGAAAGGCGACTAGAGTGTATTGTTTATTTTCCAGATACCTTCCTATTTTACTGACCAATGAGTGGAGTGCTGTTTCCACCGATTTGCCTTTGTTGTAGGCATGTTGGTTATCCGACAGCCTTCCTGAGATGCAGCTGTACCGGATGTGTACGTCCAAAATCTTCTCTAGAGATTTTAATAGAAAAGAAGTGAGACTAATAGGCCTTAGGTCATTTACATACGTGTGGGAGCTTTTGCCTGCCTTGGGTATGAAAATGACTTTGGCTACCTACCACTTGCTGGGGATGTAGGAAAGGAGAGGCAACTATTGTATATAACCACAAGCCAGGGGAGGATGATATAAGTTACTTATATACAAGACAATTATAAAACCCATTTGGACTTATGGACTTCAACTATGGGGAAGAGCCAAAAACTCCAACATACACAAATTACAACGCACACAGAACAAAATATTACTTACTTACTTATCAGGCCTGCTATCCATGGAGGATCTGAGCCTGAGCTATAGCTGCCTTCCATCCTTGACGGTCCCGGGCACGCTGCTTCCAGTTGTCAAGACCAAGATGTCTTACATCCGCGATTATTTGGTCTTTATACCGGAGGTTCGGTCTTCCTCTTCTTCTCGAACCAGGAGGCTCGGAGTCGAAGACCCTCTTAGCTGGAGCGTTGATGTCTATGCGCTCGATGTGGCCGAGCCTGTGTAGTCGACGGATCCTTGCCTTCCGGACTACATCCACATCTTGGTACAGCTCGCAGAGTTCGCGGTTGTGTCTTCTTCTCCATTCACCATCCTCACAGACAGGCCCAAATATCCGGCGCAGAATTTTTCTTTCGGAAGAACCCAAAATCAGCTCCGCTATCCTGCTTATCGTCCAGCTTTCGGCTCCGTACAGCAAGACTGGCAGCATGAGCGTTTTGTAAAGCATGACTTTGACTCACTTTCGAGTGAGGAGTTTTGACCCCAGTTGTTTGGACAAGCCGAAGTAGCAGCCGTTGCTAAGGGCGATTCTATGCCGGATCTCCACTGTGGTGTCATTCGTGGAATTTACGTTTGCCCCGAGGTAGACAAACTCCTTAACTACCTCGAAATTGTAGCTGTCAATTGTTATATTTTGTCCCAGGTGGTGAGCGACGGATTGGCTTGACAGCATGTATTTCGTTTTTTCCTCATTGATCTTAAGACCAACTCGTTTCGCCTGTTCTTCAATCGCCGTGAATGCTTCCACAATGCCACGGCGAGAACACGCGATGATGTCGATATCATCCGCGTATCCTAGCAGCTGGATGGACTTGTAAAAGATAGTGCCTTCCCTGTTGACGCCTGCCCGTCGCACTATCTGCTCCAGCACCAGGTTGAAGAAGTCACATGACAGCGCATCTCCTTGCCGAAATCCGGTGCATGTTTCGAATGGTTCCGAGGTCCTAGAACCGAGTTGCACGGTGCATCGCGTGTTTTTTAGCGTGGCGCTACACAACTGGATCAGTTTTACCGGGATCCCGAATTCGGCCCTCCCACCAAACAGTTCTTCACGATGAATGCTGTCGTATGCGGCTTTGAAATCGATGAAAAGATGGTGTGTATCGATTCGAAACTCGTTGGTCTTTTCCAGGATTTGTCGAAGTGTGAAAATTTGGTCTATAGTCGATTTGCCGGGCCGGAAGCCGCACTGGTAGCTGCCGATTAGTGCGGTGCAAAATGGTTTTAGACGTTCACACAATACGCTGGACAGGATCTTGTATGCGACATTGAGCAGGGATATACCTCTATAGTTCTTGCAAGAGGTAAGATCGCCTTTTTTGTGGACGGGGCATATAGAGCTGGTATTCCAGTCGTCGGGCATGCTTTCATCTTCCCAAATTCTGCAGGTGATCTGGTGCATGCTCCCTACCAGAACATCGCCGCCAGCCTTGAAGAGCTCTGATGGCAAGCCATCTGAGCCTGCGGCCTTGTTGTTCTTCAGCTTCTGAATAGCTGTGCCGACTTCTTAGATGCTGGGTGGGAGGACTACTTCAGCGGCTTGGTCATGCTCGTTAAGCAGCTGCTGGAAGTGCTGCTTAAATACATCCACTATTCCCTGCGGGTCGGTGACAAGATTACCCTCGCAGTTTCGAAGAGCCAGGGTGCCCTTTTTGAAGCCTCCTGCAAGGCCTTTGGCTTTCTTGTAAAAGGCTCGTATTTTATGTTTATCCCTAGACTATTCGATATCCTTGAGCTGGGAGGCTGCGAAGATTCTTTTCTTTTGTCGCAGTAGTTTTTTCTCCTCCCTTCTTCTGGCTCGGTACTCTTCTTGCGCTGCCCTGGTTTTCCTCTGCAGCGCCTTTTGGTACGCGTCGTCGGTTGCTGCATTTTTCTGCTCACACTCGCCATCATACCACGGGTTTCTTGTCGGGGGTGGTAGGTATCCTAAGGTGGTTTCGGCTACTTCCTGAATGGCTGAGCGGCAATGCAGCCACATATTATATGCATTTGTGTTCGACGTAGGCATACCGTAGAGTCTTTCGCTCAGCTGCTCCCTGTAGACTCTGGCAACCTCCGGTGTGCTCAGGCGCCCAATGTCGAACCTCCTCCTGATGGGCTGGTGCAGCTTTCTGACATTGGACAGTCGAGCTCTGAATCTTGCTGCTACGAGGAAGTGGTCAGAGTCGACATTTGCCCCTCTGAATGTTCGCACATCCAGGATGTTTGACGAGTGCCTTGCGTCAGTGAGCACGTGGTCGATTTGGTTGGCGGTTCGACCGTCCGGAGATCGCCAGGTTGCTGTGTGGATTCGCTTGCGAGGGAATCTCGTGCTACTTATCACCGCATTACGAGCTGTCGCAAAGTCAGCGAGTCGGAAGCCGTTATCTGTTGTTGTATCGTGGAGGCTGTGCTTGCCGATCACTCCGCCAAGGGTGTTTTCCTTACCGATTTTGGCGTTGAAGTCCCCGAGCAAGATTTTTACATCGTACTCCGGACAGGCTCCGTAGGCGTTGTCCAGGAGGTCATAGAAGTCCTCCTTGATAGGGTCTTCAGCCTCGTCGGTAGGGGCGTGTGCACATATAAGGCTGATGTTATAAAATCTGCCACTGATGCGGATCACAGCCAGGCGAACACTTATAGGTTTAAAGTCGATGACCTGCGACCTTAACCGCTTTCCCACTACAAATCCGCATCCCAGTAAGTGCAACCTTTTGTGACAGCTGTAATAAATGTAAAAAATGTCGCAACAAAATATTACGGACCATTAAAAACGCAGACTGGTATGTGCCCAACGATGAAATCCACAAAGATTTACATCTAAACACTGTGATAGAGGAAGTAAAACTACTCAGCGCCAAGCATGAACTAAAAATCTTACTGCATACAAATCTCGAAATACGTACGATCCCTATTTACGAACGACTGCAAAAACGACGACTAAAACGATTTCGACCAACGGAGCTAGTTCGTAGGTTTACATGAAAACTGGAGCAGGCCCAAAATCTCTCAGGGGACAACAACGAGCGACAAGAGATCCTCTCTGGCGACAACAACGAGCGACAAGAGGCGCTCGGAGTGAATAAAACCTCCAACGCTTCGGGTAGACTAAATCCTGCCTATGCCACTTCTTCATCAGAGAAACAGCTGTAAAGGACATTGGTCCTACACTGCACTTATCCCCTTTTATGTTTTCCTTCGTTTATGTTGTAACAGTAACAAAATGTCAAAAGACAGAGGTTAAATAAATAAAAAAAAAATGATGGTGGCCTTGACTGACATTTTAGCATACATTCTGTGAGGTATTTAGCAAAGCCAACAGGCAATTGGAACTATGTAAGCAATTAGTATTCCCATCATTCCCTCTAATCTCTCTAATCTCTCTAACATACCTCCGCAGATCAGGGCAACTAGACCCAACAGGGAGGTATGGAAGAGAGCACGAACAATTTTCCACGAGGGAAGCATTCCATTCCATTAATTCTTTTGACCCGTACAAATCCCCGGGGGAGGATGGCATCTTCCCAGCCCTCCTTCAGAAAGGAAGTGCGCTAATTAGCCCCATAGATTAGGTTAAGTTAGTTGGGTGCCCTATTGGCATGAGGTCACGGCTCACTTAGACTACTAAGAGTCCATTGTGCCCATTTTTAAAAGCTAACCCGAGGGGAACCTGTTAGTTGCCCGCTGAGCTGAACCATCCACATTCAATCAAGAACCTTAGCAGTTTGTTCAGCTTAATGTCTCGTGCCTTCTCTAAACCCGAGAAGAAATAGTTCCCGAGGTACGTAAATCTTTTTCGGGCCAGATTCTATTTCCTCTTCGTCCCTACAGCTTCTGCAAAAATCGTTTTAGGGCTGGCCTAGTCTAGCTGCATGATATGATATCATGCAGTGCCCAGTGCCCGACTACCAGTCGTATATTCCCTCTACCAAGATTTAGCAGACTTTCCGTCCTTTTTTTGTCATAGACAGGCCATGTTAGCCTTGCCGTAGCGCATGTATCTAATTGACACCATCGCTTGTTGGCCTTTTCTAGTAGTTCTACTCCTATTTCTCTGAATAGTGTGCTGAGTGGCGTTTTAGCCTCAGTTGTGATCTGCGAAGTATCTGCGCCTGATCTCAGTCTGGCTAGTTTCCGAAAATATTCACATGCCCTGGTACCCAGCAGATGGTTACCTCATTGACATCCGATATTTCTTCTAGTTTGTCTTTACAGAGTTTTACGAGCTTAGATGTTATCCATGTTGCTTGCAGAGCCTTTATGGCTGCCTGACTGTCAACATAGATTTTGATTCTCTTACCTGAGAAATTCTCCTTAAGAACCAGATCCGCGCCTTTTTTGATTGCGAAGATCTCAGCCTGGAAGACGCTACAGCCATCATCAAGTCTGTAGGAGTGACACGCTTCCTGAGATTCGAAGTAGACTCCGACTCCTGTGTCTACCATACCACTGGCCCATTCCTCCCTGGAGGGAATCCTAATAGAGAATCTCCACTCATAGCAAGAAAGTGGGATGGCATAGTCCGTTTCGGTTGCGGGCCTCAGAATAGCCCATCGATCCAGGATTGATGCGTGGCCATAAGGACATCTTTTCCAAAGACTAGATTCTTGCATCCTTAGCGCAGCCCTGGCTGCAATGCTTTCACAATACATGTCTAGTGGTGGAAGGTTCAGCATTGCTTCAAGGGCCGCCGTTGGCGTGGATTTCATAGATCACCGCCAGACAGCCAGCCCTCTAAATCCTTGTAAGACTTTGAAGGTCGCATTTCTTCTCAAGTGCTTTCCGTCAGACAATTGATCCATATACTAAAATTGGTCTTACCACCGCGGTGTATGACCAGTATACCACCATTAGTTTAAAGCCCCATGTCCTTCCGAAAGCTACCCTGCACGAATATAGTGCCACGTAAGCTTTCTTGGTTCTTTCATTTATGTTGTCCTTCCAGCTAAGCTTGGAATCTAGAATTATTCCAAGATACCTAGCGGATTTCTTCGGAATCAGGTCGATACCATTTATACGTGGATGTGTGTACTTAGGTATTGATCTTTTTCGTGTGAAGAGGACAATCTCAGTTTTAGTTGGGTTTACCCCTGGGCCCCGTTCCTTGACCCAGTTATTCACCAATAGCAACGCATAATTTAGTCTTTCACTGAGGACCTGAGGAAATTTCCCAGCTACCAGGATGGTTATGTCATCGGCATAGGCCGTAACGTTGAAACCCTGTGTCTCTAGGAGCTTTAGCAATTCGTCGACCACGAGGAGCCACAGGAGAGGCGATAGAACACCCCCTTGTGGTGTGCATCGGTTGACTCTCACCCTTCCATTTGCTCCTCCTATCGACGAGTTTACTATACGAGTACTTAGCATTTGTTCAACCCATCTACAGATTCCCGAATTCATATGGGCCATCCGTAGGCTGGACATTATTGCCTCGGTACTGACGCTATTGAAGGCACCCTCAAAATCTAGAAAGGCCCCCAGGGCATATTCTTTAGCAATGAGTGCCTTTTCTATCGTATAGACCACCCTGTGAAGAGCGGTATCTACCGATCTACCCTTTATGTATGCGTTGTGTGATTGTGATAAGTAGCTACCACCAATCTCATCTCTTATGTATTGGTCGATTAGTCGTTCCAATGTTTTCATAAGGAAGGAGGATAGGCTGATAGGTCTATACTCCTTTGCCGTAGCATGGTTGACCTTCCCTGACGTGGGTATAAACACCACCCTAAATTCCCTCCATGCTTGTGAGACATATCCCGTCCTAAGGCACCAGCAGTATATGCGTTCTAGGTAGGGGGTGATAAGTTCCCCTGGTTCTTGCAGCATTTTCGGATATATACTGTCTATTCCTGGCGCCTTGTAGGGTTCGAATGATTTTACCGCCCACAGGATTTTTTCTTTGGTAACGATCTTATCGACTATTTCAGGCCCAGTCTGTCCCCTTACCAGTGTATTTGCCATCTCGAGTGTTTACATGGTTAGGGAAGTGACACTTTAGTATGGCGTCAAGCATGCTTTCGTTTGGTAGCTGGACAGACTCAGCTACCATGAGATTTCCTGATTGAAGAAACCTGCGTTGGAGCCTTGGCAAGGACCTTTCTCAGACGAGCCGCATCAGTACATGATTCGATAGACCCGCAGAAATTTCTCCGCGAGCTCTTTTTTGCGAATCTAATTTCCTTTTTGAGTCGCTTAACATTATCTCTGTAAGTTGACCATCTTTAGCGAGGTTCCAACTATGTCTGGAGATACGTAGCCGCTCTGCTATTTTTGCGTTCCACCACGGTGGGTGGTTCTTTTTGCTTGGTTTTTTGTTGGGGCAAGATCTCTCGAAGGACCGGTTTAGCTTATCGGTTAGGTTCAGTATCATCTTATCGATGTCTTCTGTGGAGTTGGGATTTCCATTCGGAGGCCGAACTAGGGTTTTTCCCAATTCCGTGTTGAACTTTTGCCAATTCGCCTTCCGCGGATTCCGAAAGACATTGCCATCCGTTACACAAAGATTCAGATCAACAGTATCCAGCAATGGTCAGAAAGTCCACTCTCCAGTCTGAGACCCTTGCGTTACCGTTTCCATTTACTAAAGTAACGTCTATAACCTCCATTCTATTTTTAGTGATAAAGGTTGGTGAATTACCACGGTTACATATAGTTGAGTTAGTATTAAGGACATAACTGAACAGAGCCTCACCTCTACTGTTTGTGTTAGTGCTACCCCAAATGGTATGATGGGCTTTAGCATCACACCCTAAGACTAAGTCCTTCTTACCTTGTTTGGTCATTGAGACCAGTTTCCTTACACCTTCCGAAGGGACGTCCGTGCCTTCATCATATGTTAAGTAAACCGACGCCATCGTGAAGGCGCCGTCTTTTCCTTTGACTTCCACAACCGACTGATCACCAGAGCTGAAATTGGTTAGCATTAGTGTGTGGTGTTCTTTCCTGGCAACAATACAAGTCCTTACCTTGCCTTCGTTACCGTTATAAATTATTTTGTATTTTGATGACCCTAGTCCTTTTACCCGATTGTGGAGAATCCATGTTTCCTGGACTAGGGTCAAGTCAGGCTGTTCCTTGTTGAGGAGCAGCATGAGGTTTACCGAGGCGGCTTTACTGTGGTGGAGGTTTATTTGTATTACCTTCATTATCTGTAGTATCTTTTTCCACCTCCACCAATGCCACCTCACCAGGCCGCGCCTTCTTCGTGAGTCTCAATAGAAACTCACCAGCTCCGAAGAACAAGCGCATAGCCTTTTTTTCCCTTAGAATTTTCGGTGGATTCTCTATAACGAAGATGACACTTTTCGTATCATTTCCGTTGTTTTCCAAAGCCACAACCTCCCAGTCATCCATATGGACCGCTGGGTTTTGTGCCTTTAGAAAACCGAGAATCTCCTCTTTCTTCATCCCCATATCCGGTACATTAAGTACATTAATTTTAGCCCTAGGGCTCTCCGGTATCTTGTCCAGGCGGACTGCCTTTAGTGCAGCTCCTTCCCATGGCTTAAGACCGGGAACGACTTTTGAGGGAAGTCATGCGAGAACTGGTCTTTGCAGTCCAGTCTGCTTATGCCCCGCTTCCAGTTCGTGAGGCCACACGTTGGCGCCGGTTTCGCAGCATTTGCCCGAATGTGGTTCGAAGATATACTGGCCACTCGGCTTGCCGCTATCCACTACAGCAAGCTGTAGAGCATTACGGATAGCCCCGCTAAACTGCGTCGCACTATTGACCTTCGCTCTCTTCGCTGGGTTGTTGCTGCCTAAATAAATGGTTAAGGAACACGACGGATCACTACTGGCTACAAACGAAAGGTAGCAGACAAGCCAAGTTGTTCCCCCCAACTACATTTCTCAGTAGAACGAAACAACTCGTCATGCTTTCGAGGAGTCAGATTCGCCTAATCACAGGTTTCCTTACTGGACATTGCCCAGTCAACAAACACCTCAAAACGATGGGCACTTTACAAGATGACACTTGCAGAATGTGTAATGAAGACGAAGAAACAGCAGAGCACATACTATGCGACTGTAACTGCCTTGTCAGTACACGACACCGTCACTTAGGCAAGTATTATCTTGAAGCAGAAGAAATCGATGCTAGCTCACGCAAAAGCATACTAACTCAGGATTCTTGAGTGAACTGAACTAACTCAGGATTCTTGAGTGAAGTGTAGGTAGATAGGTAGGTAGGCAGGTAGGCTTGTAGCATTCCCAGAATTTAGAAGAATGCACATAGGCCAGGGAGGCCCGTTGTGCAGCTACGACGGGGTTTTACCCCCCTATTCGTGGAACCATTTTGTGCTTCTTAAGAAGTTAAGAAGGTTCGGTATCCCTACTTTCCGAACATCTGTCAGGCCGTTAAGGAAGTAAGAGCCTAGGTAACGTTTCCTGATGTTGCAAAAAGCTGGACAGGCGCAGAGAAGGTGGTGAATGGATTCGACCTCCTCCTCGTCCTGACAGCTTCTGCAGAAATCATTCGGAACTATTCCTAGTTTTTGTGCGTGACTGCCAATGAGGCAGTGTCCTGTGATGACACCAATGACCTTGTAGACGTCGGTTCATTTTAGGAAGATTATACTCCTTGTGCGTTGGCTGTCAAGCCGAGGCCATATTTGCCTGGTGATGACGCAGGTATGTCCCTGGGTCCATCTCAGGTCCGTCTCGGCCCTGGCGAGATTGGCTAGATTATGTTTAATGGTTGTAAGGGGTACTCCCTCACAAGCCACGATTGATTGTAGCGTCGTTCCTTGTTTGGCGAGTGTGTCGGCTTTTTCATTACCTGCAATGTCGCTGTGTCCCGGTACCCAGATAAGCTGTATGTTGAACTATTCTGCCATCTCGTTAAGAGATCGGCGATAGTCGAGACTAGATTTTGATGTGTACACATAGGATTCCAACGACTTTAAGGCTGCTTGACTGTCTGTGAGAATTCGAATATCCGTGGTGGATATTACGTTCCACTTCAGCCAAGACAAAGCCTCTTTTATTGCCAACAGTTCCGCCTGGAAAACGTTGCAATGATCTGGTAATTTTAGAGCTTTATACAGCTTAAGTTGTTTGCAGAATACTCCACTGCCCACCCCGTCTTTGGTTTTAGAGTTATCAGTGTAGAAATCCACGCATTTTCTGCGGGGTTGAGTTTGACGAGTACAGTTCTGTCTGTCCGGATATATGGTCGTGAAGTTCTTGTCCAAGACTATGGTGGGTTCTATATGGTCCAAGGTTTCTGCCATAGTTATCCTGTTTTGAAGGATGGAGGAGTGGCCAGTGACATAGCTCGCCCAATTCGAGTTGGCTTTTAGTCTTATGGCCGTGTGTGTGGCAATTTGCTTACCGAAAATATCGAGTGGTGTAAGGTCTAGTACCGTGTTAAGCGCAGCCGTTGGTGGGGACCTAAGGGCACATATATGCCATCCTTTGTACCTTCTCAAGTTGTTTGTGGTATGTTGTCTTGTCCAGTGCAGTCCACCAGACTGTCACTCCATACATTAGTATGGGTCTGACGACCGTGATGTAGAGCCATAGGGTGATCTTGGGGTTGAATCCCCATTTTTTTCCTAGGGCTTTCTTACATGTGTAGAGAGCTATAGTTGGTTTTTCAGCTCTTTCGATTGTATTGCTCTTCCAAGTTAATTTCTTATATAACTTTTATCTTATACCTGTTTCTAGCGTTCTAAGATAAACAATTTTTATATCTAACCTATATCTTTCGATATGAAATTGACTGTATTTTCGCACATGAGTAAAAAGCTCCCAACCTGTGTCATCTTCGTCTTCCGGTGATGATGAAACCATCGATAACGATCTCCCAAAGTCATTAATTTTAATATCTTACTCAAGACATTTATGAGAATACAGTTTCTCTCAGTGGCGCCAGCTTAATACCGCCTTGGCGACATTTTTTCGCGCATCTCTGGAATATTGATGAGGAAAACTTTAAATTTAGTCGCTGTGTATCCAAGGGTGACTTTCTTTTCCAACTGTTGCTCAAGTCTAATGTGGAAAAGAGACTGCATTGTTGTCATTATTAAGGCCATCACTTTTAACTATTAGAGTTTGTCATATTTATTACTCTAGGTTATGCAGATGCTTCCTTGATGTTAAGACCCGGCAAGAGTAAATGTCCGGTAAGGCAATAATAGAGGAATTTAAAATTGGAATAGCAATATGTTGGTGTCTACTAGCGATTTCCTCATGTCCTTGGGCTCAAAGATACATTTACTTGTTCTCATTATAGGCTTAGCCATTTGAGAAACAGATAGTAAATTAGGATTTAAACTGAAGTCGGACTGTGTCAAGAACGAAACTGTAATTTATTTGTGCTGCAGCAGAAACTTCTTGACGCTTTAATATCTAGGTAAATTTACTTACCATCCCATAAATGCAAGAGTTTTTGTGCAAATGAAACATAATATTACATAGATGGCGCTACAGTGTGAACCTGGGCCTCAACCAACAAGCGTCTCCAGATGGCACGTTCTTTTGCCAGCTGTTTCCATAGACGTACTCTCAGTTGGTTAAGGTCCCCTTCCACCTGTGTGCGCCACCTTACATTCGACCATCCTCTGCTGTACCGTCCCTCGGGGTTGTTATCCATTCGCTCTACATGGCCTAGCCATCTTAGACGTTGGATCCACTCCCCACTTATATAAAGGGGACCATAGATTGAACGCAGAATTTTCTTCTCGAAATGACCAAGGGCCTCTTCATCCGTTTTCTGCGCCATAGAGGAGGACCGGGATGATTAAGGTTTTTTTTACAGCGCAACTTTGCTCTTTCAAGAGAGTGCTCTACTTCTCAATTACCTCTTGAGCCCAAAGAATCAGCGGTTGGCAAGATTAATTCCGCGTTTGATCTCAGCGCTGGTGCTGTTGTCGCTGATCAGTAACGAGCCAAGGTAGACGAAGTCCTTGACCACTTCGAATCCGTAGCTGCAAATTGTGACGTTCTGGCCGAGACATCGGTGTTGTGAGTCTTTTTCGGTTGACAGCATATATTTCGTTTTATCCTCATTTACCGAAAGACCAATTTTAGCCGCTTCTGCTTCAATGCCCTCCAACACTTCATTGACGTCCCGCTGTGTTCATCCAATTACGTCAATGTCATCGCAAGTAGTGCAGACTTGAAATAGATCGTACCTCTTGTGTTGGCCAGTGGGTCTCGTATGATCTTTTCAAGCACGATGTTGAAGAAATTACATGACAGCGCGTCATCTTGTCTAAATCCTTTTTTAACATCAACGGTCCCGGTTAATACGACGCTACCGACCTTAATGGAGCAGGGAGAATTCTCCGTTGTCATTCTGCACAATCTGACACACTGCAATATGCACACTATCATACGCGCCCTTGAAATCGACGAAAAGGTAATGGGTGTCGATCGGCAGACAGCCCGTCTGCGCCCGCGGTTCTTGAGCTTTGAAATGACCAGTCTTATTTCATCTACGTCGGGTGGATGAAATTCTCTTGTATCTTCGTCCGTTGCGAACGGATCATTCTGCCCAACAACGGTATTAGACTGTGACTCTACTACTAGTTGTTCGTCTACAAACCTACAGGCATCCGCTCTGGCCTTATAACCCTGGCATGCTCGTTTTACTTTTTCGTAAAACTTGCGAGGTTTATTCCTGTGATAGCATCTCTTCATCTCCTCGATCTCACGCTTTTCATGCTGTCTTTTTTTCCTCCATAAAAGCGTTATGTTCACATAATGTTCACGAGCGGCTACGGCCCATCTATGTAGCATGACTTTGTTGGCGTTTCGGTTGGCTACATGGGCTTGCCCGCATTGTTCATCAAACCAGGGATTTATAGCTGACGGTGGCTTGAAACTCAACACAATGCAATGCTTCCACTGTTGCTCTATGGGTTACTCCGGTGTCATTGGGGTTTGCGAGGGAAACTCGATCGGCAAAGGTCCTAGCGGTCTCCTACGATTGTAACTTTCCGACGTCAAACTTTCGCTGTCCAGCTCGACTCCGTGGCATCCTTGATATCTTCATTCGCACCTTGGCTACAACAAGGTAGCGATCGGAGTCGATGTCGGCTCCTCGGAAGGCTCGTACATCAAGGATGCTGGAGGAGTGTCTGGCGTCGATCGCAACGTGATCAATCTGATTGGTGGTAGATAACGCCCCGCCAGGAAGTCGAGTGGCCGATGTCCGTTTTCGGACGTGATGTTATGTAGGCTATATTTCCCATTGATCGACTCAAATAAGTCATCTCTGCACAATTTCGCATTAAAATCTCATAGAACTATGTTTGTGTCGTAGCTGGGACATTGGACATGGGTTCTGTCTAGGACATCGTAGAATTCTTCTTTGAGTCGATCGTCCTTTTCTTCGGTTGGGGCGTGAGCAAATATCAAGCTTACTTACTTTACTTAGCGGGCACTACAGTTCGGGTTGAACCTGGGCCTCAACCAACATGCCTATCGACCTAGCACGATCTCTCGCTAGTCTTTTCCAGTGCTGCATGCCCAGTTGGTTGAGGTCCCTTTCCACCTGTGCGCGCCACCTTAGATGCAGCCGTCCTCTATTTCTTTGTCACTTGGGGTTGGATTCAAAGACTCTACGGCCTGGAGCTGTGGTGTCCATACGCTCTACATGGCCTAGCCATCTTAGGCGTTGGATCCGTAGACGCCTGACTAGACTCATGTCGCTGTATAACACGTACAGTTCGTGATTGAATCTTCTCCTCCAACCCCCCCTCTGTGTTTATAGGACCGAAAATCGTACGCAGAATCTTTCTCACGAAACGACCTAACGACCTATATAATAGGACCGGGATAATTAAGGTCAACGTGGTCGTATGAGAGAGGGCTCTACTTCTCAATTGCCTCTTGAGTTCAAAGAAGCAGCTGTTGGCAAGAGTAATTCTGCGCTTGATTTCGAAACTGGTGTCGTTGTTCCAGGTCACAGCGGAGCCGAGATATATGAAGTCCTTAACTACCCCAAACTTATATCTGCCAATATGCACGTTCTGTCCAAGACGTCGATGGTAAATGTCCTTTTTCGATGACAGCAGACATTTAGTCTTGCCCTCATTAACTGCCAAACCAATTTTTGCCGCCTCCATCTCAATACTCGCAAACGCCTCATTGACATCTCGCTGTGATCTACCTAATATGTCAATGTCGTCGGCGTATGCAGGGAGCTGCGAGGATTTGAAATTGATTGTGCCTCTTGTATTGGCCTGGGATTTTTGCACAATCATTTCTAATATGATGTTAAAAAAATCACACGACAGCGCATCGCCCTGTCTAAATCCTTTCTTGACTTCGAAACTATTGGTCAGTTCTGCACCGATTCGGATGGAGCAGCGAGCGTTCTCCAGAGTCATTCTGCACAGTCTGACGAGCTTAGCAGGAATGTCAAAAGTAAACATGGCGTTATATAGCTCGTCTCTAATTACGCTGTCATATGCGGCCTTGAAGTCGACAAATAGATGGTGGGTGTCGACTTGAAATTCATTGGTTTCCTCCAGGATGGTGGACTTCTCTGGGCTGAAGCCACACCGATAGTGACCTATCACCTTATTTGCGTCCGGTTTCAGGCGTTCACACAAAACGGCAGTGCAGATCTTGTATGCGACATTAAGGAGACTTAATCCTCTGTAGTTGGCGCAGTCAAAGGGGTCTCCTCTTTTGTGAAACGGGCAAACAGTGCTGAGACTCCATTCCTTGGGCATACTTTCCTCGGACCATATCTTACAGATGAGCGGGTGCATGCTCCTACCCAGCTCACCCCCAGCTGCTTTGAAGAGCTCAGCAGGCAATCCATCTGCGCCAGCAGCTTTATTCGACTTGAGTTTCAACATGGCAATCTCAACTTTGTCGAGGTCAGGGGGACGGAATTCTTTGCGATCTTCGTCATTGAGAAATGGGTCATTCTGCCTGACGGCGGTATGTTGGCTGTCGCCGCCGTTATACAGTCTGCAGAAGTGGTTTTTCCAAATTCTCAGCGTCGACTGCGATTCTACTACTAGGTGTCCGTTCTCATCCTTACAGGCCTCCGTTCGGGCTTTATAGCCTTGAGACATTCGTTATATCTATTCATAAAATCTTCTAACGTCGTGCCTGCAGTAGCACCTCTCCCAGTTTTCAATCGCACGCTTCTCGTGCTTTCTCGTTTTTTTTTTTCTTGAGAAGCTTATGTTGCTCCATTCTTTTAAGATCGTAGAACTCATGAGCCGTTCTGGTTTTTTTGTGTAGTGAGGCATTGTATGCCTCCTGCTTTGCTGCATGTATCCTTCTACACTCGTCATCGAACCAGGTGTTTCGTCGTGGTGGAGCTCTAAGGCCTAACACTTCCGTTGCTGTGCTCTTCAGGGCCTGTTACACTGGCTCCATTGCTGCTCTACTGACTTAGCGTATCAAGCTAATGTCCTCAAAATGAGCTTTGGTGGGAATTGTTATGAGGCGTTCACTCACATGCCGGAAGCTTAAGACTTTTTGTCCAAGTCTACCTCGAATAACGAATCCGCACCCGAATAAGCGCTGCCTGTTCTCCTTGTAGCAGTTCCTGTAGTAGATGTCGCAGTTTTTCATCCGCTTTTTGCCTGGTCCATCCCATCGCACTTCTTGGAGTGCGGTTATATCTGCTTCGTAGCAGCTTAGGGTGTGCTCGAATTGATAACCTGCACTCGGTTTGTTAAGGACTCTCAAGTCCTTTAGTCGTTTGTAGGGGTCGTCAGCTTTGTCGTCAGCTTTGTATCGGAACGATTGGAGGGTCAGGTCCTTCTTTCTCCAGGAACAAGAGTTCAGATCGCTGCATACATTGGTTCACTACCTGGCGGATGCCAGGCCACCTATCCAGAGGAGACCACGCGAAGGCTGTGTGTCAACTTGGATTGAGCAGGGACAGAGATCGAAGCTAGCGTTTGCCATGTTAAATGCGCTCAACTTCTTTGCTCTGTTTGCTCGCTCCCTCCCCCCTAACATATAATACTTTTCATTATATACTCGTGGCATTGACATTCATTGCAGTGATTGCATTTGAAATTATTTCAATTTTAATGAATGTGCATACGAAATCATACTGAGAGCAACCAAAAAAATAAACTCAGAGCAGGTAAACTGGGTCTAGGTCATGTCATAAGAGTATGGCGTGCGAAAAATTTGTCGTCGGAATTTCCTCCATTGCCCTTTTTTAATGTCCGCAAAATCACCAGAGAACTTTTGGTTTAGTAACCAATGACCAATGACATTTGCAATCCGTTTCGTTATGTATCAATTTGGATAAATCAAAAGATACATTATTCATAGGACGTGGGTGTATTTTTATGACTTCTACTGTCATACGCTCATAGAAATATGTTCATTAAAAATGTAAACAAAAAAAAGAGTCAAAACCGAATGAAGCCCTCACAGTCGTTTTGTTTTTGCAAATCAAATTCTCGATTCAATATCCGCAGTAAATATGCGCATATTTACCGAGTCCGTATGACACCGGAATGGATGATCCATAGTTTTTGGTCATTTCATTAGAAATTCGCTTTTCTGTCGGGTGGAACGCAGACATTCCTTCCGAGACAATATAGATACGTTCGTAGAGTGTCTATTCTTTGTTTGTAATGACCTTCACCCAGTATTTACAAAAGAAAGAGAAAATGACAATTTAGGTAGACCTACCTTAATTTGCATAGAAGATGAATAGTTAAATGTCTTGAGGTTCATTAGTACCTATATATGTACGTACCATGGGCTAGGGGCGCTTTCTTGCGTTTCAGATGGCGTGATTGCGACGGTACTCTAAGCGATTTGATTCGGAGCTACAAGCTTCAAATCAGATTAAAGGCAGTAGGATGTGAAATGAGATGAAGATGGCATTTCGGACTTCAATTTCGGCCATTCATCACATGTGATTTTGAATACTTTCCCAAAACCAAGCTACTGTTGTAATGCAGCATGGTTGACGCAACTAGTCTCACGGATAGTATCAATCGACTTGCAACTGATAGAGATTTTAATATTCCATGCCCCTAAGATGAAGATGACTTTCTTATATAACAATTGTTGTCGGGGACCTAGCTATACACAATATCTACTTTTGGCTGAAGTGACATTATCATTATATTTACGCAAATGTTTCGGTAATTTTACGTCATAGGACCGATGATGGCCCGCTAGAGTATTATTATCATATTGACGGCTTTGTGGTAGAGATCACCCACACGGACCTGCTTCCTTTATTTCAATACCCCGTTTAGTGAACCATTGAATGGTGTCATTTAGACGTCTTTGGGTTTTATTGTTTGTGTTACGTGTTTGACAAACGCCACCCGTAGGCCGAAGTCGGCCCATTGTGGTACAACATGGATCATATTACCGAGATCCGCTTTCTGAAAACCAGTCAGTGCTTCTGATGAATTGATGGAGTTGAGCTATTTTGATATCTGCTAGCTCACTTAAGTTATCGTAGAAGGACGCGCCGAGGTAGGTAGGTAGGTTCGTAGCCTCCCCGGGATGGAGAAGAATACACATAGGCCAGAGAGACCCGGTGTGCTGTTACGAGGGGGTTTATCCCCCTATTCATGGGACCACTTACTTACTTACTTACTTAGGTGGCGCTACAGTCCGTGGTGAACCTGGGCCTCAACCAACAAGCGTCTCCAGCTGGCACGGTCTTTGGCCAGCTGTTTCCAGCGCCGCACGCCCAGTTGGTTAAGGTCCCCTTCCACTTGCGTGCGCCACCGTTGATGCGGCCGTCCTCTGCCGCACCTTCCTTCCGGGGTGGATTCGAAGACTCTTCGGGTCGGAGCTGTATTTTCCATGCGCTCTACATGGCCTAGCCACCTTAGACGCTGTATCCGTATACGTCGTACCATCTTCTCGTTATATCTTCTCCTCCATACACCGTTTAAACAAACGGGACCATAAATAGTGCACAGAAATATTCTCTCGAAACGACCAAGGGCATCTTCTTCCGCTTTTGTTAAGGTCCAAGCCTCTGCGCCGTAAAGGAGGACTGGGTCTTATATGTATAGTGTCACCTTGGTTTTCCGAGAGAGGGCTCTACTTCTCAATTGCCTCTTGAGCCCAAAGAAATAGCGGTTGGCAAGAGTGATTCTGCGTTTTATCTCAGCGCTGGTGTTGCTGACGCTGGTCATCAGTGAGCCACGATCGACTAATTCCTTGACCACTTCAAAGTTATGGCCAATACGTCGGTGTTGTCCGTATCTTTTAGATGAAAGCAGATATTTGGTTTTACCCTCATTAACCTTGAGACCCATCTTAGCCGCTTCTACCTCAATGCTTACGAAGGCCTTATTGACGTCCCGCTGTGTCCGTCCAATCACGTCAATGTCGTCGGCGTACGCAAGCAATTGCGCGGACTTGAAATAAATCGTACCTCTTGTGTTGTCCAGTGATTCTTGCACGATCTTTACGAGCACGATGTTGAAAAAGTTACATGACAGCGCGTCACCTTGCCTAAATCCTTTTTTAACATCAAAGGTCTCGGTTTGCTCATTACCGACCTTAATGACAATTCTCCATTGTCATCCTGCACAGTCGGACGAGTTTGGCAGGGATGTTAAAACTAGACACGGATTTGTATAGCTCATCTCTATACACGTTGTCATATGCAGCCTTGAAATCGACGAAGAGGTGGTGAGTGTCGATTTGGTATTCCTGGGTCTTCTCCAAGATCTGCCGTAGCGTAAGTATTTGTTCTATTGTGGATTTACCTGGCCTGAAACCACATTGATAAGAGCCGATCAGGTTATCCACAAACGGTTTCAGGCATTCACACAATACGGCAGAGAAGATCTTATATGCGATGTTAAGGAAACTTATTCCCCTATAGTTGGCGCAGTTATAGGGGTCTCCTTTCTTATGAACCGGGTAAACGATGCTGAGATTCCATTCAACGGGAGCTTCCCTCCGACCATATCCTGCAAATGAGATGGTGCATGCACCTTACCAGCTCATCTCCAGCCGCCTTAAGAAGCTCAGCAGACAGGCCATCTGCGCCCGCGGCTTTATTAGACTTAAGTCTTGATATCGCTATTTTGACTTCGTCTAGGTCGGGTGGACTGAATTCTGTCACATCGTCCTCCATTATGAATGGCTCGTTTTGCCTGCAGCGGTATCTTGTCTATCATCGCCGTTATACAGTCTGCAGAAGTGGTCTTTCCAAATCCTCAGCATCGACTGCGACTCTACCACCAGTTCTCCATTTTCATCCCTGCGGGCCGCCGCTCTGGCTTTGTAGCCATGGCATGTTCGTTTTACCTTATTGTAAAACTTACGGGCGTCATTCCTGCGGAAGCATCTCTCCATCTCCTCGATCTCACGAGCAGCTCTCGTCCGTCGTTGCAGCATGGCTTTATATGCCTCTTGTTTTACCTCATAGGCTTGTTCGCATTGTTCATCGAACTAGGGATTTCTAGGTGGTGGCTGTTTGAAACCCAGCACCTCTGAGGCAGCATCTCTGACGGCGCTCTGGCAATGAGCCCATTCCTGCTCTATTGTTTGTGCTGCTCTGGGCGGATTTTGAGAGAGCTTTGAGGAGACACGATCGGCAAAGATTCTGGCAGTCTCTTGCGATTGTAGCTTTCCAACGTCAAACTTACGTTGTCCTACTCGACTCCTAAGCATTCTTGATATCCTCATTCGTACGTTGGCTACAATAAGGTAGTGGTCCGAGTCGATGTTGGCCCCTCGGAAGGTTCGCACGTCGTGAATACAAAAGGAGTGTCTGGCGTCGATCGCAATGTGATCAATCTGGTTGGTGGTCGATTGATCACAAGACCGCCAGGTACCCTTGTGGATGTTGAGATGGGGGAATCGCGTGCTTGCTACAAGGAGGTTACGCCCCGCTAGGAAATCGATTAGCCTTAATCCGTTGTCGGATGTGGTGTTATGGAGGCTATGCTTTCCTATGAACGACTCAAATATGTCCTTCTTGCCTAGTTTTGCATTAAAATATCCTAGGACTATTTTTGTTTCGTAGCTGGGGCATTGGGCATATGTTCTGTCTAGGAGATCGTAGAATTCTTCTTTGAGTCGATCGTCCTTTTCTTCCGTTGGGGCGTGAGCGCATATTGAGCGAATGTTTCCAAATTTAGCTTTGATGCGGATTGCTATGAGGCGTTCGCTTATATCTCGGGAGCTTAATACTTTTTGTCGGAGTGTTCCTCGAATAACGAATCCGCACCCGAATAGGCGCTGTTTGTTCTCCTTGTAGCAGTTCCCGTAGTAGATGTCGCAGTTATTCATCCGTCTCTTGGCTGGTCCATCCCATCGAACTTCTTGGAGCGCGGTTATGCTTTATAGCAGTTGAGGGCTTGCTCCAATTGATCGCCTGCACCCGCTCTGTTAAGGAACCTCACATTCCAGGTGCAGACTCTTAAGTCCGTTAGTCGTTTGCAGGGGTCGTCAACTTTGTATCCATTATGGTACCACTTAGTGCTTCCTAAAAAGTTAAGGAGGCCAGATATCCTTACTTTCTCAACACCTGTCAGGTCGTTTAGGAAGTAATATCCTAGGTTGCGTTTCTAGATTGCGCAGAAGGCCGGACAGACGCGGAGTAGGTGATGAATGGATTCGACCTCCTTCTCGTCTAGACAGCTTCTGCAAAAATCATTCGGAATTATACCTAGTTTTTGCGCGTGACTGCCAATAAGGCAGTGTCCAGTGATGATACCGATGACACCAGACAGATTTGTCTGGTGATGAGGCAGGTTTGTCCCTGAGTCCATCCCCGGTTCGTCTCGGCCCTGGCGAGATTTGGAAGATTAGATTTAATGGTTGCAAAGGGTATTCCCTCACAACCCACGATTGATTGTAGCGTCGTTCCTTGTTTGGCGAGTGTGTCGGCTCTTTCATTTCCTGGAATGTCGCTGTGTCCCGGTACCCAGATAAGTTGTATGTTGAACTGATCGGCCATCTCGTTAAGAGATAGGCGACAGTCGAGACTAGTTTTTGATGTATACACAAAGGACTCCAACGACTTTTAGGCTGCTTGACTATCCGTGAGAATGCAGATATCCGTGGTGGATATCACGTTCCACTTCAGCCAAGACAAGGCCACTTTTATTGACAACAGTACCGCCTGGAAAACGCTGCAGTGATTTTAGAACTTTGTTCAGCTTAAGTTGTTCGCAGAATACTCCACTACGCACCCCGTCTTTGGTTTTAGATCCGTCAGTGTAAAAATCTACGCAGTTTCTGCGGGGTTGAGTCTGGCGAGTCCAGTTTTGTCTGTCCGGGTAGATCGTTGTAAAGTTTTTTTTCCAAAACTGTGGTGGGTTCTGTGAGGTCTAAGTTTTCAGCCATAGTTGACCTGTTGTTCAGGATGGAGGAGTGGCCAGTGACATAGCTCGTCCAGTTCGAGTTGACTTTGAGTCTCATGGCCGTGTGTGTGGCAATTTGCTTACCGAAAATATCGAGTGGTGTAAGGTCGAGTATCATGTTAAGCGCAGCCGTTGGGGTCGACCTGAGGGCCCCGGTAATGCGCATATACGCCAACCTTTGTACCTTCTCGAATTGCTTGAGGTATATTGTCTTGTCCAGTGCTGTCCACCAGACTGTCACTCCATACATTAGTATGGGTCTGACGACCGCGATGTAGAACCATATGGTGATCTTGGGGTTGAATCCCCATTTTTTCCTAGGGCTTTCTTGCATGTGTAGAGAGCTATAGTTGCTTTGTTAGGTCTTTCGATTGTGTTGCTCTTCCAGGTTAATTTCCTATCTAGTATAATGCCAAGGTATTTTGCATTGTAGGAATAGTTTAATCTGGTACCAAGCATAGTAATAGGACAGTGTTCCGGGATTTTGAGCTTTTTGGTGAATAGCACGAGCTCCGTTTTTTGGGGATTCATTCAGTGTGGATAGGTATTTACCTGAGATTGGAATGGCAACGTCATCAGCGTAGGCAATAACGTCCAGGCCTTCTTTCTCCAGTTTAATTAGTAGTAAGTAGTCAACTTAAGTCCCATCTAGAATTGAATTTCAATCTGGCTTTCGTGCTAAGCACAATTGTACTACGGCTCTGCTAAAAAAGTCTGCGAAGATATCCGTGTAGGAACGGATAAGGGTATGGTAGGTGTATTAGTTTGCTGAGACTTTTCCAAAGCCCTTGATAGCGTAGAACATTGTCTGTTATTAGAAAAATTAAAAAAGCAATTTCCTTGTGAGGGTTCTGCATGTCATCTTATGTCCTCTTATCTCTCAAATCGATCCCAATACGTGTTCTGTAATAATAAACGTTCCTCTAATCTCCGTGTCTATTCTGGCGTTCCGCAAGGCTCAGTATTAGGTCCACTTCTATTTTCTTGTTTTATAAATTATGTTTATAAATTTTTTCCTACCTCCAAATATCATATTTATGCTGATGATATACAAGTATACTCTTTGTTCCCTAAGTCAAGCTGTGCTTCACACATGGAGTTGCTCTCGCACGACTTAAATCGCTGTTTAATTTCCGTACCTTGCTACTATTACAGAAAATAATTAACACCAAAGAACCCGAATGTCTCTAGAAGAGTATTCGTTTTGCTAGGGCTCAGAGTGCCTCATTGATAATTGTCCCTAGACACAAATATTTAGCAACGTCTCGACAATTTATTGTGTATGCGGTATGCTGGCAAGCGACACGCACAAAAGCCTTCAAGTTGAGATGTTTTAAATATCCTGTTGAGCTATATCTACCTTCCATCCTTGACGGTCCCGGGCACACTGCTTCCAGTTACTAAGACCAAGATGTCACACATCCGCGATTACTTGGTCTTTATACCGGAGGTTCAGTCTTCCTCTTCTTCTCGAACCAGGAGGCTCGGAGTTGAAGTCCCTCTTAGCTGGAGTGTTGATGTCCATGCGCTCGATGTGGCCGCGCCAGTGTAGTCGACAGACCCTTGCCTTCTGGACTACATCCACATCCTTGTACAGCTCGTGGAGTTCGCGGTTGTGTCTTCTTCTCCATTCATCTTCCTCACAGACAGGACCAAATATCCGGCGCAGAATTTTTTTCTCGAAAGAACCCAAAATCAGCTCAGCTGTCCTGCTTATCGTCCAGCTTTCGGCTCCGTACAGCAAGACTGGCAGTATGAGCGTTTTGTAAGGCACGACTTTGGTCTTTCGAGTGCGGAGTGTTGACCCCAGTTGTTTTGACAAGCCGAAGTAGCAGCTGTTTCCAAGGGCGATTCTATGCCGCATCTCCACTGTGGTGTCATTTGTGGAATTTACGTTTGCCCCGGGGTAGACAAACTCCTTAACTACCTCGAAATTGTGTCTGTCAATTGTAATATTTTGTCCCAGGTGCTGAGCGACGGATTAGGTTTTACTTGACAGCATGTACTTTGTTTTGCCCTCATTGACCTTAAGACCAACTCGTTTCGCCTGTTCTTCAATCGCCGTGGATACTTCCACAATGTCACGGCGAGAACACGCGATGATGTCGATATCATCCGAGTATCCTAGCAGCTGGACGCACTTGTAGAAGATAGTGCCTTTCCTGTTGACGCCTGCCCGTCGCACTATCTGCTCCAGCACCAGGTTGAAGAAGTCACATGACAGCGCATCTCCTTGCCGAAATCCGGTGCATGTTTCAAACGGTTCCGAAGTCCTGGAACCGAGTTGCACGGTGCATCGCGTATTTTTTAGCGTGGCGCGACACGTGTGCAAATAGTGCGGTGCAAAATGGCTTTAGACGTTCACACAGTACGCTGGACAGGATCTTGTATGCGACACTGAGCAAGGATATACTTCTATAGTTCTAGCAAGAGGTAGGATCGCCCTTTTGTGGATGGGGCAAAGAGAGCTGGTATTTCAGTCGTCGGGCCTGCTTTCATCTTCCCAAATTTTGCAGATGATCTGGTGCATGCTCCCTACCAGAACATCGCCGCCAGCCATGAAGAGCTCTGATGGCAAGCCATCGGAGCGTGCGGCCTCGTTATTCTTGAGGTTCTGAATAGCTGTGCCAACTTCTTCGATGCTGGGTGGGAGGACTACTTCCGCGGCTGGAGTTGGGATTTCTTCGGTCCCTACCACGCACTCTTGGTCATGCTCATTATGCAGCTGCTGGAAATGCTGCTTAAATACACCCACTATTCCCTGCGGGTCGGTGAAAAGATTACCCTCGCAGTTTCCAAGAGCCTGGGTGCCCTTTTTGAAGCCTCCTGCAAGGCCTTTGGCTTTCTTGTAAACGGCTCGTGTTTTATGTTTATCCCTAGACTCCTCGATATCCTTGAGCTGGGAGGCTGCGAAGATCCTTTTCTTTTGTCGCAGTAGTTTTTTCTCCTCCCTTCTTCTGGCTCGGTACTCTTCTTGCGCTGCCCTGGTTTTCTTCTGCAGCGCCTTTTGGTACGCCTCGTCGGTTGCTGCCTTTTTCTGCTCACACTCGCCATCATACCACGGGTTTCTTGTCGGGGGTGGTAGGTATCCTAAGGTGGTTTCGGCTACTTCCTGAATGGCTGAGCGGCAATGCAGCCACATATTATTGGCATTTGTGTTCGACGTAGACATACCGTAGAGTCTTTCGTTCAGCTGCTCCCTGTAGACTCTGGTAACCTCCGGTGTGCTCAGGCGCCCAATGTCGAACCTCCTCCTGATGGGCTGGTGCAGCTTTCTGGCATTGGACAGTCGAGCTCGGAATCTTGCTGCTACGAGCAAATGGTCGAGTCGACATTTGCCCCTCTGAATGTTCGCACATCCAGGAGCACTGTGGAGGCTGTGCTTTCCGATCACTCCGCCAAGGGTGTTCTCCTTACCGATTTTGGCGTTGAAGTCCCCGAGCACGATTTTTACATCGTACTCCGGACAAGCTCCCTAGGCGTTGTCCAGGATTTCATAGTAGTCCTCCTTGATAGGGTCTTCATCCTCGTCGGTAGGGGCGTGTGCACATATAAGGCTGATCTTATAAAATCTGCCTCTGATGCGGATCACAGCCAGGCGATCACTTACCGACGACAAATCCGCATCCCAGTAAATGCAATCTTTTGTGACAGCTATAATATCCACGTTAGTGTTAATGTTAATCTTAATCGTTAGAGTCTCTTAAGCTCGGGTTATTTAAAGGATGGTATTCTTAATTGTTTGAGGATTTTAAATAATGATAATAGCGATCAGGCAGGTATGCCCCTAAGCACATCTCAGGTTGCTCTCAGCACTGGCAAGATTTAAGAGTTTGAGGATAATGGTATTCCCTCGCGTGCCATGACTGCTTGTTGCGTCTTTCCTTGTCTGGCGAGTGTGTCGGCCCTTTCGTTGCCCAAGATATCGCTGTGTCCTGGTACCCATAGAAGTTGTAAGTTAAACTGTTCAGCCATCTCGTTAAGAGATAGGCGACAGTGGACAGTTTTTGAGGTGTACACATAGGACTCTAGCGACCCTAAGGCTGCTGGTTTATCCGTGAGAATATGGATATCCGTAGTGAATATCACGTCCCACTTAAGCCAAGACAGAGCCCCCTTTATTGCCAACAGCTCCTCCTGAAAGACGCTGTAGTGATCTGGTAGTTTTAGAGCTTTCTGTGTGGTCCGAGTTTTCTGCCATGGTTATCCTGTTGTTCAGGATGGAGGAGTGGCCTGTGATATAGGTCGTCCATTTTGAGTTGGCTTTTAGTCCTATTGCCGTATGTGTGGCAACTTGCTTGCCAAATATATCGAGTGGTATAAGGTGAAGTATCATGTTGAGCGCTGCCGTTTTGTTGGATCTTAGGGCCCCGATGATGCTAGCCTTTGTACCTTCTCGAGTTGTTTGTGGTATGTTGTTTTGTCCAGTGCATTCCACTCGACTATCCATCCTTCCATTAGTATGGGTCTAACGACCGTAAGGCTTTCTTTTCTTGCTTTTTCGGTTGTGTTGTTCTTCCAGGTTAATTTCCTGTCTGGTACAATGCCAAGGTATTTGGCACTGGAGGAATAGGTGAACCTGGTGCCAAATAAAGTGACTGGGCTGTTTTCTGGAATTTAAATAGCACAAGCTCCATTTTCTGGGGATTTACCCTGAGCCCATTGCTTTGTGCCCATTTGCATAGTATGGAGAATGCCGTTTGCATACGGTCATTCAGTGTGGGTAGGTCTTTGCCCGAGATAGAAATGGCAACACGTCATCAGCGTAGGCAATAACGTCGATTTGTCCATTTGCAACTACATTCCAGAGAAGGGTTGAGAGGTGAAGGGTTGAGTGGTAACCACTCTAGTGGTCGCTTGGCTTCCCCATTTAGAGTGGACTTTGCGTGTTATCAGTAACTCGCTAATTAACTCTATGAGAATCCTCTTCAGCTTTACCTTTTCTAGCCCTTCTATTATTGCTTTCGGGCTGATGTTGTTGAAGGCGCTCTCTATGTCTAGGAAGGCTGTTGAGGTATATTCTTTAAGATGGATTTATCTCTCGATTTTCCTCACTAGTTTGTGCAAGTCTGTTTCGACGGGCTTACCCTTACAGTACGCGTGCTCTGACAATTAGCATTACGCCGTTGACAGTTGACTTACGCTTCAGCAGAGCATTCGAACTTCGACAGCGAAATTCGAACTTAGACGTCGCTTCGTGTCTCCGTACCAATATTGTTAACTGTCAACGGCGTAATGCTAATTGTCAGAGGATTCTAGAGATTTCCGTAGGGGAACTTCCGACGGCAAACATTCGAGAAGGTGGACCGAGAGCTATATAAGCGCGAACACTCGCCCGCGGATTCATTCAGTTAACGGAAGTGAATAGCGTGTGACAAGTCTGTATACAGTGTTTTCGGTCGATAAACCAGTGTGAAAATAAAAGCTTTTGGTAAAGGGTTGCGTGTGTAATAAAGTGTAGCAATAAATAAGGTGGTGAAGTACTCAGATAGTTGATCTGAGGAGAAATAGGAAAGAATAAAAAGTGGACAATTGTAGTCTATCGCAATCCAGTGATACGAACCCTATTACAAGTAGGATCAATTTCGTAACAATATGATGTCGAAAAAGGACGCAAACCACCGGCGCCTTGGCCGAGGCGCACATATGTATTGGCAGGTATAATTTCGAGGTAGTCAAGGACTTCGTCTACCTAGGCTCCAAAGTGACATGCAGCAATGACATCAGTGCCGAAATCAAACACAGTGTAACTCTTGCCAACCGCTGTTGCTTTGGGCTCGAGAGGCAATTGAGAAGCAGAGTCATCTCTTGAAAAACCAAAGTGACCATATACAAGACCCTTATAATCCCGCTCCTGCTTCATGGCGTAGAGACATGAACCTTATCGAAAGCGGGTGAGGAGGCCCTTGGTCATCTTGAGAAAAAAATTCTGTGTACGATTTTCATCCCGACCTGCATAAATAGGGAGTGGAGAAGAGGACTTAATAGTGGTCCAACGCCTAAGATGGTTCGGTCATGTAGAGCGCATGGAAATTACAGCTCCGGTCCGGAAGGTCTTTTAATCGAATCCTGAGGGGCGCCGCGGTCGAGGACGGCCAAATTGATGGTGGCGCACGCAATTCGAAGAGGACCTCAGCCAACTAGGTGTGCGGCACTGGAGACTGCTTGCGAAAGACCGTGCCAGTTGGAGGGGTTTTCAAAGTAGGTCCAGGTTCACCATGAATTGTATCGCCGGAAAAGAAAAAGAAGTAATATTTAAGAGGTTGCGAATTTATTGTGTTCGCAACAGGTAGGAGAGTGCGAGTATTTCCCCATAACCAAAAACGTCACCTTTAAATAGCTTGCCTTCAATACGACTTTTTGAAATGAAAGCGTGTGACTCATCAGCATGGGTTTAGGGCATGTTTCGCATTTTATTAATTTTTTCTTAATTTTTTGTTTTACAGATGGATGGCAAGCGCTTAGAGATGGGAATCGACTTCAATTTTGGGAATACCGGAAAGCATTAGTGTATGTACAGACGCATCATGGCGTCTTCCCTTATTTCAAAATGTCCGTCGAAAACAGGTAACTTAAAAAACTTTAAAATAAAAAGGAATAATTGGTGTAAGGATGATTCTTTTAGGTACAGAGAACCCCACGATTACATCATTACCTTAGATGCGGGTGAAGTTGGTCTACCCGATCAATATTTCTATAACGTTGATAGCAGCGATGAGGTTTGTATAGATTTTCTCTCTTCTACATAATATATTGAAAAAGAAGGTCGTTTATATGGGGCTAAAGCTCCAGATATGTAATATAGTACTTAGCGAGCTGCTTAAGCTCTAAATGTCTGCCATTGTACCTCTGGTAACCATTAGGCCAATTGAGGTAAATTATGCCAGCTCTTACTTGGACAATGCCAGAAGAAGGGAGCAGAAAAAAACTACTGCGACCAAAGAAAAGGACCTTCGCAGCCTCCCAGCTTAAGGATATCGACGAGTCTTGGGATAAACATAAAACACGAGCCTTTTACAAGAAAGCCAAAGGCCTTGCAGGAGGCTTCAAAAAGGGCACCCAGGCTCTTCGAAACTGCGAGGGTAATCTTGTCACCGACCCGCAGGGAATAGTGGATGTATTTAAGCAGTATTTCCAGCAGCTGCTTAACGAGCATGAACAAGAGAGAGTGGTAGGGACCGAGAAAATCCCGATTCCAGCCGCTGAAGTAGTTCTCCCACCCAGCATCGAAGAAGTCGTCACATCTATTCAGAAGCTGAAGAATAACAAGGCCGTAGGCTCAGATGGCTTGCCATCAGAGCTCTTCAAAGCTGGCGGCGATGTTCTGGTAGGGAGTATGCACCAGATCATCTGCAGGATTTGGGAAGATGAAAGCATGCCCGACGACTGGAATACCAGCTCTATTTGCCCCATCCACAAAAAAAGGCGATCCTACCTCTTGCAAGAACTATAGAGGTATATCCCTGCTCAATGTCGTATACAAGATCCTGTCCAGCGTACTGTGTGAACGTCTAAAGCCATTTTGCACCGCACTATTTGCACACGTGTCGCGCCACGCTAAAAAATACGCGATGCACCGTGCAACTCGGTTCCAGGACTTCGGAACCGTTTGAAACATGCACCGGATTTCGGCAAGGAGATGCGCTGTCATGTGACTTCTTCAACCTGGTGCTGGAGCAGATAGTGCGACGGGCAGGCGTCAGCAGGAAAGGCACTATCTTCTACAAGTCCGTCCAGCTGCTAGGATACTCGGATGATATCGACATCATCGCGTGTTCTCGCCGTGACATTGTGGAAGTATCCACGGCGATTGAAGAACAGGCGAAACGAGTTGGTCTTAAGGTCAATGAGGGCAAAACAAAGTACATGCTGTCAAGTAAAACCCAATCCGTCGCTCAGCACCTGGGACAAAATATTACAATTGACAGACACAATTTCGAGGTAGTTAAGGAGTTTGTCTACCCCGGGGCAAACGTAAATTCCACTAATGACACCACAGTGGAGATGCGGCATAGAATCGCCCTTGGCAACAGCTGCTACTTCGGCTTGTCAAAACAACTGGGGTCAACACTCCGCACTCGAAAGACCAAAGTCGTGCCTTACAAAACGCTCATACTGCCAGTCTTGCTGTACGGAGCCGAAAGCTGAACGATAAGCAGGACAGCTGAGCCGATTTTGGGTTCTTTCGAAAGAAAAATTCTGCGCTGGATATTTGGCCCTGTCTGCGAGGAAGGTGAATGGAGAGGAAGACACAACCGCGAACTCCACGAGCTGTACAAAGATGTGGATGTAGTCCAGAAGGCAAAGGTCTGTCGACTACACTGGCGCGGCCACATCGAGCGCATGGACATCAACGCTCCAGCTAAGAGGGTCTTCGACTCCGAGCCTCCTGGTTCGAGAAGAAGAAGAAGACCGAACCTCCGGTATAAAGTCCAAGTAATCGCGGATGTAAGACATCTTGATCTTGGCAACTAGAAGCAGCGTGCCCGGGACCGTCAAGGATGGAAGGCAGCTATAACTCAGGCTCAGATCTTCCATGGATCGCTGGCTTGATAAGTAAGTAAGTAAGATTTTATTATGCACCGTAGACGAAAGAGGGTGTTGTGTTACATCAACTTGAAGCTTGAACTTGGGGTGAAAATAATGAGCTGATGTATTTTAAATGATAACATTCTTGGGGACACGGTTGTGTTCGAATTCCGCTCTCAAAGTTTGGAATGCTCTGTGGCAGTTGAAAAAATAAATGACGGTAACTTTCAGCGGCATACTGCTGAATATCAATACCAGATCACAGAGCATTCTCAAGACTTCTGACGGCGAACATTCGAGAGATTAGATCGAGGGCTATATAGGCGGGAACACTCATCCTCGGGGGTATTCAGTATTCGTTCAGTATTCAGTGACTCAGCAACAAGTGATCAGTCGGTAATCAGTCTGGTCCAAAGTGGATAGTGTAGAGCTTGATCAGCAAATAAGGAAAAGACCACAATCACCGCCGGGCGAGAGTTCTGCCAATTCTCTGTGATGCCCTTCGATCATTGCAATGCCGAATCGAATCGTGAACCGGGTGCTAAGAGGACTTTACCTGAGGATTTGTCTTGTCTATCTGGATGACGTAATTGTCTTGGGGCTTCTTATACAGTATTGTGGGGGTGGGCCATCTAGTGATTTTTTTTTTAAATGATACGTTATTTTGATAATGACAGCTGTTTCCCTCTCTAAATCTTGACAGAAGGTCAGTATCGTACCTCCGCCTTACGCTTGAACAACGTTGGGAAATATTGGAAATTTTTTTCTAAAGTGGTGTGTAGTCCAAACAGTGCATTTTTTGAAAAGAATTTCTGGCCAAAACGAGGCACCCAACGCGATTGCTGTATGCAAGTTTGCGCAAAAAGATCTTGAGACTAGTATGCTAGTGGACAATACTCATTGACCCCGTCGTCGTCGTTCATGATTTCAATTCATTCATACAATTGGAGGCGCGTGACCATCCGCTTCGCAGTTTGGGCCTTAGAGCAGCTTGAATTGGACCACGATTTTGGGCGAAAAGTCATATTTTCAGACGAGACTCACTTTCATCTCGGCGGCTACGTTAACAAACAAAATTGCCGCATCTGAGGCTCGGAAAACCCGCGCGTTATTGTCGAGAAGCCAATGCAGCGACAGAGAGTGACAGTTTGGTGCGGATTGTGGAGTGGTGGCATCATTGAACCATTTTTCTTCGAAAATGAGGTTGGGAACAACGTTTCGGTCAACGGTGGGCTTTGCAGAGCCATGTTAATCAACTTTTTTTTTTATTGAAATTGAAGACATGGATTTAGACGACCTCTGGTTCATGCAGGATGGTGTGCCATGCCACAATCGATCTTTTGTGCACCAAATTTCCAAGTAGTGTTATCAGCCGTCTTGGCGATGTCATTTGGCCGGCTCGGAGCTGTAATTGGGCTTTTGTTTGTGGGGACCGTGAAGGATCGATATTATGCTAACAATCCAGAAACGATCCAAGCACTTAAGGCCAATATCATCCGTGCATTCCGTGAGCTACAGCTCGAAACCATCAACAAGGTCGTGGGAAATTGGAGTGACAGAATGCGCTCCTGCGAAGCCAGCCGAGACGACACTTGAACGACGTTGTATTTCATTAATGGGAATGTTTGTTCTTACTCGCGATGGGATGGGCCAGGCAAGTAGCGGATGAAAAACTATGATATATACTACGGAAACTGCTTCAGAGAAAACAAAAAACACGTCCCCACAGAGGACTTCTATGATCTCCTAGGCAGAACATATGCTCAATGTCCCAGCTATGACACCGAAATCGTTCTAGAAGATTTCAAAGCGAAGCTGGGTAAGGAAGCTATCTTTGAGCGAGCACAGTCTACACAACACCACCTCAGAAAACGGACTAAGGCTAGTGGACTTTATGGCGGGACATAATCTGGTAGTAGCAAGTACACGATTCCTACACCTCAACATCCATAGATGTCCGAACCTTTATAGGAGCCAACATCGACTTGGATCATTACCTTATTACAGCCAAGGTACGGACGCGAGTCTCTCGGAATCAACGGAGTTGAGTAAAAACACCAAAACTTAACGTCGGAAAGCTGAAATCGCAGGAGATTGCTAGGACCTTCGCCGATCAAGTCTCCCTCAAGCTCTCTCAGATCCCGATGCAATCTGCACAAACCATAGAACAGCGATAGCGTCGTTGTCAGAACGCCATCAGAGAGGCCGCCTCAGATGTACTCGGTTTCAAGCCACCACCATCGAGAAACCCCTGGTCTGATGACGAATGGAGACAGGCCCATGTAGAGAAACAGAATGCATACATGGCTACACTGCATCAACGGACGAGAGTTGCCCGCGAGCTCTATGAACAGAAAAGGAGAGATGAGCATGCGCTTCTGAGAAGAAAACAGAAGGAGCACGAGAAGGGCGAGATCGAGGAAATGGAGAGATGTTATTGCAGGAACGACGGTCGAAAATTTTACCAAAAAGTAAAACGAACATGCTAAGGCTATAAAGCCAGAGTAGAAGTCTGCAGGAATGAGCACCACTTCTGCAGACTGTATAACGGCGATGATAGTTAAAATGCCGATGTCAGGCAGAACGAACCATTCACGTCCATCCGACCAAGACGATGTTAAGATAGCGTTATCGAAACTTAAGTCTTATAAACCTGCTGCAGCAGGCGGACTCCTCGCGGGACTGTTTAAAGCAGCTGGCGATGAGCTAGTCAGAAACACGCACCAACTCATCAGCAAGATGTGGTCGGAAGAATGCATGCCCGATGAATGGAATCTCAGCATTGTTTGCCTGGTCCATAAGAGAGGAGACCCCTATGACTGAGACAATTACAGAGGGATAAATCTCCTGAACAATGCGTACAAGATCCTCTCTGTCACACTGTGCCAGCGCCTGAAACCGTTCGTGGACAATCTGAAAGGTTCCTACCAGTGTGGATTCAGGCCTGGAGAATCCCCGATATACCAAATATTTACACTAGGACAGATCTTGGAGAAGACGCATTTGACAGCGACTTTAAAGCCGCATATGACAGTGTTTATAGAGACGAGCTATACAGAGCCATGTCATGTTTTAACATTCCTACCAAACTCGTCAGACTGTGCAGGATGACTATGGAGAACTCTCGCTGCTCCATTGAGGTCGGAGATGAACTAACCGACCCCTTTGATGTTAAAAAATGTTTTAGACAGGGTGACGCACTGTCAAGATCTGCGGCCAATACAAGAGGTACGATCTACTTCAAGTCTACACAATTGCTTGCCTACGCAGATGACATTGACGTTATTGGACGGACAAAGCAAGACGTCAATGAGGCTTTCGCCAGCATTGAAGCAGAAGCGGCTAAGGGTAAATGGGACCAAGATCAAATACATATATGCTGTCGTCAAATAAAGACGCGCAACACCGACGTCTGGGTCAAAACGTCACCTTTGGCAGCTATATTTTTTAAGTAGTCAGGGACTTCGTCTACCTTGGCTCGATAGTGACAAGTAGCAACAACACCAGCGCTGACATAAATGCATAATAACTCATGCCAATCGCTGCTTCTTTGGGCTCAAGAGGCAACTGAGTAGTAGAGCCCTCTCTCGAAAAACGATGGTATCCATCCACAAAAACTTAATCATCCCGGGCCTCCTCTACGGCGCAGAGGTTTGGACTTATTCAAAACCGGATGAAGAGGCTCCTGGGCGTTTCTAGAGGAATATTCTTCTTGCAATCTTTGGTCCTGTTTGTGTGGAGGAGGAGATTCAACCAAGAACTGTACGGGCTGTACAGCGACAACGGCCTAGTTAGACGTTTTCGAATATGCATTACTTTTGTTTTTTTTTGCATTGATGACTAGACCGTTGTCGCGGCACCATGCAGAGACAGCGTCAAACACTATTTGCATCTTGGCCTCTGCTGTCTCGACATTTCATGGCTTACTTCAATTGCTATATCGTTAGCGTATGCATAGCCTGTACTTTGTTTAAGTATTGAAAGCATGTCATTTGTGTATATTATATAAAGAAGAGGCCCTAACTTTGATCCCTGTGGCACCCCGCATATAGTTTTTTCTTCCTCACTATATTTATCATTGATTTTCACTTTGTAGTTCCGATCTTTTAAGTAGCTTTCGAACCATATCAAAATAGGACCGCGTACTCCGACTTTTTCCAGTAGCCTTAGGATGTTTAAATGACTTAAGGTATCGAATGCTTTTTTAAAGTCTATAAATAATACTATCGAATTTTGGTATTTATTCAGGCTACTATACAATCTACGAGTTAAAAAGAAGGGAGGAGCATAAGCTTCTTAGAAGAAAGAAGAAAGAGCACGAGAAGCGAGCGATTGAGGATTTGGAGAGGTGTTACTGCAGGCGTGACGTTCGAAAGTTTTATCAACAGATAAAGCGAACATGCCTGCAGGGATGAGAACGGACACCTAGTAGTAGAACCGCAGTCGATGCTGAGAATATGGAAAAACCACTTCTGCAGACTGCATAACGGCGATGTTAGTCAATATACCGCTGTCAGGCAGAATGATCCATTTCTAATCGACGGAGACCGCAGAGAATTCTGTCCCCCTAACCTCGACGAAGTTAAGATTGCCATATCGAAGCTCAAGTCGAATAAAGCTGCTGGCGCAGACGGACTGTCTGCTGAGCTCTTCAAGGCAGCTGGGGACGACCTGCTTGGGAGCATGCACCAGCTCATCCGTAAGATATGGTTAGAGGAAAGCATGCCCGAGGAATGGAGTCTCAGCATCGTATACCCGATCTACAAGAAAGGAGACCCCTCTGATTGCGCCAACTACAGAGGAATAAGTCTCCTTAACATCGCCTACAAAATCTTCTCTGCCGTTTTGTGTGAAGGCCTGAAGCCTTTTGTAAATAAGCTGATAGGTCCTTATCAGTGCGGATTCAGGCCAGGGAAGTCCACAATCGACCAAATCTTCACACTACGGCAGATACTGGAGATAACCAATGAATTTCAAGTCGACACTCACCACCTATTTGTCGACTTCAAAGCCGCATACGACAGCGTAATTAGAGACGAGCTATATAACGCTATGTCTACCTTTGACATACCTGCTAAACTCGTCAGACTATGCAGGATGACTTTGGAGAATGCTCGCTGCTCCATTCGAATCGGTGAACACCTTTCCGATTGTTTTGATGTCAAAAAAGGATTTAGGCAGGACGATGCGCTGTCGTGTGATTTCTTCAACATCATATTGGAAATGATTGTACAAAAATCACTGGCCAATACAAGAGGCACAATCTATTTCAAATCCTCGCAACTCCTTGCTTACGCCGACGATATTGACATAATAGGTAGATCACAGCGAGATGTCAATGAGGCGTTTGCGAGTATTGAGATGGAGGCGGCGAAAATTGGTTTGGCGGTAAGCGAGAACAAAACTAACTATATGCTGTCATCAAAAAAGGACGCTCAATACCGACGTCTCGGCCAGAACGTTTGTATAGGCAGATATAAGTTCGAGGTAGTTAAGGACTTCGTCTACCTTGGTTCCGCAGTGACCTGGAACAACGACATCCGTTCCGAAATCAAACGCAGAATCACTCTTGCCAATCGCTGTTTCTTTGGGCTCAGCAGGCAATTGAGTAATAGAGCTCTCTCCCGAACGACAAAGTTGACTCTATATAAGACCCTTATCATCCCGGTCCTGTTGTACGGCGCAGAAGCATGGACACTATCAAAGGCGGATGAGGAGACCCTTGTTCGGTTCGAGAGAAACATTTTGCGCATGATTTTTGGGCCTATAAACGCAGACGGGGGATGGAGGAGAAGATTCAACCACGAACTTTACGGGCTGTACAGCGACATGAGCCTAGTCAGGTGTCTACGGATTCAACGCCTAAGATGGCTGGGCCATGTAGAGCGAATGGACACCGCAGCTCCAGCCCGGAGGGTCTTTGAATCCAACCCCGAGGGACGAAGAAGCAGAGGACGGCCGCCCTTAAGATGGCGCACACAGGTGGAAGGGGACCTCAGCCAACTGGGTGTGCGGCATTGGAAAAGGCTAGCGAAAGATCGTGCTAGATGGAGGGGCATGTTGGTTGAGGTCCAGGTTCACCCCGAACTGTAGCGCCCACTAAGAAGAAGAAGACTATACAATCTATTAGTGAAATCCCCAATTAAGTGGCTTATACTTTTGTTTTTTTCGGAAACCGAACTGATTATCTTCCAGAATTCTATGTTTTTCCAGATAGGCATATAGTCTTGTATAAACCACTTCCTCAAGTACCTTATCTATGACTGAAAGAAAAGAGATTGGCCTATAATTCTGTATCTCGTCTTTATTACCACCTTTATATATAGGACGTACAATAGATGTTTTGAACATATTTGGTACTGATGATTGCTCAAGACTCATGTTTATTAATTTCGCTATAATAGAAGATAGTGTTTTAGCATTATTTTTAAGATCTTTTGGTCTTATGCCATCGATTCCTGAAGACTTACACTCTTTCAGAGAAATAAGCACGTTTTCAATTTCCCTCACAGTGACCTCTTCCATATACATTGAGTGCTGCGCTCTGTTTGCGAAACCATAAAAGGTTCTGTGGTTACATTCATGTACAGTTTTGGCAACTTCTGAACTGAGCGTTTTCGCGAAGTTATTTGCAAGATCTCCGAAGTGTTCTGAATCTGTAGTTTTTCGATAATATTTCATCTAGATTGGTAGACTTCTTTCCTAGGATTTTGTTTACTAGCATCCAAGTCTCTTTGGGATTCGTTTCTCAATCTTTTGAATTCCATCTCGTAATTCTGATTTCCTCTGTTGTTTTAAACCTTCTATATAGCCTATCCCTTTCAACACACGCGGTTCGCAATTCGTTTGTCATCCACTCATGTTAATTTTTTTCTTTTCTTCTTAATTATTGAGATAGTTGACGATTCAATAATTTTATTGAAACTCTCAATAAAATGTTCGTAGAAATCATTTACATTGGTGTATACGTTGAGTCCTTCCCAATTGTATCTATCAATATTTTGGGAAACAATCTGTTTCGGAATAAGCAGCTGGTATTCTTCCTGTTTAAGGTCTGTGTTATCTTTAGATAACATGGGCATGGGCTCGGACATACAGGGTAAAGTTGTTGATTGCTCTCAACCTGGCGAGATGCCAGCAACGATCCCTGTTTAAATGCCCGGCTCAAGTTGACATACGGCCTCCTCGCGGCGCCCTCTGGATAGTCTCTTCAACAACCGTTGGGAGGTGAACAAACGTATGCAGCGAAAAAAAACCCGACCAGAATGGCGGTTGTGCGGCGGGCTAACAATCCGCCCACGTAAAAAAAAAACCTAAAGTTATGAATGAGCAAGATGCCTCGGATACACGGTCGGATACTCGATGACGACAACGTATGAAAAAGGAACACGATTTGCGAGTATGCTCCTGGAATGTCAGAACCCTGTACACTCCCGGAGCTGCTCATAAACTAGAAGGAATCCTCACGCAGTACAAGGAGGATATTACTGCGGTCCAGGAAATACGCTGGATAGGAAACGGTGTGATTAGGAAGAAAAATTGCGACATTTATTACAGCTGTCACAAAAGGTTGCACTTACTGGGATGCGGATTTGTCGTGGGAAAGCGGTTAAGGTCGAAGGTCATCGACTTTAAACCTATAAGTGATCGCCTGGCTGTGATCCGCATCAGAGGCAGATTTTATAACATCAGCCTTATATGTGCACACGCCCCTACCGACGAGGCTGAAGACCCTATCAAGGAGGACTTCTATGACCTCCTGGACAACGCCTACGGAGATTGTCCGGAGTACGATGTAAAAATCGTGCTCAGGGACTTCAACGCCAAAATCGGAAAGGAAAACACCCTTGGCGGAGTGATCAGAAAGCACAGCCTCCACGATACAACAACAGATAACGGCTTCCGACTCGCTGACTTTGCGACAGCTCGTAATGCGGTGATAGGTAGCACAAGATTCCCTCGCAAGCGAATCCACACAGCAACCTGGCGATCTCCGGACGGTCGAACCGCCAACCAAATCGACCATGTGCTCATTGACGCAAGGCACGCGTCAAACATCCTGGATGTGCGAACATTCAGAGGGGCAAATGTCGACTCTGACCACTTCCTCGTAGCAGCAAGATTCAGAGCTCGACTGTCCAATGTCAGAAAGCTGCACCAGCCCATCAGGAGGAGGTTCGACATTGGGCGCCTGAGCACACCGGAGGTTGCCAGAGTCTACAGGGAGCAGCTGAGCGAAAGACTCTACGGTATGCCTACGTCGAACACAAATGCCAATAATATGTGGCTGCATTGCCGCTCAGCCATTCACGGCAATGCCTACCACGCCCGACAAGAAACCCGTGGTATGATGGCGAGTGTGAGCAGAAAAAGGCAGCAACCGACGAGGCGTACCAAGAGGCGCTGCATAGGAAAACCAGGGCAGCACGAGAAGAGTACCGAGCCAGAAGAAGGAAGGAGAAGAAACTACTGCGACAAAAGAAAAGAATCTTCGCAGCCTCCCAGCTCAAGGATATCGAGGAGTCTAGAGATAAACATAAAATACGAGCCTTTTACAAGAAAGCCAAAGGCCTTGCAGGAGGCTTCAAAAAGGGCACCCTGGCTCTTCGAAACTGCGAGGGTAATCTTGTCACCGACCCGCAGGGAATAGTGGATGTATTTAAGCAGCACTTCCAGCAGCTGCTTAACGAGCATAACCAAGAGAGAGTGGTAGGGACCGAGGAAATCCCAACTCCAGCCGCTGAAGTAGTCCTCCTACCCAGCATAGAAGAAGTCGGCACAGCTATTCAGAAGCTGAAGAATAACAAGGCCGCAGGCTCAGATGGCTTGCCATCAGAGCTCTTCAAGGCTGGCGGCGATGTTCTGGTAGGGAGCATGCACCAGATCATCTGCAGAATTTGGGAAGATGAGAGCATGCCCGACGACTGGAATACCAGCTCTATATGCCCCATCCACAAAAAAGGCGATCCTACCTCTTGCAAGAACTATAGAGGTATATCCCTGCTCAATGTCGCATACAAGATCCTGTCCAGCGTATTGTGTGAACGTCTAAAGCCATTTTGCACCGCACTAATCGGCAGCTACCAGTGCGGCTTCTGGCCCGGCGAATCGACTATAGATCAAATGTTCACACTTTGACAAAACCTGGAAAAGACCAACGAGTTTCGAATCGATACACACCATCTTTTCATCGATTTCAAAGCCGCATACGACAGCATTCATCGTGAAGCACTGTTTGGGGCGATGGCCGAATTCGGGGTCCCGGTAAAACTGATCCAGTTGTGTCGCGCCACGCTAAAAAACACGCGATGCACCGTGCATCTCGGTTCTAGGACCTCGGAACCATTCGAAACCTGGACCGGATTCCGGCAAAGAGATGTGCTGTCAGGTGACTTCTTCAACCTGGTGCTGGAGCAGATAGTGCGACGGGCAGGCGTCAACAGGGAAGGCACTATCTTTTACAAGTCCATCCAGCTGCTAGGATACGCGGATGATATCGACATCATCGCGTGTTCTCGCCGTGGCATTGTGGAAGCATTCACGGCGATTGAAGAACAGGCGAAACGAATTGGTCTTAAGATCAATGAGGACAAAACGAAATACATGCTGTCAAGCAAAAACCAATCCGTCGCTCACCACCTGGGACAAAACATAACAATTGACAGCTACAATTTCGAGGTAGTTAAGGCGTTTGTCTACCTCGGGGCAAACGTAAATTCCACAAATGACACCACAGTGGAGATCCGGCGTAGAATCGCCCTTGGCAACCGCTGCTACTTCGGCTTGTCCAAACAACTGGGGTCAAAACTCCTCACTCGAAAGACCAAAGTCATGCTTTACAAAACGCTCATTCTGCCAGTCTTGCTGTACGGAGCCGAAAGCAGGACAGCGGAGCTGATTTTGGGTTCTTTCGAAAGAAAAATTCTGCGCCGGATATTTGGGCCTGTCTGTGAGGATGGTGAATGGAGATGAAGACACAACCGCGAACTCTGCGAGCTGTACCAAGATGTGGATGTAGTCCGGAAGGCAAGAATCCGTCGACTACACAGGCACGACCACATCGAGCGCATGGACATCAACGCTCCAGCTAAGAGCGTCTTCGACTCCGAGCCTCCTGGTTCGAGAAGAAGAGGAAGACCGAACCTCCGGTATAAAGACCAAGTAATCGCGGATGTAAAACATCTTGGTCTTGACAACTGGAAGCAGCGTGCCCGGGACCGTCAAGGATGGAAGGCAGCTATAGCTCAGGCTCAGATCCTCCATGGATCGCAGGCCTGATAAGTAAGTAAGTAAGTAAAGTTATCTTTAGATATTAGTGCACTATATATTGCATAGCGATCTGAAATATTAATTTCGACAACTGCGGATTTAGTTTCATAATTTTGCACTCGTACTAAGCAGTGTTCAATTAGTGTTTTAGAGTTTCTAATTCCAAGATCCACTCGTGTGTCCGATAATATTGTATTACTTAGTCCTTTTGAGGATATCATGGACAGATAGTTACTTACACCAGAGTCACTTGTTTTCTTTATATTGATATTCACTTAACTTAGAAGAAGAGTATTTGAAGTGAATTGATCCTTGGCCTGATTAAGTATTTTTTTAATATACGCAGTTCCTTACTTTCAGGTTGTTGTTGCCTATAAAATGCTTTTGCGCGACTTTGCGATTAACATGGGTACGTTCTGTACTATTAGTGGACAAGAACAGAGGCTCACTCATTTTCTACATGTTTTTAGGTGTCGTGACCCAGGAAGCGGAACTCTTCGCCGATGAGATATTCCACTACGAAAAACGAATTGTCAACAATATCCAATCAATTCGATCATCAGAGCAAAGACCACTAAACGAGATCAAAACCATTCAGGAAATTAAAACAATCGCTCCCTCGGTAAGTAAGTAAGTTTATAATAAAATTGGACATGGTTGTAAGGAGTAGTTACGCAGTTACCCATCTTTGAGTCGCTACAAGCTATTCTGCCACAAATAAAGATAACTGACGAAACTGAAATTCTCATTCGGGATGTCGACGTATTGCGGGAAATGTCCATCATAGTGTCGACTTCGGATAAAAAGTATTTTTATTCTTTTGTGAATATGGAACAGGTTGTTACTGATTGCCTTTGCTTCTAGACCATTGAACAACTTTATTATTTGGTCGTTAGTTAGGAAGATTTTGCCATTTCTATCCAAAGAATACAGGATACTTGTGGAGAACTTTGACGATGCAGTTTATGGTAGGCATGGCTTAAGAATTGGCACTTTCCTAACTAAATAAATTTTTAGGCCGATCTGCTCGATACCCTCGTTGGATGGCTTGCACAAAGATAGTTCGAGATTGGTTACCGTTTTCTATCGCTGCGCTGCGGGAAAATCCAGACCTTTTAAATGTACGACTAACAAGTTGTTTTGTTTCAGTTTACCTACATCATCCTTATATTTTTAGACCGGTGACGATCAAAATATCTTCAGAGTACAAAACTCCAATACCTTTCCAAATAAAACGTATGGCAATGATGAGTTCCTAACATTATTGTTCTATACCCTAAGGAAACAAGTTCAAATTTCTGTAGAAGAGGCTAACTGGATTGATCGCCTTATGAAGGATCACATTATAGAAAAGGTGATATAGCTCAATATATATAACTTTAACAAGCAACTCAATACTTTGATCATCCAGCTGGCGTCGACAAGGCTTCAAATAGGTATACCAAATGAAGTATTACAATCTAAGGCATACATCAATGAATACTACAAAGGATTGTTGCTATATAACATCTATTTTGTGGAACACTTGGAATCGATTTGGAATTTCAGGAAATTGCGAATGCAAGACAAGCTTAAGTCGCAAAGCTTAGTTGATACGTAAGTGTGAGGGCTTATATTTTTGGTTAAAGTGAAATTTTTATAACATAACCTTCCATTCTCCACGTACTTCCGTAGGCGCTGGTTTTTGTTTTTTAACTTCCCAGAAGTTATTGTAATGGGGAAGATTTTCCGAATTCCAAATGTTGACATATCTCCACATTTCCAGGTCACTAGAATCCGAAATCAAGATTTTATAGAGATGCATGTGTGTGTGTGCGTATGTGCGGTCGGAATTTTCCCCTTAATTATCTCGAGAACCAAAGATGGCATTGAGATGGGACTGATTCCATTCGACGCTTAATTACAAAGTGGTCCAGCCGTTTTTTTATTAGAAATTAAATATCTAAAAAAAGGCAAAAAAAAACCGGCCAAGTGCGAGTCGGACTCGCGCACGAAGGGTTCCGTACCATCTGTATATATAAATATGAAAGAGACTATGTATGTTACCTCATCAAATGACAGATCTTGGTTGCAGGCAGTATTTTTTGGATGAAAATCATGTCTGTTGTATGGAAGCCCCCCTTAAATATTCATTTTGTTCTGTCGTGGTAGCGGCAACAGAAATACATCATCTGTGAAAATTTCAACTGTCTAACTATGACGATTTATGAGATACAGCCTGGTGACAGACGGACGGACGGACAGCGAAGTCTTAATAGTAATAGGGTTCCGTTTTACCTTTGGGTACGGAACCCTAAAAAATTATGCAATACAGTTAATTTGAATGATCAAACATACTGATGATACTCACAGACAGACAGATTCATACTCATGCACTTCTAATATAACGCCATAAGTGCATGGCCTCTTCTTCGGGCGCCTTGTCATGGCGGGAGGCTTAAGAAGTCGTAGACCTCGAACTAAGACTCGAAGACCCAAAAATGAATGGACAAGCCCAAGGAATTGTGTACTTCAGGTGGTACTCGCAGCAGCGGAAATCCACCCGCGACCTCTTTGATCGCGGCCGGGGCAAGGATTCTGAAGGCCTCAACATTCATTTTAAACCCTACGGCAGCGCGGAACGACACCGACCCCTGCGGCTCACTGTCTGACCACCTGGTCCGACTGAGCATGAGCGGTGCATCCAGCGAAGGCGATACCAACGATGGCGCGGCACGGGAAACCGCAAAGGTGGAACGCGCCCCAGAATTGGGACGTACTGCTGAATGCACTGCTAAGTGCCCAAAAGGTAGAGGTAAGAGGCGTGCCTGAAAATTGTGCAAAGAGGCTGATAAAGCCGATTGGGAAAGTTCAACTACTCAGTAAGAGCTTGATCAGTTCCCGTAATGACGGAGCCGGAAGCTGTCAAGTTTCTGCTATGGCCGGCGCTGCCGCCGAAAAAGGTGGCGGGGCTGACAGGCAGACTCCGAACGCACAAGGCGAATTCGTTACGGGTCTTAGCAATCCTCGAACTGGTAAGGCTGTCCCGAACCGTCGTCCGAAGGGAGCAGGTGCCTTGACCGAAAAAGGTAAAGGCTCCCGAAAACGGAAGACTGCCGCTGGGGATAGCCTCGCTAAGGAGAGAGTGTGCGATACCTCCCTCTCCGGTGGGGCGGTGGTAAATCGGAGTCCAATGGCAGATGTGGCGACCCGGAAGGATCAAAGCATAGGCCGGAAGGCGAAGATAGCCAAAAACCACTCCTCGGAGGCGGGCACATCACACAACAAAACCCCTTCCTCCCAGAAGGAGATCTAAAGGACCGTAAGGAGTCGGGAGAAGCAGCTCTCTTATAAAGAGGCGGCCACCTCCTCTGTAAAGGTCTGGATAGCTTTTATCCAGATCAATCTACAGGATTGCAAGGCCGCTACTGCTCTTTTAAGTAGTAGAATTGCATGTATTAGAACAAATCATCATGTTGTATCCATTCAAGAACCGTGGGTGTGGAATAAACGCCTATGTGGCCTTGGTGGTATACGTGATGTTACGATTCTTTATGATGAGCGATCCGAAAGGCCTAGGGTCGGCCTCATCATATCGAATTCACTATCGGCAACCAAACTTGGGCACTTTTGTGGACAAGATCTGGTAAGCAACAAAACGCACGGAGCAATAGAACCCTTCGTCGTTGCGTCTGCCTACTTTCCTACGATTCGTTACTACCTCCACCACCGAAGATAGTCTCTGAACTCGTAGAGTACTGTGAAGCCAAAAAGATTGGTCTCATCTTGTGTTGCGATGCTAGTGCCCAAAACACTGCTTGAGGCAGCAGCAAGTATAACACAAGAGGGGACCGTCTTTTAGACTTCATTCTCTCGTCTGACCTTACCATTAACAATGTTGGCTCTCAACCAACGTTTGTTACAACAAGACGACAGGAGGTGATTGACCTGACCCTATCCAACAGATATGTGAAGGACATCACTAACTGGCGAGTCTTGCCTGATGCTACGCTATCGGATCATAAATATATCGAATTCGGATTGGGTTGTGGGATCTCTTCATCGCGCTGACAGTTTATAAAACAGCGCCCAGTGCTGCCATCTTCTTATTCTTAACAGTTCCTCTCTTTCTATCTAGGACAACTACCCCTGGAGAGTAGTGAACGAACACCTACGACTCAAACCACTTACTTACTTATGAGGCCAGCAATCCATGGAGGATCTGAGCCTGAGCTATAGCTGCCTTCCATCCTTGACGGTCCCGGGCACCTGCTTCCAGTTGTCAAGATCAAGATGTCTTACATCTGCGATTACTTGGTCTTTGTACCGGAGGTTCGGTCTTCTTCTTCTTCTCGAACCAGGAGGCTCGGAGGAGTCGAAGACCCTCTTAGCTGGAGCATTCATGTCCATGCGCTCGATGTGGCCGAGCCTGTGTAATCGACGGATCCTTGCCTTCCGGACTACATCCACATCTTGGTACAGCTCGCAGAGTTCGCGGTTGTGTCTTCTTCCCCATTCACCATCCTTACAGACAGGCCCAAATATCCGGCGCAGAATTTTTCTTTCGGAAGAACCCAAAATCAGCTCCGCTATCCTGCTTATCGTCCAGCTTTCGGCTCCGTACAGCAAGCATGAGCAGCATGAGCGTTTTGTAAAGCATGACTTTGGTCTTTCGAGTGAGGAGTTTCGACCCCAGTTGTTTGGACAAGCCGAAGTAGCAGCGGTTGCCAAGGGCGATTCTATGCCGGATCTCCACTGTGGTGTAATTTGTGGAATTACGTTTGCCCCGAGGCAGACAAACTCCTTAACTACCTCGAAATTGTAGCTGTCAATTGTTATATTTTGTTTCAGGTGGTGACCGACGGATTGGTTTCTGCTCGACAGCATGTACTTCGTCTTGCCGTCATTGACCTTAAGACCAACTCGTTTCGCCTGTTCTTCAGTCGCGGTGAATGCTTCCACAATGCCACGGCGAAAACACGCGATGATGTCGATATCATCCGCGTATCCTAGCAGCTGGATGGACTTGTAGAAGATAGTGCCTTCCCTGTTGACGCCTGCCCGTCGCACTATCTGCTCCAGCACCAGGTTGAAAAAGTCACATGACAGCACATCTCCTTGCCGGAATCCGGTGCATGTTTCGAATGGTTCCGAGGTCCTAGAACCGAGTTGCACGGTGCATCGCGTGCTTTTTAACGTGGCGCGACACAACTGGATCAGTTTTCCCGGGGTCCCGAATTCGGCCATCGCTCCAAACAGTTCTTCACGATGAATGCTGTCGTATGCGGCTTTGAAATCGATGAAAAGATGGTGTGTATCGATTCGAAACTCGTTGGTCTTTTCCAGGATTTGTCGAAGTGTGAACATTTGGTCTATAGTTGATTCGCCGGGCCAGAAGTCACACTGGTAGCTGCCGATTAGTGCGCAATCGGCAAAATGGCTTTAGACGTTCACACAATACGCTGGACAGGATTTTCATTTGCAGGGATATACCAGTATAGTTCCGCCTTTTTTGCGGATGGGGCATATAGAGCTGGTATTCCAGTCGTCGCTTTTCATGACAATTTTACTACAGGGGTTTTGTCAGAACTCCGCTGAGGAGAAACACCGTAAAAAACACGTTCGATGACATGGCTGTGGCGGGAATCGATCCCGTGTCATCGGCGTCAGAGGCCAACACACTACCCATTGCGCCACGGTGCTCTCAAAATTCGCCGTTCGGACCCGGCAATAAACTGTAGGTCCCTTTCACCTATGGGAAAATGAAATCACACACAACATGGGTGATTGAGAGGAGCTCGGCTCAGGTTCTTCATGTCGTCGGGCATGCTTTCATCTTCCCAAATTCTGCAGATGATCTGGTGCATGCTCCCTACCAGGACATCGTCGCTAGCCCTGAAGAGCTCTGATGGCAAGCCATCTGGTGCCCAATGTCGAACCTCCTCCTGATGAGCTGGTGCAGCTTTCTGGCATTGGACAGTCGAGCTCTGAATCTGGCTGCTACGAGGAAATGGTCAGAGTCGACATTTGCCCCTCTGAATGTTCGCACATCCAGGATGTTTGACGAGTGCCTTGCGTCAATGAGCACATGGTCGATTTGGTTGGCGGTTCGACCGTCCGGAGATCGCCAGGTTGCTGTGTGGATTCGCTTAGGAGGGAATTCTGTGCTACTTATCACCGCATTACGAGCTGTCGCAAAGTCCGTCGGCAGCCGTTATCTGTTGTTGTATCGTAGAGGCTGTGCTTTCCGATCACTCCGCCAAGGGTGTTCTCCTTACCGATTTTGGCGTTGAAGTCTCCGAGCACGATTTTTACATCGTACTCCGGACATGCTCCGTAGGCGTTGTCCAGGAGGTCATAGAAGTCCTCCTTGATAGGGTCTTCAGCCTCGTCGGTAGGGGCGTGTGCACACATAAGGCTGACGTTATAAAATCTGCCTCTGATGCGGATCACAGCCAGGCTATCTGACATTCCTTTTTCGTGCGTTGTCGTCGTCGAGTATCCGTCGGTGTATCCGAGGCATCTTGCTCATTCATAACTTGTGTTTTTTTACGTGGGCGGATTGTTAGCCCACGGCACAACCGCCATTCTGGTCGGGTTTTTGTCGCTGCATACGTTTGTTCACCTCCCAACGGTTGTTGAAGAGGCTATCCAGAGGGCGCCGTGAGGAGGCCGTATGTCAACTTGACCCGGGCATTTAAACAGGGATCGTTGCTGGCATCTCGCCAGGTTGAGAGCGATCAACAACTTAACCCTGTATGTCCGAGCCCATGCCCTCTCGACCCAAACCACTGCACTCCGTCAATGTTGTGTGATCGTTTCCGTTTAGGTGGCGCTACAGTCCGTAGTGAACCTGGGCTTCAACCACCAAGCGTCTCCAGCTGGACTTTGGCCAGCTGTTTCCAGCGCCGCACTCCCAGCTGGCTAAGGTCCCCTTCCATCTGCATGCGCCACCTTAGATGCGGCCGTCCTCTGCCGCGCCTTCCTTCCACTCTTAGCGTCGGAGCGGTATTTTCCATGCGCTCTACATGGCCCAGCCACCTTGGACGCTGTATCCGTAGACGTCGTACTAGGCCGATGTCGCTAACCACCCCATACAGTTCTTTGTTAAATCTTCTCCGCCATACTCCGTTTGACCAAGAGGGGCCGTAGACAGTGCGCAGAATTTTCCTCTCGAAACGATCAAGGGCATCTTCATCCGCTTTTGTTAAGGTCCAAGCCTCTGTGCCGTAAAAGAGGACTGGGATGATTAAGGTCTTATATAGTGTTACCTTGGTTTTCCGAGAGAGGACTCTACTTCTCAATTGCCTCTTGAGCCCAAAGAAACAGCGGTTGACAAGAGTGATTCTGCGTTTTATCTCAGCACTGGTGTTGTAGTCGCCGGTCATCAGTGAGCTAAGGTAGACGAATTCTTTGACCACTTCAAAGTTATCTCTGCGCATGGTGACGTTCTGGCAAATACGTCGCTATTGACCGTCTCTCTTTGACGAAAGCAGATATTTGGGCTTACCCTCATTAACCTTGAGAGCCATCTTAGCCGCTTCTACTTCAATGCTTACAAAGGCCTTATTGACGTCTCGCTGTGTCTGTCCAATCACGTCATTGTCGTCGGCGTACGCAAGCATTTGCGTAGACTTGAAATAAATCGTACCTTTTGTGTTGGCCAGCGACTCTTGCACGATCTATTGAAGCACGATGTTGAAAAAGTTACATGACAGCGCGTCACCTTGTCTAAATCCTTTTTTAACATCGAAGGTCTCGGTTTGTTCATTATTGACCTTAATGGAGCAGCGATAATTCTCCATTGTAATCCTGCACCGTGCCGTGGCGCAGTGGTTAGTGTGTTGGACTCTGGCGCACGATGAGCGAGTTCGGGTCCCGATAAGACCAACGCCATCGAATGTTTATTTCGCTACGTTCCTCCTCGGCGGGGTACTGGCAAAGCTCCCCGTAGTAAACTTGCCATGAAAAAGCATCTCAAATCACGCCGTTCGGAATCGGCATTAAACTGTAGGTCCCTTTCACCTGTGCCAAAAATAAATCACATACAACATGGGTGATTGAGAGAAGCTTGGCTCTGGTCCTTCATGGGCTGTAACGCCACCAAAGAAGAAGAAGAAAAAGAATCCAGTCGGACGAGTTTGGCAGGGATGTTAAAACTAGACATGGCTTTGTATAGCTCATCTCTATACACGCTGTCATATACAGCCTTGAAATCGATGAAAAGATGGTGAGTGTCTTCTCCAAGATCTGCCGTAGCGTAAGTATTTGGTCTATTGTGGATTTACCTGGCCTGAAACCACACTGATAAGAGCCGATCAGGTTATCCACAAACGGTTTCAGGCGTTCACACAAAACGGCAGAGAAGATCTTATATGCGATGGTAAGGAGACTTATTCCTCTATAGTAGGCGCAATTATAGGGGTCTCCTTTCTTATGGACCGGGCAAAGGATGCTGAGATTCCATTCGTCGGACATGCTTTCCCCCGACCATACCTTGCAAATGAGATGGTGCATGCACCTTACCAGCTCATCTCCAGACGCCTTAAGAAGCTCAGCAGACAGGCCGTCTGCGCCTGCGGCTTTATTAGGCTTAAGTCTTGATATCGCTGTTTTGATTTCGTCTAGGTCGGGTGGATGAAATTCTCCTACATCGTCGTCCATTACGAATGGCTCATTCTGCCCGACAGCAGTATCTTGTCTATCATCGCCGTTATACAGTCTGCGGAAGTGGTCTTTCCAAGTCCTCAGCATCGACTGCGGCTCTACTACCAGTTCTCCATTTTCATCCCTGCAGGCCGCCGCTCTGGCTTTGTAGCCATGGCATGTTCGTTTTACCTTATTGTAAAACTTACGGGCATCATTCCTGCGGAAGCATCTCTCCATCTCCTCGATCTCACGCTTTGCGTGCTCCCTCTTCTTTCTTCTGAAAAGCGTGTGTTCCTCTCTTCTCTTCTGCTCATAGATTTCGCGAGCAGCTCCCGTCCGTCGTTGCAACATGGCTTTATATGCCTCTTGTTTTGCTGCATGGGCTTGTTCGCATTGTTCATCGAACCAGGGGTTTCTAGGTGGTGGCGATTTGAAACCCAGCACCTCTGAGGCAGCGTCTCTGACGGCGCTCTGGCAATGCCCCAATTCCTGCTCTATTGTTTGTGCTGCTGTGGGCGGATTTTGAGAGAGCTTGGAGAAGACATGATCGGCAGAGATTCTGGCAGTCTCTTGCGATTGTAGCCTTCCGACGTCAAACTTACGTAGTCCTACTCGACTCCTAAGCATTCTTGATATCCTCATTCGTACGTTGGCTACAATAAGGTAGTGGTCCGAGTCGATGTTGGCCCCTCGGAAGGTTCGTACGTCGAGAATACAGGAGGAGTGTCTGGCGTCGATCGCAATGTGATCAATCTGGTTGGTGGTCGATTGATCAAAAGACCGCCAGGTACCTTTGTGGATGTTGAGATGGGGGAATCGCGTGTTGGCTACAAGGAGGTAACGCCCCGCTAGGAAATCGATTAGCCTAAGTCCGTTGTCGGATGGTGTTTTGGTGGCTATGCTTTCCTATGATCGACTCAAATATGACCTTTTTGCCCAGTTTTGCATTAAAACCTCCTAGAACTATTTTTGTGTAGTAGCTGGAACAGTGGGCATAGGTTCTGTCTAGGAGATCGTAGAATTCTTCTTTGAGTCCATCGTCCTTTTTTTTTTTCGTTGGGGTGTGAGCGCATATTAAACTAATGTTTCCAAATTTAGCTTTGATGCGGATTGTTATGAGGCTTATATCTCGGGAGCTAAAGTCGTTTTGTCGGAGTCTTCTAATAATAACGAATCCGCACCCGAATAGGCGCTCTTTGTTCTCCTTGTAGCAGTTCCCGTAGTAGATGTCGCAGTTATTCATCCGTCTCTTGCTTGGTCCATCCCATCGCACTTCTTCGAGCGCGGTAATATCTGCTTTATAGCAGTTAAGGGTTTGCTGCAATTGATCGCCTGCACCCGGTCTGTTAAGACACCTCACATTGCAGGTGCAGACTCTCAAGTCCGTTAGTCGTTTGCAGGTGTCGTCAGCTTTGTATCCGTCCGTGTCCGTGCATGTTTGATTAAAAGAGTAGCGGGGGTAATGTGCGCACGCCGGATCTCCAGGCCACTCGATCCTCCGTCATCGACTCTAACTCATCAGGAGCTATGCCCAAGCGCACCCAGGCAAGTTTTTCGACTTGGTCCAACCTCCTCGTCCTGGTTATGCCAAGCGGTCGCCTGCCTGATGACATTGCATCCAACGCACGCTTCGGAAGTCGTGATGATGGCGACATTCGTCTCACGTGACCAAACCATTGAAGGATAGCCCTTTCCGTTCGGAGAAGCAGCTGCTCAACATTGAGCTCTGCGCGCACTGCCTTGTTTCTCACCCTATCCCGGCAAGTATTTCATTTCGGCAGCTTGTATTCGCGATCTTATTCTTTCGGTCAATACCCAAATTTCATGACCATAGGTGAGAGTTGGAACAAATACTGAGTTAAAAACCCCTAACTTGGCTTTGACACCAAGCTCGGTCTCCCTGACCACAGAGCTTCCAAGATGCTCCAAAATTTACCCAGCTTGGCCTGCAGGAAAGCTCAGTATTACTCCTCCCATCACTCCCATCACCGAGATACTTAAACTTCTCCACCTGCTTCAATGGGACTCCACTAACATGTAGAGTGCATTGGACAGGTGTTCTGGAAATAACCATTACCTCGGTATTGTCCACGTTAACCCTCATTCTAGCATCAGCACATACGGCCACAAACCTATCTAGCGCGCGCTGAAGTTCCAACTGGGAGGATGTGAGGACAACTAAGTCACCTGCAAAAAGAAGATGACTTATCCTCAACTCTCAAAATGTAAAACACTCCTCGCCTCGACTGCGCTGCAACAGCCAGTCCAAGGAGAGGTGACAAGACGAATCCTTGGCGAAGTCCAACGCCCACTGTGAAAGGTGTTGATTTACTACCGTTAACCCAAACGCAGCTGCTACAGTTTGTGTATAGAGACTGAATGGCCCTCAACAGAGGACCATCAATCCCATACTCCAGCAGAACACTCCAGAGTTTACCTCGAGGAACTCGGTCACACGCCATCCATCTGGGTATGATGTCCATCATATTGGAAAGCAACACACCATCGTTGGATTTAACTCCTTCGATGATGTTGAATTTCCTTCTTCTGAGCCGGCGAATGGTTTGTCAGAACACCTTTTTCGCAGATCTATGGTCGCCTTCCACCTTCTCGCCGAATTCCTTCCAGGACTGCTCTTTCGCTGCCCGCACAGCAAATTTGCAAGTTCTTCGCGCCACAGTGTATCGGTCACGAGAAGCAGAGTCCCCCAAGACAATCCAGTCTCTGTGGGCCTTCCTCTTTTCTCTGATGGCTTCTTGAACTCCGAGTGTTTTACATCACGCAGTTGTTTTTTAACCAACAGCCGCCACACACAGCCGCTTCTCTCTACAAACATCTCGTGCAGAGGCAATGACAGCTGTTGAAAATAGTCGCCATTCTTCCTCTACATGCGATGGAACAGTTGGAATTTGCTCAAACCTTTCGGATATTTGTCGTGCAAAGTGTTGCCGCACCTCACTGCTCTGTAGTTTCTCCCACCGTATGCGTGTAACCACTCTTGATTTCCGCCTTGGCGGACGAGGTACTCTATCAGTAAGATACAGCTTACACAACACCAGGTGATGATCAGTTGACAGTTCAGCCCCTCTCAACACACGATGGTACCACAAAGAAATCCATCAACGATTTCTGTTGAACACTCCGACGATACCACGTATATTTATGAATGTCTTTGTGCGGAAAGAAGGTGTTCATGCCATGTCCATTGCCATTTGCACAGCAAGAATCCAACAACCTCTCTCCGTTCGCGTTTTGATGAGGATCACCGTTCCTCCCAATCACACTCCCCCGTGTCGTTACATCCACACCCACGTGGGCGGGGAAGTCACCCATCAGGATATAGGAATTCATCTCAACCACCCTATCAAGGGCCGCATCAATTTCATCCTGTATGCATATATTCCATTGCGCTTAAATGTTTTCAGATGTTTGCAATATGAATTCCATAGGCAATAGTGGTGATTGTGAAGAAATCTTAAGTACCATGCTGAGAGTTTTTTGTTGTCGTAGAGAAGGATTTAAGATAGCCCATATAAATGCACAAAGCTTGTCGCCGAAAATCGATGAGTTCAGGGATACTTTCGCTAAATCGAATATAGATGCAGTCTGCGTCTCGGAAACTTGGTTTAAGCCAGATACCAATAATGAAATACACAAATTGGATGGCTACAGACTTTATCGTTGCGATAGAAATGATCGAGGTGGTGGTGTAGCGATATATGTGAGAAGCGGTCTCAAATGTAGAAGGACATTTGTCTCGCCTCCTGACTCTTGTATTGATTATGTGTTTGTTAATATAGTAAGTGGGGACAACTCTTTGCTCCTGGGTACTGTTTATAGACCAAATAGCAACGTGGACTTAACACCTTTCTTGTCGGTGATAGAGATTATTTCAACTAGCTCTAGAAACATAGTCATATGTGGTGATTTTAATAGCAATCTTTTGATCGAGAGGCATCTCACTGATGGCATGAAATCGTTTGACTTACATCCAGTTAATACTACAACTCCCACTCATCACGTGAGTTCTACTAGCACCTTACTAGATGTTTTCTTTGTTAGTAACGTCGATAGTGCACTTTTTTACAACCAACTCTCTGCACCAGCTTTTTCGAAGCATGACTTGATCTTTCTTACCTATGATTTCCACGTGCAAATTCATCCACAAGTAAGAACTTTTCAATATAGAGATTTTAGCAATATAGATAGAGTTAATCTAGAACAGAGCATAAATGCAATACCCTGGGAACAGGTTTACTTTATGACTTCACCGGATCATCAAATTCAATTTCTGAATTCTAATATAAACTCTCTTTTGAATCAATATGTTCCACTTAAAACAAAAATTACTAAGAGCTCTACACAGCCTTGGTTCTCAAGAGAAATTAAGGAATTAATAAGGCAGCGTGATGCAGCGTATCATAGATGGAAGCGTTTTCGGGTTGAAGCCCTTCGCCGATTATATAAATCTTTGCGAAATATTGTTGTCCGTGAAATAAAATTGGCAAAGGCACAATTTTTCTCCAGCAAACTAAAAACCAACTTGGGTAGTCGAAAGCTGTGGAGTAACTTACGACATCTAGGTGTCGGCAAAGAGCGAATCAGGCCAAATTACCTCGACGGTAACGAACTAAACCAAAAGTTTACTTCTGGAGTATCTTCCGGGACAGCAAATCTTAATGTTGACTTAAATTATAGTCACACGCGGGTAGTGCAATCATCTTTTTCCTTCAAATGTGTCGACAGCGTGGAGGTAGTCGAAAGCTTTTTGTCAATTAAGTCCTGTGCAATTGGAGTCGATGAAATTCATCCAATTTTTATCAAAGCCATTCTTCCATTGATCCTGCCGTACGTAACACATATATTTAATTACATATTAACCACAGGAATTTTTCCAACCCAATGGAAAATGGCCAAAGTAATACCTATATCGAAAAATTCAATAGGTGATGAATATCGACCGATTTCAATTTTGCCATTCCTCTCCAAAGTATGCGAGCGGTTAATGCAAAAGCAAATAAATGAGTATCTTTCTCGAAACAGGATGCTTGCACAGGTGCGATCGGGCTTCCGGGCGAAACATAGTTGTACAACTGCTCTAGTGAAAGTTGTTGAAGATATTAGGACAAGTTTGGATAAAGATGAAGTTACTTTCTTGGTTCTTCTAGATTTTTCCAAGGCATTTGATACTGTCGATCATGCCTTGCTCTGCAGAAAATTGAATTACTTCTTTGGTTTTTCTCCACCAGCAGTGAAATTAGTCGCATCATATTTATGCAATAGAAAGCAGGCCGTATTCGTTGATAATGCTTTATCTGACTACCTGGACCTTACTCGCGGAGTACCTCAAGGATCGATTCTAGGTCCTCGGTTATTTTCCCTGTACATAAATGAGGTACCAGACTTAGTTGTACATACCTCTACTCACATTTATGCTGACGATGTTCAGGTTTATAAGAGCTGCCCGTTAGGTCTTATTGAAAGTTGTGCCTTTAATATTAATCTCGACCTTAGCAGCATATTTGATTGGTCTTTGAAAAACGGTTTGAGTCTCAACCCTGTTAAATCTAAATGTCTGGTTATATCCAGAACTAAATTGGACGTGTCGTATTTTCCACAACTAATTTTAAACAATACCACAATTGACTTTGTTGACACATCAAAGAATTTGGGAATTGTATTCAATAGGTTTTTAACATGGAATGATCACATAAATAGCATCGTAGGAAGGGCTTATGGTGTTTTGCGGACCCTATGGACGGTACAACCCTTTACACCATTGAATACACGTATCATGCTGGTAAAATCTTTAGTAATCCCTATACTTGTGCACGGCTGTGAAATATTTGGTAATTGTGATTCTGTATGCACTCGAAAATTACAAGTTGCCTTCAATAGTGCTGTTCGATATATTTATGGGCTCAGAAGATATGATCACGTCTCACCCCTTTCCATGAATGTTCTAGATATGTCATTTGAAAACTATCTTAAATTTCGAACATTGGTCTTTCTTTTTAAAATCCTCAAAACACAGCAACCTTCTTATCTCTATAACAACTTCAAATTCCCGGCATCAAATAGATCTACTTCTCTTATAATACCGAGGTTTAATTACCTTATATCTGAGAGACAATTCTTCATCGTTGCTATCCGTCTCTGGAATTCACTACCGAACATTTTAAGAGCACTAAGCGATATACATAGATTTAAAAAAGAATTGCGTGGTTTTCTACGCTTTCAAAATAATTGATTTTTCTTTTTTTTTTTTTTTTTTTGCTGTTAAATTTGTCTATATCTTTTGTTATTTTATTTATTTAAATTAATGTTTTTATATCTTATATAATTAAAGTAACTTTCCAGTGTCCTTTTGAACTGATATTTTAAATTAATTAATCTATTAATCTTAATTAAATCAATTCAAAATAATGTAATTAAGTATATGTTTTAAATACTAGTAGCTATTGCAGATTTATAAGATTCATTCTTAACGTTTTAGCTTTCCACACATATTGTTAATAATAAATAAATAATAAAATAATAATAATAATAATAAGTCGCATACTCAGACTCTAGATTCGGTGCATACACCTGCACCAGAGCCAAAGTTGATCTTTCAAACTTGAGTTTTAAGATCGCGACTCTCTCTCCTAATGGTATCCACTTCAATACCCTGTCTTCCAGCCTGGGACTTATGAGTATCCCCACTCCCGCCTGTGTAGACATTTGAGGTGCAACTCCCGACAGGAAGAGTTTCCACCCGTCCGAAAGGTCCACTGTTGTATATCCTCTTTGCTTTGTCGAAGAGACACCTACGATACCTGGCAGCTTCCTCAACCAGCTCGTGATACTTCCCTGTGAGCGATGAGACGTTCCACGTGCCCATCCTAAGTCGATGCCGTTGTCTGTTGCCCTTTACTCCCCGCACGCACTGGTTAGTGCATGGCGTGATAACGCCCCCACCGCCGTAATAGCTCGCGAGGCCACTGTCTCATTTTAAGCAAATTAGGCTTCTGGTCTAGATTGTTCTATTGTTCAAGATTTTTTTCAATCAACCGGCGAAAATAACATCTGACGACTGTTCTTAGGATCATATTAGAAATGTATGCAGCTAATGAAGTGAAACCAATATCCTATTCCTCAATGCTCAATATGGTCTTAATATCAAGGCAGCTTTCGGGATCTAACTACTACGACTACCGTTTTCCAATGTAAGTGAACATCTTATCTTCACCCGAGGCAATTAAACGTCATTTTCCTATACAGACCCATTAACTTTGCACGAGTCGGAGCAGATATCGTTGAAAAATTAATAGAAACCATCTCCCTTCTTGGAAAACAGTACAAGTGGACTACGAATTCGATGAGCTCGGTAGACGATGACATCTTCAAAATTGATAAACATTGCATTACAGACAAAGCGGCTAATATTGTCTTAAACCAACACGCACTTAGTTCCTTCTACACTACGATGAGTGCTGCCCGCATCGCTTCCAAAGCCTTGACAACTTTTATTAATTCAATAGACAGCGCTGAGCCAATAACCGGTGCATCCATTAACCCCAGTCTGACATATGAAACTCTTCAGCTTACCAATCGACGTCGATTACCCGGACTTCGCTCGTTAAATGAAAACCAGCTCTTCACACTAGCCTACATGCAGAAACATTGCAGCACGCCAATTGCCGATAGGAACTATGCTCAACTTAAGCCCCATGTGGAAAAAAGACTTGCCGAAACCTATCTGTAAGTATTAGCTGAACCCTCAATGATCCCAAATTATTTTCGTTTTTATGTAAGATTCAACTCGACATGGAGGCACACTCAGTTCTTGCCGAAATCCACAGATTGCTCTGTCAAGGAGGTTATGTGCACAAATATCTTATGATGCCATCGAGTGTAGCACGGGCCATGGAAAGTATTATCCATCTACGTCAGCGACTACCCTCCTCCCCTCTCGTAACAAGTTTGAGTGTAAAATGCCTGTAGAATGTGTCATTTATTTATATTTACAGTAAATATAAATTTAATTTAAGAAATGCAATGTTTTATTAATTTTTAAATATCGTACAAACAAAGACCTCGTGTAAACACGAAGCCGGATTACTAACTAAAGCCTTTAGCTAGCTATTCACATGACTAGCACCTAGAAGTGCTAGGTACACTTTACCAAACGAACGATTGTGTGGAGCGGCTTGGTGAGCTGTCGATCTATAATGGCCTGGTGAGCTGTCGTGCTGCCGGCCACCTATAGTGACCTGGTGAGCTGTCGTTCTGCCGGCCAACTATAGCGGCCTGGTGAGCTGCCGTGCTGCCGGCCACCTATAGTGGCCTGGTGAGCTGCCGTGCTGCCGGCCACTTTTAGTGGCCTGGTGAGCTGTCGTGCTGCCGGCCACCTGTGGTGGCCTGGTGAGCTGTGGTGCTACCGCCCACCTATGGTGGCCTGGTGAGTTGCCGTGCTGCCTGCCACCTATGGTGGCCTGGTGAGCTGTGGTGCTGCCGGCCACCTATGGTGGCCTGGTGAGCTGTGGAGCTACCGGCCACCTATGGTGGCCTGGTGAGCTGGGGTGCTACCGGCCACCTATGTTGGCCTGGTGAGTTGCCGTGCTGCCTGCCACCTATGGTGGCCTGGTGAGCTGTCGCGCTGCCGGCCACCTATGGTGGCCTGGTGAGCTGTGGTGCTACCGGCCACCTATGGTGGCCTGGTGAGTTGCCGTGCTGCCTGCCACCTATGGTGGCCTGGTGAGCTGTCGTGCTGCCGGCCACCTATGGTGGCCTGGTGAGCTGTGGTGCTACCGGCCATCTATGGTGGCCTGGTGAGCTGTCGTGCTGCCGGCCACCTATAGTGGAATGGTGAGCTGTCGTTCTGCCGGCCAATTATTGTGGCCTGGTGAGCTGTCGTGCTGCCAGCCACCTTTAGTGGCCTGGTGAGCTGCCATGCTGCCGGCCACCTATAGTGGCCTGGTGAGCTGTCGTGCTGCCGGCCACCTATAGTGGCCTGGTGAGCTGCCATGCTGCCGGCCACCTATAGTGGCCTGGTGAGCTGCCATGCTGCCGGCCACCTATAGTGGCCTGGTGAGCTGCCATGCTGCCGGCCACCTATAGTGGCCTGGTGAGCTGCCATGCTGCCGGCCACCTATAGTGGCCTGGTGAGCTGTCGTGCTGCCGGCCACCTATAGTGCCCTGGTGAGCTGTCGTGCTGCCGGCCACCTATAGTGCCCTGGTGAGCTGTCGTGCTGCCGGCCACCTATAGTGGCCTGGTGAGCTGTCGTGCTGCCAGCCACCTTTAGTGGCCTGGTGAGCTGTCGTGCTGCCGGCCACCTATAGTGGCCTGGTGAGCTGTGGTGCTACCGGCCATCTATGGTGGCCTGGTGAGCTGTCGTGCTGCCGGCCTCCTATAGTGCCCTGGTGAGCTGTCGTTCTGCCGGCCAATTATTGTGGCCTGGTGAGCTGTCGTGCTGCCAGCCACCTTTAGTGGCCTGGTGAGCTGCCATGCTGCCGGCCACCTATAGTGGCCTGGTGAGCTGTCGTGCTGCCGGCCACCTATAGTGCCCTGGTGAGCTGTCGTGCTGCCGGCCACCTATAGTGGCCTGGTGAGCTGTCGTGCTGCCAGCCACCTTTAGTGGTTGGTGAGCTGTCGTGCTGCCGGCCACCTATAGTGGCCTGGTGAGCTGTGGTGCTACCGGCCATCTATGGTGGCCTGGTGAGCTGTCGTGCTGCCGGCCACCTATGGTGGCCTGGTGAGCTATCGTTCTGCCGGCCAATTATTGTGGCCTGGTGAGCTGTCGTGCTGCCAGCCACCTATAGTGGCCTGGTGAGCTGTCGGTCTGCCGGCCACCTATAGTGGCCTGGTGAGCTCTCGTTCTGCCGGCCAACCCTAGTGGCCTGGTGAGCTGCCGTGCTGCCGGCCACCTATAGTGACCTGGTGAGCTGTCGTGCTGCCAGCCACCTTTAGTGGCCTGGTGAGCTGTCGCGCTGCCAGCCACCTATGGTGGCCTGGTGAGCTGTCGTGCTCCCACCACCTATAGTCGATGGTGAGCTGTCATACTGCCAGCCACCTTTAGTGGCCTGGTGAGCTGCCATGCTGCCGGCCACCTATAGTGGCCTGGTGAGCTTTCGTGCTGCCGGCCACCTATAGTGCCCTGGTGAGCTGTCGTGCTTTCGGCCACCTATAGTGGCCTGGTGAGCTGTCGTGCTGCCAGCCACCTTTAGAGGCCTGGTGAGCTGTCGAGCTGCCAGCCACCTATAGTGGCCTGGTGAGCTCTCGTTCTGCCGGCCAACCCTAGTGGCCTGGTGAGCTGCCGTGCTGCCGGCCACCTATAGTGATCTGGTGAGCTGTCGTGCTGCCAGCCACCTATGGTGGCCTGGTGAGCTGTCGTGCTCCCGCCACCTATAGTCGCCTGGTGAGCTGTCGTACTGCCAGCCACCTTTAGTGGCCTGGTGAGCTGCCATGCTGCCGGCCACCTATAGTGGCCTGGTGAGCTGTCGTGCTGCCGGCCACCTATAGTGCCCTGGTGAGCTGTCGTGCTGCCGGCCACCTATAGTGGCCTGGTGAGCTGTCGTGCTGCCAGCCACCTTTAGTGGCCTGGTGAGCTGTCGCGCTGCCAGCCACCTATGGTGGCCTGGTGAGCTGTCGTGCTCCCACCACCTATAGTCGATGGTGAGCTGTCATACTGCCAGCCACCTTTAGTGGCCTGGTGAGCTGCCATGCTGCCGGCCACCTATAGTGGCCTGGTGAGCTTTCGTGCTGCCGGCCACCTATAGTGCCCTGGTGAGCTGTCGTGCTTTCGGCCACCTATAGTGGCCTGGTGAGCTGTCGTGCTGCCAGCCACCTTTAGAGGCCTGGTGAGCTGTCGAGCTGCCAGCCACCTATAGTGGCCTGGTGAGCTCTCGTTCTGCCGGCCAACCCTAGTGGCCTGGTGAGCTGCCGTGCTGCCGGCCACCTATAGTGATCTGGTGAGCTGTCGTGCTGCCAGCCACCTATGGTGGCCTGGTGAGCTGTCGTGCTCCCGCCACCTATAGTCGCCTGGTGAGCTGTCGTACTGCCAGCCACCTTTAGTGGCCTGGTGAGCTGCCATGCTGCCGGCCACCTATAGTGGCCTGGTGAGCTGTCGTGCTGCCGGCCACCTATAGTGCCCTGGTGAGCTGTCGTGCTGCCGGCCACCTATAGTGGCCTGGTGAGCTGTCGTGCTGCCAGCCACCTATGGTGGCCTGGTGAGCTGTCGTGCTCCCGCCACCTATAGTCGCCTGGTGAGCTGTCGTACTGCCAGCCACCTTTAGTGGCCTGGTGAGCTGCCATGCTGCCGGCCACCTATAGTGGCCTGGTGAGCTGTCGTGCTGCCGGCCACCTATAGTGCCCTGGTGAGCTGTCGTGCTGCCGGCCACCTATAGTGGCCTGGTGAGCTGTCGTGCTGCCAGCCACCTTTAGTGGCCTGGTGAGCTGTCGTGCTGCCAGCCACCTTTAGTGGCCTGGTGAGCTGTCGTGCTGCCGGCCACCTATAGTGGCCTGGTGAGCTGTGGTGCTACCGGCCACCTATGGTGGCCTGGTGAGTTGCCGTCCTGCCTGCCACCTATGGCGGCCTGGTGAGCTGTGGTGCTACCGGCCACCTATTTGGGCCTGGTGAGCTGTGGTGCTACCGGCCACCTATGGTGGCCTGGTGAGCTGTGGTGCTCCCGGCCACCTAGGTTGGCCTGGTGAGCTGTCGTGCTGCCGGCCAGCTATAGTGGCCTGGTGAGCTGTCGTTCTGCCGGCCAACTATAGTGGCCTGGTGAGCTGTCGTGCTGCCAGCAACCTATAGTGGCCTGGTGAGCTGCCATGCTGCCGGCCACCTATAGTGGCCTGGTGAGCTGTCGTGCTGCCGGCCACCTATAGTGGCCTGGTGAGCTGCCATGCTGCCGGCCACCTATAGTGGCCTGGTTAGCTGTCGTGCTGCCAGCCACCTTTAGTGGCCTGGTGAGCTGTCGTGCTGCCAGCCACCTATGGTGGCCTGGTGAGCTGTCGTGCCGCCGGCCACCTATAGTGGCCTGGTGAGCTGTCGTGCTGCCGGCAACCTATAGTCGTCTGGTGAGCTGTCCTGCTCCCGCCACTTATATTGGCCTGGTGAGCTGTCGTGCTGCCAGCCACCTTTAGTGGCCTGGTGTGCTGACGTGCTGCCGGCCACCTATGGCGGCCTGATGAGCTGTCGTTCTGCCGGCCAACCCTAGTGACCTGGTGAGCTGTCGTGCTGCCAGCCACCTTTAGTGGCCTGGTGAGCTGTCGTGCTGCCAGCCACCTATGGTGGCCTGGTGAGCTGTCGTGCTCCCGCCACTTATAGTGGCCTGGTGAGCTGTCGTGCTGCCAGCCACCTTTAGTGGCCTGGTGAGCTGTCGTACTGCCAGCCACCTTTAGTGGCCTGGTGTGCTGTCGTGCTGCCGGCCACCTATAGTGGCCTGGTGAGCTGTCGTTCTGCCGGCCAATTATTGTGGCCTGGTGAGCTGTCGTGCTGCCAGCCACCTATAGTGGCCTGGTGAGCTGTCATGCTGCCGGCAACCTATAGTCGTCTGGTGAGCTGTCCTGCTCCCGCCACTTATATTGGCCTGGTGAGCTGTCGTGCTGCCAGCCACCTTTAGTGGCCTGGTGAGCTGTCGTGCTGCCAGCCACCTATGGTGGCCTGGTGAGCTGTCGTGCTCCCGCCACTTATAGTGGCCTGGTGAGCTGTCGTGCTGCCAGCCACCTTTAGTGGCCTGGTGAGCTGTCGTACTGCCAGCCACCTTTAGTGGCCTGGTGTGCTGTCGTGCTGCCGGCCACCTATAGTGGCCTGGTGAGCTGTCGTTCTGCCGGCCAATTATTGTGGCCTGGTGAGCTGTCGTGCTGCCGGCCACCTATAGTGGCCTGGTGAGCTGTCGTTCTGCCGGCCAATTATTGTGGCCTGGTGAACTGTCGTGCTGCCAGCCACCTATAGTGGCCTGGTGAGCTGTAGTACTGCCAGCCACCTTTAGTGGCCTGGTGAGCTGCCATGCTGCCAGCAACCTATAGTGGCCTGGTGAGCTGCCATGCTGCCGGCCACCTATAGTGGCCTGGTGAACTGTCGTGCTGCCGGCCACCTATAGTGCCCTGCTGAGCTGTCATGCTGCCGGCCACCTATAGTCGTCTGGTGAGCTGTCCTGCTCCCGCCACCTATATTGGCCTGGTGAGCTGTCGTTCTGCCGGCCAACCCTAGTGGTCTGGTGAGCTGCCGTGCTACCGGCCCCGTATAGTGGCCTGGTGAGCTGCCGTGCTGCCGGCCATCTATAGTGGCCTGGTGAGCTGTCGTGCTGCCGGCCACCTATAGTGCCCTGGTGAGCTGTCGTGCTGCCGGCCACCTATAGTGGCCTGGTGAGCTGTCGTGCTGCCAGCCACCTTTAGTGGCCTGGTGAGCTGTCGTGCTGCCAGCCACCTTTAGTGGCCTGGTGAGCTGTCGTGCTGCCGGCCACCTATAGTGGCCTGGTGAGCTGTGGTGCTACCGGCCACCTATGGTGGCCTGGTGAGCTGTGGAGCTACCGGCCACCTATGGTGGCCTGGTGAGCTGTGGTGCTACCGGCCACCTACGGTGGCCTGGTGAGTTGCCGTGCTGCCTGCCACCTATGGTGGCCTGGTGAGTTGCCGTGCTGCCTGCCACCTATGGTGGCCTAATGAGCTGTCGTGCTGCCGGCCACCTATGGTGGCCTGGAGAGCTGTGGTGCTACCGGCCATCTATGGTGGCCTGGTGAGCTGTTGTGCTGCCGGCCACCTATAGTGGCCTGGTGAGCTGTCGTTCTGCCGGCCAATTATTGTGGCCTGGTGAGCTGTCATGCTGCCAGCCACCTATAGTGGCCTGGTGAGCTGTCGGTCTGCCGGCCACCTATAGTGGCCTGGTGAGCTCTCGTTCTGCCGGCCAACCCTAGTGGCCTGGTGAGCTGCCGTGCTGCCGGCCACCTATAGTGACCTGGTGAGCTGTCGTGCTGCCAGCCACCTTTAGTGGCCTGGTGAGCTGTCGTGCTGCCAGCCACCTATGGTGGCCTGGTGAGCTGTAGAGCTACCGGCCACCTATGGTTGCCTGGTGAGCTGGGGTGCTGCCGGCCACCTATAGTGGCCTGGTGAGTTGTCGTTCTGCCGGCCACTTTTAGTGGCCTGGTGAGCTGTCGTGCTGCCGGCCACCTATGGTGGCCTGGTGAGCTGTGGTGCTACCGGCCACCTATGGTGGCCTGGTGAGCTGTCGTGCTGCCGGCCACCTATAGTGGCCTGGCGAGCTGTCATGCTGCTGGCAACCTATAGTCGTCTGGTGAGCTGTCCTGCTCCCGCCACCTATATTGGCCTGGTGAGCTGTCGTGCTGCCAGCCACCTTTGTGGCCTGGTGTGCTGACGTGCTGCCGGCCACCTATGGCGACCTGGTGAGCTGTGGTGCTACCGGCCACCTATGGTGGCCTGGTGAGTTGCCGTGCTGCCTGCCACCTATGGTGGCCTGTTGAGCTGTGGTGCTACCGGCCAGCTATGGTGGCCTGGTGAGCTGTCGTGGGGCCGGCCACCTATAGTGGCCTGGTGAGCTGTCGTTCTGCCGGCCAACTATAGTGGCCTGGTAGGCTGCCGTGCTACCGGCCCCCTATAGTGGCCTGGTGAGCTGCCCTTCTGCCGGCCACCTATAGTGACCTGGTGAGTCACGCTGCCGGCCACCAATAGTGGCCTGCTGAGCTGTCATGCTGCCGGCCACCTATAGTCGTCTGGTGAGCTGTCCTGCTCCCGCCACCTATATTGGCCTGGTGAGCTGTCGTGCTGCCAGCCACCTTTAGTGGCCTGGTGTGCTGACGTGCTGCCGGCCACCTATGGCGGCCTGGTGAGCTGTGGTGCTACCGGCCACCTATGGTGGCCTGGTGAGTTGCCGTGCTGCCTGCCACCTATGGTGGCCTGTAGAGCTGTGGAGCTGCCGGCCACCTATGGTGGCCTGGTGAGCTCTGGTGCTACCGGCCACCTATGGTGGCCTGGTGAGCTGTCGTGCTGCCGGCCACCTATAGTGGCCTGGTGAGCTGTCGTGCTGCCGGCCACCTATAGTGGCCTGGTGAGCTGTCGTGCTGCCAGCCACCTTTAGTGGCCTGGTGAGCTGTGGTGCTACCGGCCACCTATGGTGGCCTGGTGAGTTGCCGTGCTGCCTGCCACCTATGGTGGCTTGGTGAGTTGTCGTTCTGCCGGCCACTTTTAGTGGCCTGGTGAGCTGTCATGCTGCCAGCAACCTATAGTGGCCTGGTGAGCTGCCATGCTGCCGGCCACCTATAGTGGCCTGGTGAACTGTCGTGCTGCCGGCCACCTATAGTGCCCTGCTGAGCTGTCATGCTGCCGGCCACCTATAGTCGTCTGGTGAGCTGTCCTGCTCCCGCCACCTATATTGGCCTGGTGAGCTGTCGTTCTGCCGGCCAACCCTAGTGGTCTGGTGAGCTGCCGTGCTACCGGCCCCGTATAGTGGCCTGGTGAGCTGTCGTGCTGCCGGCCATCCATAGTGGCCCTGTGAGCTGTCGTGCTACCGGCCACCTATATTCGCCTGGTGAGCTGTCGTGCTGCCGGCCACCTATAGTGGCCTGGTGAGCTGTCGTGCTGCCGGCCACCTATGGTGGCCTGGTGAGCTGTCGTGCCGCCGGCCACCTATGGTGGCCTGGTGAGCTGTTGTGCTGCCGGCCACCTATAGTGGCCTGGTGAGCTGTCGTTCTGCCGGCCAACTATAGTGGCCTGGTGAGCTGTCGTGCTGCCAGCAACCTATAGTGGCCTGGTGAGCTGCCATGCTGCCGGCCACCTATAGTGGCCTGGTGAGCTGTCGTGCTGCCGGCCACCTAAAGTGCCCTGGTGAGCTGTCGTGCTGCCGGCCACCTATAGTGGCCTGGTGAGCTGTCGTGCAGCCAGCCACCTTTAGTGGCCTGGTGAGCTGTCGTGCTGCCAGCCACCTTTAGTGGCCTGGTGAGCTGTCGTGCTGCCAGCCACCTTTAGTGGCCTGGTGAGCTGTCGTGCGGCCAGCCACCTTTAGTGGCCTGGTGAGCTGTCGTGCTGCCGGCCACCTATAGTGGCCTGGTGAGCTGTGGTGCTACCGGCCACCTATGGTGTCGTGCTGCCGGCCACCTATGGTGGCCTGGTGTGCTGTCGTGCTGCCGGCCACCTATAGTGGCCTGGTGAGCTGTCGTTCTGCCGGCCAATTATTGTGGCCTGGTGAGCTGTCGTGCTGCCAGCCACCTATAGTGGCCTGGTGAGCTGTCATGCTGCCGGCAACCTATAGTCGTCTGGTGAGCTGTCCTGCTCCCGCCACTTATATTGGCCTGGTGAGCTGTCGTGCTGCCAGCCACCTTTAGTGGCCTGGTGAGCTGTCGTGCTGCCAGCCACCTATGGTGGCCTGGTGAGCTGTCGTGCTCCCGCCACTTATAGTGGCCTGGTGAGCTGTCGTGCTGCCAGCCACCTTTAGTGGCCTGGTGAGCTGTCGTACTGCCAGCCACCTTTAGTGGCCTGGTGTGCTGTCGTGCTGCCGGCCACCTATAGTGGCCTGGTGAGCTGTCGTTCTGCCGGCCAATTATTGTGGCCTGGTAAGCTGTCGTGCTGCCGGCCACCTATAGTGGCCTGGTGAGCTGTCGTTCTGCCGGCCAATTATTGTGGCCTGGTGAACTGTCGTGCTGCCAGCCACCTATAGTGGCCTGGTGAGCTGTCGTACTGCCAGCCACCTTTAGTTGCCTGGTGAGCTGCCATGCTGCCGGCCATCTATAGTGGCCTGGTGAGCTGTCGTGCTGCCGGCCACCTATAGTGCCCTGGTGAGCTGTCGTGCTGCCGGCCACCTATAGTGGCCTGGTGAGCTGTCGTGCTGCCAGCCACCTTTAGTGGCCTGGTGAGCTGTCATGCTGCCAGCCACCTTTAGTGGCCTGGTGAGCTGTCGTGCTGCCGGCCACCTATAGTGGCCTGGTGAGCTGTGGTGCTACCGGCCACCTATGGTGGCCTGGTGAGCTGTGGAGCTACCGGCCACCTATGGTGGCCTGGTGAGCTGTGGTGCTACCGGCCACCTACGGTGGCCTGGTGAGTTGCCGTGCTGCCTGCCACCTATGGTGGCCTGGTGAGTTGCCGTGCTGCCTGCCACCTATGGTGGCCTGGTGAGCTGTCGTACTGCCAGCCACCTTTAGTGGCCTGGTGAGCTGCCATGCTGCCGGCCATCTATAGTGGCCTGGTGAGCTGTCGTGCTGCCGGCCACCTATAGTGCCCTGGTGAGCTGTCGTGCTGCCAGCCACCTTTAGTGGCCTGGTGAGCTGTCATGCTGCCAGCCACCTTTAGTGGCCTGGTGAGCTGTCGTGCTGCCGGCCACCTATAGTGGCCTGGTGAGCTGTGGTGCTACCGGCCACCTATGGTGGCCTGGTGAGCTGTGGAGCTACCGGCCATCTATAGTGGCCTGGTGAGCTGTCGTTCTGCCGACCACCTATAGTGGCCTGGTGAGCTGTCGTACTGCCAGCCACCTTTAGTGGCCTGGTGTGCTGTCGTGCTGCCAGCCACCTATGGTGGCCTGGTGAGCTGTAGAGCTACCGGCCACCTATGGTTGCCTGGTGAGCTGGGGTGCTACCGGCCACCTATGGTGGCCTGGTGAGCTGTCGTGCTCCCGCCACTTATAGTGGCCTGGTGAGCTGTCGTGCTGCCAGCCACCTTTAGTGGCCTGGTGAGCTGTCGTGCTGCCAGCCACCTATGGTGGCCTGGTGAGCTGTCGTGCTCCCGCCACTTATAGTGGCCTGGTGAGCTGTCGTGCTGCCAGCCACCTTTAGTGGCCTGGTGAGCTGTCGTACTGCCAGCCACCTTTAGTGGCCTGGTGAGCTCTCGTTCTGCCGGCCAACCCTAGTGGCCTGGTGAGCTGCCGTGCTGCCGGCCACCTATAGTGACCTGGTGAGCTGTCGTGCTGCCAGCCACCTTTAGTGGCCTGGTGAGCTGTCGCGCTGCCAGCCACCTATGGTGGCCTGGTGAGCTGTCGTGCTCCCGCCACCTATAGTCGATGGTGAGCTGTCATACTGCCAGCCACCTTTAGTGGCCTGGTGAGCTGCCATGCTGCCGGCCACCTATAGTGGCCTGGTGAGCTTTCGTGCTGCCGGCCACCTATAGTGGCCTGGTGAGCTGTCGGTCTGCCGGCCACCTATAGTGGCCTGGTGAGCTCTCGTTCTGCCGGCCAACCCTAGTGGCCTGGTGAGCTGCCGTGCTGCCGGCCACCTATAGTGACCTGGTGAGCTTTCGTGCTGCCGGCCACCTATAGTGCCCTGGTGAGCTGTCGTGCTTTCGGCCACCTATAGTGGCCTGGTGAGCTGTCGTGCTGCCAGCCACCTTTAGAGGCCTGGTGAGCTGTCGAGCTGCCAGCCACCTATAGTGGCCTGGTGAGCTCTCGTTCTGCCGGCCAACCCTAGTGGCCTGGTGAGCTGCCGTGCTGCCGGCCACCTATAGTGATCTGGTGAGCTGTCGTGCTGCCAGCCACCTTTAGTGGCCTGGTGAGCTGTCGTGCTGCCAGCCACCTATGGTGGCCTGGTGAGCTGTCGTGCTCCCGCCACCTATAGTCGCCTGGTGAGCTGTCGTACTGCCAGCCACCTTTAGTGGCCTGGTGAGCTGCCATGCTGCCGGCCACCTATAGTGGCCTGGTGAGCTGTCGTGCTGCCGGCCACCTATAGTGCCCTGGTGAGCTGTCGTTCTGCCGGCCAACCCTAGTGGCCTGGTGAGCTGCCGTGCTGCCGGCCACCTATAGTGACCTGGTGAGCTGTCGTGCTGCCAGCCACCTTTAGTGGCCTGGTGAGCTATCGCGCTGCCAGCCACCTATGGTGGCCTGGTGAGCTGTCGTGCTGCCAGCCACCTATGGTGGCCTGGTGAGCTGTCGTGCTCCCGCCACCTATAGTCGCCTGGTGAGCTGTCGTACTGCCAGCCACCTTTAGTGGCCTGGTGAGCTATCGCGCTGCCAGCCACCTATGGTGGCCTGGTGAGCTGTCGTGCTGCCAGCCACCTATAGTGGCCTGGTGAGCTGTCGTTCTGCCGGCCAATTATTGTGGCCTGGTGAGCTGTCGTGCTGCCAGCCGCCTATAGTGGCCTGGTGAGCTGTCGGTCTGCCGGCCACCTATAGTGGCCTGGTGAGCTTTCGTGCTGCCGGCCACCTATAGTGCCCTGGTGAGCTGTCGTGCTTTCGGCCACCTATAGTGGCCTGGTGAGCTGTCGTGCTGCCAGCCACCTTTAGTGGCCTGGTGAGCTGTCGTACTGCCAGCCACCTTTAGTGGCCTGGTGAGCTCTCGTTCTGCCGGCCAATCCTAGTGGCCTGGTGAGCTGCCGTGCTGCCGGCCACCTATAGTGACCTGGTGAGCTGTCGTGCTGCCAGCCACCTTTAGTGGCCTGGTGAGCTATCGCGCTGCCAGCCACCTATGGTGGCCTGGTGAGCTGTCGTGCTGCCAGCCACCTATAGTGGCCTGGTGAGCTGTCGTTCTGCCGGCCAATTATTGTGGCCTGGTGAGCTGTCGTGCTGCCAGCCACCTATAGTGGCCTGGTGAGCTGTCGGTCTGCCGGCCACCTATAGTGGCCTGGTGAGCTCTCGTTCTGCCGGCCAACCCTAGTGGCCTGGTGAGCTGCCGTGCTGCCGGCCACCTATAGTGACCTGGTGAGCTGTCGTGCTGCCAGCCACCTTTAGTGGCCTGGTGAGCTGTCGCGCTGCCAGCCACCTATGGTGGCCTGGTGAGCTGTCGTGCTGCCGGCCACCTATAGTGCCCTGGTGAGCTGTCGTGCTGCCAGCCACCTTTAGTGGCCTGGTGAGCTGTCGTACTGCCAGCCACCTTTAGTGGCCTGGTGTGCTGTCGTGCTGCCGGCCACCTATAGTGGCCTGGTGAGCTGTCGTTCTGCCGGCCAATTATTGTGGCCTGGTGAGCTGTCGTGCTGCCAGCCACCTATAGTGGCCTGGTGAGCTGTCGGTCTGCCGGCCACCTATAGTGGCCTGGTGAGCTCTCGTTCTGCCGGCCACCTATAGTGGCCTGGTGAGCTGTCGTTCTGCCGGCCAATTATTGTGGCCTGGTGAGCTGTCGTGCTGCCAGCCACCTATAGTGGCCTGGTGAGCTGTCGGTCTGCCGGCCACCTATAGTGACCTGGTGAGCTGTCGTGCTGCCAGCCACCTATGGTGGCCTGGTGAGCTGTCGTGCTGCCAGCCACCTATAGTGGCCTGGTGAGCTGTCGTTCTGCCGGCCAATTATTGTGGCCTGGTGAGCTGTCGTGCTGCCAGCCACCTATAGTGGCCTGGTGAGCTGTCGGTCTGCCGGCCACCTATAGTGGCCTGGTGAGCTATCGCGCTGCCAGCCACCTATGGTGGCCTGGTGAGCTGTCGTGCTGCCAGCCACCTATAGTGGCCTGGTGAGCTGTCGTTCTGCCGGCCAATTATTGTGGCCTGGTGAGCTGTCGTGCTGCCAGCCACCTATAGTGGCCTGGTGAGCTGTCGGTCTGCCGGCCACCTATAGTGGCCTGGTGAGCTCTCGTTCTGCCGGCCAACCCTAGTGGCCTGGTGAGCTGCCGTGCTGCCGGCCACCTATAGTGACCTGGTGAGCTGTCGTGCTGCCAGCCACCTTTAGTGGCCTGGTGAGCTGTCGCGCTGCCAGCCACCTATGGTGGCCTGGTGAGCTGTCGTGCTGCCGGCCACCTATAGTGCCCTGGTGAGCTGTCGTGCTGCCAGCCACCTTTAGTGGCCTGGTGAGCTGTCGCGCTGCCAGCCACCTATGGTGGCCTGGTGAGCTGTCGTGCTGCCGGCCACCTATAGTGCCCTGGTGAGCTGTCGTGCTGCCAGCCACCTTTAGTGGCCTGGTGAGCTGTCGTACTGCCAGCCACCTTTAGTGGCCTGGTGTGCTGTCGTGCTGCCGGCCACCTATAGTGGCCTGGTGAGCTGTCGTTCTGCCGGCCAATTATTGTGGCCTGGTGAGCTGTCGTGCTGCCAGCCACCTATAGTGGCCTGGTGAGCTGTCGGTCTGCCGGCCACCTATAGTGACCTGGTGAGCTGTCGTGCTGCCAGCCACCTTTAGTGGCCTGGTGAGCTGTCGCGCTGCCAGCCACCTATGGTGGCCTGGTGAGCTGTCGTGCTCCCGCCACCTATAGTCGATGGTGAGCTGTCATACTGCCAGCCACCTTTAGTGGCCTGGTGAGCTGCCATGCTGCCGGCCACCTATAGTGGCCTGGTGAGCTTTCGTGCTGCCGGCCACCTATAGTGCCCTGGTGAGCTGTCGTGCTTTCGGCCACCTATAGTGGCCTGGTGAGCTGTCGTGCTGCCAGCCACCTTTAGAGGCCTGGTGAGCTGTCGAGCTGCCAGCCACCTATAGTGGCCTGGTGAGCTCTCGTTCTGCCGGCCAACCCTAGTGGCCTGGTGAGCTGCCGTGCTGCCGGTCACCTATAGTGATCTGGTGAGCTGTCGTGCTGCCAGCCACCTTTAGTGGCCTGGTGAGCTGTCGTGCTGCCAGCCACCTATGGTGGCCTGGTGAGCTGTCGTGCTCCCGCGACCTATAGTCGCCTGGTGAGCTGTCGTACTGCCAGCCACCTTTAGTGGCCTGGTGAGCTGCCATGCTGCCGGCCACCTATAGTGGCCTGGTGAGCTGTCGTGCTGCCGGCCACCTATAGTGAACTGGTGAGCTGTCGTGCTGCCGGCCACCTATAGTGGCCTGGTGAGCTGTCGTGCTGCCAGCCACCTTTAGTGGCCTGGTGAGCTGTCGTGCTGCCAGCCACCTTTAGTGGCCTGGTGAGCTGTCGTGCTGCCGGCCACCTATAGTGGCCTGGTGAGCTGTGGTGCTACCGGCCACCTATGGTGGCCTGGTGAGTTGCCGTCCTGCCTGCCACCTATGGCGGCCTGGTGAGCTGTGGTGCTACCGGCCACCTATTTGGGCCTGGTGAGCTGTGGTGCTACCGGCCACCTATGGTGGCCTGGTGAGCTGTGGTGCTCCCGGCCACCTAGGTTGGCCTGGTGAGCTGTCGTGCTGCCGGCCAGCTATAGTGGCCTGGTGAGCTGTCGTTCTGCCGGCCAACTATAGTGGCCTGGTGAGCTGTCGTGCTGCCAGCAACCTATAGTGGCCTGGTGAGCTGCCATGCTGCCGGCCACCTATAGTGGCCTGGTGAGCTGTCGTGCTGCCGGCCACCTATAGTGGCCTGGTGAGCTGCCATGCTGCCGGCCACCTATAGTGGCCTGGTTAGCTGTCGTGCTGCCAGCCACCTTTAGTGGCCTGGTGAGCTGTCGTGCTGCCAGCCACCTATGGTGGCCTGGTGAGCTGTCGTGCCGCCGGCCACCTATAGTGGCCTGGTGAGCTGTCATGCTGCCGGCAACCTATAGTCGTCTGGTGAGCTGTCCTGCTCCCGCCACTTATATTGGCCTGGTGTGCTGACGTGCTGCCGGCCACCTATGGCGGCCTGATGAGCTGTCGTTCTGCCGGCCAACCCTAGTGGCCTGGTGAGCTGCCGTGCTGCCGGCCACCTATAGTGACCTGGTGAGCTGTCGTGCTGCCAGCCACCTTTAGTGGCCTGGTGAGCTGTCGTGCTGCCAGCCACCTATGGTGGCCTGGTGAGCTGTCGTGCTCCCGCCACTTATAGTGGCCTGGCGAGCTGTCGTGCTGCCAGCCACCTTTAGTGGCCTGGTGAGCTGTCGTACTGCCAGCCACCTTTAGTGGCCTGGTGTGCTGTCGTGCTGCCGGCCACCTATAGTGGCCTGGTGAGCTGTCGTTCTGCCGGCCAATTATTGTGGCCTGGTGAGCTGTCGTGCTGCCAGCCACCTATAGTGGCCTGGTGAGCTGTCATGCTGCCGGCAACCTATAGTCGTCTGGTGAGCTGTCCTGCTCCCGCCACTTATATTGGCCTGGTGAACTGTCGTGCTGCCAGCCACCTTTAGTGGCCTGGTGAGCTGTCGTGCTGCCAGCCACCTATGGTGGCCTGGTGAGCTGTCGTGCTCCCGCCACTTATAGTGGCCTGGTGAGCTGTCGTGCTGCCAGCCACCTTTAGTGGCCTGGTGAGCTGTCGTACTGCCAGCCACCTTTAGTGGCCTGGTGTGCTGTCGTGCTGCCGGCCACCTATAGTGGCCTGGTGAGCTGTCGTTCTGCCGGCCAATTATTGTGGCCTGGTGAGCTGTCGTGCTGCCGGCCACCTATAGTGGCCTGGTGAGCTGTCGTTCTGCCGGCCAATTATTGTGGCCTGGTGAACTGTCGTGCTGCCAGCCACCTATAGTGGCCTGGTGAGCTGTAGTACTGCCAGCCACCTTTAGTGGCCTGGTGAGCTGCCATGCTGCCAGCAACCTATAGTGGCCTGGTGAGCTGCCATGCTGCCGGCCACCTATAGTGGCCTGGTGAACTGTCGTGCTGCCGGCCACCTATAGTGCCCTGCTGAGCTGTCATGCTGCCGGCCACCTATAGTCGTCTGGTGAGCTGTCCTGCTCCCGCCACCTATATTGGCCTGGTGAGCTGTCGTTCTGCCGGCCAACCCTAGTGGTCTGGTGAGCTGCCGTGCTACCGGCCCCGTATAGTGGCCTGGTGAGCTGCCGTGCTGCCGGCCATCTATAGTGGCCTGGTGAGCTGTCGTGTTGCCGGCCACCTATAGTGCCCTGGTGAGCTGTCGTGCTGCCGGCCACCTATAGTGGCCTGGTGAGCTGTCGTGCTGCCAGCCACCTTTAGTGGCCTGGTGAGCTGTCGTGCTGCCAGCCACCTTTAGTGGCCTGGTGAGCTGTCGTGCTGCCGGCCACCTATAGTGGCCTGGTGAGCTGTGGTGCTACCGGCCACCTATGGTGGCCTGGTGAGCTGTGGAGCTACCGGCCACCTATGGTGGCCTGGTGAGCTGTGGTGCTACCGGCCACCTACGGTGGCCTGGTGAGTTGCCGTGCTGCCTGCCACCTATGGTGGCCTGGTGAGTTGCCGTGCTGCCTGCCACCTATGGTGGCCTAATGAGCTGTCGTGCTGCCGGCCACCTATGGTGGCCTGGTGAGCTGTGGTGCTACCGGCCATCTATGGTGGCCTGGTGAGCTGTTGTGCTGCCGGCCACCTATAGTGGCCTGGTGAGCTGTCGTTCTGCCGGCCAATTATTGTGGCCTGGTGAGCTGTCATGCTGCCAGCCACCTATAGTGGCCTGGTGAGCTGTCGGTCTGCCGGCCACCTATAGTGGCCTGGTGAGCTCTCGTTCTGCCGGCCAACCCTAGTGGCCTGGTGAGCTGCCGTGCTGCCGGCCACCTATAGTGACCTGGTGAGCTGTCGTGCTGCCAGCCACCTTTAGTGGCCTGGTGAGCTGTCGTGCTGCCAGCCACCTATGGTGGCCTGGTGAGCTGTAGAGCTACCGGCCACCTATGGTTGCCTGGTGAGCTGGGGTGCTGCCGGCCACCTATAGTGGCCTGGTGAGTTGTCGTTCTGCCGGCCACTTTTAGTGGCCTGGTGAGCTGTCGTGCTGCCGGCCACCTATGGTGGCCTGGTGAGCTGTGGTGCTACCGGCCACCTATGGTGGCCTGGTGAGCTGTCGTGCTGCCGGCCACCTATAGTGGCCTGGCGAGCTGTCATGCTGCCGGCAACCTATAGTCGTCTGGTGAGCTGTCCTGCTCCCGCCACCTATATTGGCCTGGTGAGCTGTCGTGCTGCCAGCCACCTTTGTGGCCTGGTGTGCTGACGTGCTGCCGGCCACCTATGGCGACCTGGTGAGCTGTGGTGCTACCGGCCACCTATGGTGGCCTGGTGAGTTGCCGTGCTGCCTGCCACCTATGGTGGCCTGTTGAGCTGTGGTGCTACCGGCCAGCTATGGTGGCCTGGTGAGCTGTCGTGGGGCCGGCCACCTATAGTGGCCTGGTGAGCTGTCGTTCTGCCGGCCAACTATAGTGGCCTGGTAGGCTGCCGTGCTACCGGCCCCCTATAGTGACCTGGTGAGTCACGCTGCCGGCCACCAATAGTGGCCTGCTGAGCTGTCATGCTGCCGGCCACCTATAGTCGTCTGGTGAGCTGTCCTGCTCCCGCCACCTATATTGGCCTGGTGAGCTGTCGTGCTGCCAGCCACCTTTAGTGGCCTGGTGTGCTGACGTGCTGCCGGCCACCTATGGCGGCCTGGTGAGCTGTGGTGCTACCGGCCACCTATGGTGGCCTGGTGAGTTGCCGTGCTGCCTGCCACCTATGGTGGCCTGTAGAGCTGTGGAGCTGCCGGCCACCTATGGTGGACTGGTGAGCTCTGGTGCTACCGGCCACCTATGGTGGCCTGGTGAGCTCTGGTGCTACCGGCCACCTATGGTGGCCTGGTGAGCTCTGGTGCTACCGGCCACCTATGGTGGCCTGGTGAGCTGTCGTGCTGCCGGCCACCTATAGTGGCCTGGTGAGCTGTCGTGCTGCCGGCCACCTATAGTGGCCTGGTGAGCTGTCGTGCTGCCAGCCACCTTTAGTGGCCTGGTGAGCTGTGGTGCTACCGGCCACCTATGGTGGCCTGGTGAGTTGCCGTGCTGCCTGCCACCTATGGTGGCTTGGTGAGTTGTCGTTCTGCCGGCCACTTTTAGTGGCCTGGTGAGCTGTCATGCTGCCAGCAACCTATAGTAGCCTGGTGAGCTGCCATGCTGCCGGCCACCTATAGTGGCCTGGTGAACTGTCGTGCTGCCGGCCACCTATAGTGCCCTGCTGAGCTGTCATGCTGCCGGCCACCTATAGTCGTCTGGTGAGCTGTCCTGCTCCCGCCACCTATATTGGCCTGGTGAGCTGTCGTTCTGCCGGCCAACCCTAGTGGTCTGGTGAGCTGCCGTGCTACCGGCCCCGTATAGTGGCCTGGTGAGCTGTCGTGCTGCCGGCCATCCATAGTGGCCCTGTGAGCTGTCGTGCTACCGGCCACCTATATTCGCCTGGTGAGCTGTCGTGCTGCCGGCCACCTATAGTGGCCTGGTGAGCTGTCGTGCTGCCGGCCACCTATGGTGGCCTGGTGAGCTGTCGTGCCGCCGGCCACCTATGGTGGCCTGGTGAGCTGTTGTGCTGCCGGCCACCTATAGTGGCCTGGTGAGCTGTCGTTCTGCCGGCCAACTATAGTGGCCTGGTGAGCTGTCGTGCTGCCAGCAACCTATAGTGGCCTGGTGAGCTGCCATGCTGCCGGCCACCTATAGTGGCCTGGTGAGCTGTCGTGCTGCCGGCCACCTAAAGTGCCCTGGTGAGCTGTCGTGCTGCCGGCCACCTATAGTGGCCTGGTGAGCTGTCGTGCAGCCAGCCACCTTTAGTGGCCTGGTGAGCTGTCGTGCTGCCAGCCACCTTTAGTGGCCTGGTGAGCTGTCGTGCTGCCAGCCACCTTTAGTGGCCTGGTGAGCTGTCGTGCGGCCAGCCACCTTTAGTGGCCTGGTGAGCTGTCGTGCTGCCGGCCACCTATAGTGGCCTGGTGAGCTGTGGTGCTACCGGCCACCTATGGTGTCGTGCTGCCGGCCACCTATGGTGGCCTGGTGTGCTGTCGTGCTGCCGGCCACCTATAGTGGCCTGGTGAGCTGTCGTTCTGCCGGCCAATTATTGTGGCCTGGTGAGCTGTCGTGCTGCCAGCCACCTATAGTGGCCTGGTGAGCTGTCATGCTGCCGGCAACCTATAGTCGTCTGGTGAGCTGTCCTGCTCCCGCCACTTATATTGGCCTGGTGAGCTGTCGTGCTGCCAGCCACCTTTAGTGGCCTGGTGAGCTGTCGTGCTGCCAGCCACCTATGGTGGCCTGGTGAGCTGTCGTGCTCCCGCCACTTATAGTGGCCTGGTGAGCTGTCGTGCTGCCAGCCACCTTTAGTGGCCTGGTGAGCTGTCGTACTGCCAGCCACCTTTAGTGGCCTGGTGTGCTGTCGTGCTGCCGGCCACCTATAGTGGCCTGGTGAGCTGTCGTTCTGCCGGCCAATTATTGTGGCCTGGTAAGCTGTCGTGCTGCCGGCCACCTATAGTGGCCTGGTGAGCTGTCGTTCTGCCGGTCAATTATTGTGGCCTGGTGAACTGTCGTGCTGCCAGCCACCTATAGTGGCCTGGTGAGCTGTCGTACTGCCAGCCACCTTTAGTGGCCTGGTGAGCTGCCATGCTGCCGGCCATCTATAGTGGCCTGGTGAGCTGTCGTGCTGCCGGCCACCTATAGTGCCCTGGTGAGCTGTCGTGCTGCCGGCCACCTATAGTGGCCTGGTGAGCTGTCGTGCTGCCAGCCACCTTTAGTGGCCTGGTGAGCTGTCATGCTGCCAGCCACCTTTAGTGGCCTGGTGAGCTGTCGTGCTGCCGGCCACCTATAGTGGCCTGGTGAGCTGTGGTGCTACCGGCCACCTATGGTGGCCTGGTGAGCTGTGGAGCTACCGGCCACCTATGGTGGCCTGGTGAGCTGTGGTGCTACCGGCCACCTACGGTGGCCTGGTGAGTTGCCGTGCTGCCTGCCACCTATGGTGGCCTGGTGAGTTGCCGTGCTGCCTGCCACCTATGGTGGCCTGGTGAGCTGTCGTACTGCCAGCCACCTTTAGTGGCCTGGTGAGCTGCCATGCTGCCGGCCATCTATAGTGGCCTGGTGAGCTGTCGTGCTGCCGGCCACCTATAGTGCCCTGGTGAGCTGTCGTGCTGCCAGCCACCTTTAGTGGCCTGGTGAGCTGTCATGCTGCCAGCCACCTTTAGTGGCCTGGTGAGCTGTCGTGCTGCCGGCCACCTATAGTGGCCTGGTGAGCTGTGGTGCTACCGGCCACCTATGGTGGCCTGGTGAGCTGCGGAGCTACCGGCCATCTATAGTGGCCTTGTGAGCTGTCGTTCTGCCGACCACCTATAGTGGCCTGGTGAGCTGTCGTACTGCCAGCCACCTTTAGTGGCCTGGTGTGCTGTCGTGCTGCCAGCCACCTATGGTGGCCTGGTGAGCTGTAGAGCTACCGGCCACCTATGGTTGCCTGGTGAGCTGGGGTGCTACCGGCCACCTATGGTGGCCTGGTGAGCTGTCGTGCTCCCGCCACTTATAGTGGCCTGGTGAGCTGTCGTGCTGCCAGCCACCTTTAGTGGCCTGGTGAGCTGTCGTACTGCCAGCCACCTTTAGTGGCCTGGTGTGCTGTCGTGCTGCCGGCCACCTATAGTGGCCTGGTGAGCTGTCGTTCTGCCGGCCAATTATTGTGGCCTGGTAAGCTGTCGTGCTGCCGGCCACCTATAGTGGCTTGGTGAGCTGTCGTTCTGCCGGCCAATTATTGTGGCCTGGTGAACTGTCGTGCTGCCAGCCACCTATAGTGGCCTGGTGAGCTGTCGTGCTGCCGGCCATCCATAGTGGCCCTGTGAGCTGTCGTGCTACCGGCCACCTATATTCGCCTGGTGAGCTGTCGTGCTGCCGGCCACCTATAGTGGCCTGGTGAGCTGTCGTGCTGCCGGCCACCTATGGTGGCCTGGTGAGCTGTCGTGCCGCCGGCCACCTATGGTGGCCTGGTGAGCTGTTGTGCTGCCGGCCACCTATAGTGGCCTGGTGAGCTGTCGTTCTGCCGGCCAACTATAGTGGCCTGGTGAGCTGCCATGCTGCCGGCCATCTATAGTGGCCTGGTGAGCTGTCGTGCTGCCGGCCACCTATAGTGCCCTGGTGAGCTGTCGTGCTGCCAGCCACCTTTAGTGGCCTGGTGAGCTGTCATGCTGCCAGCCACCTTTAGTGGCCTGGTGAGCTGTCGTGCTGCCGGCCACCTATAGTGGCCTGGTGAGCTGCCGTGCTACCGGCCCCGTATAGTGGCCTGGTGAGCTGCCGTGCTGCCGGCCATCTATAGTGGCCTGGTGAGCTGTCGTTCTGCCGACCACCTATAGTGGCCTGGTGAGCTGTCGTTCTGCCGGCCAACTATAGTGGCCTGGTGAGCTGTCGTGCTACCGGCCACCTAAAGTGCCCTGGTGAGCTGTCGTGCTGCCGGCCACCTATAGTGCCCTGGTGAGCTGTCGTGCTGCCAGCCACCTTTAGTGGCCTGGTGAGCTGTCATGCTGCCAGCCACCTTTAGTGGCCTGGTGAGCTGTCGTGCTGCCGGCCACCTATAGTGGCCTGGTGAGCTGCCGTGCTACCGGCCCCGTATAGTGGCCTGGTGAGCTGCCGTGCTGCCGGCCATCTATAGTGGCCTGGTGAGCTGTCGTTCTGCCGACCACCTATAGTGGCCTGGTGAGCTGTCGTTCTGCCGGCCAACTATAGTGGCCTGGTGAGCTGTCGTGCTACCGGCCACCTATAGTGGCCTGGTGAGCTGTCGTGCTGCCGGCCATCCATAGTGGCCCTGTGAGCTGTCGTGCTACCGGCCACCTATATTCGCCTGGTGAGCTGTCGTGCTGCCGGCCACCTATAGTGGCCTGGTGAGCTGTCGTGCTGCCGGCCACCTATGGTGGCCTGGTGAGCTGTCGTGCCGCCGGCCACCTATGGTGGCCTGGTGAGCTGTTGTGCTGCCGGCCACCTATAGTGGCCTGGTGAGCTGTCGTTCTGCCGGCCAACTATAGTGGCCTGGTGAGCTGTCGTGGTGCCAGCAACCTATAGTGGCCTGGTGAGCTGCCATGCTGCCGGCCACCTATAGTGGCCTGGTGAGCTCTCGTTCTGCCGGCCAACCCTAGTGGCCTGGTGAGCTGCCGTGCTGCCGGCCACCTATAGTGACCTGGTGAGCTGTCGTGCTGCCAGCCACCTTTAGTGGCCTGGTGAGCTGTCGCGCTGCCAGCCACCTATGGTGGCCTGGTGAGCTGTCGTGCTGCCGGCCACCTATAGTGCCCTGGTGAGCTGTCGTGCTGCCAGCCACCTTTAGTGGCCTGGTGAGCTGTCGTACTGCCAGCCACCTTTAGTGGCCTGGTGTGCTGTCGTGCTGCCGGCCACCTATAGTGGCCTGGTGAGCTGTCGTTCTGCCGGCCAATTATTGTGGCCTGGTGAGCTGTCGTGCTGCCAGCCACCTATAGTGGCCTGGTGAGCTGTCGGTCTGCCGGCCACCTATAGTGGCCTGGTGAGCTCTCGTTCTGCCGGCCACCTATAGTGGCCTGGTGAGCTGTCGTTCTGCCGGCCAATTATTGTGGCCTGGTGAGCTGTCGTGCTGCCAGCCACCTATAGTGGCCTGGTGAGCTGTCGGTCTGCCGGCCACCTATAGTGACCTGGTGAGCTGTCGTGCTGCCAGCCACCTATGGTGGCCTGGTGAGCTGTCGTGCTGCCAGCCACCTATAGTGGCCTGGTGAGCTGTCGTTCTGCCGGCCAATTATTGTGGCCTGGTGAGCTGTCGTGCTGCCAGCCACCTATAGTGGCCTGGTGAGCTGTCGGTCTGCCGGCCACCTATAGTGGCCTGGTGAGCTATCGCGCTGCCAGCCACCTATGGTGGCCTGGTGAGCTGTCGTGCTGCCAGCCACCTATAGTGGCCTGGTGAGCTGTCGTTCTGCCGGCCAATTATTGTGGCCTGGTGAGCTGTCGTGCTGCCAGCCACCTATAGTGGCCTGGTGAGCTGTCGGTCTGCCGGCCACCTATAGTGGCCTGGTGAGCTCTCGTTCTGCCGGCCAACCCTAGTGGCCTGGTGAGCTGCCGTGCTGCCGGCCACCTATAGTGACCTGGTGAGCTGTCGTGCTGCCAGCCACCTTTAGTGGCCTGGTGAGCTGTCGTGCTGCCGGCCACCTATAGTGCCCTGGTGAGCTGTCGTGCTGCCAGCCACCTTTAGTGGCCTGGTGAGCTGTCGCGCTGCCAGCCACCTATGGTGGCCTGGTGAGCTGTCGTGCTGCCGGCCACCTATAGTGCCCTGGTGAGCTGTCGTGCTGCCAGCCACCTTTAGTGGCCTGGTGAGCTGTCGTACTGCCAGCCACCTTTAGTGGCCTGGTGTGCTGTCGTGCTGCCGGCCACCTATAGTGGCCTGGTGAGCTGTCGTTCTGCCGGCCAATTATTGTGGCCTGGTGAGCTGTCGTGCTGCCAGCCACCTATAGTGGCCTGGTGAGCTGTCGGTCTGCCGGCCACCTATAGTGACCTGGTGAGCTGTCGTGCTGCCAGCCACCTTTAGTGGCCTGGTGAGCTGTCGCGCTGCCAGCCACCTATGGTGGCCTGGTGAGCTGTCGTGCTCCCGCCACCTATAGTCGATGGTGAGCTGTCATACTGCCAGCCACCTTTAGTGGCCTGGTGAGCTGCCATGCTGCCGGCCACCTATAGTGGCCTGGTGAGCTTTCGTGCTGCCGGCCACCTATAGTGCCCTGGTGAGCTGTCGTGCTTTCGGCCACCTATAGTGGCCTGGTGAGCTGTCGTGCTGCCAGCCACCTTTAGAGGCCTGGTGAGCTGTCGAGCTGCCAGCCACCTATAGTGGCCTGGTGAGCTCTCGTTCTGCCGGCCAACCCTAGTGGCCTGGTGAGCTGCCGTGCTGCCGGTCACCTATAGTGATCTGGTGAGCTGTCGTGCTGCCAGCCACCTTTAGTGGCCTGGTGAGCTGTCGTGCTGCCAGCCACCTATGGTGGCCTGGTGAGCTGTCGTGCTCCCGCGACCTATAGTCGCCTGGTGAGCTGTCGTACTGCCAGCCACCTTTAGTGGCCTGGTGAGCTGCCATGCTGCCGGCCACCTATAGTGGCCTGGTGAGCTGTCGTGCTGCCGGCCACCTATAGTGAACTGGTGAGCTGTCGTGCTGCCGGCCACCTATAGTGGCCTGGTGAGCTGTCGTGCTGCCAGCCACCTTTAGTGGCCTGGTGAGCTGTCGTGCTGCCAGCCACCTTTAGTGGCCTGGTGAGCTGTCGTGCTGCCGGCCACCTATAGTGGCCTGGTGAGCTGTGGTGCTACCGGCCACCTATGGTGGCCTGGTGAGTTGCCGTCCTGCCTGCCACCTATGGCGGCCTGGTGAGCTGTGGTGCTACCGGCCACCTATTTGGGCCTGGTGAGCTGTGGTGCTACCGGCCACCTATGGTGGCCTGGTGAGCTGTGGTGCTCCCGGCCACCTAGGTTGGCCTGGTGAGCTGTCGTGCTGCCGGCCAGCTATAGTGGCCTGGTGAGCTGTCGTTCTGCCGGCCAACTATAGTGGCCTGGTGAGCTGTCGTGCTGCCAGCAACCTATAGTGGCCTGGTGAGCTGCCATGCTGCCGGCCACCTATAGTGGCCTGGTGAGCTGTCGTGCTGCCGGCCACCTATAGTGGCCTGGTGAGCTGCCATGCTGCCGGCCACCTATAGTGGCCTGGTTAGCTGTCGTGCTGCCAGCCACCTTTAGTGGCCTGGTGAGCTGTCGTGCTGCCAGCCACCTATGGTGGCCTGGTGAGCTGTCGTGCCGCCGGCCACCTATAGTGGCCTGGTGAGCTGTCATGCTGCCGGCAACCTATAGTCGTCTGGTGAGCTGTCCTGCTCCCGCCACTTATATTGGCCTGGTGTGCTGACGTGCTGCCGGCCACCTATGGCGGCCTGATGAGCTGTCGTTCTGCCGGCCAACCCTAGTGGCCTGGTGAGCTGCCGTGCTGCCGGCCACCTATAGTGACCTGGTGAGCTGTCGTGCTGCCAGCCACCTTTAGTGGCCTGGTGAGCTGTCGTGCTGCCAGCCACCTATGGTGGCCTGGTGAGCTGTCGTGCTCCCGCCACTTATAGTGGCCTGGCGAGCTGTCGTGCTGCCAGCCACCTTTAGTGGCCTGGTGAGCTGTCGTACTGCCAGCCACCTTTAGTGGCCTGGTGTGCTGTCGTGCTGCCGGCCACCTATAGTGGCCTGGTGAGCTGTCGTTCTGCCGGCCAATTATTGTGGCCTGGTGAGCTGTCGTGCTGCCAGCCACCTATAGTGGCCTGGTGAGCTGTCATGCTGCCGGCAACCTATAGTCGTCTGGTGAGCTGTCCTGCTCCCGCCACTTATATTGGCCTGGTGAACTGTCGTGCTGCCAGCCACCTTTAGTGGCCTGGTGAGCTGTCGTGCTGCCAGCCACCTATGGTGGCCTGGTGAGCTGTCGTGCTCCCGCCACTTATAGTGGCCTGGTGAGCTGTCGTGCTGCCAGCCACCTTTAGTGGCCTGGTGAGCTGTCGTACTGCCAGCCACCTTTAGTGGCCTGGTGTGCTGTCGTGCTGCCGGCCACCTATAGTGGCCTGGTGAGCTGTCGTTCTGCCGGCCAATTATTGTGGCCTGGTGAGCTGTCGTGCTGCCGGCCACCTATAGTGGCCTGGTGAGCTGTCGTTCTGCCGGCCAATTATTGTGGCCTGGTGAACTGTCGTGCTGCCAGCCACCTATAGTGGCCTGGTGAGCTGTAGTACTGCCAGCCACCTTTAGTGGCCTGGTGAGCTGCCATGCTGCCAGCAACCTATAGTGGCCTGGTGAGCTGCCATGCTGCCGGCCACCTATAGTGGCCTGGTGAACTGTCGTGCTGCCGGCCACCTATAGTGCCCTGCTGAGCTGTCATGCTGCCGGCCACCTATAGTCGTCTGGTGAGCTGTCCTGCTCCCGCCACCTATATTGGCCTGGTGAGCTGTCGTTCTGCCGGCCAACCCTAGTGGTCTGGTGAGCTGCCGTGCTACCGGCCCCGTATAGTGGCCTGGTGAGCTGCCGTGCTGCCGGCCATCTATAGTGGCCTGGTGAGCTGTCGTGCTGCCGGCCACCTATAGTGCCCTGGTGAGCTGTCGTGCTGCCGGCCACCTATAGTGGCCTGGTGAGCTGTCGTGCTGCCAGCCACCTTTAGTGGCCTGGTGAGCTGTCGTGCTGCCAGCCACCTTTAGTGGCCTGGTGAGCTGTCGTGCTGCCGGCCACCTATAGTGGCCTGGTGAGCTGTGGTGCTACCGGCCACCTATGGTGGCCTGGTGAGCTGTGGAGCTACCGGCCACCTATGGTGGCCTGGTGAGCTGTGGTGCTACCGGCCACCTACGGTGGCCTGGTGAGTTGCCGTGCTGCCTGCCACCTATGGTGGCCTGGTGAGTTGCCGTGCTGCCTGCCACCTATGGTGGCCTAATGAGCTGTCGTGCTGCCGGCCACCTATGGTGGCCTGGTGAGCTGTGGTGCTACCGGCCATCTATGGTGGCCTGGTGAGCTGTTGTGCTGCCGGCCACCTATAGTGGCCTGGTGAGCTGTCGTTCTGCCGGCCAATTATTGTGGCCTGGTGAGCTGTCATGCTGCCAGCCACCTATAGTGGCCTGGTGAGCTGTCGGTCTGCCGGCCACCTATAGTGGCCTGGTGAGCTCTCGTTCTGCCGGCCAACCCTAGTGGCCTGGTGAGCTGCCGTGCTGCCGGCCACCTATAGTGACCTGGTGAGCTGTCGTGCTGCCAGCCACCTTTAGTGGCCTGGTGAGCTGTCGTGCTGCCAGCCACCTATGGTGGCCTGGTGAGCTGTAGAGCTACCGGCCACCTATGGTTGCCTGGTGAGCTGGGGTGCTGCCGGCCACCTATAGTGGCCTGGTGAGTTGTCGTTCTGCCGGCCACTTTTAGTGGCCTGGTGAGCTGTCGTGCTGCCGGCCACCTATGGTGGCCTGGTGAGCTGTGGTGCTACCGGCCACCTATGGTGGCCTGGTGAGCTGTCGTGCTGCCGGCCACCTATAGTGGCCTGGCGAGCTGTCATGCTGCCGGCAACCTATAGTCGTCTGGTGAGCTGTCCTGCTCCCGCCACCTATATTGGCCTGGTGAGCTGTCGTGCTGCCAGCCACCTTTGTGGCCTGGTGTGCTGACGTGCTGCCGGCCACCTATGGCGACCTGGTGAGCTGTGGTGCTACCGGCCACCTATGGTGGCCTGGTGAGTTGCCGTGCTGCCTGCCACCTATGGTGGCCTGTTGAGCTGTGGTGCTACCGGCCAGCTATGGTGGCCTGGTGAGCTGTCGTGGGGCCGGCCACCTATAGTGGCCTGGTGAGCTGTCGTTCTGCCGGCCAACTATAGTGGCCTGGTAGGCTGCCGTGCTACCGGCCCCCTATAGTGACCTGGTGAGTCACGCTGCCGGCCACCAATAGTGGCCTGCTGAGCTGTCATGCTGCCGGCCACCTATAGTCGTCTGGTGAGCTGTCCTGCTCCCGCCACCTATATTGGCCTGGTGAGCTGTCGTGCTGCCAGCCACCTTTAGTGGCCTGGTGTGCTGACGTGCTGCCGGCCACCTATGGCGGCCTGGTGAGCTGTGGTGCTACCGGCCACCTATGGTGGCCTGGTGAGTTGCCGTGCTGCCTGCCACCTATGGTGGCCTGTAGAGCTGTGGAGCTGCCGGCCACCTATGGTGGACTGGTGAGCTCTGGTGCTACCGGCCACCTATGGTGGCCTGGTGAGCTCTGGTGCTACCGGCCACCTATGGTGGCCTGGTGAGCTCTGGTGCTACCGGCCACCTATGGTGGCCTGGTGAGCTGTCGTGCTGCCGGCCACCTATAGTGGCCTGGTGAGCTGTCGTGCTGCCGGCCACCTATAGTGGCCTGGTGAGCTGTCGTGCTGCCAGCCACCTTTAGTGGCCTGGTGAGCTGTGGTGCTACCGGCCACCTATGGTGGCCTGGTGAGTTGCCGTGCTGCCTGCCACCTATGGTGGCTTGGTGAGTTGTCGTTCTGCCGGCCACTTTTAGTGGCCTGGTGAGCTGTCATGCTGCCAGCAACCTATAGTAGCCTGGTGAGCTGCCATGCTGCCGGCCACCTATAGTGGCCTGGTGAACTGTCGTGCTGCCGGCCACCTATAGTGCCCTGCTGAGCTGTCATGCTGCCGGCCACCTATAGTCGTCTGGTGAGCTGTCCTGCTCCCGCCACCTATATTGGCCTGGTGAGCTGTCGTTCTGCCGGCCAACCCTAGTGGTCTGGTGAGCTGCCGTGCTACCGGCCCCGTATAGTGGCCTGGTGAGCTGTCGTGCTGCCGGCCATCCATAGTGGCCCTGTGAGCTGTCGTGCTACCGGCCACCTATATTCGCCTGGTGAGCTGTCGTGCTGCCGGCCACCTATAGTGGCCTGGTGAGCTGTCGTGCTGCCGGCCACCTATGGTGGCCTGGTGAGCTGTCGTGCCGCCGGCCACCTATGGTGGCCTGGTGAGCTGTTGTGCTGCCGGCCACCTATAGTGGCCTGGTGAGCTGTCGTTCTGCCGGCCAACTATAGTGGCCTGGTGAGCTGTCGTGCTGCCAGCAACCTATAGTGGCCTGGTGAGCTGCCATGCTGCCGGCCACCTATAGTGGCCTGGTGAGCTGTCGTGCTGCCGGCCACCTAAAGTGCCCTGGTGAGCTGTCGTGCTGCCGGCCACCTATAGTGGCCTGGTGAGCTGTCGTGCAGCCAGCCACCTTTAGTGGCCTGGTGAGCTGTCGTGCTGCCAGCCACCTTTAGTGGCCTGGTGAGCTGTCGTGCTGCCAGCCACCTTTAGTGGCCTGGTGAGCTGTCGTGCGGCCAGCCACCTTTAGTGGCCTGGTGAGCTGTCGTGCTGCCGGCCACCTATAGTGGCCTGGTGAGCTGTGGTGCTACCGGCCACCTATGGTGTCGTGCTGCCGGCCACCTATGGTGGCCTGGTGTGCTGTCGTGCTGCCGGCCACCTATAGTGGCCTGGTGAGCTGTCGTTCTGCCGGCCAATTATTGTGGCCTGGTGAGCTGTCGTGCTGCCAGCCACCTATAGTGGCCTGGTGAGCTGTCATGCTGCCGGCAACCTATAGTCGTCTGGTGAGCTGTCCTGCTCCCGCCACTTATATTGGCCTGGTGAGCTGTCGTGCTGCCAGCCACCTTTAGTGGCCTGGTGAGCTGTCGTGCTGCCAGCCACCTATGGTGGCCTGGTGAGCTGTCGTGCTCCCGCCACTTATAGTGGCCTGGTGAGCTGTCGTGCTGCCAGCCACCTTTAGTGGCCTGGTGAGCTGTCGTACTGCCAGCCACCTTTAGTGGCCTGGTGTGCTGTCGTGCTGCCGGCCACCTATAGTGGCCTGGTGAGCTGTCGTTCTGCCGGCCAATTATTGTGGCCTGGTAAGCTGTCGTGCTGCCGGCCACCTATAGTGGCCTGGTGAGCTGTCGTTCTGCCGGTCAATTATTGTGGCCTGGTGAACTGTCGTGCTGCCAGCCACCTATAGTGGCCTGGTGAGCTGTCGTACTGCCAGCCACCTTTAGTGGCCTGGTGAGCTGCCATGCTGCCGGCCATCTATAGTGGCCTGGTGAGCTGTCGTGCTGCCGGCCACCTATAGTGCCCTGGTGAGCTGTCGTGCTGCCGGCCACCTATAGTGGCCTGGTGAGCTGTCGTGCTGCCAGCCACCTTTAGTGGCCTGGTGAGCTGTCATGCTGCCAGCCACCTTTAGTGGCCTGGTGAGCTGTCGTGCTGCCGGCCACCTATAGTGGCCTGGTGAGCTGTGGTGCTACCGGCCACCTATGGTGGCCTGGTGAGCTGTGGAGCTACCGGCCACCTATGGTGGCCTGGTGAGCTGTGGTGCTACCGGCCACCTACGGTGGCCTGGTGAGTTGCCGTGCTGCCTGCCACCTATGGTGGCCTGGTGAGTTGCCGTGCTGCCTGCCACCTATGGTGGCCTGGTGAGCTGTCGTACTGCCAGCCACCTTTAGTGGCCTGGTGAGCTGCCATGCTGCCGGCCATCTATAGTGGCCTGGTGAGCTGTCGTGCTGCCGGCCACCTATAGTGCCCTGGTGAGCTGTCGTGCTGCCAGCCACCTTTAGTGGCCTGGTGAGCTGTCATGCTGCCAGCCACCTTTAGTGGCCTGGTGAGCTGTCGTGCTGCCGGCCACCTATAGTGGCCTGGTGAGCTGTGGTGCTACCGGCCACCTATGGTGGCCTGGTGAGCTGCGGAGCTACCGGCCATCTATAGTGGCCTTGTGAGCTGTCGTTCTGCCGACCACCTATAGTGGCCTGGTGAGCTGTCGTACTGCCAGCCACCTTTAGTGGCCTGGTGTGCTGTCGTGCTGCCAGCCACCTATGGTGGCCTGGTGAGCTGTAGAGCTACCGGCCACCTATGGTTGCCTGGTGAGCTGGGGTGCTACCGGCCACCTATGGTGGCCTGGTGAGCTGTCGTGCTCCCGCCACTTATAGTGGCCTGGTGAGCTGTCGTGCTGCCAGCCACCTTTAGTGGCCTGGTGAGCTGTCGTACTGCCAGCCACCTTTAGTGGCCTGGTGTGCTGTCGTGCTGCCGGCCACCTATAGTGGCCTGGTGAGCTGTCGTTCTGCCGGCCAATTATTGTGGCCTGGTAAGCTGTCGTGCTGCCGGCCACCTATAGTGGCTTGGTGAGCTGTCGTTCTGCCGGCCAATTATTGTGGCCTGGTGAACTGTCGTGCTGCCAGCCACCTATAGTGGCCTGGTGAGCTGTCGTGCTGCCGGCCATCCATAGTGGCCCTGTGAGCTGTCGTGCTACCGGCCACCTATATTCGCCTGGTGAGCTGTCGTGCTGCCGGCCACCTATAGTGGCCTGGTGAGCTGTCGTGCTGCCGGCCACCTATGGTGGCCTGGTGAGCTGTCGTGCCGCCGGCCACCTATGGTGGCCTGGTGAGCTGTTGTGCTGCCGGCCACCTATAGTGGCCTGGTGAGCTGTCGTTCTGCCGGCCAACTATAGTGGCCTGGTGAGCTGCCATGCTGCCGGCCATCTATAGTGGCCTGGTGAGCTGTCGTGCTGCCGGCCACCTATAGTGCCCTGGTGAGCTGTCGTGCTGCCAGCCACCTTTAGTGGCCTGGTGAGCTGTCATGCTGCCAGCCACCTTTAGTGGCCTGGTGAGCTGTCGTGCTGCCGGCCACCTATAGTGGCCTGGTGAGCTGCCGTGCTACCGGCCCCGTATAGTGGCCTGGTGAGCTGCCGTGCTGCCGGCCATCTATAGTGGCCTGGTGAGCTGTCGTTCTGCCGACCACCTATAGTGGCCTGGTGAGCTGTCGTTCTGCCGGCCAACTATAGTGGCCTGGTGAGCTGTCGTGCTACCGGCCACCTATAGTGGCCTGGTGAGCTGTCGTGCTGCCGGCCATCCATAGTGGCCCTGTGAGCTGTCGTGCTACCGGCCACCTATATTCGCCTGGTGAGCTGTCGTGCTGCCGGCCACCTATAGTGGCCTGGTGAGCTGTCGTGCTGCCGGCCACCTATGGTGGCCTGGTGAGCTGTCGTGCCGCCGGCCACCTATGGTGGCCTGGTGAGCTGTTGTGCTGCCGGCCACCTATAGTGGCCTGGTGAGCTGTCGTTCTGCCGGCCAACTATAGTGGCCTGGTGAGCTGTCGTGGTGCCAGCAACCTATAGTGGCCTGGTGAGCTGCCATGCTGCCGGCCACCTATAGTGGCCTGGTGAGCTGTCGTGCTGCCGGCCACCTAAAGTGCCCTGGTGAGCTGTCGTGCTGCCGGCCACCTATAGTGGCCTGGTGAGCTGTCGTGCAGCCAGCCACCTTTAGTGGCCTGGTGAGCTGTCGTGCTGCCAGCCACCTTTAGTGGCCTGGTGAGCTGTCGTGCTGCCAGCCACCTTTAGTGGCCTGGTGAGCTGTCGTGCTGCCAGCCACCTTTAGTGGCCTGGTGAGCTGTCGTGCTGCCGGCCACCTATAGTGGCCTGGTGAGCTGTGGTGCTACCGGCCACCTATGGTGTCGTGCTGCCGGCCACCTATGGTGGCCTGGTGTGCTGTCGTGCTGCCGGCCACCTATAGTGGCCTGGTGAGCTGTCGTTCTGCCGGCCAATTATTGTGGCCTGGTGAGCTGTCGTGCTGCCAGCCACCTATAGTGGCCTGGTGAGCTGTCATGCTGCCGGCAACCTATAGTCGTCTGGTGAGCTGTCCTGCTCCCGCCACTTATATTGGCCTGGTGAGCTGTCGTGCTGCCAGCCACCTTTAGTGGCCTGGTGAGCTGTCGTGCTGCCAGCCACCTATGGTGGCCTGGTGAGCTGTCGTGCTCCCGCCACTTATAGTGGCCTGGTGAGCTGTCGTGCTGCCAGCCACCTTTAGTGGCCTGGTGAGCTGTCGTACTGCCAGCCACCTTTAGTGGCCTGGTGTGCTGTCGTGCTGCCGGCCACCTATAGTGGCCTGGTGAGCTGTCGTTCTGCCGGCCAATTATTGTGGCCTGGTAAGCTGTCGTGCTGCCGGCCACCTATAGTGACCTGGTGAGCTGTCGTTCTGCCGGCCAATTATTGTGGCCTGGTGAACTGTCGTGCTGCCAGCCACCTATAGTGGCCTGGTGAGCTGTCGTACTGCCAGCCACCTTTAGTGGCCTGGTGAGCTGCCATGCTGCCGGCCATCTATAGTGGCCTGGTGAGCTGTCGTGCTGCCGGCCACCTATAGTGCCCTGGTGAGCTGTCGTGCTGCCGGCCACCTATAGTGGCCTGGTGAGCTGTCGTGCTGCCAGCCACCTTTAGTGGCCTGGTGAGCTGTCATGCTGCCAGCCACCTTTAGTGGCCTGGTGAGCTGTCGTGCTGCCGGCCACCTATAGTGGCCTGGTGAGCTGTGGTGCTACCGGCCACCTATGGTGGCCTGGTGAGCTGTGGAGCTACCGGCCACCTATGGTGGCCTGGTGAGCTGTGGTGCTACCGGCCACCTACGGTGGCCTGGTGAGTTGCCGTGCTGCCTGCCACCTATGGTGGCCTGGTGAGTTGCCGTGCTGCCTGCCACCTATGGTGGCCTGGTGAGCTGTCGTACTGCCAGCCACCTTTAGTGGCCTGGTGAGCTGCCATGCTGCCGGCCATCTATAGTGGCCTGGTGAGCTGTCGTGCTGCCGGCCACCTATAGTGCCCTGGTGAGCTGTCGTGCTGCCGGCCACCTATAGTGGCCTGGTGAGCTGTCATGCTGCCAGCCACCTATAGTGGCCTGGTGAGCTGTCGGTCTGCCGGCCACCTATAGTGGCCTGGTGAGCTCTCGTTCTGCCGGCCAACCCTAGTGGCCTGGTGAGCTGCCGTGCTGCCGGCCACCTATAGTGACCTGGTGAGCTGTCGTGCTGCCAGCCACCTTTAGTGGCCTGGTGAGCTGTCGTGCTGCCAGCCACCTATGGTGGCCTGGTGAGCTGTAGAGCTACCGGCCACCTATGGTTGCCTGGTGAGCTGGGGTGCTGCCGGCCACCTATAGTGGCCTGGTGAGTTGTCGTTCTGCCGGCCACTTTTAGTGGCCTGGTGAGCTGTCGTGCTGCCGGCCACCTATGGTGGCCTGGTGAGCTGTGGTGCTACCGGCCACCTATGGTGGCCTGGTGAGTTGCCGTGCTGCCTGCCACCTATGGTGGCCTGGTGAGCTGTGGTGCTGCCGGCCACCTATGGTGGCCTGGTGAGCTGTCGTGCTGCCGGCCACCTATAGTGGCCTGGTGAGCTGTCATGCTGCCGGCAACCTATAGTCGTCTGGTGAGCTGTCCCGCTCCCGCCACCTATATTGGCCTGGTGAGCTGTCGTGCTGCCAGCCATCTTTGTGGCCTGGTGTGCTGACGTGCTGCCGGCCACCTATGGCGGCCTGGTGAGCTGTGGTGCTACCGGCCACCTATGGTGGCCTGGTGAGTTGCCGTGCTGCCTGCCACCTATGGTGGCCTGTTGAGCTGTGGTGCTACCGGCCAGCTATGGTGGCCTGGTGAGCTGTCGTGGGGCCGGCCACCTATAGTGGACTGGTGAGCTGTCGTTCTGCCGGCCAACTATAGTGGCCTGGTAGGCTGCCGTGCTACCGGCCCCCTATAGTGGCCTGGTGAGCTGCCCTTCTGCCGGCCACCTATAGTGACCTGGTGAGTCACGCTGCCGGCCACCAATAGTGGCCTGCTGAGCTGTCATGCTGCCGGCCACCTATAGTCGTCTGGTGAGCTGTCCTGCTCCCGCCACCTATATTGGCCTGGTGAGCTGTCGTGCTGCCAGCCACCTTTAGTGGCCTGGTGTGCTGACGTGCTGCCGGCCACCTATGGCGGCCTGGTGAGCTGTGGTGCTACCGGCCACCTATGGTGGCCTGGTGAGTTGCCGTGCTGCCTGCCACCTATGGTGGCCTGTAGAGCTGTGGAGCTGCCCGCCACCTATGGTGGCCTGGTGAGCTCTGGTGCTACCGGCCACCTATGGTGGCCTGGTGAGCTGTCGTGCTGCTGGCCACCTATAGTGGCCTGGTGAGCTGTCGAGCTGCCGGCCACCTATAGTGGCCTGGTGAGCTGTCGTGCTGCCAGCCACCTTTAGTGGCCTGGTGAGCTGTGGTGCTACCGGCCACCTATGGTGGCCTGGTGAGTTGCCGTGCTGCCTGCCACCTATGGTGGCTTGGTGAGTTGTCGTTCTGCCGGCCACTTTTAGTGGCCTGGTGAGCTGTCATGCTGCCAGCAACCTATAGTGGCCTGGTGAGCTGCCATGCTGCCGGCCACCTATAGTGGCCTGGTGAACTGTCGTGCTGCCGGCCACCTATAGTGCCCTGCTGAGCTGTCATGCTGCCGGCCACCTATAGTCGTCTGGTGAGCTGTCCTGCTCCCGCCACCTATATTGGCCTGGTGAGCTGTCGTTCTGCCGGCCAACCCTAGTGGTCTGGTGAGCTGCCGTGCTACCGGCCCCGTATAGTGGCCTGGTGAGCTGCCGTGCTGCCGGCCATCTATAGTGGCCTGGTGAGCTGTCGTTCTGCCGACCACCTATAGTGGCCTGGTGAGCTGTCGTTCTGCCGGCCAACTATAGTGGCCTGGTGAGCTGTCGTGCTACCGGCCACCTATAGTGGCCTGGTGAGCTGTCGTGCTGCCGGCCATCCATAGTGGCCCTGTGAGTTGTCGTGCTACCGGCCACCTATATTCGCCTGGTGAGCTGTCGTGCTGCCGGCCACCTATAGTGGCCTGGTGAGCTGTCGTGCTGCCGGCCACCTATGGTGGCCTGGTGAGCTGTCGTGCCGCCGGCCACCTATGGTGGCCTGGTGAGCTGTTGTGCTGCCGGCCACCTATAGTGGCCTGGTGAGCTGTCGTTCTGCCGGCCAACTATAGTGGCCTGGTGAGCTGTCGTGCTGCCAGCAACCTATAGTGGCCTGGTGAGCTGCCATGCTGCCGGCCACCTATAGTAGCCTGGTGAGCTGTCGTGCTGCCGGCCACCTAAAGTGCCCTGGTGAGCTGTCGTGCTGCCGGCCACCTATAGTGGCCTGGTGAGCTGTCGTGCAGCCAGCCACCTTTAGTGGCCTGGTGAGCTGTCGTGCTGCCAGCCACCTTTAGTGGCCTGGTGAGCTGTCGTGCTGCCAGCCACCTTTAGTGGCCTGGTGAGCTGTCGTGCGGCCAGCCACCTTTAGTGGCCTGGTGAGCTGTCGTGCTGCCGGCCACCTATAGTGGCCTGGTGAGCTGTGGTGCTACCGGCCACCTATGGTGGCCTGGTGAGTTGCAGTGCTGCCTGCCACCTATGGTGGCCTGGTGAGTTGTCGTTCTGCCGGCCACTTTTAGTGGCCTGGTGAGCTGTCGTGCTGCCGACCACCTATGGTGGCCTGGTGAGCTGTGGTGCTACCGGCCACCTATGGTGGCCTGGTGAGTTGCCGTGCTGCCTGCCACCTATGGTGGCCTGGTGAGCTGTGGTGCTGCCGGCCACCTATGGTGGCCTGGTGAGCTGTCGTGCTGCCGGCCACCTATAGTGGCCTGGTGAGCTGTCGTGCTGCCGGCCACCTATAGTGGCCTGGTGAGCTGTCATGCTGCCGGCAACCTATAGTCGTCTGGTGAGCTGTCCTGCTCCCGCCACCTATATTGGCCTGGTGAGCTGTCGTGCTGCCAGCCACCTTTAGTGGCCTGGTGAGCTGCCATGCTGCCGGCCACCTATAGTAGCCTGGTGAGCTGTCGTGCTGCCTGCCACCTATGGTGGCCTGGTGAGTTGTCGTTCTGCCGGCCACTTTTAGTGGCCTGGTGAGCTATAGTGGCCTGGTGAGCTGTCGTGCTGCCAGCCACCTTTAGAGGCCTGGTGAGCTGTCGTGCTGCCAGCCACCTATAGTGGCCTGGTGAGCTCTCGTTCTGCCGGCCAACCCTAGTGGCCTGGTGAGCTGCCGTGCTGCCGGCCACCTATAGTGGCCTGGTGAGCTGTCGTGCTGCCTGCCACCTATGGTGGCCTGGTGAGTTGTCGTTCTGCCGGCCACTTTTAGTGGCCTGGTGAGCTGTCGTGCTGCCGGCCACCTATGGTGGCCTGGTGAGCTGTGGTGCTACCGGCCACCTATGGTGGCCTGGTGAGTTGCCGTGCTGCCTGCCACCTATGGTGGCCTGGTGAGCTGTGGTGCTGCCGGCCACCTATGGTGGCCTGGTGAGCTGTCGTGCTGCCGGCCACCTATAGTGGCCTGGTGAGCTGTCGTGCTGCCGGCCACCTATAGTGGCCTGGTGAGCTGTCATGCTGCCGGCAACCTATAGTCGTCTGGTGAGCTGTCCTGCTCCCGCCACTTATATTGGCCTGGTGAGCTGTCGTGCTACCGGCCACCTTTAGTGGCCTGGTGAGCTGTCATGCTGCCAGCCACCTATAGTGGCCTGGTGAGCTGTCGGTCTGCCGGCCACCTATAGTGGCCTGGTGAGCTCTCGTTCTGCCGGCCAACCCTAGTGGCCTGGTGAGCTGCCGTGCTGCCGGCCACCTATAGTGATCTGGTGAGCTGTCGTGCTGCCAGCCACCATTAGTGGCCTGGTGAGCTGTCGTGCTGCCAGCCACCTATGGTGGCCTGGTGAGCTGTCGTGCTCCCGCCACCTATAGTCGCCTGGTGAGCTGTCGTACTGCCGGCCACCTACGGTGGCCTGGTGAGTTGCCGTGCTGCCTGCCACCTATGGTGGCCTGGTGAGTTGCCGTGCTGCCTGCCACCTATGGTGGCCTGGTGAGCTGTCGTACTGCCAGCCACCTTTAGTGGCCTGGTGAGCTGCCATGCTGCCGGCCATCTATAGTGGCCTGGTGAGCTGTCGTGCTGCCGGCCACCTATAGTGCCCTGGTGAGCTGTCGTGCTGCCAGCCACCTTTAGTGGCCTGGTGAGCTGTCATGCTGCCAGCCGCCTTTAGTGGCCTGGTGAGCTGTCGTGCTGCCGGCCACCTATAGTGGCCTGGTGAGCTGTGGTGCTACCGGCCACCTATGGTGGCCTGGTGAGCTGCGGAGCTACCGGCCATCTATAGTGGCCTGGTGAGCTGTCGTTCTGCCGACCACCTATAGTGGCCTGGTGAGCTGTCGTACTGCCAGCCACCTTTAGTGGCCTGGTGTGCTGTCGTGCTGCCAGCCACCTATGGTGGCCTGGTGAGCTGTAGAGCTACCGGCCACCTATGGTTGCCTGGTGAGCTGGGGTGCTACCGGCCACCTATGGTGGCCTGGTGAGCTGTCGTGCTCCCGCCACTTATAGTGGCCTGGTGAGCTGTCGTGCTGCCAGCCACCTTTAGTGGCCTGGTGAGCTGTCGTACTGCCAGCCACCTTTAGTGGCCTGGTGTGCTGTCGTGCTGCCGGCCACCTATAGTGGCCTGGTGAGCTGTCGTTCTGCCGGCCAATTATTGTGGCCTGGTAAGCTGTCGTGCTGCCGGCCACCTATAGTGGCTTGGTGAGCTGTCGTTCTGCCGGCCAATTATTGTGGCCTGGTGAACTGTCGTGCTGCCAGCCACCTATAGTGGCCTGGTGAGCTGTCGTGCTGCCGGCCATCCATAGTGGCCCTGTGAGCTGTCGTGCTACCGGCCACCTATATTCGCCTGGTGAGCTGTCGTGCTGCCGGCCACCTATAGTGGCCTGGTGAGCTGTCGTGCTGCCGGCCACCTATGGTGGCCTGGTGAGCTGTCGTGCCGCCGGCCACCTATGGTGGCCTGGTGAGCTGTTGTGCTGCCGGCCACCTATAGTGGCCTGGTGAGCTGTCGTTCTGCCGGCCAACTATAGTGGCCTGGTGAGCTGCCATGCTGCCGGCCATCTATAGTGGCCTGGTGAGCTGTCGTGCTGCCGGCCACCTATAGTGCCCTGGTGAGCTGTCGTGCTGCCAGCCACCTTTAGTGGCCTGGTGAGCTGTCATGCTGCCAGCCACCTTTAGTGGCCTGGTGAGCTGTCGTGCTGCCGGCCACCTATAGTGGCCTGGTGAGCTGCCGTGCTACCGGCCCCGTATAGTGGCCTGGTGAGCTGCCGTGCTGCCGGCCATCTATAGTGGCCTGGTGAGCTGTCGTTCTGCCGACCACCTATAGTGGCCTGGTGAGCTGTCGTTCTGCCGGCCAACTATAGTGGCCTGGTGAGCTGTCGTGCTACCGGCCACCTATAGTGGCCTGGTGAGCTGTCGTGCTGCCGGCCATCCATAGTGGCCCTGTGAGCTGTCGTGCTACCGGCCACCTATATTCGCCTGGTGAGCTGTCGTGCTGCCGGCCACCTATAGTGGCCTGGTGAGCTGTCGTGCTGCCGGCCACCTATGGTGGCCTGGTGAGCTGTCGTGCCGCCGGCCACCTATGGTGGCCTGGTGAGCTGTTGTGCTGCCGGCCACCTATAGTGGCCTGGTGAGCTGTCGTTCTGCCGGCCAACTATAGTGGCCTGGTGAGCTGTCGTGGTGCCAGCAACCTATAGTGGCCTGGTGAGCTGCCATGCTGCCGGCCACCTATAGTGGCCTGGTGAGCTGTCGTGCTGCCGGCCACCTAAAGTGCCCTGGTGAGCTGTCGTGCTGCCGGCCACCTATAGTGGCCTGGTGAGCTGTCGTGCAGCCAGCCACCTTTAGTGGCCTGGTGAGCTGTCGTGCTGCCAGCCACCTTTAGTGGCCTGGTGAGCTGTCGTGCTGCCAGCCACCTTTAGTGGCCTGGTGAGCTGTCGTGCTGCCAGCCACCTTTAGTGGCCTGGTGAGCTGTCGTGCTGCCGGCCACCTATAGTGGCCTGGTGAGCTGTGGTGCTACCGGCCACCTATGGTGTCGTGCTGCCGGCCACCTATGGTGGCCTGGTGTGCTGTCGTGCTGCCGGCCACCTATAGTGGCCTGGTGAGCTGTCGTTCTGCCGGCCAATTATTGTGGCCTGGTGAGCTGTCGTGCTGCCAGCCACCTATAGTGGCCTGGTGAGCTGTCATGCTGCCGGCAACCTATAGTCGTCTGGTGAGCTGTCCTGCTCCCGCCACTTATATTGGCCTGGTGAGCTGTCGTGCTGCCAGCCACCTTTAGTGGCCTGGTGAGCTGTCGTGCTGCCAGCCACCTATGGTGGCCTGGTGAGCTGTCGTGCTCCCGCCACTTATAGTGGCCTGGTGAGCTGTCGTGCTGCCAGCCACCTTTAGTGGCCTGGTGAGCTGTCGTACTGCCAGCCACCTTTAGTGGCCTGGTGTGCTGTCGTGCTGCCGGCCACCTATAGTGGCCTGGTGAGCTGTCGTTCTGCCGGCCAATTATTGTGGCCTGGTAAGCTGTCGTGCTGCCGGCCACCTATAGTGACCTGGTGAGCTGTCGTTCTGCCGGCCAATTATTGTGGCCTGGTGAACTGTCGTGCTGCCAGCCACCTATAGTGGCCTGGTGAGCTGTCGTACTGCCAGCCACCTTTAGTGGCCTGGTGAGCTGCCATGCTGCCGGCCATCTATAGTGGCCTGGTGAGCTGTCGTGCTGCCGGCCACCTATAGTGCCCTGGTGAGCTGTCGTGCTGCCGGCCACCTATAGTGGCCTGGTGAGCTGTCGTGCTGCCAGCCACCTTTAGTGGCCTGGTGAGCTGTCATGCTGCCAGCCACCTTTAGTGGCCTGGTGAGCTGTCGTGCTGCCGGCCACCTATAGTGGCCTGGTGAGCTGTGGTGCTACCGGCCACCTATGGTGGCCTGGTGAGCTGTGGAGCTACCGGCCACCTATGGTGGCCTGGTGAGCTGTGGTGCTACCGGCCACCTACGGTGGCCTGGTGAGTTGCCGTGCTGCCTGCCACCTATGGTGGCCTGGTGAGTTGCCGTGCTGCCTGCCACCTATGGTGGCCTGGTGAGCTGTCGTACTGCCAGCCACCTTTAGTGGCCTGGTGAGCTGCCATGCTGCCGGCCATCTATAGTGGCCTGGTGAGCTGTCGTGCTGCCGGCCACCTATAGTGCCCTGGTGAGCTGTCGTGCTGCCGGCCACCTATAGTGGCCTGGTGAGCTGTCATGCTGCCAGCCACCTATAGTGGCCTGGTGAGCTGTCGGTCTGCCGGCCACCTATAGTGGCCTGGTGAGCTCTCGTTCTGCCGGCCAACCCTAGTGGCCTGGTGAGCTGCCGTGCTGCCGGCCACCTATACTGACCTGGTGAGCTGTCGTGCTGCCAGCCACCTTTAGTGGCCTGGTGAGCTGTCGTGCTGCCAGCCACCTATGGTGGCCTGGTGAGCTGTAGAGCTACCGGCCACCTATGGTTGCCTGGTGAGCTGGGGTGCTGCCGGCCACCTATAGTGGCCTGGTGAGTTGTCGTTCTGCCGGCCACTTTTAGTGGCCTGGTGAGCTGTCGTGCTGCCGGCCACCTATGGTGGCCTGGTGAGCTGTGGTGCTACCGGCCACCTATGGTGGCCTGGTGAGTTGCCGTGCTGCCTGCCACCTATGGTGGCCTGGTGAGCTGTGGTGCTGCCGGCCACCTATGGTGGCCTGGTGAGCTGTCGTGCTGCCGGCCACCTATAGTGGCCTGGTGAGCTGTCATGCTGCCGGCAACCTATAGTCGTCTGGTGAGCTGTCCCGCTCCCGCCACCTATATTGGCCTGGTGAGCTGTCGTGCTGCCAGCCATCTTTGTGGCCTGGTGTGCTGACGTGCTGCCGGCCACCTATGGCGGCCTGGTGAGCTGTGGTGCTACCGGCCACCTATGGTGGCCTGGTGAGTTGCCGTGCTGCCTGCCACCTATGGTGGCCTGTTGAGCTGTGGTGCTACCGGCCAGCTATGGTGGCCTGGTGAGCTGTCGTGGGGCCGGCCACCTATAGTGGACTGGTGAGCTGTCGTTCTGCCGGCCAACTATAGTGGCCTGGTAGGCTGCCGTGCTACCGGCCCCCTATAGTGGCCTGGTGAGCTGCCCTTCTGCCGGCCACCTATAGTGACCTGGTGAGTCACGCTGCCGGCCACCAATAGTGGCCTGCTGAGCTGTCATGCTGCCGGCCACCTATAGTCGTCTGGTGAGCTGTCCTGCTCCCGCCACCTATATTGGCCTGGTGAGCTGTCGTGCTGCCAGCCACCTTTAGTGGCCTGGTGTGCTGACGTGCTGCCGGCCACCTATGGCGGCCTGGTGAGCTGTGGTGCTACCGGCCACCTATGGTGGCCTGGTGAGTTGCCGTGCTGCCTGCCACCTATGGTGGCCTGTAGAGCTGTGGAGCTGCCCGCCACCTATGGTGGCCTGGTGAGCTCTGGTGCTACCGGCCACCTATGGTGGCCTGGTGAGCTGTCGTGCTGCTGGCCACCTATAGTGGCCTGGTGAGCTGTCGAGCTGCCGGCCACCTATAGTGGCCTGGTGAGCTGTCGTGCTGCCAGCCACCTTTAGTGGCCTGGTGAGCTGTGGTGCTACCGGCCACCTATGGTGGCCTGGTGAGTTGCCGTGCTGCCTGCCACCTATGGTGGCTTGGTGAGTTGTCGTTCTGCCGGCCACTTTTAGTGGCCTGGTGAGCTGTCATGCTGCCAGCAACCTATAGTGGCCTGGTGAGCTGCCATGCTGCCGGCCACCTATAGTGGCCTGGTGAACTGTCGTGCTGCCGGCCACCTATAGTGCCCTGCTGAGCTGTCATGCTGCCGGCCACCTATAGTCGTCTGGTGAGCTGTCCTGCTCCCGCCACCTATATTGGCCTGGTGAGCTGTCGTTCTGCCGGCCAACCCTAGTGGTCTGGTGAGCTGCCGTGCTACCGGCCCCGTATAGTGGCCTGGTGAGCTGCCGTGCTGCCGGCCATCTATAGTGGCCTGGTGAGCTGTCGTTCTGCCGACCACCTATAGTGGCCTGGTGAGCTGTCGTTCTGCCGGCCAACTATAGTGGCCTGGTGAGCTGTCGTGCTACCGGCCACCTATAGTGGCCTGGTGAGCTGTCGTGCTGCCGGCCATCCATAGTGGCCCTGTGAGTTGTCGTGCTACCGGCCACCTATATTCGCCTGGTGAGCTGTCGTGCTGCCGGCCACCTATAGTGGCCTGGTGAGCTGTCGTGCTGCCGGCCACCTATGGTGGCCTGGTGAGCTGTCGTGCCGCCGGCCACCTATGGTGGCCTGGTGAGCTGTTGTGCTGCCGGCCACCTATAGTGGCCTGGTGAGCTGTCGTTCTGCCGGCCAACTATAGTGGCCTGGTGAGCTGTCGTGCTGCCAGCAACCTATAGTGGCCTGGTGAGCTGCCATGCTGCCGGCCACCTATAGTAGCCTGGTGAGCTGTCGTGCTGCCGGCCACCTAAAGTGCCCTGGTGAGCTGTCGTGCTGCCGGCCACCTATAGTGGCCTGGTGAGCTGTCGTGCAGCCAGCCACCTTTAGTGGCCTGGTGAGCTGTCGTGCTGCCAGCCACCTTTAGTGGCCTGGTGAGCTGTCGTGCTGCCAGCCACCTTTAGTGGCCTGGTGAGCTGTCGTGCGGCCAGCCACCTTTAGTGGCCTGGTGAGCTGTCGTGCTGCCGGCCACCTATAGTGGCCTGGTGAGCTGTGGTGCTACCGGCCACCTATGGTGGCCTGGTGAGTTGCAGTGCTGCCTGCCACCTATGGTGGCCTGGTGAGTTGTCGTTCTGCCGGCCACTTTTAGTGGCCTGGTGAGCTGTCGTGCTGCCGACCACCTATGGTGGCCTGGTGAGCTGTGGTGCTACCGGCCACCTATGGTGGCCTGGTGAGTTGCCGTGCTGCCTGCCACCTATGGTGGCCTGGTGAGCTGTGGTGCTGCCGGCCACCTATGGTGGCCTGGTGAGCTGTCGTGCTGCCGGCCACCTATAGTGGCCTGGTGAGCTGTCGTGCTGCCGGCCACCTATAGTGGCCTGGTGAGCTGTCATGCTGCCGGCAACCTATAGTCGTCTGGTGAGCTGTCCTGCTCCCGCCACCTATATTGGCCTGGTGAGCTGTCGTGCTGCCAGCCACCTTTAGTGGCCTGGTGAGCTGCCATGCTGCCGGCCACCTATAGTAGCCTGGTGAGCTGTCGTGCTGCCTGCCACCTATGGTGGCCTGGTGAGTTGTCGTTCTGCCGGCCACTTTTAGTGGCCTGGTGAGCTATAGTGGCCTGGTGAGCTGTCGTGCTGCCAGCCACCTTTAGAGGCCTGGTGAGCTGTCGTGCTGCCAGCCACCTATAGTGGCCTGGTGAGCTCTCGTTCTGCCGGCCAACCCTAGTGGCCTGGTGAGCTGCCGTGCTGCCGGCCACCTATAGTGGCCTGGTGAGCTGTCGTGCTGCCTGCCACCTATGGTGGCCTGGTGAGTTGTCGTTCTGCCGGCCACTTTTAGTGGCCTGGTGAGCTGTCGTGCTGCCGGCCACCTATGGTGGCCTGGTGAGCTGTGGTGCTACCGGCCACCTATGGTGGCCTGGTGAGTTGCCGTGCTGCCTGCCACCTATGGTGGCCTGGTGAGCTGTGGTGCTGCCGGCCACCTATGGTGGCCTGGTGAGCTGTCGTGCTGCCGGCCACCTATAGTGGCCTGGTGAGCTGTCGTGCTGCCGGCCACCTATAGTGGCCTGGTGAGCTGTCATGCTGCCGGCAACCTATAGTCGTCTGGTGAGCTGTCCTGCTCCCGCCACTTATATTGGCCTGGTGAGCTGTCGTGCTACCGGCCACCTTTAGTGGCCTGGTGAGCTGTCATGCTGCCAGCCACCTATAGTGGCCTGGTGCGCTGTCGGTCTGCCGGCCACCTATAGTGGCCTGGTGAGCTCTCGTTCTGCCGGCCAACCCTAGTGGCCTGGTGAGCTGCCGTGCTGCCGGCCACCTATAGTGATCTGGTGAGCTGTCGTGCTGCCAGCCACCATTAGTGGCCTGGTGAGCTGTCGTGCTGCCAGCCACCTATGGTGGCCTGGTGAGCTGTCGTGCTCCCGCCACCTATAGTCGCCTGGTGAGCTGTCGTACTGCCGGCCACCTATAGTGGCCTGGTGAGCTGTCGTGCTGCCAGCCACCTTTAGTGGCCTGGTGAGCTGCCATGCTGCCGGCCACTTATAGTGGCCTGGTGAGCTGTCGTGCTGCCGGCCACCTATAGTGCCCTGGTGAGCTGTCGTGCTGCCGGCCACCTATAGTGGCCTGGTGAGCTGTCGTGCTGCCAGCCACCTTTAGTGGCCTGGTGAGCTGTCGTGCTGCCAGCCACCTTTAGTGGCCTGGTGAGCTGTCATGCTGCCAGCCACCTTTAGTGGCCTGGTGAGCTGTCGTGCTGCCGGCCACCTATAGTGGCCTGGTGAGCTGTGGTGCTACCGGCCACCTATGGTGGCCTGGTGAGCTGCGGAGCTACCGGCCATCTATAGTGGCCTGGTGAGCTGTCGTTCTGCCGACCACCTATAGTGGCCTGGTGAGCTGTCGTACTGCCAGCCACCTTTAGTGGCCTGGTGTGCTGTCGTGCTGCCAGCCACCTATGGTGGCCTGGTGAGCTGTAGAGCTACCGGCCACCTATGGTTGCCTGGTGAGCTGGGGTGCTACCGGCCACCTATGGTGGCCTGGTGAGCTGTCGTGCTCCCGCCACTTATAGTGGCCTGGTGAGCTGTCGTGCTGCCAGCCACCTTTAGTGGCCTGGTGAGCTGTCGTACTGCCAGCCACCTTTAGTGGCCTGGTGTGCTGTCGTGCTGCCGGCCACCTATAGTGGCCTGGTGAGCTGTCGTTCTGCCGGCCAATTATTGTGGCCTGGTAAGCTGTCGTGCTGCCGGCCACCTATAGTGGCTTGGTGAGCTGTCGTTCTGCCGGCCAATTATTGTGGCCTGGTGAACTGTCGTGCTGCCAGCCACCTATAGTGGCCTGGTGAGCTGTCGTGCTGCCGGCCATCCATAGTGGCCCTGTGAGCTGTCGTGCTACCGGCCACCTATATTCGCCTGGTGAGCTGTCGTGCTGCCGGCCACCTATAGTGGCCTGGTGAGCTGTCGTGCTGCCGGCCACCTATGGTGGCCTGGTGAGCTGTCGTGCCGCCGGCCACCTATGGTGGCCTGGTGAGCTGTTGTGCTGCCGGCCACCTATAGTGGCCTGGTGAGCTGTCGTTCTGCCGGCCAACTATAGTGGCCTGGTGAGCTGCCATGCTGCCGGCCATCTATAGTGGCCTGGTGAGCTGTCGTGCTGCCGGCCACCTATAGTGCCCTGGTGAGCTGTCGTGCTGCCAGCCACCTTTAGTGGCCTGGTGAGCTGTCATGCTGCCAGCCACCTTTAGTGGCCTGGTGAGCTGTCGTGCTGCCGGCCACCTATAGTGGCCTGGTGAGCTGCCGTGCTACCGGCCCCGTATAGTGGCCTGGTGAGCTGCCGTGCTGCCGGCCATCTATAGTGGCCTGGTGAGCTGTCGTTCTGCCGACCACCTATAGTGGCCTGGTGAGCTGTCGTTCTGCCGGCCAACTATAGTGGCCTGGTGAGCTGTCGTGCTACCGGCCACCTATAGTGGCCTGGTGAGCTGTCGTGCTGCCGGCCATCCATAGTGGCCCTGTGAGCTGTCGTGCTACCGGCCACCTATATTCGCCTGGTGAGCTGTCGTGCTGCCGGCCACCTATAGTGGCCTGGTGAGCTGTCGTGCTGCCGGCCACCTATGGTGGCCTGGTGAGCTGTCGTGCCGCCGGCCACCTATGGTGGCCTGGTGAGCTGTTGTGCTGCCGGCCACCTATAGTGGCCTGGTGAGCTGTCGTTCTGCCGGCCAACTATAGTGGCCTGGTGAGCTGTCGTGGTGCCAGCAACCTATAGTGGCCTGGTGAGCTGCCATGCTGCCGGCCACCTATAGTGGCCTGGTGAGCTGTCGTGCTGCCGGCCACCTAAAGTGCCCTGGTGAGCTGTCGTGCTGCCGGCCACCTATAGTGGCCTGGTGAGCTGTCGTGCAGCCAGCCACCTTTAGTGGCCTGGTGAGCTGTCGTGCTGCCAGCCACCTTTAGTGGCCTGGTGAGCTGTCGTGCTGCCAGCCACCTTTAGTGGCCTGGTGAGCTGTCGTGCTGCCAGCCACCTTTAGTGGCCTGGTGAGCTGTCGTGCTGCCGGCCACCTATAGTGGCCTGGTGAGCTGTGGTGCTACCGGCCACCTATGGTGTCGTGCTGCCGGCCACCTATGGTGGCCTGGTGTGCTGTCGTGCTGCCGGCCACCTATAGTGGCCTGGTGAGCTGTCGTTCTGCCGGCCAATTATTGTGGCCTGGTGAGCTGTCGTGCTGCCAGCCACCTATAGTGGCCTGGTGAGCTGTCATGCTGCCGGCAACCTATAGTCGTCTGGTGAGCTGTCCTGCTCCCGCCACTTATATTGGCCTGGTGAGCTGTCGTGCTGCCAGCCACCTTTAGTGGCCTGGTGAGCTGTCGTGCTGCCAGCCACCTATGGTGGCCTGGTGAGCTGTCGTGCTCCCGCCACTTATAGTGGCCTGGTGAGCTGTCGTGCTGCCAGCCACCTTTAGTGGCCTGGTGAGCTGTCGTACTGCCAGCCACCTTTAGTGGCCTGGTGTGCTGTCGTGCTGCCGGCCACCTATAGTGGCCTGGTGAGCTGTCGTTCTGCCGGCCAATTATTGTGGCCTGGTAAGCTGTCGTGCTGCCGGCCACCTATAGTGACCTGGTGAGCTGTCGTTCTGCCGGCCAATTATTGTGGCCTGGTGAACTGTCGTGCTGCCAGCCACCTATAGTGGCCTGGTGAGCTGTCGTACTGCCAGCCACCTTTAGTGGCCTGGTGAGCTGCCATGCTGCCGGCCATCTATAGTGGCCTGGTGAGCTGTCGTGCTGCCGGCCACCTATAGTGCCCTGGTGAGCTGTCGTGCTGCCGGCCACCTATAGTGGCCTGGTGAGCTGTCGTGCTGCCAGCCACCTTTAGTGGCCTGGTGAGCTGTCATGCTGCCAGCCACCTTTAGTGGCCTGGTGAGCTGTCGTGCTGCCGGCCACCTATAGTGGCCTGGTGAGCTGTGGTGCTACCGGCCACCTATGGTGGCCTGGTGAGCTGTGGAGCTACCGGCCACCTATGGTGGCCTGGTGAGCTGTGGTGCTACCGGCCACCTACGGTGGCCTGGTGAGTTGCCGTGCTGCCTGCCACCTATGGTGGCCTGGTGAGTTGCCGTGCTGCCTGCCACCTATGGTGGCCTGGTGAGCTGTCGTACTGCCAGCCACCTTTAGTGGCCTGGTGAGCTGCCATGCTGCCGGCCATCTATAGTGGCCTGGTGAGCTGTCGTGCTGCCGGCCACCTATAGTGCCCTGGTGAGCTGTCGTGCTGCCGGCCACCTATAGTGGCCTGGTGAGCTGTCATGCTGCCAGCCACCTATAGTGGCCTGGTGAGCTGTCGGTCTGCCGGCCACCTATAGTGGCCTGGTGAGCTCTCGTTCTGCCGGCCAACCCTAGTGGCCTGGTGAGCTGCCGTGCTGCCGGCCACCTATACTGACCTGGTGAGCTGTCGTGCTGCCAGCCACCTTTAGTGGCCTGGTGAGCTGTCGTGCTGCCAGCCACCTATGGTGGCCTGGTGAGCTGTAGAGCTACCGGCCACCTATGGTTGCCTGGTGAGCTGGGGTGCTGCCGGCCACCTATAGTGGCCTGGTGAGTTGTCGTTCTGCCGGCCACTTTTAGTGGCCTGGTGAGCTGTCGTGCTGCCGGCCACCTATGGTGGCCTGGTGAGCTGTGGTGCTACCGGCCACCTATGGTGGCCTGGTGAGTTGCCGTGCTGCCTGCCACCTATGGTGGCCTGGTGAGCTGTGGTGCTGCCGGCCACCTATGGTGGCCTGGTGAGCTGTCGTGCTGCCGGCCACCTATAGTGGCCTGGTGAGCTGTCATGCTGCCGGCAACCTATAGTCGTCTGGTGAGCTGTCCCGCTCCCGCCACCTATATTGGCCTGGTGAGCTGTCGTGCTGCCAGCCATCTTTGTGGCCTGGTGTGCTGACGTGCTGCCGGCCACCTATGGCGGCCTGGTGAGCTGTGGTGCTACCGGCCACCTATGGTGGCCTGGTGAGTTGCCGTGCTGCCTGCCACCTATGGTGGCCTGTTGAGCTGTGGTGCTACCGGCCAGCTATGGTGGCCTGGTGAGCTGTCGTGGGGCCGGCCACCTATAGTGGACTGGTGAGCTGTCGTTCTGCCGGCCAACTATAGTGGCCTGGTAGGCTGCCGTGCTACCGGCCCCCTATAGTGGCCTGGTGAGCTGCCCTTCTGCCGGCCACCTATAGTGACCTGGTGAGTCACGCTGCCGGCCACCAATAGTGGCCTGCTGAGCTGTCATGCTGCCGGCCACCTATAGTCGTCTGGTGAGCTGTCCTGCTCCCGCCACCTATATTGGCCTGGTGAGCTGTCGTGCTGCCAGCCACCTTTAGTGGCCTGGTGTGCTGACGTGCTGCCGGCCACCTATGGCGGCCTGGTGAGCTGTGGTGCTACCGGCCACCTATGGTGGCCTGGTGAGTTGCCGTGCTGCCTGCCACCTATGGTGGCCTGTAGAGCTGTGGAGCTGCCCGCCACCTATGGTGGCCTGGTGAGCTCTGGTGCTACCGGCCACCTATGGTGGCCTGGTGAGCTGTCGTGCTGCTGGCCACCTATAGTGGCCTGGTGAGCTGTCGAGCTGCCGGCCACCTATAGTGGCCTGGTGAGCTGTCGTGCTGCCAGCCACCTTTAGTGGCCTGGTGAGCTGTGGTGCTACCGGCCACCTATGGTGGCCTGGTGAGTTGCCGTGCTGCCTGCCACCTATGGTGGCTTGGTGAGTTGTCGTTCTGCCGGCCACTTTTAGTGGCCTGGTGAGCTGTCATGCTGCCAGCAACCTATAGTGGCCTGGTGAGCTGCCATGCTGCCGGCCACCTATAGTGGCCTGGTGAACTGTCGTGCTGCCGGCCACCTATAGTGCCCTGCTGAGCTGTCATGCTGCCGGCCACCTATAGTCGTCTGGTGAGCTGTCCTGCTCCCGCCACCTATATTGGCCTGGTGAGCTGTCGTTCTGCCGGCCAACCCTAGTGGTCTGGTGAGCTGCCGTGCTACCGGCCCCGTATAGTGGCCTGGTGAGCTGCCGTGCTGCCGGCCATCTATAGTGGCCTGGTGAGCTGTCGTTCTGCCGACCACCTATAGTGGCCTGGTGAGCTGTCGTTCTGCCGGCCAACTATAGTGGCCTGGTGAGCTGTCGTGCTACCGGCCACCTATAGTGGCCTGGTGAGCTGTCGTGCTGCCGGCCATCCATAGTGGCCCTGTGAGTTGTCGTGCTACCGGCCACCTATATTCGCCTGGTGAGCTGTCGTGCTGCCGGCCACCTATAGTGGCCTGGTGAGCTGTCGTGCTGCCGGCCACCTATGGTGGCCTGGTGAGCTGTCGTGCCGCCGGCCACCTATGGTGGCCTGGTGAGCTGTTGTGCTGCCGGCCACCTATAGTGGCCTGGTGAGCTGTCGTTCTGCCGGCCAACTATAGTGGCCTGGTGAGCTGTCGTGCTGCCAGCAACCTATAGTGGCCTGGTGAGCTGCCATGCTGCCGGCCACCTATAGTAGCCTGGTGAGCTGTCGTGCTGCCGGCCACCTAAAGTGCCCTGGTGAGCTGTCGTGCTGCCGGCCACCTATAGTGGCCTGGTGAGCTGTCGTGCAGCCAGCCACCTTTAGTGGCCTGGTGAGCTGTCGTGCTGCCAGCCACCTTTAGTGGCCTGGTGAGCTGTCGTGCTGCCAGCCACCTTTAGTGGCCTGGTGAGCTGTCGTGCGGCCAGCCACCTTTAGTGGCCTGGTGAGCTGTCGTGCTGCCGGCCACCTATAGTGGCCTGGTGAGCTGTGGTGCTACCGGCCACCTATGGTGGCCTGGTGAGTTGCAGTGCTGCCTGCCACCTATGGTGGCCTGGTGAGTTGTCGTTCTGCCGGCCACTTTTAGTGGCCTGGTGAGCTGTCGTGCTGCCGACCACCTATGGTGGCCTGGTGAGCTGTGGTGCTACCGGCCACCTATGGTGGCCTGGTGAGTTGCCGTGCTGCCTGCCACCTATGGTGGCCTGGTGAGCTGTGGTGCTGCCGGCCACCTATGGTGGCCTGGTGAGCTGTCGTGCTGCCGGCCACCTATAGTGGCCTGGTGAGCTGTCGTGCTGCCGGCCACCTATAGTGGCCTGGTGAGCTGTCATGCTGCCGGCAACCTATAGTCGTCTGGTGAGCTGTCCTGCTCCCGCCACCTATATTGGCCTGGTGAGCTGTCGTGCTGCCAGCCACCTTTAGTGGCCTGGTGAGCTGCCATGCTGCCGGCCACCTATAGTAGCCTGGTGAGCTGTCGTGCTGCCTGCCACCTATGGTGGCCTGGTGAGTTGTCGTTCTGCCGGCCACTTTTAGTGGCCTGGTGAGCTATAGTGGCCTGGTGAGCTGTCGTGCTGCCAGCCACCTTTAGAGGCCTGGTGAGCTGTCGTGCTGCCAGCCACCTATAGTGGCCTGGTGAGCTCTCGTTCTGCCGGCCAACCCTAGTGGCCTGGTGAGCTGCCGTGCTGCCGGCCACCTATAGTGGCCTGGTGAGCTGTCGTGCTGCCTGCCACCTATGGTGGCCTGGTGAGTTGTCGTTCTGCCGGCCACTTTTAGTGGCCTGGTGAGCTGTCGTGCTGCCGGCCACCTATGGTGGCCTGGTGAGCTGTGGTGCTACCGGCCACCTATGGTGGCCTGGTGAGTTGCCGTGCTGCCTGCCACCTATGGTGGCCTGGTGAGCTGTGGTGCTGCCGGCCACCTATGGTGGCCTGGTGAGCTGTCGTGCTGCCGGCCACCTATAGTGGCCTGGTGAGCTGTCGTGCTGCCGGCCACCTATAGTGGCCTGGTGAGCTGTCATGCTGCCGGCAACCTATAGTCGTCTGGTGAGCTGTCCTGCTCCCGCCACTTATATTGGCCTGGTGAGCTGTCGTGCTACCGGCCACCTTTAGTGGCCTGGTGAGCTGTCATGCTGCCAGCCACCTATAGTGGCCTGGTGAGCTGTCGGTCTGCCGGCCACCTATAGTGGCCTGGTGAGCTCTCGTTCTGCCGGCCAACCCTAGTGGCCTGGTGAGCTGCCGTGCTGCCGGCCACCTATAGTGATCTGGTGAGCTGTCGTGCTGCCAGCCACCATTAGTGGCCTGGTGAGCTGTCGTGCTGCCAGCCACCTATGGTGGCCTGGTGAGCTGTCGTGCTCCCGCCACCTATAGTCGCCTGGTGAGCTGTCGTACTGCCGGCCACCTATAGTGGCCTGGTGAGCTGTCGTGCTGCCAGCCACCTTTAGTGGCCTGGTGAGCTGCCATGCTGCCGGCCACTTATAGTGGCCTGGTGAGCTGTCGTGCTGCCGGCCACCTATAGTGCCCTGGTGAGCTGTCGTGCTGCCGGCCACCTATAGTGGCCTGGTGAGCTGTCGTGCTGCCAGCCACCTTTAGTGGCCTGGTGAGCTGTCGTGCTGCCAGCCACCTTTAGTGGCCTGGTGAGCTGTCGTGCTGCCAGCCACCTTTAGTGGCCTGGTGAGCTGCCATGCTGCCGGCCACCTATAGTGGCCTGGTGAGCTGTCGTGCTGCCGGCCACCTATAGTGGCCTGGTGAGCTGTCGTGCTGCCGGCCACCTATAGTGCCCTGGTGAGCTGTCGTGCTGCCGGCCACCTATAGTGGCCTGGTGAGCTGTCGTGCTGCCAGCCACCTTTAGTGGCCTGGTGAGCTGTCGTGCTGCCAGCCACCTTTAGTGGCCTGGTGAGCTGTCGTGCTGCCAGCCACCTTTAGTGGCCTGGTGAGCTGCCATGCTGCCGGCCACCTATAGTGGCCTGGTGAGCTGTCGTGCTGCCAGCCACCTTTAGTGGCCTGGTGAGCTGCCATGCTGCCGGCCACCTATTGTGGCCTGGTGAGCTGTCGTGCTGCCGGCCACCTATAGTGCCCTGGTGAGCTGTCGTTCTGCCGGCCACCTATAGTGCCCTGGTGAGCTGTCGTGCTGCCGGCCACCTATAGTGGCCTGGTGAGCTGTCGTGCTGCCAGCCACCTTTAGTGGCCTGGTGAGCTGCCATGCTGCCGGCCACCTATAGTGGCCTCGTGAGCTGTCGTGCTGCCGGCCACCTATAGTGCCCTGGTGAGCTGTCGTGCTGCCGGCCACCTATAGTGGCCTGGTGAGCTGTCATGCTGCCAGCCACCTTTAGTGGCCTGGTGAGCTGCCATGCTGCCGGCCACCTATAGTGGCCTGGTAAGCTGTCGTGCTGCCTGCCACCTATGGTGGCCTGGTGAGTTGTCGTTCTGCCGGCCACTTTTAGTGGCCTGGTGAGCTGTCGTGCTGCCGGCCACCTATGGTGGCCTGGTGAGCTGTGGTGCTACCGGCCACCTATGGTGGCCTGGTGAGCTGCCGTGCTGCCGGCCACATATGGTGGCCTGGTGAGCTGTGGTGCTACCGGCCACCTATGGTGGCCTGGTGAGCTGTGGTGCTGCCGGCCACCTATGGTGGCCTGGTGAGCTGTAGAGCTACCGGCCACCTATGGTGGCCTGGTGAGCTGGGGCGCTACTGGCCACCTATGGTGGCCTGGTGAGTTGCCGTGCTGCCTGCCACCTATGGTGGCCTGGTGAGCTGTCGCGTTGCCGGCCACCTATGGTGGCCTGGTGAGCTGTGGTGCTACCGGTCACCTATGGTGGCCTGGTGAGCTTTGGTGCTACCGGCCATCTATGGTGGCCTGGTGAGCTGTCGTGCTGCCGGCCACCTATAGTGGCCTGGTGAGCTGTCGTTCTGCCGGCCAATTATTGTGGCCTGGTGAGCTGTCGTGCTGCCAGCCACCTATAGTGGCCTGGTGAGCTGTCGTACTGCCAGCCACCTTTAGTGGCCTGGTGAGCTGCCATGCTGCCGGCCATCTATAGTGGCCTGGTGAGCTGTCGTGCTGCCGGCCACCTATAGTGCCCTGGTGAGCTGTCGTGCTGCCGGCCACCTATAGTGGCCTGGTGAGCTGTCGTGCTGCCAGCCACCTTTAGTGGCCTGGTGAGCTGTCGTGCTGCCAGCCACCTTTAGTGGCCTGGTGAGCTGTCGTGCTGCCGGCCACCTATAGTGGCCTGGTGAGCTGTGGTGCTACCGGCCACCTATGGTGGCCTGGTGAGCTGTGGAGCTACCGGCCACCTATGGTGGCCTGGTGAGTTGCCGTGCTGCCTGCCACCTATGGTGGCCTGGTGAGCTGTCGTGCTGCCGGCCACCTGTGGTGGCCTGGTGAGCTGTGGTGCTACCGGCCATCTATGGTGGCCTGGTGAGCTGTTGTGCTGCCGGCCACCTATAGTGGCCTGGTGAGCTGTCGTTCTGCCGGCCAATTATTGTGGCCTGGTGAGCTGACGTGCTGCCAGCCACCTTTAGTGGCCTGGTGAGCTGTCGTGCTGCCGGCCACCTATAGTGGCCTGGTGAGCTGTGGTGCTACCGGCCACCTACGGTGGCCTGGTGAGTTGCCGTGCTGCCTGCCACCTATGGTGGCCTGGTGAGTTGCCGTGCTGCCTGCCACCTATGGTGGCCTGGTGAGCTGTCGTGCTGCCGGCCACCTGTGGTGGCCTGGTGAGCTGTGGTGCTACCGGCCATCTATGGTGGCCTGGTGAGCTGTTGTGCTGCCGGCCACCTATAGTGGCCTGGTGAGCTGTCGTTCTGCCGGCCAATTATTGTGGCCTGGTGAGCTGACGTGCTGCCAGCCACCTATAGTGGCCTGGTGAGCTGTCGGTCTGCCGGCCACCTATAGTGGCCTGGTGAGCTCTCGTTCTGCCGGCCAACCCTAGTGGCCTGGTGAGCTGCCGTGCTGCCGGCCACCTATAGTGACCTGGTGAGCTGTCGTGCTGCCAGCCACCTTTAGTGGCCTGGTGAGCTGGGGTGCTGCCGGCCACCTATAGTGGCCTGGTGAGTTGTCGTTCTGCCGGCCACTTTTAGTGGCCTGGTGAGCTGTCGTGCTGCCGGCCACCTATGGTGGCCTGGTGAGCTGTGGTGCTACCGGCCACCTATGGTGGCCTGGTGAGTTGCCGTGCTGCCTGCCACCTATGGTGGCCTGGTGAGCTGTGGTGCTGCCGGCCACCTATGGTGGCCTGGTGAGCTGTCGTGCTGCCGGCCACCTATAGTGGCCTGGTGAGCTGTCATGGTGCCGGCAACCTATAGTCGTCTGGTGAGCTGTCCTGCTCCCGCCACCTATATTGGCCTGGTGAGCTGTCGTGCTGCCAGCCACCTTTGTGGCCTGGTGTGCTGACGTGCTGCCGGCCACCTATGGCGGCCTGGTGAGCTGTGGTGCTACCGGCCACCTATGGTGGCCTGGTGAGTTGCCGTGCTGCCTGCCACCTATGGTGGCCTGTTGAGCTGTGGTGCTACCGGCCAGCTATGGTGGCCTGGTGAGCCGTCGTGGGGCCGGCCACCTATAGTGGCCTGGTGAGCTGTCGTTCTGCCGGCCAACTATAGTGGCCTGGTAGGCTGCCGTGCTACCGGCCCCCTATAGTGGCCTGGTGAGCTGCCCTTCTGCCGGCCACCTATAGTGACCTGGTGAGTCACGCTGCCGGCCACCAATAGTGGCCTGCTGAGCTGTCAAGCTGCCGGCCACCTATAGTCGTCTGGTGAGCTGTCCTGCTCCCGCCATCTATATTGGCCTGGTGAGCTGTCGTGCTGCCAGCCACCTTTAGTGGCCTGGTGTGCTGACGTGCTGCCGGCCACCTATGGCGGCCTGGTGAGCCGTGGTGCTACCGGCCACCTATGGTGGCCTGGTGAGTTGACGTGCTGCCTGCCACCTATGGTGGCCTGTAGAGCTGTGGAGCTGCCGGCCACCTATGGTGGCCTGGTGAGCTCTGGTGCTACCGGCCACCTATGGTGGCCTGGTGAGCTGTCGTGCTGCCGGCCACCTATAGTGGCCTGGTGAGCTGTCGTGCTGCCGGCCACCTATAGTGGCCTGGTGAGCTGTCGTGCTGCCAGCCACCTTTAGTGGCCTGGTGAGCTGTGGTGCTACCGGCCACCTATGGTGGCCTGGTGAGTTGCCGTGCTGCCTGCCACCTATGGTGGCTTGGTGAGTTGTCGTTCTGCCGGCCACTTTTAGTTTCCTGGTGAGCTGTCATGCTGCCAGCAACCTATAGTGGCCTGGTGAGCTGCCATGCTGCCGGCCACCTATAGTGGCCTGGTGAACTGTCGTGCTGCCGGCCACCTATAGTGCCCTGCTGAGCTGTCATGCTGCCGGCCACCTATAGTCGTCTGGTGAGCTGTCCTGCTCCCGCCACCTATATTGGCCTGGTGAGCTGTCGTTCTGCCGGCCAACCCTAGTGGTCTGGTGAGCTGCCGTGCTACCGGCCCCGTATAGTGGCCTGGTGAGCTGCCGTGCTGCCGGCCATCTATAGTGGCCTGGTGAGCTGTCGTTCTGCCGACCACCTATAGTGGCCTGGTGAGCTGTCGTTCTGCCGGCCAACTATAGTGGCCTGGTGAGCTGTCGTGCTACCGGCCACCTAGTGGCCTGGTGAGCTGTCGTGCTGCCGGCCACCCATAGTGGCCCTGTGAGCTGTCGTGCTACCGGCCACCTATATTCGCCTGGTGAGCTGTCGTGCTGCCGGCCACCTATAGTGGCCTGGTGAGCTGTCGTGCTGCCGGCCACCTATGGTGGCCTGGTGAGCTGTCGTGCCGCCGGCCACCTATGGTGGCCTGGTGAGCTGTTGTGCTGCCGGCCACCTATAGTGGCCTGGTGAGCTGTCGTTCTGCCGGCCAACTATAGTGGCCTGGTGAGCTGTCGTGCTGCCAGCAACCTATAGTGGCCTGGTGAGCTGCCATGCTGCCGGCCACCTATAGTGGCCTGGTGAGCTGTCGTGCTGCCGGCCACCTAAAGTGCCCTGGTGAGCTGTCGTGCTGCCGGCCACCTATAGTGGCCTGGTGAGCTGTCGTGCTGCCAGCCACCTTTAGCGGCCTGGTGAGCTGTCGTGCTGCCAGCCACCTTTAGTGGCCTGGTGAGCTGTCGTGCGGCCAGCCACCTTTAGTGGCCTGGTGAGCTGTCGTGCTGCCGGCCACCTATAGTGGCCTGGTGAGCTGTGGTGCTACCGGCCACCTATGGTGGCCTGGTGAGTTGCCGTGCTGCCTGCCACCTATGGTGGCCTGGTGAGCTGTCGTGCTACCGGCCACCTATAGTGGCCTGGTGAGCTGTCGTGCTGCCGGCCACCCATAGTGGCCCTGTGAGCTGTCGTGCTACCGGCCACCTATATTCGCCTGGTGAGCTGTCGTGCTGCCGGCCACCTATAGTGGCCTGGTGAGCTGTCGTGCTGCCGGCCACCTATGGTGGCCTGGTGAGCTGTCGTGCCGCCGGCCACCTATGGTGGCCTGGTGAGCTGTCGTGCTGCCGGCCACCTATAGTGGCCTGGTGAGCTGTCGTGCTGCCAGCAACCTATAGTGGCCTGGTGAGCTGCCATGCTGCCGGCCACCTATAGTGGCCTGGTGAGCTGTCGTGCTGCCGGCCACCTAAAGTGCCCTGGTGAGCTGTCGTGCTGCCGGCCATCTATAGTGGCCTGGTGAGCTGTCGTGCTGCCAGCCACCTTTAGTGGCCTGGTGAGCTGTCGTGCTGCCAGCCACCTTTAGTGGCCTGGTGAGCTGTCGTGCGGCCAGCCACCTTTAGTGGCCTGGTGAGCTGTGGTGCTACCGGCCACCTATGGTGGCCTGGTGAGCTGTCGTGCTGCCAGCCACCTTTAGTGGCCTGGTGAGCTGTCGTGCTGCCAGCCACCTTTAGTGGCCTGGTGAGCTGTCGTGCTGCCGGCCACCTTTAGTGGCCTGGTGAGCTGTCGTGCTGCCAGCCACCTTTAGTGGCCTGGTGAGCTGTCGTGCTGCCAGCCACCTTTAGTGGCCTGGTGAGCTGTCGTGCGGCCAGCCACCTTTAGTGGCCTGGTGAGCTGTCGTGCTGCCGGCCACCTATAGTGGCCTGGTGAGCTGTGGTGCTACCGGCCACCTATGGTGGCCTGGTGAGTTGCCGTGCTGCCTGCCACCTATGGTGGCCTGGTGAGTTGTCGTTCTGCCGGCCACTTTTAGTGGCCTGGTGAGCTGTCGTGCTGCCGGCCACCTATGGTGGCCTGGTGAGCTGTGGTGCTACCGGCCACCTATGGTGGCCTGGTGAGTTGCCGTGCTGCCTGCCACCTATGGTGGCCTGGTGAGCTGTGGTGCTGCCGGCCACCTATGGTGGCCTGGTGAGCTGTCGTGCTGCCGGCCACCTATGGTGGCCTGGTGAGCTGTCGTGCTGCCGGCCACCTATAGTGGCCTGGTGAGCTGTCGTGTTGCCGGCCACCTATAGTGGCCTGGTGAGCTGTCATGCTGCCGGCAACCTATAGTCGTCTGGTGAGCTGTCCTGCTCCCGCCACCTATATTGGCCTGGTGAGCTGTCGTGCTGCCAGCCACCTTTAGTGGCCTGGTGAGCTGCCATGCTGCCGGCCACCTATAGTAGCCTGGTGAGCTGTCGTGCTGCCTGCCACCTATGGTGGCCTGGTGAGTTGTCGTTCTGCCGGCCACTTTTAGTGGCCTGGTGAGCTATAGTGGCCTGGTGAGCTGTCGTGCTGCCAGCCACCTTTAGAGGCCTGGTGAGCTGTCGTGCTGCCAGCCACCTATAGTGGCCTGGTGAGCTCTCGTTCTGCCGGCCAACCCTAGTGGCCTGGTGAGCTGCCGTGCTGCCGGCCACCTATAGTGATCTGGTGAGCTGTCGTGCTGCCAGCCACCATTAGTGGCCTGGTGAGCTGTCGTGCTGCCAGCCACCTATGGTGGCCTGGTGAGCTGTCGTGCTCCCGCCACCTATAGTCGCCTGGTGAGCTGTCGTACTGCCGGCCACCTATAGTGGCCTGGTGAGCTGTCGTGCTGCCAGCCACCTTTAGTGGCCTGGTGAGCTGCCATGCTGCCGGCCACTTATAGTGGCCTGGTGAGCTGTCGTGCTGCCGGCCACCTATAGTGCCCTGGTGAGCTGTCGTGCTGCCGGCCATCTATAGTGGCCTGGTGAGCTGTCGTGCTGCCAGCCACCTTTAGTGGCCTGGTGAGCTGTCGTGCTGCCAGCCACCTTTAGTGGCCTGGTGAGCTGTCGTGCTGCCAGCCACCTTTAGTGGCCTGGTGAGCTGCCATGCTGCCGGCCACCTATAGTGGCCTGGTGAGCTGTCGTGCTGCCGGCCACCTATAGTGGCCTGGTGAGCTGTCGTGCTGCCGGCCACCTATAGTGCCCTGGTGAGCTGTCGTGCTGCCGGCCACTTATAGTGGCCTGGTGAGCTGTCGTGCTGCCAGCCACCTTTAGTGGCCTGGTGAGCTGTCGTGCTGCCAGCCACCTTTAGTGGCCTGGTGAGCTGTCGTGCTGCCAGCCACCTTTAGTGGCCTGGTGAGCTGTCGTGCTGCCAGCCACCTTTAGTGGCCTGGTGAGCTGCCATGCTGCCGGCCACCTATAGTGGCCTGGTGAGCTGTCGTGCTGCCGGCCACCTATAGTGCCCTGGTGAGCTGTCGTGCTGCCGGCCACCTATAGTGGCCTGGTGAGCTGTCGTGCTGCCAGCCACCTTTAGTGGCCTGGTGAGCTGCCATGCTGCCGGCCACCTATAGTGGCCTGGTGAGCTGTCGTGCTGCCGGCCACCTATATTGCCCTGGTGAGCTGTCGTGCTGCCGGCCACCTATAGTGGCCTGGTGAGCTGTCGTGCTGCCAGCCACCTTTAGTGGCCTGGTGAGCTGCCATGCTGCCGGCCACCTATAGTGGCCTGGTGAGCTGTCGTGCTGCCTGCCACCTATGGTGGCCTGGTGAGTTGTCGTTCTGCCGGCCACTTTTAGTGGCCTGGTGAGCTGTCGTGCTGCCGGCCACCTATGGTGGCCTGGTGAGCTGTGGTGCTACCGGCCACTTATGGTGGCCTGGTGAGCTGCCGTGCTGCCGGCCACCTATGGTGGCCTGGTGAGCTGCCGTGCTGCCGGCCACCTATGGTGGCCTGGTGAGCTGTGGTGCTACCGGCCACCTATGGTGGCCTGGTGAGTTGCCGTGCTGCCTGCCACCTATGGTGGCCTGGTGAGCTGTGGTGCTGCCGGCCACCTATGGTGGCCTGGTGAGCTGTAGAGCTACCGGCCACCTATGGTGGCCTGGTGAGCTGGGGTGCTACTGGCCACCTATGGTGGCCTGGTGAGTTGCCGTGCTGCCTGCCACCTATGGTGGCCTGGTGAGCTGTCGCGTTGCCGGCCACCTATGGTGGCCTGGTGAGCTGTGGTGCTACCGGTCACCTATGGTGGCCTGGTGAGTTGCCGTGCTGCCTGCCACCTATGGTGGCCTGGTGAGCTGTCGTGCTGCCGGCCACCTATGGTGGCCTGGTGAGCTTTGGTGCTACCGGCCATCTATGGTGGCCTGGTGAGCTGTCGTGCTGCCGGCCACCTATAGTGGCCTGGTGAGCTGTCGTTCTGCCGGCCAATTATTGTGGCCTGGTGAGCTGTCGTGCTGCCAGCCACCTATAGTGGCCTGGTGAGCTGTCGTACTGCCAGCCACCTTTAGTGGCCTGGTGAGCTGCCATGCTGCCGGCCATCTATAGTGGCCTGGTGAGCTATCGTGCTGCCGGCCACCTATAGTGCCCTGGTGAGCTGTCGTGCTGCCGGCCACCTATAGTGGCCTGGTGAGCTGTCGTGCTGCCAGCCACCTTTAGTGGCCTGGTGAGCTGTCGTGCTGCCAGCCACCTTTAGTGGCCTGGTGAGCTGTCGTGCTGCCGGCCACCTATAGTGGCCTGGTGAGCTGTGGTGCTACCGGCCACCTATGGTGGCCTGGTGAGCTGTGGAGCTACCGGCCACCTATGGTGGCCTGGTGAGCTGTGGTGCTACCGGCCACCTATGGTGGCCTGGTGAGCTGTTGTGGGGCCGGCCACCTTTAGTGGCCTGGTGAGCTGTCGTTCTGCCGGCCAACTATAGTGGCCTGGTGAGCTGTCGTGCTGCCAGCCACCTTTAGCGGCCTGGTGAGCTGTCGTGCTGCCAGCCACCTTTAGTGGCCTGGTGAGCTGTCGTGCGGCCAGCCACCTTTAGTGGCCTGGTGAGCTGTCGTGCTGCCGGCCACCTATAGTGGCCTGGTGAGCTGTCGTGCTGCCAGCCACCTTTAGCGGCCTGGTGAGCTGTCGTGCTGCCAGCCACCTTTAGTGGCCTGGTGAGCTGTCGTGCGGCCAGCCACCTTTAGTGGCCTGGTGAGCTGTCGTGCTGCCGGCCACCTATAGTGGCCTGGTGAGCTGTGGTGCTACCGGCCACCTATGGTGGCCTGGTGAGTTGCCGTGCTGCCTGCCACCTATGGTGGCCTGGTGAGTTGCCGTGCTGCCTGCCACCTATGGTGGCCTGGTGAGCTGTCGTGCTGCCGGCCACCTATAGTGGCCTGGTGAGCTGTGGTGCTACCGGCCACCTATGGTGGCCTGGTGAGCTGTGGAGCTACCGGCCACCTATGGTGGCCTGGTGAGCTGTGGTGCTACCGGCCACCTACGGTGGCCTGGTGAGTTGCCGTGCTGCCTGCCACCTATGGTGGCCTGGTGAGTTGCCGTGCTGCCTGCCACCTATGGTGGCCTAATGAGCTGTCGTGCTGCCGGCCACCTATAGTGGCCTGGTGAGCTGTGGTGCTACCGGCCACCTATGGTGGCCTGGTGAGCTGTGGAGCTACCGGCCACCTATGGTGGCCTGGTGAGCTGTGGTGCTACCGGCCACCTATGGTGGCCTGGTGAGTTGCCGTGCTGCCTGCCACCTATGGTGGCCTGTTGAGCTGTGGTGCTACCGGCCAGCTATGGTGGCCTGGTGAGTCACGCTGCCGGCCACCAATAGTGGCCTGCTGAGCTGTCATGCTGCCGGCCACCTATAGTCGTCTGGTGAGCTGTCCTGCTCCCGCCACCTATATTGGCCTGGTGAGCTGTCGTGCTGCCAGCCACCTTTAGTGGCCTGGTGTGCTGACGTGCTGCCGGCCACCTATGGCGGCCTGGTGAGCTGTGGTGCTACCGGCCACCTATGGTGGCCTGGTGAGTTGCCGTGCTGCCTGCCACCTATGGTGGCCTGTAGAGCTGTGGAGCTGCCGGCCACCTATGGTGGCCTGGTGAGCTCTGGTGCTACCGGCCACCTATGGTGGCCTGGTGAGCTGTCGTGCTGCCGGCCACCTATAGTGGCCTGGTGAGCTGTCGTGCTGCCAGCCACCTTTAGTGGCCTGGTGAGCTGTCGTGCTGCCAGCCACCTTTAGTGGCCTGGTGAGCTGCCATGCTGCCGGCCACCTATAGTGGCCTGGTGAGCTGTCGTGCTGCCGGCCACCTATAGTGGCCTGGTGAGCTCTCGTTCTGCCGGCCAACCCTAGTGGCCTGGTGAGCTGCCGTGCTGCCGGCCACCTATAGTGACCTGGTGAGCTGTCGTGCTGCCAGCCACCTTTAGTGGCCTGGTGAGCTGTCGTGCTGCCAGCCACCTATGGTGGCCTGGTGAGCTGTAGAGCTACCGGCCACCTATGGTTGCCTGGTGAGCTGTGGTGCTGCCGGCCACCTATGGTGGCCTGGTGAGCTGTCGTGCTGCCGGCCACCTATAGTGGCCTGGTGAGCTGTCATGCTGCCGGCAACCTATAGTCGTCTGGTGAGCTGTCCTGCTCCCGCCACCTATATTGGCCTGGTGAGCTGTCGTGCTGCCAGCCACCTTTGTGGCCTGGTGTGCTGTCGTGCTGCCAGCCACCTTTAGTGGCCTGGTGAGCTGTGGTGCTACCGGCCACCTATGGTGGCCTGGTGAGTTGCCGTGCTGCCTGCCACCTATGGTGGCTTGGTGAGTTGTCGTTCTGCCGGCCACTTTTAGTGGCCTGGTGAGCTGTCATGCTGCCAGCAACCTATAGTGGCCTGGTGAGCTGCCATGCTGCCGGCCACCTATAGTGGCCTGGTGAACTGTCGTGCTGCCGGCCACCTATAGTGCCCTGCTGAGCTGTCATGCTGCCGGCCACCTATAGTCGTCTGGTGAGCTGTCCTGCTCCCGCCACCTATATTGGCCTGGTGAGCTGTCGTTCTGCCGGCCAACCCTAGTGGTCTGGTGAGCTGCCGTGCTACCGGCCCCGTATAGTGGCCTGGTGAGCTGCCGTGCTGCCGGCCATCTATAGTGGCCTGGTGAGCTGTCGTTCTGCCGACCACCTATAGTGGCCTGGTGAGCTGTCGTTCTGCCGGCCAACTATAGTGGCCTGGTGAGCTGTCGTGCTACCGGCCACCTATAGTGGCCTGGTGAGCTGTCGTGCTGCCGGCCATCCATAGTGGCCCTGTGAGCTGTCGTGCTACCGGCCACCTATATTCGCCTGGTGAGCTGTCGTGCTGCCGGCCACCTATAGTGGCCTGGTGAGCTGTCGTGCTGCCGGCCACCTATGGTGGCCTGGTGAGCTGTCGTGCCGCCGGCCACCTATGGTGGCCTGGTGAGCTGTTGTGCTGCCGGCCACCTATAGTGGCCTGGTGAGCTGTCGTTCTGCCGGCCAACTATAGTGGCCTGGTGAGCTGTCGTGCTGCCAGCAACCTATAGTGGCCTGGTGAGCTGCCATGCTGCCGGCCACCTGTAGTGGCCTGGTGAGCTGTCGTGCTGCCGGCCACCTAAAGTGCCCTGGTGAGCTGTCGTGCTGCCGGCCACCTATAGTGGCCTGGTGAGCTGTCGTGCAGCCAGCCACCTTTAGTGGCCTGGTGAGCTGTCGTGCTGCCAGCCACCTTTAGTGGCCTGGTGAGCTGTCGTGCTGCCAGCCACCTTTAGTGGCCTGGTGAGCTGTCGTGCGGCCAGCCACCTTTAGTGGCCTGGTGAGCTGTCGTGCTGCCGGCCACCTATAGTGGCCTGGTGAGCTGTGGTGCTACCGGCCACCTATGGTGGCCTGGTGAGTTGCCGTGCTGCCTGCCACCTATGGTGGCCTGGTGAGTTGTCGTTCTGCCGGCCACTTTTAGTGGCCTGGTGAGCTGTCGTGCTGCCGGCCACCTATGGTGGCCTGGTGAGCTTTGGTGCTACCGGCCACCTACGGTGGCCTGGTGAGTTGCCGTGCTGCCTGCCACCTATGGTGGCCTGGTGAGTTGCCGTGCTGCCTGCCACCTATGGTGGCCTAATGAGCTGTCGTGCTGCCGGCCACCTATGGTGGCCTAGTGAGCTGTGGTGCTACCGGCCATCTATGGTGGCCTGGTGAGCTGTTGTGCTGCCGGCCACCTATAGTGGCCTGGTGAGCTGTCGTTCTGCCGGCCAATTATTGTGGCCTGGTGAGCTGTCATGCTGCCAGCCACCTATAGTGGCCTGGTGAGCTGTCGGTCTGCCGGCCACCTATAGTGGCCTGGTGAGCTCTCGTTCTGCCGGCCAACCCTAGTGGCCTGGTGAGCTGCCGTGCTGCCGGCCACCTATAGTGACCTGGTGAGCTGTCGTGCTGCCAGCCACCTTTAGTGGCCTGGTGAGCTGTCGTGCTGCCAGCCACCTATGGTGGCCTGGTGAGCTGTAGAGCTACCGGCCACCTATGGTTGCCTGGTGAGCTGGGGTGCTGCCGGCCACCTATAGTGGCCTGGTGAGTTGTCGTTCTGCCGGCCACTTTTAGTGGCCTGGTGAGCTGTCGTGCTGCCGGCCACCTATGGTGGCCTGGGGAGCTGTGGTGCTACCGGCCACCTATGGTGGCCTGGTGAGTTGCCGTGCTGCCTGCCACCTATGGTGGCCTGGTGAGCTGTGGTGCTGCCGGCCACCTATGGTGGCCTGGTGAGCTGTCGTGCTGCCGGCCACCTATAGTGGCCTGGTGAGCTGTCATGCTGCCGGCAACCTATAGTCGTCTGGTGAGCTGTCCTGCTCCCGCCACCTATATTGGCCTGGTGAGCTGTCGTGCTGCCAGCCACCTTTGTGGCCTGGTGTGCTGACGTGCTGCCGGCCACCTATGGCGGCCTGGTGAGCTGTGGTGCTACCGGCCACCTATGGTGGCCTGGTGAGTTGCCGTGCTGCCTGCCACCTATGGTGGCCTGTTGAGCTGTGGTGCTACCGGCCAGCTATGGTGGCCTGGTGAGCTGTCGTGGGGCCGGCCACCTATAGTGGCCTGGTGAGCTGTCGTTCTGCCGGCCAACTATAGTGGCCTGGTAGGCTGCCGTGCTACCGGCCCCCTATAGTGGCCTGGTGAGCTGCCCTTCTGCCGGCCACCTATAGTGACCTGGTGAGTCACGCTGCCGGCCACCAATAGTGGCCTGCTGAGCTGTCATGCTGCCGGCCACCTATAGTCGTCTGGTGAGCTGTCCTGCTCCCGCCACCTATATTGGCCTGGTGAGCTGTCGTGCTGCCAGCCACCTTTAGTGGCCTGGTGTGCTGACGTGCTGCCGGCCAACTATGGCGGCCTGGTGAGCTGTGGTGCTACCGGCCACCTACGGTGGCCTGGTGAGTTGCCGTGCTGCCTGCCACCTATGGTGGCCTGGTGAGTTGCCGTGCTGCCTGCCACCTATGGTGGCCTAATGAGCTGTCGTGCTGCCGGCCACCTATGGTGGCCTAGTGAGCTGTGGTGCTACCGGCCATCTATGGTGGCCTGGTGAGTTGCCGTGCTGCCTGCCACCTATGGTGGCCTGTAGAGCTGTGGAGCTGCCGGCCACCTATGGTGGCCTGGTGAGCTCTGGTGCTACCGGCCACCTATGGTGGCCTGGTGAGCTGTCGTGCTGCCGGCCACCTATAGTGGCCTGGTGAGCTGTCGTGCTGCCGGCCACCTATAGTGGCCTGGTGAGCTGTCGTGCTGCCAGCCACCTTTAGTGGCCTGGTGAGCTGTGGTGCTACCGGCCACCTATGGTGGCCTGGTGAGTTGCCGTGCTGCCTGCCACCTATGGTGGCTTGGTGAGTTGTCGTTCTGCCGGCCACTTTTAGTTGCCTGGTGAGCTGTCATGCTGCCAGCAACCTATAGTGGCCTGGTGAGCTGCCATGCTGCCGGCCACCTATAGTGGCCTGGTGAACTGTCGTGCTGCCGGCCACCTATAGTGCCCTGCTGAGCTGTCATGCTGCCGGCCACCTATAGTCGTCTGGTGAGCTGTCCTGCTCCCGCCACCTATATTGGCCTGGTGAGCTGTCGTTCTGCCGGCCAACCCTAGTGGTCTGGTGAGCTGCCGTGCTACCGGCCCCGTATAGTGGCCTGGTGAGCTGCCGTGCTGCCGGCCATCTATAGTGGCCTGGTGAGCTGTCGTTCTGCCGACCACCTATAGTGGCCTGGTGAGCTGTCGTTCTGCCGGCCAACTATAGTGGCCTGGTGAGCTGTCGTGCTACCGGCCACCTATAGTGGCCTGGTGAGCTGTCGTGCTGCCGGCCATCCATAGTGGCCCTGTGAGCTGTCGTGCTACCGGCCACCTATATTCGCCTGGTGAGCTGTCGTGCTGCCGGCCACCTATAGTGGCCTGGTGAGCTGTCGTGCTGCCGGCCACCTATGGTGGCCTGGTGAGCTGTCGTGCCGCCGGCCACCTATGGTGGCCTGGTGAGCTGTTGTGCTGCCGGCCACCTATAGTGGCCTGGTGAGCTGTCGTTCTGCCGGCCAACTATAGTGGCCTGGTGAGCTGTCGTGCTGCCAGCAACCTATAGTGGCCTGGTGAGCTGCCATGCTGCCGGCCACCTGTAGTGGCCTGGTGAGCTGTCGTGCTGCCGGCCACCTAAAGTGCCCTGGTGAGCTGTCGTGCTGCCGGCCACCTATAGTGGCCTGGTGAGCTGTCGTGCAGCCAGCCACCTTTAGTGGCCTGGTGAGCTGTCGTGCTGCCAGCCACCTTTAGTGGCCTGGTGAGCTGTCGTGCTGCCAGCCACCTTTAGTGGCCTGGTGAGCTGTCGTGCGGCCAGCCACCTTTAGTGGCCTGGTGAGCTGTCTTGCTGCCGGCCACCTATAGTGGCCTGGTGAGCTGTGGTGCTACCGGCCACCTATGGTGGCCTGGTGAGTTGCCGTGCTGCCTGCCACCTATGGTGGCCTGGTGAGTTGTCGTTCTGCCGGCCACTTTTAGTGGCCTGGTGAGCTGTCGTGCTGCCGGCCACCTATGGTGGCCTGGTGAGCTGTGGTGCTACCGGCCACCTATGGTGGCCTGGTGAGTTGCCGTGCTGCCTGCCACCTATGGTGGCCTGGTGAGCTGTGGTGCTGCCGGCCACTTATGGTGGCCTGGTGAGCTGTCGTGCTGCCGGCCACCTATAGTGGCCTGGTGAGCTGTCGGTCTGCCGGCCACCTATAGTGGCCTGGTGAGCTCTCGTTCTGCCGGCCAACCCTAGTGGCCTGGTGAGCTGCCGTGCTGCCGGCCACCTATAGTGACCTGGTGAGCTGTCGTGCTGCCAGCCACCTTTAGTGGCCTGGTGAGCTGTCGTGCTGCCAGCCACCTATGGTGGCCTGGTGAGCTGTAGAGCTACCGGCCACCTATGGTTGCCTGGTGAGCTGGGGTGCTGCCGGCCACCTATAGTGGCCTGGTGAGTTGTCGTTCTGCCGGCCACTTTTAGTGGCCTGGTGAGCTGTCGTGCTGCCGGCCACCTATGGTGGCCTGGTGAGCTGTGGTGCTACCGGCCACCTATGGTGGCCTGGTGAGTTGCCGTGCTGCCTGCCACCTATGGTGGCCTGGTGAGCTGTGGTGCTGCCGGCCACCTATGGTGGCCTGGTGAGCTGTCGTGCTGCCGGCCACCTATAGTGGCCTGGTGAGCTGTCATGCTGCCGGCAACCTATAGTCGTCTGGTGAGCTGTCCTGCTCCCGCCACCTATATTGGCCTGGTGAGCTGTCGTGCTGCCAGCCACCTTTGTGGCCTGGTGTGCTGACGTGCTGCCGGCCACCTATGGCGGCCTGGTGAGCTGTGGTGCTACCGGCCACCTATGGTGGCCTGGTGAGTTGCCGTGCTGCCTGCCACCTATGGTGGCCTGTTGAGCTGTGGTGCTACCGGCCAGCTATGGTGGCCTGGTGAGCTGTCGTGGGGCCGGCCACCTATAGTGGCCTGGTGAGCTGTCGTTCTGCCGGCCAACTATAGTGGCCTGGTAGGCTGCCGTGCTACCGGCCCCCTATAGTGGCCTGGTGAGCTGCCCTTCTGCCGGCCACCTATAGTGACCTGGTGAGTCACGCTGCCGGCCACCAATAGTGGCCTGCTGAGCTGTCATGCTGCCGGCCACCTATAGTCGTCTGGTGAGCTGTCCTGCTCCCGCCACCTATATTGGCCTGGTGAGCTGTCGTGCTGCCAGCCACCTTTAGTGGCCTGGTGTGCTGACGTGCTGCCGGCCACCTATGGCGGCCTGGTGAGCTGTGGTGCTACCGGCCACCTATGGTGGCCTGGTGAGTTGCCGTGCTGCCTGCCACCTATGGTGGCCTGTAGAGCTGTGGAGCTGCCGGCCACCTATGGTGGCCTGGTGAGCTCTGGTGCTACCGGCCACCTATGGTGGCCTGGTGAGCTGTCGTGCTGCCGGCCACCTATAGTGGCCTGGTGAGCTGTCGTGCTGCCGGCCACCTATAGTGGCCTGGTGAGCTGTCGTGCTGCCAGCCACCTTTAGTGGCCTGGTGAGCTGTGGTGCTACCGGCCACCTATGGTGGCCTGGTGAGTTGCCGTGCTGCCTGCCACCTATGGTGGCTTGGTGAGTTGTCGTTCTGCCGGCCACTTTTAGTGGCCTGGTGAGCTGTCATGCTGCCAGCAACCTATAGTGGCCTGGTGAGCTGCCATGCTGCCGGCCACCTATAGTGGCCTGGTGAACTGTCGTGCTGCCGGCCACCTATAGTGCCCTGCTGAGCTGTCATGCTGCCGGCCACCTATAGTCGTCTGGTGAGCTGTCCTGCTCCCGCCACCTATATTGGCCTGGTGAGCTGTCGTTCTGCCGGCCAACCCTAGTGGTCTGGTGAGCTGCCGTGCTACCGGCCCCGTATAGTGGCCTGGTGAGCTGCCGTGCTGCCGGCCATCTATAGTGGCCTGGTGAGCTGTCGTTCTGCCGACCACCTATAGTGGCCTGGTGAGCTGTCGTTCTGCCGGCCAACTATAGTGGCCTGGTGAGCTGTCGTGCTACCGGCCACCTATAGTGGCCTGGTGAGCTGTCGTGCTGCCGGCCATCCATAGTGGCCCTGTGAGCTGTCGTGCTACCGGCCACCTATATTCGCCTGGTGAGCTGTCGTGCTGCCGGCCACCTATAGTGGCCTGGTGAGCTGTCGTGCTGCCGGCCACCTATGGTGGCCTGGTGAGCTGTCGTGCCGCCGGCCACCTATGGTGGCCTGGTGAGCTGTTGTGCTGCCGGCCACCTATAGTGGCCTGGTGAGCTGTCGTTCTGCCGGCCAACTATAGTGGCCTGGTGAGCTGTCGTGCTGCCAGCAACCTATAGTGGCCTGGTGAGCTGCCATGCTGCCGGCCACCTGTAGTGGCCTGGTGAGCTGTCGTGCTGCCGGCCACCTAAAGTGCCCTGGTGAGCTGTCGTGCTGCCGGCCACCTATAGTGGCCTGGTGAGCTGTCGTGCAGCCAGCCACCTTTAGTGGCCTGGTGAGCTGTCGTGCTGCCAGCCACCTTTAGTGGCCTGGTGAGCTGTCGTGCTGCCAGCCACCTTTAGTGGCCTGGTGAGCTGTCGTGCGGCCAGCCACCTTTAGTGGCCTGGTGAGCTGTCGTGCTGCCGGCCACCTATAGTGGCCTGGTGAGCTGTGGTGCTACCGGCCACCTATGGTGGCCTGGTGAGTTGCCGTGCTGCCTGCCACCTATGGTGGCCTGGTGAGTTGTCGTTCTGCCGGCCACTTTTAGTGGCCTGGTGAGCTGTCGTGCTGCCGGCCACCTATGGTGGCCTGGTGAGCTGTGGTGCTACCGGCCACCTATGGTGGCCTGGTGAGTTGCCGTGCTGCCTGCCACCTATGGTGGCCTGGTGAGCTGTGGTGCTGCCGGCCACCTATGGTGGCCTGGTGAGCTGTCGTGCTGCCGGCCACCTATAGTGGCCTGGTGAGCTGTCGTTCTGCCGGCCAACCCTAGTGGTCTGGTGAGCTGCCGTGCTACCGGCCCCGTATAGTGGCCTGGTGAGCTGCCGTGCTGCCGGCCATCTATAGTGGCCTGGTGAGCTGTCGTTCTGCCGACCACCTATAGTGGCCTGGTGAGCTGTCGTTCTGCCGGCCAACTATAGTGGCCTGGTGAGCTGTCGTGCTACCGGCCACCTATAGTGGCCTGGTGAGCTGTCGTGCTGCCGGCCATCCATAGTGGCCCTGTGAGCTGTCGTGCTACCGGCCACCTATATTCGCCTGGTGAGCTGTCGTGCTGCCGGCCACCTATAGTGGCCTGGTGAGCTGTCGTGCTGCCGGCCACCTATGGTGGCCTGGTGAGCTGTCGTGCCGCCGGCCACCTATGGTGGCCTGGTGAGCTGTTGTGCTGCCGGCCACCTATAGTGGCCTGGTGAGCTGTCGTTCTGCCGGCCAACTATAGTGGCCTGGTGAGCTGTCGTGCTGCCAGCAACCTATAGTGGCCTGGTGAGCTGCCATGCTGCCGGCCACCTGTAGTGGCCTGGTGAGCTGTCGTGCTGCCGGCCACCTAAAGTGCCCTGGTGAGCTGTCGTGCTGCCGGCCACCTATAGTGGCCTGGTGAGCTGTCGTGCAGCCAGCCACCTTTAGTGGCCTGGTGAGCTGTCGTGCTGCCAGCCACCTTTAGTGGCCTGGTGAGCTGTCGTGCTGCCAGCCACCTTTAGTGGCCTGGTGAGCTGTCGTGCGGCCAGCCACCTTTAGTGGCCTGGTGAGCTGTCGTGCTGCCTGCCACCTATAGTGGCCTGGTGAGCTGTGGTGCTACCGGCCACCTATGGTGGCCTGGTGAGTTGCCGTGCTGCCTGCCACCTATGGTGGCCTGGTGAGTTGTCGTTCTGCCGGCCACTTTTAGTGGCCTGGTAAGCTGTCGTGCTGCCGGCCACCTATGGTGGCCTGGTGAGCTGTGGTGCTACCGGCCACCTATGGTGGCCTGGTGAGTTGCCGTGCTGCCTGCCACCTATGGTGGCCTGGTGAGCTGTGGTGCTGCCGGCCACCTATGGTGGCCTGGTGAGCTGTCGTGCTGCCGGCCACCTATAGTGGCCTGGTGAGCTGTCGTGCTGCCGGCCACCTATAGTGGCCTGGTGAGCTGTCATGCTGCCGGCAACCTATAGTCGTCTGGTGAGCTGTCCTGCTCCCGCCACCTATATTGGCCTGGTGAGCTGTCGTGCTGCCAGCCACCTTTAGTGGCCTGGTGAGCTGCCATGCTGCCGGCCACCTATAGTAGCCTGGTGAGCTGTCGTGCTGCCTGCCACCTATGGTGGCCTGGTGAGTTGTCGTTCTGCCGGCCACTTTTAGTGGCCTGGTGAGCTATAGTGGCCTGGTGAGCTGTCGTGCTGCCAGCCACCTTTAGAGGCCTGGTGAGCTGTCGTGCTGCCAGCCACCTATAGTGGCCTGGTGAGCTCTCGTTCTGCCGGCCAACCTTAGTGGCCTGGTGAGCTGCCGTGCTGCCGGCCACCTATAGTGATCTGGTGAGCTGTCGTGCTGCCAGCCACCATTAGTGGCCTGGTGAGCTGTCGTGCTGCCAGCCACCTATGGTGGCCTGGTGAGCTGTCGTGCTCCCGCCACCTATAGTCGCCTGGTGAGCTGTCGTACTGCCGGCCACCTATAGTGGCCTGGTGAGCTGTCGTGCTGCCAGCCACCTTTAGTGGCCTGGTGAGCTGCCATGCTGCCGGCCACTTATAGTGGCCTGGTGAGCTGTCGTGCTGCCGGCCACCTATAGTGCCCTGGTGAGCTGTAGTGCTGCCGGCCACCTATAGTGGCCTGGTGAGCTGTCGTGCTGCCAGCCACCTTTAGTGGCCTGGTGAGCTGTCGTGCTGCCAGCCACCTTTAGTGGCCTGGTGAGCTGTCGTGCTGCCAGCCACCTTTAGTGGCCTGGTGAGCTGCCATGCTGCCGGCCACCTATAGTGGCCTGGTGAGCTGTCGTGCTGCCGGCCACCTATAGTGGCCTGGTGAGCTGTCGTGCTGCCGGCCACCTATAGTGCCCTGGTGAGCTGTCGTGCTGCCGGCCACCTATAGTGGCCTGGTGAGCTGTCGTGCTGCCAGCCACCTTTAGTGGCCTGGTGAGCTGTCGTGCTGCCAGCCACCTTTAGTGGCCTGGTGAGCTGTCGTGCTGCCAGCCACCTTTAGTGGCCTGGTGAGCTGCCATGCTGCCGGCCACCTATAGTGGCCTGGTGAGCTGTCGTGCTGCCAGCCACCTTTAGTGGCCTGGTGAGCTGCCATGCTGCCGGCCACCTATAGTGGCCTGGTGAGCTGTCGTGCTGCCGGCCACCTATAGTGCCCTGGTGAGCTGTCGTTCTGCCGGCCACCTATAGTGCCCTGGTGAGCTATCGTGCTGCCGGCCACCTATAGTGGCCTGGTGAGCTGTCGTGCTGCCAGCCACCTTTAGTGGCCTGGTGAGCTGCCATGCTGCCGGCCACCTATAGTGGCCTGGTGAGCTGTCGTGCTGCCGGCCACCTATAGTGCCCTGGTGAGCTGTCGTGCTGCCGGCCACCTATAGTGGCCTGGTGAGCTGTCGTGCTGCCAGCCACCTTTAGTGGCCTGGTGAGCTGCCATGCTGCCGGCCACCTATAGTGGCCTGGTGAGCTGTCGTGCTGCCTGCCACCTATGGTGGCCTGGTGAGTTGTCGTTCTGCCGGCCTCTTTTAGTGGCCTGGTGAGCTGTCGTGCTGCCGGCCACCTATGGTGGCCTGGTGAGCTGTGGTGCTACCGGCCACCTATGGTGGCCTGGTGAGCTGCCGTGCTGCCGGCCACCTATGGTGGCCTGGTGAGCTGTAGAGCTACCGGCCACCTATGGTGGCCTGGTGAGCTGGGGTGCTACTGGCCACCTATGGTGGCCTGGTGAGTTGCCGTGCTGCCTGCCACCTATGGTGGCCTGGTGAGCTGTCGCGTTGCCGGCCACCTATGGTGGCCTGGTGAGCTGTGGTGCTACCGGTCACCTATGGTGGCCTGGTGAGTTGCCGTGCTGCCGGCCACCTATAGTGGCCTGGTGAGCTGTCGTGCTGCCGGCCACCTATGGTGGCCTGGTGAGCTGTCGTGCCGCCGGCCACCTATGGTGGCCTGGTGAGCTGTCGTGCTGCCGGCCACCTATGGTGGCCTGGTGAGCTGTCGTGCTGCCGGCCACCTATAGTGGCCTGGTGAGCTGTCGTGCTGCCAGCAACCTATAGTGGCCTGGTGAGCTGCCATGCTGCCGGCCACCTATAGTGGCCTGGTGAGCTGTCGCGTTGCCGGCCACCTATGGTGGCCTGGTGAGCTGTGGTGCTACCGGTCACCTATGGTGGCCTGGTGAGTTGCCGTGCTGCCTGCCACCTATGGTGGCCTGGTGAGCTGTCGTGCTGCCGGCCACCTATGGTGGCCTGGTGAGCTTTGGTGCTACCGGCCATCTATGGTGGCCTGGTGAGCTGTCGTGCTGCCGGCCACCTATAGTGGCCTGGTGAGCTGTCGTGCAGCCAGCCACCTTTAGTGGCCTGGTGAGCTGTCGTGCTGCCAGCCACCTATAGTGGCCTGGTGAGCTGTCGTACTGCCAGCCACCTTTAGTGGCCTGGTGAGCTGCCATGCTGCCGGCCATCTATAGTGGCCTGGTGAGCTGTCGTGCTGCCGGCCACCTATAGTGCCCTGGTGAGCTGTCGTGCTGCCGGCCACCTATAGTGGCCTGGTGAGCTGTCGTGCTGCCAGCCACCTTTAGTGGCCTGGTGAGCTGTCGTGCTGCCAGCCACCTTTAGTGGCCTGGTGAGCTGTCGTGCTGCCGGCCACCTATAGTGGCCTGGTGAGCTGTGGTGCTACCGGCCACCTATGGTGGCCTGGTGAGCTGTGGAGCTACCGGCCACCTATGGTGGCCTGGTGAGCTGTGGTGCTACCGGCCACCTACGGTGGCCTGGTGAGTTGCCGTGCTGCCTGCCACCTATGGTGGCCTGGTGAGTTGCCGTGCTGCCTGCCACCTATGGTGGCCTGGTGAGCTGTCGTGCTGCCGGCCACCTATGGTGGCCTGGTGAGCTGTGGTGCTACCGGCCATCTATGGTGGCCTGGTGAGCTGTTGTGCTGCCGGCCACCTATAGTGGCCTGGTGAGCTGTCGTTCTGCCGGCCAATTATTGTGGCCTGGTGAGCTGACGTGCTGCCAGCCACCTATAGTGGCCTGGTGAGCTGTCGGTCTGCCGGCCACCTATAGTGGCCTGGTGAGCTCTCGTTCTGCCGGCCAACCCTAGTGGCCTGGTGAGCTGCCGTGCTGCCGGCCACCTATAGTGACCTGGTGAGCTGTCGTGCTGCCAGCCACCTTTAGTGGCCTGGTGAGCTGGGGTGCTGCCGGCCACCTATAGTGGCCTGGTGAGTTGTCGTTCTGCCGGCCACTTTTAGTGGCCTGGTGAGCTGTCGTGCTGCCGGCCACCTATGGTGGCCTGGTGAGCTGTGGTGCTACCGGCCACCTATGGTGGCCTGGTGAGTTGCCGTGCTGCCTGCCACCTATGGTGGCCTGGTGAGCTGTGGTGCTGCCGGCCACCTATGGTGGCCTGGTGAGCTGTCGTGCTGCCGGCCACCTATAGTGGCCTGGTGAGCTGTCATGCTGCCGGCAACCTATAGTCGTCTGGTGAGCTGTCCTGCTCCCGCCACCTATATTGGCCTGGTGAGCTGTCGTGCTGCCAACCACCTTTGTGGCCTGGTGTGCTGACGTGCTGCCGGCCACCTATGGCGGCCTGGTGAGCTGTGGTGCTACCGGCCACCTATGGTGGCCTGGTGAGTTGCCGTGCTGCCTGCCACCTATGGTGGCCTGTTGAGCTGTGGTGCTACCGGCCAGCTATGGTGGCCTGGTGAGCTGTCGTGGGGCCGGCCACCTATAGTGGCCTGGTGAGCTGTCGTTCTGCCGGCCAACTATAGTGGCCTGGTAGGCTGCCGTGCTACCGGCCCCCTATAGTGGCCTGGTGACCTGCCCTTCTGCCGGCCACCTATAGTGACCTGGTGAGTCACGCTGCCGGCCACCAATAGTGGCCTGCTGAGCTGTCATGCTGCCGGCCACCTATAGTCGTCTGGTGAGCTGTCCTGCTCCCGCCACCTATATTGGCCTGGTGAGCTGTCGTGCTGCCAGCCACCTTTAGTGGCCTGGTGTGCTGACGTGCTGCCGGCCACCTATGGCGGCCTGGTGAGCTGTGGTACTACCGGCCACCTATGGTGGCCTGGTGAGTTGACGTGCTGCCTGCCACCTATGGTGGCCTGTAGAGCTGTGGAGCTGCCGGCCACCTATGGTGGCCTGGTGAGCTCTGGTGCTACCGGCCACCTATGGTGGCCTGGTGAGCTGTCGTGCTGCCGGCCACCTATAGTGGCCTGGTGAGCTGTCGTGCTGCCGGCCACCTATAGTGGCCTGGTGAGCTGTCGTGCTGCCAGCCACCTTTAGTGGCCTGGTGAGCTGTGGTGCTACCGGCCACCTATGGTGGCCTGGTGAGTTGCCGTGCTGCCTGCCACCTATGGTGGCTTGGTGAGTTGTCGTTCTGCCGGTCACTTTTAGTGGCCTGGTGAGCTGTCATGCTGCCAGCAACCTATAGTGGCCTGGTGAGCTGCCATGCTGCCGGCCACCTATAGTGGCCTGGTGAACTGTCGTGCTGCCGGCCACCTATAGTGCCCTGCTGAGCTGTCATGCTGCCGGCCACCTATAGTCGTCTGGTGAGCTGTCCTGCTCCCGCCACCTATATTGGCCTGGTGAGCTGTCGTTCTGCCGGCCAACCCTAGTGGTCTGGTGAGCTGCCGTGCTACCGGCCCCGTATAGTGGCCTGGTGAGCTGCCGTGCTGCCGGCCATCTATAGTGGCCTGGTGAGCTGTCGTTCTGCCGACCACCTATAGTGGCCTGGTGAGCTGTCGTTCTGCCGGCCAACTATAGTGGCCTGGTGAGCTGTCGTGCTACCGGCCACCTAGTGGCCTGGTGAGCTGTCGTGCTGCCGGCCACCTATGGTGGCCTGGTGAGCTGTGGTGCTACCGGCCACCTATGGTGGCCTGGTGAGCTGCCGTGCTGCCGGCCACCTATGGTGGCCTGGTGAGCTGTGGTGCTACCGGCCACCTATGGTGGCCTGGTGAGCTGTGGTGCTGCCGGCCACCTATGGTGGCCTGGTGAGCTGTAGAGCTACCGGCCACCTATGGTGGCCTGGTGAGCTGGGGTGCTACTGGCCACCTATGGTGACCTGGTGAGTTGCCGTGCTGCCTGCCACCTATGGTGGCCTGGTGAGCTGTCGCGTTGCCGGCCACCTATGGTGGCCTGGTGAGCTGTGGTGCTACCGGCCACCTATGGTGGCCTGGTGAGTTGCCGTGCTGCCTGCCACCTATGGTGGCCTGGTGAGCTGTGGTGCTGCCGGCCACCTATGGTGGCCTGGTGAGTTGCCGTGCTGCCTGCCACCTATGGTGGCCTGGTGAGCTGTGGTGCTGCCGGCCACCTATGGTGGCCTGGTGAGCTGTCGTGCTGCCGGCCACCTATAGTGGCCTGGTGAGCTGTCATGCTGCCGGCAACCTATAGTCGTCTGGTGAGCTGTCCTGCTCCCGCCACCTATATTGGCCTGGTGAGCTGTCGTGCTGCCAACCACCTTTGTGGCCTGGTGTGCTGACGTGCTGCCGGCCACCTATGGCGGCCTGGTGAGCTGTGGTGCTACCGGCCACCTATGGTGGCCTGGTGAGTTGCCGTGCTGCCTGCCACCTATGGTGGCCTGTTGAGCTGTGGTGCTGCCGGCCACCTATGGTGGCCTGGTGAGCTGTCGTGCCGCCGGCCACCTATGGTGGCCTGGTGAGCTGTCGTGCTGCCGGCCACCTATGGTGGCCTGGTGAGCTGTCGTGCTGCCGGCCACCTATAGTGGCCTGGTGAGCTGTCGTGCTGCCAGCAACCTATAGTGGCCTGGTGAGCTGCCATGCTGCCGGCCACCTATAGTGGCCTGGTGAGCTGTCGCGTTGCCGGCCACCTATGGTGGCCTGGTGAGCTGTGGTGCTACCGGTCACCTATGGTGGCCTGGTGAGTTGCCGTGCTGCCTGCCACCTATGGTGGCCTGGTGAGCTGTCGTGCTGCCGGCCACCTATGGTGGCCTGTTGAGCTGTGGTGCTGCCGGCCACCTATGGTGGCCTGGTGAGCTGTCGCGTTGCCGGCCACCTATGGTGGCCTGGTGAGCTGTGGTGCTACCGGTCACCTATGGTGGCCTGGTGAGTTGCCGTGCTGCCTGCCACCTATGGTGGCCTGGTGAGCTGTCGTGCTGCCGGCCACCTATGGTGGCCTGGTGAGCTTTGGTGCTACCGGCCATCTATGGTGGCCTGGTGAGCTGTCGTGCTGCCGGCCACCTATAGTGGCCTGGTGAGCTGTCGTGCAGCCAGCCACCTTTAGTGGCCTGGTGAGCTGTCGTGCTGCCAGCCACCTATAGTGGCCTGGTGAGCTGTCGTACTGCCAGCCACCTTTAGTGGCCTGGTGAGCTGCCATGCTGCCGGCCATCTATAGTGGCCTGGTGAGCTGTCGTGCTGCCGGCCACCTATAGTGCCCTGGTGAGCTGTCGTGCTGCCGGCCACCTATAGTGGCCTGGTGAGCTGTCGTGCTGCCAGCCACCTTTAGTGGCCTGGTGAGCTGTCGTGCTGCCAGCCACCTTTAGTGGCCTGGTGAGCTGTCGTGCTGCCGGCCACCTATAGTGGCCTGGTGAGCTGTGGTGCTACCGGCCACCTATGGTGGCCTGGTGAGCTGTGGAGCTACCGGCCACCTATGGTGGCCTGGTGAGCTGTGGTGCTACCGGCCACCTACGGTGGCCTGGTGAGTTGCCGTGCTGCCTGCCACCTATGGTGGCCTGGTGAGTTGCCGTGCTGCCTGCCACCTATGGTGGCCTGGTGAGCTGTCGTGCTGCCGGCCACCTATGGTGGCCTGGTGAGCTGTGGTGCTACCGGCCATCTATGGTGGCCTGGTGAGCTGTTGTGCTGCCGGCCACCTATAGTGGCCTGGTGAGCTGTCGTTCTGCCGGCCAATTATTGTGGCCTGGTGAGCTGACGTGCTGCCAGCCACCTATAGTGGCCTGGTGAGCTGTCGGTCTGCCGGCCACCTATAGTGGCCTGGTGAGCTCTCGTTCTGCCGGCCAACCCTAGTGGCCTGGTGAGCTGCCGTGCTGCCGGCCACCTATAGTGACCTGGTGAGCTGTCGTGCTGCCAGCCACCTTTAGTGGCCTGGTGAGCTGGGGTGCTGCCGGCCACCTATAGTGGCCTGGTGAGTTGTCGTTCTGCCGGCCACTTTTAGTGGCCTGGTGAGCTGTCGTGCTGCCGGCCACCTATGGTGGCCTGGTGAGCTGTGGTGCTACCGGCCACCTATGGTGGCCTGGTGAGTTGCCGTGCTGCCTGCCACCTATGGTGGCCTGGTGAGCTGTGGTGCTGCCGGCCACCTATGGTGGCCTGGTGAGCTGTCGTGCTGCCGGCCACCTATAGTGGCCTGGTGAGCTGTCATGCTGCCGGCAACCTATAGTCGTCTGGTGAGCTGTCCTGCTCCCGCCACCTATATTGGCCTGGTGAGCTGTCGTGCTGCCAACCACCTTTGTGGCCTGGTGTGCTGACGTGCTGCCGGCCACCTATGGCGGCCTGGTGAGCTGTGGTGCTACCGGCCACCTATGGTGGCCTGGTGAGTTGCCGTGCTGCCTGCCACCTATGGTGGCCTGTTGAGCTGTGGTGCTACCGGCCAGCTATGGTGGCCTGGTGAGCTGTCGTGGGGCCGGCCACCTATAGTGGCCTGGTGAGCTGTCGTTCTGCCGGCCAACTATAGTGGCCTGGTAGGCTGCCGTGCTACCGGCCCCCTATAGTGGCCTGGTGACCTGCCCTTCTGCCGGCCACCTATAGTGACCTGGTGAGTCACGCTGCCGGCCACCAATAGTGGCCTGCTGAGCTGTCATGCTGCCGGCCACCTATAGTCGTCTGGTGAGCTGTCCTGCTCCCGCCACCTATATTGGCCTGGTGAGCTGTCGTGCTGCCAGCCACCTTTAGTGGCCTGGTGTGCTGACGTGCTGCCGGCCACCTATGGCGGCCTGGTGAGCTGTGGTACTACCGGCCACCTATGGTGGCCTGGTGAGTTGACGTGCTGCCTGCCACCTATGGTGGCCTGTAGAGCTGTGGAGCTGCCGGCCACCTATGGTGGCCTGGTGAGCTCTGGTGCTACCGGCCACCTATGGTGGCCTGGTGAGCTGTCGTGCTGCCGGCCACCTATAGTGGCCTGGTGAGCTGTCGTGCTGCCGGCCACCTATAGTGGCCTGGTGAGCTGTCGTGCTGCCAGCCACCTTTAGTGGCCTGGTGAGCTGTGGTGCTACCGGCCACCTATGGTGGCCTGGTGAGTTGCCGTGCTGCCTGCCACCTATGGTGGCTTGGTGAGTTGTCGTTCTGCCGGTCACTTTTAGTGGCCTGGTGAGCTGTCATGCTGCCAGCAACCTATAGTGGCCTGGTGAGCTGCCATGCTGCCGGCCACCTATAGTGGCCTGGTGAACTGTCGTGCTGCCGGCCACCTATAGTGCCCTGCTGAGCTGTCATGCTGCCGGCCACCTATAGTCGTCTGGTGAGCTGTCCTGCTCCCGCCACCTATATTGGCCTGGTGAGCTGTCGTTCTGCCGGCCAACCCTAGTGGTCTGGTGAGCTGCCGTGCTACCGGCCCCGTATAGTGGCCTGGTGAGCTGCCGTGCTGCCGGCCATCTATAGTGGCCTGGTGAGCTGTCGTTCTGCCGACCACCTATAGTGGCCTGGTGAGCTGTCGTTCTGCCGGCCAACTATAGTGGCCTGGTGAGCTGTCGTGCTACCGGCCACCTAGTGGCCTGGTGAGCTGTCGTGCTGCCGGCCACCTATGGTGGCCTGGTGAGCTGTGGTGCTACCGGCCACCTATGGTGGCCTGGTGAGCTGCCGTGCTGCCGGCCACCTATGGTGGCCTGGTGAGCTGTGGTGCTACCGGCCACCTATGGTGGCCTGGTGAGCTGTGGTGCTGCCGGCCACCTATGGTGGCCTGGTGAGCTGTAGAGCTACCGGCCACCTATGGTGGCCTGGTGAGCTGGGGTGCTACTGGCCACCTATGGTGACCTGGTGAGTTGCCGTGCTGCCTGCCACCTATGGTGGCCTGGTGAGCTGTCGCGTTGCCGGCCACCTATGGTGGCCTGGTGAGCTGTGGTGCTACCGGCCACCTATGGTGGCCTGGTGAGTTGCCGTGCTGCCTGCCACCTATGGTGGCCTGGTGAGCTGTGGTGCTGCCGGCCACCTATGGTGGCCTGGTGAGTTGCCGTGCTGCCTGCCACCTATGGTGGCCTGGTGAGCTGTGGTGCTGCCGGCCACCTATGGTGGCCTGGTGAGCTGTCGTGCTGCCGGCCACCTATAGTGGCCTGGTGAGCTGTCATGCTGCCGGCAACCTATAGTCGTCTGGTGAGCTGTCCTGCTCCCGCCACCTATATTGGCCTGGTGAGCTGTCGTGCTGCCAACCACCTTTGTGGCCTGGTGTGCTGACGTGCTGCCGGCCACCTATGGCGGCCTGGTGAGCTGTGGTGCTACCGGCCACCTATGGTGGCCTGGTGAGTTGCCGTGCTGCCTGCCACCTATGGTGGCCTGTTGAGCTGTGGTGCTGCCGGCCACCTATGGTGGCCTGGTGAGCTGTCGTGCCGCCGGCCACCTATGGTGGCCTGGTGAGCTGTCGTGCTGCCGGCCACCTATGGTGGCCTGGTGAGCTGTCGTGCTGCCGGCCACCTATAGTGGCCTGGTGAGCTGTCGTGCTGCCAGCAACCTATAGTGGCCTGGTGAGCTGCCATGCTGCCGGCCACCTATAGTGGCCTGGTGAGCTGTCGCGTTGCCGGCCACCTATGGTGGCCTGGTGAGCTGTGGTGCTACCGGTCACCTATGGTGGCCTGGTGAGTTGCCGTGCTGCCTGCCACCTATGGTGGCCTGGTGAGCTGTCGTGCTGCCGGCCACCTATGGTGGCCTGGTGAGCTTTGGTGCTACCGGCCATCTATGGTGGCCTGGTGAGCTGTCGTGCTGCCGGCCACCTATAGTGGCCTGGTGAGCTGTCGTGCAGCCAGCCACCTTTAGTGGCCTGGTGAGCTGTCGTGCTGCCAGCCACCTATAGTGGCCTGGTGAGCTGTCGTACTGCCAGCCACCTTTAGTGGCCTGGTGAGCTGCCATGCTGCCGGCCATCTATAGTGGCCTGGTGAGCTGTCGTGCTGCCGGCCACCTATAGTGCCCTGGTGAGCTGTCGTGCTGCCGGCCACCTATAGTGGCCTGGTGAGCTGTCGTGCTGCCAGCCACCTTTAGTGGCCTGGTGAGCTGTCGTGCTGCCAGCCACCTTTAGTGGCCTGGTGAGCTGTCGTGCTGCCGGCCACCTATAGTGGCCTGGTGAGCTGTGGTGCTACCGGCCACCTATGGTGGCCTGGTGAGCTGTGGAGCTACCGGCCACCTATGGTGGCCTGGTGAGCTGTGGTGCTACCGGCCACCTACGGTGGCCTGGTGAGTTGCCGTGCTGCCTGCCACCTATGGTGGCCTGGTGAGTTGCCGTGCTGCCTGCCACCTATGGTGGCCTGGTGAGCTGTCGTGCTGCCGGCCACCTATGGTGGCCTGGTGAGCTGTGGTGCTACCGGCCATCTATGGTGGCCTGGTGAGCTGTTGTGCTGCCGGCCACCTATAGTGGCCTGGTGAGCTGTCGTTCTGCCGGCCAATTATTGTGGCCTGGTGAGCTGACGTGCTGCCAGCCACCTATAGTGGCCTGGTGAGCTGTCGGTCTGCCGGCCACCTATAGTGGCCTGGTGAGCTCTCGTTCTGCCGGCCAACCCTAGTGGCCTGGTGAGCTGCCGTGCTGCCGGCCACCTATAGTGACCTGGTGAGCTGTCGTGCTGCCAGCCACCTTTAGTGGCCTGGTGAGCTGGGGTGCTGCCGGCCACCTATAGTGGCCTGGTGAGTTGTCGTTCTGCCGGCCACTTTTAGTGGCCTGGTGAGCTGTCGTGCTGCCGGCCACCTATGGTGGCCTGGTGAGCTGTGGTGCTACCGGCCACCTATGGTGGCCTGGTGAGTTGCCGTGCTGCCTGCCACCTATGGTGGCCTGGTGAGCTGTGGTGCTGCCGGCCACCTATGGTGGCCTGGTGAGCTGTCGTGCTGCCGGCCACCTATAGTGGCCTGGTGAGCTGTCATGCTGCCGGCAACCTATAGTCGTCTGGTGAGCTGTCCTGCTCCCGCCACCTATATTGGCCTGGTGAGCTGTCGTGCTGCCAACCACCTTTGTGGCCTGGTGTGCTGACGTGCTGCCGGCCACCTATGGCGGCCTGGTGAGCTGTGGTGCTACCGGCCACCTATGGTGGCCTGGTGAGTTGCCGTGCTGCCTGCCACCTATGGTGGCCTGTTGAGCTGTGGTGCTACCGGCCAGCTATGGTGGCCTGGTGAGCTGTCGTGGGGCCGGCCACCTATAGTGGCCTGGTGAGCTGTCGTTCTGCCGGCCAACTATAGTGGCCTGGTAGGCTGCCGTGCTACCGGCCCCCTATAGTGGCCTGGTGACCTGCCCTTCTGCCGGCCACCTATAGTGACCTGGTGAGTCACGCTGCCGGCCACCAATAGTGGCCTGCTGAGCTGTCATGCTGCCGGCCACCTATAGTCGTCTGGTGAGCTGTCCTGCTCCCGCCACCTATATTGGCCTGGTGAGCTGTCGTGCTGCCAGCCACCTTTAGTGGCCTGGTGTGCTGACGTGCTGCCGGCCACCTATGGCGGCCTGGTGAGCTGTGGTACTACCGGCCACCTATGGTGGCCTGGTGAGTTGACGTGCTGCCTGCCACCTATGGTGGCCTGTAGAGCTGTGGAGCTGCCGGCCACCTATGGTGGCCTGGTGAGCTCTGGTGCTACCGGCCACCTATGGTGGCCTGGTGAGCTGTCGTGCTGCCGGCCACCTATAGTGGCCTGGTGAGCTGTCGTGCTGCCGGCCACCTATAGTGGCCTGGTGAGCTGTCGTGCTGCCAGCCACCTTTAGTGGCCTGGTGAGCTGTGGTGCTACCGGCCACCTATGGTGGCCTGGTGAGTTGCCGTGCTGCCTGCCACCTATGGTGGCTTGGTGAGTTGTCGTTCTGCCGGTCACTTTTAGTGGCCTGGTGAGCTGTCATGCTGCCAGCAACCTATAGTGGCCTGGTGAGCTGCCATGCTGCCGGCCACCTATAGTGGCCTGGTGAACTGTCGTGCTGCCGGCCACCTATAGTGCCCTGCTGAGCTGTCATGCTGCCGGCCACCTATAGTCGTCTGGTGAGCTGTCCTGCTCCCGCCACCTATATTGGCCTGGTGAGCTGTCGTTCTGCCGGCCAACCCTAGTGGTCTGGTGAGCTGCCGTGCTACCGGCCCCGTATAGTGGCCTGGTGAGCTGCCGTGCTGCCGGCCATCTATAGTGGCCTGGTGAGCTGTCGTTCTGCCGACCACCTATAGTGGCCTGGTGAGCTGTCGTTCTGCCGGCCAACTATAGTGGCCTGGTGAGCTGTCGTGCTACCGGCCACCTAGTGGCCTGGTGAGCTGTCGTGCTGCCGGCCACCTATGGTGGCCTGGTGAGCTGTGGTGCTACCGGCCACCTATGGTGGCCTGGTGAGCTGCCGTGCTGCCGGCCACCTATGGTGGCCTGGTGAGCTGTGGTGCTACCGGCCACCTATGGTGGCCTGGTGAGCTGTGGTGCTGCCGGCCACCTATGGTGGCCTGGTGAGCTGTAGAGCTACCGGCCACCTATGGTGGCCTGGTGAGCTGGGGTGCTACTGGTCACCTATGGTGACCTGGTGGGTTGCCGTGCTGCCTGCCACCTATGGTGGCCTGGTGAGCTGTCGCGTTGCCGGCCACCTATGGTGGCCTGGTGAGCTGTGGTGCTACCGGTCACCTATGGTGGCCTGGTGAGTTGCCGTGCTGCCTGCCACCTATGGTGGCCTGGTGAGCTGTCGTGCTGCCGGCCACCTATGGTGGCCTGGTGAGCTTTGGTGCTACCGGCCATCTATGGTGGCCTGGTGAGCTGTCGTGCTGCCGGCCACCTATAGTGGCCTGGTGAGCTGTCGTTCTGCCGGCCAATTATTGTGGCCTGGTGAGCTGTCGTGCTGCCAGCCACCTATAGTGGCCTGGTGAGCTGTCGTACTGCCAGCCACCTTTAGTGGCCTGGTGAGCTGCCATGCTGCCGGCCATCTATAGTGGCCTGGTGAGCTGTCGTGCTGCCGGCCACCTATAGTGCCCTGGTGAGCTGTCGTGCTGCCGGCCACCTATAGTGGCCTGGTGAGCTGTCGTGCTGCCAGCCACCTTTAGTGGCCTGGTGAGCTGTCGTGCTGCCAGCCACCTTTAGTGGCCTGGTGAGCTGTCGTGCTGTCGGCCACCTATAGTGGCCTGGTGAGCTGTGGTGCTACCGGCCACCTATGGTGGCCTGGTGAGCTGTGGAGCTACCGGCCACCTATGGTGGCCTGGTGAGCTGTGGTGCTACCGGCCACCTACGGTGGCCTGGTGAGTTGCCGTGCTGCCTGCCACCTATGGTGGCCTGGTGAGTTGCCGTGCTGCCTGCCACCGATGGTGGCCTGGTGAGCTGTCGTGCTGCCGGCCACCTATGGTGGCCTGGTGAGCTGTGGTGCTACCGGCCATCTATGGTGGCCTGGTGAGCTGTTGTGCTGCCGGCCACCTAAAGTGGCCTGGTGAGCTGTCGTTCTGCCGGCCAATTATTGTGGCCTGGTGAGCTGACGTGCTGCCAGCCACCTATAGTGGCCTGGTGAGCTGTCGGTCTGCCGGCCACCTATAGTGGCCTGGTGAGCTCTCGTTCTGCCGGCCAACCCTAGTGGCCTGGTGAGCTGCCGTGCTGCCGGCCACCTATAGTGACCTGGTGAGCTGTCGTGCTGCCAGCCACCTTTAGTGGCCTGGTGAGCTGGGGTGCTGCCGGCCACCTATAGTGGCCTGGTGAGTTGTCGTTCTGCCGGCCACTTTTAGTGGCCTGGTGAGCTGTCGTGCTGCCGGCCACCTATGGTGGCCTGGTGAGCTGTGGTGCTACCGGCCACCTATGGTGGCCTGGTGAGCTGCCGTGCTGCCTGCCACCTATGGTGGCCTGGTGAGCTGTGGTGCTGCCGGCCACCTATGGTGGCCTGGTGAGCTGTCGTGCTGCCGGCCACCTATAGTGGCCTGGTGAGCTGTCATGCTGCCGGCAACCTATAGTCGTCTGGTGAGCTGTCCTGCTCCCGCCACCTATATTGGCCTGGTGAGCTGTCGTGCTGCCAGCCACCTTTGTGGCCTGGTGAGCTGACGTGCTGCCGGCCACCTATGGCGGCCTGGTGAGCTGTGGTGCTACCGGCCACCTATGGTGGCCTGGTGAGTTGCCGTGCTGCCTGCCACCTATGGTGGCCTGTTGAGCTATGGTGCTACCGGCCAGCTATGGTGGCCTGGTGAGCTGTCGTGGGGCCGGCCACCTATAGTGGCCTGGTGAGCTGTCGTTCTGCCGGCCAACTATAGTGGCCTGGTAGGCTGCCGTGCTACCGGCCCCCTATAGTGGCCTGGTGACCTGCCCTTCTGCCGGCCACCTATAGTGACCTGGTGAGTCACGCTGCCGGCCACCAATAGTGGCCTGCTGAGCTGTCATGCTGCCGGCCACCTATAGTCGTCTGGTGAGCTGTCCTGCTCCCGCCACCTATATTGGCCTGGTGAGCTGTCGTGCTGCCAGCCACCTTTAGTGGCCTGGTGTGCTGACGTGCTGCCGGCCACCTATGGCGGTCTGGTGAGCTGTGGTACTACCGGCCACCTATGGTGGCCTGGTGAGTTGACGTGCTGCCTGCCACCTATGGTGGCCTGTAGAGCTGTGGAGCTGCCGGCCACCTATTGTGGCCTGGTGAGCTCTGGTGCTACCGGCCACCTATGGTGGCCTGGTGAGCTGTCGTGCTGCCGGCCACCTATAGTGGCCTGGTGAGCTGTCGTGCTGCCGGCCACCTATAGTGGCCTGGTGAGCTGTCGTGCTGCCAGCCACCTTTAGTGGCCTGGTGAGCTGTGGTGCTACCGGCCACCTATGGTGGCCTGGTGAGTTGCCGTGCTGCCTGCCACCTATGGTGGCTTGGTGAGTTGTCGTTCTGCCGGCCACTTTTAGTGGCCTGGTGAGCTGTCATGCTGCCAGCAACCTATAGTGGCCTGGTGAGCTGCCATGCTGCCGGCCACCTATAGTGGCCTGGTGAACTGTCGTGCTGCCGGCCACCTATAGTGCCCTGCTGAGCTGTCATGCTGCCGGCCACCTATAGTCGTCTGGTGAGCTGTCCTGCTCCCGCCACCTATATTGGCCTGGTGAGCTGTCGTTCTGCCGGCCAACCCTAGTGGTCTGGTGAGCTGCCGTGCTACCGGCCCCGTATAGTGGCCTGGTGAGCTGCCGTGCTGCCGGCCATCTATAGTGGCCTGGTGAGCTGTCGTTCTGCCGACCACCTATAGTGGCCTGGTGAGCTGTCGTTCTGCCGGCCAACTATAGTGGCCTGGTGAGCTGTCGTGCTACCGGCCACCTAGTGGCCTGGTGAGCTGTCGTGCTGCCGGCCACCCATAGTGGCCCTGTGAGCTGTCGTGCTACCGGCCACCTATATTCGTCCGGTGAGCTGTCGTGCTGCCGGCCACCTATAGTGGCCTGGTGAGCTGTCGTGCTGCCGGCCACCTATGGTGGCCTGGTGAGCTGTCGTGCCGCCGGCCACCTATGGTGGCCTGGTGAGCTGTTGTGCTGCCGGCCACCTATAGTGGCCTGGTGAGCTGTCGTTCTGCCGGCCAACTATAGTGGCCTGGTGAGCTGTCGTGCTGCCAGCAACCTATAGTGGCCTGGTGAGCTGCCATGCTGCCGGCCACCTATAGTGGCCTGGTGAGCTGTCGTGCTGCCGGCCACCTAAAGTGCCCTGGTGAGCTGTCGTGCTGCCGGCCACCTATAGTGGCCTGGTGAGCTGTCGTGCTGCCAGCCACCTTTAGTGGCCTGGTGAGCTGTCGTGCTGCCAGCCACCTTCAGTGGCCTGGTGAGCTGTCGTGCGGCCAGCCACCTTTAGTGGCCTGGTGAGCTGTCGTGCTGCCGGCCACCTATAGTGGCCTGTTGAGCTGTGGTGCTACCGGCCACCTATGGTGGCCTGGTGAGTTGCCGTGCTGCCTGCCACCTATGGTGGCCTGGTGAGTTGTCGTTCTGCCGGCCACTTTTAGTGGCCTGGTGAGCTGTCGTGCTGCCGGCCACCTATGGTGGCCTGGTGAGCTGTGGTGCTACCGGCCACCTATGGTGGCCTGGTGAGTTGCCGTGCTGCCTGCCACCTATGGTGGCCTGGTGAGCTGTCGTGCTACCGGCCACCTATAGTGGCCTGGTGAGCTGTCGTGCTGCCGGCCACCCATAGTGGCCCTGTGAGCTGTCGTGCTACCGGCCACCTATATTCGCCTGGTGAGCTGTCGTGCTGCCGGCCACCTATAGTGGCCTGGTGAGCTGTCGTGCTGCCGGCCACCTATGGTGGCCTGGTGAGCTGTCGTGCCGCCGGCCACCTATGGTGGCCTGGTGAGCTGTCGTGCTGCCGGCCACCTATAGTGGCCTGGTGAGCTGTCGTGCTGCCAGCAACCTATAGTGGCCTGGTGAGCTGCCATGCTGCCGGCCACCTATAGTGGCCTGGTGAGCTGTCCTGCTGCCGGCCACCTAAAGTGCCCTGGTGAGCTGTCGTGCTGCCGGCCACCTATAGTGGCCTGGTGAGCTGTCGTGCTGCCAGCCACCTTTAGTGGCCTGGTGAGCTGTCGTGCTGCCAGCCACCTTTAGTGGCCTGGTGAGCTGTCGTGCGGCCAGCCACCTTTAGTGGCCTGGTGATCTGTGGTGCTACCGGCCACCTATGGTGGCCTGGTGAGCTGTCGTGCCGCCAGCCACCTTTAGTGGCCTGGTGAGCTGTCGTGCTGCCAGCCACCTTTAGTGGCCTGGTGAGCTGTCGTGCTGCCAGCCACCTTTAGTGGCCTGGTGAGCTGTCGTGCTGCCAGCCACCTTTAGTGGCCTGGTGAGCTGTCGTGCGGCCAGCCACCTTTAGTGGCCTGGTGAGCTGTCGTGCTGCCGGCCACCTATAGTGGCCTGGTGAGCTGTGGTGCTACCGGCCACCTATGGTGGCCTGGTGAGTTGCCGTGCTGCCTGCCACCTATGGTGGCCTGGTGAGTTGTCGTTCTGCCGGCCACTTTTAGTGGCCTGGTGAGCCGTCGTGCTGCCGGCCACCTATGGTGGCCTGGTGAGCTGTGGTGCTACCGGCCACCTATGGTGGCCTGGTGAGTTGCCGTGCTGCCTGCCACCTATGGTGGCCTGGTGAGCTGTGGTGCAGCCGGCCACCTATGGTGGCCTGGTGAGCTGTCGTGCTGCCGGCCACCTATAGTGGCCTGGTGAGCTGTCGTGTTGCCGGCCACCTATAGTGGCCTGGTGAGCTGTCATGCTGCCGGCAACCTATAGTCGTCTGGTGAGCTGTCCTGCTCCCGCCACCTATATTGGCCTGGTGAGCTGTCGTGCTGCCAGCCACCTTTAGTGGCCTGGTGAGCTGCCATGCTGCCGGCCACCTATAGTAGCCTGGTGAGCTGTCGTGCTGCCTGCCACCTATGGTGGCCTGGTGAGTTGTCGTTCTGCCGGCCACTTTTAGTGGCCTGGTGAGCTATAGTGGCCTGGTGAGCTGTCGTGCTGCCAGCCACCTTTAGAGGCCTGGTGAGCTGTCGTGCTGCCAGCCACCTATAGTGGCCTGGTGAGCTCTCGTTCTGCCGGCCAACCCTAGTGGCCTGGTGAACTTCCGTGCTGCCGGCCACCTATAGTGATCTGGTGAGCTGTCGTGCTGCCAGCCACCATTAGTGGCCTGGTGAGCTGTCGTGCGGCCAGCCACCTGTGGTGGCCTGGTGAGCTGTCGTGCTCCCGCCACCTATAGTCGCCTGGTGAGCTGTCGTACTGCCGGCCACCTATAGTGGCCTGGTGAGCTGTCGTGCTGCCAGCCACCTTTAGTGGCCTGGTGAGCTGCCATGCTGCCGGCCACTTATAGTGGCCTGGTGAGCTGTCGTGCTGCCGGCCACCTATAGTGCCCTGGTGAGCTGTCGTGCTGCCGGCCACCTATAGTGGCCTGGTGAGCTGTCGTGCTGCCAGCCACCTTTAGTGGCCTGGTGAGCTGTCGTGCTGCCAGCCACCTTTAGTGGCCTGGTGAGCTGTCGTGCTGCCAGCCACCTTTAGTGGCCTGGTGAGCTGCCATGCTGCCGGCCACCTATAGTGGCCTGGTGAGCTGTCGTGCTGCCGGCCACCTATAGTGGCCTGGTGAGCTGTCGTGCTGCCGGCCACCTATAGTGCCCTGGTGAGCTGTCGTGCTGCCGGCCACTTATAGTGGCCTGGTGAGCTGTCGTGCTGCCAGCCACCTTTAGTGGCTTGGTGAGCTGTCGTGCTGCCAGCCACCTTTAGTGGCCTGGTGAGCTGTCGTGCTGCCAGCCACCTTTAGTGGCCTGGTGAGCTGTCGTGCTGCCAGCCACCTTTAGTGGCCTGGTGAGCTGTCGTGCTGCCAGCCACCTTTAGTGGCCTGGTGAGCTGCCATGCTGCCGGCCACCTATAGTGGCCTGGTGAGCTGTCGTGCTGCCGGCCACCTATAGTGCCCTGGTGAGCTGTCGTGCTGCCGGCCACCTATAGTGGCCTGGTGAGCTGTCGTGCTGCCAGCCACCTTTAGTGGCCTGGTGAGCTGCCATGCTGCCGGCCACCTATAGTGGCCTGGTGAGCTGTCGTGCTGCCGGCCACCTATAGTGCCCTGGTGAGCTGTCGTGCTGCCGGCCACCTATAGTGGCCTGGTGAGCTGTCGTGCTGCCAGCCACCTTTAGTGGCCTGGTGAGCTGCCATGCTGCCGGCCACCTATAGTGGTCTGGTGAGCTGTCGTGCTGCCTGCCACCTATGGTGGCCTGGTGAGTTGTCGTTCTGCCGGCCACTTTTAGTGGCCTGGTGAGCTGTCGTGCTGCCGGCCACCTATGGTGGCCTGGTGAGCTGTGGTGCTACCGGCCACTTATGGTGGCCTGGTGAGCTGCCGTGCTGCCGGCCACCTATGGTGGCCTGGTGAGCTGTGGTGCTACCGGCCACCTGGTGGCCTGGTGAGTTGCCGTGCTGCCTGCCACCTATGGTGGCCTGGTGAGCTGTGGTGCTGCCGGCCACCTATGGTGGCCTGGTGAGCTGTAGAGCTACCGGCCACCTATGGTGGCCTGGTGAGCTGGGGTGCTACTGGCCACCTATGGTGGCCTGGTGAGTTGCCGTGCTGCCTGCCACCTATGGTGGCCTGGTGAGCTGTCGCGTTGCCGGCCACCTATGGTGGCCTGGTGAGCTGTGGTGCTACCGGTCACCTATGGTGGCCTGGTGAGTTGCCGTGCTGCCTGCCACCTATGGTGGCCTGGTGAGCTGTCGTGCTGCCGGCCACCTATGGTGGCCTGGTGAGCTTTGGTGCTACCGGCCATCTATGGTGGCCTGGTGAGCTGTCGTGCTGCCGGCCACCTATAGTGGCCTGGTGAGCTGTCGTTCTGCCGGCCAATTATTGTGGCCTGGTGAGCTGTCGTGCTGCCAGCCACCTATAGTGGCCTGGTGAGCTGTCGTACTGCCAGCCACCTTTAGTGGCCTGGTGAGCTGCCATGCTGCCGGCCATCTTGGTGGCCTGGTGAGCTGTCGTGCTGCCGGCCACCTATAGTGCCCTGGTGAGCTGTCGTGCTGCCGGCCACCTATAGTGGCCTGGTGAGCTGTCGTGCTGCCAGCCACCTTTAGTGGCCTGGTGAGCTGTCGTGCTGCCAGCCACCTTTAGTGGCCTGGTGAGCTGTCGTGCTGCCGGCCACCTATAGTGGCCTGGTGAGCTGTGGTGCTACCGGCCACCTATGGTGGCCTGGTGAGCTGTGGAGCTACCGGCCACCTATGGTGGCCTGGTGAGCTGTGGTGCTACCGGCCACCTACGGTGGCCTGGTGAGTTGCCGTGCTGCCTGCCACCTATGGTGGCCTGGTGAGTTGCCGTGCTGCCTGCCACCTATGGTGGCCTGGTGAGCTGTCGTGCTGCCGGCCACCTATGGTGGCCTGGTGAGCTGTGGTGCTACCGGCCATCTATGGTGGCCTGGTGAGCTGTTGTGCTGCCGGCCACCTATAGTGGCCTGGTGAGCTGTCGTTCTGCCGGCCAATTATTGTGGCCTGGTGAGCTGACGTGCTGCCAGCCACCTATAGTGGCCTTGTGAGCTGTCGGTCTGCCGGCCACCTATAGTGGCCTGGTGAGCTCTCGTTCTGCCGGCCAACCCTAGTGGCCTGGTGAGCTGCCGTGCTGCCGGCCACCTATAGTGACCTGGTGAGCTGTCGTGCTGCCAGCCACCTTTAGTGGCCTGGTGAGCTGGGGTGCTGCCGGCCACCTATAGTGGCCTGGTGTGTTGTCGTTCTGCCGGCCACTTTTAGTGGCCTGTTGAGCTGTCGTGCTGCCGGCCACCTATGGTGGCCTGGTGAGCTGTGGTGCTACCGGCCACCTATGGTGGCCTGGTGAGTTGCCGTGCTGCCTGCCACCTATGGTGGCCTGGTGAGCTGTGGTGCTGCCGGCCACCTATGGTGGCCTGGTGAGCTGTCGTGCTGCCGGCCACCTATAGTGGCCTGGTGAGCTGTCATGCTGCCGGCAACCTATAGTCGTCTGGTGAGCTGTCCTGCTCCCGCCACCTATATTGGCCTGGTGAGATGTCGTGCTGCCAGCCACCTTTGTGGCCTGGTGTGCTGACGTGCTGCCGGCCACCTATGGCGGCCTGGTGAGCTGTGGTGCTACCGGCCACCTATGGTGGCCTGGTGAGTTGCCGTGCTGCCTGCCACCTATGGTGGCCTGTTGAGCTGTGGTGCTACCGGCCAGCTATGGTGGCCTGGTGAGCTGTCGTGGGGCCGGTCACCTATAGTGGCCTGGTGAGCTGTCGTTCTGCCGGCCAACTATAGTGGCCTGGTAGGCTGAGGTGCTACCGGCCCCCTATAGTGGCCTGGTGAGCTGCCCTTCTGCCGGCCACCTATAGTGACTTGGTGAGTCACGCTGCCGGCCACCAATAGTGGCCTGCTGAGCTGTCATGCTGCCGGCCACCTATAGTCGTCTGGTGAGCTGTCCTGCTCCCGCCTCCTATATTGGCCTGGTGAGCTGTCGTGCTGCCAGCCACCTTTAGTGGCCTGGTGTGCTGACGTGCTGCCGGCCACCTATGGCGGCCTGGTGAGCTGTGGTGCTACCGGCCACCTATGGTGGCCTGGTGAGTTGACGTGCTGCCTGCCACCTATGGTGGCCTGTAGAGCTGTGGAGCTGCCGGCCACATATGGTGGCCTGGTGAGCTCTGGTGCTACCGGCCACCTATGGTGGCCTGGTGAGCTGTCGTGCTGCCGGCCACCTATAGTGGCCTGGTGAGCTGTCGTGCTGCCGGCCACCTATAGTGGCCTGGTGAGCTGTCGTGCTGCCAGCCACCTTTAGTGGCCTGGTGAGCTGTGGTGCTACCGGCCACCTATGGTGGCCTGGTGAGTTGCCGTGCTGCCTGCCACCTATGGTGGCTTGGTGAGTTGTCGTTCTGCCGGCCACTTTTAGTGGCCTGGTGAGCTGTCATGCTGCCAGCAACCTATAGTGGCCTGGTGAGCTGCCATGCTGCCGGCCACCTACAGTGGCCTGGTGAACTGTCGTGCTGCCGGCCACCTATAGTGCCCTGCTGAGCTGTCATGCTGCCGGCCACCTATAGTCGTCTGGTGAGCTGTCCTGCTCCCGCCACCTATATTGGCCTGGTGAGCTGTCGTTCTGCCGGCCAACCCTAGTGGTCTGGTGAGCTGCCGTGCTACCGGCTCCGTATAGTGGCCTGGTGAGCTGCCGTGCTGCCGGCCATCTATAGTGGCCTGGTGAGCTGTCGTTCTGCCGACCACCTATAGTGGCCTGGTGAGCTGTCGTTCTGCCGGCCAACTATAGTGGCCTGGTGAGCTGTCGTGCTACCGGCCACCTATAGTGGCCTGGTGAGCTGTCGTGCTGCCGGCCACCCATAGTGGCCCTGTGAGCTGTCGTGCTACCGGCCACCTATATTCGCCTGGTGAGCTGTCGTGCTGCCGGCCACCTATAGTGGCCTGGTGAGCTGTCGTGCTGCCGGCCACCTATGGTGGCCTGGTGAGCTGTCGTGCTGCCGGCCACCTAAAGTGCCCTGCTGAGCTGTCATGCTGCCGGCCACCTATAGTCGTCTGGTGAGCTGTCCTGCTCCCGCCACCTATATTGGCCTGGTGAGCTGTCGTTCTGCCGGCCAACCCTAGTGGTCTGGTGAGTTGCCGTGCTGCCTGCCACCTATGGTGGCTTGGTGAGTTGTCGTTCTGCCGGCCACTTTTAGTGGCCTGGTGAGCTGTCATGCTGCCAGCAACCTATAGTGGCCTGGTGAGCTGTCGTGCTGCCGGCCACCTATAGTGGCCTGGTGAGCTGTGGTGCTACCGGCCACCTATGGTGGCCTGGTGAGCTGTGGAGCTACCGGCCACCTATGGTGGCCTGGTGAGCTGTGGTGCTACCGGCCACCTACGGTGGCCTGGTGAGTTGCCGTGCTGCCTGCCACCTATGGTGGCCTGGTGAGTTGCCGTGCTGCCTGCCACCTATGGTGGCCTGGTGAGCTGTCGTGCTGCCGGCCACCTATGGTGGCCTGGTGAGCTGTGGTGCTACCGGCCATCTATGGTGGCCTGGTGAGCTGTTGTGCTGCCGGCCACCTATAGTGGCCTGGTGAGCTGTCGTTCTGCCGGCCAATTATTGTGGCCTGGTGAGCTGACGTGCTGCCAGCCACCTATAGTGGCCTTGTGAGCTGTCGGTCTGCCGGCCACCTATAGTGGCCTGGTGAGCTCTCGTTCTGCCGGCCAACCCTAGTGGCCTGGTGAGCTGCCGTGCTGCCGGCCACCTATAGTGACCTGGTGAGCTGTCGTGCTGCCAGCCACCTTTAGTGGCCTGGTGAGCTGGGGTGCTGCCGGCCACCTATAGTGGCCTGGTGTGTTGTCGTTCTGCCGGCCACTTTTAGTGGCCTGTTGAGCTGTCGTGCTGCCGACCACCTATGGTGGCCTGGTGAGCTGTGGTGCTACCGGCCACCTATGGTGGCCTGGTGAGTTGCCGTGCTGCCTGCCACCTATGGTGGCCTGGTGAGCTGTGGTGCTGCCGGCCACCTATGGTGGCCTGGTGAGCTGTCGTGCTGCCGGCCACCTATAGTGGCCTGGTGAGCTGTCATGCTGCCGGCAACCTATAGTCGTCTGGTGAGCTGTCCTGCTCCCGCCACCTATATTGGCCTGGTGAGATGTCGTGCTGCCAGCCACCTTTGTGGCCTGGTGTGCTGACGTGCTGCCGGCCACCTATGGCGGCCTGGTGAGCTGTGGTGCTACCGGCCACCTATGGTGGCCTGGTGAGTTGCCGTGCTGCCTGCCACCTATGGTGGCCTGTTGAGCTGTGGTGCTACCGGCCAGCTATGGTGGCCTGGTGAGCTGTCGTGGGGCCGGTCACCTATAGTGGCCTGGTGAGCTGTCGTTCTGCCGGCCAACTATAGTGGCCTGGTAGGCTGAGGTGCTACCGGCCCCCTATAGTGGCCTGGTGAGCTGCCCTTCTGCCGGCCACCTATAGTGACTTGGTGAGTCACGCTGCCGGCCACCAATAGTGGCCTGCTGAGCTGTCATGCTGCCGGCCACCTATAGTCGTCTGGTGAGCTGTCCTGCTCCCGCCTCCTATATTGGCCTGGTGAGCTGTCGTGCTGCCAGCCACCTTTAGTGGCCTGGTGTGCTGACGTGCTGCCGGCCACCTATGGCGGCCTGGTGAGCTGTGGTGCTACCGGCCACCTATGGTGGCCTGGTGAGTTGACGTGCTGCCTGCCACCTATGGTGGCCTGTAGAGCTGTGGAGCTGCCGGCCACATATGGTGGCCTGGTGAGCTCTGGTGCTACCGGCCACCTATGGTGGCCTGGTGAGCTGTCGTGCTGCCGGCCACCTATAGTGGCCTGGTGAGCTGTCGTGCTGCCGGCCACCTATAGTGGCCTGGTGAGCTGTCGTGCTGCCAGCCACCTTTAGTGGCCTGGTGAGCTGTGGTGCTACCGGCCACCTATGGTGGCCTGGTGAGTTGCCGTGCTGCCTGCCACCTATGGTGGCTTGGTGAGTTGTCGTTCTGCCGGCCACTTTTAGTGGCCTGGTGAGCTGTCATGCTGCCAGCAACCTATAGTGGCCTGGTGAGCTGCCATGCTGCCGGCCACCTACAGTGGCCTGGTGAACTGTCGTGCTGCCGGCCACCTATAGTGCCCTGCTGAGCTGTCATGCTGCCGGCCACCTATAGTCGTCTGGTGAGCTGTCCTGCTCCCGCCACCTATATTGGCCTGGTGAGCTGTCGTTCTGCCGGCCAACCCTAGTGGTCTGGTGAGCTGCCGTGCTACCGGCTCCGTATAGTGGCCTGGTGAGCTGCCGTGCTGCCGGCCATCTATAGTGGCCTGGTGAGCTGTCGTTCTGCCGACCACCTATAGTGGCCTGGTGAGCTGTCGTTCTGCCGGCCAACTATAGTGGCCTGGTGAGCTGTCGTGCTACCGGCCACCTATAGTGGCCTGGTGAGCTGTCGTGCTGCCGGCCACCCATAGTGGCCCTGTGAGCTGTCGTGCTACCGGCCACCTATATTCGCCTGGTGAGCTGTCGTGCTGCCGGCCACCTATAGTGGCCTGGTGAGCTGTCGTGCTGCCGGCCACCTATGGTGGCCTGGTGAGCTGTCGTGCTGCCGGCCACCTAAAGTGCCCTGCTGAGCTGTCATGCTGCCGGCCACCTATAGTCGTCTGGTGAGCTGTCCTGCTCCCGCCACCTATATTGGCCTGGTGAGCTGTCGTTCTGCCGGCCAACCCTAGTGGTCTGGTGAGTTGCCGTGCTGCCTGCCACCTATGGTGGCTTGGTGAGTTGTCGTTCTGCCGGCCACTTTTAGTGGCCTGGTGAGCTGTCATGCTGCCAGCAACCTATAGTGGCCTGGTGAGCTGCCATGCTGCCGGCCACCTATAGTGGCCTGGTGAACTGTCGTGCTGCCGGCCACCTATAGTGCCCTGCTGAGCTGTCATGCTGCCGGCCACCTATAGTCGTCTGGTGAGCTGTCCTGCTCCCGCCACCTATATTGGCCTGGTGAGCTGTCGTTCTGCCGGCCAACCCTAGTGGTCTGGTGAGCTGCCGTGCTACCGGCCCCGTATAGTGGCCTGGTGAGCTGCCGTGCTGCCGGCCATCTATAGTGGCCTGGTGAGCTGTCGTGCTGCCGGCCACCTATGGTGGCCTGGTGAGCTGTCGTTCTGCCGGCCAACTATAGTGGCCTGGTGAGCTGTCGTGCTACCGGCCCCCTATAGTGGCCTGGTGAGCTGTCGTGCTGCCGGCCACCCATAGTGGCCCTGTGAGCTGTCGTGCTACCGGCCACCTATATTCGCCTGGTGAGCTGTCGTGCTGCCGGCCACCTATAGTGGCCTGGTGAGCTGTCGTGCCGCCGGCCACCTATGGTGGCCTGGTGAGCTGTTGTGCTGCCGGCCACCTATAGTGGCCTGGTGAGCTGTCGTTCTGCCGGCCAGCTATAGTGGCCTGGTGAGCTGTCGTGCTGCCAGCAACCTATAGTGGCCTGGTGAGCTGCCATGCTGCCGGCCACCTATAGTGGCCTGGTGAGCTGTCGTGCTGCCGGCCACCTAAAGTGCCCTGGTGAGCTGTCGTGCTGCCGGCCACCTATAGTGGCCTGGTGAGCTGTCGTGCTGCCAGCCACCTTTAGTGGCCTGGTGAGCTGTCGTGCTGCCAGCCACCTTTAGTGGCCTGGTGAGCTGTCGTGCGGCCAGCCACCTTTAGTGGCCTGGTGAGCTGTCGTGCTGCCGGCCACCTATAGTGGCCTGGTGAGCTGTGGTGCTACCGGCCACCTATGGTGGCCTGGTGAGTTGCCGTGCTGCCTGCCACCTATGGTGGCCTGGTGAGTTGTCGTTCTGCCGGCCACTTTTAGTGGCCTGGTGAGCTGTCGTGCTGCCGGCCACCTATGGTGGCCTGGTGAGCTGTGGTGCTACCGGCCACCTATGGTGGCCTGGTGAGTTGCCGTGCTGCCTGCCACCTATGGTGGCCTGGTGAGCTGTCGTGCTACCGGCCACCTATAGTGGCCTGGTGAGCTGTCGTGCTGCCGGCCACCCATAGTGGCCCTGTGAGCTGTCGTGCTACCGGCCACCTATATTCGCCTGGTGAGCTGTCGTGCTGCCGGCCATCTATAGTGGCCTGGTGAGCTGTCGTGCTGCCGGCCACCTTTGGTGGCCTGGTGAGCTGTCGTGCCGCCGGCCACCTATGGTGGCCTGGTGAGCTGTCGTGCTGCCGGCCACCTATGGTGGCCTGGTGAGCTGTCGTGCTGCCGGCCACCTATGGTGGCCTGGTGAGCTGTCGTGCTGCCGGCCACCTATAGTGGCCTGGTGAGCTGTCGTGCTGCCAGCAACCTATAGTGGCCTGGTGAGCTGCCATGCTGCCGGCCACCTATAGTGGCCTGGTGAGCTGTCGTGCTGCCGGCCACCTAAAGTGCCCTGGTGAGCTGTCGTGCTGCCGGCCACCTATAGTGGCCTGGTGAGCTGTCGTGCTGCCAGCCACCTTTAGTGGCCTGGTGAGCTGTCGTGCTGCCAGCCACCTTTAGTGGCCTGGTGAGCTGTCGTGCGGCCAGCCACCTTTAGTGGCCTGGTGATCTGTGGTGCTACCGGCCACCTATGGTGGCCTGGTGAGCTGTCGTGCTGCCAGCCACCTTTAGTGGCCTGGTGAGCTGTCGTGCTGCCAGCCACCTTTAGTGGCCTGGTGAGCTGTCGTGCTGCCAGCCACCTTTAGTGGCCTGGTGAGCTGTCGTGCGGCCAGCCACCTTTAGTGGCCTGGTGAGCTGTCGTGCTGCCGGCCACCTATAGTGGCCTGGTGAGCTGTGGTGCTACCGGCCACCTATGGTGGCCTGGTGAGTTGCCGTGCTGCCTGCCACCTATGGTGGCCTGGTGAGTTGTCGTTCTGCCGGCCACTTTTAGTGGCCTGGTGAGCTGTCGTGCTGCCGGCCACCTATGGTGGCCTGGTGAGCTGTGGTGCTACCGGCCACCTATGGTGGCCTGGTGAGTTGGCGTGCTGCCTGCCACCTATGGTGGCCTGGTGAGCTGTGGTGCAGCCGGCCACCTATGGTGGCCTGGTGAGCTGTCGTGCTGCCGGCCACCTATAGTGGCCTGGTGAGCTGTCGTGTTGCCGGCCACCTATAGTGGCCTGGTGAGCTGTCATGCTGCCGGCAACCTATAGTCGTCTGGTGAGCTGTCCTGCTCCCGCCACCTATATTGGCCTGGTGAGCTGTCGTGCTGCCAGCCACCTTTAGTGGCCTGGTGAGCTGCCATGCTGCCGGCCACCTATAGTAGCCTGGTGAGCTGTCGTGCTGCCTGCCACCTATGGTGGCCTGGTGAGTTGTCGTTCTGCCGGCCACTTTTAGTGGCCTGGTGAGCTATAGTGACCTGGTGAGCTGTCGTGCTGCCAGCCACCTTTAGAGGCCTGGTGAGCTGTCGTGCTGCCAGCCACCTATAGTGGCCTGGTGAGCTCTCGTTCTGCCGGCCAACCCTAGTGGCCTGGTGAGCTTCCGTGCTGCCGGCCACCTATAGTGATCTGGTGAGCTGTCGTGCTGCCAGCCACCATTAGTGGCCTGGTGAGCTGTCGTGCTGCCAGCCACCTATGGTGGCCTGGTGAGCTGTCGTGCTCCCGCCACCTATAGTCGCCTGGTGAGCTGTCGTACTGCCGGCCACCTATAGTGGCCTGGTGAGCTGTCGTGCTGCCAGCCACCTTTAGTGGCCTGGTGAGCTGCCATGCTGCCGGCCACTTATAGTGGCCTGGTGAGCTGTCGTGCTGCCGGCCACCTATAGTGCCCTGGTGAGCTGTCGTGCTGCCGGCCACCTATAGTGGCCTGGTGAGCTGTCGTGCTGCCAGCCACCTTTAGTGGCCTGGTGAGCTGTCGTGCTGCCAGCCACCTTTAGTGGCCTGGTGAGCTGTCGTGCTGCCAGCCACCTTTAGTGGCCTGGTGAGCTGCCATGCTGCCGGCCACCTATAGTGGCCTGGTGAGCTGTCGTGCTGCCGGCCACCTATAGTGGCCTGGTGAGCTGTCGTGCTGCCGGCCACCTATAGTGCCCTGGTGAGCTGTCGTGCTGCCGGCCACTTATAGTGGCCTGGTGAGCTGTCGTGCTGCCAGCCACCTTTAGTGGCCTGGTGAGCTGTCGTGCTGCCAGCCACCTTTAGTGGCCTGGTGAGCTGTCGTGCTGCCAGCCACCTTTAGTGGCCTGGTGATCTGTGGTGCTACCGGCCACCTATGGTGGCCTGGTGAGCTGTCGTGCTGCCAGCCACCTTTAGTGGCCTGGTGAGCTGTCGTGCTGCCAGCCACCTATAGTGCCCTGGTGAGCTGTCGTGCTGCCGGCCACTTATAGTGGCCTGGTGAGCTGTCGTGCTGCCAGCCACCTTTAGTGGCCTGGTGAGCTGTCGTGCTGCCAGCCACCTTTAGTGGCCTGGTGAGCTGTCGTGCTGCCAGCCACCTTTAGTGGCCTGGTGAGCTGTCGTGCTGCCAGCCACCTTTAGTGGCCTGGTGATCTGTGGTGCTACCGGCCACCTATGGTGGCCTGGTGAGCTGTCGTGCTGCCAGCCACCTATAGTGGCCTGGTGAGCTGTCGTGCTGCCGGCCACCTATAGTGCCCTGGTGAGCTGTCGTGCTGCCGGCCACCTATAGTGGCCTGGCGAGCTGTCGTGCTGCCAGCCACCTTTAGTGGCCTGGTGAGCTGCCATGCTGCCGGCCACCTATAGTGGCCTGGTGAGCTGTCGTGCTGCCTGCCACCTATGGTGGCCTGGTGAGTTGTCGTTCTGCCGGCCACTTTTAGTGGCCTGGTGAGCTGTCATGCTGCCGGCCACCTATGGTGGCCTGGTGAGCTGTGGTGCTACCGGCCACTTATGGTGGCCTGGTGAGCTGCCGTGCTGCCGGCCACCTATGGTGGCCTGGTGAGCTGTGGTGCTACCGGCCACCTATGGTGGCCTGGTGAGTTGCCGTGCTGCCTGCCACCTATGGTGGCCTGGTGAGCTGTGGTGCTGCCGGCCACCTATGGTGGCCTGGTGAGCTGTAGAGCTACCGGCCACCTATGGTGGCCTGGTGAGCTGGGGTGCTACTGGCCACCTATGGTGGCCTGGTGAGTTGCCGTGCTGCCTGCCACCTATGGTGGCCTGGTGAGCTGTCGCGTTGCCGGCCACCTATGGTGGCCTGGTGAGCTGTGGTGCTACCGGTCACCTATGGTGGCCTGGTGAGTTGCCGTGCTGCCTGCCACCTATGGTGGCCTGGTGAGCTGTCGTGCTGCCGGCCACCTATGGTGGCCTGGTGAGCTTTGGTGCTACCGGCCATCTATGGTAGCCTGGTGAGCTGTCGTGCTGCCGGCCACCTATAGTGGCCTGGTGAGCTGTCGTTCTGCCGGCCAATTATTGTGGCCTGGTGAGCTGTCGTGCTGCCAGCCACCTATAGTGGCCTGGTGAGCTGTCGTACTGCCAGCCACCTTTAGTGGCCTGGTGAGCTGCCATGCTGCCGGCCATCTTGGTGGCCTGGTGAGCTGTCGTGCTGCCGGCCACCTATAGTGCCCTGGTGAGCTGTCGTGCTGCCGGCCACCTATAGTGGCCTGGTGAGCTGTCGTGCTGCCAGCCACCTTTAGTGGCCTGGTGAGCTGTCGTGCTGCCAGCCACCTTTAGTGGCCTGGTGAGCTGTCGTGCTGCCGGCCACCTATAGTGGCCTGGTGAGCTGTGGTGCTACCGGCCACCTATGGTGGCCTGGTGAGCTGTGGAGCTACCGGCCACCTATGGTGGCCTGGTGAGCTGTGGTGCTACCGGCCACCTATGGTGGCCTGGTGAGCTGTGGTGCTACCGGCCACCTACGGTGGCCTGGTGAGTTGCCGTGCTGCCTGCCACCTATGGTGGCCTGGTGAGTTGCCGTGCTGCCTGCCACCTATGGTGGCCTGGTGAGCTGTCGTGCTGCCGGCCACCTATGGTGGCCTGGTGAGCTGTGGTGCTACCGGCCATCTATGGTGGCCTGGTGAGCTGTTGTGCTGCCGGCCACCTATAGTGGCCTGGTGAGCTGTCGTTCTGCCGGCCAATTATTGTGGCCTGGTGAGCTGACGTGCTGCCAGCCACCTATAGTGGCCTGGTGAGCTGTCGGTCTGCCGGCCACCTATAGTGGCCTGGTGAGCTCTCGTTCTGCCGGCCAACCCTAGTGGCCTGGTGAGCTGCCGTGCTGCCGGCCACCTATAGTGACCTGGTGAGCTGTCGTGCTGCCAGCCACCTTTAGTGGCCTGGTGAGCTGGGGTGCTGCCGGCCACCTATAGTGGCCTGGTGTGTTGTCGTTCTGCCGGCCACTTTTAGTGGCCTGTTGAGCTGTCGTGCTGCCGGCCACCTATGGTGGCCTGGTGAGCTGTGGTGCTACCGGCCACCTATGGTGGCCTGGTGAGTTGCCGTGCTGCCTGCCACCTATGGTGGCCTGGTGAGCTGTGGTGCTGCCGGCCACCTATGGTGGCCTGGTGAGCTGTCGTGCTGCCGGCCACCTATAGTGGCCTGGTGAGCTGTCATGCTGCCGGCAACCTATAGTCGTCTGGTGAGCTGTCCTGCTCCCGCCACCTATATTGGCCTGGTGAGCTGTCGTGCTGCCAGCCACCTTTGTGGCCTGGTGTGCTGACGTGCTGCCGGCCACCTATGGCGGCCTGGTGAGCTGTGGTGCTACCGGCCACCTATGGTGGCCTGGTGAGTTGCCGTGCTGCCTGCCACCTATGGTGGCCTGTTGAGCTGTGGTGCTACCGGCCAGCTATGGTGGCCTGGTGAGCTGTCGTGGGGCCGGCCACCTATAGTGGCCTGGTGAGCTGTCGTTCTGCCGGCCAACTATAGTGGCCTGGTAGGCTGCCGTGCTACCGGCCCCCTATAGTGGCCTGGTGAGCTGCCCTTCTGCCGGCCACCTATAGTGACTTGGTGAGTCACGCTGCCGGCCACCAATAGTGGCCTGCTGAGCTGTCATGCTGCCGGCCACCTATAGTCGTCTGGTGAGCTGTCCTGCTCCCGCCTCCTATATTGGCCTGGAGAGCTGTCGTGCTGCCAGCCACCTTTAGTGGCCTGGTGTGCTGACGTGCTGCCGGCCACCTATGGCGGCCTGGTGAGCTGTGGTGCTACCGGCCACCTATGGTGGCCTGGTGAGTTGACGTGCTGCCTGCCACCTATGGTGGCCTGTAGAGCTGTGGAGCTGCCGGCCACCTATGGTGGCCTGGTGAGCTCTGGTGCTACCGGCCACCTATGGTGGCCTGGTGAGCTGTCGTGCTGCCGGCCACCTATAGTGCCCTGGTGAGCTGTGGTGCTACCGGCCACCTATGGTGGCCTGGTGAGCTGTGGAGCTACCGGCCACCTATGGTGGCCTGGTGAGCTGTGGTGCTACCGGCCACCTACGGTGGCCTGGTGAGTTGCCGTGCTGCCTGCCACCTATGGTGGCCTGGTGAGCTGTCGTGCTGCCGGCCACCTATAGTGCCCTGGTGAGCTGTCGTGCTGCCGGCCACCTATAGTGGCCTGGTGAGCTGCCATGCTGCCGGCCACCTATAGTGGCCTGGTGAGCTGTCGTGCTGCCGGCCACCTATAGTGCCCTGGTGAGCTGTCGTGCTGCCGGCCACCTATAGTGGCCTGGTGAGCTGTCGTGCTGCCAGCCACCTTTAGTGGCCTGGTGAGCTGCCATGCTGCCGGCCACCTATAGTGGCCTGGTGAGCTGTCGTGCTGCCGGCCACCTATAGTGGCCTGGTGAGCTGTGGTGCTACCGGCCACCTATGGTGGCCTGGTGAGCTGTGGAGCTACCGGCCACCTATGGTGGCCTGGTGAGCTGTGGTGCTACCGGCCACCTACGGTGGCCTGGTGAGTTGCCGTGCTGCCTGCCACCTATGGTGGCCTGGTGAGTTGCCGTGCTGCCGGCCACCTATAGTGCCCTGGTGAGCTGCCATGCTGCCGGCCACCTATAGTGGCCTGGTGAGCTGTCGTGCTGCCGGCCACCTATAGTGCCCTGGTGAGCTGTCGTGCTGCCGGCCACCTATAGTGGCCTGGTGAGCTGTCGTGCTGCCAGCCACCTTTAGTGGCCTGGTGAGCTGCCATGCTGCCGGCCACCTATAGTGGCCTGGTGAGCTGTCGTGCTGCCAGCCACCTTTAGTGGCCTGGTGAGCTGCCATGCTGCCGGCCACCTTTAGTGGCCTGGTGAGCTGCCATGCTGCCAGCCACCTTTAGTGGCCTGGTGAGCTGCCATGCTGCCGGCCATCTTGGTGGCCTGGTGAGCTGTCGTGCTGCCGGCCACCTATAGTGCCCTGGTGAGCTGTCGTGCTGCCGGCCACCTATAGTGCCCTGGTGAGCTGTCGTGCTGCCGGCCACCTATAGTGGCCTGGTGAGCTGCCATGCTGCCGGCCACCTATAGTGGCCTGGTGAGCTGTCGTGCTGCCGGCCACCTATAGTGCCCTGGTGAGCTGTCGTGCTGCCGGCCACCTATAGTGGCCTGGTGAGCTGTCGTGCTGCCAGCCACCTTTAGTGGCCTGGTGAGCTGCCATGCTGCCGGCCACCTATAGTGGCCTGGTGAGCTGTCGTGCTGCCAGCCACCTTTAGTGGCCTGGTGAGCTGCCATGCTGCCGGCCACCTATAGTGGCCTGGTGAGCTGCCATGCTGCCGGCCACCTATAGTGGCCTGGTGAGCTGTCGTGCTGCCAGCCACCTTTAGTGGCCTGGTGAGCTGTCGTGCTGCCAGCCACCTTTAGTGGCCTGGTGAGCTGCCATGCTGCCGGCCACCTATAGTGGCCTGGTGAGCTGTCGTGCTGCCGGCCACCTATAGTGCCCTGGTGAGCTGTCGTGCTGCCGGCCACCTATAGTGGCCTGGTGAGCTGTCGTGCTGCCAGCCACCTTTAGTGGCCTGGTGAGCTGCCATGCTGCCGGCCATCTATAGTGGCCTGGTGAGCTGTCGTGCTGCCGGCCACCTATAGTGCCCTGGTGAGCTGTCGTGCTGCCGGCCACCTATAGTGGCCTGGCGAGCTGTCGTGCTGCCAGCCACCTATAGTGCCCTGGTGAGCTGTCGTGCTGCCGGCCACCTATAGTGGCCTGGCGAGCTGTCGTGCTGCCAGCCACCTTTAGTGGCCTGGTGAGCTGCCATGCTGCCGGCCACCTATAGTGGCCTGGTGAGCTGTCGTGCTGCCTGCCACCTATGGTGGCCTGGTGAGTTGTCGTTCTGCCGGCCACTTTTAGTGGCCTGGTGAGCTGTCGTGCTGCCGGCCACCTATGGTGGCCTGGTGAGCTGTGGTGCTACCGGCCACCTATGGTGGCCTGGTGAGCTGTAGAGCTACCGGCCACCTATGGTGGCCTGGTGAGCTGGGGTGCTACTGGCCACCTATGGTGGCCTGGTGAGTTGCCGTGCTGCCTGCCACCTATGGTGGCCTGGTGAGCTGTCGCGTTGCCGGCCACCTATGGTGGCCTGGTGAGCTGTGGTGCTACCGGTCACCTATGGTGGCCTAGTGAGTTGCCGTGCTGCCTGCCACCTATGGTGGCCTGGTGAGCTGTCGTGCTGCCGGCCACCTGTGGTGGCCTGGTGAGCTTTGGTGCTACCGGCCATCTATGGTGGCCTGGTGAGCTGTCGTGCTGCCAGCCACCTTTAGTGGCCTGGTGAGCTGCCATGCTGCCGGCCACCTATAGTGGCCTGGTGAGCTGTCGTGCTGCCTGCCACCTATGGTGGCCTGGTGAGCTGTCGTTCTGCCGGCCAATTATTGTGGCCTGGTGAGCTGTCGTGCTGCCAGCCACCTATAGTGGCCTGGTGAGCTGTCGTACTGCCAGCCACCTTTAGTGGCCTGGTGAGCTGCCATGCTGCCGGCCATCTTGGTGGCCTGGTGAGCTGTCGTGCTGCCGGCCACCTATAGTGCCCTGGTGAGCTGTCGTGCTGCCGGCCACCTATAGTGGCCTGGTGAGCTGTCGTGCTGCCTGCCACCTTTAGTGGCCTGGTGAGCTGCCATGCTGCCGGCCACCTATAGTGGCCTGGTGAGCTGTCGTGCTGCCTGCCACCTATGGTGGCCTGGTGAGCTGTCGTTCTGCCGGCCAATTATTGTGGCCTGGTGAGCTGTCGTGCTGCCAGCCACCTATAGTGGCCTGGTGAGCTGTCGTACTGCCAGCCACCTTTAGTGGCCTGGTGAGCTGCCATGCTGCCGGCCATCTTGGTGGCCTGGTGAGCTGTCGTGCTGCCGGCCACCTATAGTGCCCTGGTGAGCTGTCGTGCTGCCGGCCACCTATAGTGGCCTGGTGAGCTGTCGTGCTGCCAGCCACCTTTAGTGGCCTGGTGAGCTGTCGTGCTGCCAGCCACCTTTAGTGGCCTGGTGAGCTGTCGTGCTGCCGGCCACCTATAGTGGCCTGGTGAGCTGTGGTGCTACCGGCCACCTATGGTGGCCTGGTGAGCTGTGGAGCTACCGGCCACCTATGGTGGCCTGGTGAGCTGTGGTGCTACCGGCCACCTACGGTGGCCTGGTGAGTTGCCGTGCTGCCTGCCACCTATGGTGGCCTGGTGAGTTGCCGTGCTGCCTGCCACCTATGGTGGCCTGGTGAGCTGTAGTGCTGCCGGCCACCTATGGTGGCCTGGTGAGCTGTGGTGCTACCGGCCATCTATGGTGGCCTGGTGAGCTGTTGTGCTGCCGGCCACCTATAGTGGCCTGGTGAGCTGTCGTTCTGCCGGCCAATTATTGTGGCCTGGTGAGCTGACGTGCTGCCAGCCACCTATAGTGGCCTGGTGAGCTGTCGGTCTGCCGGCCACCTATAGTGGCCTGGTGAGCTCTCGTTCTGCCGGCCAACCCTAGTGGCCTGGTGAGCTGCCGTGCTGCCGGCCACCTATAGTGACCTGGTGAGCTGTCGTGCTGCCAGCCACCTTTAGTGGCCTGGTGAGCTGGGGTGCTGCCGGCCACCTATAGTGGCCTGGTGTGTTGTCGTTCTGCCGGCCACTTTTAGTGGCCTGTTGAGCTGTCGTGCTGCCGGCCACCTATGGTGGCCTGGTGAGCTGTGGTGCTACCGGCCACCTATGGTGGCCTGGTGAGTTGCCGTGCTGCCTGCCACCTATGGTGGCCTGGTGAGCTGTGGTGCTGCCGGCCACCTATGGTGGCCTGGTGAGCTGTCGTGCTGCCGGCCACCTATAGTGGCCTGGTGAGCTGTCATGCTGCCGGCAACCTATAGTCGTCTGGTGAGCTGTCCTGCTCCCGCCACCTATATTGGCCTGGTGAGCTGTCGTGCTGCCAGCCACCTTTGTGGCCTGGTGAGCTGTCGTGCTGCCAGCCACCTTTAGTGGCCTGGTGAGCTGCCATGCTGCCGGCCACCTATAGTGGCCTGGTGAGCTGTCGTGCTGCCGGCCACCTATAGTGCCCTGGTGAGCTGTCGTGCTGCCGGCCACCTATAGTGGCCTGGTGAGCTGTCGTGCTGCCAGCCACCTTTAGTGGCCTGGTGAGCTGCCATGCTGCCGGCCACCTATAGTGGCCTGGTGAGCTGTCGTGCTGCCGGCCACCTATAGTGGCCTGGTGAGCTGTCGTGCTGCCAGCCACCTTTAGTGGCCTGGTGAGCTGCCATGCTGCCGGCCACCTATAGTGGCCTGGTGAGCTGCCATGCTGCCGGCCACCTATAGTGGCCTGGTGAGCTGTCGTGCTGCCGGCCACCTATAGTGCCCTGGTGAGCTGTCGTGCTGCCGGCCACCTATAGTGGCCTGGTGAGCTGTCGTGCTGCCAGCCACCTTTAGTGGCCTGGTGAGCTGCCATGCTGCCGGCCACCTATAGTGGCCTGGTGAGCTGTCGTGCTGCCGGCCACCTATAGTGCCCTGGTGAGCTGTCGTGCTGCCGGCCACCTATAGTGGCCTGGCGAGCTGTCGTGCTGCCAGCCACCTATAGTGCCCTGGTGAGCTGTCGTGCTGCCGGCCACCTATAGTGGCCTGGCGAGCTGTCGTGCTGCCAGCCACCTTTAGTGGCCTGGTGAGCTGCCATGCTGCCGGCCACCTATAGTGGCCTGGTGAGCTGTCGTGCTGCCTGCCACCTATGGTGGCCTGGTGAGTTGTCGTTCTGCCGGCCACTTTTAGTGGCCTGGTGAGCTGTCGTGCTGCCGGCCACCTATGGTGGCCTGGTGAGCTGTGGTGCTACCGGCCACCTATGGTGGCCTGGTGAGTTGCCGTGCTGCCTGCCACCTATGGTGGCCTGGTGAGCTGTGGTGCTGCCGGCCACCTATGGTGGCCTGGTGAGCTGTAGAGCTACCGGCCACCTATGGTGGCCTGGTGAGCTGGGGTGCTACTGGCCACCTATGGTGGCCTGGTGAGTTGCCGTGCTGCCTGCCACCTATGGTGGCCTGGTGAGCTGTCGCGTTGCCGGCCACCTATGGTGGCCTGGTGAGCTGTGGTGCTACCGGTCACCTATGGTGGCCTGGTGAGTTGCCGTGCTGCCTGCCACCTATGGTGGCCTGGTGAGCTGTCGTGCTGCCGGCCACCTATGGTGGCCTGGTGAGCTTTGGTGCTACCGGCCATCTATGGTGGCCTGGTGAGCTGTCGTGCTGCCGGCCACCTATAGTGGCCTGGTGAGCTGTCGTTCTGCCGGCCAATTATTGTGGCCTGGTGAGCTGTCGTGCTGCCAGCCACCTATAGTGGCCTGGTGAGCTGTCGTACTGCCAGCCACCTTTAGTGGCCTGGTGAGCTGCCATGCTGCCGGCCATCTTGGTGGCCTGGTGAGCTGTCGTGCTGCCGGCCACCTATAGTGCCCTGGTGAGCTGTCGTGCTGCCGGCCACCTATAGTGGCCTGGTGAGCTGTCGTGCTGCCAGCCACCTTTAGTGGCCTGGTGAGCTGTCGTGCTGCCAGCCACCTTTAGTGGCCTGGTGAGCTGTCGTGCTGCCGGCCACCTATAGTGGCCTGGTGAGCTGTGGTGCTACCGGCCACCTATGGTGGCCTGGTGAGCTGTGGAGCTACCGGCCACCTATGGTGGCCTGGTGAGCTGTGGTGCTACCGGCCACCTACGGTGGCCTGGTGAGTTGCCGTGCTGCCTGCCACCTATGGTGGCCTGGTGAGTTGCCGTGCTGCCTGCCACCTATGGTGGCCTGGTGAGCTGTCGTGCTGCCGGCCACCTATGGTGGCCTGGTGAGCTGTGGTGCTACCGGCCATCTATGGTGGCCTGGTGAGCTGTTGTGCTGCCGGCCACCTATAGTGGCCTGGTGAGCTGTCGTTCTGCCGGCCAATTATTGTGGCCTGGTGAGCTGACGTGCTGCCAGCCACCTATAGTGGCCTGGTGAGCTGTCGGTCTGCCGGCCACCTATAGTGGCCTGGTGAGCTCTCGTTCTGCCGGCCAACCCTAGTGGCCTGGTGAGCTGCCGTGCTGCCGGCCACCTATAGTGACCTGGTGAGCTGTCGTGCTGCCAGCCACCTTTAGTGGCCTGGTGAGCTGGGGTGCTGCCGGCCACCTATAGTGGCCTGGTGTGTTGTCGTTCTGCCGGCCACTTTTAGTGGCCTGTTGAGCTGTCGTGCTGCCGGCCACCTATGGTGGCCTGGTGAGCTGTGGTGCTACCGGCCACCTATGGTGGCCTGGTGAGTTGCCGTGCTGCCTGCCACCTATGGTGGCCTGGTGAGCTGTGGTGCTGCCGGCCACCTATGGTGGCCTGGTGAGCTGTCGTGCTGCCGGCCACCTATAGTGGCCTGGTGAGCTGTCATGCTGCCGGCAACCTATAGTCGTCTGGTGAGCTGTCCTGCTCCCGCCACCTATATTGGCCTGGTGAGCTGTCGTGCTGCCAGCCACCTTTGTGGCCTGGTGTGCTGACGTGCTGCCGGCCACCTATGGCGGCCTGGTGAGCTGTGGTGCTACCGGCCACCTATGGTGGCCTGGTGAGTTGCCGTGCTGCCTGCCACCTATGGTGGCCTGTTGAGCTGTGGTGCTACCGGCCAGCTATGGTGGCCTGGTGAGCTGTCGTGGGGCCGGCCACCTATAGTGGCCTGGTGAGCTGTCGTTCTGCCGGCCAACTATAGTGGCCTGGTAGGCTGCCGTGCTACCGGCCCCCTATAGTGGCCTGGTGAGCTGCCCTTCTGCCGGCCACCTATAGTGACTTGGTGAGTCACGCTGCCGGCCACCAATAGTGGCCTGCTGAGCTGTCATGCTGCCGGCCACCTATAGTCGTCTGGTGAGCTGTCCTGCTCCCGCCTCCTATATTGGCCTGGTGAGCTGTCGTGCTGCCAGCCACCTTTAGTGGCCTGGTGTGCTGACGTGCTGCCGGCCACCTATGGCGGCCTGGTGAGCTGTGGTGTTTCCGGCCACCTATGGTGGCCTGGTGAGTTGACGTGCTGCCTGCCACCTATGGTGGCCTGTAGAGCTGTGGAGCTGCCGGCCACCTATGGTGGCCTGGTGAGCTCTGGTGCTACCGGCCACCTATGGTGGCCTGGTGAGCTGTCGTGCTGCCGGCCACCTATAGTGGCCTGGTGAGCTGTCGTGCTGCCGGCCACCTATAGTGGCCTGGTGAGCTGTCGTGCTGCCAGCCACCTTTAGTGGCCTGGTGAGCTGTGGTGCTACCGGCCACCTATGGTGGCCTGGTGAGTTGCCGTGCTGCCTGCCACCTATGGTGGCTTGGTGAGTTGTCGTTCTGCCGGCCACTTTTAGTGGCCTGGTGAGCTGTCATGCTGCCAGCAACCTATAGTGGCCTGGTGAGCTGCCATGCTGCCGGCCACCTATAGTGGCCTGGTGAACTGTCGTGCTGCCGGCCACCTATAGTGCCCTGCTGAGCTGTCATGCTGCCGGCCACCTATAGTCGTCTGGTGAGCTGTCCTGCTCCCGCCACCTATATTGGCCTGGTGAGCTGTCGTTCTGCCGGCCAACCCTAGTGGTCTGGTGAGCTGCCGTGCTACCGGCCCCGTATAGTGGCCTGGTGAGCTGCCGTGCTGCCGGCCATCTATAGTGGCCTGGTGAGCTGTCGTTCTGCCGACCACCTATAGTGGCCTGGTGAGCTGTCGTTCTGCCGGCCAACTATAGTGGCCTGGTGAGCTGTCGTGCTACCGGCCACCTATAGTGGCCTGGTGAGCTGTCGTGCTGCCGGCCACCCATAGTGGCCCTGTGAGCTGTCGTGCTACCGGCCACCTATATTCGCCTGGTGAGCTGTCGTGCTGCCGGCCACCTATAGTGGCCTGGTGAGCTGTCGTGCTGCCGGCCACCTAAAGTGCCCTGGTGAGCTGTCGTGCTGCCGGCCACCTATAGTGGCCTGGTGAGCTGTCGTGCTGCCAGCCACCTTTAGTGGCCTGGTGAGCTGTCGTGCTGCCAGCCACCTTTAGTGGCCTGGTGAGCTGTCGTGCGGCCAGCCACCTTTAGTGGCCTGGTGAGCTGTCGTGCTGCCGGCCACCAATAGTGGCCTGGTGAGCTGTGGTGCTACCGGCCACCTATGGTGGCCTGGTGAGTTGCCGTGCTGCCTGCCACCTATGGTGGCCTGGTGAGTTGTCGTTCTGCCGGCCACTTTTAGTGGCCTGGTGAGCTGTCGTGCTGCCGGCCACCTATGGTGGCCTGGTGAGCTGTGGTGCTACCGGCCACCTATGGTGGCCTGGTGAGTTGCCGTGCTGCCTGCCACCTATGGTGGCCTGGTGAGCTGTCGTGCTACCGGCCACCTATAGTGGCCTGGTGAGCTGTCGTGCTGCCGGCCACCCATAGTGGCCCTGTGAGCTGTCGTGCTACCGGCCACCCATAGTGGCCCTGTGAGCTGTCGTGCTACCGGCCACCTATATTCGCCTGGTGAGCTGTCGTGCTGCCGGCCACCTATAGTGGCCTGGTGAGCTGTCGTGCTGCCAGCCACCTTTAGTGGCCTGGTGAGCTGTCGTGCTGCCAGCCACCTTTAGTGGCCTGGTGAGCTGTCGTGCTGCCGGCCACCTATAGTGGCCTGGTGAGCTGTGGTGCTACCGGCCACCTATGGTGGCCTGGTGAGCTGTGGAGCTACCGGCCACCTATGGTGGCCTGGTGAGCTGTGGTGCTACCGGCCACCTACGGTGGCCTGGTGAGTTGCCGTGCTGCCTGCCACCTATGGTGGCCTGGTGAGTTGCCGTGCTGCCTGCCACCTATGGTGGCCTGGTGAGCTGTCGTGCTGCCGGCCACCTATGGTGGCCTGGTGAGCTGTGGTGCTACCGGCCATCTATGGTGGCCTGGTGAGCTGTTGTGCTGCCGGCCACCTATAGTGGCCTGGTGAGCTGTCGTTCTGCCGGCCAATTATTGTGGCCTGGTGAGCTGACGTGCTGCCAGCCACCTATAGTGGCCTGGTGAGCTGTCGGTCTGCCAGCCACCTTTAGTGGCCTGGTGAGCTGCCATGCTGCCGGCCATCTTGGTGGCCTGGTGAGCTGTCGTGCTGCCGGCCACCTATAGTGGCCTGGTGAGCTCTCGTTCTGCCGGCCAACCCTAGTGGCCTGGTGAGCTGCCGTGCTGCCGGCCACCTATAGTGACCTGGTGAGCTGTCGTGCTGCCAGCCACCTTTAGTGGCCTGGTGAGCTGGGGTGCTGCCGGCCACCTATAGTGGCCTGGTGTGTTGTCGTTCTGCCGGCCACTTTTAGTGGCCTGTTGAGCTGTCGTGCTGCCGGCCACCTATGGTGGCCTGGTGAGCTGTGGTGCTACCGGCCACCTATGGTGGCCTGGTGAGTTGCCGTGCTGCCTGCCACCTATGGCGGCCTGGTGAGCTGTGGTGCTGCCGGCCACCTATGGTGGCCTGGTGAGCTGTCGTGCTGCCGGCCACCTATAGTGGCCTGGTGAGCTGTCATGCTGCCGGCAACCTATAGTCGTCTTGTGAGCTGTCCTGCTCCCGCCACCTATATTGGCCTGGTGAGCTGTCGTGCTGCCAGCCACCTTTGTGGCCTGGTGTGCTGACGTGCTGCCGGCCACCTATGGCGGCCTGGTGAGCTGTGGTGCTACCGGCCACCTATGGTGGCCTGGTGAGTTGCCGTGCTGCCTGCCACCTATGGTGGCCTGTTGAGCTGTGGTGCTACCGGCCAGCTATGGTGGCCTGGTGAGCTGTCGTGGGGCCGGCCACCTATAGTGGCCTGGTGAGCTGTCGTTCTGCCGGCCAACTATAGTGGCCTGGTAGGCTGCCGTGCTACCGGCCCCCTATAGTGGCCTGGTGAGCTGCCCTTCTGCCGGCCACCTATAGTGACTTGGTGAGTCACGCTGCCGGCCACCAATAGTGGCCTGCTGAGCTGTCATGCTGCCGGCCACCTATAGTCGTCTGGTGAGCTGTCCTGCTCCCGCCTCCTATATTGGCCTGGTGAGCTGTCGTGCTGCCAGCCACCTTTAGTGGCCTGGTGTGCTGACGTGCTGCCGGCCACCTATGGCGGCCTGGTGAGCTGTGGTGTTTCCGGCCACCTATGGTGGCCTGGTGAGTTGACGTGCTGCCTGCCACCTATGGTGGCCTGTAGAGCTGTGGAGCTGCCGGCCACCTATGGTGGCCTGGTGAGCTCTGGTGCTACCGGCCACCTATGGTGGCCTGGTGAGCTGTCGTGCTGCCGGCCACCTATAGTGGCCTGGTGAGCTGTCGTGCTGCCGGCCACCTATAGTGGCCTGGTGAGCTGTCGTGCTGCCAGCCACCTTTAGTGGCCTGGTGAGCTGTGGTGCTACCGGCCACCTATGGTGGCCTGGTGAGTTGCCGTGCTGCCTGCCACCTATGGTGGCTTGGTGAGTTGTCGTTCTGCCGGCCACTTTTAGTGGCCTGGTGAGCTGTCATGCTGCCAGCAACCTATAGTGGCCTGGTGAGCTGCCATGCTGCCGGCCACCTATAGTGGCCTGGTGAACTGTCGTGCTGCCGGCCACCTATAGTGCCCTGCTGAGCTGTCATGCTGCCGGCCACCTATAGTCGTCTGGTGAGCTGTCCTGCTCCCGCCACCTATATTGGCCTGGTGAGCTGTCGTTCTGCCGGCCAACCCTAGTGGTCTGGTGAGCTGCCGTGCTACCGGCCCCGTATAGTGGCCTGGTGAGCTGCCGTGCTGCCGGCCATCTATAGTGGCCTGGTGAGCTGTCGTTCTGCCGACCACCTATAGTGGCCTGGTGAGCTGTCGTTCTGCCGGCCAACTATAGTGGCCTGGTGAGCTGTCGTGCTACCGGCCACCTATAGTGGCCTGGTGAGCTGTCGTGCTGCCGGCCACCCATAGTGGCCCTGTGAGCTGTCGTGCTACCGGCCACCTATATTCGCCTGGTGAGCTGTCGTGCTGCCGGCCACCTATAGTGGCCTGGTGAGCTGTCGTGCTGCCGGCCACCTAAAGTGCCCTGGTGAGCTGTCGTGCTGCCGGCCACCTATAGTGGCCTGGTGAGCTGTCGTGCTGCCAGCCACCTTTAGTGGCCTGGTGAGCTGTCGTGCTGCCAGCCACCTTTAGTGGCCTGGTGAGCTGTCGTGCGGCCAGCCACCTTTAGTGGCCTGGTGAGCTGTCGTGCTGCCGGCCACCAATAGTGGCCTGGTGAGCTGTGGTGCTACCGGCCACCTATGGTGGCCTGGTGAGTTGCCGTGCTGCCTGCCACCTATGGTGGCCTGGTGAGTTGTCGTTCTGCCGGCCACTTTTAGTGGCCTGGTGAGCTGTCGTGCTGCCGGCCACCTATGGTGGCCTGGTGAGCTGTGGTGCTACCGGCCACCTATGGTGGCCTGGTGAGTTGCCGTGCTGCCTGCCACCTATGGTGGCCTGGTGAGCTGTCGTGCTACCGGCCACCTATAGTGGCCTGGTGAGCTGTCGTGCTGCCGGCCACCCATAGTGGCCCTGTGAGCTGTCGTGCTACCGGCCACCCATAGTGGCCCTGTGAGCTGTCGTGCTACCGGCCACCTATATTCGCCTGGTGAGCTGTCGTGCTGCCGGCCACCTATAGTGGCCTGGTGAGCTGTCGTGCTGCCGGCCACCTATGGTGGCCTGGTGAGCTGTCGTGCCGCCGGCCACCTATGGTGGCCTGGTGAGCTGTCGTGCCGCCGGCCACCTATGGTGGCCTGGTGAGCTGTCGTGCTGCCGGCCACCTATAGTGGCCTGGTGAGCTGTCGTGCTGCCAGCAACCTATAGTGGCCTGGTGAGCTGCCATGCTGCCGGCCACCTATAGTGGCCTGGTGAGCTGTCGTGCTGCCGGCCACCTAAAGTGCCCTGGTGAGCTGTCGTGCTGCCGGCCACCTATAGTGGCCTGGTGAGCTGTCGTGCTGCCAGCCACCTTTAGTGGCCTGGTGAGCTGTCGTGCTGCCAGCCACCTTTAGTGGCCTGGTGAGCTGTCGTGCGGCCAGCCACCTTTAGTGGCCTGGTGAGCTGTCGTGCTGCCGGCCACCTATAGTGGCCTGGTGAGCTATGGTGCTACCGGCTACCTATGGTGGCCTGGTGAGTTGCCGTGCTGCCTGCCACCTATGGTGGCCTGGTGAGTTGTCGTTCTGCCGGCCACTTTTAGTGGCCTGGTGAGCTGTCGTGCTGCCGGCCACCTATGGTGGCCTGGTAAGCTGTGGTGCTACCGGCCACCTATGGTGGCCTGGTGAGTTGCCGTGCTGCCTGCCACCTATGGTGGCCTGGTGAGCTGTGGTGCTGCCGGCCACCTATGGTGGCCTGGTGAGCTGTCGTGCTGCCGGCCACCTTTAGTGGCCTGGTGAGCTGTCATGCTGCCGGCAACCTATAGTCGTCTGGTGAGCTGTCCTGCTCCCGCCACCTATAGTGGCCTGGTGAGCTGTCGTGCTGCCGGCCACCTATGGTGGCCTGGTGAGCTGTCGTGCCGCCGGCCACCTATGGTGGCCTGGTGAGCTGTGGTGCTACCGGCCACCTATGGTGGCCTGGTGAGTTGCCGTGCTGCCTGCCACCTATGGTGGCCTGGTGAGTTGTCGTTCTGCCGGCCACTTTTAGTGGCCTGGTGAGCTGTCGTGCTGCCGGCCACCTATGGTGGCCTGGTGAGCTGTGGTGCTACCGGCCACCTATGGTGGCCTGGTGAGTTGCCGTGCTGCCTGCCACCTATGGTGGCCTGGTGAGCTGTGGTGCTGCCGGCCACCTATGGTGGCCTGGTGAGCTGTCGTGCCGCCGGCCACCTATAGTGGCCTGGTGAGCTGTCGTACTGCCGGCCACCTATAGTGGCCTGGTGAGCTGTGGAGCTACCGGCCACCTATGGTGGCCTGGTGAGTTGCCGTGCTGCCGGCCACCTATAGTGACCTGGTGAGCTGTCATGCTGCCGGCAACCTATAGTCGTCTGGTGAGCTGTCCTGCTCCCGCCACCTATATTGGCCTGGTGAGCTGTCGTGCTGCCAGCCACCTTTGTGGCCTGGTGTGCTGACGTGCTGCCGGCCACCTATGGCGGCCTGGTGAGCTGTGGTGCTACCGGCCACCTATGGTGGCCTGGTGAGCTGTCATGCTGCCGGCAACCTATAGCCGTCTGGTGAGTTGTCCTGCTCCCGCCACCTATATTGGCCTGGTGAGTTGTCGTTCTGCCGGCCACTTTTAGTGGCCTGGTGAGCTGTCATGCTGCCAGCAACCTATAGTGGCCTGGTGAGCTGCCATGCTGCCGGCCACCTATAGTGGCATGGTGAATTGTCGTGCTGCCGGCCACCTATAGTGCCCTGGTGAGATGTCGTGCTGCCGGCCACCTATAGTGGCCTGGTGAGCTGTCGTGCTGCCAGCCACCTTTAGTGGCCTGGTGAGCTGTGGTGCTACCGGCCACCTATGGTGGCCTGGTGAGTTGCCGTGCTGCCTGCCACCTATGGTGGCCTGGTGAGTTGTCGTTCTGCCGGCCACTTTTAGTTGCCTGGTTAGCTGTCATACTGCCAGCAACCTATAGTGGCCTGGTGAGCTGCCATGCTGCCGGCCACCTATAGTGGCCTGGTGAACTGTCGTGCTGCCGGCCACCTATAGTGCCCTGCTGAGCTGTCATGCTGCCGGCCACCTATAGTCGTCTGGTGAGCTGTCCTGCTCCCGCCACCTATATTGGCCTGGTGAGCTGTCGTTCGGCCGGCCAACCCTAGTGGCCTGGTGAGCTGCCGTGCTACCGGCCCCCTATAGTGGCCTGGTGAGCTGCCGTGCTGCCGGCCATCTATAGTGGCCTGGTGAGCTGTCGTTCTGCCGACCACCTATAGTGGCCTGGTGAGCTGTCGTTCTGCCGGCCAACTATAGTGGCCTGGTGACCTGTCGTGCTACCGGCCACCTATAGTGGCCTGGTGAGCTGTCGTGCTGCCGGCCACCCATAGTGGCCCTGTGAGCTGTCGTGCTACCGGCCACCTATATTCGCCTGGTGAGCTGTCGTGCTGCCGGCCACCTATAGTGGCCTGGTGAGCTGTCGATCTGCCGGCCACCTATGGTGGCCTGGTGAGCTGTCGTGCCGCCGGCCACCTATGGTGGCCTGGTGAGCTGTCGTGCTGCCGGCCACCTATAGTGGCCTGGTGAGCTGTCGTTCTGCCGGCCAACTATAGTGGCCTGGTGAGCTGTGGTGCTGCCAGCAACCTATAGTGGCCTGGTGAGCTGCCATGCTGCCGGCCACCTATAGTGGCCTGGTGAGCTGTCGTGCTGCCGGCCACCTAAAGTGCCCTGGTGAGCTGTCGTGCTGCCGGCCACCTATAGTGGCCTGGTGAGCTGTCGTGCTGCCAGCCACCTTTAGTGGCCTGGTGAGCTGTCGTGCTGCCAGCCACCTTTAGTGGCCTGGTGAGCTGTCGTGCGGCCAGCCACCTTTAGTGGCCTAGTGAGCTGTCGTGCTGCCGGCCACCTATAGTGGCCTGGTGAGCTGTGGTGCTACCGGCCACCTATGGTGGCCTGGTGAGTTACCGTGCTGCCTGCCACCTATGGTGGCCTGGTGAGTTGTCGTTCTGCCGGCCAATTTTAGTGGCCTGGTGAGCTGTCGTGCTGCCGGCCACCTATGGTGGCCTGGTGAGCTGTGGTTCTACCGGCCACCTATGGTGGCCTGGTGAGTTGCCGTGCTGCCTGCCACCTATGGTGGCCTGGTGAGCTGTGGTGCTGCGGGCCACCTATGGTGGCCTGGTGAGCTGTCGTGCTGCCGGCCACCTATAGTGGCCTGGTGAGCTGTCATGCTGCCGGCAACCTATAGTCGTCTGGTGAGCTGTCCTGCTCCCGCCACCTATAGTGGCCTGGTGAGCTGTCGTGCTGCCGGCCACCTATGGTGGCCTGGTGAGCTGTCGTGCCGCCGGCCACCTATGGTGGCCTGGTGAGCTGTCGTGCTGCCGGCCACCTATAGTGGCCTGGTGAGCTGTGGTGCTACCGGCCACCTATGGTGGCCTGGTGAGTTGCCGTGCTGTCTGCCACCTATGGTGGCCTGGTGAGTTGTCGTTCTGCCGGCCACTTTTAGTGGCCTTGTGAGCTGTCATGCTGCCAGCAACCTATAGTGGCCTGGTGAGCTGCCATGCTGCCGGCCACCTATAGTGGCCTGGTGAACTGTCGTGCTGCCGGCCACCTATAGTGCCCTGGTGAGCTGTCGTGCTGCCGGCCACCTATAGTGGCCTGGTGAGCTGTCGTGCTGCCAGCCACCTTTAGTGGCCTGGTGAGCTGTCGTGCTGCCAGCCACCTTTAGTGGCCTGGTGAGCTGTCGTGCCGCCGGCCACCTATAGTGGCCTGGTGAGCTGTCGTACTGCCGGCCACCTTTGTGGCCTGGTGTGCTGACGTGCTGCCGGCCACCTATGGCGGCCTGGTGAGCTGTGGTGCTACCGGCCACCTATGGTGGCCTGGTGAGTTGCCGTGCTGCCTGCCACCTATAGTGGCCTGTTGAGCTGTGGGGTTACCGGCCAGCTATGGTGGCCTGGTGAGCTGTCGTGGGGCCGGCCACCTATAGTGGCCTGGTGAGCTGTCGTTCTGCCGGCCAACTATAGTGGCCTGGTAGGCTGCCGTGCTACCGGCCCCCTATAGTGGCCTGGTGAGCTGCCCTTCTGCCGGCCACCTATAGTGACCTGGTGAGCTGTCATGCTGCCGGCAACCTATAGTCGTCTGGTGAGCTGTCCTGCTCCCGCCACCTATATTGGCCTGGTGAGCTGTCGTGCTGCCAGCCACCTTTGTGGCCTGGTGTGCTGACGTGCTGCCGGCCACCTATGGCGGCCTGGTGAGCTGTGGTGCTACCGGCCACCTATGGTGGCCTGGTGAGCTGTCGTGGGGCCCGCCACCTATAGTGGCCTGGTGAGCTGTCGTTCTGCCGGCCAACTATAGTGGCCTGGTAGGCTGCCGTGCTACCGGCCCCCTATAGTGGCCTGGTGAGCTGCCCTTCTGCCGGCCACCTATAGTGACCTGGTGAGCTGTCATGCTGCCGGCAACCTATAGTCGTCTGGTGAGCTGTCCTGCTCCCGCCACCTATATTGGCCTGGTGAGCTGTCGTGCTGCCAGCCACCTTTGTGGCCTGGTGTGCTGACGTGCTGCCGGCCACCTATGGCGGCCTGGTGAGCTGTGGTGCTACCGGCCACCTATGGTGGCCTGGTGAGCTGTCATGCTGCCGGCAACCTATAGCCGTCTGGTGAGCTGTCCTGCTCCCGCCACCTATATTGGCCTGGTGAGTTGTCGTTCTGCCGGCCACTTTTAGTGGCCTGGTGAGCTGTCATGCTGCCAGCAACCTATAGTGGCCTGGTGAGCTGCCATGCTGCCGGCCACCTATAGTGGCATGGTGAATTGTCGTGCTGCCGGCCACCTATAGTGCCCTGGTGAGATGTCGTGCTGCCGGCCACCTATAGTGGCCTGGTGAGCTGTCGTGCTGCCAGCCACCTTTAGTGGCCTGGTGAGCTGTGGTGCTACCGGCCACCTATGGTGGCCTGGTGAGTTGCCGTGCTGCCTGCCACCTATGGTGGCCTGGTGAGTTGTCGTTCTGCCGGCCACTTTTAGTGGCCTGGTTAGCTGTCATACTGCCAGCAACCTATAGTGGCCTGGTGAGCTGCCATGCTGCCGGCCACCTATAGTGGCCTGGTGAACTGTCGTGCTGCCGGCCACCTATAGTGCCCTGCTGAGCTGTCATGCTGCCGGCCACCTATAGTCGTCTGGTGAGCTGTCCTGCTCCCGCCACCTATATTGGCCTGGTGAGCTGTCGTTCTGCCGGCCAACCCTAGTGGCCTGGTGAGCTGCCGTGCTACCGGCCCCCTATAGTGGCCTGGTGAGCTGCCGTGCTGCCGGCCATCTATAGTGGCCTGGTGAGCTGTCGTTCTGCCGACCACCTATAGTGGCCTGGTGAGCTGTCGTTCTGCCGGCCAACTATAGTGGCCTGGTGACCTGTCGTGCTACCGGCCACCTATAGTGGCCTGGTGAGCTGTCGTGCTGCCGGCCACCCATAGTGGCCCTGTGAGCTGTCGTGCTACCGGCCACCTATATTCGCCTGGTGAGCTGTCGTGCTGCCGGCCACCTATAGTGGCCTGGTGAGCTGTCGATCTGCCGGCCACCTATGGTGGCCTGGTGAGCTGTCGTGCCGCCGGCCACCTATGGTGGCCTGGTGAGCTGTCGTGCTGCCGGCCACCTATAGTGGCCTGGTGAGCTGTCGTTCTGCCGGCCAACTATAGTGGCCTGGTGAGCTGTGGTGCTGCCAGCAACCTATAGTGGCCTGGTGAGCTGCCATGCTGCCGGCCACCTATAGTGGCCTGGTGAGCTGTCGTGCTGCCGGCCACCTAAAGTGCCCTGGTGAGCTGTCGTGCTGCCGGCCACCTATAGTGGCCTGGTGAGCTGTCGTGCTGCCAGCCACCTTTAGTGGCCTGGTGAGCTGTCGTGCTGCCAGCCACCTTTAGTGGCCTGGTGAGCTGTCGTGCGGCCAGCCACCTTTAGTGGCCTAGTGAGCTGTCGTGCTGCCGGCCACCTATAGTGGCCTGGTGAGCTGTGGTGCTACCGGCCACCTATGGTGGCCTGGTGAGTTACCGTGCTGCCTGCCACCTATGGTGGCCTGGTGAGTTGTCGTTCTGCCGGCCAATTTAAGTGGCCTGGTGAGCTGTCGTGCTGCCGGCCACCTATGGTGGCCTGGTGAGCTGTGGTTCTACCGGCCACCTATGGTGGCCTGGTGAGTTGCCGTGCTGCCTGCCACCTATGGTGGCCTGGTGAGCTGTGGTGCTGCCGGCCACCTATGGTGGCCTGGTGAGCTGTCGTGCTGCCGGCCACCTATGGTGGCCTGGTGAGCTGTCGTGCTGCCGGCCACCTATAGTGCCCTGGTGAGCTGTCGTGCTGCCGGCCACCTATAGTGGCCTGGTGAGCTGTCGTGCTGCCAGCCACCTTTAGTGGCCTGGTGAGCTGTCGTGCTGCCAGCCACCTATAGTGGCCTGGTGAGCTGTCGTTATGCCGGCCAACTATAGTGGCCTGGTAGGCTGCCGTGCTACCGGCCCCCTATAGTGGCCTGGTGAGCTGCCCTTCTGCCGGCCACCTATAGTGACCTGGTGAGCTGTCATGCTGCCGGCAACCTATAGTCGTCTGGTGAGCTGTCCTGCTCCCGCCACCTATATTGGCCTGGTGAGCTGTCGTGCTGCCAGCCACCTTTGTGGCCTGGTGTGCTGACGTGCTGCCGGCCACCTATGGCGGCCTGGTGAGCTGTGGTGCTACCGGCCACCTATGGTGGCCTGGTGAGCTGTCATGCTGCCGGCAACCTATAGCCGTCTGGTGAGCTGTCCTGCTCCCGCCACCTATAGTGGCCTGGTGAGCTGTCGTGCTGCCGGCCACCTATGGTGGCCTGGTGAGCTGTCGTGCTGCCGGCCACCTATAGTGCCCTGGTGAGCTGTCGTGCTGCCGGCCACCTATAGTGGCCTGGTGAGCTGTCGTGCTGCCAGCCACCTTTAGTGGCCTGGTGAGCTGTCATGCTGCCGGCAACCTATAGTCGTCTGGTGAGCTGTCCTGCTCCCGCCACCTATAGTGGCCTGGTGAGCTGTCGTGCTGCCGGCCACCTATGGTGGCCTGGTGAGCTGTCGTGCCGCCGGCCACCTATGGTGGCCTGGTGAGCTGTCGTGCTGCCGGCCACCTATAGTGGCCTGGTGAGCTGCCATGCTGCCGGCCACCTATAGTGGCATGGTGAACTGTCGTGCTGCCGGCCACCTATGGTGGCCTGGTGAGCTGTCGTGCTGCCGGCCACCTATAGTGCCCTGGTGAGCTGTCGTGCTGCCGGCCACCTATAGTGGCCTGGTGAGCTGTCGTGCTGCCAGCCACCTTTAGTGGCCTGGTGAGCTGTCATGCTGCCGGCAACCTATAGTCGTCTGGTGAGCTGTCCTGCTCCCGCCACCTATAGTGGCCTGGTGAGCTGTCGTGCTGCCGGCCACCTATGGTGGCCTGGTGAGCTGTCGTGCCGCCGGCCACCTATAGTGGCCTGGTGAGCTGTGGTGCTACCGGCCACCTATGGTGGCCTGGTGAGTTGCCGTGCTGTCTGCCACCTATGGTGGCCTGGTGAGTTGTCGTTCTGCCGGCCACTTTTAGTGGCCTGGTGAGCTGTCATGCTGCCAGCAACCTATAGTGGCCTGGTGAGCTGCCATGCTGCCGGCCACCTATAGTGGCCTGGTGAACTGTCGTGCTGCCGGCCACCTATAGTGCCCTGGTGAGCTGTCGTGCTGCCGGCCACCTATAGTGGCCTGGTGAGCTGTCGTGCTGCCAGCCACCTTTAGTGGCCTGGTGAGCTGTCGTGCTGCCAGCCACCTTTAGTGGCCTGGTGAGCTGTCGTGCCGCCGGCCACCTATAGTGGCCTGGTGAGCTGTCGTACTGCCGGCCACCTATAGTGGCCTGGTGAGCTGTGGTGCTACCGGCCACCTAATGTGGCCTGGTGAGTTGCCGTGCTGCCTGCCACCTATGGTGGCCTGGTGAGTTGTCGTTCTGCCGGCCACTTTTAGTGGCCTGGTGAGCTGTCGTGCTGCCGGCCACCTATGGTGGCCTGGTGAGCTGTGGTGCTACCGGCCACCTATGGTGGCCTGGTGAGTTGCCGTGCTGCCTGCCACCTATGGAGGCCTGGTGAGCTGTGGTGCTGCCGGCCACCTATGGTGGCCTGGTGAGCTGTCGTGCTGCCGGCCACCTATAGTGGCCTGGTGAGCTGTCATGCTGCCGGCAACCTATAGTCGTCTGGTGAGCTGTCCTGCTCCCGCCACCTATATTGGCCTGGTGAGCTGTCGTGCTGCCAGCCACCTTTGTGGCCAGGTGTGCTGACGTGCTGCCGGCCACCTATGGCGGCCTGGTGAGCTGTGGTGCTACCGGCCACCTATGGTGACCTGGTGAGTTGCCGTGCTGCCTGCCACCTATGGTGGCCTGTTGAGCTGTGGTGCTACCGGCCAGCTATGGTGGCCTGGTGAGCTGTCGTGGGGCCGGCCACCTATAGTGGCCTGGTGAGCTGTCGTAATGCCGGCCAACTATAGTGGCCTGGTAGGCTGCCGTGCTACCGGCCCCCTATAGTGGCCTGGTGAGCTGCCCTTCTGCCGGCCACCTATAGTGACCTGGTGAGCTGTCATGCTGCCGGCAACCTATAGTCGTCTGGTGAGCTGTCCTGCTCCCGCCACCTATATTGGCCTGGTGAGCTGTCGTGCTGCCAGCCACCTTTGTGGCCTGGTGTGCTGACGTGCTGCCGGCCACCTATGGCGGCCTGGTGAGCTGTGGTGCTACCGGCCACCTATGGTGGCCTGGTGAGCTGTCATGCTGCCGGCAACCTATAGCCGTCTGGTGAGCTGTCCTGCTCCCGCCACCTATATTGGCCTGGTGAGTTGTCGTTCTGCCGGCCACTTTTAGTGGCCTGGTGAGCTGTCATGCTGCCAGCAACCTATAGTGGCCTGGTGAGCTGCCATGCTGCCGGCCACCTATAGTGGCATGGTGAACTGTCGTGCTGCCGGCCACCTATAGTGCCCTGGTGAGCTGTCGTGCTGCCGGCCACCTATAGTGGCCTGGTGAGCTGTCGTGCTGCCAGCCACCTTTAGTGGCCTGGTGAGCTGTGGTGCTGCCGGCCACCTATGGCGGCCTGGTGAGCTGTGGTGCTACCGGCCACCTATGGTGGCCTGGTGAGCTGTCATGCTGCCGGCAACCTATAGCCGTCTGGTGAGCTGTCCTGCTCCCGCCACCTATATTGGCCTGGTGAGTTGTCGTTCTGCCGGCCACTTTTAGTGGCCTGGTTAGCTGTCATACTGCCAGCAACCTATAGTGGCCTGGTGAGCTGCCATGCTGCCGGCCACCTATAGTGGCATGGTGAACTGTCGTGCTGCCGGCCACCTATAGTGCCCTGCTGAGCTGTCATGCTGCCGGCCACCTATAGTCGTCTGGTGAGCTGTCCTGCTCCCGCCACCTATATTGGCCTGGTGAGCTGTCGTTCTGCCGACCAACCCTAGTGGCCTGGTGAGCTGCCGTGCTACCGGCCCCCTATAGTGGCCTGGTGAGCTGCCGTGCTGCCGGCCATCTATAGTGGCCTGGTGAGCTGTCGTTCTGCCGACCACCTATAGTGGCCTGGTGAGCTGTCGTTCTGCCGGCCAACTATAGTGGCCTGGTGAGCTGTCGTGCTACCGGCCACCTATAGTGGCCTGGTGAGCTGTCGTGCTGCCGGCCACCCATAGTGGCCCTGTGAGCTGTCGTGCTACCGGCCACCTATATTCGCCTGGTGAGCTGTCGTGCTGCCGGCCACCTATAGTGGCCTGGTGAGCTGTCGATCTGCCGGCCACCTATGGTGGCCTGGTGAGCTGTCGTGCCGCCGGCCACCTATGGTGGCCTGGTGAGCTGTCGTGCTGCCGGCCACCTATAGTGGCCTGGTGAGCTGTCGTTCTGCCGGCCAACTATAGTGGCCTGGTGAGCTGTCGTGCTGCCAGCAACCTATAGTGGCCTGGTGAGCTGCCATGCTGCCGGCCACCTATAGTGGCCTGGTGAGCTGTCGTGCTGCCGGCCACCTAAAGTGCCCTGGTGAGCTGTCGTGCTGCCGGCCACCTATAGTGGCCTGGTGAGCTGTCGTGCTGCCAGCTACCTTTAGTGGCCTGATGAGCTGTCGTGCTGCCAGCCACCTTTAGTGGCCTGGTGAGCTGTCGTGCGGCCAGCCACCTTTAGTGGCCTAGTGAGCTGTCGTGCTGCCGGCCACCTATAGTGGCCTGGTGAGCTGTGGTGCTACCGGCCACCTATGGTGGCCTGGTGAGTTACCGTGCTGCCTGCCACCTATGGTGGCCTGGTGAGTTGTCGTTCTGCCGGCCACTTTTAGTGGCCTGGTGAGCTGTGGTGCTGCCGGCCACCTATGGTAACCTGGTGAGCTGTGGTTCTACCGGCCACCTATGGTGGCCTGGTGAGTTGTCGTGCTGCCTGCCACCTATGGTGGCCTGGTGAGCTGTGGTGCTGCCGGCCACCTATGGTGGCCTGGTGAGCTGTCGTGCTGCCGGCCACCTATAGTGGCCTGGTGAGCTGTCATGCTGCCGGCAACCTATAGTCGTCTGGTGAGCTGTCCTGCTCCCGCCACCTATAGTGGCCTGGTGAGCTGTCGTGCTGCCGGCCACCTATGGTGGCCTGGTGAGCTGTCGTGCCGCCGGCCACCTATAGTGGCCTGGTGAGCTGTGGTGCTACCGGCCACCTATGGTGGCCTGGTGAGTTGCCGTGCTGTCTGCCACCTATGGTGGCCTGGTGAGTTGTCGTTCTGCCGGCCACTTTTAGTGGCCTGGTGAGCTGTCATGCTGCCAGCAACCTATAGTGGCCTGGTGAGCTGCCATGCTGCCGGCCACCTATAGTGGCCTGGTGAACTGTCGTGCTGCCGGCCACCTATAGTGCCCTGGTGAGCTGTCGTGCTGCCGGCCACCTATAGTGGCCTGGTGAGCTGTCGTGCTGCCAGCCACCTTTAGTGGCCTGGTGAGCTGTCGTGCTGCCAGCCACCTTTAGTGGCCTGGTGAGCTGTCGTGCTGCCAGCCACCTTTAGTGGCCTGGTGAGCTGTCGTGCCGCCGGCCACCTATAGTGGCCTGGTGAGCTGTCGTGCTGCCGGCCACCTATGGTGGCCTGGTGAGCTGTGGTGCTACCGGCCACCTATGGTGGCCTGGTGAGTTGCCGTGCTGCCTGCCACCTATGGTGGCCTGGTGAGCTGTGGTGCTGCCGGCCACCTATGGTGGCCTGGTGAGCTGTCGTGCTGCCGGCCACCTATAGTGGCCTGGTGAGCTGTCATGCTGCCGGCAACCTATAGTCGTCTGGTGAGCTGTCCTGCTCCCGCCACCTATATTGGCCTGGTGTGCTGACGTGCTGCCGGCCACCTATGGCGGCCTGGTGAGCTGTGGTGCTACCGGCCACCTATGGTGGCCTGGTGAGTTGCCGTGCTGCCTGCCACCTATGGTGGCCTGTTGAGCTGTGGTGCTACCGGCCAGCTATGTTGGCCTGGTGAGCTGTCGTGGGGCCGGCCACCTATAGTGGCCTGGTGGGCTGTCGTTCTGCCGGCCAACTATAGTGGCCTGGTAGGCTGCCGTGCTACCGGCCCCCTATAGTGGCCTGGTGAGCTGCCCTTCTGCCGGCCACCTATAGTGACCTGGTGAGCTGTCATGCTGCCGGCAACCTATAGTCGTCTGGTGAGCTGTCCTGCTCCCGCCACCTATATTGGCCTGGTGAGCTGTCGTGCTGCCAGCCACCTTTGTGGCCTGGTGTGCTGACGTGCTGCCGGCCACCTATGGCGGCCTGGTGAGCTGTGGTGCTACCGGCCACCTATGGGGGCCTGGTGAGCTGTCATGCTGCCGGCAACCTATAGTCGTCTGGTGAGCTGTCCTGCTCCCGCCACCTATATTGGCCTGGTGAGTTGTCGTTCTGCCGGCCACTTTTAGTGGCCTGGTGAGCTGTCATGCTGCCAGCAACCTATAGTCGCCTGGTGAGCTGCCATGCTGCCGGCCACCTATAGTGGCCTGGTGAACTGTCGTGCTGCCGGCCACCTATAATGCCCTGGTGAGCTGTCGTGCTGCCGGCCACCTATAGTGGCCTGGTGAGCTGTCGTGCTGCCAGCCACCTTTAGTGGCCTGGTGAGCTGTGGTGCTACCGGCCACCTATGGTGTCCTGGTGAGTTGCCGTGCTGCCTGCCACCTATGGTGGCCTGGTGAGTTGTCGTTCTGCCGGCCACTTTTAGTGGCCTGGTGAGCTGTCATGCTGCCAGCAACCTATAGTGGCCTGGTGAGCTGCCATGCTGCCGGCCACCTATAGTGGCCTGGTGAACTGTCGTGCTGCCGGCCACCTATAGTGCCCTGCTGAGCTGTCATGCTGCCGGCCACCTATAGTCGTCTGGTGAGCTGTCCTGCTCCCGCCACCTATATTGGCCTGGTGAGCTGTCGTTCTGCCGGCCAACCCTAGTGGCCTGGTGAGCTGCCGTGCTACCGGCCCCCTATAGGGGCCTGGTGAGCTGCCGTGCTGCCGGCCATCTATAGTGGCCTGGTGAGCTGTCGTGCTACCGGCCACCTATAGTGGCCTGGTGAGCTGTCGTGCTGCCGGCCACCCATAGTGGCCCTGTGAGCTGTCTTGCTACCGGCCACCTATAGTGGCCTGGTGAGCTGTCGTGCTGCCAGCCACCTTTAGTGGCCTGGTGATCTGTCGTGCTGCCAGCCACCTTTAGTGGCCTGGTGAGCTGTCGTGCGGCCAGCCACCTTTAGTGGCCTAGTGAGCTGTCGTGCTGCCGGCCACCTATAGTGGCCTGGTGAGCTGTGGTGCTACCGGCCACCTATGGTGGCCTGGTGAGTTACCGTGCTGCCTGCCACCTATGGTGGCCTGGTGAGTTGTCGTTCTGCCGGCCACTTTTAGTGGCCTGGTGAGCTGTCGTGCTGCCGGCCACCTATGGTGGCCTGGTGAGCTGTGGTTCTACCGGCCACCTATGGTGGCCTGGTGAGTTGCCGTGCTGCCTGCCACCTATGGTGGCCTGGTGAGCTGTGGCGCTGCCGGCCACCTATGGTGGCCTGGTGAGCTGTCGTGCTGCCGGCCACCTATAGTGGCCTGGTGAGCTGTCATGCTGCCGGCAACCTATAGTCGTCTGGTGAGCTGTCCTGCTCCCGCCACCTATAGTGGCCTGGTGAGCTGTCGTGCTGCCGGCCACCTATGGTGGCCTGGTGAGCTGTCGTGCCGCCGGCCACCTATGGTGGCCTGGTGAGCTGTCGTGCTGCCGGCCACCTATAGTGGCCTGGTGAGCTGTGGTGCTACCGGCCACCTATGGTGGCCTGGTGAGTTGCCGTGCTGTCTGCCACCTATGGTGGCCTGGTGAGTTGTCGTTCTGCCGGCCACTTTTAGTGGCCTGGTGAGCTGTCATGCTGCCAGCAACCTATAGTGGCCTGGTGAGCTGCCATGCTGCCGGCCACCTATAGTGGCCTGGTGAACTGTCGTGCTGCCGGCCACCTATAGTGCCCTGGTGAGCTGTCGTGCTGCCGGCCACCTATAGTGGCCTGGTGAGCTGTCGTGCTGCCAGCCACCTTTAGTGGCCTGGTGAGCTGTCGTGCTGCCAGCCACCTTTAGTGGCCTGGTGAGCTGTCGTGCCGCCGGCCACCTATAGTGGCCTGGTGAGCTGTCGTACTGCCGGCCACCTATAGTGGCCTGGTGAGCTGTGGTGCTACCGGCCACCTTTGGTGGCCTGGTGAGTTGCCGTGCTGCCTGCCACCTATGGTGGCCTGGTGAGTTGTCGTTCTGCCGGCCACTTTTAGTGGCCTGGTGAGCTGTCGTGCTGCCGGCCACCTATGGTGGCCTGGTGAGCTGTGGTGCTACCGGCCACCTATGGTGGCCTGGTGAGTTGCCGTGCTGCCTGCCACCTATGGTGGCCTGGTGAGCTGTGGTGCTGCCGGCCACCTATGGTGGCCTGGTGAGCTGTCGTGCTGCCGGCCACCTATAGTGGCCTGGTGAGCTGTCATGCTGCCGGCAACCTATAGTCGTCTGGTGAGCTGTCCTGCTCCCGCCACCTATATTGGCCTGGTGAGCTGTCGTGCCGCCGGCCACCTATAGTGGCCTGGTGAGCTGTCGTACTGCCGGCCACCTATAGTGGCCTGGTGAGCTGTGGTGCTACCGGCCACCTTTGGTGGCCTGGTGAGTTGCCGTGCTGCCTGCCACCTATGGTGGCCTGGTGAGTTGTCGTTCTGCCGGCCACTTTTAGTGGCCTGGTGAGCTGTCGTGCTGCCGGCCACCTATGGTGGCCTGGTGAGCTGTGGTGCTACCGGCCACCTATGGTGGCCTGGTGAGTTGCCGTGCTGCCTGCCACCTATGGTGGCCTGGTGAGCTGTGGTGCTGCCGGCCACCTATGGTGACCTGGTGAGCTGTCGTGCTGCCGGCCACCTATAGTGGCCTGGTGAGCTGTCGTGCTGCCGGCCACCTATGGTGGCCTGGTGAGCTGTGGTGCTACCGGCCACCTATGGTGGCCTGGTGAGTTGCCGTGCTGCCTGCCACCTATGGTGGCCTGGTGAGCTGTGGTGCTGCCGGCCACCTATGGTGGCCTGGTGAGCTGTCGTGCTGCCTGCCACCTATGGTGGCCTGGTGAGTTGTCGTTCTGCCGGCCACTTTTAGTGGCCTGGTGAGCTGTAGTGCTGCCGGCCACCTATGGTGGCCTGGTGAGCTGTGGTGCTACCGGCCACCTATGGTGGCCTGGTGAGTTGCCGTGCTTGCTGCCACCTATGGTGGCCTGGTGAGCTGTGGTGCTGCCGGCCACCTATGGTGGCCTGGTGAGCTGTCGTGCTGCCAGCCACCTTTGTGGCCTGGTGTGCTGACGTGCTGCCGGCCACCTATGGCGGCCTGGTGAGCTGTGGTGCTACCGGCCACCTATGGTGGCCTGGTGAGTTGCCGTGCTGCCTGCCACCTATGGTGGCCTGTTGAGCTGTGGTGCTACCGGCCAGCTATGGTGGCCTGGTGAGCTGTCGTGGGGCCGGCCACCTATAGTGGCCTGGTGAGCTGTCGTTCTGCCGGCCAACTATAGTGGCCTGGAAGGCTGCCGTGCTACCGGCCCCCTATAGTGGCCTGGTGAGCTGCCCTTCTGCCGGCCACCTATAGTGACCTGGTGAGCTGTCATGCTGCCGGCAACCTATAGTCGTCTGGTGAGCTGTCCTGCTCCCGCCACCTATATTGGCCTGGTGAGCTGTCGTGCTGCCAGCCACCTTTGTGGCCTGGTGTGCTGACGTGCTGTCGGCCACCTATGGCGGCCTGGTGAGCTGTGGTGCTACCGGCCACCTATGGTGGCCTGGTGAGCTGTCATGCTGCCGTCAACCTATAGTCGTCTGGTGAGCTGTCCTGCTCCCGCCACCTATATTGGCCTGGTGAGTTGTCGTTCTGCCGGCCACTTTTAGTGGCCTGGTGAGCTGTCATGCTGCCAGCAACCTATAGTGGCCTGGTGAGCTGCCATGCTGCCGGCCACCTATAGTGGCCTGGTGAGCTGTCGTGCTGCCGGCCACCCATAGTGGCCCTGTGAGCTGTCGTGCTACCGGCCACCTATAGTGGCCTGGTGAGCTGTCGTGCTGCCAGCCACCTTTAGTGGCCTGGTGAGCTGTCGTGCTGCCAGCCACCTTTAGTGGCCTGGTGAGCTGTCGTGCGGCCAGCCACCTTTAGTGGCCTAGTGAGCTGTCGTGCTGCCGGCCACCTATAGTGGCCTGGTGAGCTGTGGTGCTACCGGCCACCTATGGTGGCCTGGTGAGTTACCGTGCTGCCTGCCACCTATGGTGGCCTGGTGAGTTGTCGTTCTGCCGGCCACTTTTAGTGGCCTGGTGAGCTGTCGTGCTGCCGGCCACCTATGGAGGCCTGGTGAGCTGTGGTTCTACCGGCCACCTATGGTGGCCTGGTGAGTTGCCGTGCTGCCTGCCACCTATGGTGGCCTGGTGAGCTGTGGCGCTGCCGGCCACCTATGGTGGCCTGGGGAGCTGTCGTGCTGCCGGCCACCTATAGTGGCCTGGTGAGCTGTCGTGCTGCCGGCCACCTAAAGTGCCCTGGTGAGCTGTCGTGCTGCCGGCCACCTATAGTGGCCTGGTGAGCTGTGGTGCTACCGGCCACCTATGGTGGCCTGGTGAGTTGCCGTGCTGCCTGCCACCTATGGTGGCCTGGTGAGCTGTGGTGCTGCCTGCCACCTATGGTGGCCTGGTGAGTTGTCGTTCTGCCGGCCACTTTTAGTGGCCTGGTGAGCTGTCGTGCTGCCGGCCACCTATGGTGGCCTGGTGAGCTGTGGTTCTACCGGCCACCTATGGTGGCCTGGTGAGTTGCCGTGCTGCCTGCCACCTATGGTGGCCTGGTGAGCTGTGGTGCTGCCGGCCACCTATGGTGGCCTGGTGAGCTGTCGTGCTGCCGGCCACCTATAGTGGCCTGGTGAGCTGTCATGCTGCCGGCAACCTATAGTCGTCTGGTGAGCTGTCCTGCTCCCGCCACCTATAGTGGCCTGGTGAGCTGTCATGCTGCCGGCAACCTATAGCCGTCTGGTGAGCTGTCCTGCTCCCGCCACCTATAGTGGCCTGGTGAGCTGTCGTGCTGCCGGCCACCTATGGTGGCCTGGTGAGCTGTCGTGCCGCCGGCCACCTATGGTGGCCTGGTGAGCTGTCGTGCTGCCGGCCACCTATGCTGCCGGCAACCTATAGTCGTCTGGTGAGCTGTCCTGCTCCCGCCACCTATAGTGGCCTGGTGAGCTGTCATGCTGCCGGCAACCTATAGTCGTCTGGTGAGCTGTCCTGCTCCCGCCACCTATAGTGGCCTGGTGAGCTGTCGTGCTGCCAGCCACCTTTGTGGCCTGGTGTGCTGACGTGCTGCCGGCCACCTATGGCGGCCTGGTGAGCTGTGGTGCTACCGGCCACCTATGGTGGCCTGGTGAGTTGCCGTGCTGCCTGCCACCTATGGTGGCCTGTTGAGCTGTGGTGCTACCGGCCAGCTATGGTGGCCTGGTGAGCTGTCGCGGGGCCGGCCACCTATAGTGGCCTGGTGAGCTGTCGTTCTGCCGGCCAACTATAGTGGCCTGGTAGGCTGCCGTGCTACCGGCCCCCTATAGTGGCCTGGTGAGCTGCCCTTCTGCCGGCCACCTATAGTGACCTGGTGAGCTGTCATGCTGCCGGCAACCTATAGTCGTCTGGTGAGCTGTCCTGCTCCCGCCACCTATATTGGCCTGGTGAGCTGTCGTGCTGCCAGCCACCTTTGTGGCCTGGTGTGCTGACGTGCTGCCGGCCACCTATGGCGGCCTGGTGAGCTGTGGTGCTACCGGCCACCTATGGTGGCCTGGTGAGCTGTGATGCTGCCGGCAACCTATAGTCGTCTGGTGAGCTGTCCTGCTCCCGCCACCTATATTGGCCTGGTGAGTTGTCGTTCTGCCGGCCACTTTTAGTGGCCTGGTGAGCTGTCATGCTGCCAGCAACCTATAGTGGCCTGGTGAGCTGCCATGCTGCCGGCCACTTATAGTGGCCTGGTGAACTGTCGTGCTGCCGGCCACCTATAATGCCCTGGTGAGCTGTCGTGCTGCCGGCCACCTATAGTGGCCCGGTGAGCTGTCGTGCTGCCAGCCACCTTTAGTGGCCTGGTGAGCTGTGGTGCTACCGGCCACCTATGGTGGCCTGGTGAGTTGCCGTGCTGCCTGCCACCTATGGTGGCCTGGTGAGTTGTCGTTCTGCCGGCCACTTTTAGTGGCCTGGTGAGCTGTCATGCTGCCAGCAACCTATAGTGGCCTGGTGAGCTGCCATGCTGCCGGCCACCTATAGTGGCCTGGTGAACTGTCGTGCTGCCGGCCACCTATAGTGCCCTGCTGAGCTGTCATGCTGCCGGCCACCTATAGTCGTCTGGTGAGCTGTCCTGCTCCCGCCACCTATATTGGCCTGGTGAGCTGTCGTTCTGCCGGCCAACCCTAGTGGCCTGGTGAGCTGCCGTGCTACCGGCCCCCTATAGGGGCCTGGTGAGCTGCCGTGCTGCCAGCCATCTATAGTGGCCTGGTGAGCTGTCGTTCTGCCGACCACCTATAGTGGCCTGGTAAGCTGTCGTTCTGCCGGCCAACTATAGTGGCCTGGTGAGCTGTCGTGCTACCGGCCACCTATAGTGGCCTGGTGAGCTGTCGTGCTGCCGGCCACCCATAGTGGCCCTGTGAGCTGTCGTGCTACCGGCCACCTATAGTGGCCTGGTGAGCTGTCGTGCTGCCAGCCACCTTTAGTGGCCTGGTGAGCTGTCGTGCTGCCAGCCACCTTTAGTGGCCTGGTGAGCTGTCGTGCGGCCAGCCACCTTTAGTGGCCTAGTGAGCTGTCGTGCTGCCGGCCACCTATAGTGGCCTGGTGAGCTGTGGTGCTACCGGCCACCTATGGTGGCCTGGTGAGTAACCGTGCTGCCTGCCCCCTATGGTGGCCTGGTGAGTTGTCGTTCTGCCGGCCACTTTTAGTGGCCTGGTGAGCTGTCGTGCTGCCGGCCACCTATGGTGGCCTGGTGAGCTGTGGTTCTACAGGCCACCTATGGTGGCCTGGTGAGTTGCCGTGCTGCCTGCCACCTATGGTGGCCTGGTGAGCTGTGGCGCTGCCGGCCACCTATGGTGGCCTGGTGAGCTGTCGTGCTGCCGGCCACCTATAGTGGCCTGGTGAGCTGTCATGCTGCCGGCAACCTATAGTCGTCTGGTGAGCTGTCCTGCTCCCGCCACCTATAGTGGCCTGGTGAGCTGTCGTGCTGCCGGCCACCTATGGTGGCCTGGTGAGCTGTCGTGCCGCCGGCCACCTATGGTGGCCTGGTGAGCTGTCGTGCTGCCGGCCACCTATAGTGGCCTGGTGAGCTGTGGTGCTACCGGCCACCTATGGTGGCCTGGTGAGTTGCCGTGCTGTCTGCCACCTATGGTGGCCTAGTGAGTTGTCGTTCTGCCGGCCACTTTTAGTGGCCTGGTGAGCTGTCATGCTGCCAGCAACCTATAGTGGCCTGGTGAGCTGCCATGCTGCCGGCCACCTATAGTGGCCTGGTGAACTGTCGTGCTGCCGGCCACCTATAGTGCCCTGGTGAGCTGTCGTGCTGCCGGCCACCTATAGTGGCCTGGTGAGCTGTCGTGCTGCCAGCCACCTTTAGTGGCCTGGTGAGCTGTCGTGCTGCCAGCCACCTTTAGTGGCCTGGTGAGCTGTCGTGCCGCCGGCCACCTATAGTGGCCTGGTGAGCTGTCGTACTGCCGGCCACCTATAGTGGCCTGGTGAGCTGTGGTGCTACCGGCCACCTTTGGTGGCCTGGTGAGTTGCCGTGCTGCCTGCCACCTATGGTGGCCTGGTGAGTTGTCGTTCTGCCGGCCACTTTTAGTGGCCTGGTGAGCTGTCGTGGTGCCGGCCACCTATGGTGGCCTGGTGAGCTGTGGTGCTACCGGCCACCTATGTTGTCCTGGTGAGTTGCCGTGCTGCCTGCCACCTATGGTGGCCTGGTGAGCTGTGGTGCTGCCGGCCACCTATGGTGGCCTGGTGAGCTGTCGTGCTGCCGGCCACCTATAGTGGCCTGGTGAGCTGTCATGCTGCCGGCAACCTATAGTCGTCTGGTGAGCTGTCCTGCTCCCGCCACCTATATTGGCCTGGTGAGCTGTCGTGCTGCCAGCCACCTTTGTGGCCTGGTGTGCTGACGTGCTGCCGGCCACCTATGGCGGCCTGGTGAGCTGTGGTGCTACCGGCCACCTATGGTGGCCTGGTGAGTTGCCGTGCTGCCTGCCACCTATGGTGGCCTGTTGAGCTGTGGTGCTACCGGCCAGCTATGGTGGCCTGGTGAGCTGTCGTGGGGCCGGCCACCTATAGTGGCCTGGTGAGCTGTCGTTCTGCCGGCCAACTATAGTGGCCTGGTAGGCTGCCGTGCTACCGGCCCCCTATAGTGGCCTGGTGAGCTGCCCTTCTGCCGGCCACCTATAGTGACCTGGTGAGCTGTCATGCTGCCGGCAACCTATAGTCGTCTGGTGAGCTGTCCTGCTCCCGCCACCTATATTGGCCTGGTGAGCTGTCGTGCTGCCAGCCACCTTTGTGGCCTGGTGTGCTGACGTGCTGCCGGCCACCTATGGCGGCCTGGTGAGCTGTGGTGCTACCGGCCACCTATGGTGGCCTGGTGAGCTGTCATGCTGCCGGCAACCTATAGTCGTCTGGTGAGCTGTCCTGCTCCCGCCACCTATATTGGCCTGGTGAGTTGTCGTTCTGCCGGCCACTTTTAGTGGCCTGGTGAGCTGTCGTGCTGCCGGCCACCTATAGTGGCCTGGTGAGCTGTCATGCTGCCGGCAACCTATAGTCGTCTGGTGAGCTGTCCTGCTCCCGCCACCTATAGTGGCCTGGTGAGCTGTCGTGCTGCCGGCCACCTATGGTGGCCTGGTGAGCTGTCGTGCCGCCGGCCACCTATGGTGGCCTGGTGAGCTGTCGTGCTGCCGGCCACCTATGGTGGCCTGGTGAGCTGTCGTGCTGCCGGCCACCTATAGTGGCCTGGTGAGCTGTGGTGCTTCCGGCCACCTATGGTGGCCGGGTGAGTTGCCGTGCTGTCTGCCACCTATGGTGGCCTGGTGAGTTGTCGTTCTGCCGGCCACTTTTAGTGGCCTTGTGAGCTGTCATGCTGCCAGCAACCTATAGTGGCCTGGTGAGCTGCCATGCTGCCGGCCACCTATAGTGGCCTGGTGAACTGTCGTGCTGCCGGCCACCTATAGTGCCCTGGTGAGCTGTCGTGCTGCCGGCCACCTATAGTGGCCTGGTGAGCTGTCGTGCTGCCAGCCACCTTTAGTGGCCTGGTGAGCTGTCGTGCTGCCAGCCACCTTTAGTGGCCTGGTGAGCTGTGGTGCTACCGGCCACCTATGGTGGCCTGGTGAGTTGCCGTGCTGCCTGCCACCTATGGTGGCCTGGTGAGTTGTAGTTCTGCCGGCCACTTTTAGTGGCCTGGTGAGCTGTCATGCTGCCAGCAACCTATAGTGGCCTGGTGAGCTGCCATGCTGCCGGCCACCTATAATGGCCTGGTGAGCTGTCGTGCTACCGGCCACCTATAGTGGCCTGGTGAGCTGTCGTGCTGCCGGCCACCCATAGTGGCCCTGTGAGCTGTCGTGCTACCGGCCACCTATAGTGGCCTGGTGAGCTGTCGTGCTGCCAGCCACCTTTAGTGGCCTGGTGAGCTGTCGTGCTGCCAGCCACCTTTAGTGGCCTGGTGAGCTGTCGTGCGGCCAGCCACCTTTAGTGGCCTAGTGAGCTGTCGTGCTGCCGGCCACCTATAGTGGCCTGGTGAGCTGTGGTGCTACCGGCCACCTATGGTGGCCTGGTGAGTAACCGTGCTGCCTGCCCCCTATGGTGGCCTGGTGAGTTGTCGTTCTGCCGGCCACTTTTAGTGGCCTGGTGAGCTGTCGTGCTGCCGGCCACCTATGGTGGCCTGGTGAGCTGTGGTTCTACAGGCCACCTATGGTGGCCTGGTGAGTTGCCGTGCTGCCTGCCACCTATGGTGGCCTGGTGAGCTGTGGCGCTGCCGGCCACCTATGGTGGCCTGGTGAGCTGTCGTGCTGCCGGCCACCTATAGTGGCCTGGTGAGCTGTCATGCTGCCGGCAACCTATAGTCGTCTGGTGAGCTGTCCTGCTCCCGCCACCTATAGTGGCCTGGTGAGCTGTCGTGCTGCCGGCCACCTATGGTGGCCTGGTGAGCTGTCGTGCCGCCGGCCACCTATGGTGGCCTGGTGAGCTGTCGTGCTGCCGGCCACCTATAGTGGCCTGGTGAGCTGTGGTGCTACCGGCCACCTATGGTGGCTTGGTGAGTTGCCGTGCTGTCTGCCACCTATGGTGGCCTGGTGAGTTGTCGTTCTGCCGGCCAACTATAGTGGCCTGGTAGGCTGCCGTGCTACCGGCCCCCTATAGTGGCCTGGTGAGCTGCCCTTCTGCCGGCCACCTATAGTGACCTGGTGAGCTGTCATGCTGCCGGCAACCTATAGTCGTCTGGTGAGCTGTCCTGCTCCCGCCACCTATATTGGCCTGGTGAGCTGTCGTGCTGCCAGCCACCTTTGTGGCCTGGTGTGCTGACGTGCTGCCGGCCACCTATGGCGGCCTGGTGAGCTGTGGTGCTACCGGCCACCTATGGTGGCCTGGTGAGCTGTCATGCTGCCGGCAACCTATAGTCGTCTGGTGAGCTGTCCTGCTCCCGCCACCTATATTGGCCTGGTGAGTTGTCGTTCTGCCGGCCACTTTTAGTGGCCTGGTGAGCTGTCATGCTGCCAGCAACCTATAGTGGCCTGGTGAGCTGCCATGCTGCCGGCCACCTATAGTGGCCTGGTGAACTGTCGTGCTGCCGGCCACCTATAGTGCCCTGGTGAGCTGTCGTGCTGCCGGCCACCTATAGTGGCCTGGTGAGCTGTCGTGCTGCCAGCCACCTTTAGTGGCCTGGTGAGCTGTGGTGCTACCGGCCACCTATGGTGGCCTGGTGAGTTGCCGTGCTGCCTGCCACCTATGGTGGCCTGGTGAGTTGTAGTTCTGCCGGCCACTTTTAGTGGCCTGGTGAGCTGTCATGCTGCCAGCAACCTATAGTGGCCTGGTGAGCTGCCATGCTGCCGGCCACCTATAGTGGCCTGGTGAACTGTCGTGCTGCCGGCCACCTATAGTGCCCTGCTGAGCTGTCATGCTGCCGGCCACCTATAGTCGTCTGGTGAGCTGTCCTGCTCCCGCCACCTATATTGGCCTGGTGAGCTGTCGTTCTGCCGGCCAACCCTAGTGGCCTGGTGAGCTGCCGTGCTACCGGCCCCCTATAGTGGCCTGGTGAGCTGCCCTGCTGCCGGCCATCTATAGTGGCCTGGTGAGCTGTCGTTCTGCCGACCACCTATAGTGGCCTGGTGAGCTGTCGTTCTGCCGGCCAACTATAGTGGCCTGGTGAGCTGTCGTGCTACCGGCCACCTATAGTGGCCTGGTGAGCTGTCGTGCTGCCGGCCACCCATAGTGGCCCTGTGAGCTGTCGTGCTACCGGCCACCTATATTCGCCTGGTGAGCTGTCGTGCTGCCGGCCACCTATAGTGGCCTGGTGAGCTGTCGTGCTGCCGGCCACCTATAGTGGCCCTGTGAGCTGACGTGCTACCGGCCACCTATAGTGGCCTGGTGAGCTGTCGTGCTGCCGGCCACCTATAGTGGCCCTGTGAGCTGTGGTGCTACCGGCCACCTATGGTGGCCTGGTGAGTTGCCGTGCTGCCTGCCACCTATGGTGGCCTGGTGAGTTGTCGTTCTGCCGGCCACTTTTAGTGGCCTGGTGAGCTGTCATGCTGCCAGCAACCTATAGTGGCCTGGTGAGCTGCCATGCTGCCGGCCACCTATAGTGGCCTGGTGAACTGTCGTGCTGCCGGCCACCTATAGTGGCCTGGTGAGCTGTCGTGCTGCCGGCCACCTATAGTGGCCTGGTGAGCTATCGTGCTGCCAGCCACCTTTAGTGGCCTGGTGAGCTGTCGTGCTGCCAGCCACCTTTAGTGGCCTGGTGAGCTGTCGTGCCGCCGGCCACCTATAGTGGCCTGGTGAGCTGTGGTGCTACCGGCCACCTATGGTGGCCTGGTGAGTTGCCGTGCTGCCTGCCACCTATGGTGGCCTGTAGAGCTGGGGAGCTGCCGGCCACCTATGGTGGCCTGGTGAGCTGTCGTGCTGCCGGCCACCTATAGTGGCCTGGTGAGCTGTCGTTCTGCCGGCCACCTATAGTGGCCTGGTGAGCTGTCGTTCTGCCGGCCAACTATAGGGGCCTGGTGAGCTGTCATGTTGCCGGCCACCTATAGTGGCCTGGTGAGCTGTCGTGCTGCCGGCCACCTATGGTGGCCTGGTGAGCTGTTGTGCCGCCGGCCACCTATGGTGGCCTGGTGAGCTGTCGTGCTGCCGGCCACCTATAGTGGCCTGGTGAGCTGTCGTTCTGCCGGCCAACTATAGTGGCCTGGTGAGCTGTCGTGCTGCCAGCAACCTATAGTGGCCTGGTGAGCTGCCATGCTGCCGGCCACCTATAGTGGCCTGGTGAGCTGTCGTGCTGCTGGCCACCTAAAGTGCCCTGGTGAGCTGTCGTGCTGCCGGCCACCTATAGTGGCCTGGCGAGCTATCGTGCTGCCAGCCACCTTTAGTGGCCTGGTGAGCTGTCGTGCTGCCGGCCACATTTAGTGGCCTGCTGCCGGCCACCTATAGTGGCCTGGTGAGCTGTGGTGCTGCCGGCCACCTATGGTGGCCTGGTGAGTTGCCGTGCTGCCTGCCACCTTTGGTGGCCTGGTGAGTTGCCGTGCTGCCTGCCACCTATGGTGGCCTGGTGAGCTGTCGTGCTGCCGGCCACCTATAGTGGCCTGGTGAGCTGTGGTGCTGCCGGCCACCTATAGTGGCCTGCTGAGCTGTCATGCTGCCAGCAACCTATAGTGGCCTGGTGAGCTGCCATGCTGCCGGCCACCTATAGTGGCCTGGTGAACTGTCGTGCTGCCGGCCACCTATAGTGCCCTGGTGAGCTGTCCTGCTGCCGGCCACCTATAGTGGCCTGGTGAGCTGTCGTGCTGCCAGCCACCTTTAGTGGCCTGGTGAGCTGTCGTGCTGCCAGCCACCTTTAGTGGCCTGGTGAGCTGTCGTGCCGCCGGCCACCTATAGTGGCCTGGTGAGCTGTCGTGCCGCCGGCCACCTATAGTGGCCTGGTGAGCTGTGGTGCTACCGGCCACCTATGGTGGCCTGGTGAGTTGCCGTGCTGCCGGCCAACTATAGTGGCCTGGTGAGCTGTCGTTCTGCCAGCCAACTATAGTGGTCTGGTGAGCTGCCGTGCTGCCGGCCACCTATAGTGGCCCGGTGAGCTGTCGTGCTACCGGCCACCTATAGTGGCCTGGTGAGCTGTCGTGCTGCCGGCCACCCATAGTGGCCCTGTGAGCTGTCGTGCTACCGGCCACCTATATTCGCCTGGTGAGCTGTCGTGCTGCCGGCCACCTATAGTGGTCTGGTGAGCTGTCGTGCTGCCGGCCACCTATAGTGGCCCTGTGAGCTGACGTGCTACCGGCCACCTATATTGGCCTGGTGAGCTGTCGTGCTGCCGGCCACCTATAGTGGCCTGGTGAGCTGTCGTTCTGCCAGCCAACTATAGTGGTCTGGTGAGCTGCCGTGCTGCCGGCCACCTATAGTGGCCCGGTGAGCTGTCGTGCTACCGGCCACCTATAGCGGCCTGGTGAGCTGTCGTGCTGCCGGCCACCCATAGTGGCCCTGTGTGCTGTCGTGCTACCGGCCACCTATATTCGCCTGGTGAGCTGTCATGCTGCCGGCCACCTATAGTCGTCTGGTGAGCTGTCGTGCTCCCGCCACCTATAGCGGCCTGGTGAGCTGTCGTGCTGCCAGCCACCTTTAGTGGCCTGGTGAGCTGTCGTGCTGCCAGCCACCTTTAGTGGCCTGGTGAGCTGTCGTGCTGCCGGCCACCTATAATGGCCTGGTGAGCTGTGGTGCTACCGGCCACCTATGGTGGCCTGGTGAGTTGCCGTGCAGCCTGCCACCTATGGTGGCCTGGTGAGCTGTCGTGCTGCCGGCCACCTATAGTGGCCTGGTGAGCTGTGGAGCTGCCGGCCACCTATGGTGGCCTGGTGAGCTGTCGTGCTTCCGGCCGCCTATAGTGGCCTGGTGAGCTGTCGTGCTGCCAGCCACCTTTAGTGGCCTGGTGATCTGTCGTGCTGCCAGCCACCTTTAGTGGCCTGGTGAGCTGTCGTGCGGCCAGCCACCTTTAGTGGCCTAGTGAGCTGTCGTGCTGCCGGCCACCTATAGTGGCCTGGTGAGCTGTGGTGCTACCGGCCACCTATGGTGGCCTGGTGAGTTACCGTGCTGCCTGCCACCTATGGTGGCCTGGTGAGTTGTCGTTCTGCCGGCCACTTTTAGTGGCCTGGTGAGCTGTCGTGCTGCCGGCCACCTATGGTGGCCTGGTGAGCTGTGGTTCTACCGGCCACCTATGGTGGCCTGGTGAGTTGCCGTGCTGCCTGCCACCTATGGTGGCCTGGTGAGCTGTGGCGCTGCCGGCCACCTATGGTGGCCTGGTGAGCTGTCGTGCTGCCGGCCACCTATAGTGGCCTGGTGAGCTGTCATGCTGCCGGCAACCTATAGTCGTCTGGTGAGCTGTCCTGCTCCCGCCACCTATAGTGGCCTGGTGAGCTGTCGTGCTGCCGGCCACCTATGGTGGCCTGGTGAGCTGTCGTGCCGCCGGCCACCTATGGTGGCCTGGTGAGCTGTCGTGCTGCCGGCCACCTATAGTGGCCTGGTGAGCTGTGGTGCTACCGGCCACCTATGGTGGCCTGGTGAGTTGCCGTGCTGTCTGCCACCTATGGTGGCCTGGTGAGTTGTCGTTCTGCCGGCCACTTTTAGTGGCCTGGTGAGCTGTCATGCTGCCAGCAACCTATAGTGGCCTGGTGAGCTGCCATGCTGCCGGCCACCTATAGTGGCCTGGTGAACTGTCGTGCTGCCGGCCACCTATAGTGCCCTGGTGAGCTGTCGTGCTGCCGGCCACCTATAGTGGCCTGGTGAGCTGTCGTGCTGCCAGCCACCTTTAGTGGCCTGGTGAGCTGTCGTGCTGCCAGCCACCTTTAGTGGCCTGGTGAGCTGTCGTGCCGCCGGCCACCTATAGTGGCCTGGTGAGCTGTCGTACTGCCGGCCACCTATAGTGGCCTGGTGAGCTGTGGTGCTACCGGCCACCTTTGGTGGCCTGGTGAGTTGCCGTGCTGCCTGCCACCTATGGTGGCCTGGTGAGTTGTCGTTCTGCCGGCCACTTTTAGTGGCCTGGTGAGCTGTCGTGCTGCCGGCCACCTATGGTGGCCTTGTGAGCTGTGGTGCTACCGGCCACCTATGGTGGCCTGGTGAGTTGCCGTGCTGCCTGCCACCTATGGTGGCCTGGTGAGCTGTGGTGCTGCCGGCCACCTATGGTGGCCTGGTGAGCTGTCGTGCTGCCGGCCACCTATAGTGGCCTGGTGAGCTGTCATGCTGCCGGCAACCTATAGTCGTCTGGTGAGCTGTCCTGCTCCCGCCACCTATATTGGCCTGGTGAGCTGTCGTGCCGCCGGCCACCTATAGTGGCCTGGTGAGCTGTCGTACTGCCGGCCACCTATAGTGGCCTGGTGAGCTGTGGTGCTACCGGCCACCTTTGGTGGCCTGGTGAGTTGCCGTGCTGCCTGCCACCTATGGTGGCCTGGTGAGTTGTCGTTCTGCCGGCCACTTTTAGTGGCCTGGTGAGCTGTCGTGCTGCCGGCCACCTATGGTGGCCTGGTGAGCTGTGGTGCTACCGGCCACCTATGGTGGCCTGGTGAGTTGCCGTGCTGCCTGCCACCTATGGTGGCCTGGTGAGCTGTGGTGCTGCCGGCCACCTATGGTGACCTGGTGAGCTGTCGTGCTGCCGGCCACCTATAGTGGCCTGGTGAGCTGTCGTGCTGCCGGCCACCTATGGTGGCCTGGTGAGCTGTGGTGCTACCGGCCACCTATGGTGGCCTGGTGAGTTGCCGTGCTGCCTGCCACCTATGGTGGCCTGGTGAGCTGTGGTGCTGCCGGCCACCTATGGTGGCCTGGTGAGCTGTCGTGCTGCCTGCCACCTATGGTGGCCTGGTGAGTTGTCGTTCTGCCGGCCACTTTTAGTGGCCTGGTGAGCTGTAGTGCTGCCGGCCACCTATGGTGGCCTGGTGAGCTGTGGTGCTACCGGCCACCTATGGTGGCCTGGTGAGTTGCCGTGCTGCCTGCCACCTATGGTGGCCTGGTGAGCTGTGGTGCTGCCGGCCACCTATGGTGGCCTGGTGAGCTGTCGTGCTGCCAGCCACCTTTGTGGCCTGGTGTGCTGACGTGCTGCCGGCCACCTATGGCGGCCTGGTGAGCTGTGGTGCTACCGGCCACCTATGGTGGCCTGGTGAGTTGCCGTGCTGCCTGCCACCTATGGTGGCCTGTTGAGCTGTGGTGCTACCGGCCAGCTATGGTGGCCTGGTGAGCTGTCGTGGGGCCGGCCACCTATAGTGGCCTGGTGAGCTGTCGTTCTGCCGGCCAACTATAGTGGCCTGGAAGGCTGCCGTGCTACCGGCCCCCTATAGTGGCCTGGTGAGCTGCCCTTCTGCCGGCCACCTATAGTGACCTGGTGAGCTGTCATGCTGCCGGCAACCTATAGTCGTCTGGTGAGCTGTCCTGCTCCCGCCACCTATATTGGCCTGGTGAGCTGTCGTGCTGCCAGCCACCTTTGTGGCCTGGTGTGCTGACGTGCTGTCGGCCACCTATGGCGGCCTGGTGAGCTGTGGTGCTACCGGCCACCTATGGTGGCCTGGTGAGCTGTCATGCTGCCGGCAACCTATAGTCGTCTGGTGAGCTGTCCTGCTCCCGCCACCTATATTGGCCTGGTGAGTTGTCGTTCTACCGGCCACTTTTAGTGGCCTGGTGAGCTGTCATGCTGCCAGCAACCTATAGTGGCCTGGTGAGCTGCCATGCTGCCGGCCACCTATAGTGGCCTGGTGAGCTGTCGTGCTGCCGGCCACCCATAGTGGCCCTGTGAGCTGTCGTGCTACCGGCCACCTATAGTGGCCTGGTGAGCTGTCGTGCTGCCAGCCACCTTTAGTGGCCTGGTGAGCTGTCGTGCTGCCAGCCACCTTTAGTGGCCTGGTGAGCTGTCGTGCGGCCAGCCACCTTTAGTGGCCTAGTGAGCTGTCGTGCTGCCGGCCACCTATAGTGGCCTGGTGAGCTGTGGTGCTACCGGCCACCTATGGTGGCCTGGTGAGTTACCGTGCTGCCTGCCACCTATGGTGGCCTGGTGAGTTGTCGTTCTGCCGGCCACTTTTAGTGGCCTGGTGAGCTGTCGTGCTGCCGGCCACCTATGGAGGCCTGGTGAGCTGTGGTTCTACCGGCCACCTATGGTGGCCTGGTGAGTTGCCGTGCTGCCTGCCACCTATGGTGGCCTGGTGAGCTGTGGCGCTGCCGGCCACCTATGGTGGCCTGGGGAGCTGTCGTGCTGCCGGCCACCTATAGTGGCCTGGTGAGCTGTCGTGCTGCCGGCCACCTAAAGTGCCCTGGTGAGCTGTCGTGCTGCCGGCCACCTATAGTGGCCTGGTGAGCTGTGGTGCTACCGGCCACCTATGGTGGCCTGGTGAGTTGCCGTGCTGCCTGCCACCTATGGTGGCCTGGTGAGCTGTGGTGCTGCCTGCCACCTATGGTGGCCTGGTGAGTTGTCGTTCTGCCGGCCACTTTTAGTGGCCTGGTGAGCTGTCGTGCTGCCGGCCACCTATGGTGGCCTGGTGAGCTGTGGTTCTACCGGCCACCTATGGTGGCCTGGTGAGTTGCCGTGCTGCCTGCCACCTATGGTGGCCTGGTGAGCTGTGGTGCTGCCGGCCACCTATGGTGGCCTGGTGAGCTGTCGTGCTGCCGGCCACCTATAGTGGCCTGGTGAGCTGTCATGCTGCCGGCAACCTATAGTCGTCTGGTGAGCTGTCCTGCTCCCGCCACCTATAGTGGCCTGGTGAGCTGTCGTGCTGCCGGCCACCCATAGTGGCCCTGTGAGCTGTCGTGCTACCGGCCACCTATAGTGGCCTGGTGAGCTGTCGTGCTGCCAGCCACCTTTAGTGGCCTGGTGATCTGTCGTGCTGCCAGCCACCTTTAGTGGCCTGGTGAGCTGTCGTGCGGCCAGCCACCTTTAGTGGCCTGATGAGCTGTCGTGCTGCCGGCCACCTATAGTGGCCTGGTGAGCTGTGGTGCTACCGGCCACCTATGGTGGCCTGGTGAGTTACCGTGCTGCCTGCCACCTATGGTGGCCTGGTGAGTTGTCGTTCTGCCGGCCACTTTTAGTGGCCTGGTGAGCTGTCGTGCTGCCGGCCACCTATGGTGGCCTGGTGAGCTGTGGTTCTACCGGCCACCTATGGTGGCCTGGTGAGTTGCCGTGCTGCCTGCCACCTATGGTGGCCTGGTGAGCTGTGGCGCTGCCGGCCACCTATGGTGGCCTGGTGAGCTGTCGTGCTGCCGGCCACCTATAGTGGCCTGGTGAGCTGTCATGCTGCCGGCAACCTATAGTCGTCTGGTGAGCTGTCCTGCTCCCGCCACCTATAGTGGCCTGGTGAGCTGTCGTGCTGCCGGCCACCTATGGTGGCCTGGTGAGCTGTCGTGCCGCCGGCCACCTATGGTGGCCTGGTGAGCTGTCGTGCTGCCGGCCACCTATAGTGGCCTGGTGAGCTGTGGTGCTACCGGCCACCTATGGTGGCCTGGTGAGTTGCCGTGCTGTCTGCCACCTATGGTGGCCTGGTGAGTTGTCGTTCTGCCGGCCACTTTTAGTGGCCTGGTGAGCTGTCATGCTGCCAGCAACCTATAGTGGCCTGGTGAGCTGCCATGCTGCCGGCCACCTATAGTGGCCTGGTGAACTGTCGTGCTGCCGGCCACCTATAGTGCCCTGGTGAGCTGTCGTGCTGCCGGCCACCTATAGTGGCCTGGTGAGCTGTCGTGCTGCCAGCCACCTTTAGTGGCCTGGTGAGCTGTCGTGCTGCCAGCCACCTTTAGTGGCCTGGTGAGCTGTCGTGCCGCCGGCCACCTATAGTGGCCTGGTGAGCTGTCGTACTGCCGGCCACCTATAGTGGCCTGGTGAGCTGTGGTGCTACCGGCCACCTTTGGTGGCCTGGTGAGTTGCCGTGCTGCCTGCCACCTATGGTGGCCTGGTGAGTTGTCGTTCTGCCGGCCACTTTTAGTGGCCTGGTGAGCTGTCGTGCTGCCGGCCACCTATGGTGGCCTGGTGAGCTGTGGTGCTACCGGCCACCTATGGTGGCCTGGTGAGTTGCCGTGCTGCCTGCCACCTATGGTGGCCTGGTGAGCTGTGGTGCTGCCGGCCACCTATGGTGGCCTGGTGAGCTGTCGTGCTGCCGGCCACCTATAGTGGCCTGGTGAGCTGTCATGCTGCCGGCAACCTATAGTCGTCTGGTGAGCTGTCCTGCTCCCGCCACCTATATTGGCCTGGTGAGCTGTCGTGCCGCCGGCCACCTATAGTGGCCTGGTGAGCTGTCGTACTGCCGGCCACCTATAGTGGCCTGGTGAGCTGTGGTGCTACCGTCCACCTTTGGTGGCCTGGTGAGTTGCCGTGCTGCCTGCCACCTATGGTGGCCTGGTGAGTTGTCGTTCTGCCGGCCACTTTTAGTGGCCTGGTGAGCTGTCGTGCTGCCGGCCACCTATGGTGGCCTGGTGAGCTGTGGTGCTACCGGCCACCTATGGTGGCCTGGTGAGTTGCCGTGCTGCCTGCCACCTATGGTGGCCTGGTGAGCTGTGGTGCTGCCGGCCACCTATGGTGACCTGGTGAGCTGTCGTGCTGCCGGCCACCTATAGTGGCCTGGTGAGCTGTCGTGCTGCCGGCCACCTATGGTGGCCTGGTGAGCTGTGGTGCTACCGGCCACCTATGGTGGCCTGGTGAGTTGCCGTGCTGCCTGCCACCTATGGTGGCCTGGTGAGCTGTGGTGCTGCCGGCCACCTATGGTGGCCTGGTGAGCTGTCGTGCTGCCTGCCACCTATGGTGGCCTGGTGAGTTGTCGTTCTGCCGGCCACTTTTAGTGGCCTGGTGAGCTGTAGTGCTGCCGGCCACCTATGGTGGCCTGGTGAGCTGTGGTGCTACCGGCCACCTATGGTGGCCTGGTGAGTTGCCGTGCTGCCTGCCACCTATGGTGGCCTGGTGAGCTGTGGTGCTGCCGGCCACCTATGGTGGCCTGGTGAGCTGTCGTGCTGCCAGCCACCTTTGTGGCCTGGTGTGCTGACGTGCTGCCGGCCACCTATGGCGGCCTGGTGAGCTGTGGTGCTACCGGCCACCTATGGTGGCCTGGTGAGTTGCCGTGCTGCCTGCCACCTATGGTGGCCTGTTGAGCTGTGGTGCTACCGGCCAGCTATGGTGGCCTGGTGAGCTGTCGTGGGGCCGGCCACCTATAGTGGCCTGGTGAGCTGTCGTTCTGCCGGCCAACTATAGTGGCCTGGAAGGCTGCCGTGCTACCGGCCCCCTATAGTGGCCTGGTGAGCTGCCCTTCTGCCGGCCACCTATAGTGACCTGGTGAGCTGTCATGCTGCCGGCAACCTATAGTCGTCTGGTGAGCTGTCCTGCTCCCGCCACCTATATTGGCCTGGTGAGCTGTCGTGCTGCCAGCCACCTTTGTGGCCTGGTGTGCTGACGTGCTGTCGGCCACCTATGGCGGCCTGGTGAGCTGTGGTGCTACCGGCCACCTATGGTGGCCTGGTGAGCTGTCATGCTGCCGGCAACCTATAGTCGTCTGGTGAGCTGTCCTGCTCCCGCCACCTATATTGGCCTGGTGAGTTGTCGTTCTACCGGCCACTTTTAGTGGCCTGGTGAGCTGTCATGCTGCCAGCAACCTATAGTGGCCTGGTGAGCTGCCATGCTGCCGGCCACCTATAGTGGCCTGGTGAGCTGTCGTGCTGCCGGCCACCCATAGTGGCCCTGTGAGCTGTCGTGCTACCGGCCACCTATAGTGGCCTGGTGAGCTGTCGTGCTGCCAGCCACCTTTAGTGGCCTGGTGAGCTGTCGTGCTGCCAGCCACCTTTAGTGGCCTGGTGAGCTGTCGTGCGGCCAGCCACCTTTAGTGGCCTAGTGAGCTGTCGTGCTGCCGGCCACCTATAGTGGCCTGGTGAGCTGTGGTGCTACCGGCCACCTATGGTGGCCTGGTGAGTTACCGTGCTGCCTGCCACCTATGGTGGCCTGGTGAGTTGTCGTTCTGCCGGCCACTTTTAGTGGCCTGGTGAGCTGTCGTGCTGCCGGCCACCTATGGAGGCCTGGTGAGCTGTGGTTCTACCGGCCACCTATGGTGGCCTGGTGAGTTGCCGTGCTGCCTGCCACCTATGGTGGCCTGGTGAGCTGTGGCGCTGCCGGCCACCTATGGTGGCCTGGGGAGCTGTCGTGCTGCCGGCCACCTATAGTGGCCTGGTGAGCTGTCGTGCTGCCGGCCACCTAAAGTGCCCTGGTGAGCTGTCGTGCTGCCGGCCACCTATAGTGGCCTGGTGAGCTGTGGTGCTACCGGCCACCTATGGTGGCCTGGTGAGTTGCCGTGCTGCCTGCCACCTATGGTGGCCTGGTGAGCTGTGGTGCTGCCTGCCACCTATGGTGGCCTGGTGAGTTGTCGTTCTGCCGGCCACTTTTAGTGGCCTGGTGAGCTGTCGTGCTGCCGGCCACCTATGGTGGCCTGGTGAGCTGTGGTTCTACCGGCCACCTATGGTGGCCTGGTGAGTTGCCGTGCTGCCTGCCACCTATGGTGGCCTGGTGAGCTGTGGTGCTGCCGGCCACCTATGGTGGCCTGGTGAGCTGTCGTGCTGCCGGCCACCTATAGTGGCCTGGTGAGCTGTCATGCTGCCGGCAACCTATAGTCGTCTGGTGAGCTGTCCTGCTCCCGCCACCTATAGTGGCCTGGTGAGCTGTCATGCTGCCGGCAACCTATAGTCGTCTGGTGAGCTGTCCTGCTCCCGCCACCTATAGTGGCCTGGTGAGCTGTCGTGCTGCCGGCCACCTATGGTGGCCTGGTGAGCTGTCGTGAAGCCGGCCACCTATGGTGGCCTGGTGAGCTGTCGTGCTGCCGGCCACCTATGCTGCCGGCAACCTATAGTCGTCTGGTGAGCTGTCCTGCTCCCGCCACCTATAGTGGCCTGGTGAGCTGTCATGCTGCCGGCAACCTATAGTCGTCTGGTGAGCTGTCCTGCTCCCGCCACCTATAGTGGCCTGGTGAGCTGTCGTGCTGCCAGCCACCTTTGTGGCCTGGTGTGCTGACGTGCTGCCGACCACCTATGGCGGCCTGGTGAGCTGTGGTGCTACCGGCCACCTATGGTGGCCTGGTGAGTTGCCGTGCTGCCTGCCACCTATGGTGGCCTGTTGAGCTGTGGTGCTACCGGCCAGCTATGGTGGCCTGGTGAGCTGTCGCGGGGCCGGCCACCTATAGTGGCCTGGTGAGCTGTCGTTCTGCCGGCCAACTATAGTGGCCTGGTAGGCTGCCGTGCTACCGGCCCCCTATAGTGGCCTGGTGAGCTGCCCTTCTGCCGGCCACCTATAGTGACCTGGTGAGCTGTCATGCTGCCGGCAACCTATAGTCGTCTGGTGAGCTGTCCTGCTCCCGCCACCTATATTGGCCTGGTGAGCTGTCGTGCTGCCAGCCACCTTTGTGGCCTGGTGTGCTGACGTGCTGCCGGCCACCTATGGCGGCCTGGTGAGCTGTGGTGCTACCGGCCACCTATGGTGGCCTGGTGAGCTGTCATGCTGCCGGCAACCTATAGTCGTCTGGTGAGCTGTCCTGCTCCCGCCACCTATATTGGCCTGGTGAGCTGTCGTGCTGCCAGCCACCTTTGTGGCCTGGTGTGCTGACGTGCTGCCGGCCACCTATGGCGGCCTGGTGAGCTGTGGTGCTACCGGCCACCTATGGTGGCCTGGTGAGTTGCCGTGCTGCCTGCCACCTATGGTGGCCTGGTGAGCTGTCGTGAAGCCGGCCACCTATGGTGGCCTGGTGAGCTGTCGTGCTGCCGGCCACCTATGCTGCCGGCAACCTATAGTCGTCTGGTGAGCTGTCCTGCTCCCGCCACCTATAGTGGCCTGGTGAGCTGTCGTGCTGCCAGCCACCTTTGTGGCCTGGTGTGCTGACGTGCTGCCGACCACCTATGGCGGCCTGGTGAGCTGTGGTGCTACCGGCCACCTATGGTGGCCTGGTGAGTTGCCGTGCTGCCTGCCACCTATGGTGGCCTGTTGAGCTGTGGTGCTACCGGCCAGCTATGGTGGCCTGGTGAGCTGTCGCGGGGCCGGCCACCTATAGTGGCCTGGTGAGTTGTCGTTCTGCCGGCCACTTTTAGTGGCCTGGTGAGCTGTCATGCTGCCAGCAACCTATAGTGGCCTGGTGAGCTGCCATGCTGCCGGCCACTTATAGTGGCCTGGTGAACTGTCGTGCTGCCGGCCACCTATAGTGCCCTGGTGAGCTGTCGTGCTGCCGGCCACCTATAGTGGCCCGGTGAGCTGTCGTGCTGCCAGCCACCTTTAGTGGCCTGGTGAGCTGTGGTGCTACCGGCCACCTATGGTGGCCTGGTGAGTTGCCGTGCTGCCTGCCACCTATGGTGGCCTGGTGAGTTGTCGTTCTGCCGGCCACTTTTAGTGGCCTGGTGAGCTGTCATGCTGCCAGCAACCTATAGTGGCCTGGTGAGCTGCCATGCTGCCGGCCACCTATAGTGGCCTGGTGAACTGTCGTGCTGCCGGCCACCTATAGTGCCCTGCTGAGCTGTCATGCTGCCGGCCACCTATAGTCGTCTGGTGAGCTGTCCTGCTCCCGCCACCTATATTGGCCTGGTGAGCTGTCGTTCTGCCGGCCAACCCTAGTGGCCTGGTGAGCTGCCGTGCTACCGGCCCCCTATAGGGGCCTGGTGAGCTGCCGTGCTGCCAGCCATCTATAGTGGCCTGGTGAGCTGTCGTTCTGCCGACCACCTATAGTGGCCTGGTAAGCTGTCGTTCTGCCGGCCAACTATAGTGGCCTGGTGAGCTGTCGTGCTACCGGCCACCTATAGTGGCCTGGTGAGCTGTCGTGCTGCCGGCCACCCATAGTGGCCCTGTGAGCTGTCGTGCTACCGGCCACCTATAGTGGCCTGGTGAGCTGTCGTGCTGCCAGCCACCTTTAGTGGCCTGGTGAGCTGTCGTGCTGCCAGCCACCTTTAGTGGCCTGGTGAGCTGTCGTGCGGCCAGTCACCTTTAGTGGCCTAGTGAGCTGTCGTGCTGCCGGCCACCTATAGTGGCCTGGTGAGCTGTGGTGCTACCGGCCACCTATGGTGGCCTGGTGAGTAACCGTGCTGCCTGCCCCCTATGGTGGCCTGGTGAGTTGTCGTTCTGCCGGCCACTTTTAGTGGCCTGGTGAGCTGTCGTGCTGCCGGCCACCTATGGTGGCCTGGTGAGCTGTGGTTCTACAGGCCACCTATGGTGGCCTGGTGAGTTGCCGTGCTGCCTGCCACCTATGGTGGCCTGGTGAGCTGTGGCGCTGCCGGCCACCTATGGTGGCCTGGTGAGCTGTCGTGCTGCCGGCCACCTATAGTGGCCTGGTGAGCTGTCATGCTGCCGGCAACCTATAGTCGTCTGGTGAGCTGTCCTGCTCCCGCCACCTATAGTGGCCTGGTGAGCTGTCGTGCTGCCGGCCACCTATGGTGGCCTGGTGAGCTGTCGTGCCGCCGGCCACCTATGGTGGCCTGGTGAGCTGTCGTGCTGCCGGCCACCTATAGTGGCCTGGTGAGCTGTGGTGCTACCGGCCACCTATGGTGGCCTGGTGAGTTGCCGTGCTGTCTGCCACCTATGGTGGCCTAGTGAGTTGTCGTTCTGCCGGCCACTTTTAGTGGCCTGGTGAGCTGTCATGCTGCCAGCAACCTATAGTGGCCTGGTGAGCTGCCATGCTGCCGGCCACCTATAGTGGCCTGGTGAACTGTCGTGCTGCCGGCCACCTATAGTGCCCTGGTGAGCTGTCGTGCTGCCGGCCACCTATAGTGGCCTGGTGAGCTGTCGTGCTGCCAGCCACCTTTAGTGGCCTGGTGAGCTGTCGTGCTGCCAGCCACCTTTAGTGGCCTGGTGAGCTGTCGTGCCGCCGGCCACCTATAGTGGCCTGGTGAGCTGTCGTACTGCCGGCCACCTAGTGGCCTGGTGAGCTGTGGTGCTACCGGCCACCTTTGGTGGCCTGGTGAGTTGCCGTGCTGCCTGCCACCTATGGTGGCCTGGTGAGTTGTCGTTCTGCCGGCCACTTTTAGTGGCCTGGTGAGCTGTCGTGGTGCCGGCCACCTATGGTGGCCTGGTGAGCTGTCGTGAAGCCGGCCACCTATGGTGGCCTGGTGAGCTGTCGTGCTGCCGGCCACCTATGCTGCCGGCAACCTATAGTCGTCTGGTGAGCTGTCCTGCTCCCGCCACCTATATTGGCCTGGTGAGCTGTCGTGCTGCCAGCCACCTTTGTGGCCTGGTGTGCTGACGTGCTGTCGGCCACCTATGGCGGCCTGGTGAGCTGTGGTGCTACCGGCCACCTATGGTGGCCTGGTGAGCTGTCATGCTGCCGGCAACCTATAGTCGTCTGGTGAGCTGTCCTGCTCCCGCCACCTATATTGGCCTGGTGAGTTGTCGTTCTACCGGCCACTTTTAGTGGCCTGGTGAGCTGTCATGCTGCCAGCAACCTATAGTGGCCTGGTGAGCTGCCATGCTGCCGGCCACCTATAGTGGCCTGGTGAGCTGTCGTGCTGCCGGCCACCCATAGTGGCCCTGTGAGCTGTCGTGCTACCGGCCACCTATAGTGGCCTGGTGAGCTGTCGTGCTGCCAGCCACCTTTAGTGGCCTGGTGAGCTGTCGTGCTGCCAGCCACCTTTAGTGGCCTGGTGAGCTGTCGTGCGGCCAGCCACCTTTAGTGGCCTAGTGAGCTGTCGTGCTGCCGGCCACCTATAGTGGCCTGGTGAGCTGTGGTGCTACCGGCCACCTATGGTGGCCTGGTGAGTTACCGTGCTGCCTGCCACCTATGGTGGCCTGGTGAGTTGTCGTTCTGCCGGCCACTTTTAGTGGCCTGGTGAGCTGTCGTGCTGCCGGCCACCTATGGAGGCCTGGTGAGCTGTGGTTCTACCGGCCACCTATGGTGGCCTGGTGAGTTGCCGTGCTGCCTGCCACCTATGGTGGCCTGGTGAGCTGTGGCGCTGCCGGCCACCTATGGTGGCCTGGGGAGCTGTCGTGCTGCCGGCCACCTATAGTGGCCTGGTGAGCTGTCGTGCTGCCGGCCACCTAAAGTGCCCTGGTGAGCTGTCGTGCTGCCGGCCACCTATAGTGGCCTGGTGAGCTGTGGTGCTACCGGCCACCTATGGTGGCCTGGTGAGTTGCCGTGCTGCCTGCCACCTATGGTGGCCTGGTGAGCTGTGGTGCTGCCTGCCACCTATGGTGGCCTGGTGAGTTGTCGTTCTGCCGGCCACTTTTAGTGGCCTGGTGAGCTGTCGTGCTGCCGGCCACCTATGGTGGCCTGGTGAGCTGTGGTTCTACCGGCCACCTATGGTGGCCTGGTGAGTTGCCGTGCTGCCTGCCACCTATGGTGGCCTGGTGAGCTGTGGTGCTGCCGGCCACCTATGGTGGCCTGGTGAGCTGTCGTGCTGCCGGCCACCTATAGTGGCCTGGTGAGCTGTCATGCTGCCGGCAACCTATAGTCGTCTGGTGAGCTGTCCTGCTCCCGCCACCTATAGTGGCCTGGTGAGCTGTCATGCTGCCGGCAACCTATAGTCGTCTGGTGAGCTGTCCTGCTCCCGCCACCTATAGTGGCCTGGTGAGCTGTCGTGCTGCCGGCCACCTATGGTGGCCTGGTGAGCTGTCGTGAAGCCGGCCACCTATGGTGGCCTGGTGAGCTGTCGTGCTGCCGGCCACCTATGCTGCCGGCAACCTATAGTCGTCTGGTGAGCTGTCCTGCTCCCGCCACCTATAGTGGCCTGGTGAGCTGTCATGCTGCCGGCAACCTATAGTCGTCTGGTGAGCTGTCCTGCTCCCGCCACCTATAGTGGCCTGGTGAGCTGTCGTGCTGCCAGCCACCTTTGTGGCCTGGTGTGCTGACGTGCTGCCGACCACCTATGGCGGCCTGGTGAGCTGTGGTGCTACCGGCCACCTATGGTGGCCTGGTGAGTTGCCGTGCTGCCTGCCACCTATGGTGGCCTGTTGAGCTGTGGTGCTACCGGCCAGCTATGGTGGCCTGGTGAGCTGTCGCGGGGCCGGCCACCTATAGTGGCCTGGTGAGCTGTCGTTCTGCCGGCCAACTATAGTGGCCTGGTAGGCTGCCGTGCTACCGGCCCCCTATAGTGGCCTGGTGAGCTGCCCTTCTGCCGGCCACCTATAGTGACCTGGTGAGCTGTCATGCTGCCGGCAACCTATAGTCGTCTGGTGAGCTGTCCTGCTCCCGCCACCTATATTGGCCTGGTGAGCTGTCGTGCTGCCAGCCACCTTTGTGGCCTGGTGTGCTGACGTGCTGCCGGCCACCTATGGCGGCCTGGTGAGCTGTGGTGCTACCGGCCACCTATGGTGGCCTGGTGAGCTGTCATGCTGCCGGCAACCTATAGTCGTCTGGTGAGCTGTCCTGCTCCCGCCACCTATATTGGCCTGGTGAGCTGTCGTGCTGCCAGCCACCTTTGTGGCCTGGTGTGCTGACGTGCTGCCGGCCACCTATGGCGGCCTGGTGAGCTGTGGTGCTACCGGCCACCTATGGTGGCCTGGTGAGTTGCCGTGCTGCCTGCCACCTATGGTGGCCTGGTGAGCTGTCGTGAAGCCGGCCACCTATGGTGGCCTGGTGAGCTGTCGTGCTGCCGGCCACCTATGCTGCCGGCAACCTATAGTCGTCTGGTGAGCTGTCCTGCTCCCGCCACCTATAGTGGCCTGGTGAGCTGTCGTGCTGCCAGCCACCTTTGTGGCCTGGTGTGCTGACGTGCTGCCGACCACCTATGGCGGCCTGGTGAGCTGTGGTGCTACCGGCCACCTATGGTGGCCTGGTGAGTTGCCGTGCTGCCTGCCACCTATGGTGGCCTGTTGAGCTGTGGTGCTACCGGCCAGCTATGGTGGCCTGGTGAGCTGTCGCGGGGCCGGCCACCTATAGTGGCCTGGTGAGTTGTCGTTCTGCCGGCCACTTTTAGTGGCCTGGTGAGCTGTCATGCTGCCAGCAACCTATAGTGGCCTGGTGAGCTGCCATGCTGCCGGCCACTTATAGTGGCCTGGTGAACTGTCGTGCTGCCGGCCACCTATAGTGCCCTGGTGAGCTGTCGTGCTGCCGGCCACCTATAGTGGCCCGGTGAGCTGTCGTGCTGCCAGCCACCTTTAGTGGCCTGGTGAGCTGTGGTGCTACCGGCCACCTATGGTGGCCTGGTGAGTTGCCGTGCTGCCTGCCACCTATGGTGGCCTGGTGAGTTGTCGTTCTGCCGGCCACTTTTAGTGGCCTGGTGAGCTGTCATGCTGCCAGCAACCTATAGTGGCCTGGTGAGCTGCCATGCTGCCGGCCACCTATAGTGGCCTGGTGAACTGTCGTGCTGCCGGCCACCTATAGTGCCCTGCTGAGCTGTCATGCTGCCGGCCACCTATAGTCGTCTGGTGAGCTGTCCTGCTCCCGCCACCTATATTGGCCTGGTGAGCTGTCGTTCTGCCGGCCAACCCTAGTGGCCTGGTGAGCTGCCGTGCTACCGGCCCCCTATAGGGGCCTGGTGAGCTGCCGTGCTGCCAGCCATCTATAGTGGCCTGGTGAGCTGTCGTTCTGCCGACCACCTATAGTGGCCTGGTAAGCTGTCGTTCTGCCGGCCAACTATAGTGGCCTGGTGAGCTGTCGTGCTACCGGCCACCTATAGTGGCCTGGTGAGCTGTCGTGCTGCCGGCCACCCATAGTGGCCCTGTGAGCTGTCGTGCTACCGGCCACCTATGGTGGCCTGGTGAGCTGTCGTGCTGCCGGCCACCTATGCTGCCGGCAACCTATAGTCGTCTGGTGAGCTGTCCTGCTCCCGCCACCTATATTGGCCTGGTGAGCTGTCGTGCTGCCAGCCACCTTTGTGGCCTGGTGTGCTGACGTGCTGTCGGCCACCTATGGCGGCCTGGTGAGCTGTGGTGCTACCGGCCACCTATGGTGGCCTGGTGAGCTGTCATGCTGCCGGCAACCTATAGTCGTCTGGTGAGCTGTCCTGCTCCCGCCACCTATATTGGCCTGGTGAGTTGTCGTTCTACCGGCCACTTTTAGTGGCCTGGTGAGCTGTCATGCTGCCAGCAACCTATAGTGGCCTGGTGAGCTGCCATGCTGCCGGCCACCTATAGTGGCCTGGTGAGCTGTCGTGCTGCCGGCCACCCATAGTGGCCCTGTGAGCTGTCGTGCTACCGGCCACCTATAGTGGCCTGGTGAGCTGTCGTGCTGCCAGCCACCTTTAGTGGCCTGGTGAGCTGTCGTGCTGCCAGCCACCTTTAGTGGCCTGGTGAGCTGTCGTGCGGCCAGCCACCTTTAGTGGCCTAGTGAGCTGTCGTGCTGCCGGCCACCTATAGTGGCCTGGTGAGCTGTGGTGCTACCGGCCACCTATGGTGGCCTGGTGAGTTACCGTGCTGCCTGCCACCTATGGTGGCCTGGTGAGTTGTCGTTCTGCCGGCCACTTTTAGTGGCCTGGTGAGCTGTCGTGCTGCCGGCCACCTATGGAGGCCTGGTGAGCTGTGGTTCTACCGGCCACCTATGGTGGCCTGGTGAGTTGCCGTGCTGCCTGCCACCTATGGTGGCCTGGTGAGCTGTGGCGCTGCCGGCCACCTATGGTGGCCTGGGGAGCTGTCGTGCTGCCGGCCACCTATAGTGGCCTGGTGAGCTGTCGTGCTGCCGGCCACCTAAAGTGCCCTGGTGAGCTGTCGTGCTGCCGGCCACCTATAGTGGCCTGGTGAGCTGTGGTGCTACCGGCCACCTATGGTGGCCTGGTGAGTTGCCGTGCTGCCTGCCACCTATGGTGGCCTGGTGAGCTGTGGTGCTGCCTGCCACCTATGGTGGCCTGGTGAGTTGTCGTTCTGCCGGCCACTTTTAGTGGCCTGGTGAGCTGTCGTGCTGCCGGCCACCTATGGTGGCCTGGTGAGCTGTGGTTCTACCGGCCACCTATGGTGGCCTGGTGAGTTGCCGTGCTGCCTGCCACCTATGGTGGCCTGGTGAGCTGTGGTGCTGCCGGCCACCTATGGTGGCCTGGTGAGCTGTCGTGCTGCCGGCCACCTATAGTGGCCTGGTGAGCTGTCATGCTGCCGGCAACCTATAGTCGTCTGGTGAGCTGTCCTGCTCCCGCCACCTATAGTGGCCTGGTGAGCTGTCATGCTGCCGGCAACCTATAGTCGTCTGGTGAGCTGTCCTGCTCCCGCCACCTATAGTGGCCTGGTGAGCTGTCGTGCTGCCGGCCACCTATGGTGGCCTGGTGAGCTGTCGTGAAGCCGGCCACCTATGGTGGCCTGGTGAGCTGTCGTGCTGCCGGCCACCTATGCTGCCGGCAACCTATAGTCGTCTGGTGAGCTGTCCTGCTCCCGCCACCTATAGTGGCCTGGTGAGCTGTCATGCTGCCGGCAACCTATAGTCGTCTGGTGAGCTGTCCTGCTCCCGCCACCTATAGTGGCCTGGTGAGCTGTCGTGCTGCCAGCCACCTTTGTGGCCTGGTGTGCTGACGTGCTGCCGACCACCTATGGCGGCCTGGTGAGCTGTGGTGCTACCGGCCACCTATGGTGGCCTGGTGAGTTGCCGTGCTGCCTGCCACCTATGGTGGCCTGTTGAGCTGTGGTGCTACCGGCCAGCTATGGTGGCCTGGTGAGCTGTCGCGGGGCCGGCCACCTATAGTGGCCTGGTGAGCTGTCGTTCTGCCGGCCAACTATAGTGGCCTGGTAGGCTGCCGTGCTACCGGCCCCCTATAGTGGCCTGGTGAGCTGCCCTTCTGCCGGCCACCTATAGTGACCTGGTGAGCTGTCATGCTGCCGGCAACCTATAGTCGTCTGGTGAGCTGTCCTGCTCCCGCCACCTATATTGGCCTGGTGAGCTGTCGTGCTGCCAGCCACCTTTGTGGCCTGGTGTGCTGACGTGCTGCCGGCCACCTATGGCGGCCTGGTGAGCTGTGGTGCTACCGGCCACCTATGGTGGCCTGGTGAGCTGTCATGCTGCCGGCAACCTATAGTCGTCTGGTGAGCTGTCCTGCTCCCGCCACCTATATTGGCCTGGTGAGCTGTCGTGCTGCCAGCCACCTTTGTGGCCTGGTGTGCTGACGTGCTGCCGGCCACCTATGGCGGCCTGGTGAGCTGTGGTGCTACCGGCCACCTATGGTGGCCTGGTGAGTTGCCGTGCTGCCTGCCACCTATGGTGGCCTGGTGAGCTGTCGTGAAGCCGGCCACCTATGGTGGCCTGGTGAGCTGTCGTGCTGCCGGCCACCTATGCTGCCGGCAACCTATAGTCGTCTGGTGAGCTGTCCTGCTCCCGCCACCTATAGTGGCCTGGTGAGCTGTCGTGCTGCCAGCCACCTTTGTGGCCTGGTGTGCTGACGTGCTGCCGACCACCTATGGCGGCCTGGTGAGCTGTGGTGCTACCGGCCACCTATGGTGGCCTGGTGAGTTGCCGTGCTGCCTGCCACCTATGGTGGCCTGTTGAGCTGTGGTGCTACCGGCCACCTATAGTGGCCTGGTGAGCTGTCGTGCTGCCGGCCACCTATAGTGGCCTGGTGAGCTGTCGTGCTGCCAGCCACCTTTAGTGGCCTGGTGAGCTGTCGTGCTGCCAGCAACCTATAGTGGCCTGGTGAGCTGCCATGCTGCCGGCCACCTATAGTGGCCTGGTGAACTGTCGTGCTGCCGGCCACCTATAGTGGCCTGGTGAGCTGTCGTGCTGCCGGCCACCTAAAGTGCCCTGGTGAGCTGTCGTGCTGCCGGCCACCTATAGTGGCCTGGTGAGCTGTGGTGCTACCGGCCACCTATGGTGGCCTGGTGAGTTGCCGTGCTGCCTGCCACCTATGGTGGCCTGGTGAGCTGTGGTGCTGCCTGCCACCTATGGTGGCCTGGTGAGTTGTCGTTCTGCCGGCCACTTTTAGTGGCCTGGTGAGCTGTCGTGCTGCCGGCCACCTATGGTGGCCTGGTGAGCTGTGGTTCTACAGGCCACCTATGGTGGCCTGGTGAGTTGCCGTGCTGCCTGCCACCTATGGTGGCCTGGTGAGCTGTGGCGCTGCCGGCCACCTATGGTGGCCTGGTGAGCTGTCGTGCTGCCGGCCACCTATAGTGGCCTGGTGAGCTGTCATGCTGCCGGCAACCTATAGTCGTCTGGTGAGCTGTCCTGCTCCCGCCACCTATAGTGGCCTGGTGAGCTGTCGTGCTGCCGGCCACCTATGGTGGCCTGGTGAGCTGTCGTGCCGCCGGCCACCTATGGTGGCCTGGTGAGCTGTCGTGCTGCCGGCCACCTATAGTGGCCTGGTGAGCTGTGGTGCTACCGGCCACCTATGGTGGCCTGGTGAGTTGCCGTGCTGTCTGCCACCTATGGTGGCCTAGTGAGTTGTCGTTCTGCCGGCCACTTTTAGTGGCCTGGTGAGCTGTCATGCTGCCAGCAACCTATAGTGGCCTGGTGAGCTGCCATGCTGCCGGCCACCTATAGTGGCCTGGTGAACTGTCGTGCTGCCGGCCACCTATAGTGCCCTGGTGAGCTGTCGTGCTGCCGGCCACCTATAGTGGCCTGGTGAGCTGTCGTGCTGCCAGCCACCTTTAGTGGCCTGGTGAGCTGTCGTGCTGCCAGCCACCTTTAGTGGCCTGGTGAGCTGTCGTGCCGCCGGCCACCTATAGTGGCCTGGTGAGCTGTCGTACTGCCGGCCACCTAGTGGCCTGGTGAGCTGTGGTGCTACCGGCCACCTTTGGTGGCCTGGTGAGTTGCCGTGCTGCCTGCCACCTATGGTGGCCTGGTGAGTTGTCGTTCTGCCGGCCACTTTTAGTGGCCTGGTGAGCTGTCGTGGTGCCGGCCACCTATGGTGGCCTGGTGAGCTGTGGTGCTACCGGCCACCTATGTTGGCCTGGTGAGTTGCCGTGCTGCCTGCCACCTATGGTGGCCTGGTGAGCTGTGGTGCTGCCGGCCACCTATGGTGGCCTGGTGAGCTGTCGTGCTGCCGGCCACCTATAGTGGCCTGGTGAGCTGTCATGCTGCCGGCAACCTATAGTCGTCTGGTGAGCTGTCCTGCTCCCGCCACCTATATTGGCCTGGTGAGCTGTCGTGCTGCCAGCCACCTTTGTGGCCTGGTGTGCTGACGTGCTGCCGGCCACCTATGGCGGCCTGGTGAGCTGTGGTGCTACCGGCCACCTATGGTGGCCTGGTGAGTTGCCGTGCTGCCTGCCACCTATGGTGGCCTGTTGAGCTGTGGTGCTACCGGCCAGCTATGGTGGCCTGGTGAGCTGTCGTGGGGCCGGCCACCTATAGTGGCCTGGTGAGCTGTCGTTCTGCCGGCCAACTATAGTGGCCTGGTAGGCTGCCGTGCTACCGGCCCCCTATAGTGGCCTGGTGAGCTGCCCTTCTGCCGGCCACCTATAGTGACCTGGTGAGCTGTCATGCTGCCGGCAACCTATAGTCGTCTGGTGAGCTGTCCTGCTCCCGCCACCTATATTGGCCTGGTGAGCTGTCGTGCTGCCAGCCACCTTTGTGGCCTGGTGTGCTGACGTGCTGCCGGCCACCTATGGCGGCCTGGTGAGCTGTGGTGCTACCGGCCACCTATGGTGGCCTGGTGAGCTGTCATGCTGCCGGCAACCTATAGTCGTCTGGTGAGCTGTCCTGCTCCCGCCACCTATATTGGCCTGGTGAGTTGTCGTTCTGCCGGCCACTTTTAGTGGCCTGGTGAGCTGTCGTGCTGCCGGCCACCTATAGTGGCCTGGTGAGCTGTCATGCTGCCGGCAACCTATAGTCGTCTGGTGAGCTGTCCTGCTCCCGCCACCTATAGTGGCCTGGTGAGCTGTCGTGCTGCCGGCCACCTATGGTGGCCTGGTGAGCTGTCGTGCCGCCGGCCACCTATGGTGGCCTGGTGAGCTGTCGTGCTGCCGGCCACCTATGGTGGCCTGGTGAGCTGTCGTGCTGCCGGCCACCTATAGTGGCCTGGTGAGCTGTGGTGCTACCGGCCACCTATGGTGGCCGGGTGAGTTGCCGTGCTGTCTGCCACCTATGGTGGCCTGGTGAGTTGTCGTTCTGCCGGCCACTTTTAGTGGCCTTGTGAGCTGTCATGCTGCCAGCAACCTATAGTGGCCTGGTGAGCTGCCATGCTGCCGGCCACCTATAGTGGCCTGGTGAACTGTCGTGCTGCCGGCCACCTATAGTGCCCTGGTGAGCTGTCGTGCTGCCGGCCACCTATAGTGGCCTGGTGAGCTGTCGTGCTGCCAGCCACCTTTAGTGGCCTGGTGAGCTGTCGTGCTGCCAGCCACCTTTAGTGGCCTGGTGAGCTGTGGTGCTACCGGCCACCTATGGTGGCCTGGTGAGTTGCCGTGCTGCCTGCCACCTATGGTGGCCTGGTGAGTTGTAGTTCTGCCGGCCACTTTTAGTGGCCTGGTGAGCTGTCATGCTGCCAGCAACCTATAGTGGCCTGGTGAGCTGCCATGCTGCCGGCCACCTATAATGGCCTGGTGAGCTGTCGTGCTACCGGCCACCTATAGTGGCCTGGTGAGCTGTCGTGCTGCCGGCCACCCATAGTGGCCCTGTGAGCTGTCGTGCTACCGGCCACCTATAGTGGCCTGGTGAGCTGTCGTGCTGCCAGCCACCTTTAGTGGCCTGGTGAGCTGTCGTGCTGCCAGCCACCTTTAGTGGCCTGGTGAGCTGTCGTGCGGCCAGCCACCTTTAGTGGCCTAGTGAGCTGTCGTGCTGCCGGCCACCTATAGTGGCCTGGTGAGCTGTGGTGCTACCGGCCACCTATGGTGGCCTGGTGAGTAACCGTGCTGCCTGCCCCCTATGGTGGCCTGGTGAGTTGTCGTTCTGCCGGCCACTTTTAGTGGCCTGGTGAGCTGTCGTGCTGCCGGCCACCTATGGTGGCCTGGTGAGCTGTGGTTCTACAGGCCACCTATGGTGGCCTGGTGAGTTGCCGTGCTGCCTGCCACCTATGGTGGCCTGGTGAGCTGTGGCGCTGCCGGCCACCTATGGTGGCCTGGTGAGCTGTCGTGCTGCCGGCCACCTATAGTGGCCTGGTGAGCTGTCATGCTGCCGGCAACCTATAGTCGTCTGGTGAGCTGTCCTGCTCCCGCCACCTATAGTGGCCTGGTGAGCTGTCGTGCTGCCGGCCACCTATGGTGGCCTGGTGAGCTGTCGTGCCGCCGGCCACCTATGGTGGCCTGGTGAGCTGTCGTGCTGCCGGCCACCTATAGTGGCCTGGTGAGCTGTGGTGCTACCGGCCACCTATGGTGGCTTGGTGAGTTGCCGTGCTGTCTGCCACCTATGGTGGCCTGGTGAGTTGTCGTTCTGCCGGCCACTTTTAGTGGCCTGGTGAGCTGTCATGCTGCCAGCAACCTATAGTGGCCTGGTGAGCTGCCATGCTGCCGGCCACCTATAGTGGCCTGGTGAACTGTCGTGCTGCCGGCCACCTATAGTGCCCTGGTGAGCTGTCGTGCTGCCGGCCACCTATAGTGGCCTGGTGAGCTGTCGTGCTGCCAGCCACCTTTAGTGGCCTGGTGAGCTGTCGTGCTGCCAGCCACCTTTAGTGGCCTGGTGAGCTGTCGTGCCGCCGGCCACCTATAGTGGCCTGGTGAGCTGTCGTACTGCCGGCCACCTATAGTGGCCTGGTGAGCTGTGGTGCTACCGGCCACCTTTGGTGGCCTGGTGAGTTGCCGTGCTGCCTGCCACCTATGGTGGCCTGGTGAGTTGTCGTTCTGCCGGCCACTTTTAGTGGCCTGGTGAGCTGTCGTGGTGCCGGCCACCTATGGTGGCCTGGTGAGCTGTGGTGCTACCGGCCACCTATGTTGGCCTGGTGAGTTGCCGTGCTGCCTGCCACCTATGGTGGCCTGGTGAGCTGTGGTGCTGCCGGCCACCTATGGTGGCCTGGTGAGCTGTCGTGCTGCCGGCCACCTATAGTGGCCTGGTGAGCTGTCATGCTGCCGGCAACCTATAGTCGTCTGGTGAGCTGTCCTGCTCCCGCCACCTATATTGGCCTGGTGAGCTGTCGTGCTGCCAGCCACCTTTGTGGCCTGGTGTGCTGACGTGCTGCCGGCCACCTATGGCGGCCTGGTGAGCTGTGGTGCTACCGGCCACCTATGGTGGCCTGGTGAGTTGCCGTGCTGCCTGCCACCTATGGTGGCCTGTTGAGCTGTGGTGCTACCGGCCAGCTATGGTGGCCTGGTGAGCTGTCGTGGGGCCGGCCACCTATAGTGGCCTGGTGAGCTGTCGTTCTGCCGGCCAACTATAGTGGCCTGGTAGGCTGCCGTGCTACCGGCCCCCTATAGTGGCCTGGTGAGCTGCCCTTCTGCCGGCCACCTATAGTGACCTGGTGAGCTGTCATGCTGCCGGCAACCTATAGTCGTCTGGTGAGCTGTCCTGCTCCCGCCACCTATATTGGCCTGGTGAGCTGTCGTGCTGCCAGCCACCTTTGTGGCCTGGTGTGCTGACGTGCTGCCGGCCACCTATGGCGGCCTGGTGAGCTGTGGTGCTACCGGCCACCTATGGTGGCCTGGTGAGCTGTCATGCTGCCGGCAACCTATAGTCGTCTGGTGAGCTGTCCTGCTCCCGCCACCTATATTGGCCTGGTGAGTTGTCGTTCTGCCGGCCACTTTTAGTGGCCTGGTGAGCTGTCATGCTGCCAGCAACCTATAGTGGCCTGGTGAGCTGCCATGCTGCCGGCCACCTATAGTGGCCTGGTGAACTGTCGTGCTGCCGGCCACCTATAGTGCCCTGGTGAGCTGTCGTGCTGCCGGCCACCTATAGTGGCCTGGTGAGCTGTCGTGCTGCCAGCCACCTTTAGTGGCCTGGTGAGCTGTGGTGCTACCGGCCACCTATGGTGGCCTGGTGAGTTGCCGTGCTGCCTGCCACCTATGGTGGCCTGGTGAGTTGTAGTTCTGCCGGCCACTTTTAGTGGCCTGGTGAGCTGTCATGCTGCCAGCAACCTATAGTGGCCTGGTGAGCTGCCATGCTGCCGGCCACCTATAGTGGCCTGGTGAACTGTCGTGCTGCCGGCCACCTATAGTGCCCTGCTGAGCTGTCATGCTGCCGGCCACCTATAGTCGTCTGGTGAGCTGTCCTGCTCCCGCCACCTATATTGGCCTGGTGAGCTGTCGTTCTGCCGGCCAACCCTAGTGGCCTGGTGAGCTGCCGTGCTACCGGCCCCCTATAGTGGCCTGGTGAGCTGCCCTGCTGCCGGCCATCTATAGTGGCCTGGTGAGCTGTCGTTCTGCCGACCACCTATAGTGGCCTGGTGAGCTGTCGTTCTGCCGGCCAACTATAGTGGCCTGGTGAGCTGTCGTGCTACCGGCCACCTATAGTGGCCTGGTGAGCTGTCGTGCTGCCGGCCACCCATAGTGGCCCTGTGAGCTGTCGTGCTACCGGCCACCTATATTCGCCTGGTGAGCTGTCGTGCTGCCGGCCACCTATAGTGGCCTGGTGAGCTGTCGTGCTGCCGGCCACCTATAGTGGCCCTGTGAGCTGACGTGCTACCGGCCACCTATAGTGGCCTGGTGAGCTGTCGTGCTGCCGGCCACCTATAGTGGCCCTGTGAGCTGTGGTGCTACCGGCCACCTATGGTGGCCTGGTGAGTTGCCGTGCTGCCTGCCACCTATGGTGGCCTGGTGAGTTGTCGTTCTGCCGGCCACTTTTAGTGGCCTGGTGAGCTGTCATGCTGCCAGCAACCTATAGTGGCCTGGTGAGCTGCCATGCTGCCGGCCACCTATAGTGGCCTGGTGAACTGTCGTGCTGCCGGCCACCTATAGTGGCCTGGTGAGCTGTCGTGCTGCCGGCCACCTATAGTGGCCTGGTGAGCTATCGTGCTGCCAGCCACCTTTAGTGGCCTGGTGAGCTGTCGTGCTGCCAGCCACCTTTAGTGGCCTGGTGAGCTGTCGTGCCGCCGGCCACCTATAGTGGCCTGGTGAGCTGTGGTGCTACCGGCCACCTATGGTGGCCTGGTGAGTTGCCGTGCTGCCTGCCACCTATGGTGGCCTGTAGAGCTGGGGAGCTGCCGGCCACCTATGGTGGCCTGGTGAGCTGTCGTGCTGCCGGCCACCTATAGTGGCCTGGTGAGCTGTCGTTCTGCCGGCCACCTATAGTGGCCTGGTGAGCTGTCGTTCTGCCGGCCAACTATAGGGGCCTGGTGAGCTGTCATGTTGCCGGCCACCTATAGTGGCCTGGTGAGCTGTCGTGCTGCCGGCCACCTATGGTGGCCTGGTGAGCTGTTGTGCCGCCGGCCACCTATGGTGGCCTGGTGAGCTGTCGTGCTGCCGGCCACCTATAGTGGCCTGGTGAGCTGTCGTTCTGCCGGCCAACTATAGTGGCCTGGTGAGCTGTCGTGCTGCCAGCAACCTATAGTGGCCTGGTGAGCTGCCATGCTGCCGGCCACCTATAGTGGCCTGGTGAGCTGTCGTGCTGCCGGCCACCTAAAGTGCCCTGGTGAGCTGTCGTGCTGCCGGCCACCTATAGTGGCCTGGCGAGCTATCGTGCTGCCAGCCACCTTTAGTGGCCTGGTGAGCTGTCGTGCTGCCGGCCACATTTAGTGGCCTGCTGCCGGCCACCTATAGTGGCCTGGTGAGCTGTGGTGCTGCCGGCCACCTATGGTGGCCTGGTGAGTTGCCGTGCTGCCTGCCACCTTTGGTGGCCTGGTGAGTTGCCGTGCTGCCTGCCACCTATGGTGGCCTGGTGAGCTGTCGTGCTGCCGGCCACCTATAGTGGCCTGGTGAGCTGTGGTGCTGCCGGCCACCTATAGTGGCCTGCTGAGCTGTCATGCTGCCAGCAACCTATAGTGGCCTGGTGAGCTGCCATGCTGCCGGCCACCTATAGTGGCCTGGTGAACTGTCGTGCTGCCGGCCACCTATAGTGCCCTGGTGAGCTGTCCTGCTGCCGGCCACCTATAGTGGCCTGGTGAGCTGTCGTGCTGCCAGCCACCTTTAGTGGCCTGGTGAGCTGTCGTGCTGCCAGCCACCTTTAGTGGCCTGGTGAGCTGTCGTGCCGCCGGCCACCTATAGTGGCCTGGTGAGCTGTCGTGCCGCCGGCCACCTATAGTGGCCTGGTGAGCTGTGGTGCTACCGGCCACCTATGGTGGCCTGGTGAGTTGCCGTGCTGCCGGCCAACTATAGTGGCCTGGTGAGCTGTCGTTCTGCCAGCCAACTATAGTGGTCTGGTGAGCTGCCGTGCTGCCGGCCACCTATAGTGGCCCGGTGAGCTGTCGTGCTACCGGCCACCTATAGTGGCCTGGTGAGCTGTCGTGCTGCCGGCCACCCATAGTGGCCCTGTGAGCTGTCGTGCTACCGGCCACCTATATTCGCCTGGTGAGCTGTCGTGCTGCCGGCCACCTATAGTGGCCTGGTGAGCTGTCGTGCTGCCGGCCACCTATAGTGGCCCTGTGAGCTGACGTGCTACCGGCCACCTATATTGGCCTGGTGAGCTGTCGTGCTGCCGGCCACCTATAGTGGCCTGGTGAGCTGTCGTTCTGCCAGCCAACTATAGTGGTCTGGTGAGCTGCCGTGCTGCCGGCCACCTATAGTGGCCCGGTGAGCTGTCGTGCTACCGGCCACCTATAGCGGCCTGGTGAGCTGTCGTGCTGCCGGCCACCCATAGTGGCCCTGTGTGCTGTCGTGCTACCGGCCACCTATATTCGCCTGGTGAGCTGTCATGCTGCCGGCCACCTATAGTCGTCTGGTGAGCTGTCGTGCTCCCGCCACCTATAGCGGCCTGGTGAGCTGTCGTGCTGCCAGCCACCTTTAGTGGCCTGGTGAGCTGTCGTGCTGCCAGCCACCTTTAGTGGCCTGGTGAGCTGTCGTGCTGCCGGCCACCTATAATGGCCTGGTGAGCTGTGGTGCTACCGGCCACCTATGGTGGCCTGGTGAGTTGCCGTGCAGCCTGCCACCTATGGTGGCCTGGTGAGCTGTCGTGCTGCCGGCCACCTATAGTGGCCTGGTGAGCTGTGGAGCTGCCGGCCACCTATGGTGGCCTGGTGAGCTGTCGTGCTTCCGGCCGCCTATAGTGGCCTGGTGAGCTGTTATGCTACCGGCCACCTATGGTGGCCTGGTGATTTGCCGTGCTGCCTTCCACCTATGGTGGCCTGGTGAGCTCTGGTGCTACCGGCCACCTATGGTGGCCCGGTGAGCTGACGTGCTGCCGGCCACCTATAGTGGCCTGGTGAGCTGTCGTTCTGCCGACCACCTATAGTGGCCTGGTGAGCTGTCGTTCTGCCGGCCAACTATAGTGGCCTGGTGAGCTGCCGTGCTGCCAGCTACCTATAGTGGCCTGGTGAGCTGTAATGCAGCCGGCCCCCTATAGTGGCCTGCTGAGCTGTCATGCTGCCGGCCACCTATAGTCATCTGGTGAGCTGTCGTGCTCCCGCCACCTATAGCGGCCTGGTGAGCTGTCGTGCTGCCAGCCACTTTTATTGGCCTGGTGAGCTGTGGTGCTACCGGCCACCTATGGTGGCCTGGTGAGTTGCCGTGCTGCCTGCCACCTATGGTGGCCTGGTGAGTTGCCGTGCTGCCTGCCACCTATGGTGGCCTGGTGAGCTGTCGTGCTGCCGGCCACCTATAGTGGCCTGGTGAGCTGTTGTGCTGCCGGCAACCTATAGTGGCCTGGTGCGCTGTCATGCTGCCGGCAACCTATAGTGGCCTGGTGAGCTGTCATGCTGCCGGCCACCTATAGTCGTCTGGTGAGCTGTCGTGCTCCCGCCACCTATGGTGGCCTGGTGAGCTGTCGTACTGCACGCCACCTTTAGTGGCCTGGTGAGCTGTCGTGCCGCCGGGCACCTATGGTGGCCTGGTGAGCTGTGGTGCTACCGGCCAGCTATGGTGGCCTGGTGAGCTGTCGTGGGGCCGGCCACCTATACTGGCCTGCTGAGCTGTCGTTCTGCCGGCCAACTGTAGTGGCCTGGTAGGCTGATGTGCTACCGGCCCCCTATAGTGGCCTGGTGAGCTGCCCTTCTGCCGGCCACCTATAGTGACCTGGTGATCTGTCGTGCTGCCATGCCAGCCACCTATAGTGGCCCGGTGAGTCATGCTGCCGGCCACCAATAGTGGTCTGCTGAGCTGTCATGCTGCCGGACACCTTTAGTCGTCTGGTGCGCAGTCGTGCTCCCGCCACCTATAGCGGCCTGGTGAGCTGTCGTGCTGCCAGCCACCTTTAGTGGCCTGGTGAGCTGTCGTGCTGCCAGCCACCTTTAGTGGCCTGGTGAGCTGTCGTGCTGCCAGCCACCTTTAGTGGCCTGGTGAGCTGTCGTGCTGCCGGCCACCTATGGTGGCCTGGTGAGCTATGGTGCTACTGGCCACCTATGGTGGCCTGGTAAGCTGTCGTGCGGCCGGCCACCTACAGTTGCCTGGTGAGCTGTCATTCTGCCGACCAACTATAGTGGCCTGGTAGGCTGCCGTGCTGCCGGCCACCTATAGTGACCTGGTGAGCTGTCGTGCTGCCAGCCACCTTTAGTGGCCTGGTGAGCTGTCGTGCTGCCAGCCACCTATAGTTGCCTGGTGAGCTGTCATGCTGCCGGCCACCTATAGTGGCCTGCTGAGCCGTCATGCTGCCGGCCACCTATAGTGGCCTGCTGAGCTGTCATGCTGCCGGCCACCTATAGTCGTCTGGTGAGCAGTCGTGCTCCCGTCACCTATAGTGGCCTGGTGAGCTGTCGTGCTGCCAGCCAACTATGGTGGCCTGGTGAGCTGTGGTGCTACCGGCCGCCTATGGTGGCCTGGTGAGTCGCCCTGCTGCCTGCCGCCTATGGTGGCCTGGTGAGCTGTCGTTCTGCCGGCCACCTGTAGTGGCCTGGTGAGCTGTGGAGCTGCCGGCCACCTATAGTGCACTGGTGAACTGTGGAGCTGCCGGCCACCTATGGTGGCCAGATGAGCTGTCGTGCTGCCAGCCACCCCTAGTGGCCTGGTGAGCTGTCGTGCTGCCAGCCACCTATGCTGGCCTGGTGAGCTGTCATGCTGCCGGCCAGCTATGGTGGCCTGGTGAGCTGTCATGCTGCCGGCCACCTATGGTGGACTGGTGAGCTGTCGTGCTGCCGGCCACCTATAGTGGCCTGGTGAGCTGTCGGTCTGCCGGCCACCTATAGTGGCCTGGTGAGCTGTTGTTCTGCCGGCCAACTATAGTGGCCTGGTGAGCTGCCGTGCTACCGGCCCCCTATAGTGGCCTGGTGAGCTGCCGTGCTGCCGGCCACCTATAGTGACCTGGTGAGCTGTCGTGCTGCCAGCCACCTTTAGTGGCCTAGTGAGCTGTCGTGCTGCCAGCCACCCATAGGGGCCTGGTGAGTTGTCGTGCTGCCGGCCACCTATAGTGGCCTGGTGAGCTGTCGGTCTGCCGGCCACCTATAGTGGCCTGGTGTGCTGTCGTTCTGCCGGCCAACTATAGTGGCCTGGGGAGCTGTGGTGCCACCGGCCACCCATGGTGGCCTGGTGAGCTGCCGTGCTGCCGGCCACCTATAGTGGCTTGGTGAGCTGTCATGCTGCCGGCCACCTATAGTCGCCTGGTGAGCTGTCGTGCTGCCGGCCACCTTTAGTGGCCTAGTGAGCTGTTGTGCTGCCGGCCACCTATAGTGGCCTGGTGAGCTGTGGTGCTACCGGCCACCTATGGTGGCCTGGTGAGTAACCGTGCTGCCTGCCCCCTATGGTGGCCTGGTGAGTTGTCGTTCTGCCGGCCACTTTTAGTGGCCTGGTGAGCTGTCGTGCTGCCGGCCACCTATGGTGGCCTGGTGAGCTGTGGTTCTACAGGCCACCTATGGTGGCCTGGTGAGCTGCCGTGCTGCCGGCCACCTATAGTGACCTGGTGAGCTGCCGTGCTGCCGGCCACCTATAGTGGCTTGGTGAGCTGTCATGCTGCCGGCCACCTATAGTCGCCTGGTGAGCTGTCGTGCTGCCGGCCACCTTTAGTGGCCTAGTGAGCTGTCGTGCTGCCGGCCACCTATAGTGGCCTGGTGAGCTGTGGTGCTACCGGCCACCTATGGTGGCCTGGTGAGTTGCCGTGCTGCCTGCCACCTATGGTGGCCTGGTGAGTTGTAGTTCTGCCGGCCACTTTTAGTGGCCTGGTGAGCTGTCATGCTGCCAGCAACCTATAGTGGCCTGGTGAGCTGCCATGCTGCCGGCCACCTATAATGGCCTGGTGAGCTGTCGTGCTACCGGCCACCTATAGTGGCCTGGTGAGCTGTCGTGCTGCCGGCCACCCATAGTGGCCCTGTGAGCTGTCGTGCTACCGGCCACCTATAGTGGCCTGGTGAGCTGTCGTGCTGCCAGCCACCTTTAGTGGCCTGGTGAGCTGTCGTGCTGCCAGCCACCTTTAGTGGCCTGGTGAGCTGTCGTGCGGCCAGCCACCTTTAGTGGCCTAGTGAGCTGTCGTGCTGCCGGCCACCTATAGTGGCCTGGTGAGCTGTGGTGCTACCGGCCACCTATGGTGGCCTGGTGAGTAACCGTGCTGCCTGCCCCCTATGGTGGCCTGGTGAGTTGTCGTTCTGCCGGCCACTTTTAGTGGCCTGGTGAGCTGTCGTGCTGCCGGCCACCTATGGTGGCCTGGTGAGCTGTGGTTCTACAGGCCACCTATGGTGGCCTGGTGAGTTGCCGTGCTGCCTGCCACCTATGGTGGCCTGGTGAGCTGTGGCGCTGCCGGCCACCTATGGTGGCCTGGTGAGCTGTCGTGCTGCCGGCCACCTATAGTGGCCTGGTGAGCTGTCATGCTGCCGGCAACCTATAGTCGTCTGGTGAGCTGTCCTGCTCCCGCCACCTATAGTGGCCTGGTGAGCTGTCGTGCTGCCGGCCACCTATGGTGGCCTGGTGAGCTGTCGTGCCGCCGGCCACCTATGGTGGCCTGGTGAGCTGTCGTGCTGCCGGCCACCTATAGTGGCCTGGTGAGCTGTGGTGCTACCGGCCACCTATGGTGGCTTGGTGAGTTGCCGTGCTGTCTGCCACCTATGGTGGCCTGGTGAGTTGTCGTTCTGCCGGCCACTTTTAGTGGCCTGGTGAGCTGTCATGCTGCCAGCAACCTATAGTGGCCTGGTGAGCTGCCATGCTGCCGGCCACCTATAGTGGCCTGGTGAACTGTCGTGCTGCCGGCCACCTATAGTGCCCTGGTGAGCTGTCGTGCTGCCGGCCACCTATAGTGGCCTGGTGAGCTGTCGTGCTGCCAGCCACCTTTAGTGGCCTGGTGAGCTGTCGTGCTGCCAGCCACCTTTAGTGGCCTGGTGAGCTGTCGTGCCGCCGGCCACCTATAGTGGCCTGGTGAGCTGTCGTACTGCCGGCCACCTATAGTGGCCTGGTGAGCTGTGGTGCTACCGGCCACCTTTGGTGGCCTGGTGAGTTGCCGTGCTGCCTGCCACCTATGGTGGCCTGGTGAGTTGTCGTTCTGCCGGCCACTTTTAGTGGCCTGGTGAGCTGTCGTGGTGCCGGCCACCTATGGTGGCCTGGTGAGCTGTGGTGCTACCGGCCACCTATGTTGGCCTGGTGAGTTGCCGTGCTGCCTGCCACCTATGGTGGCCTGGTGAGCTGTGGTGCTGCCGGCCACCTATGGTGGCCTGGTGAGCTGTCGTGCTGCCGGCCACCTATAGTGGCCTGGTGAGCTGTCATGCTGCCGGCAACCTATAGTCGTCTGGTGAGCTGTCCTGCTCCCGCCACCTATATTGGCCTGGTGAGCTGTCGTGCTGCCAGCCACCTTTGTGGCCTGGTGTGCTGACGTGCTGCCGGCCACCTATGGCGGCCTGGTGAGCTGTGGTGCTACCGGCCACCTATGGTGGCCTGGTGAGTTGCCGTGCTGCCTGCCACCTATGGTGGCCTGTTGAGCTGTGGTGCTACCGGCCAGCTATGGTGGCCTGGTGAGCTGTCGTGGGGCCGGCCACCTATGGAGGCCTGGTGAGCTGTGGTTCTACCGGCCACCTATGGTGGCCTGGTGAGTTGCCGTGCTGCCTGCCACCTATGGTGGCCTGGTGAGCTGTGGCGCTGCCGGCCACCTATGGTGGCCTGGTGAGCTGTCGTGCCGCCGGCCACCTATGGTGGCCTGGTGAGCTGTCGTGCTGCCGGCCACCTATAGTGGCCTGGTGAGCTGTCGTGCTACCGGCCACCTATAGTGGCCTGGTGAGCTGTCGTGCTGCCGGCCACCCATAGTGGCCCTGTGAGCTGTCGTGCTACCGGCCACCTATAGTGGCCTGGTGAGCTGTCCTGCTCCCGCCACCTATAGTGGCCTGGTGAGCTGTCGTGCTGCCGGCCACCTATGGTGGCCTGGTGAGCTGTCGTGCCGCCGGCCACCTATGGTGGCCTGGTGAGCTGCCGTGCTGCCGGCCACCTATAGTGGCTTGGTGAGCTGTCATGCTGCCGGCCACCTATAGTCGCCTGGTGAGCTGTCGTGCTGCCGGCCACCTTTAGTGGCCTAGTGAGCTGTCGTGCTGCCGGCCACCTATAGTGGCCTGGTGAGCTGTGGTGCTACCGGCCACCTATGGTGGCCTGGTGAGTAACCGTGCTGCCTGCCCCCTATGGTGGCCTGGTGAGTTGTAGTTCTGCCGGCCACTTTTAGTGGCCTGGTGAGCTGTCATGCTGCCAGCAACCTATAGTGGCCTGGTGAGCTGCCATGCTGCCGGCCACCTATAATGGCCTGGTGAGCTGTCGTGCTACCGGCCACCTATAGTGGCCTGGTGAGCTGTCGTGCTGCCGGCCACCCATAGTGGCCCTGTGAGCTGTCGTGCTACCGGCCACCTATAGTGGCCTGGTGAGCTGTCGTGCTGCCAGCCACCTTTAGTGGCCTGGTGAGCTGTCGTGCTGCCAGCCACCTTTAGTGGCCTGGTGAGCTGTCGTGCGGCCAGCCACCTTTAGTGGCCTAGTGAGCTGTCGTGCTGCCGGCCACCTATAGTGGCCTGGTGAGCTGTGGTGCTACCGGCCACCTATGGTGGCCTGGTGAGTAACCGTGCTGCCTGCCCCCTATGGTGGCCTGGTGAGTTGTCGTTCTGCCGGCCACTTTTAGTGGCCTGGTGAGCTGTCGTGCTGCCGGCCACCTATGGTGGCCTGGTGAGCTGTGGTTCTACAGGCCACCTATGGTGGCCTGGTGAGTTGCCGTGCTGCCTGCCACCTATGGTGGCCTGGTGAGCTGTGGCGCTGCCGGCCACCTATGGTGGCCTGGTGAGCTGTCGTGCTGCCGGCCACCTATAGTGGCCTGGTGAGCTGTCATGCTGCCGGCAACCTATAGTCGTCTGGTGAGCTGTCCTGCTCCCGCCACCTATAGTGGCCTGGTGAGCTGTCGTGCTGCCGGCCACCTATGGTGGCCTGGTGAGCTGTCGTGCCGCCGGCCACCTATGGTGGCCTGGTGAGCTGTCGTGCTGCCGGCCACCTATAGTGGCCTGGTGAGCTGTGGTGCTACCGGCCACCTATGGTGGCTTGGTGAGTTGCCGTGCTGTCTGCCACCTATGGTGGCCTGGTGAGTTGTCGTTCTGCCGGCCACTTTTAGTGGCCTGGTGAGCTGTCATGCTGCCAGCAACCTATAGTGGCCTGGTGAGCTGCCATGCTGCCGGCCACCTATAGTGGCCTGGTGAACTGTCGTGCTGCCGGCCACCTATAGTGCCCTGGTGAGCTGTCGTGCTGCCGGCCACCTATAGTGGCCTGGTGAGCTGTCGTGCTGCCAGCCACCTTTAGTGGCCTGGTGAGCTGTCGTGCTGCCAGCCACCTTTAGTGGCCTGGTGAGCTGTCGTGCCGCCGGCCACCTATAGTGGCCTGGTGAGCTGTCGTACTGCCGGCCACCTATAGTGGCCTGGTGAGCTGTGGTGCTACCGGCCACCTTTGGTGGCCTGGTGAGTTGCCGTGCTGCCTGCCACCTATGGTGGCCTGGTGAGTTGTCGTTCTGCCGGCCACTTTTAGTGGCCTGGTGAGCTGTCGTGGTGCCGGCCACCTATGGTGGCCTGGTGAGCTGTGGTGCTACCGGCCACCTATGTTGGCCTGGTGAGTTGCCGTGCTGCCTGCCACCTATGGTGGCCTGGTGAGCTGTGGTGCTGCCGGCCACCTATGGTGGCCTGGTGAGCTGTCGTGCTGCCGGCCACCTATAGTGGCCTGGTGAGCTGTCATGCTGCCGGCAACCTATAGTCGTCTGGTGAGCTGTCCTGCTCCCGCCACCTATATTGGCCTGGTGAGCTGTCGTGCTGCCAGCCACCTTTGTGGCCTGGTGTGCTGACGTGCTGCCGGCCACCTATGGCGGCCTGGTGAGCTGTGGTGCTACCGGCCACCTATGGTGGCCTGGTGAGTTGCCGTGCTGCCTGCCACCTATGGTGGCCTGTTGAGCTGTGGTGCTACCGGCCAGCTATGGTGGCCTGGTGAGCTGTCGTGGGGCCGGCCACCTATAGTGGCCTGGTGAGCTGTCGTTCTGCCGGCCAACTATAGTGGCCTGGTAGGCTGCCGTGCTACCGGCCCCCTATAGTGGCCTGGTGAGCTGCCCTTCTGCCGGCCACCTATAGTGACCTGGTGAGCTGTCATGCTGCCGGCAACCTATAGTCGTCTGGTGAGCTGTCCTGCTCCCGCCACCTATATTGGCCTGGTGAGCTGTCGTGCTGCCAGCCACCTTTGTGGCCTGGTGTGCTGACGTGCTGCCGGCCACCTATGGCGGCCTGGTGAGCTGTGGTGCTACCGGCCACCTATGGTGGCCTGGTGAGCTGTCATGCTGCCGGCAACCTATAGTCGTCTGGTGAGCTGTCCTGCTCCCGCCACCTATATTGGCCTGGTGAGTTGTCGTTCTGCCGGCCACTTTTAGTGGCCTGGTGAGCTGTCATGCTGCCAGCAACTTATAGTGGCCTGGTGAGCTGCCATGCTGCCGGCCACCTATAGTGGCCTGGTGAACTGTCGTGCTGCCGGCCACCTATAGTGCCCTGGTGAGCTGTCGTGCTGCCGGCCACCTATAGTGGCCTGGTGAGCTGTCGTGCTGCCAGCCACCTTTAGTGGCCTGGTGAGCTGTGGTGCTACCGGCCACCTATGGTGGCCTGGTGAGTTGCCGTGCTGCCTGCCACCTATGGTGGCCTGGTGAGTTGTAGTTCTGCCGGCCACTTTTAGTGGCCTGGTGAGCTGTCATGCTGCCAGCAACCTATAGTGGCCTGGTGAGCTGCCATGCTGCCGGCCACCTATAGTGGCCTGGTGAACTGTCGTGCTGCCGGCCACCTATAGTGCCCTGCTGAGCTGTCATGCTGCCGGCCACCTATAGTCGTCTGGTGAGCTGTCCTGCTCCCGCCACCTATATTGGCCTGGTGAGCTGTCGTTCTGCCGGCCAACCCTAGTGGCCTGGTGAGCTGCCGTGCTACCGGCCCCCTATAGTGGCCTGGTGAGCTGCCCTGCTGCCGGCCATCTATAGTGGCCTGGTGAGCTGTCGTTCTGCCGACCACCTATAGTGGCCTGGTGAGCTGTCGTTCTGCCGGCCAACTATAGTGGCCTGGTGAGCTGTCGTGCTACCGGCCACCTTTAGTGGCCTGGTGAGCTGTCGTGCTGCCGGCCACCCATAGTGGCCCTGTGAGCTGTCGTGCTACCGGCCACCTATATTCGCCTGGTGAGCTGTCGTGCTGCCGGCCACCTATAGTGGCCTGGTGAGCTGTCGTGCTGCCGGCCACCTATAGTGGCCCTGTGAGCTGACGTGCTACCGGCCACCTATAGTGGCCTGGTGAGCTGTCGTGCTGCCGGCCACCTATAGTGGCCCTGTGAGCTGTGGTGCTACCGGCCACCTATGGTGGCCTGGTGAGTTGCCGTGCTGCCTGCCACCTATGGTGGCCTGGTGAGTTGTCGTTCTGCCGGCCACTTTTAGTGGCCTGGTGAGCTGTCATGCTGCCAGCAACCTATAGTGGCCTGGTGAGCTGCCATGCTGCCGGCCACCTATAGTGGCCTGGTGAACTGTCGTGCTGCCGGCCACCTATAGTGGCCTGGTGAGCTGTCGTGCTGCCGGCCACCTATAGTGGCCTGGTGAGCTATCGTGCTGCCAGCCACCTTTAGTGGCCTGGTGAGCTGTCGTGCTGCCAGCCACCTTTAGTGGCCTGGTGAGCTGTCGTGCCGCCGGCCACCTATAGTGGCCTGGTGAGCTGTGGTGCTACCGGCCACCTATGGTGGCCTGGTGAGTTGCCGTGCTGCCTGCCACCTATGGTGGCCTGTAGAGCTGGGGAGCTGCCGGCCACCTATGGTGGCCTGGTGAGCTGTCGTGCTGCCGGCCACCTATAGTGGCCTGGTGAGCTGTCGTTCTGCCGGCCACCTATAGTGGCCTGGTGAGCTGTCGTTCTGCCGGCCAACTATAGGGGCCTGGTGAGCTGTCATGTTGCCGGCCACCTATAGTGGCCTGGTGAGCTGTCGTGCTGCCGGCCACCTATGGTGGCCTGGTGAGCTGTTGTGCCGCCGGCCACCTATGGTGGCCTGGTGAGCTGTCGTGCTGCCGGCCACCTATAGTGGCCTGGTGAGCTGTCGTTCTGCCGGCCAACTATAGTGGCCTGGTGAGCTGTCGTGCTGCCAGCAACCTATAGTGGCCTGGTGAGCTGCCATGCTGCCGGCCACCTATAGTGGCCTGGTGAGCTGTCGTGCTGCCGGCCACCTAAAGTGCCCTGGTGAGCTGTCGTGCTGCCGGCCACCTATAGTGGCCTGGCGAGCTATCGTGCTGCCAGCCACCTTTAGTGGCCTGGTGAGCTGTCGTGCTGCCGGCCACATTTAGTGGCCTGCTGCCGGCCACCTATAGTGGCCTGGTGAGCTGTGGTGCTGCCGGCCACCTATGGTGGCCTGGTGAGTTGCCGTGCTGCCTGCCACCTTTGGTGGCCTGGTGAGTTGCCGTGCTGCCTGCCACCTATGGTGGCCTGGTGAGCTGTCGTGCTGCCGGCCACCTATAGTGGCCTGGTGAGCTGTGGTGCTGCCGGCCACCTATAGTGGCCTGCTGAGCTGTCATGCTGCCAGCAACCTATAGTGGCCTGGTGAGCTGCCATGCTGCCGGCCACCTATAGTGGCCTGGTGAACTGTCGTGCTGCCGGCCACCTATAGTGCCCTGGTGAGCTGTCCTGCTGCCGGCCACCTATAGTGGCCTGGTGAGCTGTCGTGCTGCCAGCCACTTTTAGTGGCCTGGTGAGCTGTCGTGCTGCCAGCCACCTTTAGTGGCCTGGTGAGCTGTCGTGCCGCCGGCCACCTATAGTGGCCTGGTGAGCTGTCGTGCCGCCGGCCACCTATAGTGGCCTGGTGAGCTGTGGTGCTACCGGCCACCTATGGTGGCCTGGTGAGTTGCCGTGCTGCCGGCCAACTATAGTGGCCTGGTGAGCTGTCGTTCTGCCAGCCAACTATAGTGGTCTGGTGAGCTGCCGTGCTGCCGGCCACCTATAGTGGCCCGGTGAGCTGTCGTGCTACCGGCCACCTATAGTGGCCTGGTGAGCTGTCGTGCTGCCGGCCACCCATAGTGGCCCTGTGAGCTGTCGTGCTACCGGCCACCTATATTCGCCTGGTGAGCTGTCGTGCTGCCGGCCACCTATAGTGGCCTGGTGAGCTGTCGTGCTGCCGGCCACCTATAGTGGCCCTGTGAGCTGACGTGCTACCGGCCACCTATATTGGCCTGGTGAGCTGTCGTGCTGCCGGCCACCTATAGTGGCCTGGTGAGCTGTCGTTCTGCCAGCCAACTATAGTGGTCTGGTGAGCTGCCGTGCTGCCGGCCACCTATAGTGGCCCGGTGAGCTGTCGTGCTACCGGCCACCTATAGCGGCCTGGTGAGCTGTCGTGCTGCCGGCCACCCATAGTGGCCCTGTGTGCTGTCGTGCTACCGGCCACCTATATTCGCCTGGTGAGCTGTCATGCTGCCGGCCACCTATAGTCGTCTGGTGAGCTGTCGTGCTCCCGCCACCTATAGCGGCCTGGTGAGCTGTCGTGCTGCCAGCCACCTTTAGTGGCCTGGTGAGCTGTCGTGCTGCCAGCCACCTTTAGTGGCCTGGTGAGCTGTCGTGCTGCCGGCCACCTATAATGGCCTGGTGAGCTGTGGTGCTACCGGCCACCTATGGTGGCCTGGTGAGTTGCCGTGCAGCCTGCCACCTATGGTGGCCTGGTGAGCTGTCGTGCTGCCGGCCACCTATAGTGGCCTGGTGAGCTGTGGAGCTGCCGGCCACCTATGGTGGCCTGGTGAGCTGTCGTGCTTCCGGCCGCCTATAGTGGCCTGGTGAGCTGTTATGCTACCGGCCACCTATGGTGGCCTGGTGATTTGCCGTGCTGCCTTCCACCTATGGTGGCCTGGTGAGCTCTGGTGCTACCGGCCACCTATGGTGGCCCGGTGAGCTGACGTGCTGCCGGCCACCTATAGTGGCCTGGTGAGCTGTCGTTCTGCCGACCACCTATAGTGGCCTGGTGAGCTGTCGTTCTGCCGGCCAACTATAGTGGCCTGGTGAGCTGCCGTGCTGCCAGCTACCTATAGTGGCCTGGTGAGCTGTAATGCAGCCGGCCCCCTATAGTGGCCTGCTGAGCTGTCATGCTGCCGGCCACCTATAGTCATCTGGTGAGCTGTCGTGCTCCCGCCACCTATAGCGGCCTGGTGAGCTGTCGTGCTGCCAGCCACTTTTATTGGCCTGGTGAGCTGTGGTGCTACCGGCCACCTATGGTGGCCTGGTGAGTTGCCGTGCTGCCTGCCACCTATGGTGGCCTGGTGAGTTGCCGTGCTGCCTGCCACCTATGGTGGCCTGGTGAGCTGTCGTGCTGCCGGCCACCTATAGTGGCCTGGTGAGCTGTTGTGCTGCCGGCAACCTATAGTGGCCTGGTGCGCTGTCATGCTGCCGGCAACCTATAGTGGCCTGGTGAGCTGTCATGCTGCCGGCCACCTATAGTCGTCTGGTGAGCTGTCGTGCTCCCGCCACCTATGGTGGCCTGGTGAGCTGTCGTACTGCACGCCACCTTTAGTGGCCTGGTGAGCTGTCGTGCCGCCGGGCACCTATGGTGGCCTGGTGAGCTGTGGTGCTACCGGCCAGCTATGGTGGCCTGGTGAGCTGTCGTGGGGCCGGCCACCTATACTGGCCTGCTGAGCTGTCGTTCTGCCGGCCAACTGTAGTGGCCTGGTAGGCTGATGTGCTACCGGCCCCCTATAGTGGCCTGGTGAGCTGCCCTTCTGCCGGCCACCTATAGTGACCTGGTGATCTGTCGTGCTGCCATGCCAGCCACCTATAGTGGCCCGGTGAGTCATGCTGCCGGCCACCAATAGTGGTCTGCTGAGCTGTCATGCTGCCGGACACCTTTAGTCGTCTGGTGCGCAGTCGTGCTCCCGCCACCTATAGCGGCCTGGTGAGCTGTCGTGCTGCCAGCCACCTTTAGTGGCCTGGTGAGCTGTCGTGCTGCCAGCCACCTTTAGTGGCCTGGTGAGCTGTCGTGCTGCCAGCCACCTTTAGTGGCCTGGTGAGCTGTCGTGCTGCCGGCCACCTATGGTGGCCTGGTGAGCTATGGTGCTACTGGCCACCTATGGTGGCCTGGTAAGCTGTCGTGCGGCCGGCCACCTACAGTTGCCTGGTGAGCTGTCATTCTGCCGACCAACTATAGTGGCCTGGTAGGCTGCCGTGCTGCCGGCCACCTATAGTGACCTGGTGAGCTGTCGTGCTGCCAGCCACCTTTAGTGGCCTGGTGAGCTGTCGTGCTGCCAGCCACCTATAGTTGCCTGGTGAGCTGTCATGCTGCCGGCCACCTATAGTGGCCTGCTGAGCCGTCATGCTGCCGGCCACCTATAGTGGCCTGCTGAGCTGTCATGCTGCCGGCCACCTATAGTCGTCTGGTGAGCAGTCGTGCTCCCGTCACCTATAGTGGCCTGGTGAGCTGTCGTGCTGCCAGCCAACTATGGTGGCCTGGTGAGCTGTGGTGCTACCGGCCGCCTATGGTGGCCTGGTGAGTCGCCCTGCTGCCTGCCGCCTATGGTGGCCTGGTGAGCTGTCGTTCTGCCGGCCACCTGTAGTGGCCTGGTGAGCTGTGGAGCTGCCGGCCACCTATAGTGCACTGGTGAACTGTGGAGCTGCCGGCCACCTATGGTGGCCAGATGAGCTGTCGTGCTGCCAGCCACCCCTAGTGGCCTGGTGAGCTGTCGTGCTGCCAGCCACCTATGCTGGCCTGGTGAGCTGTCATGCTGCCGGCCAGCTATGGTGGCCTGGTGAGCTGTCATGCTGCCGGCCACCTATGGTGGACTGGTGAGCTGTCGTGCTGCCGGCCACCTATAGTGGCCTGGTGAGCTGTCGGTCTGCCGGCCACCTATAGTGGCCTGGTGAGCTGTTGTTCTGCCGGCCAACTATAGTGGCCTGGTGAGCTGCCGTGCTACCGGCCCCCTATAGTGGCCTGGTGAGCTGCCGTGCTGCCGGCCACCTATAGTGACCTGGTGAGCTGTCGTGCTGCCAGCCACCTTTAGTGGCCTAGTGAGCTGTCGTGCTGCCAGCCACCCATAGGGGCCTGGTGAGTTGTCGTGCTGCCGGCCACCTATAGTGGCCTGGTGAGCTGTCGGTCTGCCGGCCACCTATAGTGGCCTGGTGTGCTGTCGTTCTGCCGGCCAACTATAGTGGCCTGGGGAGCTGTGGTGCCACCGGCCACCCATGGTGGCCTGGTGAGCTGCCGTGCTGCCGGCCACCTATAGTGGCTTGGTGAGCTGTCATGCTGCCGGCCACCTATAGTCGCCTGGTGAGCTGTCGTGCTGCCGGCCACCTATAGTGGCCTGGTGAGCTGTCGGTCTGCCGGCCCCCTATAGCGGCCTGGTGAGCTGCTGTGGTGTGTTGCCGTGCTGCCGGCCACCTATAGTGACCTGGTGAGCTGTCGTGCTGCCAGCCACCTTTAGTGGCCCAGTGAGCTGTCGTGCTGCCAGCCACCCATAGGGGCCTGGTGAGTTGTCGTGCTGCCGGCCACCTATAGTGGCCTGGTGAGCTGTCGGTCTGCCGGCCACCTATAGTGGCCTGGTGGGCTGTCGGTCTGCCGGCCACCTATGGTGGCCTGGTGAGCTGCCGTGCTGCCGGCCACCTATAGTGGCCTGGTGAGCTGTCATGCTGCCGGCCACCTATAGTCGCCTGGTGAGCTGTCGTGCTGCCGGCCACCTATAGTGGCCTGGTGAGCTGTCGGTCTGCCGGCCCCCTATAGCGGCCTGGTGAGCTGCTGTGGTGTGTTGCCGTGCTGCCGGCCACCTATAGTGGCCTGGTGAGCTGTCATGCTGCCGGCCACCTATGGTGGACTGGTGAGCTGTCGTGCTGCCGGCCACCTATAGTGGCCTGGTGAGCTGTCGGTCTGCCGGCCACCTATAGTGGCCTGGTGAGCTGTTGTTCTGCCGGCCAACTATAGTGGCCTGGTGAGCTGTCGAGCTGCCAGCCACCTTTAGTGGCCTGGTGAGCTGTCGTGCTGCCAGCCACCTTTAGTGGCCTGGTGAGCTGTCGTGCTGCCAGCCACCTTTAGTGGCCTGATGAGCTGTGGTGCTGCCGGCCACCTATAGTGGCCTGGTGAGCTGTGGTGCTGCCGGCCACCTATAGTGGCCTGGTGAGCTGTGGTGCTGCCGGCCACCTATGGTGGCCTGGTGAGCTGTGGTGCTGCCGGCCACCTATGGTGGCCTGGTGAGCTGTGGTGCTGCCGGCCACCTTTAGTGGCCTGGTGAGCCGTCGTGCTGCCAGCCACTTTAAGTGGCCTGGTGAACTGTCGTGCTGCCAGCCACCTTTAGTGGCCTGGTGAGCTGTCGTGCTGCCAGCCACCTTTAGTGGCCTGGTGAGCTGTCGTGCTGCCAGCCACCTTTAGTGGCCTGATGAGCTGTGGTGCTGCCGGCCACCTATAGTGGCCTGGTGAGCTGTGGTGCTGCCGGCCACCTATAGTGGCCTGGTGAGCTGTGGTGCTGCCGGCCACCTATGGTGGCCTGGTGAGCTGTGGTGCTACCGGCCACCTATGGCGGCCTGGTGAGTTGCCGTGCTGCCTGCCACTTATGGTGGCCTGGTGAGCTGCCGTGCTGCCGGCCACCTATAGTGGCTTGGTGAGCTGTCATGCTGCCGGCCACCTATAGTCGTTTGGTGTGCCGTCGTGCTGCCGGCCACCTATAGTGGCCTGGTGGGCTGTCGGTCTGCCGGCCACCTATGGTGGCCTGGTGAGCTGTGGTGCTACCGGCCACCTATGGTGGCCTGGTGAGCTGCCGTGCTGCCGGCCACCTATAGTGGCCTGGTGAGCTGTCATGCTGCCGGCCACCTATAGTCGCCTGGTGAGCTGTCGTGCTGCCGGCCACCTATAGTGGCCTGGTGAGCTGTCGGTCTGCCGGCCCCCTATAGCGGCCTGGTGAGCTGCTGTGGTGTGTTGCCGTGCTGCCGGCCACCTATAGTGGCCTGGTGAGCTGTCATGCTGCCGGCCACCTATGGTGGACTGGTGAGCTGTCGTGCTGCCGGCCACCTATAGTGGCCTGGTGAGCTGTCGGTCTGCCGGCCACCTAAAGTGGCCTGTTGAGCTGTTGTTCTGCCGGCCAACTATAGTGGCCTGGTGAGCTGCCGTGCTACCGGCCCCCTATAGTGGCCTGGTGAGCTGCCGTGCTGCCGGCCACCTATAGTGACCTGGTGAGCTGTCGTGCTGCCAGCCACCTTTAGTGGCCTAGTGAGCTGTCGTGCTGCCAGCCACCCATAGGGGCCTGGTGAGTTGTCGTGCTGCCGGCCACCTATAGTGGCCTGGTGAGCTGTCGGTCTGCCGGCCACCTATAGTGGCCTGGTGTGCTGTCGTTCTGCCGGCCAACTATAGTGGCCTGGGGAGCTGCCGTGCTACCGGCCCCCTATAATGGCCTGGTGAGCTGCCGTGCTGCCGGCCACCTATGGTGGCCTGGTGAGCTGTGGTGCTACCGGCCACCCATGGTGGCCTGGTGAGCTGCCGTGCTGCCGGCCACCTATAGTGGCTTGGTGAGCTGTCATGCTGCCGGCCACCTATAGTCGTTTGGTGTGCCGTCGTGCTGCCGGCCACCTATAGTGGCCTGGTGGGCTGTCGGTCTGCCGGCCACCTATGGTGGCCTGGTGAGCTGTGGTGCTACCGGCCACCTATGGTGGCCTGGTGAGCTGCCGTGCTGCCGGCCACCTATAGTGGCCTGGTGAGCTGTCATGCTGCCGGCCACCTATAGTCGCCTGGTGAGCTGTCGTGCTGCCGGCCACCTATAGTGGCCTGGTGAGCTGTCGGTCTGCCGGCCCCCTATAGCGGCCTGGTGAGCTGCTGTGGTGAGTTGCCGTGCTGCCGGCCACCTATGGTGGCCTGGGGAGCTGTCGTGCTCCCGCCACCTATGGTGGCCTGGTGAGCTGTGGTGCTACCGGCCACTTATGGTGGCCTTGTGAGCTGTCATGCTGCCAGCCACCCCTAGTAGCCTGGTGAGCTGTCGTGCTGCCGGCAACCTATAGTGGCCTGGTGAGCTGTCATGCTGCCGGCCACCTATAGTCGTCTGGTGAGCTGTCGTGCTGCCGGCCACCTATAGTGGCCTGGTGAGCTGTCGTGCTGCCAGCCACCTATGGTGGCCTGGTGAGCTGTCGTGCTGCCAGCCACCCCTAGTGGCCTGGTGAGCTGCTGTGCTACCGGCCACCTATAACGGCCTGGTGAGCTGTCATGCTGCCGGCCACCTATAGTCGTCTGGTGAGCTGTCATGCTCCCGCCACCTATAGTGGCCTGGTGAGCTGTCATGCTGCCGGCCACCTATAGTGGCCTGATGAGCTGTGGTGCTTCCGGCCACCTATAGTGGCCTGGTGAGCTGTTGTGCTACCGGCCACCTATAACGACCTGGTGAGCTGTCATGCTGCCGGCCACCTATGGTCGTCTGGTGAGCTGTCGTGCTCCCGCCACCTATAGTGGCCTGGTGAGCTGTCGTGCTGCCGCACACTTTTAGTGGCCTGGTGAGCTGTCGTGCTGCCGGCCACTTATGGTGGCCTGGTGAGCTGTGGTGCTACCGGCCAGCTATGATGACCTGGTGAGCTGTGGTGCTACCGGCCACCTATGGTGGCCTGGTGAGTTGACGTGCTGCCTGCCACCTATGGTGGCCTGATGAGCTGTCGTGCTGCCGGCCACCTATGGTGGCCTGGTGAGCTGTGGTGCTACCGGCCACCTATGGTGGCCTGGTGAGCTGTGGTGCTACCGGCCAACTATGGTGGCCTGGTGAGTTGCCGTGCTGCCTGCCACCTATGGTGGCCTGGTGAGCTGTCGTGCTGCCGGCCACCTAAAGTGGCCTGGTGAGCTGTGGAGCTGCCGGCCACCTATAGTGGCCTGGTGAGCTGTCGTACTGCCGGCCACCGTTAGTGGCCTGGTGAGCTGTCGTACTGCCGGCCACCTATGGTGGCCTGGTGAGCTGTGGTGCTACCGGCCAGCTATGGTGACCTGGTGATCTGTCGTGCGGCCGGCCACCTATAGTGGCCTGGTGAGCTGTCATTCTGCCGGCCAACTATAGTGGCATGGTGATCTGTCGTGCTGCCAGCTACCTTTAGTGGCCTGGTGAGCTGTTGTGCTGCCAGCCACCTATAGTGGCCTGGTGAGCTGTCGTGCTCCCGGCCACCTATAGTGGCCTGGTGAGCTGCCCTGCTGCCGCCCTACCTATAGTGACCTGGTGATCTGTCGTGCTGCCAGCCATCTTTAGTGGCCTGGTGAGCTGTGGTGCTGCCGGCCACCTATGGTGGCCTGGTGAGCTGTGGTGCTACAGGCCACCTATAGTGGCCTGGTGAGCTGTCATGCTGCCGGCAACCTATAGTGCCCTGGTGAGCTGTCGTGCTGCCGGCCACCTTTAGTGGCCTGGTGAGCCGTCGTGCTGCCAGCCACTTTAAGTGGCCTGGTGAGCTGTCGTGCTGCCAGCCACCTTTAGTGGCCTGGTGAGCTGTCGTGCTGCCAGCCACCTTTAGTGGCCTGGTGAGCTGTCGTGCTGCCAGCTACCTATAGTGGCCTGGTGAGCTGTCATGCTGCCGGCCACCTATATTGGCCTGCTGAGCTGTCATGCTGCCGGCCGCCTATAGTCGTCTGGTGAGCAGTCGTGCTCCCGCCACCTATAACGGCCTGGTGAGCTGTAGTGCTGCCAGCCACCTTTAGTGGCCTGGTGAGTTGTCGTGCTGCCGGCCACCTATGGTGGCCTGGTGAGCTGTGGGGCTACCGGCCAACTATGGTGGCCTGGTGAGTTGATGTGCTGCCTGCCACCTGTGGTGGCCTGGTGAGCTGTCGTGCTGCCGGCCACTTATGGTGGCCTGGTGAGCTGTGGTGCTACCGGCCAGCTATGATGACCTGGTGAGCTGTGGTGCTACCGGCCACCTATGGTGGCCTGGTGAGTTGCCGTGCTGCCTGCCACCTATGGTGGCCTGATGAGCTGTCGTGCTGCCGGCCACCTATGGTGGCCTGGTGAGCTGTGGTGCTACCGGCCACCTATGGTGGCCTGGTGAGCTGTGGTGCTACCGGCCAACTATGGTGGCCTGGTGAGTTGCCGTGCTGCCTGCCACCTATGGTGGCCTGGTGAGCTGTCGTGCTGCCGGCCACCTATAGTGGCCTGGTGAGCTGTCGTACTGCCGGCCACCGTTAGTGGCCTGGTGAGCTGTCGTGCTGCCGGCCAACTATGGTGGCCTGGTGAGTTGCCGTGCTGCCTGCCACCTATGGTGGCCTGGTGAGCTGTCGTGCTGCCGGCCACCTATAGTGGCCTGGTGAGCTGTCGTACTGCCGGCCACCGTTAGTGGCCTGGTGAGCTGTCGTGCTGCCGGCCACCTATGGTGGCCTGGTGAGCTGTGGTGCTACCGGCCAGCTATGGTGACCTGGTGATCTGTCGTGCGGCCGGCCACCTATAGTGGCCTGGTGAGCTGTCGTTCTGCCGGCCAACTATAGTGGCATGGTGATCTGTCGTGCTCCCGGCCACCTATAGTGGCCTGGTGAGCTGCCCTGCTGCCGCCCACCTATAGTGACCTGGTGATCTGTCGTGCTGCCAGCCACCTTTAGTGGCCTGGTGAGCTGTCGTGCTGCCAGCCACCTATAGTGGCCTGGTGAGCTGTCATGCTGCCGGCCACCTATATTGGCCTGCTGAGCTGTCATGCTGCCGGCCGCCTATAGTCGTCTGGTGAGCAGTCGTGCTCCCGCCACCTATAACGGCCTGGTGAGCTGTAGTGCTGCCAGCCACCTTTAGTGGCCTGGTGAGTTGTCGTGCTGCCGGCCACCCATGGTGGCCTGGTGAGCTGTGGCGCTACCGGCCAACTATGGTGGCCTGGTGAGTTGACGTGCTGCCTGCCACCTATGGTGGCCTGGTGAGCTGTCGTGCTGCCGGCCACCTATAGTGGCCTGGCGAGCTGTCATGCTGACGGCCAGCTATGGTGGCCTGGTGAGCTGTGGTGCTACCGGCCAACCATGGTGGCCTGGTGAGTTGCCGTGCTGCCTGCCACCTGTGGTGGCCTGGTGTGCTGTCGTGCTGCCGGCCACCTATAGTGACCTGGTGAGCTGTGGAGCTGCCGGCCACCTATGGTGGCCTGGTGAGCTGTTATGCTGCCGGCCACCTATAGTGGTCTGGTGAGCTGTTATGCTGCCGGCCACCTATAGTGGCCTGGTGAGCTGTTATGCTGCCGGCCACCTATAGTGGCCTGGCGAGCTGTCATGCTGACGGCCAGCTATGGTGGCCTGGTGAGCTGTGGTGCTACCGGCCAACCATGGTGGCCTGGTGAGTTGCCGTGCTGCCTGCCACCTGTGGTGGCCTGGTGTGCTGTCGTGCTGCCGGCCACCTATAGTGACCTGGTGAGCTGTGGAGCTGCCGGCCACCTATGGTGGCCTGGTGAGCTGTCGCTCTGCCGGCCACCTATAGTGACCTGGTGAGCTGTCGTTCTACCGGCCAACTATAGTGGCCTGGTGAGCTGCCGTGCTACCGGCCCCCTATAGTGGCCTGGTGAGCTGCCGTGCTGCCGGCCACCTATAGTGACCTGGTGAGCTGTCGTTCTGCCGGCCAACTATAGTGGCCTGGTGAGCTGCCGTGCTGCCGGCCACCTATAGTAGCCTGGTGAGCTGTCGTGCTGCTGGCCACCTATAGTGGCCTGGTGAGCTGTCGGTCTGCCGGCCAACTATAGTGGCCTGGTGAGCAGTCGTGCTGCCGGCCACCTTTAGTGGCCTGGTAAGCTGTCGTTCTGCCAGCCACCTATAGTGGCCTGATGAGCTGTGGTGCTGCCGGCCACCTATAGTGGCCTGGTGAGCTGTGGTGCTACCGGCCACCTATAACGGCCTGGTGAGCTGTAGTGCTGCCAGCCACCTTTAGTGGCCTGGTGAGTTTTCGTGTTGCCGGCCACCTATGGTGGCCTGGTGAGCTGTGGCGCTACCGGCCAACTATGGTGGCCTGGTGAGCTGTCGTGCTGCCTGCCACCGTTAGTGGCCTGGTGAGCTGTCGTGCTGCCGGCCACCTATGGTGGCCTGGTGAGTTGCCGTGCTGCCTGCCACCTGTGGTAGCCTGGTGAGATGCCGTGCTGCCGGCCACCTATGGTGGCCTGGTGAGCTGTCGTGCTGCCGACCACCTATAGTGGCCTGGTGAGCTGTCATGCTGCCGGCAACCTATAGTGCCCTGGTGAGCTGTCGTGCTGCCGGCCACCTTTAGTGGCCTGGTGAGCCGTCGTGCTGCCAGCCACTTTAAGTGGCCTGGTGAGCTGTCGTGCTGCCAGCCACCTTTAGTGGCCTGGTGAGCTGTCGTGCTGCCAGCCACCTTTAGTGGCCTGGTGAGCTGTCGTGCTGCCAGCCACCTTTAGTGGCCTGATGAGCTGTGGTGCTGCCGGCCACCTATAGTGGCCTGGTGAGCTGTGGTGCTGCCGGCCACCTATAGTGGCCTGGTGAGCTGTGGTGCTGCCGGCCACCTATAGTGGCCTGGTAAGCTGTGGTGCTGCCGGCCACCTATGGTGGCCTGGTGAGCTGTGGTGCTACCGGCCACCTATGGTGGCCTGGTGAGTTGCCGTGCTGCCTGCCACCTATGGTGGCCTGGTGAGCGGTCGTGCTGCCGGCCACCTATAGTGGCCTGGTGAGCTGTTGTGCTGCCGGCCACCAATGTTGGCCTCGTGAGCTGTCGTGCTGCCGGCCACTTATAGTGGCTTGGTGAGCTGTCATGCTGCCGGCCACCTATAGCGGCCTGGTGAGCTGTGGTGCTACCGGCCACCTATGGCGGCCTGGTGAGTTGCCGTGCTGCCCGCCACTTATGGTGGCCTGGTAAGCTGACGTGCCGCCGGCCACCTATGGTGGCCTGGTGAGCTGTGGTGCTACCGGCCACCTATGGTGGCCTGGTGAGCTGTCGTGCTGCCGGCCACCTTTAGTGGCCTGGTGAGCTGTCGTGCTGCCGGCCACCTATGGTGGCCTGGTGAGCTGTGGTGCTACCGACCACCTATGGTGGCCTGGTGAGCTGTCATGCTGCCAGCCACCTTTAGTGGCCTGGTGAGCTGTCGTGCTGCCGGCCACCTATGGTGGCCTGGTGAGCTGTGGTGCTACTGGCCACCTATGGTGGCCTGGTGAGCTATGGTGCTACTGGCCACCTATGGTGGCCTGGTAAGCTGTCGTGCGGCCGGCCACCTACAGTTGCCTGGTGAGCTGTCATTCTGCCGACCAACTATAGTCGCCTGGTAGGCTGCCGTGCTGCCGGCCACCTATAGTGACCTGGTGAGCTGTCGTGCTGCCAGCCACCTTTAGTGGCCTGGTGAGCTGTCGTGCTGCCAGCCACCTATAGTGGCCTGGTGAGCTGTCATGCTGCCGGCCACCTATAGTGGCCTGCTGAGCTGTCATGCTGCCGGCCACCTATAGTGGCCTGCTGAGCTGTCATGCTGCCGGCCACCTATAGTCGTCTGGTGAGCAGTCGTGCTCCCGTCACCTATAGTGGCCTGGTGAGCTGTCGTGCTGCCAGCCAACTATGGTGGCCTGGTGAGCTGTGGTGCTACCGGCCGCCTATGGTGGCCTGGTGAGTTGCCCTGCTGCCTGCCGCCTATGGTGGCCTGGTGAGCTGTCGTTCTGCCGGCCACCTGTAGTGGCCTGGTGAGCTGTGGAGCTGCCGGCCACCTATAGTGCACTGGTGAACTGTGGAGCTGCCGGCCACCTATGGTGGCCAGATGAGCTGTCGTGCTGCCAGCCACCCCTAGTGGCCTGGTGAGCTGTCGTGCTGCCAGCCACCTATGCTGGCCTGGTGAGCTGTCGTGCTCCCGCCACCTATAGTGGCCTGGTGAGCTGTCGTGCTGCCACCCACCTATAGTGGCCTGGTGAGCTGTCATGCTGCCGGCCAGCTATGGTGGCCTGGTGAGCTGTCATGCTGCCGGCCACCTATGGTGGACTGGTGAGCTGTCGTGCTGCCGGCCACCTATAGTGGCCTGGTGAGCTGTCGGTCTGCCGGCCACCTATAGTGGCCTGGTGAGCTGCTGTTCTGCCGGCCAACTATAGTGGCCTGGTGAGCTGCCGTGCTACCGGCCCCCTATAGTGGCCTGGTGAGCTGCCGTGCTTCCGGCCACCTATAGTGACCTGGTGAGCTGTCGTGCTGCCAGCCACCTTTAGTGGCCTAGTGAGCTGTCGTGCTGCCAGCCACCCATAGGGGCCTGGTGAGTTGTCGTGCTGCCGGCCACCTATAGTGGCCTGGTGAGCTGTCGGTCTGCCGGCCACCTATAGTGGCCTGGTGTGCTGTCGTTCTGCCGGCCAACTATCGTGGCCTGGGGAGCTGCCGTGCTACCGGCCCCCTATAATGGCCTGGTGAGCTGCCGTGCTGCCGGCCACCTATGGTGGCCTGGTGAGCTGGGGTGCTACCGGCCACCCATGGTGGCCTGGTGAGCTGCCGTGCTGCCGGCCACCCATAGTGGCTTGGTGAGCTGTCATGCTGCCGGCCACCTATAGTCGTTTGGTGTGCCGTCGTGCTGCCGGCCACCTATAGTGGCCTGGTGGGCTGTCGGTCTGCCGGCCACCTATGGTGGCCTGGTGAGCTGTGGTGCTACCGGCCACCTATGGTGGCCTGGTGAGCTGCCGTGCTGCCGGCCACCTATAGTGGCCTGGTGAGCTGTCATGCTGCCGGCCACCTATAGTCGCCTGGTGAGCTGTCGTGCTGCCGGCCACCTATAGTGGCCTGGTGAGCTGTCGGTCTGCCGGCCCCCTATAGCGGCCTGGTGAGCTGCTGTGGTGTGTTGCCGTGCTGCCGGCCACCTATAGTGGCCTGGTGAGCTGTCATGCTGCCGGACACCTATGGTGGACTGGTGAGCTGTCGTGCTGCCGGCCACCTATAGTGGCCTGGTGAGCTGTCGGTCTGCCGGCCACCTATAGTGGCCTGGTGAGCTGTTGTTCTGCCGGCCAACTATAGTGGCCTGGTGAGCTGCCGTGCTACCGGCCCCCTATAGTGGCCTTGTGAGCTGCCGTGCTGCCGGCCACCTATAGCGACCTGGTGAGCTGTCGTGCTGCCAGCCACCTTTAGTGGCCTAGTGAGCTGTCGTGCTGCCAGCCACCCATAGGGGCCTGGTGAGTTGTCGTGCTGCCGGCCACCTATAGTGGCCTGGTGAGCTGCCCTGCTGCCGCCCACCTATAGTGACCTGGTGATCTGTCGTGCTGCCAGCCACCTTTAGTGGCCTGGTGAGCTGTCGTGCTGCCAGCCACCTATAGTGGCCTGGTGAGCTGTCATGCTGCCGGCCACCTATAGTCGTCTGGTGAGCAGTCGTGCTCCCGCCACCTATAACGGCCTGGTGAGCTGTAGTGCTGCCAGCCACCTTTAGTGGCCTGGTGAGTTGTCGTGCTGCCGGCCACCTATATTGGCCTGCTGAGCTGTCATGCTGCCGGCCGCCTATAGTCGTCTGGTGAGCAGTCGTGCTCCCGCCACCTATAACGGCCTGGTGAGCTGTAGTGCTGCCAGCCACCTTTAGTGGCCTGGTGAGTTGTCGTGCTGCCGGCCACCCATGGTGGCCTGGTGAGCTGTGGCGCTACCGGCCAACTATGGTGGCCTGGTGAGTTGACGTGCTGCCTGCCACCTATGGTGGCCTGGTGAGCTGTCGTGCTGCCGGCCACCTATAGTGGCCTGGCGAGCTGTCATGCTGACGGCCAGCTATGGTGGCCTGGTGAGCTGTCGTGCTGCCAGCCACCTTTAGTGGCCTGGTGAGCTGTCGTGCTGCCAGCCACCTATAGTGGCCTGGTGAGCTGTCATGCTGCCGGCCACCTATATTGGCCTGCTGAGCTGTCATGCTGCCGGCCGCCTATAGTCGTCTGGTGAGCAGTCGTGCTCCCGCCACCTATAACGGCCTGGTGAGCTGTAGTGCTGCCAGCCACCTTTAGTGGCCTGGTGAGTTGTCGTGCTGCCGGCCACCCATGGTGGCCTGGTGAGCTGTGGCGCTACCGGCCAACTATGGTGGCCTGGTGAGTTGACGTGCTGCCTGCCACCTATGGTGGCCTGGTGAGCTGTCGTGCTGCCGGCCACCTATAGTGGCCTGGCGAGCTGTCATGCTGACGGCCAGCTATGGTGGCCTGGTGAGCTGTCGTGCTGCCAGCCACCTTTAGTGGCATGGTGATCTGTCGTGCTCCCGGCCACCTATAGTGGCCTGGTGAGCTGCCCTGCTGCCGCCCACCTATAGTGACCTGGTGATCTGTCGTGCTGCCAGCCACCTTTAGTGGCCTGGTGAGCTGTCGTGCTGCCAGCCACCTATAGTGGCCTGGTGAGCTGTCATGCTGCCGGCCACCTATATTGGCCTGCTGAGCTGTCATGCTGCCGGCCGCCTATAGTCGTCTGGTGAGCAGTCGTGCTCCCGCCACCTATAACGGCCTGGTGAGCTGTAGTGCTGCCAGCCACCTTTAGTGGCCTGGTGAGTTGTCGTGCTGCCGGCCACCCATGGTGGCCTGGTGAGCTGTGGCGCTACCGGCCAACTATGGTGGCCTGGTGAGTTGACGTGCTGCCTGCCACCTATGGTGGCCTGGTGAGCTGTCGTGCTGCCGGCCACCTATAGTGGCCTGGCGAGCTGTCATGCTGACGGCCAGCTATGGTGGCCTGGTGAGCTGTGGTGCTACCGGCCAACCATGGTGGCCTGGTGAGTTGCCGTGCTGCCTGCCACCTGTGGTGGCCTGGTGTGCTGTCGTGCTGCCGGCCACCTATAGTGACCTGGTGAGCTGTGGAGCTGCCGGCCACCTATGGTGGCCTGGTGAGCTGTTATGCTGCCGGCCACCTATAGTGGTCTGGTGAGCTGTTATGCTGCCGGCCACCTATAGTGGCCTGGTGAGCTGTTATGCTGCCGGCCACCTATAGTGGCCTGGCGAGCTGTCATGCTGACGGCCAGCTATGGTGGCCTGGTGAGCTGTGGTGCTACCGGCCAACCATGGTGGCCTGGTGAGTTGCCGTGCTGCCTGCCACCTGTGGTGGCCTGGTGTGCTGTCGTGCTGCCGGCCACCTATAGTGACCTGGTGAGCTGTGGAGCTGCCGGCCACCTATGGTGGCCTGGTGAGCTGTCGCTCTGCCGGCCACCTATAGTGACCTGGTGAGCTGTCGTTCTACCGGCCAACTATAGTGGCCTGGTGAGCTGCCGTGCTACCGGCCCCCTATAGTGGCCTGGTGAGCTGCCGTGCTGCCGGCCACCTATAGTGACCTGGTGAGCTGTCGTTCTGCCGGCCAACTATAGTGGCCTGGTGAGCTGCCGTGCTGCCGGCCACCTATAGTAGCCTGGTGAGCTGTCGTGCTGCTGGCCACCTATAGTGGCCTGGTGAGCTGTCGGTCTGCCGGCCAACTATAGTGGCCTGGTGAGCAGTCGTGCTGCCGGCCACCTTTAGTGGCCTGGTAAGCTGTCGTTCTGCCAGCCACCTATAGTGGCCTGATGAGCTGTGGTGCTGCCGGCCACCTATAGTGGCCTGGTGAGCTGTGGTGCTACCGGCCACCTATAACGGCCTGGTGAGCTGTAGTGCTGCCAGCCACCTTTAGTGGCCTGGTGAGTTTTCGTGTTGCCGGCCACCTATGGTGGCCTGGTGAGCTGTGGCGCTACCGGCCAACTATGGTGGCCTGGTGAGCTGTCGTGCTGCCTGCCACCGTTAGTGGCCTGGTGAGCTGTCGTGCTGCCGGCCACCTATGGTGGCCTGGTGAGTTGCCGTGCTGCCTGCCACCTGTGGTAGCCTGGTGAGATGCCGTGCTGCCGGCCACCTATGGTGGCCTGGTGAGCTGTCGTGCTGCCGACCACCTATAGTGGCCTGGTGAGCTGTCATGCTGCCGGCAACCTATAGTGCCCTGGTGAGCTGTCGTGCTGCCGGCCACCTTTAGTGGCCTGGTGAGCCGTCGTGCTGCCAGCCACTTTAAGTGGCCTGGTGAGCTGTCGTGCTGCCAGCCACCTTTAGTGGCCTGGTGAGCTGTCGTGCTGCCAGCCACCTTTAGTGGCCTGGTGAGCTGTCGTGCTGCCAGCCACCTTTAGTGGCCTGATGAGCTGTGGTGCTGCCGGCCACCTATAGTGGCCTGGTGAGCTGTGGTGCTGCCGGCCACCTATAGTGGCCTGGTGAGCTGTGGTGCTGCCGGCCACCTATAGTGGCCTGGTAAGCTGTGGTGCTGCCGGCCACCTATGGTGGCCTGGTGAGCTGTGGTGCTACCGGCCACCTATGGTGGCCTGGTGAGTTGCCGTGCTGCCTGCCACCTATGGTGGCCTGGTGAGCGGTCGTGCTGCCGGCCACCTATAGTGGCCTGGTGAGCTGTTGTGCTGCCGGCCACCAATGTTGGCCTCGTGAGCTGTCGTGCTGCCGGCCACTTATAGTGGCTTGGTGAGCTGTCATGCTGCCGGCCACCTATAGCGGCCTGGTGAGCTGTGGTGCTACCGGCCACCTATGGCGGCCTGGTGAGTTGCCGTGCTGCCCGCCACTTATGGTGGCCTGGTAAGCTGACGTGCCGCCGGCCACCTATGGTGGCCTGGTGAGCTGTGGTGCTACCGGCCACCTATGGTGGCCTGGTGAGCTGTCGTGCTGCCGGCCACCTTTAGTGGCCTGGTGAGCTGTCGTGCTGCCGGCCACCTATGGTGGCCTGGTGAGCTGTGGTGCTACCGACCACCTATGGTGGCCTGGTGAGCTGTCATGCTGCCAGCCACCTTTAGTGGCCTGGTGAGCTGTCGTGCTGCCGGCCACCTATGGTGGCCTGGTGAGCTGTGGTGCTACTGGCCACCTATGGTGGCCTGGTGAGCTATGGTGCTACTGGCCACCTATGGTGGCCTGGTAAGCTGTCGTGCGGCCGGCCACCTACAGTTGCCTGGTGAGCTGTCATTCTGCCGACCAACTATAGTCGCCTGGTAGGCTGCCGTGCTGCCGGCCACCTATAGTGACCTGGTGAGCTGTCGTGCTGCCAGCCACCTTTAGTGGCCTGGTGAGCTGTCGTGCTGCCAGCCACCTATAGTGGCCTGGTGAGCTGTCATGCTGCCGGCCACCTATAGTGGCCTGCTGAGCTGTCATGCTGCCGGCCACCTATAGTGGCCTGCTGAGCTGTCATGCTGCCGGCCACCTATAGTCGTCTGGTGAGCAGTCGTGCTCCCGTCACCTATAGTGGCCTGGTGAGCTGTCGTGCTGCCAGCCAACTATGGTGGCCTGGTGAGCTGTGGTGCTACCGGCCGCCTATGGTGGCCTGGTGAGTTGCCCTGCTGCCTGCCGCCTATGGTGGCCTGGTGAGCTGTCGTTCTGCCGGCCACCTGTAGTGGCCTGGTGAGCTGTGGAGCTGCCGGCCACCTATAGTGCACTGGTGAACTGTGGAGCTGCCGGCCACCTATGGTGGCCAGATGAGCTGTCGTGCTGCCAGCCACCCCTAGTGGCCTGGTGAGCTGTCGTGCTGCCAGCCACCTATGCTGGCCTGGTGAGCTGTCGTGCTCCCGCCACCTATAGTGGCCTGGTGAGCTGTCGTGCTGCCACCCACCTATAGTGGCCTGGTGAGCTGTCATGCTGCCGGCCAGCTATGGTGGCCTGGTGAGCTGTCATGCTGCCGGCCACCTATGGTGGACTGGTGAGCTGTCGTGCTGCCGGCCACCTATAGTGGCCTGGTGAGCTGTCGGTCTGCCGGCCACCTATAGTGGCCTGGTGAGCTGCTGTTCTGCCGGCCAACTATAGTGGCCTGGTGAGCTGCCGTGCTACCGGCCCCCTATAGTGGCCTGGTGAGCTGCCGTGCTGCCGGCCACCTATAGTGACCTGGTGAGCTGTCGTGCTGCCAGCCACCTTTAGTGGCCTAGTGAGCTGTCGTGCTGCCAGCCACCCATAGGGGCCTGGTGAGTTGTCGTGCTGCCGGCCACCTATAGTGGCCTGGTGAGCTGTCGGTCTGCCGGCCACCTATAGTGGCCTGGTGTGCTGTCGTTCTGCCGGCCAACTATCGTGGCCTGGGGAGCTGCCGTGCTACCGGCCCCCTATAATGGCCTGGTGAGCTGCCGTGCTGCCGGCCACCTATGGTGGCCTGGTGAGCTGGGGTGCTACCGGCCACCCATGGTGGCCTGGTGAGCTGCCGTGCTGCCGGCCACCCATAGTGGCTTGGTGAGCTGTCATGCTGCCGGCCACCTATAGTCGTTTGGTGTGCCGTCGTGCTGCCGGCCACCTATAGTGGCCTGGTGGGCTGTCGGTCTGCCGGCCACCTATGGTGGCCTGGTGAGCTGTGGTGCTACCGGCCACCTATGGTGGCCTGGTGAGCTGCCGTGCTGCCGGCCACCTATAGTGGCCTGGTGAGCTGTCATGCTGCCGGCCACCTATAGTCGCCTGGTGAGCTGTCGTGCTGCCGGCCACCTATAGTGGCCTGGTGAGCTGTCGGTCTGCCGGCCCCCTATAGCGGCCTGGTGAGCTGCTGTGGTGTGTTGCCGTGCTGCCGGCCACCTATAGTGGCCTGGTGAGCTGTCATGCTGCCGGACACCTATGGTGGACTGGTGAGCTGTCGTGCTGCCGGCCACCTATAGTGGCCTGGTGAGCTGTCGGTCTGCCGGCCACCTATAGTGGCCTGGTGAGCTGTTGTTCTGCCGGCCAACTATAGTGGCCTGGTGAGCTGCCGTGCTACCGGCCCCCTATAGTGGCCTTGTGAGCTGCCGTGCTGCCGGCCACCTATAGCGACCTGGTGAGCTGTCGTGCTGCCAGCCACCTTTAGTGGCCTAGTGAGCTGTCGTGCTGCCAGCCACCCATAGGGGCCTGGTGAGTTGTCGTGCTGCCGGCCACCTATAGTGGCCTGGTGAGCTGTCGGTCTGCCGGCCTGCCGGCCACCTATAGTGGCCTGGTGTGCTGTCGTTCTGCCGGCCAACTATAGTGGCCTGGGGAGCTGCCGTGCTACCGGCCTATAGTGGCCTGGTGAGCTGTGGTGCTGCCGGCCACCTATGGTGGCCTGGTGAGCTGTGGTGCTACCGGCCACCTATGGTGGCCTGGTGAGTTGCCGTGCTGCCTGCCACCTATGGTGGCCTGGTGAGCGGTCGTGCTGCCGGCCACCTATAGTAGCCTGGTGAGCTGTTGTGCTGCCGGCCACCAATGTTGGCCTGGTGAGCTGTCGTGCTGCCGGCCACTTATAGTGGCTTGGTGAGCTGTCATGCTGCCGGCCACCTATAGCGGCCTGGTGAGCTGTGGTGCTACCGGCCACCTATGGCGGCCTGGTGAGTTGCCGTGCTGCCCGCCACTTATGGTGGCCTGGTAAGCTGACGTGCCGCCGGCCACCTATGGTGGCCTGGTGAGCTGTGGTGCTACCGGCCACCTATGGCGGCCTGGTGAGTTGCCGTGCTGCCAGCCACCTATAGTGGCCTGGTGAGCTGTCATGCTGCCGGCCACCTATAGTCGCCTGGTGAGCTGTCGTGCTGCCGGCCACCTATAGTGGCCTGGTGAGCTGTCGGTCTGCCGGCCCCCTATAGCGGCCTGGTGAGCTGCTGTGGTGTGTTGCCGTGCTGCCGGCCACCTATAGTGGCCTGGTGAGCTGTCATGCTGCCGGCCACCTATGGTGGACTGGTGAGCTGTCGTGCTGCCGGCCACCTATAGTGGCCTGGTGAGCTGTCGGTCTGCCGGCCACCTATAGTGGCCTGGTGAGCTGTTGTTCTGCCGGCCAACTATAGTGGCCTGGTGAGCTGCCGTGCTACCGGCCCCCTATAGTGGCCTTGTGAGCTGCCGTGCTGCCGGCCACCTATAGCGACCTGGTGAGCTGTCGTGCTGCCAGCCACCTTTAGTGGCCTAGTGAGCTGTCGTGCTGCCAGCCACCCATAGGGGCCTGGTGAGTTGTCGTGCTGCCGGCCACCTATAGTGGCCTGGTGAGCTGTCGGTCTGCCGGCCTGCCGGCCACCTATAGTGGCCTGGTGTGCTGTCGTTCTGCCGGCCAACTATAGTGGCCTGGGGAGCTGCCGTGCTACCGGCCTATAGTGGCCTGGTGAGCTGTGGTGCTGCCGGCCACCTATGGTGGCCTGGTGAGCTGTGGTGCTACCGGCCACCTATGGTGGCCTGGTGAGTTGCCGTGCTGCCTGCCACCTATGGTGGCCTGGTGAGCGGTCGTGCTGCCGGCCACCTATAGTGGCCTGGTGAGCTGTTGTGCTGCCGGCCACCAATGTTGGCCTGGTGAGCTGTCGTGCTGCCGGCCACTTATAGTGGCTTGGTGAGCTGTCATGCTGCCGGCCACCTATAGCGGCCTGGTGAGCTGTGGTGCTACCGGCCACCTATGGCGGCCTGGTGAGTTGCCGTGCTGCCCGCCACTTATGGTGGCCTGGTAAGCTGACGTGCCGCCGGCCACCTATGGTGGCCTGGTGAGCTGTGGTGCTACCGGCCACCTATGGTGGCCTGGTGAGCTGTCGTGCTGCCGGCCACCTTTAGTGGCCTGGTGAGCTGTCGTGCTGCCGGCCACCTATGGTGGCCTGGTGAGCTGTGGTGCTACCGACCACCTATGGTGGCCTGGTGAGCTGTCATGCTGCCAGCCACCTTTAGTGGCCTGGTGAGCTGTCGTGCTGCCGGCCACCTATGGTGGCCTGGTGAGCTGTGGTGCTACTGGCCACCTATGGTGGCCTGGTGAGCTATGGTGCTACTGGCCACCTATGGTGGCCTGGTAAGCTGTCGTGCGGCCGGCCACCTACAGTTGCCTGGTGAGCTGTCATTCTGCCGACCAACTATAGTGGCCTGGTAGGCTGCCGTGCTGCCGGCCACCTATAGTGACCTGGTGAGCTGTCGTGCTGCCAGCCACCTTTAGTGGCCTGGTGAGCTGTCGTGCTGCCAGCCACCTATAGTGGCCTGGTGAGCAGTCATGCTGCCGGCCACCTATAGTGGCCTGCTGAGCTGTCATGTTGCCGGCCACCTATAGTGGCCTGCTGGGCTGTCATGCTGCCGGCCACCTATAGTCGTCTGGTGAGCAGTCGTGCTCCCGTCACCTATAGTGGCCTGGTGAGCTGTCGTGCTGCCAGCCAACTATGGTGGCCTGGTGAGCTGTGGTGCTACTGGCCGCCTATGGTGGCCTGGTGAGTTGCCCTGCTGCCTGCCGCCTATGGTGGCCTGGTGAGCTGTCGTTCTGCCGGCCACCTATAGTGGCCTGGTGAGCTGTGGAGCTGCCGGCCACCTATAGTGCACTGGTGAACTGTGGAGCTGCCGGCCACCTATGGTGGCCAGATGAGCTGTCGTGCTGCCAGCCACCCCTAGTGGCCTGGTGAGCTGTCGTGCTGCCAGCCACCTATGCTGGCCTGGTGAGCTGTCGTGCTCCCGCCACCTATAGTGGCCTGGTGAGCTGTCGTGCTGCCACCCACCTATAGTGGCCTGGTGAGCTGTCATGCTGCCGGCCAGCTATGGTGGCCTGGTGAGCTGTCATGCTGCCGGCCACCTATGGTGGACTGGTGAGCTGTCGTGCTGCCGGCCACCTATAGTGGCCTGGTGAGCTGTCGGTCTGCCGGCCACCTATAGTGGCCTGGTGAGCTGTTGTTCTGCCGGCCAACTATAGTGGCCTGGTGAGCTGCCGTGCTACCGGCCCCCTATAGTGGCCTGGTGAGCTGCCGTGCTGCCGGCCACCTATAGTGACCTGGTGAGCTGTCGTGCTGCCAGCCACCTTTAGTGGCCTAGTGAGCTGTCGTGCTGCCAGCCACCCATAGGGGCCTGGTGAGTTGTCGTGCTGCCGGCCACCTATAGTGGCCTGGTGAGCTGTCGGTCTGCCGGCCACCTATAGTGGCCTGGTGTGCTGTCGTTCTGCCGGCCAACTATCGTGGCCTGGGGAGCTGCCGTGCTACCGGCCCCCTATAATGGCCTGGTGAGCTGCCGTGCTGCCGGCCACCTATGGTGGCCTGGTGAGCTGTGGTGCTACCGGCCACCCATGGTGGCCTGGTGAGCTGCCGTGCTGCCGGCCACCCATAGTGGCTTGGTGAGCTGTCATGCTGCCGGCCACCTATAGTCGTTTGGTGTGCCGTCGTGCTGCCGGCCACCTATAGTGGCCTGGTGGGCTGTCGGTCTGCCGGCCACCTATGGTGGCCTGGTGAGCTGTGGTGCTACCGGCCACCTATGGTGGCCTGGTGAGCTGCCGTGCTGCCGGCCACCTATAGTGGCCTGGTGAGCTGTCATGCTGCCGGCCACCTATAGTCGCCTGGTGAGCTGTCGTGCTGCCGGCCACCTATAGTGGCCTGGTGAGCTGTCGGTCTGCCGGCCCCCTATAGCGGCCTGGTGAGCTGCTGTGGTGTGTTGCCGTGCTGCCGGCCACCTATAGTGGCCTGGTGAGCTGTCATGCTGCCGGCCACCTATGGTGGACTGGTGAGCTGTCGTGCTGCCGGCCACCTATAGTGGCCTGGTGAGCTGTCGGTCTGCCGGCCACCTATAGTGGCCTGGTGAGCTGTTGTTCTGCCGGCCAACTATAGTGGCCTGGTGAGCTGCCGTGCTACCGGCCCCCTATAGTGGCCTTGTGAGCTGCCGTGCCGCCGGCCACCTATAGCGACCTGGTGAGCTGTCGTGCTGCCAGCCACCTTTAGTGGCCTAGTGAGCTGTCGTGCTGCCAGCCACCCATAGGGGCCTGGTGAGTTGTCGTGCTGCCGGCCACCTATAGTGGCCTGGTGAGCTGTCGGTCTGCCGGCCTGCCGGCCACCTATAGTGGCCTGGTGTGCTGTCGTTCTGCCGGCCAACTATAGTGGCCTGGGGAGCTGCCGTGCTACCGGCCCCCTATAATGGCCTGGTGAGCTGCCGTGCTGCCGGCCACCTATGGTGGCCTGGTGAGCTGTGGTGCTACCGGCCACCCATGGTGGCCTGGTGAGCTGCCGTGCTGCCGGCCACCTATAGTGGCTTGGTGAGCTGTCATGCTGCCGGCCATCTATAGTAGTTTGGTGTGCCGTCGTGCTGCCGGCCATCTATAGTGGCCTGGTGGGCTGTCGGTCTGCCGGCCACCTATGGTGGCCTGGTGAGCTGTGGTGCTACCGGCCACCTATGGTGGCCTGGTGAGCTGCCGTGCTGCCGGCCACCTATAGTGGCCTGGTGAGCTGTCATGCTGCCGGCCACCTATAGTCGCCTGGTGAGCTGTCGTGCTGCCGGCCACCTGTAGTGGCCTGGTGAGCTGTCGGTCTGCCGGCCCCCTATAGCGGCCTGGTGAGCTGCTGTGGTGAGTTGCCGTGCTGCCGGCCACCTATGGTGGCCTGGGGAGCTGTCGTGCTCCCGCCACCTATGGTGGCCTGGTGAGCTGTGGTGCTACCGGCCACTTATGGTGGCCTTGTGAGCTGTCATGCTGCCAGCCACCCCTAGTAGCCTGGTGAGCTGTCGTGCTGCCGGCAACCTATAGTGGCCTGGTGAGCTGTCATGCTGCCGGCCACCTATAGTCGTCTGGTGAGCTGTCGTGCTGCCGGCCACCTATAGTGGCCTGGTGAGCTGTCGTGCTGCCAGCCACCTATGGTGGCCTGGTGAGCTGTCGTGCTGCCAGCCACCCCTAGTGGCCTGGTGAGCTGCTGTGCTACCGGCCACCTATAACGGCCTGGTGAGCTGTCATGCTGCCGGCCACCTATAGTCGTCTGGTGAGCTGTCATGCTCCCGCCACCTATAGTGGCCTGGTGAGCTGTCATGCTGCCGGCCACCTATAGTGGCCTGATGAGCTGTGGTGCTTCCGGCCACCTATAGTGGCCTGGTGAGCTGTTGTGCTACCGGCCACCTATAACGACCTGGTGAGCTGTCATGCTGCCGGCCACCTATAGTCGTCTCGTGAGCTGTCGTGCTCCCGCCACCTATAGTGGCCTGGTGAGCTGTCGTGCTGCCGGACACTTTTAGTGGCCTGGTGAGCTGTCGTGCTGCCGGCCACTTATGGTGGCCTGGTGAGCTGTGGTGCTACCGGCCAGTTTTGATGACCTGGTGAGCTGTGGTGCTACCGGCCACCTATGGTGGCCTGGTGAGTTGCCGTGCTGCCTGCCACCTATGGTGGCCTGATGAGCTGTCGTGCTGCCGGCCACCTATGGTGGCCTGGTGAGCTGTGGTGCTACCGGCCACCTATGGTGGCCTGGTGAGCTGTGGTGCTACCGGCCACCTATGGTGGCCTGGTGAGCTGTGGTGCTACCGGCCAACTATGGTGGCCTGGTGAGTTGCCGTGCTGCCTGCCACCTATGGTGGCCTGGTGAGCTGTCGTGCTGCCGGCCACCTATAGTGGCCTGGTGAGCTGTGGAGCTGCCGGCCACCTATAGTGGCCTGGTGAGCTGTCGTACTGCCGGCCACCGTTAGTGGCCTGGTGAGCTGTCGTGCTGCCGGCCACCTATGGTGGCCTGGTGAGCTGTGGTGCTACCGGCCAGCTATGGTGACCTGGTGATCTGTCGTGCGGCCGGCCACCTATAGTGGCCTGGTGAGCTGTCATTCTGCCGGCCACCTATAGTGGCATGGTGATCTGTCGTGCTGCCAGCTACCTTAAGTGGCCTGGTGAGCTGTTGTGCTGCCAGCCACCTATAGTGGCCTGGTGAGCTGTCGTGCTCCCGGCCACCTATAGTGGCCTGGTGAGCTGCCCTGCTGCCGCCCTACCTATAGTGACCTGGTGATCTGTCGTGCTGCCAGCCACCTTTAGTGGCCTGGTGAGCTGTCGTGCTGCCAGCCACCTATAGTGGCCTGGTGAGCTGTCATGCTGCCGGCCACCTATATTGGCCTGCTGAGCTGTCATGCTGCCGGCCGCCTATTGTCGTCCGGTGAGCAGTCGTGCTCCCGCCACCTATAACGGCCTGGTGAGCTGTAGTGCTGCCAGCCACCTTTAGTGGCCTGGTGAGTTGTCGTGCTGCCGGCCACCTATGGTGGCCTGGTGAGCTGTGGCGCTACCGGCCAACTATGGTGGCCTGGTGAGTTGCCGTGCTGCCTGCCACCTATGGTGGCCTGGTGTGCTGTCGTGCTGCCGGCCACCTATAGTGGCCTGGTGAGCTGTGGAGCTGCCGGCCACCTATGTTGGCCTGGTGAGCTGTCGTGCTGCCGGACACCTATAGTGGCCTGGTGAGCTGTTATGCTGCCGGCCACCTATAGTGGCCTGGTGAGCTGTTATGCTGCCGGCCACCTATAGTGGCCTGGCGAGCTGTCATGCTGACGGCCAGCTATGGTGGCCTGGTGAGCTGTGGTGCTACCGGCCAACTATGGTGGCCTGGTGAGTTGCCGTGCTGCCTGCCACCTGTGGTGGCCTGGTGTGCTGTCGTGCTGCCGGCCACCTATAGTGACCTGGTGAGCTGTGGAGCTGCCGGCCACCTATGGTGGCCTGGTGAGCTGTCGTTCTGCCGGCCAACTATAGTGGCCTGGTGAGCTGCCGTGCTACCGGCCCTCTATAGTGGCCTGGTGAGCTGCCGTGCTGCCGGCCACCTATAGTGACCTGGTGAGCTGTCATTCTGCCGGCCAACTATAGTGGCCTGGTGAGCTGCCGTGCTGCCGGCCACCTATAGTAGCCTGGTGAGCTGTCGTGCTGCCAGCCGCCTTTAGTGGCCTGGTGAGCTGTCGTTCTGCCAGCCACCTATAGTGGCCTGATGAGCTGTGGTTCTGCCGGCCACCTATAGTGGCCTGGTGAGCTGTAGTGCTACCGGCCACCTATAACGGCCTGGTGAGCCGTAGTGCTGCCAGCCACCTTTAGTGGCCTGGTGAGTTTTCGTGCTGCCGGCCACCTATGGTGGCCTGGTGAGCTGTGGCGCTACCGGCCAACTATGGTGGCCTGGTGAGCTGCCGTGCTGCCTGCCACCGCTAGTGGCCTGGTGAGCTGTCGTGCTGCCGGCCACCTATGGTGGCCTGGTGAGTTGCCGTGCTGCCTGCCACCTGTGGTAGCCTGGTGAGATGCCGTGCTGCCGGCCACCTATGGTGGCCTGGTGAGCTGTCGTGCTGCCGACCACCTATAGTGGCCTGGTGAGCTGTCATGCTGCCGGCAACCTATAGTGCCCTGGTGAGCTGTCGTGCTGCCGGCCACCTTTAGTGGCCTGGTGAGCCGTCGTGCTGCCAGCCACCTTTAGTGGCCTGGTGAGCTGTCGTGCTGCCAGCCACCTTTAGTGGCCTGGTGAGCTGTCGTGCTGCCAGCCACCTTTTGTGGCCTGGTGAGCTGTCGTGCTGCCAGCCACCTTTAGTGGCCTGATGAGCTGTGGTGCTGCCGGCCACCTATAGTGGCCTGGTGAGCTGTGGTGCTGCCGGCCACCTATAGTGGCCTGGTGAGCTGTTGTGCTGCCGGCCACCTATGGTGGCCTGGTGAGCTGTGGTGCTACCGGCCACCTATGGTGGCCTGGTGAGTTGCCGTGCTGCCTGCCACCTATGGTGGCCTGGTGAGCGGTCGTGCTGCCGGCCACCTATAGTGGCCTGGTGAGCTGTTGTGCTGCCGGCCACCAATGTTGGCCTGGTGAGCTGTCGTGCTGCCGGCCACTTATAGTGGCTTGGTGAGCTGTCATGCTGCCGGCCACCTATAGCGGCCTGGTGAGCTGTGGTGCTACCGGCCACCTATGGCGGCCTGGTGAGTTGCCGTGCTGCCTGCCACTTATGGTGGCCTGGTAAGCTGACGTGCCGCCGGCCACCTATGGTGGCCTGGTGAGCTGTGGTGCTACCGGTCACCTATGGTGGCCTGGTGAGCTGTCGTGCTGCCGGCCACCTTTAGTGGCCTGGTGAGCTGTCGTGCTGCCGGCCACCTATGGTGGCCTGGTGAGCTGTGGTGCTACCGGCCACCTATGGTGGCCTGGTGAGCTGTCGTGCTGCCAGCCACCTTTAGTGGCCTGGTGAGCTGTCGTGCTGCCGGCCACCTATGGTGGCCTGGTGAGCTGTGGTGCTACTGGCCACCTATGGTGGCCTGGTGAGCTATGGTGCTACTGGCCACCTATGGTGGCCTGGTGAGCTGTCGTGCGGCCGGCCACCTACAGTTGCCTGGTGAGCTGTCATTCTGCCGACCAACTATAGTGGCCTGGTAGGCTGCCGTGCTGCCGGCCACCTATAGTGACCTGGTGAGCTGTCGTGTTGCCAGTCACCTTTAGTGGCCTGGTGAGCTGTCGTGCTGCCAGCCACCTATAGTGGCCTGGTGAGCTGTCATGCTGCCGGCCACCTATAGTGGCCTGCTGAGCTGTCATGCTGCCGGCCACCTATAGTGGCCTGCTGAGCTGTCATGCTGCCGGCCACCTGTAGTCGTCTGGTGAGCAGTCGTGCTCCCGTCACCTATTGTGGCCTGGTGAGCTGTCGTGCTGCCAGCCAACTATGTTGGCCTGGTGAGCTGTGGTGCTACCGGCCACCTATGGTGGCCTGGTGAGTTGCCCTGCTGCCTGCCGCCTATGGTGGCCTGGTGAGCTGTCGTTCTGCCGGCCACCTGTAGTGGCCTGGTGAGCTGTGGAGCTGCCGGCCACCTATAGTGCACTGGTGAACTGTGGAGCTGCCGGCCACCTATGGTGGCCAGATGAGCTGTCGTGCTGCCAGCCACCCCTAGTGGCCTGGTGAGCTGTCGTGCTGCCAGCCACCTATGCTGGCCTGGTGAGCTGTCGTGCTCCCGCCACCTATAGTGGCCTGGTGAGCTGTCGTGCTGCCACCCACCTATAGTGGCCTGGTGAGCTGTCATGCTGCCGGCCAGCTATGGTGGCCTGGTGAGCTGTCATGCTGCCGGCCACCTATGGTGGACTGGTGAGCTGTCGTGCTGCCGGCCACCTATAGTGGCCTGGTGAGCTGTCGGTCTGCCGGCCACCTATAGTGGCCTGGTGAGCTGTTGTTCTGCCGGCCAACTATAGTGGCCTGGTGAGCTGCCGTGCTACCGGCCCCCTATAGTGGCCTGGTGAGCTGCCGTGCTGCCGGCCACCTATAGTGACCTGGTGAGCTGTCGTGCTGCCAGCCACCTTTAGTGGCCTAGTGAGCTGTCGTGCTGCCAGCCACCCATAGGGGCCTGGTGAGTTGTCATGCTGCCGGCCACCTATAGTCGTTTGGTGTGCCGTCGTGCTGCCGGCCACCTATAGTGGCCTGGTGGGCTGTCGGTCTGCCGGCCACCTATGGTGGCCTGGTGAGCTGTGGTGCTACCGGCCACCTATGGTGGCCTGGTGAGCTGCCGTGCTGCCGGCCACCTATAGTGGCCTGGTGAGCTGTCATGCTGCCGGCCACCTATAGTCGCCTGGTGAGCTGTCGTGCTGCCGGCCACCTATAGTGGCCTGGTGAGCTGTCGGTCTGCCGGCCCCCTATAGCGGCCTGGTGAGTTGCTGTGGTGTGTTGCCGTGCTGCCGGCCACCTATAGTGGCCTGGTGAGCTGTCATGCTGCCGGCCACCTATGGTGGACTGGTGAGCTGTCGTGCTGCCGGCCACCTATAGTGGCCTGGTGAGCTGTCGGTCTGCCGGCCACCTATAGTGGCCTGGTGAGCTGTTGTTCTGCCGGCCAACTATAGTGGCCTGGTGAGCTGCCGTGCTACCGGCCCCCTATAGTGGCCTTGTGAGCTGCCGTGCCGCCGGCCACCTATAGCGACCTGGTGAGCTGTCGTGCTGCCAGCCACCTTTAGTGGCCTAGTGAGCTGTCGTGCTGCCAGCCACCCATAGGGGCCTGGTGAGTTGTCGTGCTGCCGGCCACCTATAGTGGCCTGGTGAGCTGTCGGTCTGCCGGCCTGCCGGCCACCTATAGTGGCCTGGTGTGCTGTCGTTCTGCCGGCCAACTATAGTGGCCTGGGGAGCTGCCGTGCTACCGGCCCCCTATAATGGCCTGGTGAGCTGCCGTGCTGCCGGCCACCTATGGTGGCCTGGTGAGCTGTGGTGCTACCGGCCACCCATGGTGGCCTGGTGAGCTGCCGTGCTGCCGGCCACCTATAGTGGCTTGGTGAGCTGTCATGCTGCCGGCCACCTATAGTAGTTTGGTGTGCCGTCGTGCTGCCGGCCATCTATAGTGGCCTGGTGGGCTGTCGGTCTGCCGGCCACCTATGGTGGCCTGGTGAGCTGTGGTGCTACCGGCCACCTATGGTGGCCTGGTGAGCTGCCGTGCTGCCGGCCACCTATAGTGGCCTGGTGAGCTGTCATGCTGCCGGCCACCTATAGTCGCCTGGTGAGCTGTCGTGCTGCCGGCCACCTGTAGTGGCCTGGTGAGCTGTCGGTCTGCCGGCCCCCTATAGCGGCCTGGTGAGCTGCTGTGGTGAGTTGCCGTGCTGCCGGCCACCTATGGTGGCCTGGGGAGCTGTCGTGCTCCCGCCACCTATGGTGGCCTGGTGAGCTGTGGTGCTACCGGCCACTTATGGTGGCCTTGTGAGCTGTCATGCTGCCAGCCACCCCTAGTAGCCTGGTGAGCTGTCGTGCTGCCGGCAACCTATAGTGGCCTGGTGAGCTGTCATGCTGCCGGCCACCTATAGTCGTCTGGTGAGCTGTCGTGCTGCCGGCCACCTATAGTGGCCTGGTGAGCTGTCGTGCTGCCAGCCACCTATGGTGGCCTGGTGAGCTGTCGTGCTGCCAGCCACCCCTAGTGGCCTGGTGAGCTGCTGTGCTACCGGCCACCTATAACGGCCTGGTGAGCTGTCATGCTGCCGGCCACCTATAGTCGTCTGGTGAGCTGTCATGCTCCCGCCACCTATAGTGGCCTGGTGAGCTGTCATGCTGCCGGCAACCTATAGTGGCCTGATGAGCTGTGGTGCTTCCGGCCACCTATAGTGGCCTGGTGAGCTGTTGTGCTACCGGCCACCTATAACGACCTGGTGAGCTGTCATGCTGCCGGCCACCTATAGTCGTCTCGTGAGCTGTCGTGCTCCCGCCACCTATAGTGGCCTGGTGAGCTGTCGTGCTGCCGGACACTTTTAGTGGCCTGGTGAGCTGTCGTGCTGCCGGCCACTTATGGTGGCCTGGTGAGCTGTGGTGCTACCGGCCAGCTTTGATGACCTGGTGAGCTGTGGTGCTACCGGCCACCTATGGTGGCCTGGTGAGTTGCCGTGCTGCCTGCCACCTATGGTGGCCTGATGAGCTGTCGTGCTGCCGGCCACCTATGGTGGCCTGGTGAGCTGTGGTGCTACCGGCCACCTATGGTGGCCTGGTGAGCTGTGGTGCTACCGGCCACCTATGGTGGCCTGGTGAGCTGTGGTGCTACCGGCCAACTATGGTGGCCTGGTGAGTTGCCGTGCTGCCTGCCACCTATGGTGGCCTGGTGAGCTGTCGTGCTGCCGGCCACCTATAGTGGCCTGGTGAGCTGTGGAGCTGCCGGCCACCTATAGTGGCCTGGTGAGCTGTCGTACTGCCGGCCACCGTTAGTGGCCTGGTGAGCTGTCGTGCTGCCGGCCACCTATGGTGGCCTGGTGAGCTGTGGTGCTACCGGCCAGCTATGGTGACCTGGTGATCTGTCGTGCGGCCGGCCACCTATAGTGGCCTGGTGAGCTGTCATTCTGCCGGCCACCTATAGTGGCATGGTGATCTGTCGTGCTGCCAGCTACCTTAAGTGGCCTGGTGAGCTGTTGTGCTGCCAGCCACCTATAGTGGCCTGGTGAGCTGTCGTGCTCCCGGCCACCTATAGTGGCCTTGTGAGCTGCCCTGCTGCCGCCCTACCTATAGTGACCTGGTGATCTGTCGTGCTGCCAGCCACCTTTAGTGGCCTGGTGAGCTGTCGTGCTGCCAGCCACCTATAGTGGCCTGGTGAGCTGTCATGCTGCCGGCCACCTATATTGGCCTGCTGAGCTGTCATGCTGCCGGCCGCCTATAGTCGTCCGGTGAGCAATCGTGCTCCCGCCACCTATAACGGCCTGGTGAGCTGTAGTGCTGCCAGCCACCTTTAGTGGCCTGGTGAGTTGTCGTGCTGCCGGCCACCTATGGTGGCCTTTTGAGCTGTGGCGCTACCGGCCAACTATGGTGGCCTGGTGAGTTGCCGTGCTGCCTGCCACCTATGGTGGCCTGGTGTGCTGTCGTGCTGCCGGCCACCTATAGTGGCCTGGTGAGCTGTGGAGCTGCCGGCCACCTATGGTGGCCTGGTGAGCTGTCGTGCTGCCGGACACCTATAGTGGCCTGGTGAGCTGTTATGTTGCCGGCCACCTATAGTGGCCTGGTGAGCTGTTATGCTGCCGGCCACCTATAGTGGCCTGGCGAGCTGTCATGCTGACGGCCAGCTATGGTGGCCTGGTGAGCTGTGGTGCTACCGGCCAACTATGGTGGCCTGGTGAGTTGCCGTGCTGCCTGCCACCTGTGGTGGCCTGGTGTGCTGTCGTGCTGCCGGCCACCTATAGTGACCTGGTGAGCTGTGGAGCTGCCGGCCACCTATGGTGGCCTGGTGAGCTGTCGTTCTGCCGGCCAACTATAGTGGCCTGGTGAGCTGCCGTGCTACCGGCCCTCTATAGTGGCCTGGTGAGCTGCCGTGCTGCCGGCCACCTATAGTGACCTGGTGAGCTGTCATTTTGCCGGCCAACTATAGTGGCCTGGTGAGCTGCCGTGCTGCCGGCCACCTATAGTAGCCTGGTGAGCTGTCGTGCTGCCAGCCGCCTTTAGTGGCCTGGTGAGCTGTCGTTCTGCCAGCCACCTATAGTGGCCTGATGAGCTGTGGTTCTGCCGGCCACCTATAGTGGCCTGGTGAGCTGTAGTGCTACCGGCCACCTATAACGGCCTGGTGAGCCGTAGTGCTGCCAGCCACCTTTAGTGGCCTGGTGAGTTTTCGTGCTGCCGGCCACCTATGGTGGCCTGGTGAGCTGTGGCGCTACCGGCCAACTATGGTGGCCTGGTGAGCTGCCGTGCTGCCTGCCACCGCTAGTGGCCTGGTGAGCTGTCGTGCTGCCGGCCACCTATGGTGGCCTGGTGAGTTGCCGTGCTGCCTGCCACCTGTGGTAGCCTGGTGAGATGCCGTGCTGCCGGCCACCTATGGTGGCCTGGTGAGCTGTCGTGCTGCCGACCACCTATAGTGGCCTGGTGAGCTGTCATGCTGCCGGCAACCTATAGTGCCCTGGTGAGCTGTCGTGCTGCCGGCCACCTTTAGTGGCCTGGTGAGCCGTCGTGCTGCCAGCCACCTTTAGTGGCCTGGTGAGCTGTCGTGCTGCCAGCCACCTTTAGTGGCCTGGTGAGCTGTCGTGCTGCCAGCCACCTTTTGTGGCCTGGTGAGCTGTCGTGCTGCCAGCCACCTTTAGTGGCCTGATGAGCTGTGGTGCTGCCGGCCACCTATAGTGGCCTGGTGAGCTGTGGTGCTGCCGGCCACCTATAGTGGCCTGGTGAGCTGTTGTGCTGCCGGCCACCTATGGTGGCCTGGTGAGCTGTGGTGCTACCGGCCACCTATGGTGGCCTGGTGAGTTGCCGTGCTGCCTGCCACCTATGGTGGCCTGGTGAGCGGTCGTGCTGCCGGCCACCTATAGTGGCCTGGTGAGCTGTTGTGCTGCCGGCCACCAATGTTGGCCTGGTGAGCTGTCGTGCTGCCGGCCACTTATAGTGGCTTGGTGAGCTGTCATGCTGCCGGCCACCTATAGCGGCCTGGTGAGCTGTGGTGCTACCGGCCACCTATGGCGGCCTGGTGAGTTGCCGTGCTGCCTGCCACTTATGGTGGCCTGGTAAGCTGACGTGCCGCCGGCCACCTATGGTGGCCTGGTGAGCTGTGGTGCTACCGGTCACCTATGGTGGCCTGGTGAGCTGTCGTGCTGCCGGCCACCTTTAGTGGCCTGGTGAGCTGTCGTGCTGCCGGCCACCTATGGTGGCCTGGTGAGCTGTGGTGCTACCGGCCACCTATGGTGGCCTGGTGAGCTGTCGTGCTGCCAGCCACCTTTAGTGGCCTGGTGAGCTGTCGTGCTGCCGGCCACCTATGGTGGCCTGGTGAGCTGTGGTGCTACTGGCCACCTATGGTGGCCTGGTGAGCTATGGTGCTACTGGCCACCTATGGTGGCCTGGTGAGCTGTCGTGCGGCCGGCCACCTACAGTTGCCTGGTGAGCTGTCATTCTGCCGACCAACTATAGTGGCCTGGTAGGCTGCCGTGCTGCCGGCCACCTATAGTGACCTGGTGAGCTGTCGTGTTGCCAGTCACCTTTAGTGGCCTGGTGAGCTGTCGTGCTGCCAGCCACCTATAGTGGCCTGGTGAGCTGTCATGCTGCCGGCCACCTATAGTGGCCTGCTGAGCTGTCATGCTGCCGGCCACCTATAGTGGCCTGCTGAGCTGTCATGCTGCCGGCCACCTGTAGTCGTCTGGTGAGCAGTCGTGCTCCCGTCACCTATTGTGGCCTGGTGAGCTGTCGTGCTGCCAGCCAACTATGTTGGCCTGGTGAGCTGTGGTGCTACCGGCCACCTATGGTGGCCTGGTGAGTTGCCCTGCTGCCTGCCGCCTATGGTGGCCTGGTGAGCTGTCGTTCTGCCGGCCACCTGTAGTGGCCTGGTGAGCTGTGGAGCTGCCGGCCACCTATAGTGCACTGGTGAACTGTGGAGCTGCCGGCCACCTATGGTGGCCAGATGAGCTGTCGTGCTGCCAGCCACCCCTAGTGGCCTGGTGAGCTGTCGTGCTGCCAGCCACCTATGCTGGCCTGGTGAGCTGTCGTGCTCCCGCCACCTATAGTGGCCTGGTGAGCTGTCGTGCTGCCACCCACCTATAGTGGCCTGGTGAGCTGTCATGCTGCCGGCCAGCTATGGTGGCCTGGTGAGCTGTCATGCTGCCGGCCACCTATGGTGGACTGGTGAGCTGTCGTGCTGCCGGCCACCTATAGTGGCCTGGTGAGCTGTCGGTCTGCCGGCCACCTATAGTGGCCTGGTGAGCTGTTGTTCTGCCGGCCAACTATAGTGGCCTGGTGAGCTGCCGTGCTACCGGCCCCCTATAGTGGCCTGGTGAGCTGCCGTGCTGCCGGCCACCTATAGTGACCTGGTGAGCTGTCGTGCTGCCAGCCACCTTTAGTGGCCTAGTGAGCTGTCGTGCTGCCAGCCACCCATAGGGGCCTGGTGAGTTGTCGTGCTGCCGGCCACCTATAGTGGCCTGGTGAGCTGTCGGTCTGCCGGCCACCTATAGTGGCCTGGTGTGCTGTCGTTCTGCCGGCCAACTATCGTGGCCTGGGGAGCTGCCGTGCTACCGGCCCCCTATAATGGCCTGGTGAGCTGCCGTGCTGCCGGCCACCTATGGTGGCCTGGTGAGCTGTGGTGCTACCGGCCACCCATGGTGGCCTGGTGAGCTGCCGTGCTGCCGGCCACCCATAGTGGCTTGGTGAGCTGTCATGCTGCCGGCCACCTATAGTCGTTTGGTGTGCCGTCGTGCTGCCGGCCACCTATAGTGGCCTGGTGGGCTGTCGGTCTGCCGGCCACCTATGGTGGCCTGGTGAGCTGTGGTGCTACCGGCCACCTATGGTGGCCTGGTGAGCTGCCGTGCTGCCGGCCACCTATAGTGGCCTGGTGAGCTGTCATGCTGCCGGCCACCTATAGTCGCCTGGTGAGCTGTCGTGCTGCCGGCCACCTATAGTGGCCTGGTGAGCTGTCGGTCTGCCGGCCCCCTATAGCGGCCTGGTGAGTTGCTGTGGTGTGTTGCCGTGCTGCCGGCCACCTATAGTGGCCTGGTGAGCTGTCATGCTGCCGGCCACCTATGGTGGACTGGTGAGCTGTCGTGCTGCCGGCCACCTATAGTGGCCTGGTGAGCTGTCGGTCTGCCGGCCACCTATAGTGGCCTGGTGAGCTGTTGTTCTGCCGGCCAACTATAGTGGCCTGGTGAGCTGCCGTGCTACCGGCCCCCTATAGTGGCCTTGTGAGCTGCCGTGCCGCCGGCCACCTATAGCGACCTGGTGAGCTGTCGTGCTGCCAGCCACCTTTAGTGGCCTAGTGAGCTGTCGTGCTGCCAGCCACCCATAGGGGCCTGGTGAGTTGTCGTGCTGCCGGCCACCTATAGTGGCCTGGTGAGCTGTCGGTCTGCCAGCCTGCCGGCCACCTATAGTGGCCTGGTGTGCTGTCGTTCTGCCGGCCAACTATAGTGGCCTGGGGAGCTGCCGTGCTACCGGCCCCCTATAATGGCCTGGTGAGCTGCCGTGCTGCCGGCCACCTATGGTGGCCTGGTGAGCTGTGGTGCTACCGGCCACCCATGGTGGCCTGGTGAGCTGCCGTGCTGCCGGCCACCTATAGTGGCTTGGTGAGCTGTCATGCTGCCGGCCACCTATAGTAGTTTGGTGTGCCGTCGTGCTGCCGGCCATCTATAGTGGCCTGGTGGGCTGTCGGTCTGCCGGCCACCTATGGTGGCCTGGTGAGCTGTGGTGCTACCGGCCACCTATGGTGGCCTGGTGAGCTGCCGTGCTGCCGGCCACCTATAGTGGCCTGGTGAGCTGTCATGCTGCCGGCCACCTATAGTCGCCTGGTGAGCTGTCGTGCTGCCGGCCACCTGTAGTGGCCTGGTGAGCTGTCGGTCTGCCGGCCCCCTATAGCGGCCTGGTGAGCTGCTGTGGTGAGTTGCCGTGCTGCCGGCCACCTATGGTGGCCTGGGGAGCTGTCGTGCTCCCGCCACCTATGGTGGCCTGGTGAGCTGTGGTGCTACCGGCCACTTATGGTGGCCTTGTGAGCTGTCATGCTGCCAGCCACCCCTAGTAGCCTGGTGAGCTGTCGTGCTGCCGGCAACCTATAGTGGCCTGGTGAGCTGTCATGCTGCCGGCCACCTATAGTCGTCTGGTGAGCTGTCGTGCTGCCGGCCACCTATAGTGGCCTGGTGAGCTGTCGTGCTGCCAGCCACCTATGGTGGCCTGGTGAGCTGTCGTGCTGCCAGCCACCCCTAGTGGCCTGGTGAGCTGCTGTGCTACCGGCCACCTATAACGGCCTGGTGAGCTGTCATGCTGCCGGCCACCTATAGTCGTCTGGTGAGCTGTCATGCTCCCGCCACCTATAGTGGCCTGGTGAGCTGTCATGCTGCCGGCCACCTATAGTGGCCTGATGAGCTGTGGTGCTTCCGGCCACCTATAGTGGCCTGGTGAGCTGTTGTGCTACCGGCCACCTATAACGACCTGGTGAGCTGTCATGCTGCCGGCCACCTATAGTCGTCTCGTGAGCTGTCGTGCTCCCGCCACCTATAGTGGCCTGGTGAGCTGTCGTGCTGCCGGACACTTTTAGTGGCCTGGTGAGCTGTCGTGCTGCCGGCCACTTATGGTGGCCTGGTGAGCTGTGGTGCTACCGGCCAGCTTTGATGACCTGGTGAGCTGTGGTGCTACCGGCCACCTATGGTGGCCTGGTGAGTTGCCGTGCTGCCTGCCACCTATGGTGGCCTGATGAGCTGTCGTGCTGCCGGCCACCTATGGTGGCCTGGTGAGCTGTGGTGCTACCGGCCACCTATGGTGGCCTGGTGAGCTGTGGTGCTACCGGCCACCTATGGTGGCCTGGTGAGCTGTGGTGCTACCGGCCAACTATGGTGGCCTGGTGAGTTGCCGTGCTGCCTGCCACCTATGGTGGCCTGGTGAGCTGTCGTGCTGCCGGCCACCTATAGTGGCCTGGTGAGCTGTGGAGCTGCCGGCCACCTATAGTGGCCTGGTGAGCTGTCGTACTGCCGGCCACCGTTAGTGGCCTGGTGAGCTGTCGTGCTGCCGGCCACCTATGATGGCCTGGTGAGCTGTGGTGCTACCGGCCAGCTATGGTGACCTGGTGATCTGTCGTGCGGCCGGCCACCTATAGTGGCCTGGTGAGCTGTCATTCTGCCGGCCACCTATAGTGGCATGGTGATCTGTCGTGCTGCCAGCTACCTTAAGTGGCCTGGTGAGCTGTTGTGCTGCCAGCCACCTATAGTGGCCTGGTGAGCTGTCGTGCTCCCGGCCACCTATAGTGGCCTGGTGAGCTGCCCTGCTGCCGCCCTACCTATAGTGACCTGGTGATCTGTCGTGCTGCCAGCCACCTTTAGTGGCCTGGTGAGCTGTCGTGCTGCCAGCCACCTATAGTGGCCTGGTGAGCTGTCATGCTGCCGGCCACCTATATTGGCCTGCTGAGCTGTCATGCTGCCGGCCGCCTATAGTCGTCCGGTGAGCAGTCGTGCTCCCGCCACCTATAACGGCCTGGTGAGCTGTAGTGCTGCCAGCCACCTTTAGTGGCCTGGTGAGTTGTCGTGCTGCCGGCCACCTATGGTGGCCTGGTGAGCTGTGGCGCTACCGGCCAACTATGGTGGCCTGGTGAGTTGCCGTGCTGCCTGCCACCTATGGTGGCCTGGTGTGCTGTCGTGCTGCCGGCCACCTATAGTGGCCTGGTGAGCTGTGGAGCTGCCGGCCACCTATGGTGGCCTGGTGAGCTGTCGTGCTGCCGGACACCTATAGTGGCCTGGTGAGCTGTTATGCTGCCGGCCACCTATAGTGGCCTGGTGAGCTGTTATGCTGCCGGCCACCTATAGTGGCCTGGCGAGCTGTCATGCTGACGGCCAGCTATGGTGGCCTGGTGAGCTGTGGTGCTACCGGCCAACTATGGTGGCCTGGTGAGTTGCCGTGCTGCCTGCCACCTGTGGTGGCCTGGTGTGCTGTCGTGCTGCCGGCCACCTATAGTGACCTGGTGAGCTGTGGAGCTGCCGGCCACCTATGGTGGCCTGGTGAGCTGTCGTTCTGCCGGCCAACTATAGTGGCCTGGTGAGCTGCCGTGCTACCGGCCCTCTATAGTGGCCTGGTGAGCTGCCGTGCTGCCGGCCACCTATAGTGACCTGGTGAGCTGTCGTTCTGCCGGCCAACTATAGTGGCCTGGTGAGCTGCCGTGCTGCCGGCCACCTATAGTAGCCTGGTGAGCTGTCGTGCTGCCAGCCGCCTTTAGTGGCCTGGTGAGCTGTCGTTCTGCCAGCCACCTATAGTGGCCTGATGAGCTGTGGTTCTGCCGGCCACCTATAGTGGCCTGGTGAGCTGTAGTGCTACCGGCCACCTATAACGGCCTGGTGAGCCGTAGTGCTGCCAGCCACCTTTAGTGGCCTGGTGAGTTTTCGTGCTGCCGGCCACCTATGGTGGCCTGGTGAGCTGTGGCGCTACCGGCCAACTATGGTGGCCTGGTGAGCTGCCGTGCTGCCTGCCACCGCTAGTGGCCTGGTGAGCTGTCGTGCTGCCGGCCACCTATGGTGGCCTGGTGAGTTGCCGTGCTGCCTGCCACCTGTGGTAGCCTGGTGAGATGCCGTGCTGCCGGCCACCTATGGTGGCCTGGTGAGCTGTCGTGCTGCCGACCACCTATAGTGGCCTGGTGAGCTGTCATGCTGCCGGCAACCTATAGTGCCCTGGTGAGCTGTCGTGCTGCCGGCCACCTTTAGTGGCCTGGTGAGCCGTCGTGCTGCCAGCCACCTTTAGTGGCCTGGTGAGCTGTCGTGCTGCCAGCCACCTTTAGTGGCCTGGTGAGCTGTCGTGCTGCCAGCCACCTTTTGTGGCCTGGTGAGCTGTCGTGCTGCCAGCCACCTTTAGTGGCCTGATGAGCTGTGGTGCTGCCGGCCACCTATAGTGGCCTGGTGAGCTGTGGTGCTGCCGGCCACCTATAGTGGCCTGGTGAGCTGTTGTGCTGCCGGCCACCTATGGTGGCCTGGTGAGCTGTGGTGCTACCGGCCACCTATGGTGGCCTGGTGAGTTGCCGTGCTGCCTGCCACCTATGGTGGCCTGGTGAGCGGTCGTGCTGCCGGCCACCTATAGTGGCCTGGTGAGCTGTTGTGCTGCCGGCCACCAATGTTGGCCTGGTGAGCTGTCGTGCTGCCGGCCACTTATAGTGGCTTGGTGAGCTGTCATGCTGCCGGCCACCTATAGCGGCCTGGTGAGCTGTGGTGCTACCGGCCACCTATGGCGGCCTGGTGAGTTGCCGTGCTGCCTGCCACTTATGGTGGCCTGGTAAGCTGACGTGCCGCCGGCCACCTATGGTGGCCTGGTGAGCTGTGGTGCTACCGGTCACCTATGGTGGCCTGGTGAGCTGTCGTGCTGCCGGCCACCTTTAGTGGCCTGGTGAGCTGTCGTGCTGCCGGCCACCTATGGTGGCCTGGTGAGCTGTGGTGCTACCGGCCACCTATGGTGGCCTGGTGAGCTGTCGTGCTGCCAGCCACCTTTAGTGGCCTGGTGAGCTGTCGTGCTGCCGGCCACCTATGGTGGCCTGGTGAGCTGTGGTGCTACTGGCCACCTATGGTGGCCTGGTGAGCTATGGTGCTACTGGCCACCTATGGTGGCCTGGTGAGCTGTCGTGCGGCCGGCCACCTACAGTTGCCTGGTGAGCTGTCATTCTGCCGACCAACTATAGTGGCCTGGTAGGCTGCCGTGCTGCCGGCCACCTATAGTGACCTGGTGAGCTGTCGTGTTGCCAGTCACCTTTAGTGGCCTGGTGAGCTGTCGTGCTGCCAGCCACCTATAGTGGCCTGGTGAGCTGTCATGCTGCCGGCCACCTATAGTGGCCTGCTGAGCTGTCATGCTGCCGGCCACCTATAGTGGCCTGCTGAGCTGTCATGCTGCCGGCCACCTGTAGTCGTCTGGTGAGCAGTCGTGCTCCCGTCACCTATTGTGGCCTGGTGAGCTGTCGTGCTGCCAGCCAACTATGTTGGCCTGGTGAGCTGTGGTGCTACCGGCCACCTATGGTGGCCTGGTGAGTTGCCCTGCTGCCTGCCGCCTATGGTGGCCTGGTGAGCTGTCGTTCTGCCGGCCACCTGTAGTGGCCTGGTGAGCTGTGGAGCTGCCGGCCACCTATAGTGCACTGGTGAACTGTGGAGCTGCCGGCCACCTATGGTGGCCAGATGAGCTGTCGTGCTGCCAGCCACCCCTAGTGGCCTGGTGAGCTGTCGTGCTGCCAGCCACCTATGCTGGCCTGGTGAGCTGTCGTGCTCCCGCCACCTATAGTGGCCTGGTGAGCTGTCGTGCTGCCACCCACCTATAGTGGCCTGGTGAGCTGTCATGCTGCCGGCCAGCTATGGTGGCCTGGTGAGCTGTCATGCTGCCGGCCACCTATGGTGGACTGGTGAGCTGTCGTGCTGCCGGCCACCTATAGTGGCCTGGTGAGCTGTCGGTCTGCCGGCCACCTATAGTGGCCTGGTGAGCTGTTGTTCTGCCGGCCAACTATAGTGGCCTGGTGAGCTGCCGTGCTACCGGCCCCCTATAGTGGCCTGGTGAGCTGCCGTGCTGCCGGCCACCTATAGTGACCTGGTGAGCTGTCGTGCTGCCAGCCACCTTTAGTGGCCTAGTGAGCTGTCGTGCTGCCAGCCACCCATAGGGGCCTGGTGAGTTGTCGTGCTGCCGGCCACCTATAGTGGCCTGGTGAGCTGTCGGTCTGCCGGCCATCTATAGTGGCCTGGTGTGCTGTCGTTCTGCCGGCCAACTATAGTGGCCTGGGGAGCTGCCGTGCTACCGGCCCCCTATAATGGCCTGGTGAGCTGCCGTGCTGCCGGCCACCTATGGTGGCCTGGTGAGCTGTGGTGCTACCGGCCACCCATGGTGGCCTGGTGAGCTGCCGTGCTGCCGGCCACCTATAGTGGCTTGGTGAGCTGTCATGCTGCCGGCCAGCTATGGTGGCCTGGTGAGCTGTCATGCTGCCGGCCACCTATGGTGGACTGGTGAGCTGTCGTGCTGCCGGCCACCTATAGTGGCCTGGTGAGCTGTCGGTCTGCCGGCCACCTATAGTGGCCTGGTGAGCTGTTGTTCTGCCGGCCAACTATAGTGGCCTGGTGAGCTGCCGTGCTACCGGCCCCCTATAGTGGCCTGGTGAGCTGCCGTGCTGCCGGCCACCTACAGTGACCTGGTGAGCTGTCGTGCTGCCAGCCACCTTTAGTGGCCTAGTGAGCTGTCGTGCTGCCAGCCACCCATAGGGGCCTGGTGAGTTGTCGTGCTGCCGGCCACCTATAGTGGCCTGGTGAGCTGTCGGTCTGCCGGCCACCTATAGTGGCCTGGTGTTCTGTCGTTCTGCCGGCCAACTATAGTGGCCTGGGGAGCTGCCGTGCTACCGGCCCCCTATAATGGCCTGGTGAGCTGCCGTGCTGCCGGCCACCTATGGTGGCCTGGTGAGCTGTGGTGCTACCGGCCACCCATGGTGGCCTGGTGAGCTGCCGTGCTGCCAGCCACCTATAGTGGCTATGGTGGCCTGGTGAGCTGTCGCGCTGCCAGCCACCTATGGTGGCCTGGTGAGCTGTCATACTGCCGGCCACCTATGGTGGCCTGGTGAGCTGTCATGCTGCCGGCCACCTTTAGTAGCCTGGTGAGCTGCCGTGCTGCCAGCCACCTATGGTGACCTGGTGAGCTGTCGTGCTCCCGCCACCTATGGTGGCCTGGTGAGCTGTCGTACTGCCGGCCACCGTTAGTGGCCTGGTGAGCTGTCGTACTGCCGGCCACCTATGGTGGCCTGGTGAGCTGTGGTGCTACCGGCCAGCTATGGTGACCTGGTGATCTGTCGTGCGGCCGGCCACCTATGGTGGCCTGGTGAGCTGTGGTGCTACCGGCCAGCTATGGTGACCTGGTGATCTGTCGTGCGGCCGGCCACCTATAGTGGCCTGGTGAGCTGTCATGCTGCCGGCCACCTATAGTCGCCTGGTGAGCTGTCGTGCTGCCGGCCACCTATAGTGGCCTGGTGAGCTGTCGGTCTGCCGGCCCCCTATAGCGGCCTGGTGAGCTGCTGTGGTGAGTTGCCGTGCTGCCGGCCACCTATGGTGGCCTGGGGAGCTGTCGTGCTCCCGCCACCTATGGTGGCCTGGTGAGCTGTGGTGCTACCGGCCACTTATGGTGGCCTTGTGAGCTGTCATGCTGCCAGCCACCCCTAGTAGCCTGGTGAGCTGTCGTGCTGCCGGCAACCTATAGTGGCCTGGTGAGCTGTCATGCTGCCGGCCACCTATAGTCGTCTGGTGAGCTGTCGTGCTGCCGGCCACCTATAGTGGCCTGGTGAGCTGTCGTGCTGCCAGCCACCTATGGTGGCCTGGTGAGCTGTCGTGCTGCCAGCCACCCCTAGTGGCCTGGTGAGCTGCTGTGCTACCGGCCACCTATAACGGCCTGGTGAGCTGTCATGCTGCCGGCCACCTATAGTCGTCTGGTGAGCTGTCATGCTCCCGCCACCTATAGTGGCCTGGTGAGCTGTCATGCTGCCGGCCACCTATAGTGGCCTGATGAGCTGTGGTGCTTCCGGCCACCTATAGTGGCCTGGTGAGCTGTTGTGCTACCGGCCACCTATAACGACCTGGTGAGCTGTCATGCTGCCGGCCACCTATAGTCGTCTGGTGAGCTGTCGTGCTCCCGCCACCTATAGTGGCCTGGTGAGCTGTCGTGCTGCCGGACACTTTTAGTGGCCTGGTGAGCTGTCGTGCTGCCGGCCACTTATGGTGGCCTGGTGAGCTGTGGTGCTACCGGCCAGCTATGATGACCTGGTGAGCTGTGGTGCTACCGGCCACCTATGGTGGCCTGGTGAGTTGACGTGCTGCCTGCCACCTATGGTGGCCTGATGAGCTGTCGTGCTGCCGGCCACCTATGGTGGCCTGGTGAGCTGTGGTGCTACCGGCCACCTATGGTGGCCTGGTGAGCTGTGGTGCTACCGGCCAACTATGGTGGCCTGGTGAGTTGCCGTGCTGCCTGCCACCTATGGTGGCCTGGTGAGCTGTCGTGCTGCCGGCCACCTAAAGTGGCCTGGTGAGCTGTGGAGCTGCCGGCCACCTATAGTGGCCTGGTGAGCTGTCGTACTGCCGGCCACCGTTAGTGGCCTGGTGAGCTGTCGTACTGCCGGCCACCTATGGTGGCCTGGTGAGCTGTGGTGCTACCGGCCAGCTATGGTGACCTGGTGATCTGTCGTGCGGCCGGCCACCTATAGTGGCCTGGTGAGCTGTCATTCTGCCGGCCAACTATAGTGGCATGGTGATCTGTCGTGCTGCCAGCTACCTTTAGTGGCCTGGTGAGCTGTTGTGCTGCCAGCCACCTATAGTGGCCTGGTGAGCTGTCGTGCTCCCGGCCACCTATAGTGGCCTGGTGAGCTGCCCTGCTGCCGCCCTACCTATAGTGACCTGGTGATCTGTCGTGCTGCCAGCCATCTTTAGTGGCCTGGTGAGCTGTGGTGCTGCCGGCCACCTATGGTGGCCTGGTGAGCTGTGGTGCTACAGGCCACCTATAGTGGCCTGGTGAGCTGTCATGCTGCCGGCAACCTATAGTGCCCTGGTGAGCTGTCGTGCTGCCGGCCACCTTTAGTGGCCTGGTGAGCCGTCGTGCTGCCAGCCACTTTAAGTGGCCTGGTGAGCTGTCGTGCTGCCAGCTACCTTTAGTGGCCTGGTGAGCTGTCGTGCTGCCAGCCACCTTTAGTGGCCTGGTGAGCTGTCGTGCTGCCAGCTACCTATAGTGGCCTGGTGAGCTGTCATGCTGCCGGCCACCTATATTGGCCTGCTGAGCTGTCATGCTGCCGGCCGCCTATAGTCGTCTGGTGAGCAGTCGTGCTCCCGCCACCTATAACGGCCTGGTGAGCTGTAGTGCTGCCAGCCACCTTTAGTGGCCTGGTGAGTTGTCGTGCTGCCGGCCACCTATGGTGGCCTGGTGAGCTGTGGGGCTACCGGCCAACTATGGTGGCCTGGTGAGTTGATGTGCTGCCTGCCACCTATGGTGGCCTGGTGAGCTGTCGTGCTGCCGGCCACTTATGGTGGCCTGGTGAGCTGTGGTGCTACCGGCCAGCTATGATGACCTGGTGAGCTGTGGTGCTACCGGCCACCTATGGTGGCCTGGTGAGTTGCCGTGCTGCCTGCCACCTATGGTGGCCTGATGAGCTGTCGTGCTGCCGGCCACCTATGGTGGCCTGGTGAGCTGTGGTGCTACCGGCCACCTATGGTGGCCTGGTGAGCTGTGGTGCTACCGGCCAACTATGGTGGCCTGGTGAGTTGCCGTGCTGCCTGCCACCTATGGTGGCCTGGTGAGCTGTCGTGCTGCCGGCCACCTATAGTGGCCTGGTGAGCTGTCGTACTGCCGGCCACCGTTAGTGGCCTGGTGAGCTGTCGTGCTGCCGGCCACCTATGGTGGCCTGGTGAGCTGTGGTGCTACCGGCCAGCTATGGTGACCTGGTGATCTGTCGTGCGGCCGGCCACCTATAGTGGCCTGGTGAGCTGTCGTTCTGCCGGCCAACTATAGTGGCATGGTGATCTGTCGTGCTCCCGGCCACCTATAGTGGCCTGGTGAGCTGCCCTGCTGCCGCCCACCTATAGTGACCTGGTGATCTGTCGTGCTGCCAGCCACCTTTAGTGGCCTGGTGAGCTGTCGTGCTGCCAGCCACCTATAGTGGCCTGGTGAGCTGTCATGCTGCCGGCCACCTATATTGGCCTGCTGAGCTGTCATGCTGCCGGCCGCCTATAGTCGTCTGGTGAGCTGTCGTGCTGCCGGCCACCTATGGTGGCCTGGTGAGCTGTGGTGCTACCGACCACCTATGGTGGCCTGGTGAGCTGTCATGCTGCCAGCCACCTTTAGTGGCCTGGTGAGCTGTCGTGCTGCCGGCCACCTATGGTGGCCTGGTGAGCTGTGGTGCTACTGGCCACCTATGGTGGCCTGGTGAGCTATGGTGCTACTGGCCACCTATGGTGGCCTGGTAAGCTGTCGTGCGGCCGGCCACCTACAGTTGCCTGGTGAGCTGTCATTCTGCCGACCAACTATAGTGGCCTGGTAGGCTGCCGTGCTGCCGGCCACCTATAGTGACCTGGTGAGCTGTCGTGCTGCCAGCCACCTTTAGTGGCCTGGTGAGCTGTGGTGCTACCGGCCAGCTATGGTGACCTGGTGATCTGTCGTGCGGCCGGCCACCTATAGTGGCCTGGTGAGCTGTCATTCTGCCGGCCACCTATAGTGGCATGGTGATCTGTCGTGCTGCCAGCTACCTTAAGTGGCCTGGTGAGCTGTTGTGCTGCCAGCCACCTATAGTGGCCTGGTGAGCTGTCGTGCTCCCGGCCACCTATAGTGGCCTGGTGAGCTGCCCTGCTGCCGCCCTACCTATAGTGACCTGGTGATCTGTCGTGCTGCCAGCCACCTTTAGTGGCCTGGTGAGCTGTCGTGCTGCCAGCCACCTATAGTGGCCTGGTGAGCTGTCATGCTGCCGGCCACCTATATTGGCCTGCTGAGCTGTCATGCTGCCGGCCGCCTATAGTCGTCCGGTGAGCAGTCGTGCTCCCGCCACCTATAACGGCCTGGTGAGCTGTAGTGCTGCCAGCCACCTTTAGTGGCCTGGTGAGTTGTCGTGCTGCCGGCCACCTATGGTGGCCTGGTGAGCTGTGGCGCTACCGGCCAACTATGGTGGCCTGGTGAGTTGCCGTGCTGCCTGCCACCTATGGTGGCCTGGTGTGCTGTCGTGCTGCCGGCCACCTATAGTGGCCTGGTGAGCTGTGGAGCTGCCGGCCACCTATGGTGGCCTGGTGAGCTGTCGTGCTGCCGGACACCTATAGTGGCCTGGTGAGCTGTTATGCTGCCGGCCACCTATAGTGGCGTGGTGAGCTGTTATGCTGCCGGCCACCTATAGTGGCCTGGCGAGCTGTCATGCTGACGGCCAGCTATGGTGGCCTGGTGAGCTGTGGTGCTACCGGCCAACTATGGTGGCCTGGTGAGTTGCCGTGCTGCCTGCCACCTGTGGTGGCCTGGTGTGCTGTCGTGCTGCCGGCCACCTATAGTGACCTGGTGAGCTGTGGAGCTGCCGGCCACCTATGGTGGCCTGGTGAGCTGTCGTTCTGCCGGCCAACTATGGTGGCCTGGTGAGCTGTGGTGCTACTGGCCACCTATGGTGGCCTGGTGAGCTATGGTGCTACTGGCCACCTATGGTGGCCTGGTGAGCTGTCGGTCTGCCGGCCACCTATAGTGACCTGGTGAGCTGTCGTTCTGCCGGCCAACTATAGTGGCCTGGTGAGCTGCCGTGCTACCGGCCACCTTTAGTGGCCTGGTGAGCTGTCATGCTGCCAGCCGCCTTTAGTGGCCTGGTGAGCTGTCGTTCTGCCAGCCACCTATAGTGGCCTGATGAGCTGTGGTTCTGCCGGCCACCTATAGTGGCCTGGTGAGCTGTAGTGCTACCGGCCACCTATAACGGCCTGGTGAGCCGTAGTGCTGCCAGCCACCTTTAGTGGCCTGGTGAGTTTTCGTGCTGCCGGCCACCTATGGTGGCCTGGTGAGCTGTGGCGCTACCGGCCAACTATGGTGGCCTGGTGAGCTGCCGTGCTGCCTGCCACCGCTAGTGGCCTGGTGAGCTGTCGTGCTGCCGGCCACCTATGGTGGCCTGGTGAGTTGCCGTGCTGCCTGCCACCTGTGGTAGCCTGGTGAGATGCCGTGCTGCCGGCCACCTATGGTGGCCTGGTGAGCTGTCGTGCTGCCGACCACCTATAGTGGCCTGGTAAGCTGTCATGCTGCCGGCAACCTATAGTGCCCTGGTGAGCTGTCGTGCTGCCGGCCACCTTTAGTGGCCTGGTGAGCCGTCGTGCTGCCAGCCACCTTTAGTGGCCTGGTGAGCTGTCGTGCTGCCAGCCACCTTTAGTGGCCTGGTGAGCTGTCGTGCTGCCAGCCACCTTTTGTGGCCTGGTGAGCTGTCGTGCTGCCAGCCACCTTTAGTGGCCTGATGAGCTTTGGTGCTGCCGGCCACCTATAGTGGCCTGGTGAGCTGTGGTGCTGCCGGCCACCTATAGTGGCCTGGTGAGCTGTTGTGCTGCCGGCCACCTATGGTGGCCTGGTGAGCTGTGGTGCTACCGGCCACCTATGGTGGCCTGGTGAGTTGCCGTGCTGCCTGCCACCTATGGTGGCCTGGTGAGCGGTCGTGCTGCCGGCCACCTATAGTGGCCTGGTGAGCTGTTGTGCTGCCGGCCACCAATGTTGGCCTGGTGAGCTGTCGTGCTGCCGGCCACTTATAGTGGCTTGGTGAGCTGTCATGCTGCCGGCCACCTATAGCGGCCTGGTGAGCTGTGGTGCTACCGGCCACCTATGGCGGCCTGGTGAGTTGCCGTGCTGCCTGCCACTTATGGTGGCCTGGTAAGCTGACGTGCCGCCGGCCACCTATGGTGGCCTGGTGAGCTGTGGTGCTACCGGTCACCTATGGTGGCCTGGTGAGCTGTCGTGCTGCCGGCCACCTTTAGTGGCCTGGTGAGCTGTCGTGCTGCCGGCCACCTATGGTGGCCTGGTGAGCTGTGGTGCTACCGGCCACCTATGGTGGCCTGGTGAGCTGTCGTGCTGCCAGCCACCTTTAGTGGCCTGGTGAGCTGTCGTGCTGCCGGCCACCTATGGTGGCCTGGTGAGCTGTGGTGCTACTGGCCACCTATGGTGGCCTGGTGAGCTATGGTGCTACTGGCCACCTATGGTGGCCTGGTGAGCTGTCGTGCGGCCGGCCACCTACAGTTGCCTGGTGAGCTGTCATTCTGCCGACAAACTATAGTGGCCTGGTAGGCTGCCGTGCTGCCGGTCACCTATAGTGACCTGGTGAGCTGTCGTGTTGCCAGTCACCTTTAGTGGCCTGGTGAGCTGTCGTGCTGCCAGCCACCTATAGTGGCCTGGTGAGCTGTCATGCTGCCGGCCACCTATAGTGGCCTGCTGAGCTGTCATGCTGCCGGCCACCTATAGTGGCCTGCTGAGCTGTCATGCTGCCGGCCACCTGTAGTCGTCTGGTGAGCAGTCGTGCTCCCGTCACCTATTGTGGCCTGGTGAGCTGTCGTGCTGCCAGCCAACTATGTTGGCCTGGTGAGCTGTGGTGCTACCGGCCACCTATGGTGGCCTGGTGAGTTGCCCTGCTGCCTGCCGCCTATGGTGGCCTGGTGAGCTGTCGTTCTGCCGGCCACCTGTAGTGGCCTGGTGAGCTGTGGAGCTGCCGGCCACCTATAGTGCACTGGTGAACTGTGGAGCTGCCGGCCACCTATGGTGGCCAGATGAGCTGTCGTGCTGCCAGCCACCCCTAGTGGCCTGGTGAGCTGTCGTGCTGCCAGCCACCTATGCTGGCCTGGTGAGCTGTCGTGCTCCCGCCACCTATAGTGGCCTGGTGAGCTGTCGTGCTGCCAGCCACCTATAGTGGCCTGGTGAGCTGTCATGCTGCCGGCCAGCTATGGTGGCCTGGTGAGCTGTCATGCTGCCGGCCACCTATGGTGGACTGGTGAGCTGTCGTGCTGCCGGCCACCTATAGTGGCCTGGTGAGCTGTCGGTCTGCCGGCCACCTATAGTGGCCTGGTGAGCTGTTGTTCTGCCGGCCAACTATAGTGGCCTGGTGAGCTGCCGTGCTACCGGCCCCCTATAGTGGCCTGGTGAGCTGCCGTGCTGCCGGCCACCTATAGTGACCTGGTGAGCTGTCGTGCTGCTAGCCACCTTTAGTGGCCTAGTGAGCTGTCGTGCTGCCAGCCACCCATAGGGGCCTGGTGAGTTGTCGTGCTGCCGGCCACCTATAGTGGCCTGGTGAGCTGTCGGTCTGCCGGCCACCTATAGTGGCCTGGTGTGCTGTCGTTCTACCGTCCAACTATAGTGGCCTGGGGAGCTGCCGTGCTACCGGCCCCCTATAATGGCCTGGTGAGCTGCCGTGCTGCCGGCCACCTATGGTGGCCTGGTGAGCTGTGGTGCTACCGGCCACCCATGGTGGCCTGGTGAGCTGCCGTGCTGCCGGCCACCTATAGTGGCTTGGTGAGCTGTCATGCTGCCGGCCAGCTATGGTGGCCTGGTAGCTGTCATGCTGCCGGCCACCTATGGTGGACTGGTGAGCTGTCGTGCTGCCGGCCACCTATAGTGGCCTGGTGAGCTGTCGGTCTGCCGGCCACCTATAGTGGCCTGGTGAGCTGTTGTTCTGCCGGCCAACTATAGTGGCCTGGTGAGCTGCCGTGCTACCGGCCCCCTATAGTGGCCTGGTGAGCTGCCGTGCTGCCGGCCACCTATAGTGACCTGGTGAGCTGTCGTGCTGCCAGCCACCTTTAGTGGCCTAGTGAGCTGTCGTGCTGCCAGCCACCCATAGGGGCCTGGTGAGTTGTCGTGCTGCCGGCCACCTATAGTGGCCTGGTGAGCTGTCGGTCTGCCGGCCACCTATAGTGGCCTGGTGTTCTGTCGTTCTGCCGGCCAACCATAGTGGCCTGGGGAGCTGCCGTGCTACCGGCCCCCTATAATGGCCTGGTGAGCTGCCGTGCTGCCGGCCACCTATGGTGGCCTGGTGAGCTGTGGTGCTACCGGCCACCCATGGTGGCCTGGTGAGCTGCCGTGCTGCCAGCCACCTATAGTGGCTATGGTGGCCTGGTGAGCTGTCGCGCTGCCAGCCACCTATGGTGGCCTGGTGAGCTGTGGTGCTGCCGGCCACCTATAGTGGCCTGGTGGGCTGTCGGTCTGCCGGCCACCTATGGTGGCCTGGTGAGCTGTGGTGCTACCGGCCACCTATGGTGGCCTGGTGAGCTGCCGTGCTGCCGGCCACCTATAGTGGCCTGGTGAGCTGTCATGCTGCCGGCCACCTATAGTCGCCTGGTGAGCTGTCGTGCTGCCGGCCACCTATAGTGGCCGGGTGAGCTATCGGTCTGTCGGCCCCCTATAGCGGCCTGGTGAGCTGCTGTGGTGAGTTGCCGTGCTGCCGGCCACCTATATTGGCCTGGTGAGCTGTCATGCTGCCGGCCACCTATAGTCGTCTGATGAGCTAACGTGCTGCCGGCCACCTATAGTGGCCTGGTGAGCTGTCGTGCTGCCGGCCACCTTTAGTGGCCTGGTGAGCTGTCGTGCTGCCGGCCACCTATGGTGGCCTGGTGAGCTGTGGTGCTACCGGCCACCTATGGTGGCCTGGTGAGCTGTCATGCTGCCAGCCACCTTTAGTGGCCTGGTGAGCTGTCGTGCTGCCGGCCACCTATGGTGGCCTGGTGAGCTGTGGTGCTGCCGGCCACCTATAGTCGTCTGGTGAGCTGTCGTGCTGCCGGCCACCTATAGTGGCCTGGTGAGCTGTCGTGCTGCCAGCCACCTATGGTGGCCTGGTGAGCTGTCGTGCTCCCGCCACCTATGGTGGCCTGGTGAGCTGTGGTGCTACCGGCCACCTATGGTGGCCTGGTGAGCTGTCGTGCTGCCAGCCACCCCTAGTGGCCTGGTGAGCTGTCGTGCTGCCAGCCACCTATGCTGGCCCGGTGAGCTGTCGTGCTCCCGCCACCTATAGTGGCCTGGTGAGCTGTCGTGCTGCCAGCCACCTGCAGTGGCCTGGTGAGCTGTCATGCTACCGGCCACCTATAGTGGCCTGGTGAGCTGTCATGCTGCCAGCCACCTATAGTGGCCTGGTGAGCTGTCATGCTGCCGGCCACCTATAGTGGCCTGGTGAGCTGTCATGCTGCCGGCCACCTATAGTCGTCTGGTGAGCTGTCGTGCTGCCGGCCACCTATAGTGGCCTGGTGAGCTGTCGTGCTGCCAGCCACCTATGGTGGCCTGGTGAGCTGTCGTGCTCCCGCCACCTATGGTGGCCTGGTGAGCTGTGGTGCTGCCAGCCACCTGTAGTGGCCTGGTGGGCTGTCGAGCTGCCGGCGCCTTTGGTGGCCTGGTGAGCTGTCATGCTGCCGGCTACCTTTTGTGGCCTGGTGAGCTGTCGTGCTGCCAGCCACCTATGGTGGCCTGGTGAGCTGTCGTGCTCCCGCCACCTATGGTGGCCTGGTGAGCTGTGGTGCAACCGGCCACCTATGGTGGCCTGGTGAGCTGTCGCGCTGCCAGCCACCTATGGTGGCCTGGTGAGCTGTCATGCTGCCGGCCACCTATGGTGGCCTGGTGAGCTGTCATGCTGCCGGCCACCTTTAGTGGCCTGGTGAGCTGTCATGCTGCCAGCCACCTATGGTGGCCTGGTGAGCTGTCGTGCTCCCGCCACCTATGGTGGCCTGGTGAGCTGTGGTGCTAACGGCCTCCTATGGTGGCCTGGTGAGCTGTCATGCTGCCGGCCACCTATGTTGGCCTGGTGAGCTGTGGTGCTACCGGCCACCTATGGTGGCCAGGTGAGCTGTCGTGCTGCCAGCCACCCCCAGTGGCCTGGTGAGCTGTCGTGCTGCCAGCCACCCCCAGTGGCCTGGTGAGCTGTCGTGCTGCCAGCCACCCCCAGTGGCCTGGTGAGCTGTCGTGCTGCCAGCCACCTATAGTGGCCTGGTGAGCTGTCGTGCTCCCGCCACCTATGGTGGCCTGGTGAGCTGTGGTGCTACCGGCCACCTATGGTGGCCTGGTGAGCTGTCATGCTGCCAGCCACCCCTAGTGGCCTGGTGAGCTGTCGTGCTGCCGGCCACCTATAGTGGCCTGGTGAGCTGTCATGCTGCCGGCCACCTATAGTCGTCTGGTGAGCTGTCGTGCTGCCGGCCACCTATAGTGGCCTGGTGAGCTGTCGTACTGCCAGCCACCTATGGTGGCCTGGTGAGCTGTCGTGCTCCCGCCACCTATGGTGGCCTGGTGAGCTGTGGTGCTACCGGCCACCTATGGTGGCCTGGTGAGCTGTCGTGCTGCCAGCCACCCCTAGTGGCCTGGTGAGCTGTCGTGCTGCCAGCCACCTATGCTGGCCCGGTGAGCTGTCGTGCTCCCGCCACCTATAGTGGCCTGGTGAGCTGTCGTGCTGCCAGCCACCTGCAGTGGCCTGGTGAGCTGTCATGCTGCCGGCCACCTATAGTGGCCTGGTGAGCTGTCATGCTGCCGGCCACCTATAGTGGCCTGGTGAGCTGTCATGCTGCCGGCCACCTATAGTCGTCTGGTGAGCTGTCGTGCTGCCGGCCACCTATAGTGGCCTGGTGAGCTGTCTAGCTACCAGCCACCTATGGTGGCCTGGTGAGCTGTCGTGCTCCCGCCACCTATGGTGGCCTGGTGAGCTGTGGTGCTGCCAGCCACCTGTAGTGGCCTGGTGAGCTGTCGAGCTGCCGGCCCCCTTTGGTGGCCTGGTGAGCTGTCATGCTGCCGGCCCCCTTTTGTGGCCTGGTGAGCTGTCGTGCTGCCAGCCACCTATGGTGGCCTGGTGAGCTGTCGTGCTCCCACCACCTATGGTGGCCTGGTGAGCTGTGGTGCAACCGGCCACCTATGGTGGCCTGGTGAGCTGTCGCGCTGCCAGCCACCTATGGTGGCCTGGTGAGCTGTCATGCTGCCGGCCACCTATGGTGGCCTGGTGAGCTGTCATGCTCCCGGCCACCTATGGTGGCCTGGTGAGCTGTCATGCTGCCGGCCACCTTTAGTGGCCTGGTGAGCTGCCGTGCTGCGAGCCACCTATGGTGGCCTGGTGAGCTGTCGTGCTGCCAGCCACCTGTAGTGGCCTGGTGAGCTGTCGAGCTGCCGGCCACCTTTAGTGGCCTGGTGAGCTGCCGTGCTGCCAGCCACCTATGGTGGCCTGGTGAGCTGTCGCGCTGCCAGCCACCTATGGTGGCCTGGTGAGCTGTCGTGCTCCCGCCACCTATGGTGGCCTGGTGAGCTGTGGTGCTGCCAGCCACCTGTAGTGGCCTGGTGAGCTGTCGAGCTGCCGGCCACCTTTGGTGGCCTGGTGAGCTGTCATGCTGCCGGCCACCTTTTGTGGCCTGGTGAGCTGTCGTGCTGCCGGCCACCTATGCTGGCCTGGTGAGCTGTGGTGCTACCGGCCACCTATAGTGGCCTGGTGAGCTGTCGTGCTGCCGGCCACCTATGGTGGCCTGGTGAGCTGTCATGCTGCCGGCCACCTTTAGTGGCCTGGTGAGCTGCCGTGCTGCCAGCCACCTATGGTGGCCTGGTGAGCTGTCGTGCTGCCAGCCACCTGTAGTGGCCTGGTGAGCTGTCGAGCTGCCGGCCACCTTTAGTGGCCTGGTGAGCTGCCGTGCTGCCAGCCACCTATGGTGGCCTGGTGAGCTGTCGCGCTGCCAGCCACCTATGGTGGCCTGGTGAGCTGTCGTGCTCCCGCCACCTATGGTGGCCTGGTGAGCTGTGGTGCTGCCAGCCACCTGTAGTGTCCTGGTGAGCTGTCGAGCTGCCGGCCACCTTTGGTGGCCTGGTGAGCTGTCATGCTGCCGGCCACCTTTTGTGGCCTGGTGAGCTGTCGTGCTGCCGGCCACCTATGCTGGCCTGGTGAGCTGTGGTGCTACCGGCCACCTATGGTGGCCTGGTGAGCTGTGGTGCTGCCAGCCACCTGTAGTGGCCTGGTGAGCTGTCGAGCTGCCAGCCACCTATGGTGGCCTGGTGAGCTGTCATGCTGCCGGCCACCTATGGTGGCCTGGTGAGCTGTCATGCTGCCGGCCACCTATGGTGGCCTGGTGAGCTGTCGTGCTGCCAGCCACCCCTAGTGGCCTGGTGAGCTGTCGTGCTGCCAGCCACCCCTGGTGGCCTGGTGAGCTGTCGTGCTGCCAGCCACCTATGCTGGCCCGGTGAGCTGTCGTGCTCCCGCCACCTATAGTGGCCTGGTGAGCTGTGGTGCTGCCAGCCACCTGTAGTGGCCTGGTGAGCTGTGGTGCAACCGGCCACCTATGGTGGCCTGGTGAGCTGTCGCGCTGCCAGCCACCTATGGTGGCCTGGTGAGCTGTCATGCTGCCGGCCACCTATGGTGGCCTGGAGAGCTGTCATGCTGCCGGCCACCTTTAGTGGCCTGGTGAGCTGCCGTGCTGCCAGCCACCTATGGTGGCCTGGTGAGCTGTCGCGCTGCCAGCCACCTATGGTGGCCTGGTGAGCTGTCGTGCTCCCGCCACCTATGGTGGCCTGGTGAGCTGTGGTGCTGCCAGCCACCTGTAGTGGCCTGGTGAGCTGTCGAGCTGCCGGCCACCTTTGGTGGCCTGGTGAGCTGTCATGCTGCCGGCCACCTTTTGTGGCCAGGTGAGCTGTCGTGCTGCCAGCCACCTATGGTGGCCTGGTGAGCTGTCGTGCTCCCGCCACCTATGGTGGCCTGGTGAGCTGTGGTGCTAACGGCCACCTATGGTGGCCTGGTGAGCTGTCATGCTGCCGGCGACCTATGGTGGCCTGGTGAGCTGTGGTGCTACCGGCCACCTATGGTGGCCTGGTGAGCTGTCGTGCTGACAGCCACCCCCAGTGGCCTGGTGAGCTGTCGTGCTGCCAGCCACCCCCAGTGGCCTGGTGAGCTGTCGTGCTGCCAGCCACCCCCAGTGGCCTGGTGAGCTGTCGTGCTGCCAGCCACCCCCAGTGGCCTGGTGAGCTGTCGTGCTGCCAGCCACCTATGCTGGCCTGGTGAGCTGTCGTGCTCCCGCCACCTATAGTGGCCTGGTGAGCTGTCGTGCTCCCAGCCACCTGTAATGGCCTGGTGAGCTGTCGAGCTGCCAGCCACCATTAGTGGCCTGGTGAGCTGTCGTGCTGCCGGCCACCTATGCTGGCCTGGTGAGCTGTGGTGCTACCGGCCACCTATAGTGGCCTGGTGAGCTTTCATGCTGCCGGCCACCTATAGTGGCCTGGTGAGCTGTCGCGCTGCCAGCCACCTATGGTGGCCTGGTGAGCTGTCATGCTGCCGGCCACCTATGGTGGCCTGGTGAGCTGTCATGCTGCCGGCCACCTTTAGTGGCCTGGTGAGCTGTCGTGCTCCCGCCACCTATGGTGGCCTGGTGAGCTCTCGCGCTGCCAGCCACCTATGGTGGTCTGGTGAGCTGTCATGCTGCCGGCCACCTATGGTGGCCTGGTGAGCTGTCATGCTGCCGGCCACCTATGGTGGCCTGGTGAGCTGTCATGCTGCCGGCCACCTATGGTGGCCTGGTGAGCTGTCATGCTGCCGGCCACCTATGGTGGCCTGGTGAGCTGTCATGCTGCCGGCCACCTTTAGTGGCCTGGTGAGCTGTCGTGCTGCCAGCCACCTATGGTGGCCTGGTGAGCTGTCGTGCTCCCGCCACCTATGGTGGCCTGGTGAGCTGTGGTGCTAACGGCCACCTATGGTGGCCTGGTGAGCTGTCATGCTGCCGGCCACCTATGGTGGCCTGGTGAGCTGTGGTGCTACCGGCCACCTATGGTGGCCTGGTGAGCTGTCGTGCTGCCAGCCACCTATGCTGGCCTGGTGAGCTGTCTTGCTCCCGCCACCTATAGTGGCCTGGTGAGCTGCCGTGCTGCCTGCCACCTATGGTGGCCTGGTGAGCTGTCGTGCTCCCGCCACCTATGGTGGCCTGGTGAGCTGTGGTGCTAACGGCCACCTATGGTGGCCTGGTGAGCTGTCATGCTGCCGGCCACCTATGGTGGCCTGGTGAGCTGTGGTGCTACCGGCCACCTATGGTGGCCTGGTGAGCTGTCGTGCTGACAGCCACCCCCAGTGGCCTGGTGAGCTGTCGTGCTGCCAGCCACCCCCAGTGGCCTGGTGAGCTGTCGTGCTGCCAGCCACCCCCAGTGGCCTGGTGAGCTGTCGTGCTGCCAGCCACCCCCAGTGGCCTGGTGAGCTGTCGTGCTGCCAGCCACCTATGCTGGCCTGGTGAGCTGTCGTGCTCCCGCCACCTATAGTGGCCTGGTGAGCTGTGGTGCTGCCAGCCACCTGTAGTGGCCTGGTGAGCTGTGGTGCAACCGGCCACCTATGGTGGCCTGGTGAGCTGTCGCGCTGCCAGCCACCTATGGTGGCCTGGTGAGCTGTCATGCTGCCGGCCACCTATGGTGGCCTGGAGAGCTGTCATGCTGCCGGCCACCTTTAGTGGCCTGGTGAGCTGCCGTGCTGCCAGCCACCTATGGTGGCCTGGTGAGCTGTCGCGCTGCCAGCCACCTATGGTGGCCTGGTGAGCTGTCGTGCTCCCGCCACCTATGGTGGCCTGGTGAGCTGTGGTGCTGCCAGCCACCTGTAGTGGCCTGGTGAGCTGTCGAGCTGCCGGCCACCTTTGGTGGCCTGGTGAGCTGTCATGCTGCCGGCCACCTTTTGTGGCCTGGTGAGCTGTCGTGCTGCCAGCCACCTATGGTGGCCTGGTGAGCTGTCGTGCTCCCGCCACCTATGGTGGCCTGGTGAGCTGTGGTGCTAACGGCCACCTATGGTGGCCTGGTGAGCTGTCATGCTGCCGGCCACCTATGGTGGCCTGGTGAGCTGTGGTGCTACCGGCCACCTATGGTGGCCTGGTGAGCTGTCGTGCTGACAGCCACCCCCAGTGGCCTGGTGAGCTGTCGTGCTGCCAGCCACCCCCAGTGGCCTGGTGAGCTGTCGTGCTGCCAGCCACCCCCAGTGGCCTGGTGAGCTGTCGTGCTGCCAGCCACCCCCAGTGGCCTGGTGAGCTGTCGTGCTGCCAGCCACCCCCAGTGGCCTGGTGAGCTGTCGTGCTGCCAGCCACCCCCAGTGGCCTGGTGAGCTGTCGTGCTGCCAGCCACCTATGCTGGCCTGGTGAGCTGTCGTGCTCCCGCCACCTATAGTGGCCTGGTGAGCTGTCGTGCTCCCAGCCACCTGTAATGGCCTGGTGAGCTGTCGAGCTGCCAGCCACCATTAGTGGCCTGGTGAGCTGTCGTGCTGCCGGCCACCTATGCTGGCCTGGTGAGCTGTGGTGCTACCGGCCACCTATAGTGGCCTGGTGAGCTTTCATGCTGCCGGCCACCTATAGTGGCCTGGTGAGCTGTCGCGCTGCCAGCCACCTATGGTGGCCTGGTGAGCTGTCATGCTGCCGGCCACCTATGGTGGCCTGGTGAGCTGTCATGCTGGCGGCCACCTTTAGTGGCCTGGTGAGCTGTCGTGCTCCCGCCACCTATGGTGGCCTGGTGAGCTCTCGCGCTGCCAGCCACCTATGGTGGCCTGGTGAGCTGTCATGCTGCCGGCCACCTATGGTGGCCTGGTGAGCTGTCATGCTGCCGGCCACCTATGGTGGCCTGGTGAGCTGTCATGCTGCCGGCCACCTTTAGTGGCCTGGTGAGCTGTCGTGCTGCCAGCCACCTATGGTGGCCTGGTGAGCTGTCGTGCTCCCGCCACCTATGGTGGCCTGGTGAGCTGTGGTGCTAACGGCCACCTATGGTGGCCTGGTGAGCTGTCATGCTGCCGGCCACCTATGGTGGCCTGGTGAGCTGTGGTGCTACCGGCCACCTATGGTGGCCTGGTGAGCTGTCGTGCTGCCGGCCACCGTTAGTGGCCTGGTGAGCTGTCGTGCTGCCGGCCACCCTTAGTGGCCTGGTGAGCTGTCGTGCTGCCGGCCACCTTTAGTGGCCTGATGAGCTGTCGTGCTGCCAGCCACCTATGGTGGCCTGGTGAGCTGTCGTGCTCCCGCCACCTATGGTGGCCTGGTGAGCTGTGGTGCTACCGGCCACCTATGGTGGCCTGGTGAGCTGTCGTGCTGCCAGCCACCCTTAGTGGCCTGGTGAGCTGTCGTGCTCCCAGCCACCTATGCTGGCCTGGTGAGCTGTTGTGCTCCCGCCACCTATAGTGGCCTGGTGAGCTGTCGTGCTGCCAGCCACCTGTAGTGGCCTGGTGAGCTGTCGAGCTGCCGGCCACCTATGGTGGTCTGGTGAGCTGTCATGCTGCCGGCCACCTTTAGTGGCCTGGTGCGTGCTGCCAGCCACCTATGGTGGCCTGGTGAGCTGTCGTGCTCCCGCCACCTATGGTGGCCTGGTGAGCTGTGGTGCTACCGGCCACCTATGGTGGCCTGGTGAGCTGTGATGCTGCCGGCCACCTATGGTGGCCTGGTGAGCTGTCGTGCTGCCAGCCACCTTTAGTGGCCTGGTGAGCTGTGGTGCTCCCGGCCACCTATGGTGGCCTGGTGAGTTGCCGTGCTGCCGGCCACCTACGGTGGCCTGGTGAGCTGTGGTGCTACCGGCGACCTATGGTGGCCTGGTGAGCTGTCGTGCTGCCGGCGACCTATAGTGGCCTGGTGAGCTGTCGTTCTGCCGGCCAACTATAGTGCCCTGGTGAGCTGTCGTGCTGCCAGCCACCTATAGTGGCCTGGTGAGCTGCCATGCTGCCATGCTGCCGGCCACCTATAGTCATCTGGTGATCTGTCGTCCTCCCGCCACCCATAGTGGCCTGGTGAGCTGTCGTGCTGCCAGCCACCTTTAGTGGCCTGGTGAGCTGTCGTGCTGCCGGCCACCTACGGTGGCCTGGTGAGTTGCCGTACTGCCTGCCACCTATGGTGGCCTGGTGAGCTGTGGTGCTCCCGGCCACCTACGGTGGCCTGGTGAGTTGCCGTGCTGCCTGCCAGCTATGGTGGCCTGGTGAGCTGTCATGCTGCCGGCCACCTGAAGTCGTCTGGTGATCTGTCGTGCTCCCGCCACCCATAGTGGCCTTATGAGCTGTCGTGCTGCCAGCCACCTTTAGTGGCCTGGTGAGCTGTCGTGCTGCCGGCCACCTATGGTGGCCTGGTGAGCTGTGGTGCTACCGGCCACCTATGGTGGACTGGCGAGCTGTCGTGCTGCCGGCCACCTATGGTGGCCTGGTGAGCTGTGGTGCTACCGGCCACCTATGGTAGCCTGGAGAGTTGCCGTGCTGCCTGCCAACTATAGTGGCCTGGTGAGTTGCCGTGCTGCCTGCCATCTATGGTGGCCTGGTGAGCTGTCATGCTGCCGGCCACCTGTAGTCGTCTGGTGATCTGTCGTGCTCCCGCCACCCATAGTGGCCTTATGTGCTGTAGTGCTGCCAGCCACCTTTAGTGGCCTGGTGAGCTGCCGTGCTGCCGGCCACCTATAGTGACCTGGTGAGCTGTCGTGCTGCCGGCCACCTATAGTCGTCTGGTGAGCTGTCGTGCTCCCGCCGCCTATAGTGGCCTGGTGAGCTGTCGTGCTGCCAGCCACCATTAGTGGCCTGGTGAGCTGTCGTGCTGCCGGCCACCTATGGTGGCCTGGTGAGCTGTGGTGCTACCGGCCACCTATAGTGGCCTGATGAGCTTTCATGCTGCCGGCCACCTATAGTGGCCTGCTGAGCTGTCGTGCTGCCAGCCACCTTTAGTGGCCTGGTGAGCTGCCGTGCTGCCGGCCACCTATAGTGACCTGGTAAGCTGTCGTGTTGCCAGCCACCTTTCGTGGCCTGGTGAGCAGTCGTGCTCCCGCCACCTATAGTGGCCTGGTGAGCTGTCGTGCTGCCGGCCACCTATAGTGGCCTGGTAAGCTGTCGGTCTGCCGGCCACCTATGGTGGCCTGGTGAGCTGCCGTGCTGCCGGCCACCTATGGTGGCCTGGTGAGCTGTCCTGCTGCCGGCCACCTATAGTGGCCTGGTGAGCTGTGGTGCTGCCGCCCACCTATGGTGGTCTGGTGAGCTGTCGTGCTGCCGGCCACCTATAGTCGTCCGGTGAGCTGTCGTCCTGCCGGCCACTTATAGTGGCCTGGTGAGCTGTCGGTCTGCCGGCCACCTATAGTGGCCTGGTAAGCTGTCATGCTGCCGGTAACCTATAGTGGCCTGGTGAGCTGTCATGCTGCCGGCCACCTATAGTCGTCTGGTGAGCTGTCGTCCTGCCGGCCACCTATAGTGGCCTGGTGAGCTGTCGGTGTGCCGGCCCCCTAGAGTTGCCTGGTGAGCTGTCGTGCTCCCGGCCACTTACGGTGGCCTGGTGAGTTGCCGTGCTGCCTGCCACCTAGGGTGGCCTGGTGAGCTGTCGTGCTGCCGGCCACCTTTAGTGGCCTGGTGAGCTGTGGTGCTACCGGCCACCTATGGTGGCCTGGTGAGTTGCCGTGCTGCTGGCCACCTATGGTGGCCTGGTGAGCTGTTGTGCTGCCGGCCACCTATGGTGGCCTGGTAGGCTGTGGTGCTACCGGCCACCTATGGTGGACTGGTGAGCTGTCGTGCTGCCGGCCACCTATGGTGGCCTGGTGAGCTGTGGTGCTACCGGCCACCTATGGTGGACTGGTGAGCTGTCGTGCTGCCGGCCACCTATGGTGGCCTGGTGAGCTGTTGTGCTGCCGGCCACCTATGGTGGCCTGGTGAGCTGTGGTGCTACCGGTAACCTATGGTGGACTGGTGAGCTGTCGGTCTGCCGGCCACCTATAGTGGCCTGGTAAGCTGTCATGCTGCCGGTAACCTATAGTGGCCTGGTGAGCTGTCATGCTGCCGGCCACCTATAGTCGTCTGGTGAGCTGTCGTCCTGCCGGCCACCTATAGTGGCCTGGTGAGCTGTCGGTCTGCCGGCCCCCTACAGTTGCCTGGTGAGCTGTCGTGCTCCCGGCCACCTACGGTGGCCTGGTGAGTTGCCGTGCTGCCTGCCACCTAGGGTGGCCTGGTGAGCTGTAGTGCTGCCGGCCACCTTTAGTGGCCTGGTGAGCTGTGGTGCTACCGGCCACCTATGGTGGCCTGGTGAGTTGCCGTGCTGCTGGCCACCTATGGTGGCCTGGTGAGCTGTTGTGCTGCCGGCCACCTATGGTGGCCTGGTGAGCTGTCGTGCTGCCAGCCACCTATGGTGGCCTGGTGAGCTGTCGTGCTGCCAGCCACCTATGGTGGCCTGGTGAGCTGTCGTGCTCCCGCCTCCTAAAGTGGCCTGGTGAGCTGTCGTGCTGCCAGCCACCTGTAGTGGCCTGGTGACATTTCGCCTGGTGAGCTGTGGTGCTCCCGGCCACCTATGGTGGCCTGGTGAGTTGCCGTGCTGCCGGCCACCTATGGTGGCCTGGTGAGCTGTGGTGCTACCGGCGACCTATGGTGGCCTGGTGAGCTGTCGTGCTGCCGGCGACCTAAAGTGGCCTGGTGAGCTGTCGTTCTGCCGGCCAACTATAGTGGCCTGGTGAGCTGTCGTGCTGCCAGCCACCTATAGTGGCCTGGTGAGCTGCCATGCTGCCATGCTGCCGGCCACCTATAGTCATCTGGTGATCTGTCGTCCTCCCGCCACCCATAGTGGCCTGGTGAGCTGTCGTGCTGCCAGCCACCTTTAGTGGCCTGGTGAGCTGTCGTGCTGCCGGCCACCTATGGTGGCCTGGTGAGCTGTGGTGCTACCGGCCACCTATGGTGGCCTGGTGAGTTGCCGTACTGCCTGCCACCTATGGTGGCCTGGTGAGCTGTGGTGCTCCCGGCCACCTACGGTGGCCTGGTGAGTTGCCGTGCTGCCTGCCAGCTATGGTGGCCTGGTGAGCTGTCATGCTGCCGGCCACCTGAAGTCGTCTGGTGATCTGTCGTGCTCCCGCCACCTATAGTGGCCTTATGAGCTGTCGTGCTGCCAGCCACCTTTAGTGGCCTGGTGAGCTGTCGTGCTGCCGGCCACCTATGGTGGCCTGGTGAGCTGTGGTGCTACCGGCCACCTATGGTGGACTGGCGAGCTGTCGTGCTGCCGGCCACCTATGGTGGCCTGGTGAGCTGTGGTGCTACCGGCCACCTATGGTGGCCTGGAGAGTTGCCGTGCTGCCTGCCAACTATAGTGGCCTGGTGAGTTGCCGTGCTGCCTGCCATCTATAGTCGTCTGGTGAGCTGTCGTGCTCCCGCCGCCTATAGTGGCCTGGTGAGCTGTCGTGCTGCCGGCCACCTATGGTGGCCTGGTGAGCTGTGGTGCTACCGGCCACCTATGGTGGCCTGGAGAGTTGCCGTGCTGCCTGCCAACTATAGTGGCCTGGTGAGTTGCCATGCTGCCTGCCATCTATAGTCGTCTGGTGATCTGTCGTGCTCCCGCCACCCATAGTGGCCTTATGTGCTGTAGTGCTGCCAGCCACCTTTAGTGGCCTGGTGAGCTGCCGTGCTGCCGGCCACCTATGGTGGCCTGGTGAGCTGTGGTGCTACCGGCCACCTATGGTGGACTGGCGAGCTGTCGTGCTGCCGGCCACCTATGGTGGCCTGGTGAGCTGTGGTGCTACCGGCCACCTATGGTGGCCTGGAGAGTTGCCGTGCTGCCTGCCAACTATAGTGGCCTGGTGAGTTGCCGTGCTGCCTGCCATCTATAGTCGTCTGGTGAGCTGTCGTGCTCCCGCCACCTGTAGTGGCCTGGTGAGCTGTCGTGCTGCCGGCCACCTATGGTGGCCTGGTGAGCTGCGGTGCTACCGGCCACCTATGGTGGCCTGGAGAGTTGCCGTGCTGCCTGCCAACTATAGTGGCCTGGTGAGTTGCCGTGCTGCCTGCCATCTATAGTCGTCTGGTGATCTGTCGTGCTCCCGCCACCCATAGTGGCCTTATGTGCTGTAGTGCTGCCAGCCACCTTTAGTGGCCTGGTGAGCTGCCGTGCTGCCGGCCACCTATAGTGACCTGGTGAGCTGTCGTGCTGCCGGCCACCTATAGTCGTCTGGTGAGCTGTCGTGCTCCCGCCGCCTATAGTGGCCTGGTGAGCTGTCGTGCTGCCAGCCACCATTAGTGGCCTGGTGAGCTGTCGTGCTGCCGGCCACCTATGGTGGCCTGGTGAGCTGTGGTGCTACCGGCCACCTATAGTGGCCTGGTGAGCTTTCATGCTGCCGGCCACCTATAGTGGCCTGCTGAGCTGTCGTGCTGCCAGCCACCTTTAGTGGCCTGGTGAGCTGCCGTGCTGCCGGCCACCTATAGTGACCTGGTAAGCTGTCGTGTTGCCAGCCACCTTTCGTGGCCTGGTGAGCAGTCGTGCTCCCGCCACCTATAGTGGCCTGGTGAGCTGTCGTGCTGCCGGCCACCTATAGTGGCCTGGTGAGCTGTCGGTCTGCCGGCCACCTATGGTGGCCTGGTGAGCTGCCGTGCTGCCGGCCACCTATGGTGGCCTGGTGAGCTGTCCTGCTGCCGGCCACCTATAGTGGCCTGGTGAGCTGTGGTGCTGCCGCCCACCTATGGTGGTCTGGTGAGCTGTCGTGCTGCCGGCCACCTATAGTCGTCCGGTGAGCTGTCGTCCTGCCGGCCACTTATAGTGGCCTGGTGAGCTGTCGGTCTGCCGGCCACCTATAGTGGCCTGGTAAGCTGTCATGCTGCCGGTAACCCATAGTGGCCTGGTGAGCTGTCATGCTGCCGGCCACCTATAGTCGTCTGGTGAGCTGTCGTCCTGCCGGCCACCTATAGTGGCCTGGTGAGCTGTCGGTGTGCCGGCCCCCTACAGTTGCCTGGTGAGCTGTCGTGCTCCCGGCCACCTACGGTGGCCTGGTGAGTTGCCGTGCTGCCTGCCACCTAGGGTGGCCTGGTGAGCTGTCGTGTTGCCGGCCACCTTTAGTGGCCTGGTGAGCTGTGGTGCTACCGGCCACCTATGGTGGCCTGGTGAGTTGCCGTGCTGCTGGCCACCTATGGTGGCCTGGTGAGCTGTTGTGCTGCCGGCCACCTATGGTGGCCTGGTAGGCTGTGGTGCTACCGGCCACCTATGGTGGACTGGTGAGCAGTCGTACTGCCGGCCACCTATGGTGGCCTGGTGAGCTGTGGTGCTACCGGCCACCTATGGTGGACTGGTGAGCTGTCGTGCTGCCGGCCACCTATGGTGGCCTGGTGAGCTGTTGTGCTGCCGGCCACCTATGGTGGCCTGGTGAGCTGTGGTGCTTCCGGTCACCTATGGTGGACTGGTGAGCTGTCGGTCTGCCGGCCACCTATAGTGGCCTGGTAAGCTGTCATGCTGCCGGTAACCTATAGTGGCCTGGTGAGCTGTCATGCTGCCGGCCACCTATAGTCGTCTGGTGAGCTGTCGTCCTGCCGGCCACCTACAGTGGCCTGGTGAGCTGTCGGTCTGCCGGCCCCCTACAGTTGCCTGGTGAGCTGTCGTGCTCCCGGCCACCTACGGTGGCCTGGTGAGTTGCCGTGCTGCCTGCCACCTAGGGTGGCCTGGTGAGCTGTAGTGCTGCCGGCCACCTTTAGTGGCCTGGCGAGCTGTGGTGCTACCGGCCACCTATGGTGGCCTGGTGAGTTGCCGTGCTGCTGGCCACCTATGGTGGCCTGGTGAGCTGTTGTGCTGCCGGCCACCTATGGTGGCCTGGTGAGCTGTCGTGCTGCCAGCCACCTATGGTGGCCTGGTGAGCTGTCGTGCTGCGAGCCACCTATGGTGGCCTGGTGAGCTGTCGTGCTCCCGCCTCCTAAAGTGGCCTGGTGAGCTGTCGTGCTGCCAGCCACCTGTAGTGGCCTGGTGAGCTGTCGTGCTGCCGGCCACCTATGGTGGCCTGGTGAGCTGTGGTGCTCCCGGCCACCTATGGTGGCCTGGTAAGTTGCCGTGCTGCCGGCCACCTATGGTGGCCTGGTGAGTAGTGGTGCTACCGGCCACCTATGGTGGCCTGGTGAGCTGTCGTGCTGCCGGCGACCTATAGTGGCCTGGTGAGCTGTCGTTCTGCCGGCCAACTAAAGTGGCCTGGTGAGCTGTCGTGCTGCCAGCCACCTATAGTGGCCTGGTGAGCTGCCATGCTGCCGGCCACCTATAGTCGTCTGGTGATCTGTCGTGCTCCCGCCACCCATAGTGGCCTGGTGAGCTGTCGTGCTGCCAGCCACCTTTAGTGGCCTGGTGAGTTGCCGTGCTGCCGACCACCTATAGTGGCCTGGTGAGCTGTGGTGCTCCCGGCTACCTATGGTGGCCTGGTGAGTTGCCGTGCTGCCTGCCACCTAGGGTGGCCTGGTGAGCTGTCTTGCTGCCGGCCACCTATGGTGGCCTGGTGAGCTGTGGTGCTACCGGCCACCTATGGTGGCCTGGTGAGCTGTCGTGCTGCCGGCGACCTATAGTGGCCTGGTGAGCTGTCGTTCTGCCGGCCAACTATAGTGGCCTGGTGAGCTGTCGTGCTGCCAGCCTCCTATAGTGGCCTGGTGAGCTGCCATGCTGCCGGCCACCTAAAGTCGTCTGGTGATCTGTCGTGCTCCCGCCACCCATAGTGGCCTGGTGAGCTGTCGTGCTGCCAGCCACCTTTAGTGGCCTGGTGAGTTGCCGTGCTGCCGACCACCTATAGTGGCCTGGTGAGCTGTGGTGCTCCCGGCTACCTATGGTGGCCTGGTGAGTTGCCGTGCTGCCTGCCACCTAGGGTGGCCTGGTGAGCTGTCGTGCTGCCGGCCACCTATGGTGGCCTGGTGAGCTGTGGTGCTACCGGCCACCTATGGTGGCCTGGTGAGTTGCCGTGCTGGCTGCCAACTATAGTGGCCTGGTGAATTGCCGTGCTGCCTGCCAGCTATGGTGGCCTGGTGAGCTGTTATGCTGCCGGCCACCTGAAGTCGTCTGGTGATCTGTCGTGCTCCCGCCACCCATAGTGGCCTTATGAGCTGTCGTGCTGCCGGTAACCTATAGTGGCCTGGTGAGCTGTCATGCTGCCGGCCACCTATAGTGGCCTGGTGAGCTGTCGGTGTGCCGGCCCCCTACAGTTGCCTGGTGAGCTGTCGTGCTCCCGGCCACCTACGGTGGCCTGGTGAGTTGCCGTGCTGCCTGCCACCTAGGGTGGCCTGGTGAGCTGTCGTGCTGCCGGCCACCTTTAGTGGCCTGGTGAGCTGTTGTGCTGCCGGCCACCTATGGTGGCCTGGTGAGCTGTGGTGCTACCGGCCACCTATGGTGGACTGGTGAGCTGTCGTGCTGCCGGCCACCTATGGTGGCCTGGTGAGCTGTGGTGCTACCGGCCACCTATAGTGGCTTTCGAAAAGATATAAAAGTCGCTCAGATATATGTATAAGTAAAGCGTTTATTAGATGGTACCTTAACAAAAGAAAGCTCAATATTAAATCCGTTGTTGTGGCGGATTTCTTCGGAGAAACTAAACCTTTTAAATAAAACAAATGTTCCTTCCTGCTCCGAGGTTGTACAACGAGTAACCAACAAAATTCTTTATTCAAAGAGACAATGTACAAAGTATGTATGTAGAAAGAAAGTGTCAAAAAAGTTATTAATGTGAGATGGTGATTGATGTAGTAGATTCGTAGGTTGGAGACTTAACACTCAATTCAAAGTGATCTTATTTGCTAATGCCAATCAATAAGTGATGCCAGGTGGGCTTATAATTATTTGTAGGTCAGTGTTGCTGTGTTGTGTTTCCAATTTCAACATCCTTCGGGCCCGAAACCTCAAGTGGGTAAAGCAGTTGCACAGGACGCCTAACACAGCTTCCACCTGGCAAGCGCAGCTCACACGCCCTCACCTTACCATCGCGTCCCGGAAAGGTTTTTTGCACAAAAGCCAACTTCCACAGCAAACGTGAAGTATACTGGTCATACACGAGAACAACGTCGTTCTCCTTTACCTTTACCCATTTTTAGAGAAATGTGCCGATCGAAGCTGGTTGAGATATTCTAGCTTCCAGCGTTTCCAAAACAGCCTTGTTGCTCGAACCCTACCAGTCGACCTGTTTCGAAGCTCTTTGTCTGAAATTGGATTAATATTTTCAAAATCGAAGTTTGCACAAAATCCCTTGAGAAAATGGGCTGGAGTAAGTGGCGATAAATCCTTTGCGTCATCACTTATGTAAATCAGCGGGCGACTGTTAACAACGTCTTCGACCTCCGTCAAGAAGGTGTAAAGTTGTTCCTCATCTAGAGCAGCACGACCGACAACTGCTTTAAGCGCATCCTTTACGGAGCGTACTAGTCGTTCCCAGAACCCACCCCACTATGGGGCACGATGAAATACCAAGAAATTGTTCGTTCTGCCGAAAAATGCTTCAGCTCGCTAGATTGCCGTATTTCCCCCAAATTGGACAATTCTGATGAAGAACGCTTAAAAGTCTTTGCATTGTCTGACATTAATGTTTCTGGTACTCCACGGCGAGCCATGAATCTTCTGATGGCCCTGAGACAACTTTCGGTAGTAAGATTAGGTGTTAGCTCGAGGTAGCAGAGCAGGTATTGCAGAGCATGTAAACAATAAGATGTAGTAGTTTGTATTACCTTGCGGTTGCTTAACATACAAGGGACCAGCAAAGTCTATCCCTGTGCTTTCAAATGGTCTCGAACTACATATTCTGCGTTTGGGTAAAGGCCCAATAACCTGAGATATGGCTTTACCACCGAGCTTCTTGCAGGTAACACCTGATTTGGTTAATTGTTTGTCTTCCTCTCGGAATCCAAAAACGTTTCCGCAATTCCGCCATTAAGGTGCTTACGCCGGCATGTAGTTTTTTATGATGTAAATCGATGATGATTAGCTCTGACCGGAAATGATTCATCATAAGAAACTAGTTTCAATTCAGATAGGCGAGAACCCAGTCGTAGTGTCCCATCTTCTGCAACAGTTGGATTCAAATCGTAATTATCAGAAGAACTATCCAGAGCTAGACCCTTATGTAGCTTCTGAAGTTCACTTCCCGACGATACTGTCGGACATAACTTTATCCAATATAATTCAGCAGCTTTTATATCTTCTACTCTTGGAATTGGTAGATCAGTGGGAAACTGAGATTTACCTCTCGCTTCTAGGTGTGTCTTCCCTCTGTTCTCTTTTGCCGCCTTAATGAACCAGAGCACATATGCAGTAACTCTCAGAATTTTTTGAAGACTGCTAAACGTTTCTATAGGTAAGATTGGTTCACCTTTCATACCTACTTTCTCACATCGTCGCTGATCGGACCCAGCAACCAGGACTTTGTCTCACATAACTTTTTCGCCGATATGCCTCTTGTTAATATGTCGGCCGGATTGCGTTTTCCAGTACAAAATCGCCAAACTGCTCCTTTTGATTTATTTTGGATTTCCCGAACTCTGTTAGAAACATAGGGTTTCCACTTGCTGTGGTCTTACTTACTTACATTGATTGCGCTACAGTTCGGGGTGAACCAGGGCCTCAACCAACAAGCCTCTCCAGCCGACCCGATCTTCGGCCAGCCGCTTCCAGTGCCGCACGCCCAGTTGGTTGAGGTCCCCTTCCACCTGTGCGCGCCACCTTAAATGCGGTCGTCCTCTGCTGCGTCGTCCCTCGGGGTTGGAGTCGAGGGCTCTTCGGGCCGGAGCGTTGATGTCCATTCGCTCTACATGGCCTAGCCATCTTAGACGTTGGATCCGAAGACGTCTTACCAGGCCGATGTCGCTGTACAGCCCGAACAGTTCTTGGTTGAATCTCCTCCTCCATTCTCCGTTTACACAAACGGGACCAAAGATTGCACGCAGAATTTTCCTCTCGAAACGTCCAAGAGCCCCTTCATCCGCTTTTGATAACGTCCAAGCCTCAGCGCCGTAGAGGAGGACCGGGATGATTAAGGTTTTGTAGAGGGATACCTTAATTCCACAATAGACCAAATACTTACGCTACGGCAGATCTTGGAGAAGAGCCAGGAATACCAAATCGACACTCACCACCTCTTCGTCGATTTCAAGGCTGCATATAACAGCGTGTATAGAGATGAGCTATACAAAGCCATGTCAAGTTTTAACATCCCTGCCAAACTCGTCCGACTGTGCAGGATGACAATGGAGAATTCTCGCTGCTCCATTAAGGTCGGTAATGAGCAAACCGAGACCTTCGATGTTAAAAAAGGATTTAGGCAAGGTGACGCGCTGTCGTGCAACTTCTTCAACATCGTGCTGGAAAAGATCGCGCAAGAGTCACTGGCCAACACAAGAGGTGCGATTTATTTCAAGTCTACTCAATTGCTTGCGTACGCCGACGACATTGACGTGATTGGACGGACACAGCGAGACGTCAATGAGGCCTTTGTAAGCATTGAGGTAAAAGCGGCTAAGATGGGTCTCAAGGTTAATGAGGGTAAAACCAAATATCTGCTTTCATCTAAAAGAGACGGACAACACCGACGTATTGGCCAGAAGGTCAAGGAATTCGTCTACCTTGGCTCACTGATGACCAGCGACAACAACACCAGCGCTGAGATAAAACGCAGAATCACTCTTGCCAACCCCTGTTTCTTTGGGCTCACGAGGCAATTGAGAAGTAGAGTCCTCTCTCGGAAAACCAAGGTGACACTATATAAGACCTTAATCATCCTTTACGGCGCAGAGGCTTGGACCTTAACAAAAGCGGATGAAGATGCCCTTGGTCGTTTCGAGAGGAAAATTCTGCGCACTATCTACGGTCCCGTTTGTTCAAGGAGAAGATATAACGAAGAACTGTACGGGTTGTACAGCGACATCGGTCTGGTACGACGTCTACGGATACAGCGTCTAAGGTGGCTAGGCCGTGTAGAGCGCATGGAAAATACAGCTCTGACCAGAAGAGTCTTCGAATCCGCCCCGGAAGGAAGGCGCGGCAGAGGACGGCCGCATCTACGGTGGCGCATGCAGGTGGAAGGGGACCTTAACCAACTGGGCGTGCGGCGCTGGAAACAACTGGCCAAAGACCGAGCCAGTTAGTTGAGGCCCAGGTCCACCACGGACTATAGCGCCACCTAAGTAAGTAAGTAAGTTAGTTCGGTAAGGATATCAGGGTGAAAGAGCCAACGGTTAGAGTCATCCTCCGCGATCAGTCTGTGGGCGAAGACCATTGCTTCTTTCTTCAGTTGGAGAGGAAGAGGTGGCAGGTCCGTGATAACTTCTAGTGATGCTGTTGGGGTTGTTCTCATGGCCCCGGTGATGCAGATACAAGCTAGTCTTTGCAATTTGTTGAGCTTGGTTTGTACTGTTGCTTGTTTTGTTTTCTGCCACCAGACGGGCGCAGCATATGTGAGAATTGGTCTGATGATTGCTGTATATAGCCAGCGGGACATTTTGGGGTTTGTGTCCCAGTTTTTGCCAGTGAGACTTTTGCTGGTCCATAAAGAGATACTCGACGACGACAACGCACGAAAAAGGAACACGATTTGCGAGTATGCTCCTGGAATGTCAGAACCCTGTACACTCCCGGAGCTGATCATAAACTAGAAGGAATCCTCACGCAGTACAAGGCGGATATTACTGCGGTCCAGGAAATACGCTGGATAGGAAACGGTATGATTAGGAAGAAAAATTGCGACATTTATCACAGCTGTCACAAAAGGTTGCACTTACTGGGATGCGGATTTGTCGTGGGAAAGCGGTTAAGGTCGAAGGTCATCGACTTTAATCCTATAAGTGATCGTCTGGCTGTGATCCGCATCAGAGGCAGATTTTATAACATCAGCCTTATATGTGCACACGCCCCTACCGACGAAGCTGAAGACCCTATCAAGGAGGACTTTTATGACCTCCTGGACAAGGCCTGCGGAGCCTGACCGGAGTACGATGTTAAGATCGTGCTCGGGGACTTCAAACGCCAAAATCGGTAAGGAGAACACCCTTGGCAGAGTGATCGGAAACCACAGCCTCCACGATACAACAACAGATAACGGCTTCCGACTCACGGACTTTGCGACAGCTCGTAATGCGGTGATAAGTAGCACAAGATTCCCTCGCAAGCGAATCCACACAGCAACCTGGCGATCTCCGGACGGTCGAACCGCCAACCAAATCGACCATGTGCTCATTGACGCAAGGCACTCGTCAAACAACCTGGATGTGCGAACATTCAGAGGGACAAATGTCGACTCTGACCACTTCCTCGTAGCAGCAAGATTCAGAGCTCGATTGTCCAATGTCAGAAAGCTGCACCAGCCCATCAGGATAAGGTTCGACATTGGGCGCCTGAGCACACCGGAGGTTGCCAGAGTCTACAGGGAGCAGCTGAGAGAAAAACTCTACGGTATGCCTACGTCGAAGACAAATGCCAATAATGTGGCTGAATTGCCGCTCAGATATCGAGGAGTCTAGGGACAAACATAAAATACGAGCCTTTTACAAGAAAGCCAAAGGCCTTGCAGGAGGCTTCAAAAAGGGCACCCTGGCTCTTCGAAACTGCGAGGGTAATCTTGTCACCGACCCGCAGGGAATAGTGGATGTATTTAAGCAGCACTTCCAGCAGCTGCTTAACGAGCATGACCAAGAGAGAGTGGTAGGGACCGAGGAAATCCCAACTCCAGCCGCTGAAGTAGTCCTCCCACCCAGCATCGAAGAAGTCGGCACAGCTATTCAGAAGCTGAAGAACAACAAGGCCGCAGGCTCAGATGGCTTGCCATCAGAGCTCTTCAAGGCTGGCGGCGATGTTCTGGTAGAAGATGAAAGCATGCCCGACGACTGGAATACCAGCTCTATATGCCCCATCCACAAAAAAGGCGATCCTACCTCTTGCAAGAACTATAGAGGTATATCCCTGCTCAATGTCGCATACAAGATCCTGTCCAGCGTTTTGTGTGAACGTCTAAAACCATTTTGCACCGCACTAATCGGCAGCTACCAGTGCGGTTTCCGGCCCGGCAAATCGACTATAGACCAAATTTTCACACTTCGACAAATCCTGGAAAAGACCAACGAGTTTCGAATCGATACACACCATCTTTTCATCGATATCAAAGCCACATACAACAGCATTCATCGTGAAGAACTGTTTGGTGCGCTGGCCGAATCCCGGTAAAACTGATCCTGTTGTGTCGCACCACGCTAAAAAACACGCGATGCACCGTGCAACTCGGTTCTAGGACCTCGGAACCATTCGAAACATGCACCGGATTTCGGCAAGGAGATGCGCTGTCATGTGACTTCTTCAACCTGGTGCTGGAGCAGATAGTGCGACGGGCAGGCGTCAACAGGGAAGGCACTATCTTTTACAAGTCCATCCAGCTGCTAGGATACGCGGATGATATCGACATCATCGCGTGTTCTCGCCGTGGCATTGTGGAAGCATTCACGGCGATTGAAGAACAGGCGAAACGAGTTGGTCTTAAGATCAATGAGGACAAAACGAAATACATGCTGTCAAGCAAAAACCAATCCGTCGCTCAACACCTGGGACAAAATATAACAATTGACAGACTCTTCTTCTCTGGTTCGAGAAGAGGAAGACCGAAGCTCCGGTATAAAGAGCAAGTAATCGCGGATGTAAGACATCTTGGTCTTGACAACTGGAAGCAGCGTGCCCGGGACCGTCAAGGATGGAAGGCAGCTATAGCTCGGTCTCAGATCCTCCACGGATCGCTGGCCTGATAAGTAAGTAAGTGAAGAGATCCTGGCTTTCTCAATGGTCTTTGTAATGTGAGAGTTCCAAGTGAGCTTTTCATCTAGAGTTATCCCTAGACATTTGACTTCTTTTGAGAACTCTATCGCTTCACCAAAAAGCGTAGGTTTGGTAGATTTGTGCCTATTCCTCCTTTTGGTGAAGGCGACTATAGTGCTTTTCCTAGGGTTGACCTTAAGTGCAACCTTTGTGCACCAGTTTGCAACAAGGAACCTAACCGATCACAATAAACCTGCAGTTGGTGGACCGAAGCTTGAGTCGAATTCAAACTTCCAAAGAAGAACAACAATCCGTATTTTGTTTTGTAAAATTTATAAATAGAAAAACGTGTATCTTAACAATTAGCTTATGTATCCTATAGCTATGAGTATTTATTTGTTGTCATTGCTCGGCTTTCGCATCGTTATTGATTTGATCGGTCCAAGTGAGAGGACCGAGCTGGCTCCTAGACCAAGGAGGTTACAGACGCTTGGATTACCGGCTCCCTGCACGGAAACTACTGGAAAAGCTAGGGAACTAGTGCTTGCTCCTGCTGCAGTCAGTGGTACATAGTTGAATATACCTAATCCGGCAAGTTTCTTCTTAACGTCTTCATTCCGTAAATCTACGATAGGAATACCGATCTCATTCATACTTGGCTCATGCTCGCGTCGCATGTGTTCTTGAAGAATTTCCGGCGACGCGCAGACTTGGTTACATATTTTACACCTAATTGCGCGTTTCTGAAAACGATCCGGATTCGGCATGGGAATACCGTGCCATCTAAAGGCATGCCGATTAACGCCCTCGGGGGTGAGAAACATTTCTTTGCAAGTAATTACAGGACAAGAAAGAAATTTCGTTGTTACTTGACCGCGATTGTTATCAGAACCCGGATCCGGGGGTGACTGTGTGCCAGCATTTTGTTCTGAAGCTTTCTTCTTCGAGATTATGCTAACAGAATTGTTGGCTTGAAGTTTCTGTACGGCTTCTTGGGCGGATGCGTTTGCTGAGGTAACACCTTTGTTAGTAACTGGCATGATCGATGTTTTTCCTTTATGAGTGACGGTGATTCCTCTGGTGGCAAGTATGTTGGCAACGTCTTTTGGATTTTTACTCAGGCCCTTGGCCGTGCCGTCGCTATGGGTTGGAGAGGATCCCTTTGTTTTGTCGTCCATCTGTACAAAGTCGTTTGTATTCACTCCACTGTGTACACTTTGTATAACAGGGCCCGCAGTGTTATTTTGTTCCATTTTGGTCTTTTTTGAAGATGGCTCATCTTGTTTTGGCGGGCTGCGGGCACGAATTCGTTGAAATTGCATATGACCAGGCATCGGAGGGTTTGGCCCGAGGAATCTGGGACGAATTGCGGTATGGTGAGTTAAAATACCCGATGATGTGGGTATTTCGTTAGTGGGACCTTGAGATTTTCCGCGAACAGCTTTTTGTAATCGCGATTTTAGGAATATAGGTTGACGCATCATATCCTGATTAACCTCTTGATTTCCATTTAAGAATTGGGGCGCAGATGGACCGAACATGTCTGGTCGCTTTTCCAGATAGCGATGGGCGGGCGGCGGATAGTGTGGCGGATTGCCATTCATCCTATACAGAGGTGGCGGTGTTCTTGACATCATGCAATGTGCGGGATGAAAGCCAGGTGGTGGTGAAGGCTGCGGATGGTGCAGCATTTGCCTTACGTTCAGCCTTGGATTATAGCCGGTGAAATTCCCTCGCATTTGTGCCATATGATAAAGGGGAGGCATAATTTGTGGCGGTGGATGTGATGATGGCATGTAGTTGTCCAATCGGTTAACCGAACCGTAATCGGGTGGCCCAGGAGGGCGAGTCATTGAATCCATAGTTCTGGTTTGAAAGTCATGTCCAGTTAATCGCTTGTGCTCGTACAACCAATTGGGATGCGATGAATTCATATTACAAACAGAACATCGCGGAGCTAAGCTGTCAATTGAAATAAACTCATTGGCACCAGGAGGCCAATCCGGTTCTTTTTGAAAGGACTGCGGCTCCTTGTTATTTTCGAGTAATTTTTTCAATAGATCTTCTGTCGCTTCACCGGTATTGAGCATTTCTTCAGTGAATGTGTCGAGTCCGTCGAATGTAGGGCATTCGAAATAACGGTTTTCAGGCGCCAAAAATGAATGTTCCAATTTGGTGGTCGTGTCTTGGGAATATGAACCCGATATGCTCTCGGGTTCTGATTTGCATCGAATATCGGCCGCCTTCAGTACCTGAGCTTGTGAATTTTCCGCCGTACTCGGTCGTTTGCTTTCTTTCTCATTGGAAATTACTTCGAAATTTTGCGAGCCCAATTGCTTCAATTTCAGTTTAAGACTTCCGTGAGTGGGACTTGGTTTTTCTCTCAGGAAACTCAAGTATTCCTTTACCTTCTTGTGGTCATCACTTAATCGTTCGACTCGGATTTCGGGTTGAGTTATGTGCTTTTTGAGATGTTCATGTAGTTCACGGGTCTTCCGAAAGTGGATGTTACACGCCCGACAATAGCGTTTTTTACTTTTTGTCGATGATGACGCTGATGATGTCACACTCTCAGCAGATGAGAAATATGAAGCCGGAGAAACTGGCGCGCTAGGGAGACTTATTGTGGGAGTCGCAGAGATCGGTGCCTGTTCGTCATTGTTTTTATTGGTTGGAGACTGTATGTTGCCGATGCATTCATACTTGATTGGCTGCTGCGGTTGCTGATTGGAACTTTGAGTTAGGTCGTCATCAATAAGATCGGGTTGGTCATCATCTGTCTTTATATCTAACGTTCGAAAGCCCTCGAAATCATCATCGTCCGCAAGGCTATCATCTTTGTGTAGCTCATCCTTTGGCGTAAGCAAACGTGGCGGATCGGGAAATAAATCAACGCAGGTAAGTCGTGGCAAGTCTGAAAAGAAGGTAAAGTCAAAAATAATTAATATTCACACCAAGTTCTTAGAAATATTCTACATTACTTCACTTAAGACAATAGTATCAATGTATGATCGATATTCTAGGGGAGGAGGGAGCGAAGCAAAGAAGTTGATCGCGTTTTACATGAGTTGACACACAGCCTCTGCGGGCCCCCCCCTGGATAGCTATCCTGGCAACCCGCCAGGTAGTGAACCAATGTGTGCAGCGACCCAACCCCTTGTTCCCGGGGAAGGAGGAACCTGGTTGGGGGTTGTGCTTAGGGGTAACATCCCTATCACGTAAAAACCCACTTGTTCCGAAGCAACCACAAGCCTCGGATACGAACGGACACAAAGCTGACGACCCCTGCAAACGACTAACGGACTTGAGAGTCTGCACCTGGAATCTGAGGTCCCTTAACAGACCGGGTGCAGGCGATCAATTGGAGCAAACCCTCAACTGCTATAAAGCAGAGCATGCAAAAGACGGATGAAAAACTGCGATATCTACTGCGGGAACTGCTCAAAAGGAGAACAAACAGCGCCTATTCGGGTGCGGTTTCCTTATTCGAGGAAGACTCCGATAAAAAGTCTTAAGCTTCCGGGATATAAGCGAACGCCTCATAACAATCCCCATCAAAGCTAAATTTGGAAGGTTAGGTTAGGTTAGGTTATTGTGGTCGGCATAAGCCACACATAGGCCGAAGTCGGCCCATTGTGATACCACATGGATCGTGTCACCCAGATCCGCTACCAGAGAACCAACCGGTGCTTCTGATGAAGCGATGGAGTTGAGCTATTTTATGGTCTGCTAGCTCACTTAAATTATCATAAAAGGGCGCGTCGAGGTAGATCCTCCTGCGATTCGCAAAAGAGGGGCATGAGCAGAGGAGGTGATGTATTGATTCCTCCTCCTCCTCGTCCATGCAGCCGCGGCAGAAGTCGTTGGAGGGTATTCCCAGTCTGGCGGCGTGTTTCCCAATGATGCAGTGACCTGTAATGACACCCACCAGAGTACTTAAGGTTGTCCTTTTGGTTGCCATTAGGTCCCTGGTTCGTCCTAGGTTTAATTTAGGCCAGAGTTGTTTGGTGATGAAGCCGATATTACTCTCATTCCATTGGACGTTGGTCGCCTTAGTGGTTTGGAGTTTTATCATATGCTTTACCGTACTTATTGGTGTTTCTAGGTACCCGAGGGTAGGTAGGCTGAGTGTGCTAGACCCCAACTTTGCGAGTTCGTCGGCCGCGCAGTTTCCTGGAATATCCCTATGCCCGGGAACCCACAATACTTTAATGTTGAACTGCTCAGCCATCTCATCTAGAGATAGGCGACAGTTAAGAGATGTCTTTGATTTGTGGGTTACCGCTGCCAGGGATTTTATCGCAGATTGGCTATCCGTGCAAATGATAATATCCTTGGCGGATATTACATTGATCCTGAGCCATGCAAGGGCCTCCGTTATCGCTGTTATTTCAGCCTGATACACACTGCAGTAATTTGGGAGTCTGAAGGATAGGCTGAGGTTAAGCTCCTTGGAGAAGACTTCGCTGCCTACACCCGACTCCATCTTAGAGCCATCGGTATGAAGGGAGATCGAGTCCTTTGGTATGACTTTCCCTGCAGCCCATTCCTCCCTGGATGGAAAAACAACTTCGAAGCTCCTAGTGAACACGTTAGGAATATGCCCCTAATATGCGCTCACGCCCCAACGGAAAAAAAGGACGATCGACTTAAAGAAGAATTCTACGATCTCCTAGACAGAACCTATGCCCAATGTCTCATCTACGACATAAAAATTGTTCTAGATTTTAATGCAAAACTGGGCAAAGAGGACAGATTTGAGTCGATCATAGGAAAGCATAATCTCCATAACACCACATCCGACAACGGACTAAGGCTAATTGATTTCTTAGCGGGGCGTAACCTCCTTGTAGCAAGCACGCGATTCGCCCATCTCAACATCCACAAGGGTACCTGGCGGTCTTTTGATCAATCGACCACCAACCAGATTGATTACATTGCGATCGACGCCAGACACTCCTCCAGTCTTCTCGACGTACAAACCTTCCGAGGGGCCAACATCGACTCGGACCACTACCTTCTTGTAGCTAAGGTACGAATGAGGATATCAAGATTGCTTAAAAGTCGAGTAGGACAACGTAAGTGTGACGTCGAAAAGCTACAATCACAAGAGACTGCCGACTTTGCCGATCGTGTCTCCTTCAAACTCTCTCAAAATCCGCCCACAGCAGCGCAAACAATAGAGCAGGAATGGGCGCATTGCCAGAGCGCCGTTAGAGATGCTGCCTCAGAGGTGCTGGGTTTCAAACCGCCACCACCTAGAAACCCCTGGTTCGATGAACAATGCGAACAAGCCCATACAGCAAAACAAGAGGAATATAAGGCCATGCTGCTCGCGAAATCTATGAGCAGAAGAGAAGAGAGGAACACACGCTTTTCAGAAGAAAGAAGAGAGAGCACGGAAAGCATGAGATCGAGGAGATGGAGAGATGCTTCCGCAGGAATAACACCCGGAAATTTTACAATAAGGTAAAACGAACATGCCATGGCTACAAAGCCAGAACGGCGGCCAGCAGGAATGAAAATGGAGAACTGGTAGTAGAGTCGCAGTCGATGCTGAGGATTTGGAAAGACCACTTCTGCAGACTGTATAACGGCGATGACAGACACGATACCGCTGTCAGGCAGAACGATCCGTTCGTAATGGACGGCGATGTAAGAGAATTCTGTCCACCCGACCTAGACGAAGTCAAAATAGCGATATCGAGACTTAAGTCTAATAAAGCTGCGGGCCCGTCTGCTGAGATTCTTAAGGCGGCTGGAGATGAGCTGGTAAGGTGCATTCACCATAAGAAAGGACAATTACAGAGGGATAAGTGTCCTTAACACTTGGGCTACGACCTAGTAAGCCGTAACTGAAAAAAAAAAAACACAAACTCCGAAACAACCACAAGCCTCGGATATAACGGACCGGATTTATGTTGAGGACCCTTGCAAAAAACGAAAAAAGGACAATGATCTTCGGCTTTGTACGAGGAATGTTAGGTCCCTAAACAGGCCACGTGCAGCCGAACAACTTGCAGACGCCCTAGACCGCTATAAAGCGGACATCACCGCCTTCCAGGGAATGCGATGGAATGGACCGGGTATAAAGCGGATGAAAAACTGCGATAATTACTACGGCGACTGCTATAGGGAGAGAGGACAATGAGTGTTCGGAAGCGAATTTGTTATTCGAGGTGGACTAAGGCAAAAAGTCCAGTCGCCTGATCTGCGTCCACGCCCCCACGGAAGACAAGGATGACTCCGCCAAAGATGAGTTCTACGATCTCCTAGACAGAACGTATGCCCAATATCCCAGCTATGACATCAACATTGTACTAGGAGACTTCAATGCTAAGCTGGGTAAGGAAAGCATCTTTGTACGAGTCATCGGCAAACATAGCCTACACGACACTACCCCCGATAACGGACACAGGCTGATTGATCTTGCTACGGGGCGAAATCTCCTTCTAGCCAGTACGCGCTTCCCGCACCTCGATATACACAAAGGCACCTGGCGGTCTTTTGATCAATCGACGACCAACCAGACTGATCACATCGCGATCGACGTCAGACACTCCTCCACTATTCTCGATGTTCCAACTTTCCGAGGGGCTAACATCGACTCGGACCACTATCTTGTTGTAGCCAAGATGCGCTTACGGATATCGCGAGCGCAACGGAGTAGAGTAAGAATACAAAGTTATGACGTCGGAAAGCTACTATCGCCAGAAACCGCTCGTGCTTTTACCGATCGCGTCTCCCTTAAGCTCTCCAATACACCTGAATCTTCCACACTATCAATAGAACAGCAGTGGAGCCCTGAAAAGCTCTGCATCCGAAGTTTTGGGTTTCAAGGCTCCACCACGAAGAAACACCTGGTTCGATGACGAGTGCGGGAGGATTCACACAACGAAGCAGGATGCATATAAGGCCTCGCTGCATTAAAGAACAAGAGCAGCTCGTGAACTCTACGAGTTAAAAAGAAGGGAGGAGCATAAGCTTCTTAGAAGAAAAAGAAAGAGCACGAGAAGCGCGCGATTGAGGATTTGGAGAGGTTATACTACAGGCGTGACGATCGAAAGTTATATCCATAGATAAAGCGAACATGCCAAGGTTATAAAGCCAGAACGGAAGCCTGCAGGGATGAGAACGGACACCTAGTAGTAGAACCGCAGTCGATGCTGAGAAAATGGAAAAATCACTTCTACAGACTGTATAACGGCGATGTTAGTCAATATACCGCTGTCAGGCAGAATGATCCATTTCTAATCGACGGAGACCGCAGAGAATTCTCTCCCCCTGACCTCGACGAAGTTAAGATTGCCATATCGAAGCTCAAGTCGAATAAGGCTGCTGGCGCAGACGGACTGTCTGCTGAGCTCTTCAAGGCAGCTGGGGATGACCTGGTTGGGAGCATGCACCAGCTCATCCGTAAGATATGGTTAGAGGAAAGCATGCTCGAGGAATGGAGTCTCAGCATCGTATGCCCGATCCACAAGAAGGGAGACCCCTCTGATTGCGCCAACTATAGAAATCATTCGGAACTATTCCTAGTTTTTGTGCGTGACTGCCAATGAGGCATATTACGTTCCACTTCAGCCAAGACAAAGCCTCTTTTATTGCCAACAGTTCCGCCTGGAAAACGCTGCAGTGATCTGGTAATTTTAGAGCTTTATGTACCTTGAGTTGATTGCAGAAAACTCCACTGCCCACCCCGTCTTTAGTTTTAGACCCGTCAGTGTAGAAATCCACACAATTTCTGCGCGTTTGAGTTTGGCGGGTCTAGTTCTTCCTGTCCGGATAGTTCATCGTAAAGTTTTTGTCCAAGACTATGGTGGGTTCTGTGTGGTCTAGGTTTTCTGTCATAGTTATCCTGTTTTGCAGGATGGAGGAGTGGCCAGTGACATAGCTCGCCCATTTCGAGTTGGCTTTTAGTCTTATGGCCGTGTGTGTGGCAATTTGCTTACCGAAAATATCGAGTGGTGTAAGGTCTAGTATCATGTTAAGCGCAGCCGTTGGTGTAGACCTGGGGGCCCCGGTAATGCACATACATGCCATCCTTTGTACCTTCTCGAGTTGTTTGTGGTATGTTGTCTTGTCCAGTGCAGTTCACCAGACTATCACTCCATACATTAGTATTGGTCTAACGACCGTGATGTAGAGCCATAGGGTGATCTTGGGGTTGAATCCCCATTTTTTTCCTAGGGCTTTCTTACATGTGTAGAGAGCTATTGTTGCTTTTTTTGCTCTTTCAATTGTATTGCTCTTCCAAGTTAATTTCCTATCGAGTATAATGCCAAGGAATTTGGCACTAGAGGAATAGGTTAGCCTGGTATCGAGCAGAGTGATAGGGCAGTTTTCCGGGATTTTATGCTTTTTGGTAAATAGCACGAGCTCCGTTTTCTGGGGATTAACCCTGAGCTCGTTACTATTGGCCCATTTGCACAGAAATGAGAATGCCGATTGCATGCGGTCATTCAGTGTAGATAGGTATTTACCTGAGATTGAAATAACAGCGTCATCGGCGTAGGCAACAACATCCAGGCCTTCTTTCTCCAGTTTGATTAGTAGTTCGTTTACAACTACATTCCAGAGAAGAGGTGAGACGACCCCACCTTGCGGGGTTCCCTTGGTAACCAATCTGGTAGTTACTAGGCTTCCCCACTTTGAGTGAATCTTGCGCGTTAATAACAACTCGCTGATCAGCTCTATCAGAGTCCTCTCCACCTTTAGCTTTTCTAGCCCTTCTGTTATTGCTATCGGAGTGACGTTGTTAAAGGCGCCCTCTATGTCTAGGAAGGCTGTTATAGTATATTCTTGGATGGATTGATCTTTCGATTTTCCTCACTAGTGTGTGCAGGGCTGTTTCGACTGATCTACCCTTACAGTAGGCGTGCTGTGCCTTAGAAATTAGGGAGGGATCCAAGCTGTGCCGTATGTGTAAGTCTATCAGCCTTTCTAAAGTTTTTAGAGCGAAGGATGATAGACAGATAGGCCTCAGATCCTTGGGGGAAGTTTGAGGATCCCTGCCGGCTGATGAAAAGTACCTTTGCGCACTCCACTTTTCTGGAATATGACTCCAAGCTAGGCATCCTTTAAAGATTATCTCTAGCCATGGTATAGTCCATTCCATAGTTTGTGTGAGTTCGATGGGGTAAATTTCATCTGGACCCGGCGATTTGTAGGGCTTGAAATGGTTTGATGCCCATACAATTTTCTCTCTGCCAAGTCGAGCAAAAAAGCGGCACGGCCGTGCCATCCTTTTCTCGAAACATAATAGGCCATTTTCGACCCCCAATAACTTCGTTGTGAGAGCACCGTGGCGCAGTGGGTAGTGTGTTGGCCTCTGAGATATGAGTTTCTCGCGAGTGCACTGAGTCTTGCGATTCAGAGCAGCCAAGGAAGTGCGTGTTGAGAAGAAGATTTACGGCGCAGAAACATGGACTTTATCTAAAGCGGATGAGGAAATCCTTGGTCGTTTCGAGAGAAAGATTCTGCGTGCGATTTTCGGTCCCATATACACAGAGGGGGGTTGGAGGAGAATATTCAATCACGAACTGTACGGGTTGTAAAGCGACATGAGTCTAGTCAGGCGTCTACGGATCCAACGCCTAAGATGGCTAAGCCATGTAGAGCGAATGGACACCACAGCTCCAGCTCGTAGAGTCTTTGAATCGAACCCCGAGGGACGAAGAAATAGAGGACGGTCGCACCTAAGGTGGCGCGCACAGGTGGAAAGGGACCTCGACCAACTGGGCGTGCGGCATTGGAAAAGACTAGCGAAAGATCGTGCTAGGTGGAGGGGCATGTTGGTTGAGGCCCAGGTTCACCCCGAACTGTAGCGCCCGTTAAGTAAGTAAGTAAGTAAAAAGTAAAGTGTTAAGGGTTATACAAGCTTGAAATAAAGGTGAAGCACCCAGATAATTGATCTGAGGTAGAGTAATAAGGTTTGTGTATTGAATAAAAAAGTAAACAGTTGTAGTTTATCGCAATCCAGTGATCGAACCCTATTTTGAACTAGTAACAGTACTAATGATACATTTTTAACTTACATTGCCATTTATTTATGAAATAAAAAAGTTTTTACCTTTTTCTTTCTCCATTTCGAGGGCATCGATTGCAGTAGTGAATCCATCGAAGCTTGTTTCACGCTCAAATTCCATTGCCGAGTACTGAAAGATAAAGGCAAATATGTATATTTATAATCTATCCTATTACATGCATTGCGTTTATTTATATTTAAAGGTAATCTTTGTCCCTTGAATTACAAACTTCCCAATGGGAAGTTTTTGTAATGGGGTCAATTTTGCGAATTCCAAATTTTGGCGTATCTCCACGTTTCAAGGTCACCAGAATGCAAATCCAAGGATTTTATAGAGATATATGTGTGTGTGTATGTACCTATGTGCGTATGTGCGTTTCGGAATTTCCCGCTCGATTATCTCGTGAACCAAAAATGGTATTGACATAAGATTGGGTTCATTCCACGCGTAATTACGCAACTTAGTACTGAATAAGTTTTCATAAGTTTCAAGTTTGTTAGAAACTAAATAACTAAAAAATAGGCAAAAATAAAACCGGCCAAGTGCGAGTCGGACTCGCGCACGAAGGGTTCCGTACCACCTGTATATATAAATATGAAAGATACGCTGTATGTTACCTCATCAGTCATCACATTAAATCACATTTTTTGTACGATGACAGATCTTGGTTGCAGGCAGGTTATCGGCATATTACTTTGATAATCAAAAATCTTCATGATGAAATATAGTTGATCATATGTGTCCATTGAATTCAAATCAATTATCTTACTTGACAGCAACGATGTGAAAAGGTGAATAACACTAATGGGAAATATGGGAAAAAGGTTTGCAGCTGGGATTAATTCATCAAAGACACAAATATATTGTCGACTAACCTAAGTTCAGTATGTGACCAAGGGGATTTTGTTTGTTGTTGTTGAATATTCATTTTGTTCTGTTTTTAGTAATTGTCGTGGTAGCGGCAACAGAAATACATCATGTGTGAAAATTTCAACTCTTTAACTATCACGGTTCATGAGATACAGCCTGGTGACAGACGGACGGATGGACGGACGGACGGACGGACAGCGAAGCTTAGTAATAGGATTCCGTTTTACCTTTGGGTACGAAACTCTAAAAAGTGTGCCAATATTTCGGCACTTGGTTGAAGGTTTGCCTATAAAACATTCAAACACAATTCCTTATTCATCATTTCGTCAATTATGATTAAATTCCCAACGGTCTCTTGCCATACTGAAGTACACAAATCGATTGAGATTGAACATTGACACGTCACCCTATTGGTAGTGTTATGACGTGGTATGCTCGCACAATAGGAGGAAACCACGTCACCATTCTCATGCTCGGATGATTTTCCACACTGGGACTCTTCGGTGCCGACATATTAGGTTATTATCAATTCCAAACATTTGCACGAGCGAGTGTGTCGAATCGGTACATATGTAGTAACCTGAGAATCCTTCCAGATGTCAAACACTATCAAGTTCCGTTATCGTGAGACCGAAAATCATCAATTCTATTTGGTACATAAGTACCTAAGCCTTGCAAGCTAATAAAGGTTCATCTGCATAATTTTTGTATCTTTCTCATCAAGTATTCTAACACAGAAGACAACCCTCAAATTCGTTTTAAACCCAAAGAGGAAAACAAGAAAAAAGAGATTCTGTGTCAAGAGAATCTTTTTACACATACTGTTTAACGGGAATTGGCAGTGATAACGGTTTTTTTAATAGTTCGCACAGGTTCAAGAGTTATACCGTTATAATGTTTGTCACACAACCTGAGCGGGATGCAGATTGTTTGGGTCGTAGATGTTCGTTCGTTCTCCAGGGGTGGTTGTCCTAGATAGGAGGAGGTGAACTCGACTGAATTTTCACGTTGGTTGTAATTCCCAGCAAATTGTCCATGCCATTATGGTACCATATTAGTGCAACACAGAGTACGAATTTGAAGTGAGTGAGTGACTGTGAGTGTTATGCCTTCACAAGTATTTTTGATCACTTCCCATTCACAACAGTTGTGCTACACAACTTCGTATAGGGGTTGCATTTCTTTGGCTATGGACATACTTTGAACTATAGACCTTCCGTTCGACAGTCGGTGATGTTTACCATTGCACCACGGCTAACCCCTTGTCGTTGTTTGGTCAATTCCAAGTGAGTGGAGTATATTTTTTATCAATTATAGCACCGTGGCGCAGTGGGTAGTGTGTTGGTCTCTGACGCCAATCACACGGGATCGAATCCCGACACAGCCTTGTCATCGAACCTGTTTTCGCGGTGTTTCTCCTCAGCGGGGTTCTGACGAAACCCCCTGTAGTAAAAATGTCATGAAAAGCTTCTCGAAATTCGCCGTTCGGAACCGGCAATAAAACTGTAGGTCCCTTTCACCTATGGGAAAATAAAATCACACACAACATGGGTGATTGAGAGAAGCTCAGCTTTGGTCCTTCATGGACTGCAACGCCAACATACCTACATACATGTATGTGCATATACATACTTACTTACTTACTTAGATGGCGCTACAGTCCGGTGTGAACCTGGGCCACAACCAAAAAACTTCTCTTCTCCAGCTGGCACGGTCTTTTGCCAGCTATTTCCAGCGACGCACTCCCAGTTGGTTAAGGTCCCCTTCCACCTTTGTCCACCACCTTAGATACGGTCGCCCTCTGCTGCGTCGTCCTTTCGGGTTCGACTTGAATACTCTTCGGGGCGGAGCTGTGTTTTTCATTCGCTCTACATGGTCTAGCCAACTTAGTCCTTGGATCCGCAGACGTCGTACCAGGCCGATGTTGCTGTACAGCCCGTATAGTTCGCCGTTGTATCTTCTCCTCCACACCCCGCTTTCGTTGAAGTCCAGGCCTCTGCGCCATAGAGGAGGACTGGGATGATTAAGGTTTTGTACAGCGCAACTTTGGTCTTTCTATTGCTTTTTTTTTACTCTTCAATTGCCTCTTGAGCCCAAAGAAGGCGCGGTTTGCAAGAGTAATTCTGCGTTTGATCTCAGCGCTGGTGTTATTGTCGCTGGTCACTAGTGAGCCAAGATAGACGAAGTCCTTGACAACTTCGAATCTGTGGCTGCCAATTGTGACGTTCTGGCCGAGACGTCGGTGCTGCGCCTTTTATTTCATTGACAGCATATATTTCGTTTTACCGTCGTTAACCGAAAGACCCATTTTAGCCGCTTCTGCTTCAATGCTTTCAAACGCTTCATTGAAGTCCCGCTGTGTTCATCCAATTACGTCGATGTCATCTGCGTACGCAAGCAGTTGGGGTGGCCACTGCTGCAGGCATAACACTCACGGTACATGGTCAATTGAAATTCATCCTCTGCGTATGCAATATTAACACCAAAAGTGCATGAACGAATTATTGTGGTTAATTCGCTACTGATCTTAATGGTGCAGCGAGAGTTCTCCATTGTCATTCTGCTCAATCTGACGAGTTTGGCAGGGATGTCAAAACTAGACATGGCGCTGTATAGCTCGTCTCAACGCGGCCTTGAAATCGACGAAAAGGTTATGGGTGTCGATTCCATCAGTTGGCAAACTGTCTATTTGGTGTGGGTTTATATATCAAACCAATGAATTAGGGAGCTGTTCTTTGTTGGTGGTCACATGGATGCGAACTTACACATTTCACGTTCTCAATTGCATAGAAGCGTTCGTAAATTTTGGTTTGTAGATAAAATCGAAATCGTATCAGGACAAGGACCATAAACATAAATATAAAATATACTTCACAGCTGTATCAAAGTGCTCGATACACGGGCCAAAGTCGTAGTCCTACACGCAGAAATCAGAGAAGAAATAATGACAAATGAGAAATGTCATTAGGACGAAAAGGCGCCGACTACAAGATGTTATGGACGCAGAAGGCTGCCTCACCGTTAACATTTTTTTCAGAACACATGGTTGGTTGGTTTCAGTTTGCAAACTATTAACATGGTGTGGGGCGTTAATGAGAATCGAGTCGCGGTAATAACGTTGCATAAGTGCGGAAAGAGTGCTGGCCAAATTTTAGAGTTGCTAAAACCACTCGGAATATAAAGAATATTCATTTAACGGGCTATTGCTCGCTTCGGCGAATTGTCTCAAGTAGAGGACAGGCCAAGAAGTGGTCGCCCGTGCGTCGTGCGCTAACAAATTCGGAGAAATCCCCTTAGGAAGCAGAAGATCATGTCCAAGGAATTGGATATATCAACCAGATCCATGTCTAGGCTGATTCAGGATGATCTGCATATGAAAGCCTATCGTCGGTTCACGGGTCATCTTCTGAGAGTAGCGAACGAACATCAACGACACAATGCGATCAAGGCCATGCAGCAAAACAAGAGGCATATAAGGCCATGTTGCAACGACGGGCGAGAGCTGCTCGCGAAATCTATGAGCAGAAGAGAAGCGAGGAACACACGCTTCTCAGAAGAAAGAAGAGAGAACACGGAAAGCGTGAGATCGAGGAGATGGAGAGATGCTTCCGCAGGAATAACGTCCGGAAATTTTACAATAAGGTAAAACGAACATGCCATGGCTACAAAGCTAGAGCGGCGGCCTGCAGGGATGAAAATAGAGAAATGGTAGTAGAATCACAGTCGATGCTGATGATTTGGAAAGACCACTTCGGCAGACTGTATAACGGCGATGACAGACAAGATACCGCTGTCAGACAGAACGATACATTCGTAATGAATGACGATGTTAGAGAATTTCGTCCACCCGACCTAGACGAAGTCAAAATTGCGATATCAAGATTTAAGTCTAATAAAGCCGCGGGAGTTATGTTTACGTATGACATAAGACATACAATAAAACAAAAACAAATTGTTAACACGAACTTTATTAACATCTATGTACATATTTTACATCAAGTACACAATACAAAGGACGGGACAAGACTGATTTATGCTAATTGATAACTCGCTCCAGCGTTATCTTCTTTCAAAGACAGAGCTGGAGAGAGAAACCGTTGTTTTGCTCAGCAAAACAACAAGTGTGGGCAGGCGTTGCAGCATGTAACTCGGGCGCAGACGGCCTGTCTGCTGAGCTTCTTAAGGTGGGTGGAGACGAGCTGGTAAGATGCGTGCACCATCTTACCTGCAAGATATGGTAAGAAGAATGCATGCCCGATGTATGGAATCTCAGCATCGTTTGCCCGGTCCATAAGAAAGGACAATTACAAAGGGATAAGTGTCCTTAACATCGCATATAAGATCTTCTCTGCCGTATTGTGTGTACGCCTGAAACCGTTTGTGGATAACCTAATCGGCTCTTATCAATGTGGTTTCAGGCCAGGTAAATCCACAATAGACCAAATATTTACGCTACGGCAGATTTTGGAGGTATTCCTGGGAATACCAAATCGACACTCACCACCTCTTCGTCGATTTCAAGTTTGCATATGACAGCGTGTATAGAGATGAGCTATACAAAGCCATGTCTAGTTTTAACATCCCTGCCAAATTCGTCCGACTGTGCAGGATGACAATGGAGAATTCTCGCTGCTCCATTAAGGCCGGTAATGAACAAACCGAGAACCTTGATGTTAAAAAAGGATTTAGGCAAGGTGACGCGCTGTCGTGCAACTTCTTCAACATCGTGCCGGAAAAGATCGTGCAAGAGTCACTGGCCAACACAAGAGGTACGATTTATTTCAAGACTACTCAATTGCTTGCGTACGCCAAAGACATGACGTGATTGGACGGACACAACGAGACGTCAATGAGGCTTTTGTAAGCATTGAGGTAGAAGCGACTAAGATGGGTCTCAAGGTTAATAAGGATAAAACCAAATATCTGCTTTCATCTAAAAGAGACGGGCTACACCGACGTATTGGGCAGAATGTCACCATGGGCGGATACAACTTTGAAGTCCTTGGCGAAAAAAGTTTCAAGGGTCCACCAACTTTCATTACTAAAAATAGAAGGGAGGTTATAGACGTAACTTTGGTAATGGAAACGGTAACGGTAACGGAGTGTCCGACAAAGCGTCACTTTCTGACCATTGCTGGATACTCTTTGATCTGAATCTGTGCGTAACTGATGGCAATGTCTTTCGGAATCCGCGGAGACGAATTGGCAAAAGTTCACTATGGAATTGGGAAAAACTCTCATTCGACCTCCGAATGGAAATCCCAACTCCAAAAAAGGCATCGATAAGATGATACTGAACCTAACCGATAAGCTAAACCGGTCCTTCGAGAGATCTGGCCCCATTAGAAAACCAAGTAAAAAGAACCACCCGCCGTGGTGGAACGCTAAAATAGCAGAGCGGCTACGTATGTCCAGACATAGTTGGAACCTCGCTAAAGAAGGTTCCATCGAATGGTCAACTTAGAACTTACTCGTAGAGGAATTTCTGCGGGTCTATCGAATCATGTACGGATGCGGCTCGTCTGAGAAAGGTCCTTGCCAAGGCTCCCACGCAGTTTTCATCTATCAGGAAATCTGATGGTAGCTGGACAGACTCAAACGAAAGCACGCTTGACGCCCTACTAAAGTGTCACTTCCCTGTGTAAGCGCGGGAACATTCGAGACGGCAAATACACTGATGAGGGAACAGACTGGGCCTGAAATAATCGATAAGATCGTTACCAAAGAAAAATGTCTGTATGTATGTATGTTGGCGTTACAGTCCATGAAAAACCTGAGCCGAGCTTCTCTCAATCACCCATGCTGTGTGTGATTTCATTTTCACATAGGTGAAAGGGACCTACAGTTTTATTGCCGGTTCCGAACGGCGAATTTCGAGAAGCTTTTCATGACAATTTTACTACAGGGGTTTTTGTCAGAACCCCGCTGAGGAGAAACACCGTGAAAAACACGTTCGATGACACGGCAGTGTCGGGATTCGATCCCGAGTCATCGGCGTCAGAGGCCAACACACTACCCACTGCGCCACGGTGCTCTCAAAGAAAAATGTCTGTGGGCGGTAAAATCAGTTGACCCCTACAAGGCGCCAGGAATAGAAGGTATATACCCGAAAATGCTGCAAGAACCAGGGAAACGCATATACTGCTGGTGCATGGAGGGAGGTTAGGGTGGTGTTTATACCCAAGTCAGGGAAGGTCAACCATGCCACGGCAATGGAGTATAGACCTATCAGCCTATCCTCCTTCCTTATGAAAACACTTGAACGACTAATCGAAAAATACATAAGAGATGAGATTGGTGATAGCTACTTATCACAATCACATAACGCTTACATAAGGGGTAGATCGGTAGATACCGCCCTTCACAGGGTGGTCTATACGATAGAAAAGGCACTCAATTTCTAGGTGTTGAGGGTGTTTTCAATAACGTCAGTACCAAGGCAATAATGTCCAGTTTACGGATGGCCCACATAAACTCGGGAATCTGTAGATGAACAAATGCTAAGTAATCGTATAGTAACCTCGTCGATAGGAGGAGCAAAGGGAAGGGTGAGAGTCAACAGAGGCACGCCACACGGGGGTGTTCTATCGCTTCTCCTATGGCTCCTCATAGTCGACGAATTGGTAAAGCTCTTGGAGCTTTAGCCTATGACCTATGCCGATGACATTACCATCCTGGTACCTGGGAAATTTCCTCAGGTCCTCCGTGAAAGACTAAGTTATGCGCTGCTATTGGTGAATAACTGAGATAGTCCTCTTCACAAGAAAAAGATCAATACCAAGGTATACATATCCAGGTATAAATGGTATCGACCAGATTCCGAAGAAATCCGCTAGATATCTTGGCATAATCCTAGATTCCAAGTTTAGCTGGAAAGACGACATAAATGAAAGAACCAAGAAAGCTTGCGTGGCAATATATTCGTGCAGAGTAGTTTTCGGAAAGACATGGGGCTTTAAACCAAAGGTGGTATACTGGCTGTACACCGCGGTGGTAAGACCTATTTCAGTCTATGGATCAATTATCTGGTTGAAAGCACTTGAGAAGAAATGCAACCTTCAAAGTCTTACAAGGATTCAGAGGGCTGGCTGACCGGATCTATGAAATCCACACCAACGGCGGCCTTTGAAGCGATGCTGAACCTTCCACCACTAGACATGTACTGTGAAAGCATTGCAGCATTGTATTGCATTGCATTGTTTTGCGATGTCGCTTCACTCCTGTTTCTGATTTGGAAGTGTTCGTTTGGATACCATTCTTAGTTTTTAAACTTCGCCACAGGGCAACGACAATGAAATGTGAAATGAAATGTCAAAAAACACGCGCGTGAAGAAAAGCTCCATGTAGACCCGCGTTCAGATTGGAACGAAAGTTCAAAAGAAACACGCGCCATATAGACCCTGACTAACCTACCCGCGCGTTAGTTCGGTAGTGTATTTCTGTTTCACTGACCCTCTCTACCGCACTTATTTCAATCTTTACTAAACACGCGCCGTGTAATAACTGACTATCTAGGACAACCACCCCTGGAGATTAGTGAACGAACATCTACGACCCAAACCATCTCCTGAACGGAGTGCAGTATGAGTAAAAGTAAGATTCTTGACTAAGAATATGACTCTTGACTATGACGAGAACTATAAACAAAAAAAAAAAAAAAACCGGCCAAGTGCGAGTCGGACTCGCGCACAAAGGGTTCCGTACCAACTGTCTACATAAATATGAAAGAGACGTTGTATGTTACCTCATCAGTCATCACATTTGTACGATGACAGATCTTGGTTGCAGGCAGGTTATATCTCCATGACCATGAGATAGTTGGTCATCAAAGTGTCCATTGAAATCAAATCAACTATCTTACTTGACAGCAAGGATTTGAAAAGGTGAATAACAATAATTGGAAATATGGGAAAAAGGTTTGCAACTAGGAGTAATATATCAAGGACACAATAGGGATCAAAGCTGGTTAGGTCGGTATGTGACCAAGGGGATTTTTTAGATGAAAATCATGTCTGTTGTATGGGAGCCCCCCTTATATATTCATTTTATTCCGTTAGTATTTGCCGTTAAAGCGGCAACAGAAATTCATCATTTGTGAACATTTCAGCTGTCTAACTATCACGGTTCATGGGCTACGAGGTCATCGGATATGCTGATGACCTAGTAGTCATTGTTACGGGCAAGTGCGAGGTCACTGCATGTGAGCGCATGCAACTTGCGCTCCCATTCATCTCTGACTGGTGTGGCTGGTTATCTATTAACCCAAATAAGACAATCTTAGTCCCATTTACAAGGAGGAGAAAGGTACAACCCTGCTCAACCCTTCTAAATGGAACACACATAGGTCCTTGCTCATGAAAGCGACTAAGGCCATGTGGGCTTGCCGACGCACCTACGGTAAAACCTGGGGGCTTAAACCTAAGGTGGTCCACTGGTTATATACCGCGATAGTAAGGCCTATCGTTACCTACGGGTCCACCGTATGGTGGACAAAAGTTGAACAAAAAACTACTATTATTAAGCTTCAACGCCTTCAGAGACTAGCGTGTCTCGGCATCACAGGCGCTATGCCGTCCTGCCCTACGGCAGCACAAGAAGCACTCATTGGACTCGTTCGCAATCAGAATCCTCTGCTCGGGAACAGGCCACATGTCCATATTGCAACACTTTCCCGAGCTGGATATGATTGCTACGGTCTCGGACACATTGCCACACACCTTCACCTTTGACAAGAGATTTGAGGTGCTGTTAAACTTTGGTGGGTGCCAGGACATAAAGGTATTAGGTATTAACTTGCCAGAAAAGGTTCCAGCGACAAATACATAGGTCCGGAACCTTTCTGCGGCATTCCCGGGTCTAAGATAAATCACCTCTTAGACAAGTGGGAAAAGTCGCAACACCTGTCCTTCTGGAACAGTGTTCGGGGACTCCGTCAATGTAAACGACTTATACGACCCCTGAACAAACACCCTGTTGACATACTTAAGCTCAATAGAGGGGATGTCAGAAGACTGGTCAGCTACCTAACGGGACACTGCGGTCTGAGATATCATCTAAATAAAATTAGTCTCTCGTCTGAAACTGAGTGTCGGCTCTGTCTAGAGGACGATGAGACGGCAGAACACATACTGTGTGAGTGTGCTGCACTCTGCCATCTTAGGAAGTGCATCCTTCTCAGTGAAGTTGTGACTCCTGAGGGGATCACCCTGGCTCCTACGAGAAGCATTATCAACTTCATTATAGAGGTTGAGAGGCTACTCGGCTAGCAGGCACAATAGATCTGCAAAGGTCGCAGTGCCATATTGCTAAGAGTAGCACTAGCCCCAGGTGTAAAAAAAAAAAAAAAAAAAAAATCACGGTTCATGAGATACAGCCTGGTGACAGATTGACGGACGGACGGACAGCGAAGTCTTAGGGTCTTAATAGCGTCCCGTTTTACCTTTGGGTAGGGAACCCTAAAAAGGAAAATATATGCATGTACATACATATGTATGTATGTATGTATGGATGAATACGCATGTACTATGTACATACATATGTATGTACATATGTACGTGCAAGTTAATATCATAAAGCATTGGTTTGATCCGTAAGCAATGTAAACAAGCTGCGGTCAAATAATATGCAACATACATATGTAATTGTGGGGAAACCAATAGACGCGAACGATCATTGTTGACACAGCTGCGACTTAATGGCAAAATGCTTTTAGTCGAAGTCGAGTGGTTGCAGCTGCGTCGGCATATTCTTCGTGATCAGTATAAGAAGTCCAAGGTCCAGCAAAAATAATTTATGTGATAAGTTCAAAGTCCATCAAAGGGACGCTCTCAAAGAACAGCACATACTATATAAGGCACATAATGTTAATCTGTAGTTGAGTTTTATTCCATCAGCGTCAGAGTGCTCACGAATAAGTTCTTCAGCGAGCAACATTCAGTGGTCATCAGCACCAGTCACCCGACCAAGACACAAGTAGTTCCTGATCCACACCGTCAGCTCTACACGGTTTCCTGACTAAGCTCTTGGCAAACGCAGATGGAACTCCATATCATAAAAAATAAAATTAAGTTAAGCTACATAATAAAGTTTAGTTTTTTTTAAAAGTTAAAAAGTTGTATAAATAAATTAATTTGCATGTATTCGGGTCTGTAGCTAAGCATGTAATTTATTTTTTTTTTTTTTTGTTTTATAGGTAGTTACACCCGCACTCAAGGTTAATGCCTTGTAACGTTTTTTGAACGTTGTCCGAGCGAAGGTAACAGGGAGAGGGCGAGTTTCGCGCAGGTTAATGTTTTTTTTGACACACAACCTGAATGGAGTGCAGTGGTTTTTTGGGTCGTAGATGTTCGTCCACAGCGAGATGTCAATGAGGCGTTTGCGAGTATTGAGATGGAGGCGGCGAAATTTGGTTTGGCGGTAAACGAGGGCAAAACTAAATATACGCTGTCATCAAAAAAGGACGCTCACCACCGACGTCTTGGCCAGAACGTTTGTATAGGCAGATATAAGTTCGAGGTAGTTCCGAAATCAAACGCCGAATTACTCTTGCCAACCGCTGTTTCTTTGGGCTCAGGAGGCAATTGAGTAATAGAGCCCTCTACCGAACAACAAAGTTGACTCTATATAAGACCCTTATCATCCCGGTCCTGTTGTACGACGCAGAAGCATGGACACTATCAAAAGCGGATGAGGAGGCCCTTGGTCGGTTCGAGAGAAAGATTTTGTGCGTGATTTTTGGGCCTATAAACGCAGACGGGGGATGGAGGAGAAGATTCAACCACGAACTTTACGGGCCGTACAGCGACATGAGCCTAGTCAGGCGTCTACGGATTCAACGCCTAAGATGGCTGGGCCATGTAGAGCGAATGGACACCACAGCTCCAGCCCGGAGAGTCTTTGAATCCAATCCCGAGGGACGAAGAAGCAGAGGACGGCCGCACTTAAGATGGCGCACACAGGTGGAAGGGGACCTCAGCCAACTGGGTGTGCGGCAATAGAAAAGGCTAGCGAAAGATCGTGCTAGATGGAGGGGCATGTTGGTTGAGGCCCAGGTTCACCCCGAACTGTAGCGCTCACTAAGAAGAAGAAGAAGATGTTCGTTCACTACAAGGGTGGTTTGTCCTACATAGGACGAGAGCCGACCAAATTTCGCGTTGGTTATAATTCACAGTAATTCGTTCACGCAATTTCGGTGTTGATACTGCATACGCAGAGAATGCATTTCAATTGACCATATACTTTGAGTGTTATGCCTGCAACAGTAGGGTAGGTAGGTAGGTAGGGTCGTAGCCTTCCCAGAGTTGAGAAGAATGCACATAGGCTAGGCAGGCCCGTTGTGCAGCTACGAGGGGTTTTACCCCCCTATTCGTGGAACCATTTTGTGCTTCTTAAGAAGTTAAGAAGATCAAGTATCCCTACTTTCTGAACATCTGTCAGACCGTTAAGGAAGTAAGAGCCTAGGTAACGTTTCCTGATATTGCAGAGAGCTGGACAGGCGCAGAGAAGGTGGTGAATGGATTCGACCTCCTCCTCGTCCTGACAGCTTCTGCAGAAATCATTCGGAACTATTCCTAGTTTTGTGCGTGACTGCCAATGAGGCAGTGCCCTGTGATGACACCGATGACTTTGTAGATGTCAGTTCTTTTTAGGGAGATTATACTCCTTGTGTGTTGACTGTCAAGCCGAGGCCAGATTTGCCTGGTGATGACGCAGGTATGTCCCTGTGTCCATCTCAGGTTCGTCTCGGCCCTGGCGAGATTGGTCAGATTATGTTTAATGGTTGTAAGGGGTACTCCCTCACAAGCCACGATTGATTGTAGCGTCGTTCCTAATTTGGCGAGTGTGTCGGCTTTTTCATTACCTGTTATGTCGCTGTGTCCCGGTACCCAGATAAGCTGTATGTTGAACTGTTCTGCCATCTCGTTAAGAGATCTGCGACAGTCGAGACTAGATTTTGATGTGTACACATAGGACTCCAGCGACTTTAAGGCTGCTTGACTGTCTGTGAGAATGCGAATATCCGTGGTGGATATTACGTTCCACTTCAGCCAAGACAAAGCCTCTTTTATTGCCAACAGTTCCGCCTGGAAAACGCTGCAGTGATCTGGTAGGTAATTTTAGAGCTTTATGTAGCTTGAGTTGTTTGCAGAAAACTCCACTGCCCACCCCGTCTTTGGTTTTAGACCCGTCAGTGTAGAAATCCTTACAATTTCTGCGCGGTTGAGTTTGGCGGGTCCAGTTCTTCCTGTCCGGATAGTTCATCGTAAAGTTTTTGTCCAAGACTATGGTGGGTTCTGTGTGGTCTAGGTTTTCTGTCATAGTTATCCTGTTTTGCAGGATGGAGGAGTGGCCAGTGACATAGCTCGCCCATTTCGAGTTGGCTTTTAGTCTTATGGCCGTGTGTGTGGCGATTTGCTTACCGAAAATATCGAGTCGTTGGTGTGGACCTGAGGGCCCCGGTAATGCACATACATGCCATCCTTTGTACCTTCTCGAGCTGTTTGTGGTATGTTGTCTTGTCTAGTGCAGTCCACCAGACTATCACTCCATACATTAGTATGGGTCTAACGACCGTGTTGTAGAGCCATAGGGTAATCTTGGGGTTGAATCCCCATTCTTTTCCTAGAGCTTTCTTACATGTGTGGAGAGCTATTGTAGCTTTTTTTGCTCTTTCAATTGTGTTGCTCTTCCAAGTTAATTTCCTATCGAGTATAATGCCAAGGAATTTGGCACTAGGGGAGTAGGCTAGCCTGGTATCGACCAGAGTGATAGGGCAGTTTTCCGGGATTTTGTGTTTTTTGGTAAAAAGCACGAGCTCCGTTTTCTGTGGGTTAATCCTGAGCCCGTTACTATGCGCCCATTTGCACAGAAGTGAGAATGCCGTTTGCATGCGGTCATTCAGTGTCGATAGGTATTTACCTGAGATTGTGATGGCAACGTCATCGGCGTATGCAACAACGTCCAGGCCTGCTTTCTCCAGTTTGATTAGTAGTTCGTACTGCCTGCAGCAGTACGTCTGGTAACTTTCCATTCACAACTGCGTTGCATACTTTTTTCCGTATAGGAATTGCTTTTTTTCTTGGCTATGAAACGAATTTGAACTATAGACCTTTCGCTCGGCGGTCGATGATGTTAACCACTGCACCACGGCCACCCCCAATGGATGGCCGGATGGATACATGGATAGAAAAGCATCGTCAGAAGGACATAGAGGAATTGCGAAGATAATTTAAATGTTCCCCTGACATACATACTTCACTTTTGGTCAACATGCTTGTTATCAAAACGATTGTTCTTTTGACAAACAAGTGTTTAACAATTCCCAATTTGAAAATTATTCCGATATGATAAACTCAATATCAAATCTCAGACACGAGGAACCTAGAGTACAAAGCAATTGAGATACTTATGTACCTACATCCTTTCATTGAAAACAAATGTGGCAAAGGAAAAAAAAATACAAAAACACATCCATACATTCACAATTAGTATATGTATGTATATAAACACCGATGATAGGAACGACAACTGTCACTAACACTTGCTTGAAATGCACAAGTAATTATTTTTGAGCCTGTCAGATTGCCAGATTGATTGAAGACCATAAAGAGCGGCAATTCAAACGTCTATCATACCCCATTTCTAATGTACTACAAAGCCTACAAACAATGCCTACATAGACGTGATTACATTATAAAAAAAAAAAATAAGAGATACATATGTACATACTTTCATTGCTCCTCAAAGGATAGAATCAATTGGTCCAGGAAAATATCAGCTGTAATACACTGCTAAAATCACCGCGTTACCGTCCACATATGTACACAAATGCTACTAATGTAAATCACACTTAAAAACAATTTTAGCGGCAATTTTACTAGCACTGTCCATTAAAAAACAACAATCTCAATACACTCAACTCTTCGCTACTCAAATTGTGCCGACACGATTGAGGCGAAGCAATGAAAACATTAAAAATAAAATAAATAAATCAAGAAGCAAGAAATGAATAAAAAATAAAAATAAAAAGTATCTGTATCCACAGTACGTCGAACGAAAATTGTTCTTTCCCTCTATCCGCTCTCTGTTTCGTTGTATGTATTTCGTTCTTCACAAGCAACAACAATCTTCGAGCAAAGTTGAACATAAACTCAAAATCAGCTCCGGTTGCCAGATGAACACAACCGATAGGAACGTCTGCCTCTGCCTGTTGTGCCATGCGAGTTATACGAAACCACCTCGTCAAAATGTACCCTAGTGTAGAGTAGATACAACAATTAATGTGTGTATACAAAACACACCAGTGGAGAGTAGTCTCAACCGGCAAGGCAAAAGAAATGGCAGTGGTTATGGCGATTGGTGATGGTGACGGCAACGAACATTTCGAACGCACACAGCATACGGATGTAAGTCGACCAGCAAGTGGTAGGTGGGTGAATACGTAAAACTCTACAAAAGCAAGGCAAACTCTACAAAACATATAAAAATAGCACGCAAATGGCATCGGGGTATCTGTATCTGTAGCGCAAGCAGCAACCATGACATACCATTCTATGGTATAGTATCCGAATGGCGCGGTAAATTACATTTAAGCTTTAACCCCCACGTTTAATGATGACTTGTGCTCGAGCTGCTCGATAAAATACGTATGTACATATGTACCTTAAAGCTGTACGCTGTTTCGATCTTAATTAGTCGAAACCGACGGATTAATAGAGACTTCCTTTCATAGAGTTTTTTTCGAAGGATATTTGATAAATTTTAAGAAGACTCAGTTCTGACAAGGCAGGCAACGTATTTACATAAAAAAAAATTTGTAAATTTTCCTTGTAATGTAAGATCTAGCTTGAAATATTATAGGTACCTGTATCCAACGAATACAGTATCCATAAAATCATAGGGAACGTAATAAAACGAAAAACCGATGAAAACCTGTTTGGCCGTGGGTAGAGAAAAACAGAAATAATCTCTACAAAAGCGTGGAAAGTATACAAAGAATGCGAGAGGAAGTCGACAAAATAAACGTCTTTCTTCCAAGTTGTGTACACACAGATACGTCTGCTCTAATCTACAAAAAAAAAAAAAAAACAACAACAACACAAAGAAACACGCCTTAGTGTGGGAAGTATGTATCCATATACGCAGAGGTACCAACAAACGTGTGGACAAATTGCTGCTCAAACAAAACAGAAAAAAAAAATAAAAACTTTAAAAGGATCCTCTTTATGAGATGAGATATTTCTCTTGACGTTTTGAGGCAATCCAAAGAGATGAAAACAAAAAAAAAAAAAAGAAAATGTATCCAGTGGGTAAGAAACCAAGCTCCCTCAACATAAAAAGTTGGGAACGATCGAATCGAAATTACCGTCATTTCAAGTTAGTGCGTTTAAGACCAAGTTTTTATTCGTATTTTAGGATGTTTTTCATGCACACATTTCTAACAAGATTTAGATACTCCTGCGTAATAGTCTCGAATTTTCTCAGTTACAACGAATACATACATACATATCTATGTATGTATGCAATGGAAATGAAATGGAGATGAAAAAAAAAAAAAAAAAAAGAAAAGATTGCCACGTCAGGCGGATGTGTATCCTACTTTCCTAAGTTCACGTCTGAGTCAAGCGCATGAAATGTGTATCTGGCTACCATTTGAAAGCATATCAAGTGATGAGAGTCTTATCTTAAGCCTCGTCGACGTCGGTTAGTAATGATTGACCATATTAATCGTTAGCATGAATAAAAGGGAACGAAAGAGAATTCGAGAAGGCGTTGAACATTTAAGTGGGGCACGTATTGCATAGTTATAATATATGTACATATGTATGTATGTAACATTTGGAAAGAGGGCATGGGCGCGGACATACAGGGTAAAGTTGTTGATCGCTCTCAACATGGCGAGATGCCAGCAACGATCCCTGTTTAAATGCCTGATAGCCTCTTCAACAACCGTTGGGATGTGAACAAACGTATGCAGCGACAAAACCCCGACCAGAATGGCGGTTGTGCGGCGGACTAACAATCCTTACTTACTTACTTTGATGGCGCTACGGTTCGGGGTGAACCAGGGCCTCAACCAACAAGCCTCTCCAGCCGGCCCGATCTTCGGCCAGCCGCTTCTAGTGCTTCTAGAGGTCCCCTTCCCCTTCCACCTGTGCGAGCCACCTTTAATGCGGTCGTCCTCTGCTGCGTCGTCCCTCGGGGTTGGAGTCGAAGACTCTTCGGGCCGGAGCGTTGATGTCCACTCGCTCTACATGACCTAGCCATCTTAGACGTTGGATCCGAAGACGTCTAACCAGGCTGATGTCGCTGTACAGCCCGTACAGTTCTTGGTTGAATCTCCTCCTCCACTCTCCGTTTACACAAACGGGACCAAAGATTGCACGCAAAATTTTCCTCTCGAAACGTCCAAGAGCCTCTTCATCCGCTTTTGACAACGTCCAAGCCTCAGCGCCGTAGAGGAGGACCGGGATGATTAAGGTTTTGTAGAGGGAGACCTTAGTTTTTCGAGAGAGGGCTCTACTACTCAATTGCCTCTTGAGCCCGAAGAAGCAGCGATTGGCAAGAGTTATTCTGCATTTTATCTCAGCGCTGGTGTCGTTGCTGCTTGTCACTACCGAGCCAAGGTAGACGAAGTCCTTGACTACTTCAAAAATATAGCTGCCGAAGGTGACGTTCTGACCAAGACGTCGGTGTTGTGCGTCTTTCTTGGATGACAGCATATATTTGATCTTGTCGCCATTTACCCTTAGACCCACTTTCGCCGCTTCTGCTTCAATGCTTGTGAACGCCTCATTGACGTCTCGCTTTGTTCGTCCAATAACGGCAATGTCATCTGCGTAGGCAAGCAATTCTGTGGACTTGAAGTAGATCGTACCTCTTGTATTGGCCGCAGAGTCCCGCACGATATTTTCAAGAATAATGTTGAAGAAATCACATGGCAAAGCGTCACCCTGTCTAAAACCTTTTTTAACATCAAAGGGGTCGGTTAGTTCACCTCCGACCTTAATGGAGCAGCAAGAGTTCTCCATAGTCATCCTGCATAGTCTGACGAGTTTGGCAGGAATGTTAAAACATGACATGGCTCTGTATAGCTCGTCTCTATAAACACTGTCATACGCGGCTTTAAAATCGACGAAAAGATGGTACGTGTCGAACTGGAATTCATGGGTCTTCTCCAAGATTTGCCGTAGTGTAAATATTTGGTCTATCGTGGATTTTCCTGGCCTGAAACCACACTGGTAGGAACCTATCAGATTGTCCACGAACGGCTTTAGGCACTTACATAGTACGGCAGAGAGGATCTTGTACGCGATGTTCAGGAGGCTTATCCCTCTGTAATTGGCGCAGTCATAGGGGTCTCCTTTCTTATGGACCGGGCAAACGATACTGAGATTCCAGTCATCGGGCATGCGTTCTTCCGACCATATCTTGCAGATGAGTTGGTGCATGTTCCTAACCAGCTCATCGCCAGCTGCTTTAAACAGCTCCGCGGAGAGTCCGTCTGCTCCAGCAGCTTTATAAGACTTAAGTTTCGATATCGCTATCTTAACATCGTCTACGTCGGGTGGACGGGATTCTCCTTCGTCTTCGTCCATTGTGAATGGTTCGCTCTGCCTGACGGCGGCATTTTGACTATCATCGCTGTTATACAGTCTGCAGAAGTGGTCCTTCCACAATCTCAGCATCGACTGTGAGGGCTAACAATGCTGCTTAAATACATCCACTATTCCCTGCGGGTCGGTGACAAGATTACCCTCGCAGTTTCGTTTTCCTCTGCAGCGCTTTTTGGTACGCCCCGTGTCGGTTGCTGCCTTTTTCTGCTCACACTCGCCATCATATCACGGGTTTCTTGTCGGGGGTGGTAGGTATCCTAAGGTGGTTTCGACTACTTCCTGAATGGCTGAGCGGCAATTCAGCCACATATTATTGGCATTTGTCTTCGACGTAGGCATACCGTAGAGTTTTTCGCTCAGCTGCTCCCTGTAGACTCTGGCAACCTCCGGTGTGCTCAGGCGCCCAATGTCGAACCTTCTCCTGATGGGCTTTTGCAGCTTTCTGACATTGGACAGTCGAGCTCTGAATCTTGCTGCTACGAGGAAGTGGTCAGAGTCGACATTTGCCCCTCTGAATGTTCGCACATCCAGGATGTTTGACGAGTGCCTTGCGTCAATGAGCACATGGTCGATTTGGTTGGCGGTTCGACCGTCCGGAGATCGCCAGGTTGCTGTGTGGATTCGCTTGCGAGGGAATCTTGTACTACTTATCACCGTATTACGAGCTGTCGCAAAGTCAGCGAGTCGGAAGCCGGTATCTGTTGTTGTATCATGGAGGCTGTGCTTTCCGATCAGCCGCCAGGAGTGTTCTCCTTACCGATTTTGGCGGTTTACCCTACCCAAAGGGTAAAACGGGTCCCTATTACCAAGACTTCGCTGTCCGTCCGTCCGTTCGTCTGTCACCAGGCTATATCTCATTAACCGTGATAGTCAGACAGTTGAAATTTCCCCAGATGATGTATTTCTGTTGCCGCTATAACAGGAAATACTAAAAACAGAATAAAATGAATATTTAAGGGGGCCCCCATACAACAGACATGATTTTCTTTTTAAAAAATCCCCCACACACTGACCTAAGGTTAGTCGGCAATATCCCACAACCAGTAACAAACTTCCAAGCTTTGATCCCTATTATGTCTTTGTTGTATTAATCTTAGCTGCAAACCTTTTTTTTTTATAATTATTGTTATTCACCTTTTCACCTCCTTGATTTGAATTCAATGGACACTTTGATGATCAACTATCTCATCGTGGAGATCTTTGATTATCAAATTAGTATGCCTATAACCTGCCTGCCTGAGAGCACCGTGGCGCAGTGGGTAGTGTGTTGGCCTCTGACGCCGATGACTCGGGATCGAATCCCGACACAGCCATGTCATCGAACGTGTTTTTCACGGTGTTTCTCCTCAGCGGGGTTCTGACAAAACCCCCTGTAGAAAAATTGTCATGAAAAGCTTCTCGAAATTCGCCGTTCGGAACCGGCAATAAAACTGTAGGTCCCTTTCACCTATGTGAAAATGAAATCACACACAATATGGGTGATTGAGAGAAGCTCGGCTGTAACGCCAATATACATACATACATACATACACATAACCTGCCGGCAACCAAGATCTTATGAAGTAGTAGGTATTCGTCCACAAATTTCTACCACCCGAACCTTTTCGTCCTTTCTTTATAAATGACACAAATAGCATATACAATTATTCGCACAAGCAAAAGGGTTGCTTTGGAAATAGAAGTCACTCTGGAGTCCAGTATTTGCGTCTGAGTGCTCCAACAACCTGGCCACCAGACAGTCAACCTGGCCACCAGCCAGTCAACCTGACCACCGGCCACCAGCAGCCAACCTGGCCACTAACCAGCCAAACTTGTAACCTGCCAGTCAACCTGGCCACCAGCCAGCCAACCTGGCCCTCAGTCAGTCACCCTGGCCACCACTCAGCCAACCTGGCCACTTGTAACCTGTTGTTAAGAAACACAAATCGACGTTAAATTAGAAGCAATTAAACACATGTTAGCATACATTATGTAGATACAGAGATTCAAAAGGTGTATATTAATCCGAAGACTGTAAAGACATTTGACAAGTAACTTGGTGAGAGAGAAGAAATAAATTGAATTAAAACTAATTAACAAAGTATGGCAACAATGGCAACAACAAGACTATGGAATTGATTACATCTACTTGGAATATTACCACTTTTTTTGAAAAATTCTTTTACAACCTTAAGATGTCTTAGGTATCTCATTGGCAAAACACGTAGGCCAAAACATAAAAAAAGGCCAGCTGTGGGTGAGGTGACTTTTATTGCAATTTATCCTATATAGCTGTTTTTGGGATGTTAGCAAGTCTCAAAGGAGGTATTATAAGCACCAGCCCCTGCAAACGCAATAAAGATCTACTAGTCTGCACCTGGAATGTGAGGTCCCATAACAGGCCAGGTGCGGGCAATTAATTGGAAAAACCATTAAAAACCAATGCAGACATTACCGCGCTCCAAGAAGTGTGATGGGATGGACCAGGCAAAAAACGGATGAAAAAAGGTGATGTATGTATATTACGGTAATTGCTACAGGCTACAGATTTGTTATTCGAGGTAGACTTAGACAAAAAGTCTTAAGTTTCGTTATGTAAGCAAACGCCCCATAACGATTCGCATCAAGGGTACACTGATCGACTCAATGATGATTTTTACAATTTCCTGGACCGAACATACGCCCAATGCCCCAGTCATAACAACTAAATCGTACTAGGAGATTTCAACGCAAAGCTGGGCAGAGAAGGCATATTTAGATATATCATAGGAAAGCATAGCCTCCACAACACCATATCCGACAACGGATTTAGACTAATCGACTTCCTAACGGGGTGCAACCTCCTTGTAGCAAGCACACGATTCCCCCATCTCAACATAGACAAGGGTACCTGGCGGTCTTTTGATCAATCGACCACCAACCAGATTGATCATATTGCGATCGACGCCAGACACTCCTCCAGTATTCTCGACGTACGAACCTTCCGAGGAGCCAACATCGACTTGGATCACTACCTTGTTGTAGCCAAGGTACGAATGAAGATATCAAGAATGCTTAGTAGTCGAGTAGGATAACGTAAGTTTGACGTCGGAAAGCTACAATCGTAAGAGACTGCGAGAATCTTTGCCGATCGTGTCTCCTTCAAGCTCTCTCAAAATCCGCCCACAGCAGCGCAAACAATACAAAGAGCAGGAATGGGCGCATTGCCATAGCGCCGTCAGAGACACTGCTTCTGAGGTGCTGGGTTTCAAACGAAGAAATAAGGAAAATCAGCTCAAAACACCTCGAAAAAAAATGTTTACACTCCAACTACGACATCTATACACTGTTCGACCAAGAAGCAAAGAGAAAAAGAAGACTTAAACGTAAGAGGCCCAGCGACCTCATATTTACTTAACCGCTATACATGTATTGTACTATATTTTTATTTTGTAATGTAACTTATTCACACTAATGTATATTCACGTTTATCTATGTATGTACATATGATCTATCACAAGCAGTATATTGGGCAACAACAACGAGTGATAAGGGGCACTCGGTGTGAATAAAACCTCCAACACCTCGGGTGGATTAAAACCCACCTGTGCCACTTTGCACTACTAAAGATGATGATTTTTGGGACAATGGTCCTCACTCATGCATAAATTCCCTTATGTTTATATTATTATGTATGTACACTGGTGGAAAAAATAATAGGGACAAGACGTCGCAAAACATATTTTCTCATCTTCTGGAAAGTATCTTCTGTTTACAATGCAAACATTTGGTATTTTATCATCGCACTCATTTGTACATTTGAATGGCGTACCCTTTTCTCCGAATCATATCTGTGTTCTAATATGAAAACGGTATATTGAAATTAACTGATTACTAGATTTGGAAAAAAAAAAAAATAAAAATAGGAACAGCTGTCGAAAACAAATATTCTTCGCAATTATCACGATCAGTTCATGAGAGGAAGTTGTGTTTAGTGTTTGTGTAACGTTTAGTGACTATTTCGAATTTAAGATTTCAAGTTTATATTATACTATGGGTAGAAGTCCATCCACAAAAAAGGCGATCCTACCTCTTGCAAGAACTATAGAGGTATATCCCTGCTCAATGTCGCATACAAGATCCTGTCCAGCGTATTGTGTGAACGTCTAAAACCATTTTGCACCGCACTAATCGGCAGCTACCAGTGCGGCTTCCGGCCCGGCAAATCAACTATAGACCAAATTTTCACACTTCGACAAATCCTGGAAAAGACCAACGAGTTTCGAATCGATACACACCATCTTTTCATCGATTTCAAAGCCGCATACGACAGCATTCATCGTGAAGAACTGTTTGGTATGATGACCGAATCCCGGTAAAACTGATCCAGTTGTGTCGCGCCACGCTAAAATACACGCGAAGCACCGTGCAACTCGGTTCTAGGACCTCGAAACCATTCGAAACATGCACCGGATTTCGGCAAGGAGATGCACTGTCACGTGACTTCTTCAACCTGGTGCTGGAGCAGATGGTGCGACGGGCAGGCGTCAACAGGGAAGGCACTATCTTTTACAAGTCCATCCAGCTGCTAGTATACGCGGATGATATCGACATCATCGCGTGTTCTCGCCGTGGCATTGTGGAAGCATTCACGGCGATTGAAGAACAGGCGAAACGAGTTGGTCTTAAGATCAATGAGGACAAAACGAAATACGTGCTGTCAAGCAAAAACCAATCCGTCGCTCACCACCTGGGACAAAACATAACAATTGACAGCTACAATTTCGAGGTAGTTAAGGAGTTTGTCTACCTCGGGGCAAACGTAAATTCCACAAATGACACCACAGTGGAGATCCGGCGTAGAATCGCCCTTGGCAACCGCTGCTACTTCGGCTTGTCCAAACAACTGGGGTCAAAACTCCTCGCTCGAAAGATCAAAGTCATGCTTTACAAAACGCTCATTCTGCCAGTCTTGCTGTACGGAGCCGAAAGCTGGACAATAAGCAGGACAGCGGAGCTGATTTTGGGTTCTTTCGAAAGAAAAATTCTGCGCCGGATATTTGGTCCTGTCTGTGAGGAAGGTGAATGGAGGAGAAGACACAACCGCGAACTCTACGAGCTGTACCAAGATGTGGATGTAGTCCGGAAGGCAAGGATCCGTCGACTACACTGGCTCGGCCACATCGAGCGCATGAACATCAACGCTCCAGCTAAGAGGGTCTTCGACTCCGAGCCTCCTGGTTCGAGAAGAAGAGGAAGACCGAACCTCCGGTATAAAGACCAAGTAATCGCGGATGTAGGACATCTTGGTCTTGACAACTGGAAGCAGCGTGCCCGGGACCGTCAAAGGTGGAAGGCAGCTATAGCTCAGGCTCAGATCCTCCATGGATCGCAGGCCTGATAAGTAAGTAAGTAAGTATGGGTAGAAATAGGCATTGTTCGCCTGAAGAGCGTTCAACAATAAAACAGCTGTATGAAAAAGGGCTAACTGTGCGAAAGATAGCGGAACTTTTATATTGTTCAAAAACAAAAGTTCACAATGCTATCAAGGCACAAAATAAGCCAGAAACGCGTGGACGGCCAAGAAAAACTACGGCAGCCTTCGATCGACAGCTCGTAAGGGCATGCAAAAAAACTCCTTTCGCCTCGTCCAACGAATTAAAAACAGAGTTAAATGCTCGAGTTTGTAGCCGAACTATAAGAAATAGACTTATAGAATGTGGCTTACATGGAAGGGTGGCAAGAAAAGTTCCCCACCTCAGCACAGCGAACATCAAGAAAAGGAAGGAATTTGCAGACTTAAATCAACATCGCCTGCATTGGAAAAATATTTTATGGTCCGATGAAACGAAAATAAATTTTTTTGGATCTGATGGCAAAATTTATGTGCGACGTGCCAAAAACCGGAACTCAGGTCTTTATACACCAGGAAGACGGTAAAGCATGGTGGTGGCAGTATCATGATTTGGGATTGCTTCTCATGGTATGGCGTCGGTCTTCTCTTTTGCATCAAAGATACTATGAAATCTGTAGCAAACAAAAATATAATGCAAAACACCATGCTACCATATGCGGAGGACAACATGCCGCTTATATGGGAATATCAGCAGGATAACGACCCCAAATATTGCTCACAGCTTGTGAAGGCATCGTTCCAGGAAAATGGGGTTAGATTAATGAACTGGCCGTCGCAGTCACCAGACCTGAACCCAATTGAACATCTTTGGGGGATCTTAAAAAAGCAAGTTTCAAAGACCAAAATACGAAATCGCGATCATTTGTGGCAGGTCGTCCAAGAAACCTGCAACGCTATTTCGATCGAAACATGCAGAGCACTAGTCGAATCTATGTCTCGTAGATGTGTTGCTGTGCTGAAAAATAAAGGAGGGGCCACTAAATATTAAGCAAACGAAGATTTAGTGCACATAAAGTAAGTAATATTAAAGTAAACTGAAAATATTCCAACTGTCCCTATTATTTTTTCCAGTCCCAGAAAGCGATCATTGTAAGTATACCGATTATATATAAAACAAAAAATGAGATTCGGGGAAAGGCGTAGGGCGTTTAAACGACCAAATGAGTGCGATGATAAGATACAAAAATTTTGAAATGTCAATGGAAGTTACTTTAAAAAAAAAGTTAAAAATATGTTTTGCAATATCTCGTCCCTATTATTTTTTCCATCACTGTATGTATGCATGTACTGTTACAGTCCATGAAGGACCAAAGCCGAGCTTCTCTCAATCACCCATGTTGTGTGTGATTTCATTTTCACATAGGTGAAAGGGACCTACAGTTTTAATGCCGGTTCCGAACGGCGAATTTCGAGAAGCTTTTCATGACAATTTTACTACAGGGGGTTTAGTCGGTACCCCCTAGCTTTTACGCGCGACTTCGTCCGCGTTTGCATACTTAGGCTACGCGCACAGTGATGCGAGAATGCGATGCGATGCGAGAAGCAGTTGCTTGCGATAAAACTGTTCACATGTATTCTTATGTACGTGCGTACAGTGAAGCGATTTTCGATGCGATTTTCGCAAGCTTATCGCACACAAATAAGGCAATAAGAAGTCTAGTGCAAAAATTAGAGTCTGCATATTCGCTGTGTGATATTGCCGGGTCAGCGAGACAACGGGTTGGTGGAAGTGTCGAAAATAACGCTGCGTTTCGGGCCTCCGTAGCAAACGATCCAAATCAATCAATTGCACGTCGTTCTCAAGAATTGGGCATCGCTCAGACCACATTCACGCGTATTTTGCGTAAGGATCTTGGTTTACACCCATACAGGATCAAGCTTACTCAAGAATTGAGGCCGATTAACCATTTGAAGCGACGTACGTTCTCTGAATGGGCTCTGGAGAAGATGCGCCAAGATGATAAATTTCATCGCAAAATCATCTTCAGTGACGAAGCTCATTTTTGGCTAGATGGGTTCGTCAATAAGCAAAATATGCGTTATTGCTTGCTTTGCTGGCGTTACAGACCATGAAGGGTCAGAGCCCAGCATCTCTCAATCACCCATGTTGTGAGCGATTTATTTTTTTACACAGGTGAAAGGGACCTACACTAAACTGTAGGCCGATTCCGAACGGCTCGAGTCGAGCTTTTTCTTGGCAAGTATACTACGGGAAGTTTTGCTAGTACTCCGCCGATGAGGGACGTCGCGAAATAAACATTCGATAGCGTTGGTGTTATCGGGATCCGAACTCGCTCATCGTGCACCAGAGTCCATCACACTAACCACTGCGACACGACGCCCTCAATATACGTTATTGGTCGCGTGAAAATCCACCTGTGCTTCATGAATCACCACTTCATCCACAAAAAATAACAATTTGGTGCAGTTTGCATGCCGGCGACGGCGTTATTGGGCCGTATTTTTTCGTCGACGATAACGATCGTCATTTACTGTGAATGGCCAGCGTTATCGCACCATGATTGCCGATCAGTTTTGGCAGGATGGTGCCACAAAGCACACGTTACAATCGATTTATTGAAGAGTAAGTTTGATGAGCGTGTTATCTCAAGAAATGGGCCAGTCGAATGGCCGCCTCGTTCGTGCGATTTAACGCCTCTAGACTATTTTCTTTAGGGCTACATTAAGTCACTGGTTTATGCCAACAAGCGGACGACGTTGGAAGAGCTCAGAGCCAATGTGTGGGTCAATCATCGAAAATTGGGTCCAACGAATCGATTGCTGCAAACGTGCCCGCGGTGGCCATATGATAGAAGTCGAGTTCCATTCATAAACGTTTTGATTGTACTTCAAGCCGATAGTAAAGTTTTTGAAATATCTCAAATGGTTTCCGTTTTATTTAAAAAAAAAAAGTTGTCAAGTCCTTATTAAAAAACCCGATAAATATAAACTTTCATTTAAAACTTCTTCGCCTGATGATGAATACATCGCAACAGAACAGTACAGAGCAGCTTTCACTGTGCGCACCATATCGCATCTCGCATCGCATCTCGTATCGCTTCTCGCATCACTGTGCGCGAAGCCTTAGGCTGAACCCACACCAAGGTCGACAAATCGTTTTTCCTTGTCGTGTACGACAAGAATACATTGCATCTTATGAGCCAACGCACACCAAATGGGACGCAACACGACAGAACATTTTGTTCGGCCGCGCTCGTTGCTCCGATGTCCATTTTATATAGCATTGCATACAGCCAACCCACACCGAACGCGACAAACGTGTTGCGAACACAGATAGAACATAGATCTACGAAAAAGGTGTTCTGGCAAACCATTCGCCGATTCAGAGGAAGAAAATTCAACATAATCGTAGGAGTTAAATCCAAAGATGGTGTGTTGCTTTCCAATGAGATGGACAGCATACGCAAATGGAGCGAGCACTTTTCAGAGCTGCTCAATCCCGAACAGGGCGCTGAGGAGGACAAACCTATAGTCTTGAGGGGGGCGGAGAATAGTCCAACGGTGGAGGAAGTCATAATAGCGATTGAATCGCTAAAAGTTGGCAAATCCGCCGGTGTGGATGAAGTTCGGCCAGAAATGCTTAAGGCAATGGGTAAAAAAGGAGTATTATGGCTCTCTCATGTCATAAGGGTGACCTGGGAATGCGTTGAGACACCTAGCGATTGTCAGATTCGGGTGATTGTCTCTCTTTTCAAAAATAGGGATAAAAAAAACCGGCCAAGTGCGAGTCGGACTCGCGCACGAAGGGTTCCGTACCATCTGTATATATAAATATGAAATAGACTATGTATGTTACCTCATCAAATGACAAATCTTGGTTGCAGGTAGGATTTTTTTAATGAAAATCATGTCTGTTGTATGGGAGCCCCCCTTAAATATTCATTTTGTTCTGTTTTTAGTATTTGTCGTGGTAGCGACAACAGAAATACATCATTTGTGAAAATTTCAACTGTCTAACTATCACGGTTTATGATATACAGCCTAGTGACAGACGGACGGACGGACAACGAAGTCATAGTAATATGGTACCGTTTTACCTTTGGGTACGGAACCCTAAAAAGAGTGCCCCAACTATAGGGGCATATCTCTTTTAAGTGTCCCCGGTAAAGTCTACGCTAAGGTATTGAAGGTACGTTCTAAAGCTATAGTCGAATTCAGGATAGGGGATGAACAATGCGGGTTTCGTCACGGCAGAAGTACAACCGACCAGCTTTTCACTCTAAGAATGGTACTCGAGAAGGCTTGGGAGTACGCCAAACCGATCTACAGCTGCTTTGAAGATTTGGAAAAGGCGTATGATCGAGTTCCTCGAGGTAAACTCTGGAGTGTTCTGCAGGAGTATGGAACTGATGGTCCTCTGTTGAGTGCCATTCAGTCTCTATACACAAACTGTAGGAGCTGCGTTCGGGTTAACGGTAGTAAATCAACACCTTTCACCGTGGGCGTTGGACTTCGCCAAGGGTGCGTCTTGTCACCTCTCCTTTTCATTATATATATGGACTGGATGTTGCAGTGCAGCCGAGGCGGGGAGTATTTTACATTGGGAGAGTTGAGGATAATTCATCTTCTTTTTGCAGATGACTTAGTTGTCCCCACATCCTCCCAGACGGAACTCCAGCGCGCGACAGATAGGTTTGTGGCCGTATGTGCTGATACTGGAAAAAGGGTTAACGTGGACAAATCCCAGGTTATGATTATTTCCAGAACACCTGTCCAATGTACTCTACCTGGATGGCGGTTATGTCCGCTTTATAGCGGTCTAGGGCGTCCGTGAGTTGTTCGGCTGCATGTGGCCTGTTTGGGGACATTGTCCATTTTTCGTTTTTTGGAACTATTCAAATTACGTCAGCATAAAATTGCTCATTAGTCCAAGTGACTAGGTCGCAATAATGTGGGAGGTGGTTTTAGTCGGTAAAAATCTGGCATACTGATTACTCGGATCATCAGTATCTTTTTGAAGATTTCCCCTTCCTCTAAAAAAGGAAGCTCCTGATATGCGCTATTATTAAGTATAGTTTTCTACTAGAGAAACAAGTAGAGCATTAAATGTATATTTTAGTTCAATCTAATGAAGTAAATGCTCCCCCATTTCGGCATAACTCACAACCCTTCACAGGGAAAACTGTACCACCATGGGCTTTCGTTGTTCACATTGGTCTCTAGTTGGCACAGTCATAAATACGTGTTCTAGCTCTAACAAACACAGCCGAGGATTGTAAGTAATACTTTTCTTAACTTAGTCTTGCCTCCATCAGCAATAGGTTAAGATTACCGCATTTGATCATATATGGGAGTTGTTTGCTTAATGCTCAGATTGAGTTGCTAATGTTACACATATCCTGTTCACCATCGTTCATGAAAGGGCCAAGAGCAGAGCTCAAGTCTCGGCAGAATATTTAATGCCATGCCTGGAAATTAAAAATCAATTTTCCGAAATCTGATTAGATCTGCATGCATGTAGGTTTTATTAACCACGTGCTTTGATCGGAGTCTTGGGTACATTCGTTGTGACAAGGACTATGTTTAGTTATAACTTACTTGACATACGAATTAATGTACTTAAATCCACTACGTAATCGTATTCGGTCTTGTCACTTCCTTTGAATGAGCCGTTTGGTTCAACAAGAGCACTAGCCTGATGGGTGATTCGGGTATGAGGACAATAATGCTTGGGAATCTAATACGAGAGCGACATTTCCCGCAAATCTGAGGTGTCGCCATTCCATATACTAATGTATGTATATGTTGCAGCTATACATATTTAGCATTTGGATTCCGTGAAATAAAACTAAAAACCGATTACTGTCTGTACCAGTATAACGAGTGCTCATATTCTTCTTCTTCTTCGTGGTGTGATTTTGGGCCTCAACCAACAAGCGACTCCAGCCAGAACGATCTCTTGCGAACTGCCTCCAGTCACGTACAACAAGTTGGTTGAGGTCCTTCCCCACTTGTGTGCGCCATTTGAGTCGAGGGTATCCTCTGTTGCGTTGTACCAATGGCTCGGATTCGAAGATTTTTCGGGCCGGAAATATGTTGTCCATACACAGTTCGTAATTGAATCTTCACCTCCAGATGCCCTCAACGCAAACAGGGCAGGGGTGTGGACCATCCCACTAATCACTGGATTAGGGCGATGCTAAATAGCCGTATCATATCAGCCACATGCGGAGATTACTACATGACTACTACAGTCTCGGACGCATTGCCACACACCTTCACCTTTGACAAGAGATTTGAGATATTGATCCCAAATCGCTCAGCATGGGAAAACAGTGATCCCCTGCTGAATGTCAAAGGCCTTAGGTGGTAGACGGATGGCTCCAAGATGGCTTCTGGCGTTGGCGCCGGCATCTTTGGACCAAAACGCAAGATCTCGAAAGCCCTGGGAATAAGCCCCAGCGTCTTCCAAGCAGAGCTGCATGCCATCCTAACATGTGTCAATCTAAATCTCGAGACTGGCATCAGAGGAGTAACTATCAACATACTCTCTGATAGCCAAGCAGCGCTTAAAGCACTGGGTTCGTACAGCACGAACTCAAAAACCGTCAAGAAATGCCATGACGCCCTGCAAGACCTCGCCAAAAGAAACACTGTTAAACTTTGGTGGGTGCCAGGACATAAAGGTATCAAGGGCAATGAAATTGCCGACCAAATTGCCAGAAAAGGTTCCAGCGACAAATACATAGGTCCGGAACCTTTCTGCGACATTCCCGGGTCTAAGATAAATTACCTCTTGGACAAGTGGGGAAAATCGCAACACCTGTCCTTCTGGAACAGTGTTCGGGTCTGAGATATCATCTAAACAAAATTAGTCTCTCGTCTGAAACTGAGTGTCGGCTCTGTCTAGAGGACGATGAGACGGCAGAAGTGTGCTGCTCTCTGCCATCTTATAGGAAGCGTATCCTTCCCAGTGAAGTTATGACTCCTGAGGGGATCACCCTGGCTTCTACGAGAAGCGTTCTCAACTTCATTATAGAGGTGGAGAGGCTACTCGACTAATCGGCTAGCAGGCACAATAGATCTGCAAAGGTCGCAGTGCCATATTGCTAATAGTAGCACTAGCTAAAAAAAAAAAAACAAAAAACAAATGCAAACAGGAACAAGGATCGCACGCAGAACTTTTCTCTCGAAAAGACCAAGAGCTTCCTCATCCGCTTTCGGGTTTTCCAATAAGGTCCTGACCATTTTTTTTTTTTAATAAAACGCAAACCATTTGAGATATTTCAAAAACTTTATCATCGGCTTGAAGTACAATCAAAACATTTATGAATGGAACTCGACTTCATTCATATGGTCACTGCGGGCACGTTTGCAGCGGTCGATTCGTCGAACCCAATTATCGATGACTCGGCCACACATTTCGGCCGAAACGGTCGCTACTTCGCGTTCAATGTTGGCTCTGAGCTCTTTCAACGTCGTCGGCTTGTTGGCATAAACCAATGACTTAACGTAGCCCCAAAGAAAATAGTCTAGATGCGTTAAATCGCACGAACGAGGCGGCCATTCGACTGGCCCATTTCTTGAGATAACACGCTCATCAAACTTACTCTTTAATAAATGGATTGTAAGATGCGCTGTGTGGCTGTGTGTTGAAACCACATGTCGTCCAAGTTCATATCTTCCAATTCGGGCCAAAATTAATCGGTAATCATGGCGCGATAATGCTGGCCATTCACAGTAACGTGACGATCGTTATCGTCGACGAAAAAATATGGCCCAATAACGCCGCCGGCATGCGAACCGCACCAAACAGTTATTTTTTGTGGATGAAGTGGTGATTCATGAAGCACAGGTGGATTTTCACCCGACCAATAACGTATATTAAGGGCGTCGTGGCGCACTGGTTAGTGTTATGGACTCTGGTGCACGATGAGCGTGTTCGGATCCCGATAACACCAACGCCATCGAATGATTATTTCGCGACGTCCCTCATCGGCGGAGTACTGGCAAAACTTCCCGTAGTATACTTGCCAAGAAAAAGCTCGACTCGAGCCGTTCGGAATCGGCCTACAGTTTAGTGTAGGTCCCTTTCACCTGTGTAAAAAAATAAATCGCACACAACATGGGTGATTGAGAGATGCTGGGCTCTGACCCTTCATGGTCTGTAACGCCAGCAAAGCAATCAATAACGCATATTTTGCTTATTGACGAACCCATCGAGCCAAAAATGAGCTTCGTCACTGAAGATGATTTTGCGATGAAAGTCATCATCTTGGCGCATCTCCTCCAGAGCCCAGTCTGAGAACGTACGTCGCTTCATATGGTCCATCGGCTTCAATTCTTGAGTAAGCATGATCTTGGTATGGGTGTAAACCAAGATCCTTACGCAAAATACGCCATAATGTGGTCTGAGCGATGCCCAATTCTTGAGAACGCCGTGGAATTGACTGATTTGGATCGTTTGCTACGGACACCCGAAAGGCAGCGATATTTTCGACACTTCGACCAACCCGTTGTCTCAATGACACGGCAACATCACACAACGAATATGTAGACTCTAGTTTTTGCACTAGACTTGTTATTGCCTCTCTACTAGGACGAGAATTACCTACGACCGAAAATTGGAGTTAACGCTCTTAAAGTTGCGGCCACCGACTCCGGACTTCGGTAGAAAATTTTTATAATTTGCAGACGGTGCTCGTTCGTGCACTTTACCCCGATGAAAATGCTGAGTTTACTGAACAAATTGGCAATGACAGTTCGATGATTAGTGAAAGGATGCGTTCACAAACTGAATTCAAGGTTGCCAGTTCCCTATTGGAAAATCCTTTATAAACCCAACTTGGTTTTTCGAAGACGCTTCCATTACTTAATTGCCTTTTGAGCCCAAAAAACAGCGATTAGCAGGAGTTACTCTGCGTTTAATCTCGATACTGATGTTGTTCGTATTTGTGACTGCGGATCCAAAATAGACGAATTTTTGACTACCTCAAAGTTCTTGTTGCCCATTGTGACGCTCTGTCCGATGCGTCTTTCTTGATGACAGCATATACATCGTTTTGCCCTCATTTACCGCCAGACCCATTTTGGCCGTCAATATCATCGGCGTAAGCTAACAGTTGAACGGACTTTTGGAAGATCGTGCTCCTAGTGCTGACTGAGTTTCGCACGGTCTTCTTAAGTATGATGTTAAAAAATCACATGATAGCGCGTCACCTTGTCTAAAACCTTTTTTGACATTAAAGGATTCGGTAAGTTCGTTACCGACCTTGATAGAGCAGCGAGAATTTTCCAAATCGGATCGGGCAAACGACATTGAGATTCCACTCGTCGGGAATGCATTCCTCCTGTCAGATCATCCCCAGCTGTTTTAAACAGTTCCGCGGACAGCCCGTCCACTCCTGCAGATTTGTTTGGAGTCAGGCTTCATATTGCTATCTTGACCTCGCTAAAGTCGTGGGATGGAATTCTTGTTAATCAACGTCCAAGTTGAGCGGGACATTCTGCCTGGCAGCGGTATTTAAGTCTTACCCGCCGTTTAACAGTCTGTAGAAATTATTCTTCCAGATTCTCAGTATAAACTGCGCCTCTACTACAAGTTGTTCATTCTCGTCCCGGCAGGCTTCGGTCCGGAGTTTGTACCTACTAGATAGCTGTTTAAGGTTTTGGTAAAACTTCCGGGTTTCATTCCTGCTGTAACAACTCTCCATCTCCTCGATCGTATTAAATAGGTACAAGCAGAATTTGTTTGGCGTTTGTTATACCAACAGTTTGGAACATTTCGTTTCTCAAATCAAACATGAAAAAAACTTACTTACTTACTCAGGTGGCGCTACAGTCCGGTGTGAACCTGGGCCTCAACCAACAAACTTCTCAAGCTGACACGGTATTTTGCCAGCTGTTTCCAGCGACGCATCCCCAGTTGGTTGAGGTCCCTTCTAACTGTGTGCGCCACCTTAGATTCGGTCGTCGTTTGCTGTGTCGTTGGACTCGAAGACTCTTCGGGCCGGTGCTGTGTTTTCCATTCGCTCTACATGGCCTATCCATCTTAGATGCTGGATCCGCAGACGGCGTACCAGGACGATGCCGCTGTACAGCTCGTATAGTTTGTCGTTGTATCTTCTCCTCAACTCCCCGTTTATACAAACGGGAATTTTCCTCTCGAAACGACCAAGGGCCTCTTCATCCGCTTTCGTTAGAGTCCAGGCCTCTACGCCATAGGTTTTGTACAGCGCAACTTTTGTCTTTCGAGAGAGGGCTCTACTTCTCAATTGCCTCTTGAGCCCAAAGAAGCAGCGGTTGGCAAGAGTAATTCTGCGTTTGATCTCAGCGCTGGTGTTATTGTCGCTGGTCACCAGTGAGCCAAGGTAGACGATGTCCTTGACCACTTCGAATCTGTAGTTCACAATTGTGACCTTCTGGCAGAAACGTCGGTGTTGCGTAACAGCATATATTTCGTTTTACCCTCGTTAACCGAAAGACCCATTTTAGCCACTTCTGCTTCAATGCTTCCGAACGCTTCATTGACGTCCCGCTGTGTTCGAGTCCAATTACGTCAATGTCATCCGCTTACGCAGTTGCGCAGACTAGAAATAGATCGTACCGCTTGTGTTGGCCAGTGATCCTCGTATGATCTTTTCAAGCACGATGTTGAATCGTCTAAGTCCTTTTTTAACATAAAAAGAAATCGGTTAATTCGCTACCGACCTTAATGGAGCAGCGATAGTTCTTCATTATCATTCTGCAACAATCTGACGAGTTTGGCAAGGATGTCAAAACTAGACACGACACTGTATAGGTCGTCTCTACGCACACTATCATACGCGGCCTTGAAATCGACGAAAAAGTGATGGGTGTCGATTTGGTATTCTTGGGTCTTCTACAAGATCTGCCGCAGTGTGAATATCTGGTATATTGTGGACTTACCGGGCCTGAAACCACACTGATAAGAACCTATCAGATTATCCACAAAGGGTTTCAGGCGTTCACACAGTACGACGGAGAAGATCCTGTATGCGATGTTAAGGAAACTTATTCCCCTATAGTCGGCGGAGTTATAGGAGTCTCCTTTCTTGTGGACTGGGCAAACAATGCTGAGATTCCATTCGTCGGGCATGCTTTCCTCCGACTATATTTTACATAATAATGATTGTTGTTTATGTTTTAATATAAGGTCACTGCGGTTACATTGGAATAATTTTTGCTTGAATATTAATCATATTTTAAATGAACTGAAAATAATTATTTTAGTGGAAACAAACATAAAAGTTGAAGAAAAGGGTTTTTACCAACTTGACGGTTTTGACCAAGAAACTTTAAACCGAAGTCGTCAAAGAAGTGGAGGAATTATGATGTTTATTCGAAGTAGTTTATGTCACCAAAGATTAATATCGCCAACGGAAACGTATGAGAATATAAAAATCCAATACACGGAGGGAAATAAAACAACATATGTTGTTGGAATATATAGACCACCTGGCTTCAGCAAAACGGCGTTTATTGAAGAATTAGGGAATAATCTGGGACATATGAATAAAAACGAAGAACTTATCGTGATGGGTGATATCAACATTGATGTTCAGGATTCAAAAAGACAATCATACTACGTTAAAGATTACTATGAGGTTCTGGCATCGTTGAGGCTAATAAACGCTGTAACAAAATGCACTAGAGTTGATGTTAGTAGGGGAACTAAGTCGCTCATCGATCATATTCTATTAAGCAAAATAGATAACCCAATTTTTACAGTAGTAATTGAAAGCGAAATCACTGATCATTATCCAATATTGTACTATACAAAAGCTCAAACAATTCCAGATAAGCAAAGCGTTAGCTCAACATTTGTTTGCAAAACAAAGATAAACCAGCTAATTCAGGAAGAAGACTGGAGTCTTATATAACAAATTTGTTTGGAAATTGGAGAATATTTATAAAAAATCAAAGTTTGTTAAAAAAGTTACAAGCAAAAGACAAAATAGTCCGTGGATAACACCGAGCCTTATTGCAGACTGCAAACAAAGAGATAAACTCTACAGAAAATGGAAAAATAATAGAAGAAATATAAGTTATGAAACTGAGTATAAAACAATACGTAACAAAGTTAACAAAGCCATTGCTATACAAAAATCGCATTTCTATAAAACTCAATTCATGCAATTTAAGACAGATCCACGCAAAACATGGAGACTAATAAATGAAATGCTAGGGAAAAAAAAGCCGAGCATCGACGAAAAAATAACAAAAAACTTCAGCTCGCTCGCTCGCTCTCCAATGAATTTGCCGAGTTTTTCTCATCGCAGATAGCAAATATTACACACAAATGTATTGCCTTAACCTCAAATAACACAAACTTATTGTAGAAAACTCAATCTTCGTTTCTGCTACAAATATAAATGAAATACACAACATCATAAAATCTCTCGGAGAGAACAAGTCACCTGGAATCGACGGAATTAGAGCGGCGGACATTAAAAAGCATGCCGATGTTTTTGCACCAATATTGTGCAAACTTATCAATCTTAGCCTCACTCAATCCAAAATTCCAACAACACTTAAGACTGCTGTGGTAAGACCAATTTATAAAGGAGGAGCCAAAATCTATTGAACAACTATAGACCAATTTCAATACTACCAGTCGTAGAAAAGTGTCTGGAAGGTGTTATTGCCGCAAGGTTGAAGGGTTTTATACAAAAACATTCTCTAATTCACGAAAGTTGCTTGGCGAATTTGTAAATTGTGTGAACGAGAGCTTAAATAAAGGTCATCAAGTACTAGTTCTTTTCATGGATTTTAGCAAAGCCTTTGACACTCTCAATCACTTGAATCTTCAAGAAGTGCTACGACGGATTGGCATTAGAGGAGTAATGGCTGATTGGATTATAGACTATCTTCACAATAGGACGTTTTGTGTCAAGATAGGTGTATTTAGTGATGAAAAGAAGGTCCAATATGGCGTCCCACAGGGATCTATTTTGGGTCCACTTCTATTCATTCTCTATACGAACGAGCTACTGAGGGTTTTTAAGAAAAGCATTCCATTCGCTTTCGCCGACGATACTGCAATTGTTGTTCATCACAGGTCCCTGGACACGGCAACAGTGGTGATGCAAGAAGAATTTTCAGCGGCGGTAAGATGGTACCATGACAACGGTTTGGTAATCAACGCATCGAAAACTAAAATGATGCACATTAGAAGCCCACAATTCAAAAAAACTGAAATGAAGATTTACTTCTGTAATGATGGCTGCCCTACCACCACCAACGAATCTATTGAAATAGTTGAAAGCCACAAATAGCTTGGAGTTGTAATTGACTGTCATTTTCTCTGGGATAAACATATCAACAAATTACGCATCGATTTAAAAAAGGCACTATATTGTAACAGAATGTTACTCTCTGTCCCTATTCTAGTACTAATCTACTATGCTACTACTTATTTGGTCTCAGTACCCGTTGTTTGCGAATGCAAACATCGAGTGTGCGAAAGAGACCAAGCCAAGCCGAGACCAAGCCAAGCCGAGACCAAGCCAAGCCGAGACCAAGCCAAGCCGAGGCCAAGCCAAGACCAAGCGTTCATTCTAGGCCAGCCCGTTGAACCAAGCGGATGTTCAATACATCAGTGCAAGAAATAATACAAATTGTTTAAAAGTAAATAATAAATAATAAAAGAAATTGTTTAAATGTAAAATCGTGTTTCAGTGTTGTTAACCATAGTTCGTAGGTAAACGAACTTATTTCTGGCGCAGTCGGACAAAACGAACAAAAAAAAAAAAAAAAAGTTCAGAGGCTTAGAAATAAAGATAACCAACTGGTTTTCAATTCAGTCCTCAGACTTAAATTCTCCCGGAAAACAGAAAAGCAATAACAATTCAAACAAAACAAACAAATTAAAGAAATAATAATAAAAAAGTTAAGTAGAAATACAAACTAAACGGTGCTAACGGTCCCCGCTAATCAAAATCAGTCGTACGACAAGATCCTAACGGACTTGCTAGTGCATAAAGACGCGTGCTTGGTATATTAAATAAACCGTAGTTCGATCAAAGTTAAATCGACGGCAGTTAAGAAATCTCTACACAGAAATTATCCAATTACACATACGTAATCAAAGAGAAAGGAGACATCCTATATTTAAATGGTGAGTGGAATATAATACAAACATAAACATGGAAGTTATTCAGCCAGCAGAACGATTTAGACTAGTCTTAGATTTAATAAGTAAATTGAAAGAATTTGATGGTAATGTAAACTCCACGGTAGATTTTTTGGATAGGGTTGACTCGCTGGCGGCCACATTCGAACAGTTTGACGAAAGTACCATTTTAATTCTTACTGGCTACATCAAAGACAAAATCGTAGGAAATGCTAGGACTGAATTGCAGAAGCATGGTAGAGTTAATTGCTGGGCGAGAATAAGAGAAATATTAAAAACCAATTTCGGCGAAAAGCTATCGATTAACAACCTGTTAGATAAAATTAGATTTGCTAAGGTAGAAACTACTATCGAAGATTATTATCACAGTATAAACCAGCTCTTAAGCCGAATAAATAATGCATTTCTTTTAGAGAACAATGCCATTAGCGATCAACTAATTTTATCAAACAGTCGCATAGCGTTAGATGCATTTAAAAGTAACTTGCCAGAACCTGCAAGAACAATAATTTACAGTAGAAACCCTATGTCATTAAATGAAGCCTATCAAATTATTGTAGAGGTTGGTCACCAGTTATTAGGACCTAACAAAAACATTCATAGAGAAAGCATTTCTTTAAATTATAATCATGATTGCAACCAAGAACGACCTTATTATCGTCACAATGCTGGTGCCCAACATCGACAAAGCAATAGGTATCGTCAGGGTGAACAGACAGGACGACAATACACGAATTCCAACTGTACGATTCTACCAAATAGACAACCGCAAACAAACACACATTTTTATGGTCAATCTGGACAAATCCGTAGGTATCGACAGGACGAACATGCAGGACAATTAGCATTAGATCCACACTATACAAATGTACGAAACGACCAACATCGAAATAACTATAACTCGAGAAGTCGATCACAGCAATCTAATAGATACAGGTCAAATGAACCCATGGACATAGGTCTGAATCAGAATAGCGAAAATCCAAATTTTCACAACAGCCAGGGAAACGACTACCCTATATAGTAGTACACAGTCACACAAGACCCCTTAGATTCATTATTGACTGTGGAGCCGAATGCAGTCTAATAAATAAAAACATATGTAGTCCAAAATGGAAGATACCATCCAAGAGTCATACACTTAGGATATTCGGTGGTTGTATAACGACACATGTAGCTTACAGGATTCCTCTATTTAAGGAATTCAAAAAGGAACAATATTTTGTTAAGTTTTTAGAATACCAGTTCCATACATTTTTTGATGGATTAATTGGTAATGATATCCTCTGTGAACTGAACCCTGTGATCGACTATAAGAATAGATCTCTCACTATCGACAGTGCTGTCGTTCAGTTTTATTTCAATAAAGAGGAAGAGGAATATGCTAAAAGTTGTCAGTATGAACATTTACCAGGTATATATAACAATGAAGTCTTTGATAATAAATTCGCTGATACAGTCTTCCCAACACATTTAAATAATTTCGATGCTGCAAAATTAAGAAAATTGCTATGGTCATATAAAGACATTTTTTATCAAGAAGGTGATATGTTAACTTTCACAAGTAACATTAATCATCGAATCATTACAAAAACCGAAATACCAATCTACAGCAAGCTATATCGCTACCCAGATATACACTCTGAGGAAGTTGATAGACAGATACATGAAATGCTTCGACACAAAATTATTATACCAAGCAGCAGCCCTTATAATGCACCCCTTTGGGTTGTACCAAAGAAAGCTGATGGAAGCGGAACTAAGCAATGGAGAATGGTAATTGATTATAGAAAGCTAAATGATCAAACTATAGACGATCGATATCCTATGCCCAACATGGAAGATCTTTTCGACAAGTTGGGCAAATGCAATTATTTCTCCACCATTGATTTAGTAAAAGGCTTTCACCAAATCGAGGTAGATAGCCGTGATACGGCTAAAACAGCTTTCTCAACTAAACATGGTCATTACGAGTTCCTAAGGATGCCGTTCGGGCTTAAGAATGCCCCGGCGACATTTCAAAGACTTATGAACAATGCTTTAGGTGAACTTATAAATAAAGTATGTATTGTCTATTTGGATGACATATTAGTCTTTTCCACAAGTTTCCAGGAGCACTTAGTATCATTAAAAAAGGTTTTTGAGAAATTAAAGAAATTCAATTTAAAAATACAGGTAAATAAGTGCCACTTCGCCGAACTTTCCACAAGATTTTTAGGTCATATTATTGTAAATAACGGCATAAAACCAGACCCCAACAAGATTAAGGCTATAATTGATATGAAGCTCCCCACTACAATTAAAGGTATTAAGCAGTTCTTAGGAATCACAGGGTACTATCGTAAATTCATCAAGGACTACGCGAAAGTTGCTTACCCGATGATTAGATTTTTAAAAAAATCCGCAAAAATCAAAGTGTCTGACCTCCAATATATAAAAGCGTTCAATACGTTAAAAACCCTACTTGTGACTGATCCTATATTAAGAACCCCCGACTTTTCCAAACCGTTTGTATTAACTACGGACGCGTCGGCTTATGCCTTGGGTGCAGTTCTTAGTCAATATAATCATCCCATCGCTTATGCCTCTCGAACTCTTAATAATCATGAGCTGAATTACTCAGTCATTGAAAAGGAGCTTCTCTCCATAGTCTGGTCGGTGAAATATTTTCGAACCTACTTATACGGTAGAAAGTTTACCATCCGAACTGATCATAAGCCCCTTGCGTGGTTAAATGGAGTCAAAGAACCAAACATGAAACTCCAGAGATGGAAAATTATGCTCAATGAGTACGATTTTGATATAGAGTACATAAAAGGGAAAGAGAACAATGTGGCCGATGGACTCAGTAGATATATCGAACAGAACACTGGAAATAATGAATTAACAAAAACGGACAATGAAGTTAATTTAACAAATATTTTCACTACTGAAGATCCAAATGACATTAGTACTAAAAACTTAGATTCTCTCTTTATAAACATAGTAGGTGAGAATGATGACGAAGAATTTCTCTCAACCGGTGCCACCATCCATAGTGCTCCCGAGGATGAGTTAAGTTTTATATATTTGACTGAAAAGCCTATCAACCTCTACAAGAATCAGATATACTTGTCACACGGTGTAAAAGAAAAATACTTTATTAAAATTGTACATAAAAAGGTACAAAATTTCGTTGAAGTGACCGACGATAATAGTTTATTAAATGCAATGAAAAGACTTTTGATAGATAAAGGTCTCATTTGTTTATATTGCGAGGACCTTCCATTGTTCATCAAATTCCAAAACTTGTATGTTAAATATTTTTCTATAAATAAGAACCTAAAGCTTTTAAAAGCAAATACTAAACTCAAAGATATTTTGGATAAAAATGAAATCATTTCCTTAATTGAAAGAAAACACATTAGCAAGAACCATAGAGGAATCGACGAAGTTTTTATGGAACTTAAGCAAAAATATTACTATCCAAACCTCAAAATCGAAATTCAAAAAATCATTAATAATTGTGAGATATGCAACGTAGCGAAACATGATCGAAAGCCACTTAGAATTCCTCTGCAAATATCTGAAACAGCGCAGCATTTTAATGACATTATTCATATCGATATTTGGTATCCTGAACGGAACAAAATGTATCTAACTACCATAGACAAATTTTCAAAATATGCAACACTACATAAATTATCAGACAGGAATTGGATAGCAATTTTAAACGCGATTAAAGAAAGAATTCAGTTCTTAGGTAAACCAGACAAGATCGTATCTGACGGTGATACATGCATCCTACATGCTGCAGTCAAAGAGTTTTTAAGGGAAAACGAAATTGAATTCCATAAGACAACCGCTTCTCTTAAAACAGGTAATGCAGACGTAGAGCGGCTACATGGCACCTTAAACGAACATTTGAGGATCCGAGTGGCATCAAATGATAAGTCAGCATTAGATGAAAAACTTTTTTATATTATTAATGACTACAATAAGACAATACACACTACAACCAAGTTACGTCCAATAGACTTCCTAACAAAGAACTTCACTAAGGAAGACATTGGATCTTTCGCAGAAAAGTTTAAGAGAGATAAAGAAGCAAAACTTAGGAAACTCAATAGGAAAATGAATATCGATTTCAAAATGTGCAAAAACATAGTCAAAAATAGAGCCGTTGGTAAAATTCAACCACGTTACAAAATTCTTCGAAATTACCAAACAAACGGACACTACATTACCGACATAGCAACGAAAAGAAACATTAAGTACCATAGAAGACAAATTAAACGAAAATTTAAATACCAAACGATCTGAAACCAAAAGGGAATAAAAGTGATGATAGGTAAAGTGGTGGGAAATAGGAGATGACCTTGCTGATCGTTTTTCTTTGAATTAAGAATTGAAATGTGAGATTTTATCACAAAGTATACATTCGGTAAGTAAGAGCATTTTCTGGATACCTCCCCTAAATATTACCAAATCGGCTAGGACAAAGAACGTTTTTGGTTTAAACACATTGTAAATACTTTGTATGTAGCTCATTGTTAACATGTGGCTGGCAGCGAGAGTAGCCTTTTTCAAAGTAAATATACCGTTTTTGCTTTTATACCTAAGGCGCATATCACATAATCACATAATTATTGTAAAGTATAATTTATCTATAAGCCATTTAAAACAAAAAAAAAAATAAATAAATAATGTTATTAAATAAGTATCTAGTTGTAAGAAAGAATAAAAAAAAAAAAAAAAAAAAAAAAAAGAAAATGTAAGCAATATTCTCATTAAACTAAAAGTTATTCTTAGTTTTTATATTGTTACCTGACCGTGAATTATTGTAATTAGTCGATAAGTTTTCTTTTACCTTTTTTTATCAAAACACTTGTTTAAGTTTACTATTTACTAATTAGATAAGTTAATAATGTAACGTTTGGAGACCAAACATCTTTTTGGGGGGGAGGTGTAACAGAATGTTACTCTCTGTCCCTATTCTAGTACTAATCTACTATGCTACTACTCATTTGGTCTCAGTACCCGTTGTTTGCGAATGCAAACATCGAGTGTGCGAAAGAGACCAAGCCAAGCCGAGACCAAGCCAAGCCGAGACCAAGCCAAGCCGAGACCAAGCCAAGCCGAGGCCAAGCCAAGACCAAGCGTTCATTCTAGGCCAGCCCGTTGAACCAAGCGGATGTTCAATACATCAGTGCAAGAAATAATACAAATTGTTTAAAAGTAAATAATAAATAATAAAAGAAATTGTTTAAATGTAAAATCGTGTTTCAGTGTTGTTAACCATAGTTCGTAGGTAAACGAACTTATTTCTATATGCACTTTCTCACCTGAGATATCAAGCCCCATATACGGTTTTAAAACAGGTTTACTACTCTCTGGTGGAGTCAAGACTTCGGTATGGTATACTTGCTTGGGGCAACGCAGCACCAACCCACATTAAAAAGCTCCAAAGACTTCAAAACGCAGCTCTGAAGCAAATTAACAACAGCTCACGGCATGGTGGCAAACATTTCAATGTACTTAAGGTTGATCATATTTTCAAGATGACAATAATTCTGGAGTACTACGATGATAATCGTTTCATTCGACCAATAGAACATCAAGTGAACACCCGACGTCGGGCCCAAGGTATGCTTCAAATCCCACGAAACTACAACACCTATGGAAGACGACAACTACAGTACATCGTCCCCTCAACAATCAACGACCTACCTCGACAACTAATCAACATAGAAAATTTAAAAACTAGAAAAAAACAAATCAAAAAGTTCTCTTTAAATGTAGATAGATAACTTTAAAACCTTGTTACTATTTGTTAAAAAAATGATTTATATAAATGTTGCCTTTAAACTCACTTCATGATTAAAACGAAACAGAAAAACAATCTTCTGCAGACAAGCCGCTGAGGCTTCGCAGGAAATTATCAATTGTGTAAATATGTATATTTCATAAATGAATGAATGAATGAGATGAGCTGGTGCATGCGCCCTTCCAGATCATATCCAGTTGTTTTAAATAGCTCGGCAGACAGCCCGTCTGGGCCCGCGGCTTCATTGTTCTTGAGCGTTGAAATTACTTTTTAGGTGGAGGAAATTCTCTTGCATCTTCGTCCGTTGCGAATGGATCATTCTGCCTGACAGCGGTATTAGATCTTTCATCGCCGTTAAACAGTCTACAGAAGCGTTCTTTCCATATTCTCAGCATCGACTGTGATTCTACTACTAGCTGTCCGTCTTCATCCCTACAGGCTTCTGCTCTGGCTTTCTCGTAAAACTTGCGAGCATTATTCCTGGGACAGCATCTCTCCATCTCCTCGATCTCAGCCTTTTCATGCTGTCTTTTCGTCCTTAAAAGCGTGTGTTCTCTCTCCGTTTCTGCTCGTAATGTTCACGAGTGACTCTCGTTCGTCTATGTAGCATGGCTTTGTAAGCGATTTGCTTTGGATTTGCTGGGCTTGCCAGCATTGTTCATCAGACCAGGGGTTTCTAGATGGCGGTGGTTTTAAACTCAACACATTAGAGGCAGCGTCTCTAAAAAAAAAACAAAAAAAACAAAATAGTGGCCTAGAACCACTGTAAGAGTTCGAAGAATGATGCAAGAAGAGGACAATCTTGAAAGTGTTCATTGGCGACCGATCTGTCAGTAATGTCATTGACTTGGTGATGATGATTGAAAAGCGTATATCTAGCATGGAATTGTTCTTAGCCACGGATCATATGAGCATACGAATATGTATATCTATATGTGTATAACGGTGGTCTGAGGGTCCATTGAATAGCTTCTACTTTGACCAAATGGTAAAGCTTATAAAATGCTAAAAAAACAATAGGATGACATATCACTCGTTCACTGATGAAAACCTAACATTCACGGTAGTGTCATGGGTGACTTACACAACAACCATTCTGGCTTTTAAATTAGCACCGGTCTTAAGGAGCTTTTGACATGAAACATTCGAGGCACCTTCTTCTTACGATTCCTTACATTTTAAAATTTCGGATCGCCCGCAATGTACCGTGATAAGTGTCCAATTCAATATCAATTTAATCTGCTCATTAGCAAGACAGGTCCGTTCCAAAATCCAAAAATGCTCGTATTATATGCAGAAAAAGGAAAATCAAAATGTCCTACATATACATAGGTATATGTATGTACTTCCTTTAAAGATGACTAAATATAAGCCTGTCTTCCATAATTCCTAAAGGTTATCATTAATCTCTAACGATAGAAACGCGTTTTTAAAAACAACATAAAAAAAGCTGTTTGTCTACCTGACAACATTCTAACAGCCAACATCAAGACCTGCTTGAGGCTCAAATGCATTATTTCTATCTCCATTCGTTTTTCCGGTTTAGAGAGCAATTGGAGTATGTGATTGGTCTGGAATGTGATCTAAGTGATCCATAAAAACACGAAGTAATTCTGGTAAAATTCAAGCGGCGGGATGTTTTAGATCTGGCCTATATTGGACAACATTCAAATGTTTTGACACTGTATGCCAGTTAGCCATGTCCAGTCGAGATACTGCTTTGAGTACATACAGATACATATATATATATATATATATTGAGTTTAATGAGCCATGATGTCGATGATGAGGTATCGAATCTAGGCTATACCTGGCGATCCGATTTGGCAATAAATGGTAGATTATAGTTGCTTACTCTTTTTGACGAATCTTTTTCTTTTGGTGGCGTTACAGCCCTTGAAGGACCAGTGCCAAGCTTCTCTCAATCACCCATGTTGTGTGTGATTTATTTTTCACACAGATGAAAGGAACCTACAGTTTAATGCCGATTCCGAACGGCGTGAGTCGAGAAGCTTTTTCATGGTAAGTTTACTACGGGAGGTTTTGCCAGTACCCCGCCGAGGAGGAACGTGGCGAAATAAACATTTGATGGCGTTGGTGTTATCGGGATCCGAACTCGCTCATCGTGCGCCAGAGTCCAACACATTAACCACTGCGCCACGGCGCCCTCGTTATTATAACTTTAACATTCTTATGCAATAGTTAGTGCACCGCCCTAATCGGCAGCTACCAGTGCGGCTTCCGGCCCGGCAAATCAACTTTAGACCAAATTTTCACACTTCGACAAGTCCTGGAAAAGACCAGCGAGTTTCGAATCGATACACACCATCTTTTCATCGATTTCAAAGCCGCATACGACAGCATTCATCGTGAAGAACTGTTTGGTGCGATGGCCGAATTCGGGATCCGGGTAAAACTGATCCAGTTGTGTCGCGCCACGCTAAAAAACACGCGATGCACCGTGCAACTCGGTTCTAGGACCTCGGAACCATTCGAAACATGCACCGGATTTCGGCAAGGAGATGCGCTGTCATGTGACTTCTTCAACCTGGTGCTGGAGCAGATAGTGCGACGGGCAGGCGTCAACAGGGAAGGCACTATCTTTTACAAGTCCATCCAGCTGCTAGGATACGCGGATGATATCGACATCATCGCGTGTTCTCGCCGTGGCATTGTGGAAGCATTCACGGCGATTGAAGAACAGGCGAAACGAGTTGGTCTTAAGATCAATGAGGACAAAACGAAATACATGCTGTCAAGCAAAAACCAATCCGTCGCTCAACACCTGGGACAAAATATAACAATTGACAGCTACAATTTCGAGGTAGTTAAGGAGTTTGTCTACCTCGGGGCAAACGTAAATTCCACAAATGACACCACAGTGGACATCCGGCATAGAATCGCCCTTGGCAACCGCTGCTACTTCGGCTTGTCCAAACAACTGGGGTCAAAACCCCTCACTCGAAAGACCAAAGTCATGCTTTACAAAACGCTCATTCTGCCAGTCTTGCTGTACGGTGCCGAAGGCTGGACGATAAGCAGGACAGCGGAGCTGATTCTGCGCCGGATATTTGGTCCTGTCTGTGAGGAAGGTGAATGGAGAAGAAGACACAACCACGAACTCTACGAGCTGTACCAAGATGTGGATGTAGTCCAGAAGGCAAGGATCCGTCGACTACACTGGCTCGGCCACATCGAGCGCATGGACATCAACGCTCCAGCTAAGAGGGTCTTCGACTCCGAGCCTCCTGGTTCGAGAAGAAGAGGAAGACCGAACCTCCGGTATAAAGACCAAGTTATCACGGATGTAAGACATCTTGGTCTTGACAACTGGAAGCAGCGTGCCCGGGACCGTCAAGGATGGAAGGCAGCTATAGCTCAGGCTCAGATCCTCCATGGATCGCTGGCCTGATAAGTAAGTAAGTAAGAAAGGGACCTACAGTTGAATGCCGGTTCCGAACGGTGTGAGTCGAGAAGTTTTTTTCAAGGCAAGTTTACTACGGGGGGTTTTGCCAGTACCCCGCCGGGGAGGAACGCCGCGAAATACCCATTCGATGGTGTTATCGGGATCCGAACTCGCTCATCGTGCGCCAGAGTCCAACACACTATACACTGCGCCACGGCGCCCTCTATATATATTCCTGGATATAGCTTAGTGAAATTATTCGTTTCTCACCGCGGTCTCGCCATTTCCGTTCGTAGTGATATTGTTTTCCAGCTGCTTCCGCATTATAGCCAAACATCCACATCGGAACTTAATTTCTTATGGCTTAAATTCACCCTTCGTAAGCGCATAATTCACTACTGTTTTCTTTATAGAAGCACCAATATAGACAGGAATGCAACATTTGATGCATTCGACGCACTATCTGATTCCATCCAAAGAATTGTTTCCCTATTCCCTCGCACTGAAATCGTTTTAGCGGGCGATTTCAATGCATACAATTCTCAGTGGCTTCGACATTCTGGACCGACAACACCCGAAGGAAGGTAAGTTGAATCAATTAACTCAACTTGTGAATGAGCCGTCGCGTATACCCGATGCTGCTGGTCATACCGCCAACACACTGGACTTGTTTCTTACCTCCCAGCCTAACAAATACACGATCGATGTATTATCGCCTCTAGGTTCGTCCGACAACTTCGTGATATCAGCCTAATTCTCAAACTCCCACCACCCAGTTAAAGAAAAAGCTCCTGAGAGTACACTATGGCTATACGAGAAAGCCAACTCGTGCGGTCTTCACAACTTCTTTCGGATCTTTAACTGCTCGTGGTGCTTCCTCGGCAACTGATATTATCCCAAATATTATCTGAATCGGCATGGCAAATTTTATTCCTAGGTAGGTAGGTAGGCTGGTTCGCAGCCTTCCCAGAATGGAGAAGAATACACATAGGCCAGAGAGAGCCTGTGTGCAGCTACGAGGAGGGTTTATCTCCCTTTTCATGGAACCACTTAGTGCTTCTTAAGAAGTTAAGAAGGTCAGACATCCCTACTTGCTGAACATCTGTCAGGTCGTTAAGGAAGTACATAGGATCCTAGGTATGGTGATGAGGCAAGTGTGTCCCTGGGTCCATCTCAGGTTCGTCTCAGTCCTGGTGAAATTTATGAGATTATGTATAATGGTTGCAAGGGGTATTCCCTCACATGCCATGATTGATTGTTGCGTCGTTCTTTGTCTGGCGAGTGTGTCGGCCCTTTCGTAACCTGGGATGTCGCTGTATCCTGGTACCCATAGAAGTTGTATGTTAAACTGTTCGGCCATCTCGTTAGGAGATAGGCGACAGTCAAGGCTTGTTTTTGAGGTGTACACATAGGACTCCAGCGACTTTAAGGCTGCTTGACTATCCGTGAGAATTCGGATATCCGTGGTGGATATCACGTTCCACTTAAGCCAAGACAGAGCCTTCTTTATTGCCAACAGCTCCGACTGAAAGACGCTGCAGTGATCTGGTAGTTTTAAAGCTTTGTTCAGCTTAAGTTGTTTGCAGAATACCCTACTACCCACCCCGTCTGTGGTTTTTGATCCGTCAGTGTAGAAATCCACGCAGTTCCTCCGAGGATGCGTTTGGCGGGTCCAGTTCTGTCTGTCCGGATAAGTTATCATGAAGTTCTTCTCAAAGACTGGGGGGTTCTACATATGTGGTCCGAATTGTCTGCCATAGTTATCCTGTTGTTCAGGATGGAGGAGTAGCTCATCCATTTTAAGTTGGCTTTTAGTTTTATTGCCGTATACATATGTGGCAGTTTGCTTGCCAAGCATTTCGAGTGGTGTAAGGTGAAGTTTCATGTTGAACGCTGCCGTTGGGGGTGGACCTTAGGGCCCCCGGTGATGCACATACATGCTAGGCTTTGTACCTTCTCGATTTGTTTGTGGTATGTTGTTTTGTCCAGTGCAGTCCACCAGACTATCACTCCATACATTAGTATGGGTCTAACGACTGTAATGTAGAGCCATAGGGTGATCTTGGGGTTGAATACCCCTACCCATAGTAGGGAGCTATAGTTGCTTTTTTTGCTCTCTCAGTTGTGTTGTTCTTCCAAGGTATTTGGAACATACTGGGCAGTATTCCGGAATTTTGTGCATTCTGGTGAATAGCACAAGCTCCGTCTTCTGGGGGTTTACCCTGAGCCTATTGCTTTGTGCCCATTTGCATAGTATGGAGAATGCTGTTTGCATACGGCCATTCAGCGTGGATAGGTATTTGCCTGAGATAGAAATGGCAACGTCATGAGCGTAGGCAAAAACGTCCAGGCCTTCTTTCTCCAGTTTGGCCAGTAGTTCATTTGCGACTACATTCCAGAGAAGAGGTGAGAGGACACCCCTTGTGGGGTTCCCCTGGTGGTTGCTTGGCTTCCCCATTTAGAGTGGATTTTGCGTGTTAAGACAGATGGGTCTTAGATCCTTCGGGGAAGTGTGAGAGTTCCTGCCAGCCTTGGGGATGAAGAGTGCCCTTGCGCACTTCCACTTTTCTAGAATGGCAAGAAATGGCAAAGAAATTATTCCGTAACCGATGAATGTTGCAGATTTGCACACAGAAATCTCTCACCAATACAAATCGCAAAACATATAAAGATACAACACCGTCCAATGATTGTTAGGTTAAGTAGATTGTTGGTGTTTATAATTTAAAAAAGTTATTCTTCCTCTTCTTAGTGGGCGCTACAGTTCGGGGTGAACCTGGGCCTCAACCAACATGCCCCTCCAACTAGCACGATCTTTCGCTAGCCTTTTCCAAGTGCGGCCGTCCTCCGCTTCTTCGTCCCTCGGGGTTGGATTCAAAAAGACTCTCCGGGCTGGAACTGTGGTGTCCATTCGCTCTACATGGCCCAGCCATCTTAGGCGTTGAATCCGTAGACGCCTGACTAGACCCATGTCGCTGTACAGCCCGTAAAGTTCGTGGTTGAATCTTCTCCTCCATCCCCCGTCTGAGTTTATAGGCCCAAAAATCACGCGCAAAATCTTTCTCTCGAACCGACCAAGGGCCTCCTCATCCGCTTTTGATAGTGTCCATGTCGTTCGGGAGAGGGCTCTATTACTCAGTAGCCTCCTGACCCCAAAGAAACAGCGATTGGCAAGAGTGATTCTGCGTTTGATTTCGGAACTGATGTCGTTGTTCCAGGTCACTGCGGAGCCAAGGTAGACGAAGTCCTTAACTACCTCGAACTTATATCTGCCAATACAAACGTACTGGCCAAGACGTCGGTGGTGAGCGTCCTTTTTTGATGACAGCATATATTTAGTTTTGCCCTCGTTTACCGCCAAACCAATTTTCGCCGCCTCCATCTCAATACTCGCAAACGCCTCACTGACATCTCGCTGTGATCTACCTATTATGTCAATATCGTCGGCGTATGCAAGGAGTTGCGAGGATTTGAAATAGATTGTGCCTCTTGTATTGGCCAGTGATTTTTGCACAATCATTTCCAATATGATGTTGAAGAAATCACACGACAGCGCATCGCCCTGCCTAAATCCTTTTTTGACATCAAAACTATCGGTAAGGTGTTCACCGATTCGGATGGAGCAGCGAGCATTCTCCAAAGTCATCCTGCATAGTCTGACGAGTTTAGCAGGTATGTCAAAGGTAGACATAGCGTTGTATAGCTCGTCTCTAATTACGCTGTCATATGCGGCTTTGAAGTCGACAAATAGGTGGTGAGTGTCGATTTGAAATTCATTGGTTTTCTCCAGTATCTGCCGTAGTGTGAAGATTTGGTCGATGGTGGAATTCCCTGGCCTGAAGCCACACTGATAAGGACCTATCAGCTTATTTACGAATGGCTTCAGGCGCTCACACAAAACGGCAGCGAAGATCTTGCATGCGACATTAAGGAGACTTATTTCTGTATAGTTGGCGCAGTCCAAGGCGTCTCCTTTTAAGTAGATCGGACAAACAATGCTGAGACTCCATTCCTCGGGCATGCTTTCCTCTGACCATATCTTACAGATGATGCTCCTAACCAGCTCACCCCCAGCCGCTTTGAAGAGCTCAGCAGACCGTCCATCTGCGCCAGCAGCTTTATTCGACTTGAGCTTCGATATGGCAATCTTAACTTCGTCGAGGTCAGGGGGACAGAATTCTCTGCGGTCTCCGTCGATTAGAAATGGATCATTCTGCCTGACAGCGGTATATTGACTAACATCGCCGTTATACAGTCTGCAGAAGTGGTTTTTCAATATTCTCAGCATCGACTGCGGTTCTACTACTAGGTGTCCGTTCTCATCCCTGCAGGCTTCCGTTCTGGCTTTATAACCTTGGCATGTTCGCTTTATCTGTTGATAAAACTTTCGAACGTCACACCTGCAGTAACATCTCTCCAAATCCTCAATCGCGCGCTGCTCTTGTTCTTTTATGCAGCGAGGCCTTATATGCATCCTGCTTCGCTGTATGAATCTATCACCATATATGTATTCTAAAAAATGTAGCTTGTTTCAAGATATAAAACCTTTCGTTCACATTGCACCGCTTTTATTGCTTAGAACAATACCTTACCATTACCATTCCTTAGACCAAAACTCAAGCAAAAACTGAAACAAATCTTATCGAAAACACTTTTGCCTGTAGACGGATTTTGGACATGCCTAAATTTAGACGAGCTACAGGTTACACCAATTGACATTCTACAATATATCGACGCCATAAGTGTAGGCATCGCTCGGCCCAAAAGCTGTCGAGCAAAACTGCGTCGTTTTATTAAGCAAATTTAGAAAAAGCAAAAACAAGTGTATGTACTCAAACCGAAAGTCAACATGAGTTTAGCAAGCCAGGTATGTGCATATAAACATATATTTAGTACAATACCAGCGCGAATGTAGATACTTTTATATTTGCTGTCTGTACTTTGTAGCTGTGACTGTATCTAGACGAGTGGCATGATTTTAAATTGGCTTGTCTTCCGTTCAACGAATGCCAAGTGTTGTGGGGTCAGACGATGTATCGCACTAGTTTTATATCGCAATGTTGAGAGCTAAGTGTCCGTCGGCCGTCCGTGTTCATCATGGTACTACATACAACAATTTTCAGTTTTCAGTGCAGCAATAACGAGGTTGTTGGCATATTGCCCTGTTTGAAAATTGGTGGTGTTACACATGTTTATCCATTAAACAAAGATACGTATGTAGGTACGTACCAGTAAATACATAGTACGAACTGAGCTCGATATGGCAGATTTTGATGAGTCTTCGCTTATAAGGTATGTACATACGCACTGTCTTAATTTCTACCCACCTAGATAGGTACTTGTGGTTCAAGCGATTTCACAATTCTTCGAGGTTGAGTGGAGACTTTCCGTGGCTATTTTTGTTTGCGTGCATTATTGATTGCGACACTTCAGTCTCGGCCGACACTTGGGAATGGAGTTATGCACGTATGATTGCTCAATCAGAATTTATTAAATAATTTAATAAAAAGCAATTTGTTTTCGGCTATTTTTACCTTACGAAATTTGAACATGCGCTCTAGCAAGAAACCTATCATTTCTGGGTACTTTTTCCTTGTGAACATTGAAATACACAGTTTTATGTCCCAACACATACATATGTACATATTTATGAATATTGAAAACTTTGGCAAAGTTTGCAGAAGATTGGCTCTTATTCAAATAGAAATCGATACAATACGCCACAGTTTTTGTAGTTTCACCATTTGATGGTACATATATCCCAAGTACATCATTATAGTACATGCGTAGAACCCATTCTCTACAGTTGGTATTAGGCCTGGGCAGCACCTAATTATGTATAGATTACTTTCATGGAAGCGACTAATAAGCTAAGATGGGATATTGAAAGCGTGACCTTACATTTTTACAACAATTTAGGGCATGAAATACAAGCTTACATGGACCAATCCCTTTAAGAAGACTTTTAGATTAAACTAAACTTACTCAAGCCGAAATAAACAAATATTTTTAATAAAAGTCGATAACCGTCAACAAGGCCTGAACTACAAAACTTCACTAGCTTAACTAGTCTTAGGCACACTACCTGCCTTGAGTAAAGCAATAGGGCTGGCATATATTATTTCAGTGTTCTAAAGAAACAAGAAAGCCAAAGGCCTTTGCAGGAGGCTTCAAAAAGGGCACCCTGGCTCTTCGAAACTGCGAGGGTAATCTTGTCACCGACCCGCAGGGAATAGTGGATGTATTTAAGCAGCACTTTCAGCAGCTGCTTAACGAGCATGACCAAGAGAGAGTGGTAGGGACCGAGGAAATCCCAACTCCAGCCGCTGAAGTAGTCCTCCCACCCAGCATCGAAGAAGTCGGCACAGCTATTCAGAAGCTGAAGAACAAGGCCGCAGGCTCAGATGGCTTGCCATCAGAGCTCTTTAAGGCTGGCGGCGATGTTCTGGTAGGGAGCACGCACCAGATCATCTGCAGAATTTGGGAAGATGAAAGCATGCCCGACGACTGGAATACCAGCTCTATATGCCCAAAAAAGGCGATCCTACCTTTTGCAAGAACTATAGAGGTATATCCCTGCTCAATGTCGCACACAAGATCCTGTCCAGCGTATTGTGTCAACGTCTAAAATCATTTTGCACGGTACTAATCGGCAGCTAACAGTGCGGCTTCCGGCCCGGCAAATCAACTATAGACCAAATTTTCACACTTCGACAAATCCTGGAAAAGACCAACGAGTTTCGAATCGATACACACCATCTTTTCATCGATTTCAAAGCCGCATACGACAGCATTCATCGTGAAGAACTGTTTGGTGCGATGGCCGAATTCGGGATCCCGGTAAAACTGATCCAGTTGTGTCGCGCCACGTTAAAAAACACGCGATGCACCGTGCAACTCGGTTCTAGGACCTCGGAACCATTCGAATCATGCACCGGATTTCGGCAAGGAGATGCGCTGTCATGCGACTTCTTCAACCTGGTGCTGGAGCAGATAGTGCGACGGGCAGGCGTTAACAGGGAAGGCACTATCTGCTAGGATGATATCGACATCATCGCGTGTTCTCGCCGTGGCATTGTGGAAGCATTCACGGCGATTGAAGAAAAGGCGAAACGAGTTGGTCTTAAGATCAATGAGGACAAAACGAAATACATGCTGTCAAGCAAAAACCAATCCGTCGCTCACCACCTGGGACAAAATATAACAATTGACAGCTACAATTTCGAGGTAGATAAGGAGTTTGTCTACCTCGGGGCAAACGTAAATTCCACGAATGACACCACAGTGGAGATCCGGCCTAGAATCGCCCTTGGCAACGCTGCTACTTCGGCTTGTCCAAACAACTGGGGTCAAAACTCCTCACACGAAAGACCAAAGTCATGCTTTACAAAATGCTCATTCTGCCAGTCTTGCTGTATGGAGCCAAAAGCTTGACGATAAGCAGGACAGCGGAGCTGATTTTGGGTTCTTTCGAAAGAAAAATTCTGCGCCGGATATTTGGTCCTGTCTGTGAGGAAGGTGAATGGAGAAGAAGACACAACCGCGAACTCTACGAGCTGTACCAAGATGTGGATGTAATCCGCAAGGCAAGGATCCGTCGACTACACTGGCTCGGCCACATCGAGCGCATGGACATCAACGCTCCAGCTAAGAGGGTCTTCGACTCCGAGCCTCCTGGTTCGAGAAGAAGAGGAAGACCGAACCTCCGGTATAAAGACCAAGTAATCGCGGATGTAAGACATCTTGGTCTTGACAACTGGAAGCAGCATGCCCGGGACCGTCAAGGATGGAAGGCAGCTATAGCTTAGGCTCAGATCCTCCATGGATCGCTGGCCTGATAAGTAAGTAAGTAAAGAAACAAGTCTTGTAGGATTATGTGGACAGATAAAATGATACATAATCTGAAAGAAACTGTACAGGGTGGACCAAATACAAGCTTCTTTTTAAAAATTAAATAAAATTAACAAAACTATTTTTTTTTTTCAAGTATTATGCCTTAATTGGTAAGAACAAACACTCCCAATAATTATGAAATTAAAAGTCGTTCAAGTGGGGGGAGTGAGCGAGCAAACAGGGCAAAGAAGTTGATCGCGTTAAACATGGCAAACGCCAGCTTCGATCTCTGTCCCTGCTCAATCCAAGTTGACACACAGCCTCCGCGTGGCCTCCCTGGATAGCTACCCTGGCACCCGCCAGGTAGTGAACCAATGTGTGGAGCGACCCAACCCCTCGTTCCTGGGGAAAGAGGAGCCTGGACCTCCAGGTTGGGGGTTGTGCTTAGGAGTAATATCCCTATCATGTAAAAACCTACTTGTTCCGAAACGACAACAAGCCTCGTATACGGACGGATGATCCCGGCAAAGGACTAACGGACTTGAAAGTCTGCACCTGGTATGTGAGGTCCAAAAGTCTTAAGCTTCCGAGACATAAGCGAATGCATCATAACAATCCGCATCAAAGCTAAATTTGGAAACATTAGCATAATATGCGCTCACGCCCCAACGGAAGAAAAGGACGATCGACTCAAAGAAGAATTCTACGATCTCCTAGATAGAACCTATACCCAATGTCCCAACTACGACACAAAAATAGTTCTAGATTTTAATGCAAAACTGGGCAAAGAGTCTGGACATATTTGAGTCGATCATAGGAAAGCATCGCCTCCATAACACCACATCCGACAACGGACTTAGGCTAATCGATTTCCTAGCGGGGCGTAACCTCCTTGTAGCAAGCACGCGATTCCCCCCTCTCAACATCCACAAGGGTACCTGGCGGTCTTTTAATCAATCGACCACCAACCAGATTGATCACAGTGCGATCGACGCCAGACACTCCTCCTGTATTCTCGACGTACGAACCTTCCGAGGGGCCAACATCGACTCGGACCACTACCTTGTTCTAGCCAAGGTACAAATGAGGATATCAAGAATGCTTAGGAGTCGAGTAGGACTACGTAAGAGGCTGCCAGAATCTTTGCCGATCGTGTCTCATCCAAGCTCTCTCGAAATCCGCCCACAGCAGCACAGACAATAGAGCAAGAATGGGCGCATTGCCAGAGCGCCGTCGGAGACGCTACCTCAGAGGTGCTGGGTTTCAAACTGCCACCACCTAGAAACCCCTAGTTCGATGAACAATGCGAACAAGCCCATGACGCAAAACAAGAGGCATATAAAGCCATGCTGCAACGACGGACGAGAGCTGCTCGCGAAATCTATGAGCAGAAGAGAAGAGAGGAACACACGCTTTTCAGAAGAAAGAAGAGAGAGCACGGAAAGCGTGAGATTGAGGAGATGGAAAGATGCTTGCGCAGGAATAACGCCCGGAGGTTTTGCAATAAGGTAAAACGAACATGCAATGGCTACAAAGCCAGAGCGGCGGCCTGCAGGGATGAAAATGGAGAATGGTAGTAGAGTCGCAGTCGATGCTGAGGATTTGGAAAGACCACTTCTGCATACTGTATAACGGCGATGATAGACAAGATACCGCTGTCAGGCAGAACGAACCATTCGTAGTGAACCACGATGTAACAGAATTCAGTCCACCCGACCTAGACGAAGTCCAAATAGCGATTTTATGACCTAAGTCTAATAAAGCCTGGACTTAAGTCTAATAAGGCGGCTGGAGATGAGCTGGTAAGGTGCAGGCACCATCCCATTTGCAAGGTATGTTCGGAGGAAAGCATGCCCGACGAATGGAATCTCACGTCGTTTGCCCGGTGCATAAGAAAGGAGACCCCTATAACTGCGCCAACTATAGGGGAATAAGTCTCTTTAACATCGCATATAAGATCTTCTCCTGTGTGAACGCCTGAAACCGTTTGTGGATAACCTGATCGGCTCTTATCAGTGTGGATTCATGCCAGGTAAATCCACAATAGACCAAATATTTACGCTACGGCATGAACATGAACATGAACGTCTATATGAGATTTCAAATACTCAATTGGCCCTGGTTAGTGGGATCGTAACTCGCGGCATGGTACCGCGCAGAGTTATCGGGGGCCGGCCAGCGCTCCTCTCCATCGCCCACCGGCCGGCGTCTTGCGCTTTATGCGTGTGTGAACCCCTATTTTGTTGCGGGGCTATTTTAAAATGATGATATCTCCTAAGATGTCATCAAGGAGCTATTTAAAGCTCCTTCGCAAATAAAAGCATTCATTTCGAACGTATTTGATTACCATAAAAAGAGGTTACAGTGAGTCAATCTTTTTTTTAGAACTTTTAAAGAGGAGCAATTCCATCATTCATGATTTTTGCGTAACTTGAACCGTTTAAGCAGCGCACGCAACGGAAGCAACATTTTTCGCAGCGTGATGTTATAAAGCCTTAGGTCTTCCTCGATAAATGAACTATGTATCTAACACAAAAAGAATTGTTCACTTCAAACCAGTAGTTCCTGAGATTAGCGCGTTCAACCAAACAAACAAACTCTTCAGCATTATAGTCTCGTAAAGATTTAAATTCCTCTATACCTACCACCCCCGACAAGAAACCCGTGGTATGATGGCGAGTGTGAGCAGGAAAAGGCAGCAACCGACGAGGCGTACCAAAAGGCGATGCAGAGGAAAACCAGGGCAGCGCAAGAAGAGCCAGAAGAAGGGAGGAGAAAAAACTACTGCGACAGAAGAAAAGAATCTTCGCAGCCTCCCAGCTCAAGGATATCGACGAGTCTAGGGATAAACATAAAACACGAGCCTTTTACAAGAAAGCCAAAGGCCTTGCAGGAGGCTTCAAAAAGGACACCCAGGCTCTTCGAAACTGCGAGGGTAGTCTTGTCACCGACCCGCAGGGAATAGTGGATGTATTTAAGCAGCATTTCCAGCAGCTGCTTAACGAGCATGACCAAGAGGGAGTGGTAGGGACCGAGGAAATCCCAACTCCAGCCGCTGAAGTAGTCCTCCCACCCAGCATCGAAGAAGACTGACCAGCTATTGAGAAGCTGAAGAATAACAAGGCCGCAGGCTGAGATGGCTTGCCATCAGAGCTCTTCAAGGCTGGCGGCGATGTTCTGGTAGGGAGCATGCACCAGATCATCTGCAGAATTTGGGAAGATGAAAGCATGCCCGACGACTGGAATACCAGCTCTATATGCCCCATCCACAAAAAAGGCGATGCTACCTCTTGCAAGAACTAAAGAGGTATATCCCTGCTCAATGTCGCATACAAGATCCTGTCCAGCGTATTGTGTGAACTTCTAAAACCATTTTGCACCGCACTAATCGGCAGCTACCAGTGCGGCTTTTGGCCCGGCAAATCGACTATAGACCAAATTTTCACACTTCGACAAATCCTGGAAAAGACCAACGAGTTTCGAATCGATACACACCATCTTTTCATCGATTTCAAAGCCGCATACGACAGCATTCATCGTGAAGAACTGTTTGGGGCGATGGCCGAATTCGGGATCCCGGTAAAACTGATCCAGTTGTACCGCGCCACGCTAAAAAACACGCGATGCACCGTGCAACTCGGTTCTAGGACCTCGGAACCATTCGAAACATGCACCGGATTTCGGCAAGGAGATGCGCTGTCATGTTACTTCTGCTGGAGCAGATAGTGCGACGGGCAGGCGTCAACAGGGAAGGCACTATCTTTTACAAGTCCATCCAGCTGCTAGGATACGCGGATGATATCGACATCATCGCGTGTTCTCGCCGTGGCATTGTGGAAGCATTCACGGCGATTGAAGAACAGGCGAAACGAGTTGGTCTTAAGATCAATGAGGACAAAACGAAATACATGCTGTCAAGCAAAAACCAATCCGTCGCTCACCACCTGGGACAAAATATAACAATTGACAGCTACGATTTCGAGGAAGTTAAGGAGTTTGTCTACCTCGGGGCAAACGTAAATTCCACAAATGACACCACAGTGGAGATCCGGCATAGAATCGCCCTTGGCAACCATTGCTACTTCGGCTTGTCCAAACAACTGGGGTCAAAACTCCTCACTCGAAAGACCAAAGTCATGCTTTACAAAACGCTCATTCTGCCAGTCTTGCTGTACGGAGCCGAAAGCTGGACGATAAGCAGGACAGCGGAGCTGATTTTGGGTTCTTTCGAAAGAAAAATTCTGCGCCGGATATTTGGTCCTGTCTGTGAGGAAGGTGAATGGAGAAGAAGACACAACCGCGAACTCTACGAGCTGTACCAAGATGTGGATGTAATCCGCAAGGCAAGGATCCGTCGACTACACTGGCTCGGCCACATCGAGCGCATGGACATCAACGCTCCAGCTAAGAGGGTCTTCGACTCCGAGCCTCCTGGTTCGAGAAGAAGAGGAAGACCGAACCTCCGGTTTAAAGACCAAGTAATCGCGGATGTAAGACATCTTGGTCTTGACAACTGGAAGCAGCGTGCCCGGGACCGTCAAGGATGGAAGGCAGCTATAGCTCAGGCTCAGATCCTCCATGGATCGCTGGCCTGATATGTAAGTAAGTAAGTAGTTAGTACAGATTTAAATTCAGAACTCGGCAATATGTCTTAAGAGTCCCAGCCCCTACTGATAAGCGTTGCTTTAAAGTTGCCTTCAGTTGAAATACATTTAATTCGAGAACACGATTTGAATTGTTCAGTTAATTGAGCGAATTTGAATCAATTTAGGCTCGAGTCCACTTGGTGAAGGCACGCATGACCTGAAATGTATCCAATCATGAATTTTGTATGGTACTTAAACTCATTACTATATTCTAGACATAAGTATTTCCATAGTTCCATATGCCCAGAATGATGAATGAGTTTTTTATTTTAGAGCACAACGAGCCCCACATATGAATGCTTTTAGTCTATAAGACCAAGAGAAACATACAGGAGTATAGGAGCTAAGCTGATACATTGGCATGAGCAAAAGAGTAGATCTTTTCCAAACGTGTAAATTACTTACATATGGGTTAAGGTGCACATCGTCACCATTGTTATCAGGACAATTATCTTCATTATCGGAATCATTTTCAATCGGCGGTACCAAATGCTGGGAGGGAACGGCTGTCTTCGATAAACTTTCCGACAAACCTAGAAATAGACGAAATTTGTATTTTAAAAGAGAAAAATGAAAAACCTTGTCTTTTATCACAGCCAAAAGCCATACATGGCCAGATGCTGATGTAATTCTTCGAACTTTCCGAAGATATATCCATATTTAAAAAAACAGTTTAATTCTTCGATCGTTCCGAATAGGGATACCTACATTTAAAAAACCGGCCAAGTGCGAGTCGGCTAAGTGCGAGTCGGACTCGCGCACGAAGGGTTCCGTACCATCTGTATATATAAATATGAAAGAGACTATGTATGTTACCTCATCAGTCATCACATTAAATCCCATTTTTTGTATGATGACAGATCTTGGTTGCAGGCAGGTTATCGGCATATTACTTTGATAATCAAAAATCTTGTCCCTTGAATTCAAATCAATTATCTTACTTGACAGTGACGATGTGAAAAGGTGAATAACAATAATGGGAGATATGGGAAAAAGGTTTGCAGCTAGGATTAATTCATCAAAGACACAAAAGAGATCAAAACCTTAGTTCAGTATTTGACCAAGGGGATTTTTTGGATGAAAATCATGTCTGTTGTATGGGAGCGCCCCTTAAATATTCATTTTGTGAAAATTTCAACTGTCTAACTATCACGGTTTATGAGATACAGCCTGGTGACAGACGGACGGACAGCGAAGTCTTAGTAATAGGGTGAACTAGTAATAGTTTCACCTTTGGGTACGGAACCTTAAAAACGGGGAATTGCTTTGAAAATGTTTATTCACTTTCTTATGAAGGAACTAAAACGCTTTTCATTAAATAACTAAATTGTCTTAACACACCAGCCTCTGTCTGCCAACTCCTTCTCACCTCCTCGAGGTGGCTCCTGGGTGCCTAGTACCTCAGCTGTAGATCGGGTAGGCAGCAAACGAGAGTGGGGGAGTCTGAGCCGCCACCAGGGCTCAACTCCTTCTTCGGGTTGGCAGCGGAAGAAATCCCAAGATGGAGTCAACGGCGGTGCCCACGGTTCGAGCGAGAAGAACTACCTGGTAAACACCTTATTTCTGGCTACTACAACATATTTGGAGCTCAGGCCGATAAGGAGCGGCACAGCCGTCCCTTTGTTCTTTGGGTAAATAAGAACCTGGTCCTTCAGGTTGGAGGTTGCGCTTAGGGCTAACATCCCTATCGCGTAAAACAATTTCTTTTTTTTTTTATAGTTACACTCGTACTCAAGGCTAAGGCCTTATAACGTTTTGAACGTTGTGCGAGCGAAGGTAACAGGAAGAGGGAGAGAGAGTTTCGTGTAGGTTGATGTTTTCCACACAACCTGAACGGAGTGCAGTGGTTTTTGGGTCGTAGATGTTCGTTTACTACTCTCAGGGGTGGTTTTGTCCTACATAGGACGAGAGCCGACCAAATTTCGCGTTGGTTATAATTCACAGTAATTCGTTCATTCACTTTTGGTGTTAATATTGCATACACAGAGGATGAATTTAAATTGACCATATACTGTGAGTGTTATGCCTGCAGAAGTACGTTTGGTCGCTTTCCATTCACAACTGTGTTGCATACTTTTTTCCGTATAGGAATTGCTTTTTCTTGGCTATGAAACGAATATGAACTATGGACCTTCGGCTTGACGGTCGATGATGTTAACCACTGCACCATGGCCACCCCCAATATCATAAATATTTGTTCATAAACAACCACCAGCCTCGGATATAGATGGATTACATGTTGACGACCTCCGCAAACGTCTAAAAGGATACGAATTCCGGATCTGCACCTGGAACGTTAGGTCCCTCAAAAGACCAGGTGGGGCTGGACAACTGGTCAACTCATTAGACTACTATAAGGCAGACATTACCGCGCTTCAAGAAGTGCGATGAGATGGACCAGGCAAAAAGCGAATGGAAAACTGTGATTCATATCTACTACGGAAACTGCTACAGAGAAAATATTCGGATGCGGATTAATTATTCGAGGCAGACTCAGGAAAAAAGTCTTAAGCTTTCAGTATTTAAGCGAACACCTCACAACTATCTGCATCAAGGCCAATCTCGGCAATATAAGCCTAATATGTGTCCACGCCCCCACAGAGGAGAAGAACGGTCAACATAAAGACGACTTCTATGCCCAATGTCCCAGCTATGACACCAAAATCGTTCTGAGAGATTTCAATGCGAAGCTGGGTAAGGAAGCTATCTTTGAACGAGTCATAGGAAAGCACAGCCTACACAATACCACGTCATAAAACCGACTAATGCTAGTGGACTTTATGGCGGGATATAATCTCGTGGTAGCAAGTACACGATTCCCATACCTTAACATCCATAAGGGGACCTAGCGGTCCCCCGATCAATCGACAACCAATCAAATTGATCACATTGCGATTGACGGCAGACACTCCTCCAGCATCCTAGATGTCCGAACCTTTCGACTCGGATCATTACCTTTTTGCAGCCAAGGTATCGCTCAGCATCGTTTGCCTGGTCCATAAGAAAGGAGAGCCCTATGAATGCACCAATTACAGAGGGATAAGCCTCCTGAACATCGCGTACAAGATCCTCTCTGCCGTACTGTGTAAGCGCCTGAAACCGTCCGTGGACAATCTGATAGGTTCCTACCAGTGTGGTTTCAGGCCAGGAAAATCCACGATAAACCAAATATGTACACTACGGCAGAACTTGGAGAAGACCCATGAATTCCAGGTCGCAAGCATTGAAGAAGCCGCTGAAGTGGGTCTAAGGGTAAATGGGGACAAGACCAAATATATGCTGTCATCAAAGAAAGACGCACAACACCGACATCTTCGTCAGAACGTCACCTTCGGCAGCTATATTTTTGAAGTGGTCAAGGACTTCGTCTACCTTGGCTCGATAGTGACAAGCAGCAACGACACCAGCGCTGATATAAAACGCAGAATAACACGTGTCAATCGCTGCTTCTTTGGGCTCACGAGGCAACCGAGTAGTAGACCCCTCTCTTGAAAAACTATGGTATCCCTATACAAAACCTTAATCATCCCGGTCCTCCTCTATGGCGCTGAGGCTTGGACAGTATCTATAGCGGATGAAGAGGCTCTTGGGCGTTTCGTGAAGGAAATTCTGCGTGCACTCTTTGTCCCCTGTTTAAAATATTCGAAAAATACCGACAATACCGAGCACAATTAGATAACCAACGCCCACTGAGCCTTTTGGGAACAATTCTCTGATAATGTTTTCAGATGAATTCTTATTGGTCCTATGACAGGCACGCATTTTATTCTAATAATGTTGTATATTCGATGAGGTAAATCGAGAAACGCTTTCCTTTTGATCTTTTAATAAACCCAAAGGTCGAGATATACAGACTCCTTTGACTAATTACGTCAGCCGAGTTGATCCGCTAGATCAACTCGTCCCAATTCAATTGTGAGGTCTCCTCCAGAGACAGATTCCCTTGACTAATTACGTCAGCCGAGTTGATCCGCTAGATCAACTCGTTCCAATTCAATTGTGAGGTCTCCTCCAGAGACAGATTCCTTTGACTAACTACGTCAAACGAGTTGATCCGCTAGATCAACTCGTCCCAATTCAATCGTGAGGTCTCCTCTAGAGACAGATTCCTTTGACTAACTACGTCAAACGAGTTGATCCGCTAGATCATCTGGTCCCAATTCAATTGTGAGGTCTCCTCTAGAGACAGATTCCTTCGACTAACTACGTCAACCGAGCTGATCCGCTAGATCATCTCGTCCCAATTCAATCGTGAGGTCTCCTCCAGAGACAGATTCCTTTGACTAATTACGTCAACCGAGTTGATCCGCTAGGTCAACTCGTCTCAATTCAACTGTCAGGTCTCCTCTCGAGATCGAGGTTTCCCCGTAATCCAAAACAGATGGCTGCATGCTGAGACAATACCCTTTCACGCGGTTCTTACCATAAAACGGATTACAGATCGCTTCCTCCGACCCTTTTGAACACATGCGGGAAAAACCAACACGTTTTTTCCGTTCCTTATCCCAACCAAACGAATCCTCCCCACTCCTCGAATTTCCCTTTCTTTTCTTTATCCTTTCACTGACGCTGTTTTCACCCCTCCAACTAAACGAGAGATATTTTTCCTTTGGTAAAAATTGGCACATCTCGTCCAGTTCAAGTATTGTTTTCATCCCAAGAGGTCGAATAAAGTTTGCGTGCTCAACTCGTTTTAATTTAAAGGCTAACAATTTTCAACATCCCCATTTGTGTAAATGGAGAGTGGAGGAGAAGATTCAACCAAGAACTGTACGGGCTATATAACTACATCGTCCTAGTTAGGCGTCTTCGGATCCAACGTCTAAGATGGCTGGGCCATGAAGAGCGAATGGACATCACTGCTCCGGCCCGAAGAGTCTTTGACTCCGACCCCGAGGGACGACGCAGCGAATGTCGACCGAATGTAAGGTGGCGGGCACTGGAAGCAGCTGGCCAAAGATCGTGCCGGCTGGAGAGGCTTGTTGGTTGAGACCTTGGTTCATCCCGAACTGTAGCGCCATCTGAGTAAGTAAATAAGGTAAGTGGCGTGATTTGGGTGGTTTTGCCAGTACTCCACCGAGGAGGGATGCCGCGAAATAAACATTCGTGGGTGTCGGTATTATCGGGATCCGAACTCGTTCGTTGATTGTCTGCGAATCAAGAGTTGGATATGCATGAGTATCTAACTCTAATGAGAACATGTTCAGTGCACTAAGATCAGTTCATCAGCAGGCAATAGTTTACTGACCTGAGTTTGGTTACCTTACTCTGCACTAAAGTAAATACTTCCATGTGGCGTTTTGCTTGTTCTTCTTTTTTTTTATAAATTAAGCGCACAATCAAGACTGGTCACCTTTTATGTCGGCGAAGCACTGCGGGCCGAAGGTAAAGACGAAGAAGAATAGAGGAGATAACTAACAATGGACGTTGATCTTGATTGCTTGCATGTTACAATGAGTTGGGAGAAGACCAAATACGGCAAGGAATTCCAGAATCGTGTGGTCCGGTTGAAGAAGGATTGCTTATATATTTGACGAAATGACCGAAAGTGGGCGTCAGGCTATATTGGTGAACATTCCTAGAGAGACGTGTGTTGCGGGAAAATTGCTGAGTGGCTTTTTGTATTTTCTGTGGAAGTATCGATAAAAGAGGCAAGTGACATTCCTGCGATGTTCCAGCGAGTCTAATGATTTGGTGATGCTGAAGTCGCCTATCATTTTTACGGCGTGAATGTGGTCTAAGATCCACCGGACCAGACATGAGCGTTAAACTCTAATTTGGGGCGAATGAACGCCTTATAGATTGTAGCCAGATCTAAGGGTGAGAAATATTTCTTGCATCTGTATAAGAATCCTAGGCATTTCGCAGCATTCTTGGCGACACTGAATATATGGTCGCTCCAATTAAGATTGTGAGCAACACTCATACCCAGGATAGAAAGCTTTTCAGTTTCTGAGATGCAAGTGCCATTCATGGATAATGGCTGCGGGTTATTTATACGCTTTAACGACAAGAGACAGCATTGTGTTTTGGAAGCATTAAATTCTACTCTATTGTTTTTACCCCATTGGATGATGCTGTCGATATCGGAATTTAATGAGCTTAACATACGCTGCCGCTCATTATCTACAACCGAAGTGCAGGGTTGTAAACTGGTGAACGAATATGAGAAGCTGAGGGTACGGTCGTCAGCGAAGGAGTGAATTGGATTAGAAGTAACAGACAAGAGATTATTTATAAAAATAAGAAAGAGTGTCGGAGACAAAACGGAGCCCTGGGGAACACCGGCATTTACAAAGTGAGTATCAGACTTGAATCCGTCCAAAACAACTTGAATTGAACGATTCGAAAGGTAGCTTTTAATCCATTGAAAGAGAGACTCATCGATCCCAAAAGCACGCATTTTCGACTAAAGGGCTTCATGCCAAACCCTGTCAAATGCTTTCGAAATATCCAGTGCAACAATTTTGCTTTCACCTGCTTGGTGAAGCGAGTGATTCCACTTTTCAGCGAGATATGCCATCATATCACCAGTGGATCTGTTGCTGCGGAAACCGTATTGGCGGTCATTGAGGAGTTTCCGTGATTCAAGATATTTCATAAGCTGACGGTTAATCAGCGTTTCCATGACCTTGGAAAGAAGGGACGTTAGTGCAATGGGTCGGTAGTTGGAGGGAGAAGATGATTCGCCTTTTTTGGGTATAGGCTGGACAAATGCTGTTTTCCACCTACTCGGAAAGAGCCCAGAGGTGTAGGAAAGGTGAAAAAGCTTACGCAGTTGTTTTGCCAGCGTAGAAGAACACCTCTTCATTATTGGGGAAATACCATCAGGACCAGCGGATTTGTGTATGTCAAGCTCTTTAAGAACCCTTGCAACTATACGAGTACGAAAGTGAATTTGTCCCATGCTGGAATTAACGTACTCCAGAACAGGCAGAGACAAAGTACAAGCTGGCAGCTGAGAACTGGTTGCGAAATGGGCAGCAAGTAGGTTAGCTTTGTCTAAGGGGGTGACGGCTGGAATGTCATTGTGGATGAGCGTCGGTATAGACGACTTAGTTGAGTTTTTTACGTTTTTTACAAACGACCAGAAACTTTTGCTACCTTTGGGACCTTGAATGATTTTACGCCTTAATTTTTGGTCGGATTGGAATTTAATCCGTCGAATGTGGGTGTTGCAGTCATTTCTGGCTCGTATGTACTTTTTTCAGTTTTCCTCAGAACTGTTTGCCTTGTAGGCCCGAAAACTTAGCTCCCCGAGCCTAATAGCCTCTTTGCAGCTCGAGTCAAACCACGTATTATCCTTAGGCCTGGTGCTTTTAATCTTGCTGGGAATAAAATTTGCCATGCCGATTCGGATAATGTTTACGATAATATCAGTGCGGCGTCCACGTCGTTGTCGAGGAAGCACAACTACCAGTTAAAGATCCGAAAGAAGTTGTTAAGGCCGCACCAGTTGGCTTTCTCGTATAGCCATAGTGTTCTCTTAGGAGCTTTTTCTTTAACTGGATGGTGGGAGTTCGAGAGTTTCGCTGATATCATGCAGTGGTCAGACAAGCCTAGGGGTTCCAATACATCGATGGTGTATTTGTCAGGCTGAGAGTTAAGAAACAAGTCCAGTGTGTTGGCGGTATGACCAGCAACATCGGGGATACGTGATGGCTCATTCACAAGTTGAGTTAAGTGATTTAATTCAGCAAAAATTTCAACATACCTTCCTTCGGGTGCTGTCTGTCCATAATGTCGAACCCACTGAGAATTGTGTACATTAAAATCGCCCGCTAAAACGATTTCAGTGGATGGAGTGCTTACGGAATATGAATCTAAGCCATATGAAATTTAATTCCGGGGTGGATGTTTGGCTATACTGTGGAAGTAACTGGTAAGCAATATCACCACGGACATAGATGGCGAGACCACGGCGAGAGACGAATAATGACACTAAGTTACATCCAGGAAGACTGAAATCCGAAGGATCAGACTTTTCATCGACCTGTGTTTCACAAAGTGCCAAAACAGCCGGTTTGTGGCGAGAGAGATGGACATATTGCAGAACTGCACACAGAAATCCCTCATCAATGAAAACTACAAAACATGTATAGATACAAAACCGTTAAAGCGGAGACGCGTAAGTGAAGTTCTATCGCCGGATTTGCAAAAACAAACTACCGTTATGCCCTTACGACAGTAAGATTTGCTCCACAAACAAAGAACAACACACGCGACCCGCTACGCGTCGGTTGCGTTAGCACTCAATCAGTGTGTGTGCTGTGTGCGAACACTGTCACGAGAGGGGAAGAGGGACAGGCAGGAGTACGGCCCAGCGCTGCTGCCGACCAGGTGTTCAGTCATCGGCGTCAGAGGCCAACACGCTACCCACTGCGCCACGGTGCTCTTATGTCATAATTTTATCGGAATAAAAGGAGTTGAACATACACTGGAGGTCCGTAAGGTAGAGAAAGTATATTAATATGTCGTTAGTAAAGGTATGGATTGGATTAGAAGTGACAGGCAAAAGACCATTTATAAAAATGAGAAAGTGTCGGAGCCCTGGGAAACACCAGCATTTTAAAAAAGGATATCGGATTTAGATCCACCCAAAACAACTTGAATTAAACAATTCGAGAGGCGGTTTCTATTCCATTGAAGAAGAGACTCATCTATTTCAAAAGCAAGCATTTTCGACAAAAGAGCCAATCTCCGTCACCTAATTGGTAAAGTGAGCAAATCCCTGTTCCGATTCAAGACATTTCAATATAAGGGCAGGGCCATCTAGTGACCTAAATCATAGGTTCGAAGTCCTGACAAAAAATCAGTATCATACCTCCGCGGAACGAAATGAGTCGCTTTACGCTTGAACAACGTTGGGAAATATTGAAAACTTATTTCCAAAGATGTAGGCCAAAAAGTGCGTTTTTTTTTTTTTTTTTTAAATAGTTTTAGCCGAAATGAAGCACCCACCGCGACTACGCAAGTTTGTGCAAAAAGTTAATAAGACTGGTATGGTATAGTGGACTGGTATGGATGAGAACGTGGCTGCTGTGGCCGAGATTGTGAGACTCCATTCACGTACATCAACTCGCCATCGATCTCAACAGCTCAACATTTTACACACTAGCCTGAAGAGAATTCCGCACAAGAATCTCGGATTATTCGCTTACAAGGTCCAATTTACTCCCCAATTTGCCCCATCCACAAGAATGGCGATCCTACCTTTTGCAAGAACTAAAGAGGTATATCCGTGCTCAATGTCGCATACAAGATCCTGTCCAGCGTATTGTGTGAACGTCTAAAGCCATTTTGCACCGCACCAAGCGGCAGGTACCAGTGCGGCTTCCAGCCCGGCAATTCGACTATAAACCAAATTTTCACACTTCGACAAATCCTGGAAAAGACCAACGAGTTTCGAATCGATACACACCATCTTTTCATCGATTTCAAAGCCGCATACGACAGCATTCATCGTGAAGAACTGTTTGGTGCGATGGGCGAATTCGGGATCCCGGTAAAACTGATCCAGTTGTGTCGCGCCATGCTAAAAAACACGCGATGCACCGTGCAACTCGGTTCTAGGACTTCGGAACCGTTTGAAACATGCACCGGATTTCGGCAAGGAGATGCGCTATCATGTGACTTCTTCAACCTGGTGCTGGAGCAGATAGTGCGACGGGCAGGCGTCAACAGGGAAGGCACTATCTTCTACAAGTCCGTCCAGCTGCTAGGATACGCGGATGATATTGACATCATCGCGGGTTCTCGCCGTGGCATTGTGGAAACATTCACGGCGATTGAAGAACAGGCTAAACGAGTTGGTCTTAAGGTCAGTGAGGACAAAACGAAATAGATGCTGTCAAGCAAAAACCAATCCGTCGCTCACCACCTGGGACAAAATATAACAATTGAAAGCTACAATTTCGAGGTAGTTAAGGAGTTTGTCTACCTCGGGGCAAACGTAAAATCCACAAATGACACCACCGTGGAGATCCGGCATAGAATCGCCTTTGGCAACCGCTGCTACTCCGGCTTGTCCAAACAACTGGGGTCAAAACTCCTCACTCGAAAGACCAAAGTCATGCTTTACAAAACACTCATACTGCCAGTCTTGCTGTACAGAGCCGAAAGCTGGACTATAAGCAGGACGGCGGAGCTGATTTTGGGTTCTTTCGAAAGAAAAATTCTGCGCCGGATATTTGGTCCATTTTTGCATCGGCAATAAAGGCGGTCATTAAACTGATATTGTTTTCAAAAATGAATCAAAATTGTTGAAGTTATTCGAAATTTACATTGACTCACATGAGATGACGGACTGTACTTGGTGCACTTCCTATTGAATGAGAATGTAAGTAATACAACTGTTAAAGTTATAATATTGAATGAATGAATGAATGAATGTTGGCGTTACAGTCCAGGAAGGACCAAAGCCGATTGAGGGAAGCTCGGCATGGTCCACCCATGTTGTGTGAGATTTCATTTTCCCATAGGTGAAAGGGACCTACAGTTTATTGCTGGTTCCGAACGGCGAGATTCGAGAAGCTTTTCTTGACAATTATACTACAGGGGGTTTTGTCAGTCTCCTCCACTATTCTTGATGTTCGAACTTTCCGAGGGGCCAACATCGACTCGGACCACTATCTTGTTGTAGCCAAGATGCGCTTACGGATACCACGAACGCAACGGAGTAGAGTAAGAATACAAAGTTATGACGTCGGAAAGCTACTTTCGCCAGAAACCGCTCGTGCTTTTACCGATCGCGTCCCCCTTAAGCTCTCCAATACACCTCAATCCTCCACGCTATCAATAGAACAGCAGTGGAGCCATTGCAAACAAGCCCTGAAAAGCTCTGCATCCGAAGTTTTGGGTTTCAAGGCTCCACCACGAAGAAACACCTGGTTTGATGACGAGTGCAGGAGGATCCATACATCGAAGCAGGATGCATATAAGGCCTCGCTGCATAAAAGAACAAGAGCAGCTCGTGAGCTCTACGAGTTAAAAAGAAGGGAGGAGCATAAGCTTCTTAGAAGAAAGAGCACGAGAAGCGCGCGATTAAGGATTTGGAGAGGTGTTACTGCAGGCGTGACGTTCGAAAGTTTTATCCACAGATAAAGCGAACATGCCAAGGTTATAAAGCCAGAACGGAAGCCTGCAGGGATGAGAACGGACACCTATTAGTAGAACCGCAGTCGATGATGAGAATATGGAAAAACCACTTCTGCAGACTGTATAACGGCGATGTTAGTCAATATACCGCTGTCAGACAGAATGATCCATTTCTAATCGACGGAGACCGCAGAGAATTCTGTCCCCCTGACCTCGACGAAGTTAAGATTGCCATATCGAAGCTCAAGTCGAATAAAGCTGCTGGCGCAGATGAACTGTCTGCTGAGCTCTTCAAGGCAGCTGAGGATGACCTGGTTAGGAGCATGCACCAGCTCATCTGTAAGATATGGTCAGAGGAAAGCATGCCCGGAGAATGGAGTCTCAGCATAGTACGACCGGTCCAATGCGCCAACTATAGAGGAATAAGTCTCCTTAACATCGCCTACAAAATCTTCTCTGCCGTTTTGTGTGAACGCCTGAAGCATATTGTAAATAAGCTGATAGGTCCTTATCAGTGCGGATTCAGGCCAGGGAAGTCCACCATCGATCAAATCTTCACACTACGGCAGATCCTGGAAAAAAACAATAAATTTCAAGTCGACACTCACCACCTATTTGTCGACTTCAAAGCTGCATACGACAGCTTAATTAGAGACGAGCTATACCACGCTATGTCTACCTTTGACATACCTGCTAAACTCGTCAGACTATGCAGGATGACTTTAAAGAATGCTCGCTGCTATATCCGAATCGGTGAACACCTTACCAATGGTTTTGATGTCAAAAAAGGATTTAGGCAGGGCGATGCGCTGTCGTGTGATTTCTTCAACATCATATCAGAAATGATTGTGCAAAAATCACTGGCCAATACAAGAGGCACAATCTATTTCAAATCCTCGCAACTCCTTGCATACGCCGACGACATTGACATAATAGGTAGATCACAGCGAGATGTCAATGAGGCGTTTGCGAGATGGAGGCGGCGAAAATTGGTTTGGCGGTAAACGAGGGCAAAACTAAATATATGCTGTCATCAAAAAAGGACGCTCACCACCGACGTCTTGGCTAGAACGTTTGTATTGGCAGATATAAGTTCCACGGTGACTTGGAACAACGATATCAGTTCCCAAATCAAACGCAGAATCACTCTGGCTGTTTCTTTGGGCTCAGGAGGCAACTGAGAAATAGAGCCCTCTCCCGAACTACAAAGTTGACTCTATATAAGACCCTTATCATCCCGGTCCTGTTGTACGGCGCAGAAGCATGGACACTATCAAAAGCGGATGAGGAGGCCCTTGGTCGGTTCGAGAGAAAGATTTTGCGCGTGATTTTTGGGGCCTATAAACGCAGACGGGGGATGGAGGAGAAGATTCAACCACGAACTTTACGGGCTGTACAGCGACATGAGCCTAGTCAGGCGTCTAGGGATTCAACACCTAAGATGGCTGGGCCATGTGGAGCGAATGGACACCACAGCTCCAGCCCGGAGAGTATTTGAATCCAACCCGAGGGAGGAAGAAGCAGAGGACGGCCGCACTTAAGATGGCGCACACAGGTGGAAGGGGACCTCAGCCAACTGGGTGTGCGGCAATGGAAAAGGCTAGCGAAAGATCGTGCTAGATGGAGGGGCATGTTGGTTGAGGCCCAGGTTCATCCCGAACTGTAGCGCCCACTAAGAAGAAGAAGGTTTTGTCAGTACCCCGCTGAGGAGATGCACCGTGAAAAACACGTTCGATGACATGGCTGTTATCGGGATTCGATACCCTGTAATCGGCGTCAGAGGCCAACACACTACCTACTGCGCTCTATTGCTTATGAATATTGCTCATTCAGTCTGAAGGATACTTCTGACTGCTTAGTTTTACATGAAACAAATGTGACAAGAAAAAGGTATTATTTTCAACACTCCCACTTTTTGTTGATATTCAAAATCTTCATTGTTTTAAATGCACCACACCCAAAAACTTGAAATTACTTTGCAACTGAAACAACCTCCATCAGTCCACGCAGGAACTGAGAACGTTCTTTTGGTAGAGCTTTTGTAAGAACGTCTGCGACAATTTCTTTTGTCGAGACATACTGGAGATCAAAGCAACTTTCCTCGAACTTCTCACGAATAAAATCTTACATCGATATGTTTGCTTCTCCTGTGGAACTCGGGGTTCTTTATCAGTCGGATAGCACTTTGGTTGTCCATAAAAAATAAAGTGGTGTCATCAATCTTGTTGGGAATTAATTCTAGAAAAAAAACCGTTGTAACCAAACTAATTCTTTAACTGCCTCAGATGCCGCGATGTACTCTGCTTCTGTCGTGGAAAGCGAGACACATTTCTGCCGTGTACTGTTCCAACTTATTATGTCATCGTTATACTCAAAAACGAAACCTGACGATGATCTTCGTGCCACAACATCACCAACATAATCCGGGTCGCTAAAACCACACAAACGGCCATTCCCACCAAGCTTGTACAGAACCTCATATCTGGTTGTGTCCCTTATATACTTCAGTATACGCTTCACTGCATTCTCATAAATCAGTGTTGGTTTTTCTAGATATCGACTGACGTTCCCGATAGCGTAGCTTATATCTGGCCTTGTGGCAATGGCTCTGGTTTTGATCGCTAGGAACAGAAACCGGATCGCAGTCCTCAAAATGAAATCGTTCCAAAACCTTTCGTGCATACGCAGACTGATGCATACAAATAGAACCATCGCCTCGTTGATCGATCTCAAATCCAGCAACCCACCTGCATCGTTCTTATTTCAAAATGCTTCTGCAGGTGCTCGATTACCAACGTCACAACGGCCATATCGACGCCTACCACAATCCCGTCATCCACATAAATCGCCAAAATTATTGTATTTTCTTTGTGATGACTCATAAAGACTTTGAGCCCGAAGAGCTCGATGAATGATTTTAATGTACGATTCCTACAGCGTGAAGCTTGCTTCAGGCCATAAAGGCTCCTCTGCAGTTTACGAAGTTCAAGATCGCCGTTTTAACATCAAACTGCTTCATATACATCCACTTTTCTGCAACCAGAGCCAAAATTGTCCGTACTGGTGTAAATCGAACTACTGGACTAAATGTTTCCAAATAGTCGACGCCGTATGCTTGAGTGAATCCACGACATACCAACCGTGCTCTGTAGCGTGGTCAAATCACCTACCCATTTATTGTCCACTTACTTTGGAACGTTTGATCTTTGAACCAGCACACAGGTGTGATTTTCCAATATTGAATCGATTTCCTCCTTCATCACATGTAACCACTTGTCACTTTCTGATGAGTTGACTGCCTCCTCGTATGCCTGTGGCTCCTCATTGATTGGCAGCAAGGCCATCGCCATTGAAGCACTCTCCTGACGGTTACGTAAACGCGTTTCCAAAATATTGCTTTCATCAATGTTTTGCAATCTCATCGGACGTCGACGTACATCCTCGGTTATTTTTCGAGCTTGACCACTTTCATTATCGTCTTGTTGAATACTATCACTTGTATGTGCGTCATCTTTCTCGATAATTGTGACGTCACGTACTTCTTCTTTGGTGGCGTTACAGCCCATGAAAGACCAGAGCCAAGCTTCTCTCAATCACCCATGTTGTGTGTGATTTATTTTTCACACAGGTGAAAGGGACCTACAATTTAATGCCGATTCCGAACGGCGTGAGTCGAGAAGCTTTTTCACGGCCAGTTTCCTACGGGAGGTTTTGCCAGTACCCCGCCGATGAGGAACGTCGCGAAATAAACATTCGATGGCGTTGGTGTTATCGGGATCCGAACTCGCTCATCGTGCGCCAGAGTCCAACACACTAACCACAGCGCCACGGAGGGACTTTAGGTCGGTTAATTTGAAATTTTGCTCGGTAAGCCATTCCTTTACTGTTTTGGACGCGTGTTTTGGATCGCCATCGTATGACTTCCTCTTCAGGATATGCGCTCCTATCTACAAAATTGGGAAGAGGACTTTGCAAGATGCGCAAATAATCTTCTTTTCTCCTTATTCCGTCGATTTTTGAAGTGGTCCAACGTGCCACCATTTGAAGCAACCCCATACCATGACTCTCCCTCCACCGTGCTTCACCATTTCCTTAACATGGTGCCTTTGGATGGTCTCCCCAGGACAGCGCCAGCAATATTGTTTACAGTCGTACTGAAACCGTTTGAGATTAGATTGGTCTGACCACGCTCCACGCTTCCAGTCAATTGCTGTTCAATTTCTATGTTTTCTTGCGAACTTCAACCGTGCTTATAGGATTCTTATAGGATTACATACTTTGTTGTCCGTCCGTCTGTCTGCCTGACAACACCCTTTTTCTCGGGAACGCGTGGAGGTATCGAGTTGAAATTAAAACGATATACTCAGATCTACAGTTTCTTGAAGCTGTGAAGAAATCAAACTTCTAACTTCAAATCAAGCAGGCACAATTGATCTGCAAGGGTCGCAGTGCCATATGCTAACGGTAGCACTTACTTATCAGGCCAGCGATCCATGGAGGATCTGCGCTTGAGCTATAGCTGCCTTCCATCCTTGACGGTCCCGGGCACGCTGCTTCCAGTTATCAAGACAAAGATGTCTTACTTGGTCTTGGTCTTCCTCTTCTTCTCGAACCAGGAGGTTCGGAGTCGAAGACCCTCTTAGCTGAAGCGTTGATGTCCATGCGCTCGATGTGGCCGAGCCAGTGTAGTTGACGGATCTTTACCTTCCGGACTACATCCACACCTTTGTACAGCTCGTAGAGTTCGCTATTCTGTCTTCTTCTCCATTCACCTTCCTCACAGATAGGACCAAATATCCGGCGCAGAATTTTTCTTTCGAAAGAACCCAAACTCAGCTCCGCTGTCCTGCTATCGTCCAGCTTTCGGCTCCGTACAGCAAGACTGGCCTAATGAGCGTTTTGTAAAGCATGACTTTGGTCTTTCGAGTGAGGAGTTTTGACCCCAGTTGTTTGGACAAGCCGAAGTAGCAGCGGTTGCCAAGGGCGATTCTAGGCCGGATCTCCACTGTGGTGTCATTTGTGGAATTTACGTTTGCCCCGAGGTAGACAAACTCCTTAACTACCTCGAAATTGTAGCTGTCAATTGTTATATTTTGTCCCAGGTGGTGAGCGACGGATTGGTTTTTGCTTGACAGCATGTATTTCGTTTTGTCTCCATTGATCTTCAGACCAACTCGTTTCGCCTGTTCTCCAATCGCCGTGAATGCTTCCACAATGCCACGGCGGGAACACGCGATGATGTCGATATCATCCGCGTATCATAGCAGCTGGATGGACTTGTAAAAGATAGTGCCTTCCCTGTTGACGCCTGCCCGTGGCACTATCTGCTCCAGCACCAGGTTGAAGAAGTCACATGACAGCGCATCTCCTTGCCGAAATCCGGTGCATGTTTCGAATGGTTCCGAGGTCCTAGAACCGAGTTGCACGGTGCATCGCGTGTTTTTAGCGTGGCGCGACACAACTGGATCAGTTTTACCGGGATCCCGAATTCGGCCATCGCCCCAAACAGTGCTTCACGATGAATGCTGTCGTATGCGGCTTTGAAATCGATTAAAAGATGGTGTGTATCGATTCGAAACTCGTTGGTCTTTTCCAGGATTTGTCGAAGTGTGAAAATTGGGTCTATAGTCGATTTGCCGGGCCGGAAGCCACACTGGTAGCTGCCGATTAGTGCGGTGCAAATGGTTTTAGACGTTCACACAATACGCTGGACAGGATCTTCTATGCGACATTGAGCACGGATATACCTCTTTAGTTCTTGCAAGAGGTAGGATCGCCTTTTTTGTGGATGGGGCATATAGAGCTGGTATTCCAAATTCTGCAGATGATCTGGTGCATGCTCCCTACCAGAACATCGCCTTGAAGAGCTCTGATGGCAAGCCATCTGAGCCTGCGTCCTTGTTGTTCTTCAGCTTCTTAATAGCTGTGCCGACTTCTTCGATGCTGGGTGGGAGGACTACTTCACAAAATATAACAATTGACAGCTACAATTTCGAGGTAGTTAAGGAGTTTGTCTACCTCGGGGCAAACGTAGATTCCACAAATGACACCACAGTGGAGATCCGGCATAGAATCGCCCTTGGCAACCGATGCTACTTCGGCTTGTCCAAGCAACTGGGGTCAAAACTCCTTACTCGAAAGACCAAAGTCATGCTTTACGCTCATTCTGCCAGTCTTGCTGTACGCAGCCGAAAGCTGAACGATAGCAGGACAGCGGAGCTGATTTTGGGTTCTTTCGAAAGAAAAATTCTGCGCCGGATATTTGGTCCTGCCTGTGAGGAAGGTGAATGGAGAAGAAGACACAACCACGAACTCTACAAGGATGTGGATGTAGTCTGAAAAGCAAAGATCCGTCGACAACACTGCCTCGGCCACATCGAGCGCAAGGACATCAACTCTCCAACTAAGAGGGTCTACGACTCCTGGTTCGAGAAGAAGAGGAAGACCGAACCTCCGGTATAAAGACCAAGTAATCGCGGATGTAAGACATCTTGGTCTTAATAACTGGAAGCAGCGTGCCCGGGACCGTCAAGGATGGAAGGCAGTTATAGCTCAGGCTCAGATCCTCCATGGCATGTGTGGGGCTACTTGGAAAAAAACAGCTCCATAAACACCGAATATGGTCAAAAAGGACTCTTAAACAGGCACTCCAAACAGAATGGGAGCGTGTACCCAAATAATTTACAGAAAACCTACCACGTTGACTAGGTACAAAGTTTTCTTAAATCTTATGGAGGACCTCATTAAAATAATAAAGTCGAAACTTGCCGTACGATGAATTTTGTCCTTTGAGTGAAAAGGGCAAGTTATAAGAAAATGAAAATAAATTTCATTTTCTAATACCTGATTCTTATACCTATTCTAGTTCTTTTTTGAGTGAACTATATAGGTACCGAAGAACCGTATTTACATACTACATACATACATATGTATGTTGTGGGTCGTACGATTAATTATGTCGGCCGGTTATGTATGTATACCTATAGCAACATGTTTTCAAAACTTCTTGCTTCACATCTGTACAATAGACGAACGATTGCTCATCACTGTAGTGTGAACATTTGAACAACTACATACATAAGTTCGACAAAGGAAAGAGAGAAAAACAAAAACAAAATAACAAAGCAAGGTTCTCGAAACAGCTTACCTGAGCGCGACAGCTGATAATCCGCTGGTAAAAAGTGTCGACTGCAAACACTTCCACTCTTCGGTAAATTCGAACGTCCGATTGCCGCAATCCATTTCTCTCTCATTTCAATATCCCGTGGCACCGTATGAAATTTCCTGCCACGATTATTACAATCTGATCGCGATTTACACCCACGAACAATACAGAAACCCATCACGAATATATCAGCCGTGCATCCGAACAGTACGCAAACACTAACACCAAATTAAAAATACGAATTAAAATCCACCCCTAACCAACAGCGAAACAAGCTGATTCAATCTCACGAGGCAATAAGCGAAAAGCCAACGTTCCTTTTACTAATGACGTTCTGAAACACAACAAAAAAAAAAAATAAATAAATGTATCCACACTGGGAGAGTTGCACGAGTATATCGAAAACGTGGTTCGCACACAACAGAGGCGAATGTCTATCTGAGTATCTGTGCTGCTGTTGTGCTTCTTCTGCGCTCGTATTCGTCGCTGTGCTGACACCGCTGACTGCTGACAAGTTGAAAACTCTCCAAAAAACCTCATTTGTATTCAGCAGGCTGGTAGATGTACGTATGTGTGTAGCAGCTGCCAGGCGAAAACTGTACAGCTGCCTTGCCCATACAATAACCAGTTTCGAATGGCTTGTGCCAAATAAGAAAACTCGATTCTGTCACGCGCATTTCATCCCATAAATAAATCCACGTCTCATAGATGGTGTAGAGTTTCCACTAACCGATAATTGTTGCCACATGGGCTAATTATACCGCACCAATTCAGCCTGCTGACTGTTTGTATTCATGTGAATTTGAGCGATAACAGATCGTACATACTAAACGTGTACATGTACACCTTTTATGTACAATGGGCACGTAGTGTCGACCCTGATGATTGATGAGGGTGAGGCATTGGCTTTTAATTTAAGACTGTGCGTTAAGCCCCGGCGAAAATAGGGGCGTCAACTTTATAAGTAAGCCTTTAAGTATGTATGTATGTATCTGCACTATTCTATTTTCGACAGCAGTAGGGCATTGATGTGGAAAACAAAGAAACAACATAGTTTCTCACAATGCCGAGCAGGGTATCGATGGCCCTTCGCAGCTCGTATAATATTTTATGCTGCCATAAAGGTCTGCAGATAGATAGATATTATACTTGTGCAGTGTACACAGATACGATGCCAGTCATTCTTCATCATCATATCCATCTAAAAACGAACACAAATAAAGGACAGGAAAAAATAAAACCACCGAGAAAGTACTGAATCACAAAACCAGCCTCTCGACTGCTGGATCGATATTTGGTCTTTCTCTTCGTCTTCGGTTCAGGGAGCTGTGGCGGCTGCTGTTGCTTGAACCATTCACCACTGCCAATGGTTAGTGCTTGTGCTGGGTTAATGCTGCAGTATACACAGCCAAGCCAAACGAACGAACGACAAAGGTATAGATAGACATAGCAGGAGTGAAATGTACGATAAACAGCACCCATTTTTGGATATGGAAGTCAATTTTGGCCTGGCATTTATACATTTCAGGTTATACGGGTGTGCGAGTTGAGAGCATGCCAGACCGAATTGGTATGAGGCGTACATTATTACATACAAGTTACGGCTCAACGAGCACACGCAAGGTTGATGCTTTTGGCAAAAGTTTTATGTGCAATGAATTACAAACTTTTAAGGAGCCAGTCATTTCAATTATGGCATAAAACCTTCTATATACGATAAGAATAACGAGTATTATTGTAGGTATACAAACATGGATTACATCTATGCGATAACGATCTCGGTGACCAAAAAATATCTTGTCATGCCTATATGTATGTGAAATAATAATTAAAATTCGTTAGTAATCTTCTATAAACAGAAAGGCGCCACTAAAACGAGGGTAAAATCTGATAACATCCAGATCCAATTGTTATACCTAAAATCTATATATATATCCACACAATGTCGACTACCTATTTCATCCCTCGTTTTCAGTTTTATATAATACAGGTTTGGGCTCCAGGGATTATGTTACTACCCTCATAATGCCGGCTAACATGAAACAAGATGAATAGGAATAGAGGATACTGGGATAATGGGCGAAAAGTTTTTTTATTTTTTTTTTTCTTGAGGTTATTGCAAAAGTACCTTATACAAGCATACACACAGACTTGGATACGTATGTATCTATAACATCGTACAGGTACATACTTACAACTACTACTATAATAATCAAAGATGCTGCTTGGTACGTTGCTTTTCGTAATGGACATCCGGTCGTAGCCAGAAGGTACTTTATCTTTGATTGGATCTATAAATTTTGGCGAGGAGGTTTTGTGTACCACCCTTAGTGTAGAACGAAAGGTGTTTATCATTCCACACTCTTTTACATAAAAAATTTGTATTAAAAGGGGCTGTAGGCGCACACAGTCCCTTTTTTAATAACAATAAGGCATATTTTGCAGACCTTTCTTGTTCAAATAACCAGCTTTAAAGGCGGTTTTCTCTATGGTTATACATACATACATATATGCAATTTTTACTATTAATGGTTTTGTGATTTAAGTTTACGACTAGATGTGTTTATCCTTCATGGTACATCATTCATTACTTAGCTTCTGTAACCCTTGAGTTTTTACTGCCTTTATAGATAGTAGCTCTGAAAGGTCAGTAAGCACTATATCAGGCTACAATAGAGTATGAAGAAATTTCCGGGATTTCGGATTGTGCACGTTGTATATAAAAAAATGAAGTAACATGCAAGTAGAGTCGGTCTCTTACTTATTTACTTTGATGGCGGGGTGAACCAGGGCCTCAACCAACAAGCCTCTCCAGCCGACCCATCTTTAGCCAGCCGCTTCTAGTGCCGCACACCCAGTTGGCTGAGGTCCCCTTCCACCTGTGTGCGCCATCTTAAGTGCGGCCGTCCTCTGCTTCTTCGTCCCTCTGGGTTGGATTCAAAGACTCTCCGGGCTGGAGCTGTGGCGTCCATTCGCTCTACATGGCCCAGACATCTTAGGCGTTGAAACCGTAGACGCCTGACTAGGCTCATGTTGCTGTACAGCCCGTAAAGTTCGTGGTTGAATTTTCTCCTTCATCCCCTGTCGGCGTTTATAGGGACAAAAATCACGCGCAAAATCTTTCTCTCGAACCGACCAAGGGCCTCCTCATCCACTTTTGATAGTGTCCATGCTTCTGCGCCATACAACAGGACCGGAATGATTAGGGTCTCATATAGAGTCAACTTTGTCGTTCGGGAGAGGGCTCTATTACTCTATTACCATTGGCAAGAGTGATTCTGCGTTTGATTTCGGAACTGATGTCGTTGTTCCAGGTCACTGCGTAGCCAAGGTAGACGAAGTCCTTAACTACCTCGAACTTATATCTGCCTATACAAACGTTCTGGCCAAGACGTCGGTGGTGAGCGTCCTTTTTTGATGACAGCATATATTTAGTTTTGCCCTCGTTTACCGCCAAACCAATTTTCGCCGCCTCCATCTCAATACTCGCAAACGCCTTATTGACATCTCGCTGCGATCTACCTATTATGTCAAAATCGTCGGCGTATGCAAGGAGTTGCGAGGATTTGAAATAGATTGTGCCTCTTGTATTGGCCTGGGATTTTTGCACAATCATTTCCAATATGATGTTGAAGAAATCACACGACAGCGCATCGCCCTGCCTAAATCCTTTTTTGACATCAAAACTATCGGTAAGGTGTTCACCGATTCGGATGGAGCAGCGAGCATTCTCCAAAATGATCCTGCATAGTCTGACGAGTTTAGCAGGTATGTCAAAGGTAGACATAGCGTTGTATAGCTCGTCTCTAATTACGCTGTCGTACGCGGCTTTGAAGTCGACAAACAGGTGGTGTGTGTCGACTTGAAATTCATTGTTTTTTTCCAGGATCTGCCGTAGTGTGCAGATTTGGTCGATGGTGGACTTCCCTGGCCTGAATCCGCACTGATAAGGACCTATCAGCTTATTTACAAAAGGCTTCAGGCGTTCACACAAAACGGCAGAGAAGATATTGTAGGCGATGTTAAGGAGACTTATTCCTCTATAGTTGGCGTAATCAGAGGGGTCTCCCTTCTTGTGGATCGGGCATACGATGCTGAGACTCCATTCCTCGGGCACGATTTCCTCTAACCATATCTTACGGATGAGCGGGTGCATGCTCCCAACCAGGTCATCCCCAGCTGCCTTGAAGAGCTCAGCAGACAGTCCGTCTGCGCCAGCAGCTTTATTCGACTTGAGCTTCGATATGGCAATCTTAACTTCGTCGAGGTCAGGAGGACAGAATTCTCTGCGGTCTCCGTCGATTAGAAATGGATCATTCTGCCTGACAGCGGTATATTGACTAACATCGCCGTTATACCGTCTGCAGAAGTGGTTTTTCCACTGCGGTTCTACTACTAGGTGTCCGTTCTCATCCCTGCAGGCTTCCGTTCTGGCCTTATAACCTTGGCATGTTCGCTTTATCTGTTGATAAAACTTTCGAACGTCACGCCTGCAGTAACACCTCTCCAAATCCTCAATCGCGCGCTTCTAGTGCTCTTTCTTCTTTCTTCTAAGAAGCTTATGCTCCTCCCTTCTTTTTAACTCGTAGAGCTCACGAGCTGCTCTTGTTCTTTTATGCAGCGAGGCCTTATATGCATCCTGCTTCGCTGTATGATCCTCCTGCACTCGTCATCGATCCAGGTGTTTCTTCGTGGTGGAGCCTTGAAACCCAAAACTTCGGATGCAGAGCTTTTCAGGGCTTGTTTGCAAAGGCTCTACTGCTGTTCTATTGATAGTGTGGAGAATTCAGGTGTATTGGAGAGCTTAAGGGAGACGCGATCGGTAAAAGCACGAGCGGTTTCTGGCGATAGTACCTTTCCGACGTCATAACTTTGTATTCTTACTCCACTCCGTTGCGCTCGTGATATCCGTAAGCGCATCTTGGCTACAACAAGATAGTGGTCCGAGTCGATGTTGGCCCCTCGGAAAGTTCGAACATCAAGAATAGTGGAGGAGTGTCTGACGTCGATCGCGCGTACTGGCTAGAAGGAGATTTCGCCCGTAGCAAGATCAATCAGCGAGTGTCCGTTATCGGATGTGGTGTCGTGTAGGCCATGTTTGCCGATGACTCGTTCAAGGATGGTTTCTATATCCAGCTTAGCATTGAAGTCTCCTAGTACAATTTTGATGTCATAGCTGGTAGAACTCATCTTTGGCGGAGTCATCCTTGTCTTCCGTGGGGACGTGGACGCAGATCAGGCTGATGTTAAACAATTTTGCCTTGATACGGATTGTTATGAGGCGTTCGCTCACATGGCGAAAGCTTTGGACTTTTTGCCTTAGTCCACCTCAAATAACAAATCCGCATCCGAAAAAATCGTTGCCCTCTCTCCCTATAGCAGTCACCGTAGTAAATATCGCCGTTTTTCATACGCTTTATACCCGGTCCATTCCATCGCATTTGCTGCATAGAGGTCTAGGGCGTCAGCAAGTTGTTCGGCTGCACGTGGCCTGTTTAGGGACCTAACATTTGTTAGGGATGTGCGGCCTGTTTAAATTCGGGTGCTCACATTTCGAGGTTGACAAATAAGTAAATAAGACAAATGAGGTTGAAAGATAGGCAAGTCACCTACTGTGAAAATTCGTGCAAACAAACTGCTAAAACCTGTCCTATGTCATACGAACTAATGACACGTATCTACATCCGCCATCTCTGTGTCTGGCTGAGAACTTTACATCTTACCTTCGTAGCAAGGATTACTTTGATTGCCCACTTCAAAGTGTAAACATTTTCCTTTTAACCCTCATATGAAGAGAGGAAAGCCCGATGAACATGGGCAGCCTTATTAGAATTCAGCTTCGATATTCCTATCTTTACCTCGTTTATTTTGGGTGGACGGCTGAATTTTTTTTCGTCTTCGTCCAATGTGAATAGTTCGTTCTGCTTGACATCGGTATTTTGACTATCTTCGCCGGTATTTTAATGTAGGCCTTCGATCGCTTTTTTTTTTTAAAGTTTGCGCAAATTCAAGAGTTTCTTCATCTTCTTTGGTGGCGTTACAGCCCATGAAGGACCAGAGCCAAGCTTATTTAAAAGTTATAATCTTTATCACATAACCTGCGCGAAGTGCAGTGGTTTGGGTCTTAGATTTTCGTTCACTATTCTCCAGGGGTGAGTAATGAAGGGGGGAGGGAGCGAGCAAACAGAGCAAAAAAGTTGACCGCATTTAACATGGCAAACGCCAGCTTCAATCTCTGTCCCAATGAACCAATCTGTGCAGCGACCCAAGCCCTTGTTCCTGGGGAAATAGGAACCTGGCCCTCCAGGTTTGTGTTTGTGCTTAGGGGTACCATCCCTATCACGTAAAAACCTACTTGTTCCGAAACGACCACAAGCCACCAATATGTGAGGTATGTGAGGCCCCTTAAGGGATCGGGTGCAGGTTATCAATTGGAGCAAACCCTCAGTTGCTATAAAGCAGATATAACCGATGAAAAACTGCGACATCTAATACGGGAACTGCTACAAGAAGAGCAAACAGCGCCTCATAACAATCCGCATCAAAGCTAAACTTGGAAACATTAGCTTAATATGCGCTCACGCCTCAACGGAAGAAAAGGACGATCGACTCAAAGAAGAATTTTACGATTTCCTAGACAGAACATATGCCCAATGCCCCAGCTACGACACAAAAATAGTTCTAGGAGATTTTAATGCAAAACTGGGCAAAGAGGACATATTGGAGTCGACCATAGGAAAGCATAGCCTCCATAACACCACATCCGACAAAGGAGTTAAGGTAATCGATTTCCTAGCGGGGCGTAATCTCCTTGTAGCAAGCACACGATTCCCCCATCTCAACATCCACAAGGGTACCTGGCGGTCTTTTGATCAATCGACCACCAACCAGATTGATCACATTGCGATCGACGCCAGACACTCCTCCTGTATTATCGACGTACATACGAACCTTCCGAGCGGCCAACATCGACTCGGACCACTACCTTGTTCTAGCCAAGGTACGAATGAGGATATCAAGAATGCTTAGGAGTCGAGTAGGACTACGTAAGTTTGACGTCGGAAAGCTACAATCGCAAGATTACCAGAATCTTTGCCGACCGTGTCTCCTCCAAGCTCTCTCAAAATCCGCCCACAGCAGCGCAAGCAATAGAGCAGGAATGGGCGCATTGCCAGAGCGCCGTCAGAGACGCTGCCTCAGAGGTGCTGGGTTTCAAACCGCCACCACCTAGAAAAACCTGGTTCGATGAACAATGCGAACAAGCCCATGTAGCAAAACAAGAGGCATATAAAGCCATGCTGCAACGACGGACGAGAGCTGCCCGCGAAATCTATGAGCAGAAGAGAAGAGAGGAACACACGCTTTTCAGAAGAAAGAGAGAGCACGGAAAGCGTGAGATCGAGGAGATGGAGAAATGCTTCTGCAGGAATGACGCCCGTAAGTTTTACAATAAGGTAAAACGAACATGCCATGGCTACAAAGCCAGAACGGCGGCCTACAGGGGTGAAAATGGAGAACTGGTAGTAGAATCACAGTCGATGCTGAGGATTTAGAAGGACCACTTCTGCAGACTGTATAATGGCGATGACAGACAAGATACCGCTGTCAGGCAGAACGATCCGATCGTAATGGACGACGATGTAAGAGAGTTCCGTCCACCCGACCTAGACAAAGTCAGAATAGCGATATCGAGACTTAAGTCCAATAAAGCCGCGGGCGCAGACGGCCTGTCTGCTGAGCTTCTTAAGGCGGCTGGAGATGAGATGGTAAGGTGCAAGCACCATCTTATTTGCAAGGTATGGTCGGACGAAAACATGCCCGACGAATGGAATCTCAGCATCGTTCGCCCGGTCCATAAGAAAGGAGACCCCTATAACTGTGCCAACTATAGGGGAATAAGTCTCTTTAACATCGCATATAAGACCTTCTCTGCCGTATTGTGTGAACGCCTGAAACCGTTTTTGGATAAGCTGATCGGCTCTTATCAGTGTGGTTTCAGGTCAGGTAAATCCACAATAGACCAAATATACTCATCACCTCTTTGTCGATTTCAAGGCTGCATATGATAGTGTGTATAGAGATGAGCTATACAAAGCCATGTCTAGTTTTAACACCCCTGCCAAATTCGTCCGACTGTGCAGGATAACAATGGAGAATTCTCGCTGCTCCATTAAGGTCGGTAATGAGCAAACCGAGACCTTTGATGTTAAAAAAGGATTTAAGCAAGGTGACGCGCTGTCATGCAACTTTTTCAACATCGTGCTTGGAAAGATCGTGCAACAGTCACTGGCCAACACAAGAGGTACGATTTATTTCAAGTCTACGCAATTGCTCGCGTACGCCGAAGACATTAACGTGATTGGACGGATACAGCAAGACGTCAATGAGGCATTTCCAAGCATTGAGGTAGAAGCGGCTAAGATGGGTCTCAAGGTTAATGAGGGTAAAACCAAATATATGCTTTCATCTAAAAGAGACGGACAACACCGACGTATCAGCTAGAACTTCTACCTTGGCTCACTGATGACCGGCGACAACAGCACCAGCGATGAGATAGAACGCAGAATCACTCTTGCCAACCGCTGTTTCTTTGGGCTCAAGAGGCAATTGAAAAGTAGAGCCCTCTCTCGGAAAACCATGGTGACACTATATAAGACCTTGATCATCCCAGTCCTCCTTTACGACGCAGAGGCTTGGACCTTAACAAAAACGGATGAAGATGCATTTGGTCGTTTCGAGAGGAAAATTCTGCGCACTATCGACGGTCCCGTTTGTTCAAACGGTGTATGGAGGAGAAGATATAACGAAGAACTGTACGGGTTGTACAGCGACATCGGCCTGGAACGACGTCTACGGATACAGCATCTAAGATGGCTAGGCCATGTAGAGCGCATGGAAAATACAGCTCCGACCCGAAGAGTCGAATCAACCCCGGAAGGAAGGCGCAGCAGAGGACGGCCGCATCAACGGGGGCACACGCAGGTGGAAGGGGACGTTAACCAACTAGGTGTGCGGCGCTGGGAACAGCTGGCTAAAGACCGTACCAGCTGGATACGCTTGTTGGTTGAGGCCCAGGTTCACCACGGACTGTAGCGCCACCTAAGTAAGTATATAAGTGTAGTTCTCAGTAACTGTTCCATGCACTTATGGTGTTATATTACAATTGCCCATACAGAGTATGAATGACCAGATACTGTGAGTGCTATGCCTTCATCAGTATGTTTGGGATGTTTACCATGGCCACCCCAAATATTTCTGATAGTTCAAGATGAATTATTCCATATTTATACAAAGATGTTGCTTATACTTCCGAGTATCAGCAAGGTCTTCGAGAAGGTAATCCATAGAGCCCCGTCTAAATGGGCTGAGGGCAAAAATATCATTCCGGATAACTAATTCGGTTTCAGGGCGGGGCATGATACTATACATGCCGCGTTGAAACTCGCTTCGAATGTCCAATGGAATAAATGCAAGAACCAATGCACGGGTGCCTGCCTGGTTGACTTGGAAAAAGCCTTCGACACCGTATGGTTAGAAGAACTCTACTACAAGCTCCAACAGTTGGGCATAAGTAAACCATTGCTATATATGATCTGTCACATGATGACGGGTAGGAAGTTCGTTGCGGAAATTGCCAACGTGACTTCTACTCAAACATTCGAAATTAAAAATGGTCTGCAACAGGGCACAGTAAATTCGCCGATCCTTTTCAGCATTTACATCAGCGATCTGATAGCTTCTCTTCGTCAATCGATAGCGTACGTAGACGACCTAATAGCGTACATATCAGCTCCAATGATCGACGTCATTGTTACCTTACTCCAGCGTGACTTCCACAAGATCCAGCAGTAGTGTGATGACTGGAAGTTGAAAATCAACTTTCAGAAATCAGAGACTATTTTATTCAGAACGCCTCTGTCTATGGCCTCTAGGGATACTAGATAACACTGGCGAAGGTTCTCAAACCTTCGACCGGACGGGCGTCCACTGGTAAATAGAAGTGTAGTCAGATACCTTGGAATCTGGCTGGATCAGTATCTATATTTTGATAAAAGTGTGGATGCGGCTCTGGCGAGGGCCCGGTGCGCTTTCGCTCTGACAAGATGGCTGTTTCATAGCAGTCAGCTTGACTCCAGCGTGAAGGTAACCTGCTACATGGCCCTAATCAGGCCCATGATTTCCTCTGGATGTCCCGTCTGGCTTAATGTAAGTGCCAGCTTGATGGTGTTTGAGAGACAATGTCTAAGGACTTGTCTCTGATTGCACAGAACACCAGACTCCGAGTACACGGAATTCTATCCCAACGAGGTCCTATACAATAGGACAAGGATTTTATGGATAGACAATTTTCTGTAATTGCTGCGAGGGCATTGAAGCACTTGAGAAGAAATGCAACCTTCAAAATCTTACAAGGATTCAGAGGGCTCGCTGTCTGTTGGTGACCGGATCTATGGAATCCACACCAACGGCGGCCCTTGAAGCGATGCTGAACCTTCCAACCCCTAGACATGTACTGTGAAAGCATTGCAGCCAGGGCTGCGCTAAGGATGCAAGAATCCTGTCTTTGGAAAAGATGTTCAAGATGAATGGGCCAGTGGTATGGTAACCACGGAAGAGGAACTGGCAATCTATACCGACGGATACAAAACGGATACCGCTACAGGAGCCGAAGTCTACTTCGAACCTCAGGAAGCATGTCAGTCCTATAGACTTGATGATGGCTGTAGCGTCTTCCAGGCTGAGATCTTCGCAATCAAAAAAGGTGCGGATCTGATTCTTAGGGAGAATTTCTCAGGTAAGAGAATCAAAATCCATGTTGACAGTCAGGCAGCCATTAAGGCTCTGCAAGCAACATGGATAAGATCCAAACTCGGTAAAACCCTGTAAAGAGAAATTAGAAGAAATATCGGATGTCAATGAGGTAACCATCTGCTGGGTACCAGGGCATGTGAATATTTCCGGAAATGAGAAGGCGGACAAACTAGCCAGACTGGGATCAGGTGCAGATACTTCTTACTTACTTACTTACTTATCAGGCCAGCGATCCATGGAGGATCTGAGCCTGAGCTATAGCTGCCTTTTACCCTTGACGGTCCCGGGCACGCTGCTTCCAGTTGTCAAGACCAAGATGTCTTACATCCGCGATTACTTGGTCTTTATACCGGAGGTTTGGTCTTCCTCTTCTTCTCGAATCAGGAGGCTCGGAGTCGAAGACCCTCTTAGCTGGAGCGTTGATGTCCATGCGCTCGATGTGGCCGAGCCAGTGTAGTCGACGGATCCTTGCCTTCCGGACTACATCCACATCTTGGTACAGCTCGTAGAGTTCGCTTCTTCTTCTGTCTTCTTCTCCATTCACCTTCCTCACAGACAGGACCAAATATCCGGCGCAGAATTTTTCTTTCGAAAGAACCCAAAATCAGCTCCGCTGTCCTGCTTATCGTCCAGCTTTCGGCTCCGTACAGCAAGACTGGCAGAATGAGCGTTTTGTAAAGCATGCCTTTGGTGTTTCGAGTGAGGAGTTTTGACCCCAGTTGTTTGGACAAGCCGAAGTAGCAGCGGTTGCCAAGGGCGATTCTATGCTGGATCTCCACTGTGGTGTCATTTGTGGAATTTACGTTTGCTCCGAGGTAGACAAACTCCTTAACTACCTCGAAATTGTAGCTGTCGATTGTTATATATTTCCCAGGTGGTGAGCAACGGATTGGTGTTTGCTTGACAGCATGTACTTCGTCTTGTCCTCATTGACCTTAAGACCAACTCGTTTCGCCTGTTCTTCAATCGCCGTGAATGCTTCCACAGTGCCACGGCGAGAACACGCGATGATGTCGATATCATCCGCGTATCCTAGCAGCTGGATGGACTTGTAAAAGATAGTGCCTTCCCTGTTGGCGCCTGCCCGTCGCACTATCTGCTCCAGCAACAGGTTGAAGAAGTCACATGACAGCGCATCTCCTTGCCGAAATCCGGTGCATGTTTGGAATGGTTCCGAGGTCCTAGAACCGAGTTGCACGGTGCATCGCGTGTTTTTTAGCGTGGCGCGACACAACTGGATCAGTTTTACCCGGATCCCGAATTCGGCCATCGCACCAAACAGTTCTTCACGATGAATGCTGTCGTATGCGGCTTTGAAATCGATGAAAAGATGGTGGGTATCGATTCGAAACTCGTTGGTCTTTTCCAGGACTTGTCGAAGTGTGAAAATTTGGTCTATAGTCGATTTGCCGGGCCAAAAGCCGCACTGGTAGCTGCCGATTAGTGCGGTGCAAAATGGTTTTAGAAGTTCACACAATACGCTGGACAGGATCTTGTATGCGACATTGAGCAGCGATATACCTCTATAGTTCTTGCAAGAGGTAGGATCGCCTTTTTTGTGGATGGGGCATATAGAGCTGATATTCCAGTCGTCGGGCATGCTTTCATCTTCCCAAATTCTGCAGATGATCTGGTGCATGCTCCCTACCAGAACATCGTCGCCAGCCTTGAAGAGCTCTGATGGCAAGCCATCTGAGCCTGCGGCCTTGTTGGTCTTCAGCTTCTGAATTGCTGTGCCGACTTCTTCGATGCTGGGTGGGAGGACTACTTCAGCGGCTGGAGTTGGGATTTCCTCGGTCCCCACCACTCTCTCTTGGTCATGCTCGTTAAGATACTTAAGGTGCAGATACTTTGCAGATCACAACTGAGCCTAGAACGCCACTCAGCACATTATTTAGAGAGATAGGGGTAGAACTACTAGGAAAGGCCAACAAGCGATGGTGTCAATTAGACACACGCGCTACGGCAAGGCTAACATGGCCTGTCTATAACAAAAAAAAAGGACGGAAAGTCTGCTAAATCTTGGTAGAGGGAATATACGACTGGTAGTCGGCGCCCTCACTGGGCACTGCATGATGTCATATCATGCAGCTAGACTAGGCCAGCCCTACAACGATTTCTGCAGAAGCTGTAGGGACGAAGAGGAAATAGAATCCATTCCTCACCTACTGTGTGAATGCCCTGCAGTGGCCCGAAAAAGAGTTACGTTCCACGGGAACTACTTCTTCTCGGGTTTAGGGGAGGTAAGATACATTAAGCTGAACAAACTGCTAAGATTCTTAATTGAATTTGGGTTGTTCAGCTCAGCGGGCAGCTAACAGGTTCCCCTCGGGTTAGTTTTTCAAAATGCGCACAATGGACTCCTCGTAGTCTAAGTGAGCCTTGACTTCATGTCAATAGGGCACCCAACTAGCCTAATTTGGTACAGAATAAAAGAGTTCTCAGTTCGATTCATAAACAAGGGCAGATATGAAATTTATTTCGTGTAAAATGGAAAGATATGACAAAACAAAAGAGAAAGACATGTTAGCTGTTTACATTAGAAGATATCTTACAATAATACTTAAGTAGGGGTTATTCAACCATTCCTAGCTTTGATTGCGCCCCGAGAACACAACAAGACAGCTTGGAACTTAGTATGAAACATGTATTTATGGCAAATGCCTTAATTGTTGGGAAATAGCATATAATGTGTATTTTGATAACCAATATTCATCCAACAGCAGCGGGGATAGCTGGCTGTAGGTGCTTACGCGATGGAATGCAGTTATTGTTCATCCTTGTCTTTGGCGCCGTGCTTAAGGATTCGTGTGAATTCGATGTAGTCGAAGAGACCGTTCTTGATTGGTGCTTCTCTGTACATTTCATCAACCTAGAAATACAGTTGGACATTAATACATCATCACTTTAGAAAATTTACAACAAGCTTACATCTTCATCAGAGAATCGATCGCCCATAGTGGTGAGCAACTCCCGAAGGCGGTCTTCTGGCAGTACACCAGTATTGTCCTCGTCGAAACAACCGAATGCATTTTTGATAACATCCTCGGGGTCAGTGCCTTGTAAGCGTTCACCGAATAGGGTCAAGAACATCGTGAAATTGATTGGGCCAGGCGCTTCATTCATCATTGCCTCCAGATAGTCGTCAGTGGGGTTCTTTCCAAGGGAGGCAAGCATGTCGTGTAGGTCTTCCTTCTCGACAAAGCCATCGCGATTCTGATCGATCATGTTGAATGCTTCTTTGAATTCAGCAATCTGCGCTTGATCAAACATGGCGAACACATTTGATGTGGCGCGCTGAGCGCGTTTTTTAGTGGTGGCTCGACGACCGGCAGTTTTACGGGAAGACATTTTGCTGGAAAAAGATTCCAAAGGAAAGGGAGAGCTCAGTACGATATCTACGCTATCATGAATTCCCTATTCGTTAGACGATTAAGGTACAACTTTACTCAGACCAATCCCTTAATGCTACAGCGCGCAAGATTGAAAATGGTCGGACAACCGCTAAAGCCTCCTCCAATTTGGTAACTTTTACTCAGAAGCGTTCATAAAAAAATTGTTTAAAGAAAAAAACGACTATATTTGAAATATAACCGTCATTGTCAAAGCCTGACTTAAAAAGATTCTAATGGCTTAAGCCAGCCTAAGGAAACAGCTACCTCTCTCTGCCTCTTCATTTATCTTAATCAGAGAGTTACGACCTTGCCGTGGTACAGAATGACTCTCGAGAAACCGTCTCTAGAGGAACCCGAAGCCAAGAAGCAATTACTGACCCTTCCTCACCTCTTTTTTCCGTCGTACCCATCACTCCCTCCTAACTCCAAGGTGGAACAGCATACGCCGATGGATGCATGGCTAAGAGGGTGCTTAGCTATTTGATGCGAACTTCGGATATCGGGCGACCTCCGATTTCATTAAAGCCTTCCTGCAGTGCCTCGGGTTCCGCTGTAGGTGACCGTACCTTCCCGTGTTCTCGTGGAAGCAAAATTTCTACTAAGAATACCTTTGAAGAGAATGATGACTCTCAAATGTCATCGCCTGCTACGGCTTGTGAGTCCTCAGCGGCTCAACAAATAGGAGCGATGTCGGTATCTTTTGCCGACATTGCAGCCGGACGGCAAGGATGTGTCTTTACTCCCCGATTCCGACACCACACTCGGTGGGGATTCTGTGAGTATGCTCTCAGGTGAACTCCCAGGTGTGATAGGAAACGAAACCACCAACCCTGTAGAGAACAAGTCTCTACCATCTGGTGGTTTCTTCAAACTAAAGTCGTCCAAGCAGCGACGCTTTAAAGCTGCAATCAAGCAGGGCAAAACTAGATATGAGGCTCTTCTTCTCCTTCTTATCGGGCGCTTTAGTTCGGGGTGAACCTGGGCCTCAACCAACATGCCCCTCAAACTAGCACGATCTTTTCCTAGCCTTTTCCATTGCCACACACCCAGTTGGCTGAGGTCCCCTTCCGCCTGTGTGCGCCATCTTAAGTGCGGCCGTCCTCTGTTTCTTCGACCCTCGGGGTTGGATTCAAAGACTCTCCGGGCTGGAGCTGTGGTGTCCATTTGCTCTACATAGCCTAGCCATCTTAGGCGGTGAATTCGTAGACGCCTGACTAGATGTATGTCGATGTAGAGCCCGTAAAGCTCGTGGTTGAATCTTTTGCTCCATCCCCCGTCTGCGTTTATAGGACCGAAAATCACTTCTGCGCCGTACAGCAGGACCGGGATGATAAGGGTCTTATGTATGTAGTCAACTTTGTCGTTCGGGAGAGGGCTCTATTACTCAATTGCTCCTGAGCCCAAAGAAACAGCGAATTGCAAGAGTGATTCTGCGTTTGATTTCGGAACTGATGTTGTTGTTCCAAGTCACTGCGGAGCCAAGGTAGACGAAATCACCCACGTCGTCGGTGATGAGTGCCCTTTTTTGACGCCAGCATATATTTAGTTTTCGCCGCCCCCGCCTGAATACTCGTAAACAACTCATCGACATGTCGCTGTGTTCTTCCGATTATGTCAATGTCATCCGCGTATGCGAGGAGTTGTATTGGCCAGTGATTTTGGTACAATCATTTCTAATATGATGTTAGAGAAATCACACGACAGCGCATCGCCCTGCCTAAATCCTTTATTGACATGTGATGTGATGTGATCAATCTGGTAAGTGATGACTGATCTGGTGACTGCCAGGTGCCTTTGTATATATCGAGTTGCGGGAAGCGCGTATTGGCTAGAAGGTGATTTCGCCCCGTAGCAAGATCAATCAGCCTGTGTCCGTTATTGGATGTTGTGTCGTGTAGGCTGTGTTTGTGTTTACGACATACGTTCTGTCTAGGAGATCGTAGAACTCATCTTTGATGGAGTCATGATTGTCCCCCGTGGGGGCGTGGACGCAGATCAGGCTGACTGGATTTTTTTGCCTTAGTCCACCTCGAATAACAAATCCGCTTCCGAACACTCATTGTCCTCTCTCCGTATAGCAGTCGCCGTAGTAAATCTCGCAGTTTTTCATCCGCTATATACCCGGTCCATTCCATCGCATTTCCTGGATGGCGGTTATGTCCGCTTATAGCGATCTAGGGCGTCCGCATGTTGTTCGGCTGCACGTGGCCTGTTCAGGGACCTAACATTCCACGTACAGTGCCGAAGATTTTTGTTTTTTGCAAGGGTTGTCAACATTAACCCCGTCCGCTTTATCCGAGGCTTGTGCCTTCTTCTGAGCAATTGTGGGGTTTGCCAGCTACGGTTTGATAGACCATTGCCCAACTGACATTAATCCTGTATTGTGGCGCAGGATGCTCGCCAGTCGTCCTCTTCCGTTAGTAATTTCCATTGTCAGGAAATTTCCAAATTTCCACCACGAGGAGATGGAAGTAGGACCTGGCTAACAGAGCTAACAGACTAGCACCCGTCGGTAGATGGTCTTTTACCATCAACAGTTACAATGCTCAAAAGTGTGTTGGCTGAAGAATGGATCCCTTCCTACCAGTGTTGGCATTAATCGATTAATTTTTTAATCAACTGCTTAATTTGATTAATTTTAATCAGATTAAATTAATCATGATTGAAATAATCGTGATTAAAAAAGTAGTCTTAATCATGATTATTGGAGTTAATCATTAATCAATATTCATTAATTGATTAACTTGATTATGATTATTTCTTGAAACATATGTACTTACTTACTTACTTATCAGGCCTGCGATCCATGGAGGATCTGAGCCTGAGCTATAGCTGCCTTCCATCCTTGACGGTCCCGGGCACGCTGCTTCCAGTTGTCAAGACCAAGATGTCTTACATCCGCGATTACTTAGTCTTTATACCGGAGGCCCAGTCTTCCTCTTCTTCTCGAACCAGTGTAGTCGACGGGTCCTTGCCTTCCGGACTACATCCACATCTTGGTACAGCTCGTAGAGTTCGCGGTTGTGTCTTCTTCTCCATTCACCTTCCTCACAGACAGGACCAAATATCCGGCGCAGAATTTTTCTTTCGAAAGAACCCAAAATCAGCTCCGCTGTCCTGCTTATCGTCCAGCTTTCGGCTCCGTACAGCAAGACTGGCAGAATGAGCGTTTTGTAAAGCATGACTTTGGTCTTTCGAGTGAGGAGTCTTGACCCCAGTTGTTTGGACAAGCCAAAGCAGCAGCGGTTGCCAAGGGCGATTCTATGCTGGATCTCCACTGTGGTGTCATTTGTGGAATTTACGTTTGCCCCGAGGTAGACAAACTCCTTAACTACATCGAAATTGTAGCTGTCAATTGTTATATTTTGTCCCAGGTGGTGAGCGACGGATTGATTTTTGCTTGACAGCATGTATTTCGTTGTGTCCTCATTGATCTTAAGGTCAACTCGTTTCGCCTGTTCTTAAATCGCCGTGAATGCTTCCACGATGCCACGGCGAGAACTTGTGTTGACGCCTGCCCGTCGTACTATCTGCTCCAGCACCAGGTTGAAGAAGTCACATGACAGCGCACCTCCTTGCCGAAGTCCGGTGCATGTTTCGAATGGTTCCGAGGTCCTAGAACCGAGTTGCACGGTGCATCGCGTGGTTTTTAGCGTGGCGCGACACAACTGGATCAGTTTTACCGGGATCCCGAATTCGGCCATCGCCCCAAACAGTTCTTCACGATGAAACGATTAGCCTTTTAAATCAATCAAATTTAAACTTACATTTAATTTGGACATAGTTAATCTAATAATCAAATTAACGATTAATGATTATGATTAATCATTTTAAAATTGATTTTGATTAATTAATCTTAATCAACATTTTCGATTACGATTATAATCATTAATTTTTAATCGTTAATCAGATTAACTTTGGGCCAACACTGCTTCCTACCACCTCGCGATTAGAAGAGGTAATCAAGGCAAATGGTGGCCCAACATGTTAGGGGGCGTTCAAGTACTACGTAACGCAATTTTTTAAGATTTTTGACCTTCCCTTCCCCTCATGTAACGCGCCGTAACGTTTTTATCTGTGTTGTGTTGGATTTCAAGCCACCGTCAGTTAGAAACCCCTGGTTTAATGAGCAATGCGGGCAAGCCCTTGTAACAGATGAAGACTGTAGGGATGAAGACGGACAACTAGCAGTAGAGTCACAGTTGATGCACCAGCTTATCTGCGAAATATGGTCAGAGGAAAGCATGCCCGACGAATGGAACCTCAGCATCGTTTGCCCAGTCCACAAGAAAGGAGACCTCTATAGCTGCGCCAATCACAGGGAAATAAGCTCCTCACATAGCATACAAGATCTTCTCTGCCTTACTGTGTGAACGCCTGAAACCCTTTGTGGATAATCTAATAGGTTCGTATCAGTAAATCCACAATAGACCAAAGATTCACGCGTATGACAGTGTGCCTAGAGACGAGCTATACAACGCCATGTCTAGTTTTGACATCCCTGTCAAACTCGTCAGATTGTGCAGAATGACAATGGAGAACTCTCGCTGCTCCAGGTTGGTAGCGAATTAACCGAGACCTTTGATGTTAAGAGACTCACTGACCAACACAAGTGAAGTGATACGATCTAGTTCAAGTCGGCACAACTGCTTGCGTACGCGGGTGACATTGACGTAATTGGACGAACACAGTCGGACGTCAATGATGCGTTCGAAAGCATTGAAGCAGAAGTAGCTAAAATGGATCTTTCGGTTAACGAGTATACAACGAAATATCTAGTTATATGCTGTCAAAAAAAAAACACGACACGCAACACCGATGTCTCGGTCAGAATGTCACCATTGGCAGCTACAGATTCGAAGTGGTCAAGGACTTCGTCTACCTTGGCTCATTAGTAACCAGCGACAACAACACCAGCGCTGAGATCAAACACAGAATTACTCTTGCCAACCGCTGTTCGGCCCAAGAGGCAATTCAGAAGTAGATCCCTTTCCCGAAAGACCAAAGTTGCGCTGTAGAAAACCTTGATCATCCCGGTCCTCCTCTATGGCGCAGAGGCCTAAACTTTAACGAACGTTGATGAAGAGGCCCTTGGTCGTTTCGAGAGGAAAAGTCTGCCCCGTTTGTATAAACTAGGAGTGGAGGAGAAAATACAACGATGAACTATACGGGCTGAATAGCGACATTGGCCTAGTACGACGTCTGCGGATCCAGCGTCTAAGATGGCAAAGCCATATAGAGCGAATGGATAACACAGCTCCGGCCCGAAGAGTATTCGAGTCCAACCTCGAGGAACCAACGAATTTAAGGTGACGCACACAGGTGGAAAGGGACCTTAACCAACTGGGAGTGCGTCGCTGGAAACAGATGGCAAAAGACCGTGCCAGCTGGAGAAGTTTGTTGACTGAGACCCAGTTTCACACCGGACTCCGGAGTAAGTATTTGAACTAAGTGGTATACGTATTTTTATTTATTTTTTTCTGTAATACAAACAGCGAACAAACAGAGCAAAGAAGTTTAACATGGCAAACGCCAGCTTCGATCTGTCCCTGCCAGGTAGTGAACCAATGTGTGCAGCGACCCATCCCCTTGTTCCTGGGGAAAGAGGAACCTGGCCCTCCAGGTTAGGGGTTGTGCTTAGGGGTAACATCCCTATCACGTAAAAACCTACTTGTTCAGAAGCAACCACAAGCCTCGGATACGAACCGCGCTTCAAGAAGTGCGATGGGATGGACCAGGCAAAAGACGAATGAAAAACTGCGACATCTAATACGGGAACTGCTACAAGAAGAACAAACAGCGCTTATTCGGGTACGAATTCATTATTCGAGAAAGACTCCGACAAAAAGTCTTAAGCTTTCGGGATGTAAGCGAACGCCTCATAACAATCCGCATCAGAGCTAAATTTGGAAACATTAGCTTGATATGCGCTCACGCCCCAACGAAAGAAAAGGACGATCGACTCAAAGAAGAATTCTACGATCTCCTAGACAGAACATATGCCCATTGCCCCAGCTACGACACAAAAATAGCTACAATCGCAAGAGACTGCCAGAATCTTTGCCGATCGTGTCTCCTCCAAGCTCTCTCGAAATCCGCCCACAGCAGCACAAACAATAGAGCAGGAATGGGCGCATTGCCAGAGCGCCGTCAGAGACGCTGCCTCAGAGGTGCTGGGTTTCAAACCGCCACCACCTAGAAACCCCTGGTTCGATGAACAATGCGAACAAGCCCATGCAGCAAAACAAGAGGCATATAAGGCCGTGCTGCAGCGACGGACGAGAGCTGCTCGCGAAATCTATGAGCAGAAGAGAAGAGAGGAACACACGCTTTTCAGAAGAAAGAAGAGAGAGCACGGAAAGCGTGAGATCGAGGAGATGGAGAGATGCTTCCGCAGGAATGACGCCCGTAAATTGTACAACAAGGTAAAACGAACATGCCATGGCTACAAAGCCAGAGTGGCGGCCTGCAGGGATGAAAATGGAGAACTGGTAGTAGAGTCGCAGTCGATGCTGAGGATTTGGAAAGACCACTTCTGCAGACTTTATAACGGCGATGATAGACAAGATACCGCTGTCAGGCAGAACGAGCCATTCGCAATGGACCACGAAGTAACAGAATTCGGTCCACCCGACCTAGACGAAGTCAAAATAGCGATATCAAGACTTAAGTCTAATAAAGCCGCTGGCGCAGACGGCTTGTCTGCTGAGCTTTTTAAGGCGGCTGGAGATGAGCTGGTAAGGTGCATGCACCATCTCATCTGCAAGGTATGGTCGGAGAAAAGCATGCCCGACGAATGGAATCTCAGCATCGTTTGCCCGGTCCATAAGAAAGGAGACCCCTATAACTGCGCCAACTATGGGGGAATAAGTCTCCTTAACATCGCATATAAGATCTTCTCTGACGTATTGTGTGAACGCCTGAAACCGTTTGTGGATAACCTGATCGGCTCTTATCAGTGTGGATTCATGCCAGGTAAATCCACAATAGACCAAATATTTACGCTACGGCAGATCTTGGAGAAGACCCAGGAATACCAAATCGACACTCACCACCTCCTCGTCGATTTCAAGGCCGCGTATGACAGCGTATATAGAGACGAGCTGTACAAAGCCATGTCTAGTTTTAACATCCCTGTCAAACTCGTCCGACTGTGCAGGATGACAATGGAGAATTCTCGTTGCTCCATTAAGGTCGGTAATGAGCATACCGAGACCTTTGATGTTAAAAAAGGATGTAGGCAGGGCGACGCGCTGTCGTGCAACTTTTTCAACATCGTGCTTGAAAAGATTGTGCAAGAGTCACTGGCCAACACAAGAGGTACGATCTATTTCAAGTCTACGCAATTGCTTGCGTATGCCGACGACATTGACGTGATTGGACGGACACAGCGAGACGTCAATGAGGCCTTTCTAAGCATTAAGGTAGAAGCGGCTAAGAAGGGTCTCAAGGTTAATGAGGGTAAAACCAAATATCTGCTTTCATCTAAAAGAGACGGGCAACACCGACGTATTGGCCAGAACGTCACCATGGGCGGATATAACTTTTAAGTGGTCAAGGAATTCGTCTACCTTGGCACACTGATTATCGGCGACAACAACACCAGCGCTGAGATAAAACGCAGAATCACTCTTGCCAACCGCTGTTTCAGAAAAGCAAAGTGAGACTATATAAGACCTTGATCATCCTAGTCCTCCTTTACGGCGCAGAGGCTTGGACCTTAACAAAAACGGATGAAGATGCCCTTGGTCGTTTCTACGGTCCCGTTTGTTCAAGGAGAAGATTTAACGAAGAACTGTACGGGTTGTACAGCGACATCGGCCTGGTACGACGTCTACGGTACAGCGTCTAAGGTGGCTAGGCTATGTAGAGCGCATGGAAAATACAGCTCCGACCCGAAGAGTCTTCGAATCCACCCCGGAAGGAAAGCGCGGCAGAAGACGGCCGCATCAACGGTGGCGCACGCAGGTGGAAGGGGACCTTGACCAACTGGGCGTGCGGCGCTGGGAACAGCTGGCCAAAGACCGTACCAGCTGGAGACGCTTGTTGGTTGAGGCCCAGGTTCACCACGGACTGTAATCAGTAATCAGTGTAATCAGTAATTTTGTCTTTGTAAATGTATTTGAAGTTAGCACTTGCATGTAATGAGTATTGAAGTTTAATTCCAAACCTGTTTGATGTGCGTATAAATTTTGTCCGTCTCTGTGTGGATGAGTAGGGAGAGTTTGAGTTAGCATACTAGAACAGAAGTACACATGGTGGAGATGACTAGGCCTGGCGTTTTCGTCCTTATTTATACCTTGTCCAAATAATAATAACAAACGAAACCATTCATAATACAATTAAATAGCATCTCAAGCGCATGTTGACACAAAGGCGATATTTTTTAATCGTTTAAAAGGTGTGTCGGTGTCATTGATTGTTATATATGATATGAAATGGAATTACTCACGCAAAAATGCGATAGTAAATATATACATCCATGGAAAAGAAAGACATTCGGGGTGTGTAGCTTCACTTTTTCCAATGCAACCTACATAATTTCAATGAACTGATCAGTGGAACTTATTAATCAAGCAAATGAAATGAGTCATTTGAGCAGGAAGAAAGACCAGAAGACACAGTAAAGCCGAGATATCAACCAACGAAGAAACGTTCAATCTTCATATAGTTGAACCAAATAACGAGTGAAATTTCGGGTCGTGTGTCATCCGCACGTAATATCAGACCGACCGAAAGCACACACACATAACACAAGTTAAGTGATAGTACCAACTCCTTCAACGAAGCTGCTTATCGACTTATTTCCATTTTCGCAGAGGCAGCGATCACGAATACGATGACTAAGAGGCGAACAACTTTACTCTGTCCATGTTGTTTTTTTCATCTTCCAAGCATTAGTGTATGCACCCAGGGACTTTCAGGGGGCCACGAGCAAGAAAGCCATATTTAGATGTAAATCGTATTAGGATTGAATTTGGTGTCCATATAAGGGCAACCATTTTTCTATACCCCCAGTCGATTTGACCGCAATCAACAGATGTTGTTTTGCCAACCATTTGCTTCGAAAATTATGAATTTATTTATCCATTTCAACAGAACGCTTTAAAGGAAGACCTTTGTGATCAGTTTATGAATGTTAATTTAAATGTTTAAGACGGTTGAGGTAAAAACATGAGTCACTCCCAAAACATTTGGACTCTTATTGTTCGGTTGTCTTGGGGACAAGTCCCCAGCCTCTGAGTGCAGTTCATTAATGGAATAAAAAATAATTTTGCAATAGATTATGTGTGTATCTTACCTGGTTGCTTTTGGTAACAATTAAAATAAAATATTTCCGATATTCCAACTTTTCGTTCTTGATCAGCGGAACACGAAACACAACTTGAACCTCAACGTCAACGATGGCAGATGAGACAACGTACGTCAAAAAGTGGACGTCAGTTAAATAAGAAGAAAAATGGGTATACAAAAGAGAAGAAGAAGTAACTCGGTATGGGAGGGTTGGTATGTGATCGAACGAGATAGATAGAGTTTTGAATTTTCGAGACTCGCAAGTGAACAATGTAGTAGAATATGGAGAAATGTAATAGAAACGTCAGATTTCAAAAACAAGTGGAGTACATAGGTTGAAGAAGCAATTAGACTCTATTCCTTCTAAATAAAACTCAGAATCTTGCGCCAAACATTAAATATTATAATTAATGCAAATTCAAGTGTGATTGCATGCGACCTAGGTTATACCCAAGTAGCACCGGCTTAACTTAAAAATGTCAGAAAGATGGCAGCAAAAAGTTGCTGTTGACTTTTTCTTGATGGCATTAACTTACTTATCAGCCCAGCGATCCATGGAGGAACTGAGCTTGAGCTATAGCTGCCTTCGATCCTTGACGGTCCCGGGCACGCTGCTCCCAGTTATCAAGACCAAGATGTCTTACACCCGCGATTACTTGGTCTTTATACCGGAGGTTCGATCTTCCTCTTCTTCTCGAACCAGGAGCCGCGGAGTCGAAGACCCTCTTATCTGGAGCGTTGGTGTCCATGCGCTCGATGTGGCCGAGCCAGTGCAGTCGACGGATCTTTACCTTCCGGACTACATCCCCATCTTGGTACAGCTCGTAGAGTTCGCGGTTGTGTCTTCTTCTCCATTCACCTTCCTTACAGACAGGACCAAATATCCGGCGCAGAATTTTTTTTCGAAAGGGCCCAAAATCAGCTCCACCGTCCTGCTTATCGTCCAGCTTTCGGCTCCGATAGATACAACTCCGTTTTTCAAGCAGGGATATTTGCTATAGAACTCTGCCTCAGAGAAAATGAGTTTGCCATTGACAGCCGTCGCGCGCGGTCACTGGTCACGCCACGGAAGGAAAAAACAAAAGAACGAACAAAAACAAAAAAAAAAAATAAAAAAACGGCAAAGAAAAACAAATAACGTAGTGCAGTGTAGTGCGGGCAAAAAAAAAAAAAAAAAACGTGAAAGTGCCGAACCGAAAACCGAACACCTGGTCGGCACCAGCGCTGGGCCGTACTCCTGCCTGTCCCTCTTCCCCTCTCGTGGCAGTGTTCGCACTCATCACACACGCTGATTGAGTGCTAACGCAACCGACGCGTTGCGGGTCGCGTGTGTTGTTCTTTGTTGGTGGAGCAAATCTTACTGTCGTAAGGGCATAACACCTACGGTAGTTTGTTTTTGCAAATCCGGCGATAGAACTTCACTTACGCGTCTCTGCTTAAACGGTGTTGTATCTGTACATGTTTTGTAGTTTGCATTGATGAGGGATTTCTGTGTGCAGTTCTGCAATATTCGTGGGTTACGGAAGAATTTCCTTGCCACGTATATCCATCTCTCTCGCCACAAACCGGCTGTTTTGGCACTTTGTGAAACACAGGTCGATGAAAAATCTGATCTTTCGGATTTCAGTCTTCCTGGATATAGCTTAGTGCCATTATTCGTTTCTCGCCGTGGTCTCGCCATCTATGTCCGTAGTGATATTGCTTACCAGTTACTTCCACAGTATAGCCAAACATCCACCCCGGAATTTAATGTCATATGGCTTAAATTCATATTCCGTAAGCACTCCATCCACTACTGTTTTCTTTATAGAAGCCCCAATCTAGACAGGAATGCAACATTTGATGCATTCGACGCACTGTCTGATTCCATCCAAAGAATTGTTTCCCTGTTCCCTCTCACTGAAATCGTTTTAGCGGGCGATTTCAATGTACACAATTCTCAGTGGCTTCGACATTCTGGACAGACAACACCCGAAGGAAGGTATGTTGAAATTTTTGCTGAGTTAAATCACTTAACTCAACTTGTGAATGAGCCATCACGTATCCCCGATGTTGCTGGTCATACCGCTAACACGCTGGACTTGTTTCTTACCTCTCAGCCTGACAAATACACGATCGATGTATTGGAACCCCTAGGCTTGTCTGACCACTGCATGATATCAGCGAAATTCTCGAACTCCCACCATCCAGTTAAAGAAAAAGCTCCTAAGAGAACACTATGGCTATACGAGAAAGCCAACTGGTGCGGCCTTAACAACTTCTTTCGGATCTTTAACTGGTCGTTGTGCTTCCACGACAACGACGTGGACGCCGCAACTGATATTATCGCAAACATTATCCGAATCGGCATGGCAAATTTTATTCCCAGCAAGATTAAAAGCACCAGGCCTAAGGATAATACGTGGTTCGACTCGAGCTGCAAAGAGGCTATTAGGCTCAGGGAGCTAAGTTTTCGGGCCTACAAGGCAAACAGTTCTGAGGAAAACCGAAAATAGTACATACGAGCCAGAAATGACTGCAACACCCACATTCGACGGATTAAATTCCAATCCGACCAAAAATTAAGGCGTAAAATCCTTCAATGTCCCAAAGGTAGCAAAAGTTTCTGGTCGTTTGTAAAAAACGTAAAAAACTCAACTTAGTCGTCTATACCGACGCTCATCCACAATGACATTCCAGCTGTCACCCCCTTAGACAAAGCTAACCTACTTGCTGCCCATTTCGCAACCAGTTCTCAGCTGCCAGCTTGTACTTTGTCTCCGCCTGTACTAGAGTGCGTCAATTCCACCATGGAACTAATCCACTTCCGCACTCGTACAGTCGCAAGGGTTCTTAAAGACCTCGACATACACAAATCCGCTGGTCCAGATGGTATTGCCCCAATAGTTCTGAAGAGGTGTTCTTCTACGCTGGCAAAACCACTGCGTAAGCTTTTTCACCTTTCCTACACCTCTGGGCTCTTTCCGAGTAGGTGGAAAACAGCATTTGTCCAGCCTATACCCAAAAAAGGCGAATCATCTTCTCCCTCCAACTACCGACCCATTGCACTAACGTCCCTTCTTTCCAAGGTCATGGAAACGCTGATTAACCGTCAGCTTATGAAATATCTTGAATCACGGAAACTCCTCAATGACCGCCAATACGGTTTCCGCAGCAACAGATCCACTGGTGATATGATGGCATATCTCGCTGAAAAGTGGAATCACTCCCTTCACCAAGCAGGTGAAAGCAAAATTGTTGCACTGGATATTTCGAAAGCATTTGACAGGGTTTGGCATGAAGCCCTTTTGTCGAAAATGCGTGCTTTTGGGATCGATGAGTCTCTCTTTCAATGGATTAGAAGCTACCTTTCGAATCGTTCAATTCAAGTTGTTTTGGACGGATTCAAGTCTGATACTCACTTTGTAAATGCCGGTGTTCCCCAGGGCTCCGTTTTGTCTCCGACACTCTTTCTTATTTTTATAAATGATCTCTTGTCTGTTACTTCTAATCCAATTCACTCCTTCGCTGACGACAGTACCCTCAGCTTCTCATATTCGTTCACCAGTTTACGACCCTGCACTTCGGTTGTAGATAATGAGCGGCAGCGTATGTTAAGCTCATTAAATTCCGATATCGACAGCATCATCCAATGGGGTAAAAACAATAGAGTAGAATTTAATGCTTCCAAAACACAATGCTGTCTCTTGTCGTTAAAGCGTATAAATAACCCGCAGCCATTATCCATGAATGGCACTTGCATCTCAGAAACTGAAAAGCTTTCCATCCTGGGTATGAGTGTTGCTCACAATCTTAATTGGAGCGACCATATATTCAGTGTCGCCAAGAATGCTGCGAAATGCCTAGGATTCTTATACAGATGCAAGAAATATTTCTCACCCTTAGATCTGGCTACAATCTATAAGGCGTTCATTCGCCCCAAATTAGAGTTTAACGCTCATGTCTGGTCCGGTGCTTCCAAGACCTCACTGCACCTACTAGACAGAATACAAAAACGAGCCATAAAACTGATAGGTGACTCCAGCATTACCAAAACATTAGACTCGCTGGAACACCGCAGGAATGTTACCTGCCTCTCCCTGTTTTATCGTTACTACCACCAAAAATGCTCTGATGAAATAGCCAGTTGCATTCCGCCCCTTCAACATTTCTCCCGCAATACACGTCTCTCTAGGAATGCTCACCAATATACTCTGAAGCCCGCTTTCGGACGTACTGTCAAATATAGAGAATCTTTCATTAACCGAACCACACGAATCTGGAACTCCCTGCCGAATTCGGTTTTCCCACCTCAATGCAACATGCAAGCATTTAAGATCAATGTCCATCGGCATCTCCTCTATTCCTCTTCCTCTCTATCTTCTGCCCGCACTGTGTCGCCGACATAATAAGGTTATTAGACCTTGAGTGCGCGCAAATTATTAAAAAAAAAAAAAAAAAAAAAAAAAACATAAATATATGTCGCAGGATACTATACACATACATCTTTACGAAGTATTTTTTCAATGTAAATGATGAGAACGGACACCTAGTAGTAGAACCGCAGTCGATGCTGAGGATATGGAAAAACCACTTCTGTAGACTGTATAACGGCGATGTTAGTCAATATACCGCTGTCAGGCAGAATGATCCATTTCTAATCGACGGAGACCGCAGAGAATTCTGTCCCCCTGACCTCGACGAAGTTAAGATTGCCATATCGAAGCTCAAGTCGAATAAAGCTGCTGGCGCAGAAGGACTGTCTGCTGAGCTCTTCAAGGCAGCTGGGGGTGACCTGGTTAGGAGCATGCACCAGCTCGTCCGTAAGATGGGGCGGCCGTGGTGCAGTGGTTAACATCATCGTCAAATTCGCTTCATAGCCAAGAAAAAGTTATTCCTATACGGACAAAAAGTATGCAACGCAGTTGTGAATGTAAAGCGACCAGATGTACTGCTGCAGGCATATCACTCAAAGTATACGGTCAACCGATATTCATCCTCTGCGTATGCAATACCAAAGTGCTTGAACGAATTACTACGGACTATAACCAACGCGGAATTTGGCGGCTCACGTCCTATCTAGGTCTAGGACAACCACCCCTGAGAGTAGTGAACGAACATCAACGACCCCAACCACTGCACTCCGTTCAGGTTGTGTGTGTCAACACATCATAAGAGAGTATAAAAAACTCTTGAACCTGCGCGAGTCCCTAAAAAACAAAAAAAAAAAGAAAAGATATGGTTAGAGGAAAGCATGCCCGCGGAATGGAGTCTCAGCATCGTATGCCCGATCCACAAGAAAGGAGACCCCTCTGATTGCGCCAACTATAGAGGAATAAGTCTCCTTAACATCGCCTACAAAATCTTCTCTGCCGTTTTGTGAGAACGCCTGAAGCCTTTTTTAAATAAGCTGATAGGTCCTTATCAGTGCACAATCGACCAAATCTTCACACTACGGCAGATCCCGGAAAAAAACAATGAATTTTAAGTCGACACTCACCACCTATTTGTCGACTTCAAAGCCGCATACGACAGCTTAATTAGAGACGATCTATACCACGCTATGTCTACCTTTGACATACCTGCTAAACTCGTCAGACTATGCAGGATGACTTTGGAGAATGCTCGCTGCTCCATCCGAATCGGTGAACACCTTACCGATAGTTTTGATGTCAACAAAGGATTTAGGCAGGGCGATGCGCTGTCGTGTGATTTCTTCAACATCATATTGGAAATGATTGTGCAAAAATCACTGGCCAATACAAGAGGCACAATCTAATTCAAATCCTCGCAACTCTTTGCATACGCCGGCGATATTGACATAATAGGTAGATCACAGCGAGATGTCAATGAGGCCTTTGCGAGTGTTGAGATGGAGGCGGCGACAATTGGTTTGGTAGTAAACGAGGGCAAAACTAAGACTCACCACCGACGTCTTGGCCAGAACGTTTGTATTAGCAGATATAAGTTCGAGGTAGTTAAGGACTCCGTCTACCTTGGCTCCGCAGTGACCTGGAACAACGACATCAGTTCCGAAATCAAACGCAGAATCAGTCTTGCCAATCGCTGTTTCTTTGGGCTCAGGCGGCAACTGAGTAATAGAGCCCTCTCCCGAACGACAAAGTTGACTCTATATAAGACCCTTATCATCCCGGTCCTGTTGTACGTCGCAGAAGCATGGACACTATCAAAAGCGGATGAAGAGGGTCTTGTTCGGTTCGAGAGAAAGATTTTGCGCGTGATTTTTGGGCCTATAAATGCAAACGGGGGATGGAGGAGTTCAACCACGAACTTTACGGGCTGTACAGCGACATGAGCCTAGTCAAGCGTGTACGGATTCAACGACTAAGATGGCTAGGTCATGCAGAGCGAATGTACACCACAGCTCCAGTTCAGAGAGTCTTTGAGTCCAACCCTGCCGCACGAAGAAACAGAGGACGGCCGCACTTAAGATGGCGCATACAGGTGGAAGGGGACTTTAGCCAACTGGGTGTGCGGCAATGGAAAAGGCTAGCGAAATATCGTGCTAGATGGAGGCGCATGTTGGTTGAGGCCCAGGTTCACCCCGAACCGTAGCGCCCACTAAGAAGAAGAAGAAGACGAAGGAATCTCACACTACTATGAGCACACGCTGTCGGTCGTGTCTATTGAAGATTTTCACCTACCCTCGCAAAAAAAAAAAAAAAGGTATTCTTCAGAAGCAATTAAGTCAGTAATTACACAAACTGTCTTTGACAATATCATATACAATGTTTCGAGCTCGTCAGTAATGCTGTTCCAATCGTCTATGCTCTCGTAATTACTCACTTCAATCAAACTCCGTCCAACATTCTTCAAGCCACACGAATGTACAATATTTCTTCCGGTTCGGTCCGGAATGCAATTCTTGTGTCACACATAATGGCAGTGACTTGTAATTGAACGACTCAGATATAAAAAAAAAAAGCTACTCCGACAGCCTAGGAAGAATTAATTCATTGAACTATGCCAATAGCTAGGAATGCAGTATTCGTCTCTGCATAGTCGTAGTTTCGCAATATTCAGTTTGTTAAGAAGTCAACAGGGAGCTAGCTTCTTGAAGAAACTCGACCTCGTGATTGTATCAGACGTTGATCCGCTCATAAATGTGTGGAAAACCTGTAGGAATGCAATCTAATACTTAGTCGGAGTATCGATTCTATACGTGATTGACGTCAAGATCAACGATCGTACAAAACTTCCATTTGTGATTGCTGAATGAAGGGGAGAAATTGAAAATCAGTCAAGCAGCTAGCCAATTCTAATCTACTCATGAAGGCGCATACAGCTGTGACATCACTGTATACATCAATGGCAGAAGTTGCATATTCGAGAAATAGAAAGGGACTACTTGTACTGGACTGTGACGGAAACTTAATCCTCTGCAGGAAACGTGATGTGATCACTCCATCACGTTTCCATCCTCAAAAAGGTCTACTTCACTTTGTCAATCAACTAGAATATACCAAGTCAACGTCTCCGCATATATGGTATTCTTGAAACTTGAGTCGTCAGTTAATAATACCTGGGTTCCTTTCGGTCGTTGGCCGCAGATACTAATAACTTGTAATGAGTTTGACTTAAATTGTGAATTTGCCAAATTGTTCCTTAGCTAGAGTGGAAAAATACGAATCCACAATTACGGGTCATTTTCGTTTTTTGGGTGGCACCGCTGGAGGCGAATTTAAGTTCCATTTAAAATAAAATGACCCTTGATGAGTAGGGGCAGCTTCCTACACTATTTAAGTCAATTGATCTACCAATGACCAGTGATCCATTGAAGATATGAATTTGAATATCATTGTTCCTTTACCACAACTCTGGTAATTACTATCGAATTTTCAATTTCTCTGCATAAATTGTTGATACCTGAAGAGTACTAACTATTTGGCTCTTTCAGATATTTTCTATACGCCGTCATTTCCAAATTAGTTCTGGGTTACTGCTGTATTTATACATTCCATCCGAGGTTTTTATGCCTACGTCGAACACAAATGCCAATAATATGTGGCTGCATTGCCGCTCAGCCATTCAGGAAGTAGCCGAAACCACCTTAGGATACCTACCACCCCCGATAAGAAACCCGTGGTATGATGGCGAGTGTGAGCAGAAAAAGGCAGCAACCGACGAGGCGTACCACAAGGCGCTGCAGAGGAAAACCAGGGCAGCGCAAGAAGAGTACCGAACCAGAAGAAGGGAGGAGAAAAAACTACTGCGACAAAAGAAAAGAATCTTCGCAGCATCCCAGCTCAAGGATATCGAGGAGTTTAGGGATAAACATAAAATACGAGCCTTTTACACGAAAGCCAAAGGCCTTGCAGGAGGCTTCAAAAAGGGCACCCTGGCTCTTCGAAACTGCGAGGGTAATCTTGTCACCGACCCGCAGGGAATAGTGGATGTATTTAAGCAGCACTTCCAGCAGCTGCTTAACGAGCATGACCAAGAGAGAGTGGTAGGGACCGAGGAAATCCCAACTCCAGCCGCTGAAGCAGTCCTCCCACCCAGCATCGAAGAAGTCGGCGCAGCTATTCAGAAGCTGAAGAACAACAAGGCCGCAGGCTCAGATGGCTTGCCATCAGAGCTCTTCAAGGCTGGCGGCGATGTTCTGGTAGGGAGCATGCACCAGATCATCTTCAGAATTTGGGAAGATGAAAGCATGCCCGACGACTGGAATACCAGTTCTATATGCCCCATCCGTAAAAAAGGCGATCCTACCTCTTGCAAGAACTATAGAGGTATATCCCTGCTCAATGTCGCATACAAGATCCTGTCCAGCGTATTGTGTAAACGTCTAAAACCATTTTGCACCGCACTAATCAGCATCTACCAGTGCGGCTTCCGGCCCGGCAAATCAACTATAGACCAAATTTTCACACTTCGACAAATCCTGGAAAAGACCAACGAGTTTCGAATCGATACACACCATCTTTTCATCGATTTCAAAGCCGCATACGACAGCATTCATCGTGAAGCACTGTTTGGGGCGATGGCCGAATTCGGGATCTCGGTAAAACTGATCCAGTTGTGTCGCGCCACGCTAAAAAACACGCGATGCACCGTGCAACTCGTTTCTAGGACCTCGGAACCATTCGAAACATGCACCGGATTTCGGCAAGGAGATGCGCTGTCATGTGACTTCTTCAACTTGGTGCGGGAGCAGATAGTGCGACGGGCAGGCGTCAACAGGGAAGTCACCATCTTTTACAAGTCCATCCAGCTGCTAGGATACGCGGATGATATCGACATCATCGCGTGTTCTCGCCGTGGCATTGTGGAAGCATTCACGGCGATTGAAGAACAGGCGAAACGAGTTGGTCTTAAGATCAATGAGGATAAAACGAAATACATGCTGTCAAGCAAAAACCAATCCGTCGCTCACCACCTGGGACAAAATATAACACCTGACAGCTACAATTTCGAGGTAGTTAAGGAGTTTGTCTACCTTGGGGCAAACGTAAATTCCACAAATGACACCACAGTGGAGATCCGGCATAGAATCGCCCTTGGCAACCGCTGCTACTTCGGCTTGTCCAAACAACAGGGGTCAAAACTCCTCACTCGAAAGACCAAAGTCATGCTTTACAAAACGCTCATTCTGCCAGTCTTACTGTACGGAGCCGAAAGCTGGACGATAAGCAGGACAGCGGAGCTGATTTTGGGTTCTTTCGAAAGAAAAATTCTGCGCCGGATATTTGGTCCTGTCTGTGAGGAAGGTGAACGGAGAAGAAGACACAACCGCGAACTCTACGAGCTGTACCAAGATGTGGATGTAGTCCGGAAGGCAAGGATCCGTCGACTACACTGGCTCGGCCACATCGAGCGCATGGACATCAACGCTCCAGCTAAGAGGATCTTCGACTCCGAGCCTCCTGGTTCGAGAAGAAGAGGAAGACCGAACCTCCGGAATAAAGACCAAGTAATCGCGGTCTTGACAACTGGAAGCAGCGTGCCCGGGACAGTCAAGGATGGAAGGCAGCTATAGCTCAGGCTCAGATCCTCCATGGATCGCTGGCCTGATAAGTAAGTAAGTATCCGAGATTTTAGTGATAGTGAAGCCGATGATGATCCTGTGTGGAGCGATTCATGGCCAAACTCGCCCTCGATATGTAGTCCTTAAAGTGTGTTGTCATCTCACTTCTTCTTCTTCTTAACGGGCGCTACAGTTCGGAGTGGACCTGGGCCTCAACCAACATGTCCCTCCAACTAGCACGATCCTTTGCTAGCCTTTTCCATTGCCGTACACCCAATTGGCTGAGCTCCCCTTCCACCTGTGTGCGCCATCTTAAGTGCGGCCGTCCTCTGTTTCTTCGTCCCGCGAGGTTGGACTTAAAGACTCTCCTAACTGGAGCTGTGGTGTACATTCGCTCTACATGACCTAGCCATCTTAGGCGTTGAATCCGTAAATGCCTGACTAGACTCATTTCGCTGTACAACCCGTAAAGTTTGTGGTTGAATCTTTTACTCCAACCCCCGTCTGCGTTTAGAGGCACGAAAAGCACGCGCAAAATCTTTCTCTCGAGCCGACCAAAGGCCTCCTCATCCGCTTTTGATAGTGTCCATGCTTCTGCGCCATACAGCAGGACCGGGATGATAAGGGTCTTATATGGGGTCAAGTTTGTCGTTCGGGAGAGGGCGATTGGCAAGAGTGATTCTGCGTTTGATTTCGAAACTGATGTCGTTGTTCCAGGTCACTGCGGAGCCATGGTAGACGAAGTTCTTACCTACCTCTAACTTATATCTGCCAATACAAACGTTCTGGCCAAGACGCGCGTCTGTGGTGAGCGTCCTTTTTTGATGACAGCATATATTTAGTTTTGCCCTCGTTTGCCGCCAAACCAATTTTCGCCGCCTCCATCTCAATACTCGCAAACGCCTTATTGACATCTCGCTGCGATCTACCTATTATGTCAATATCGTCGGCGTATGCAAGGAGTTGCGAGGAATTGAAATAGATTGTGCCTCTTGTATTGGCCAGTGATTTTTGCACAATCATTTCCAATATGATGTTGAAGAAATCACACGACAGCGCATCGCCCTGCCTAAATCCTTTTTTGACATCAAAACTATCGGTAAGGTGCTCACCGATTCGGATGGAGCAACGAGCATTCTCCAAAGTCATCCTGCATAGTCTGATCAGTTTAGCAGGTATGTCAAAGGTAGACATAGCATTGTATAGCTCGTCTCTAATTACGCTTTCGTATGCAGCTTTGAAGTCGACAAATAGGTGGTAAGTGTCGACTTGAAATTCATTGTTTTTTTCCAGGATCTGCCGTAGTGTGAAGATTTGGTCGATTGTGGACTTCCCTGGCCTGAATCCGCACTGATAAGGACCTATTAGCTTATTTACAAAAGGCTTCAGGCGCCCACACAAAACGGCAGAGAAGATTTTGTAGGCGATGTTAAGAAGACTTATTCCTCTGTAGTTGGCGCATTGGATCGGTCATACGATGCTGAGACTCCATTCCTCGGGCATGCTTTCCTCTGACCATATCTAACAGATGAGCTGGTACGTGCTCCTAACCAGGTCATCCCCAGCTGCCTTGAAGAGCTCAGCAGACAGTCCGTCTGCGCCAGCAGCTGTATTCGACCTGAGTTTCGATATGGCAATCTTAACTTCGTCGAGCTCAGGGGGACGGAATTCTCTGCGATCTTCGTCGCTAAGAAATGGATCACTCTGCCTGATAGCGGCATATTGACTAGCATCGCTGTTATACAGTCTGCAGAAGTGGTTTTTCCATATTCTCAGCATCGACTGCGATTCAACTACTAAGTGTTCGTCCTCATCCCTGCAGGCTTCCGTTCTGGCTTTATAACCTTGGCATGTTCGCTTTATCTGTTGATAGAACTTTCGAACGTCTAGCCAGCAGTAACGCTTCTCGTGCTCTTTCTACTTTCTTCTGAGAAGCTTATGCTCCTCCCTTCTTTTTAACTCGTAGAGCTCACGAACTGCTCTTGTTCTTCTATGCAGCAAGGCTTAATATGCATCCTGCTTCGCTGTGTGAATCCTCCTGCACTCGTCATCGAACCAGGGGTTTCTTTGTTGTAGATACTTGAAGCCCAAAACTTGAGATGCAGTGCTTTTCAGGGCTTGTTTGCAAAGGTTCCACTGCTGTTCCATTGATAGCTTGGAGTTTTGTTTGAGGTGTATTGGAGAGCTTAAGGGAGACACGATCGGTAAAAGCATGAGCTGTTTCTGGCGATAGTAGCTTGCCGACGTCATAACTTTGTATTCTTACTCTACTCCGCTCTACTCCGTGATATCCGTAGGCGCATTTTGGCTACTACAAGATAGTGATCCGAGTCAATGTTAGTTCCTCGGAAATTCGAACATCAAGTATGTGCTATACAATGTGATCAATCTGGTTAGTGATTGATTGATCTGCCGACCGCCAGGTGCCCTTGTGGATATCGAGGTGCGGGAAGCGCGTACTGGCTAGAAGGAGATTTCGCCCGTAGCAAGATCAATCAGCGAGTATACGTTATCGGATGTGGTGTCGTGCAGGCTATGTTTGCCGATGACTCGTTCAAAGATGCTTTCCTTACCCAGCTTAGCATTGAAGTCTCAAGTACAATTTTGATGTCATAGCTGGGACATTGGGTATACGTTCAGTCTAGGAGATCGTAGATCTTATCTTTGGCGGAGTCATCCTTGTCTTCCGTGGAGACGTGGACGCAGATCATGCTGATGTTAAAAAATGTAGCACTAATACGGATCGTTATGAGGCGTTCGCTTACATGCCGAAAGCTTAGGACTTTTTGCCTTAGTCAGCCTCGAACAGCAAATCCGCATCCGAACAATCATTGTCCTCTCTCCCTATAGCAGTCGCCGTAGTAAGTGTCGCAGTTTTTCATCTGCTTTATACCAGGTCCATTCCATCGCATTTCCTGGATGGGGGTTATGTCCGCTTATAGCGGTCTAGAGCATCCGCAAGTTGTTCGGCTGCATGTGGCCTGTTTAGGGACCTAACATTCCACGTACAAAGCCGAAGATCATTGTCCATTTTTCGTTTTTTGTAAGGGTCGTCAACACTAATACGGTCCGTTTTATCCAAAGCTTGTGGTTGTTTCGGAGTTTGCATTGTTTTTTATGGTTACGGCTTACTAGGCCGTAGCCCAACCGACTAGTCCTGTTTTTTGGCACAGGAAGCTCGCCATTTGCCCTTCCCCGTCTGCAATTTCCATAGGAAATCTCCAGATGGCACCACGAGGAGGTGGGGATGGATTATACTAACAGTGCCGCAAGATGTTCGACTGCGGTGGCTCTTCTCGATTTTTAGCAGGCCAGCATCCGTCGGATAGATGCTACCCCTACGAGGCCTTTGTTAGTCCTTTGCCATCCACTACAACCCTACGTTACAAGTACTTTAACGAAACAAACAAAAAACATAAACAAAATCTCGTGTGGAGGAGGAAACTGCACCGAAAACTGTTTGGAATAAGGCTGGATGTGAAAAGACCGACGTGTGGGTGCGAGTTAACGCAAAAATACTTCATAAACCGCATTTCAACCTGCGAGTCGCTGATGCATCGTAACCAAATCGCCCATTTCCGGCAATATAAAAAAAAATGAAAATAGGAGAAATTGAATGAAGGGAGTCGGATTTTTTGCCCGACAAGCTTTGAATTCCTTCAAAAAGGTTATAGAAGATGCCTTCATACAGAACTGTTCGCCAGACCGAGGTGTCATACAGAACAATGCGCCGGATTGCAGATATATATATGTATATGCAGATCCATTGGTTGGAGTCAATATTTTGTGCCCACAGCCTTTCTACAGCGCTAAGAAGCATTTCACATCTTCTTGAGCAATTCAAGAGCCTTTCGTTTTCCACCATTGACTACTTACTTACTTAGGTGGCGCTACAGTCCGTGCTGAACTTGGGCCTCAGCCAACAAGTGTCTCTGCCGCGCCTTCCTTCCGCGGTGGATTCGAAGACTCTTCGGGTCTGAGCTGTATTTTCCATGCGCTCTACATGGCCTAGCCACCTTAGATGCTGTATCCGTAGACGCTGTACCAGGCCGATGTCGCTGTACAACTCGTACTGTTCTTTATTAAATCTTTACCTCCATACTCCGTTTGAACGAACGCGACCATAGAAAGAGCGCAGAATTTTCTTCTCGATACGACCAAGGGCATCTTCATCCGCTTTTGCTAAGGTCCAAGCCTCCGCGCCCTAAAGGAGGACTGGGATGATCAAGCTCTTATATAGTGTCACCTCGGTTTTTCGAGAGGGGGCTCTACTTCTCAATAGCCTCTTGAGCCCACAGAAGCAGCGGTTGGCAAGGGTAATTCTGCGTTTGATCTCAGCGCTGGTGTTGTTGTCACCGGTCATCAGTGAGTCAAGGTCGACGAATTCCTTAACCGCTTCAAAATGATATCTGCTCATGGTGACGTTCTGGCGAATACGTCGGTGTTGCCCATCGGTTTTTGATGAAAGCAGACACAGCCATGTTATCGAACGTGTTTTTCAGGCTGTTTTCTCCTCAGCGGGGTTCTGACAAAACCCCCTGTAGTAAAATTGTCATGAAAAGCTTCTCGAAATTCGCCATTCGGAACCGGCAATAAACTGTAGGTCCCTTTCACCTATGGGAAAAATGGAAATACACACAACATGGGTGATTGAGAGAAGCTCGGCTCAGGTTCTTCATGGACTGTAACGCCAACATACATACATACAGATATTTGGTTTTACCCTCATTAACCTTAAGACCCATCTTAGCCGCTTCTACTTCAATGCTTACAAAGGCTTCACTGACGTCTCGCTGTGTCCATCCAATCACGTCAATGTCGTCGGAGTACGTAAGCAATTGCGTAGACATGAAATAGATCGTACCTCTTGTGTTGGCCAGCGACTCTTGCACGATCTTTTCAAGCACAATGTTGAACAAGTTGCATGACAGCGCGTCACCTAAATCCTTTTTTAACGTCAAAGGTCTCAGTTTATTCATTACCGATCTTAATGGAGCAGCGAGCGATGAATGCTGTCGTATGCGGCTTTAAAATCGATAAGCAAATGATATGTATTGATTTGAAACTCGCTGGTCTTTTCCAGGATTTGTCTCATTGGGAATATTTAGTCTACAGTTGATTTACCGGGCCGAAAGCCGCACTGTTAGCTGCCGATTAGTGCGGTGCAAAAGGGCTTTAGACGTTCACACAGTACGATGGACAGGATCTTGTATGCGACAAATTCTACAAATGATCTGACACATGCTCCCTACCAGAACATCGCCGCCAGTCTTGAAGAGCTCTAATGGCAAGCCATCTGAGCCTGCGGCCTTGTTGTTCTTTAACTTTTGAAAAGCTATGTCGACTTCTTCGATGCTGGGTGAGAGGACTACTTCAGCGGCAGGAGTTGGAATTTCCTCAGTCCCTACTACCCTCTCTTGGCCTTGCTCGTTAAGCAGCTGCTGGAAATGCTGCTTAAATATATACACTATTCCCTGCGGGTCGGTGACAATTTGTGTTGGCAATTTCGAAGAGCCTGGGTGCCTTTATTGAAAAAGGCCCATATTTTATGTTTGTTCCTAGACTCCTCGATATCCTTGAGCTGGGAGACTGCGAAGATGCTTTTCTTTAGTCGCAGCAGTTTTCTCTCCTCTCTTCTTCTGGCTCGGTACTCTTCTCGCGCTCCCTGGTTTTTCGCTGCAGCGCCTTTTGGTAGGCCTCGTCCGTTGCTGTCTTTTTCTGTTTACACTCGCCATTATGCCACGGGTATGGTAGATACCCTAAGTTGTTCTCGTCTACTTCCTGAATGGCTGAGCGGCAATGCAGCCACATACATATGGTTGACATTTGTGCTCGATGTAGGCATACCAGGGAGCCTTTCGCTCATTTGCTCTCTGTAGACTCTGGTAACCTCCGGTGTGCTCAAGCGTCCAATATCTTACCTCCTCAAGGTGGGCTGATGCAGTTTTCTCACATTGGACAGTTGAGCTCTGAATCTTGCTGTTTCGAGGAAATTGTTAGAGTCGATGTTTGCCCCCCAGGATGTTTGACGAATGTCTTGCGTCAATGAGCACATGGTCGATTTGGTTGGCGGTTCAGCCATCCCCATTACAAGCTGTCGCAAAGTCCGTGAGTCGGAAGCCGTTATCTGTTGTTGTATCGTGGATTCTGTGCTTTCTGATCATTTCGCCAAAGATGTTCTCCTTACCGATTTTGGCATTGAAGTGCCCAAAAACTAGGGGGTGGCCGTGGGGCAGTGGTTAACATCATCGGCCGCCGAGCGGAAGGCTTATAGTTCAAATTCGTTTCATAGCCAAGAAAAAGCAATTCCTATACGGAAAAAAGTATGCAACACAGTTGTGAATGGTAAGTGACCAAACGTACTGCTGCAGGCATAATACTCACAGTATATACTTACTTTGATGGCGCTACAGTTCGGGGTGAACCAGGGCCTCAACCAACAAGCCTCTCCAGCCGGCCCGATCTTCGGCCAGCCGCTTCCAGTGCCGCACGCCCACTTGGTTGAGGTCCCCTTCCACCTGTGCGCGCCACCTTAGATGCGGTCGTCCTCTGCTGCGTCGTCTCTCGGGGTTGGGGTCGAAGACTCTTCGGGCCGGAGCGTTGAAGTCCATTCGATCTACATGGCCTAGCCTTCTTAGACGTTGGATCCGAAGACGTCTAACCAGGCCGATGTCGCTGTACAGCCCGTACAGTTCCTGGTTGAATCTCCTCCTCCATTCTCCGTTTACACAAACGGGACAAAAGATTGCACGCAGAATTTTCCTCTCGAAACGTCCAAGAGCCTCTTCATCCGCTTTTGATAACGTCCAAGCCTCAGCGCCGTAGAGGAGGACCGGGATGATTAAGGTTTTGTAGAGGGAAACCTTAGTTTTTCGAGAGAGGGCTCTACTACTCAATTGCCTCTTGAGCCCGAAGAAGCAGCGATTGGCAAGAGTTATTCTGCGTTTTATCTCAGCGGTGGTGTCGTTGCTGCTTGCAACTATCGAGCCAAGGTAGACGAAGTCCTTGACTACTTCAAAAATATAGCTGCCGAAGGTGACGTTCTGACCAAGACGTCGGTGTTGTGCGTCTTTCTCGGATGACAGCATATATTTGGTCTTGTCCCCATTTACCCTTAGACCCACTTTCGCCGCTTCTGCTTTGTCTCGCTTTGTTCGTCAATTAACGTCAATGTCATCTGCGTAGGCAAGCAATTGTGTGGACTTGAAGTAGATCGTACCTCTTGTATTGGCCGCAGAGTCCCGCACGATATTTTCAAGAATAATGTTGAAGAAATCACATGACAATGCGTCACCCTGTCTAAAATCTTTTTTAACATCAAAGGGGTCGGTTAGTTCACCTCCGACCTTAATGGAGCAGCGAGAGTTCTCCATAGTCATCCTGCATAGTTTGACGAGTTTGGCAGGAATGTTAAAACATGACATGGCTCTGTATAGCTCGTCTCTATAAACACTGTCATACGCGGCTTTAAAGTCGACAAAAGATGGTGCGTGTCGACCTGGTATTCATGGGTCTTCTCCAAGATCTGCTGTAGTGTAAATATTTGGTCTATCGTGGATTTTCCTGGCCTGAAACCACACTGGTAGGAACCTATCAGATTGTCCACGAACGGCTTCAGCCACTTACACAGTACGGCAGAGAGGGATTTGAACGCGATGTTCAGGAGGCTTATCCCTCTGTAATTGGCGCAGTCATAGGGGTCTCCTTTCTTATTGACCGGGCAAACGATACTGAGATTCCATTCATCGGGCATGCGTTCTTCCCACCATATCTTGCAGATGAGTTAGTGCATGTTTCTAACCAGCTCATCGCCAGCTGCTTTAAACAGCTCCGCGAGGAGTCCGTCTGCTTCAGCAGCTTTATAAGACTTAAGTTTCGATATCGCTATCTTAACATCGTCTAGGTCGGGTGGACGGGATTCTCCTTCGTCTTCGTAAATTGTGAATGGTTCGCTCTGCCTGACGGCGGCATTTTGACTATCATCGCCGTTATACAGTCTGCAGAAGTGGTCCTTCCACAATCTCAGCATCGACTGTGACTCCACTACTAGTTGTCCGAGCTCATCCCTGCAGGCTTCTGCTCTGGCTTTATAGCCTTGGCATGCTCGTTTTACATTCTGGTAAAATTTTCGGACGTCGTTCCTGCAGTAACATCTCTCCATCTCCTCGATATCGCGCTTCTCGTGCTCCTTCTTTTTCCTTCTCAGAAGCGCATGCTCCTCCCTCCTTTTCTGTTCATAGAGCTCGCGGGCAGCTCTCGTCCGTCGATGCAATGTGGCCATGTATGCATTCTGTTTCTCTACATGGGCCTGTCTTCACTCATCATCAAACCAGGGGTTTCTCGACGGTGGTGGCTCGAAACCGAGTATATCTGAGGCGGCCTCTCTAATGGCTTTCTGACAACGACTCCATTGCTGTTCTATGGTTTCTGCAGATTGCATCGGGACCTGAGAGAGCTTGAGGGAGACTTGATCAGCGAAGGTTCTGGCGGTCTCCTGCGATTGCAGCTTTCCGACTATAAATTTTGGTGTTCTTACTCGACTCCGTTGGTTCCGAGAAATTCGCATCCGTACCTTGACTGCAACAAGGTAATGATCCGAGTTGATGTTGGCTCCTCGAAAGGTTCGGACATCTAGGATGCTGGAGGAGTATCTGCCGTCGATCGCAATATGATCAATTTGGTTGGTTGTCGATTGATCGAAAGACCGCCAGGATCCCTTATGGATGTTGAGGTTTGGGAATCGTGTACTTGCTACTACCATGTTATGTCCCGCCATAAAGTCCTCTAGCCTTAGTCCGTTTTCTGACGTGGTGTTGTGTAGGCTGTGTTTTCCAATGACCCGTTCAAAGATAGCTTCCTTACCCAGCTTCGCATTGAAATCTCCTAGAACGATTTTGGTATCATAGCTGGGACATTGCGCATACGTTCTGCTTAGGAGATCATAGAAGTCGTCTTTATGTCGGTCATCTTTCTCCTCTGTGGGGGCGTGGACACATAGTAAGCTTATATTGCCGAGATTGGCCTTGATGCGGATAGTTATGAGGCGTTCGCTTGCATACTGGAAGCTTATAACTTTTTTCCTGAGTCTGCCTCGAACAACAAATCCGCATCCGAATAAGCGTTGTTTGTTTTCTTTGTAGCAATTTCCGTAGTATATATCACAGTTTTTCATCCGCTTTTTGCCTGGCCCATCCCATCGCACTTCTTGGAGCGCGGTAATGTCTGCCTTATAGCAGTCCAAAGAGTTGACCAGTTGTTCGGCTGCACCTGGTTTGTTGAGGGACCTAACGTTCCAGGTGCAAAACCGAAATTCGTTTCCTTTTTGACGTTTGCGGGGGTCGTCAACATGTAATCCGTCCGTATCTGAGGCTATTGGTTGTCTCTGAACAAAATTTTTGTTTTAAGCGATAGGGGTGTTAGCCCTAAGCGCAACCCCCAACCTGGAGGGCCAGGTTCCCCTTTCCCCAGGAACAAAGGCTCTGGTCGCTGCACACATTGGTTCACTACCTGGCGGGTGCCAGTATAGCTATCCAGGGGAGGCCACGGGGAGGCTGTGTGTCAACTTGGATTGAGCAGGGACAGAGATCGAAACTGCCGTTTGCCAAGTTAAACGCGATCAACATCTTTGCTCTGTTTGTTCGCTCCCTTCTCCCTTCACAGTATATGGTCAATTGAAATTCATCCTCTGCGTATGCAATACTAACACCAAAAGTGCATAAACGAATTACTGAGAATCAAAAACCACTGCACTCCGTTCAGGTTGTGTGTGTCAACACATCATAAGAGAATATAAAAACTCTTGAACCTGCGCGAGTCGGTAGCATTCATAATCTATGCTCGGCATTTGCTAGTCAACTACACTTGACACTCGCTTTAACAAACCTTGTGTTGAGTGTTCGTCTATTTTTGAGAACAACTGTCGGCATTTGAGTGGTTATATCAGCGTGAAAGGTGAAGAGTATGGAGCTTTTAACCCCGCGCTCTTGGGTTCACGAAAGAGCCAGAACTCTGTATTTTATGTTGGATCCAAGTTAAAACGCAATAAGACGATATATACACAAATCCGTCTATGCCTATATAGTACAGATACATCGCACAGTACACCGTCGAGTCGTATCTCCCACCATTGCGCATGCCCTCCTAAGTAGCTTCCTCTCACTTCGCTACTAATTATTATGTATTCGCTCCCGTGCACCCTACACTCTCAAACGTCGATATGCCGAAAGAAGGCAACGAAATGGTTATCCCACCCTATTTGTGTCTCCCGGTCTCTCTGTCAACCAATTGAGCATCTGTGTACATATGTACGTAACATCCGCGAGATACTGTTTCGTTATGCAAACACTGATACTTGTACTAAAGTACATACACTTCAACTAATTTGCCACAAAACTACTAATTCGCTGTATGGTTTGTGGTGAATGGTAGCACTTGCGGTGATTGGTAAGAGAACTTTCGGCTGACAGTCATATGCATGTAAACGTGTACGTCAAAAAGGCAACAAAAGTAACGCGAAATGTGATCAAGAAACGTTGGTATGTGGGTGTATGAGTGCAACGTTCGAAAAGTACGCCATCAATTGCACTACAGCTACGTAGCGAAGAGAGTGAGCCGACTTACAGAATACAGAGTAAATGCGAGACGGCGCTTTGGTGCCTGGTACTAGAGAGTAAAGCGGCCAGCCGTATTAATGCCCCATTCGCCGTAGTCGTCATCAATCTCATACTCTTCTCTTCTACCACACCTCCATACGCTATAGGAAGCGCGCACAACGAAATTAAAGTGAATTCCGGTGCGGTGCGCCGCGTCAAATCTATTCGCCGCATACAAAACTATATCGAGTGCGATTCACAGCAAAACGGCGCACAGTTGTTCGGTACACCGTGCACCACGTCGTACACTGACTTCGGGATACCAAAAAGAAGCGAAAAGAAAATTTATCCATCGGCTGAGCATAAAATTTCTTTACTTACTTACAAATGTATCTACACTTTCGATACTGACGCGAAGTCGCTTTTGTTTATTTTTCATTTTTTTTTAAATGCTACCTTTCGTGTTGGATATTTGATTGTAATTTGTTTGTTTTTTTGCGAAGTTCATTGTTCCGTGTTCCAAAATCCCAAGTGGTCTGCATTCGAACTACGATAGCTGAACTACCCACTAGCTCACCACCAAGTTCACACCTTGTCTGGGGATACATGTCGCCTTTATGTACATAGACATCCCATTGTTTATTGATAACTAAGTGTAGATTCTAATAGCCAGGCACAATCATTCTGATGAAATAGTGCCTAATTTGATTAAAGGAAAAACTGAAAAATCAATATGTGAATTAGAAATCAAAGTTTACAGAAAAAATTGTGATCAACCGATAGTTCTTATGTTTTGAATCCTATCTGATGTACCTATCCATCCAAAGCTCCATTGAGAGCAATTCCTTTCCCAAGAGAGTGCTAGTAGTATGTAAATAAGTGATACAAGCAAACGTACATAAATCCAAACCCAAGTTCCATATCTGAGCCGAGTTTTCTGTATAGTTTTGAATTTCAGTGTTTTTTTTTTTTTTTTGGTTTTGTTTTTGTTACCCAACAATCGAATAGTTACTATTGTATATCCATAATTCGCCTGCTGGTAGATACTCCTTGCAGTATACCTGATACTTGATATCGTTTCGTTCACTATGCTCTCTTATATGCTACCTGTAGAAGAGAAACCTTCAGCGACGACAACAACGACAGCAACTATGGCAGTATCACCACCGACATCAACCATTCGAGGAGATGGTATCGTGCGAGGTCTCCAAATCCAGCAGACACCTGTTCCAATAATCAAAGGATCCTCGCCCCCCGTTGCATGTGATATCGTTGGCAATACAACAAGTCCAACGCCACCACCACTCGTAGGAGCGAATCGTAATTTAAATCTAAGTCTGAATTTAAACAATAAATTGAATCAAAGTGGCAGCGCCCTACTATCAGCAATAATTGAAAATAACACAAAGAGCAACGGCTCCAGTAGCGATGACAATGATGATGACGGTTGTCACAGCATTGATACCTGTGATGAGAACACAAAACTGCTCGATGCCAGCGAGGAGATTTGCGCAAATGGTAAAACCATAGGCTCTGGTATTGGTATCACCACATCAACCGATAGTGCCATTTGCGTGCACGCTATTAATTATAATATTAATAAGACAATACCTACGACAATGACGACGACGACGGCGGGGACAACAGGAGCGGTGCCATCAATGTTAAGAAACAACATGAATGGGAATAATAATAATAATTTGAGTAGCAGTCTGAAGGGAGGCGACAGCTGCCATAGCTGTATTGAGGAGGAAGATGTTCCAGACACCTGCGATGAAGACACGGAAACAGGCGGAACAAGTGACGGTGATAGACGCAGGCAACTCAAAAAAGTCAAACTTACTAAGAGGGGTACAACGAAGAGTGTTACGTTAAAAAGGTACGTTCACTTGTTACTTTTGTCTTAAGTGTATTAACGGCTTCCTCTTCCTTCCTACAAGGGGTTGGTTATATTTCCTATTGCCTAACGATGGCCTTTTAGACTTACATAGAATTAGAATTACCTAGCATTTGAAATTGTATTACTTTTGCCAGAACACAAAGTATGAAGTCCTAAGGGGGCGTTCAAGTATTGAGTAACGCAATTTGGTGGGAGGGAGGGTCTTGTGGAGGTTGAAACAACGCGTTATGTAACATTGCTTTCTTTATTTAAATAAAAAAGTAGAGAATTAAGTTCTCTCAAGTTGGCAACCCTTTTCGTATGTTTTACGGGGAATACCCTGACTGTGCATCATTTTCATTTTGTTTTCGTTGTCAGTATTCGTTGGAGTTTTCAAGTTCATAACGCCTTCAAAAGGGGGAGACTTGCATCATCAGCTGTTCTTAGCCTCATGCTGATTTGCCCGCGTAACTTTGCTTACTTACTTACTTTGATGGCGCTACGGTTCGGGGTAAACCAGGGCCTCAACCAACAAGCCTCTCCAGCCGGACCAATCTTTGGCCAGCCGCTTCCAGTGCCGCACGCCCAGTTGGTTGAGTTCCCTTTCCACCTGTACGCGCCACCTTAAATGCGGTCGTCCTCTACTGCGTCGTTCCTCGGGGTTGGAGTCGAAGACTCTTCGGGCCGGAGCGTTGATGTCCATTCGCTCTAAATGGCCTAGCCATCTTAGACGTTGGATCCGAAGACGTCTAACTATACCGATGTCGCTGTACAGCCCGTACAGTTCTTGGTTGAATATCTCCTCCACTCTCCGTTTGCACAAACTGGACCGTAGATTGCACGCAGAATTTTCCTCTTGAAACGCCCAAGAGCCTCTTCATCCGCTTTTGATAACGTCCAAGCATCAGCGCCGTAGAGGAGGACCGGGATGATTAAGGTTTTGTAGAGGGATACCTTTTACGGCGCAAAGGCTTGGACCTTAACAAAAGAGGATGAATGTGCCCTTGATCGTTTCGAGAGGATAATTCTGCACACTATCTACGGTCCCGTATGTTCGAACGGTGTATGGAGGAGAAGATGTAACGAAGAACTGTACGGGTTGTACAGCGACATCGGCCTGGTACGAGTCTTCGAATCCACCCCGGAAGGAAGGCGCGGCAGAGGACGGCGACATCAACGGTCCTCTTTGTAAATGGGACTTCTTCTTCTTCTTAACGGGCGCTACAGTTCGGGGTGAACCTGGGCCTCAACCAACCAGCACGATCTTTTGCTAGCCTTTTCCATTGCCGCACACCCAGTTGGCTGAGGTCCCCTTCCACCTGTGTGCGCCATCTTAAGTGCGGCCGTCCTCTGCTTCTTCGTCCCTCGGGGTTGGATTCAAAGACTCTCCGGACTGGAGCTATGGTGTCCATTCGCTCTACATGGCCCAGCCATCTTAGGCGTTGAATCCGTAGACGCCTGGCTAGACTCATGTCGCTGTAATGTTCGTGGTTGAATCTTTTCCTCCATCCACCGTCTGCGTTTATAGGCCCGAAAATCACGCGCAAAATTTTTCTCTCGAAACGACCAAGGGCCTCTTCATCCGCTTTTGATAGTGTCCATGCTTCTGCGCCGTACAACAGGACCGGGATGATAAGGGTCTTATATAGAGCCAACTTTGTCGTTCGGGAGAGGGCTCTATTACTCAATTGCCCCCTGAGCCCAAAGAAACAGCGATTGGCAAGAGTGATTCTGCGTTTGATTTCAGAACTGATGTCGTTCTTCCAGGTCACTGCGGAGCCAAGGTAGACGACGTCCTTAACTACCTCGAGCTTATATCTGCTAATACAAACGTTCTGGCCAAGACGTCGGTGGTGAGTTTTAGTTTTACCCTCGTTTACTACCAAACCAATTGTCGCCGCCTCCATCTCAACACTCGCAAACGCCTCATTGACATCTCGCTGTGATATACCTATTATGTCAATATCGTCGGCGTATGGAAGGAGTTGGATTTGAACTATAGTGTGCCTCTTGTATTGGCCAGGGATTTCTGCCCAATCATTTCCAATATGATGTTGAAGAAATCACACGACAGCGCATCCTGCGCCCTGCCTAAATCCGTTTTTGACATCAAAACTATCGGTAAGGTGTTCACCGATTCGGATGGCGCTGCGAGCATTCTCCAAAGTCATCCTGCATAGTCTGACGAGTTTAGCAGGTATGTCAAAGGTAGACATAGCGTTGTATAGCTCGTCTCTAATTACGCTGTCGTATGCGGCTCCGAGAGCACCGCGGCGCAGTGGGTAGTGTGTTGGCCTCTGACGCCGATGACACGGGATCGAATCCCGACACAGCCATGTCATCGAACGTATTTTCACGGTGTTTCTCCTCAGCGGGGTTCTGACGAAACCCCCTGTAGTAAAATTGTCATGAAAAGCTTCTCGAAATTCGCCGTTCGGAACCGGCAATAAAACTGTAGGTCCCTTTCACCTATGGGAAGATTTCATTTTCCCACACACACACACACAACATGGGTGATTGAGAGAAGCTCGGCTCAGGTCCTTCATGGACTGTAACGCCAACATGCATACATACATATGTACATGCGGCTTTGAAGTCGACAAATAGGTGGTGAGTGTCGACTTGGAATTCATTGGTTTTTCCAAGACTGGCCTGTGGACTGTTTGGGGACCTAAAATTCCACATACAGAGCCGAAGATCATTTTCCTTTTTTCCGTTTTTTGCAAGGGTCGTCAACATTAATTCGGTCCGTTAAATCCGAGGCTTGTGGTTGTTTCGGAGTCTGTGGTTTCGACTAATCTTGTTTTTTGGCGCAGGAGGGTCGCCATTCGCCCTTCCCCGTCTACAATTTCCATAGGAAATCTCCAGATGGCACCACGACAAGGTGGGGATGGTTTATACTAACAGTGCCGCAAGATGTTCGACTGCGGTGGCTCTTCTCGCTTTTTAGCAGGCCAGCATCCGTCGGATAGATGCTACCCCTACGAGGCCTTTTTCTAGTCCTTTGCCATTGTATCACTATGATTGTCTTATTTGGGTTGATCGATAAACCCTCTCTGCCACACCAGTCAGAGATAAGTTGGAGCGCAAGATGCATGCGCTCACAGGCAGTGATTCCGCACTTGCCCGTAAAAATGACTACTAGGTCATCAGCATATCCGATGACCTCGTAGCCCCGAGTGGTTAGCTTGCGTAGTAGATCATCGATTACTATCGACCAGAGTAGTGGTGAAAGGACTCCCCCTTTCTCTTACTGTCACTGAAACCTCTCCGCATGTGGCTGATATGATACGTCTATTTATCATCGCCCTAATCCAGTGACTAGTGGGATGGTCCACACCCCTGCAGGATAATGCAGTGGTGATCGAATCATAGCCAGTATTATCGGAGGCTCCCTCTATATCGAGGAAGGCGCAAATTGCGATCTCCTTCGTATGTATGTATGTAGATGTATATACATATAACGAAGAGAATACAAAACAAAAAAACCATCACTGAACCCATTCAAATGTGATAACTTTGGCTAATGTCTTAAAACTCACGCATTCCATGTTGCCAGATTTTTTTGGAAAGTCATTATGCTTGAAAAAGATACGACGAACTTGTAATTGATCATTCCGACCACACATTATTGCTCACTAAATTTTACTGTAGAGAAGTAAAACGAATATCAACAGTAGCAACGACGAATAGCCCTGGCTATGACTGAGCTGTAGAGGTCGTTGAGTTCCGAAATGCTGGTTCATCGAATTTTTTCGACTTAACTGAACCGCAGTTTAGATTGTTCTCATTCCACTGGATTCTGAAATATGTTGATTTTCATTACATTTTATAAAATACGTGAACAGATTGTTCAACTAATTCAATAGGTATCCCGTAATGGACGAGATTGATTTTTGCCTACTCCAAATACGACAAAAGTACACCGGTTTCGGGTTAAGACCACATTTTGAAAAATGCACATTACCCAAAAGTAATTCTAGGATTTAAGTTGCAATAGCAACACATGCAACAGTGCAGCGTGGTGTCTGCGGACGTCCGAGTGAATTGACCGCGGTGACCTAGATTGTGTTTGTGTCGAAATATATTCTATGGGAGCGAGGACGACGTGAGTTCATTGAAATGTGGCATTGTGTCTTCGTTCTTTTGTGTTTCGCATGTACGTACTATGTACATACACACATACATATATAAAACGTTTATCCCGACGAAGACTTCAAAGGAACTGTGTGGCATACTAAAAACGTAGCGAGGTCGGATCTTGAGTTTTATTTTGATTACTCTTTATCTCCGGGGAAAAGTGTTGGTGTTTATATAACATACTATAGTTTTAACTGTTTATGTTGCATCTTTTTCTCGGTACCATGGTGGAGAAGATACCCTTTAATAATATTGCTTGATAGTACGAATAATCTTGCAGTAACAATTGATATTCTTTAAAGAACTCGAGATCAGAAAAGCACAATTGTGACGTTTTCGAATGGGGACATGGGAACATCAATTTGAAATACATATTACACTTACATATGTAGATACAGTGGACGTCCTTACTTAATTACTTAGGTGGCGCTACAGTCCTGTGTGAACCTGGGCCTCAACCAACAAACTTCTCCAGCTGGCACGGTCTTTGGCCAGCTATTTCCAGCGCCGCATGTCCAGTTGGTTAAGGTCCCCTTCCACCTGCGTGCGCCACCGTTGATGCGGCCGTCCTCTGCCGCGCCTTCCTTCCGGGGTGGATTCGAAGACTCTTCGGGTCGGAGCTGTATTTTCCATGCGCTCTACATGGCCTAGCCACCTTAGATGCTGTATCCGTAGACGCTGTACCAGGCCGATGTCGCTGTACAACTCGTACTGTTCTTTATTAAATCTTTACCTCCATACTCCGTTTGAACAAACGGGACCGTAGATAGTGCGCAGAATTTTCCTCTCAAAACGACCAAGGGCATCCTCATCCGCTTTTGTTAAAGTCCCAAGCCTCTGCGCCGCAAAGGAGGACTGGGATGTTCAAGGTCTTATATAGTGTCACCTTGGTTTTCCGAAAGAGGGCTCTACTTCTCAATTGCCTCTTGAGCCCAAAGAAACAGCGGTTGGCAAGAGTAATTCTGCGTTTTATCTCAGCGCTGGTGTTGTTGTCGCCGGTCATCACTAAGCCAGGGTAGACGAATCCCTTGACCACTTCAAAATTATATCCGTCCATGGTGACGTTCTGACAAATACGTCGGTGTAGACCGTCTTTTTTAGATGAAAGCAGATATTTGGTTTTACCCTCATTAACCTTGAGACCCAACTTAGCCGCTTCTACCTCAATGTTTACAAAGGCCTCATTAACGTCTCGCTGTGTCCGTCCAATCACGTCAATGTCGTCGGCGTACGCAAGCAATTGCGTAGACTTGTAATAAATCGTACCTCTTGTGTTGGCCAGTGACTCTTGCACGATCTTTCAAGCACGTCACCTTGCCTAAATCCTTTTTCAACACCAAAGGTCTCGGTTTGCTCAGTACCGACCTTAATGGAGCGGCGAGAATTCTCCATTGTCATCCTGCACAGTCGGACGAGTTTGGCAGGGATGTTAAAACTAGACATGGCTTTGTATAGCTTATTTCTATACACGCTGTCATATGCAGCTTTGAAATCGACGAAGAGGTGGTGAGTGTCGATTTGGTATTCCTGGGTCTTCTCCAAGATCTGCCGTAGCGTAAATATTTGGTCTATTGTGGATTTACCTGCCCCGAAACCACACTGATAAGAGCCGATCAGGTTATCCACAAACGGTTTCAGGCGTTCACACAATACGGCAGAGGAGATCTTATATGCGATGTTAAGGAGACTATATGGGAATAGTTGGCGCAGTTATAGGGTCTCCTTTCTTATGGACCGGGCAAACGATGCTGAGATTCCATTCGTCGGGCATGCTTTCCTCCGACCATACCTTGCAAACGAGATGGTGCATGCACCTTACCAGCTCATCTCCAACCGCCTTAAGAAGCTCAGCAGACAGGCCATCTGCGCCCGCGGCTTTATTAGACTTAAGTCTTGATATCGCTATTTTGACCTCGTCTAGGTCGGGTGGACTGAATTCTGTTACTTCGTGGTCCATTGCGAATGGCTCGTTCTGCCTGACAGCGGTACCTTGTCTATCATCGCCGTTATACAGTCTGCAGAAGTGGTCTTTCCAAATCCTCAGCATCGACTGCGACTCTACTACCAGTTCTCCATTTTCATCCCTGCAGGCCGCCACTCTGGCTTTGTAGCGATGGCATGTTCGTTTTACCTTGTTGTAAAACTTACGGGCGTCATTCCTGCGGAAGCATCTCTCCATCTCCTCGATCTCACGCTTTCCGTGCTCTCTCTTCCTTCTTCTGAAAAGCGTGTGTTCCTCTCTTCTCTTCTGCTCATAGATTTCGTGAGCAGCTCTCGTCCGTCGTTGCAGCATGGCTTTATATGCCTCTTGTTTTGCCTCATGGGCTTGTTCGCATTGTTCATCGAACTAGGGGTTTCTAGGTGGTGGCGGTTTGAAACCCAGCTTCTCTGAGGCAGCGTCTCTGACGGAGCTCTGGCAATGCGCCCATTCCTGCTCTATTGTTTGTGCTGCTGTGGGCGGATTTTGAGAGAGCTTGGAGCAGACACGATCGGCAAAGATTCCGGCAGTCTCTTGCGATTGTAGCTTTCCGACGTCAAACTTACGTAGTCCTACTCGACTCCTACCCATTTTTGATATTCTCATTCGTATCTTGGCTACAACAGGGTAGTGGTCCGAGTGGATGTTGGCCCCTCGGAAGGTTCGTACGTCGAGAATACTGGAGGAGTGTCTGGCGTCGATCGCAATGTGATCAATCTGGTTGGTGGTCGATTGATCAAAAGACCGCCAGGTACCCTTGTGGATGTTGAGATGGGGGAATCGTGTGCTTGCTACAAGGTGGTTACGCCCCGTTAAGATATCGATTTGCCTAAATCCGTTGTCGGATGTGGTCTTATGGAGGCTATGCTTTCCTATGATCGACTCAAATATGTCCTCTTTGCCCAGTTTTGCATTGAAATCTCCTAGAATTATTTTTGTGTCGTAGCAGGGGCATTGGGCATATGTTCTGTCTAGGAGATCGTAGAATTCTTCTTTGTGTCGATCGTCCTTTTCTTCCGTTGGGGTGTGAGCGCATATTAAGCTTATGTTTCCAAATTTATCTTTGATGTGGATTGTTATGAGGCGTTCGCTTGTACATATCTCGGAAGCTTAAGACATTTTGTCGGAGTCTTCCTCCAATAACGAATCCGCACCCGAGTAGGCGCTGTTTTGCTCTCCTTGTAGCAGTTCGCGTAGTATATGTCGCAGTTTTTCATCCGTCTTTTGCCTGGTCCATCCCATCGCACTTTTTGGAGTGAGGTTATATCTGCTTTATAGCAGTTGAGGGCTTGCTCCAATTGATCGCCTGCACCCGGTCTGTTAAGGGACCTCACATTCCGGGTGTAGACTCTCGAGTCCGTTAGTCGTTTGCAAAGGTCGTCGGCTTTGTATCCGTCCGCATCTGAGGCTTGCTGTTGTTTCGGAACAAGTAGGTTTTTACGTGATAGGGATGTTACCCCTAAGCAGAACCCCCAACATGGAGGGCCAGGTTTCTCTTTCCCCAGGAACAAGGGGTTGGGTCGCTGCACACATTGGTTAACTACCTGTCGCGTGCCAGGGTAGCTATCCAGGGGGCCCACGCGGAGGCTATGTGTCAAATGGGAATGGGGCGATAGTTGTTCAATGTTCTGGTATCATCTTTTTTGTGTAGGGGTAACGCCTTTTCGTACACAAGTATTAAAAATATAAAATAGAACATCAGAGATCATTAAAGTTTCTTTAAATCTTTGAAATCACTTAGTACAGAGGCATTGTGCAGTAGTATCACTAAATTAAGACTTAAAATCGCCTTGATCTGACATTTATGAATTACTTTTACTTTAAAGAGTTGTAGACTCTACGTATGTACATATTTGCCACGCATAAAAATTACATTTTTCAAAAGTCAAGTTATACGCTAGACTAGGTGTGACGAGGCTACGAGTGGGATGTCATTTCTGAGTCATTGAAAAAACAAGCTTACCTAAACAAGCATACTGTCTAAAGTACTTTGCGGGAGTCAATTTAATCTCGTAATGTAAATAAATACTATGCCTGAGTAGTTTGTATCTTTTTATTTTTTTTTTTGAAAGTGTCCGAAAACAGGGTAAACCTACCTACATAAATACAGATGTACATATGGATGTAGGATACATATAGCCCCATCTGACGAAGTGCAAGCAACAGATACCCAATCTGAGCAATAATGCATGGATGTTCTGTGTAAGCCTGCACACATTCGTACATAAGTAATTAAAAGCAATTCTGTTTGGCGTTCTCTCCTTTTTTTTTTTTTTTTTTTAATAGATGAATCTCACTGATTGTTAATGATTCTCCAATTTATCGCCGACCGTGACGTCGTTGCCCCACATTGTAATGCGATGATCCGCTCCATTTATTTTCTGGGAACTAACCAATGGTTTTATGACTTTTTTCATGATCGTAATAGGAAAATAGGAAAATGCGCATCGGGGAAGAATAGAACGCGAGGTGAGCGCGCGTAGAGTTGAAGAAACCAATAATTGTCAAGATGCACTATAAAAACTATAAAACAACTATAGATGCAGTACACGATGAAAGCGTGCGATAAGCAGCCAGTGATTACAGTCAGATACTCGAAATGTATTATGTGTTGGTTGAGAAATATGGGAAACAGCTGTTTTTAAATATTCAACTGCAATCGGTTTTCACTTTCATAATTCGATGGCATTATTGTTCTTTCGAAGAAAACCCAATTATGAAAATAGAGAAGATGGAAAGTAATTAAGGTTCATTTAGAGAAAACTTAACACTCTCTTTTAATGAGCAAAAAAATAACACTAGGGCATGCTTAAATGAACGCGGTCACGACTATGGTAGAAGGGTCGGTTTTTTTTGTCTAGCTTAATGTACATAATAAAATTATACAATGACTAAGCACTTGTAGTTTTATCTTTTCTTTGTTGGTTGCCACACCGGTACTCATAGAAGTGAAATTGGAATTGCTTTAATACGAAATGATATAACAAAATAAACCATTTGAGAAATTGTCTGGTGGTGTAAGGCTCCACTGATGGACTCGAAATTCGAAACTACGTATGGTCACGACGAAAACTCACCATTATACATAGATTAGAAATTCCACGTTCTACTATGCAGAGCTTGTTACTGATACGCATTATCCAGCATAACAGACAGACGTTTCAATGAATGGCGACATGTAATTATGGATTTTCAAAAATAACTAATCAAATTCACATTAAGAGGGTTAGATACGGTTCACGCATTAGACTTATGTTTATCCCCACTGAAAGCATACAATGCTTGTGCTAAGGTGTCCAAAACGAAAAATGTTGAAGTCAGTCTGCTTAAAACCACTCCCGTAAGATTAACAATACTGACATACAACGTGGAAAAATTTCTCGAACCTAAATGAATTGCAAACAAGGAGCAACCGGTTGTAAAATACTTACATGGTTACTTTACGGGCGCTACAGTTCGGGGTGAACCTGGGCCTCAACCAACATGCCTCTCCACCTAGCACGATCTTTCGCTAGTCTTTTCCAATGCCGCACGCTTAGTTGGTTAAGGTCCCTCTCCACCTGTGCGCGCCACCTTAGGTGCGGCCGTCCTCTATTTCTTCGTCCCTCGGGGTTGGATTCAAAGACTCTACGGGCTGGAGCTATGGTGTCCATTCGCTCTACATGTCCTAGCCATCTTAGGCGTTGGATCCGTAGACGCCTGACTAGACTCATGTCGCTGTACAACCCATACAGTTCGTGATTGAATCTTCTCCTCCAACCCTCCTCTATGCTTATGGGACCGAAAATCGCACGCAGAATCTTTCTCTCGATACGACCAAGGATTTCCTCATCCGCTTTAGATAAAGTCCATGTTCCTGCGCCGTATAACAGAACCGGGATAATTAAGGTCTTATATAAGGCCAACTTGAGAGGACCGTGGCGCAGTGGGTAGTGTGTTGGCCTCTGACGCCGATGACACGGGATCGAATCCCGGCACAGCCATGTCATCGAACGTGTTTTCACGGTGTTTCTCCTCAGCGGGGTTCTGACAAAACTCCCTGTAGTAAAATTGTCATGAAAAGCTTCTCGAAATTCGCCCTTCGGAACCGGCAATAAAACTGTAGGTCCCTTTCACCTATGGGAAAATTAAATCACACACAACATGGGTGATTGAGAGAAGCTCGGCTCTGGTCCTTCATGGCAGCGGTTGGCAAGAGTAATTCTGCGCTTGATTTCGAAACTGGTGTCGTTGTTCCAAGTCACTGCGGAGCCGAGGTATATGAAGTCCTTAACTACCTCGAATTTATATCTGCCAATATGCACGTTCTGTTCAAGACGTCGGTGGTAAATGTCCTTTTTCTATGACAGCAGATATTTAGTCTTGCCCTCATTAACTGCCAAACCAATTTTTGCCGCCTCCATCTCAATACTCGCAAACGCCTCATTGACATCTCGCTGCGATCTACCTATTATGTCAATGTCGTCGGCGTATGCAAGGAGTTGCGGGGATTTGAAATAGATTGTGCCTCTTGTATTGGCCTGGATTTTTGCACAATCATTTCTAATATGATGTTTAAAAAATCACACGACAGCGCATCGCCCTGTCTAAATCCTTTTTTGACTTCGAAGCTATCGGTCAGTTCTGCACCGATTCGGATGGAACACCGAGAATTTTTCAGGGTCCTCCTGCATAGTCTAACGAGCTTAGCAGTGATGTCAAATGTAAACATGGCATTATATAGCTCGTCTCTGATTACGCTTTCGTATGCGGCCTTGAAGTCGACGAATAGATGGGGCGTGTCGACTTGAAATGCATTGGTTTTCTCCAGGATCTGCTGTAGTGTGAAGATTTGATCGATGGTGGACTTCCCTGGCCTGAGGCCACACTGATAAGGACGAATGGCTTCAGGCGTTCACACAAAAACGGCAGCGAAGATCTTGTATGCGACATTAAGGAGACTTATTCCTCTATAGTTTGCGCAGTCCAAGTGGTCTAATTTTTTGTGGATCGGGCAAACAATGCTGAGACTCCATTCCTCGGGCATGCTTTCCTCTGACCATATCTTACAGATGAGCCGGTGCACGCTCCTAACCAGCTCACCCCCAGCCGCTTTGAAGAGCTCAGCAGACAGGCCATCTGCGCCAGCAGCTTTATTCGACTTGAGTTTCGAAATGGCAATCTCAACTTCGTCGAGGTCAGGGAGACGGAATTCTCTGCGATCTTCGTCGTTAAAAAATGGATCATTCTGCCTGACGGCGGCATATTGACTAACATCGCCGTTATACAGTTAGCAGAAGTGGTTTTCCAAATTCTCAATATCGACTGCGATTCTACTACTAGGTGTCCGTTCTCATCCTTACAGGCTGATCGTTTTATCCGCTGATAAAATCTTCGAACGTCGTGCCTGCAATAGCACCTCTCCAAGTTTTCAATCGCCCACTTCTCGTGCTCTTTCTTTTTTCCCTTGAGAAGCTTATGTTCCTCCCTTCTTTTAAGCTCGTAGAGCTCACGAGCCGCTCTTGTTTTTTTGTGTAGTGAAGCTTTGTATGCCTCCTGCTTTTCCGCATGAATCCCTCTACACTCGTCATCGAACCAGGTGTTTCGTCGTGGTGGAGCTTTAAGGCCCAGCACTTCCGATGCTGTGCTCTTCAGGGCTTGTTTGCACAGGCTCCATTGTTGCTCTACTGACTGAGTGGAGGATTGAGGTGTATCGGAGAGCTTAAGAGAGACGCGGTTGGCACTGGCGATCTCCGGCGAAAGTAGCTTTCCGACGTCATAGCTTGGTGTTCTAAGTCTACTCCGCGGTGTTCGTGTTATGCGTTGACGTATCTTGGCTACTACAAGATAGTGGTCTGAGTAGATGTTCGCTCCTCGGAAAGTGCGAACGTCAAGAATAGTGGAGGAGTGTCTGACGTCAATCGCGATGTTGTCAATCTGGTTGGTGACTGATTGATCTGGCGACCGCCAGGTGCATTTGTGTATATCGAGGTGGGAAAATCGTGTGCTGGCTACAAGAAGATTTCGCCCCGTAGGGTCGATCAGCCTGTGTCCGTTATCGGATGTGGCGTCATGTAGGCTGTGTTTGCCGATGACCCGCTCAAAGATGCTTTCTTTACCCAGTTTAGCGTTAAAATCTCCTAGTATGATTTTGGTATCATAGTTGGGGCTATGATGGTTTGTAAAATAGTTGCCTAAAATCTTGTGAAAATAAGGCTAGAGCTATTAGCAATTCTTACTTAATTACTACTTATCAGGCCAGCGATCCATGGAGGATCTGAGCCTGAGCTATAGCTGCCTTCCATCCTTGACGGTCCCGGGCACGCTGCTTCCAGTTATCAAGACCAAGATGTCTTACATCCGCGATTACTTGGTCTTTATACCGGAGGTTCGGTCTTCCTCTTCTTCTCGAACCAGGAGACTCGGAGTCGAAGACCCTCTTAGCTGGAGCGTTGATGTCCATGCTCTCGATGTGGCCGAACCAGTGTAGTCGACGGATCTTCGCCTTCCGGACTACATACACATCTTTGTACAGCTCGTAGAGTTCGCGGTTGTGTCTTCTTCTTCATTAACCTTCCTCACAGACAGGTCCAAATATCCGGCGTAGAATTTTTCTCTCGAAAGAACCCAAAATCAGCTCCGCTGTCCTGCTTATCGTCCCGTTTTCGGCTCCGTACAGCAAGGCTGGCAGTATGAGCTTTTTTGTATAGCATGGACAGATATAACTCCGTTTTTCAAGCAGAGATATTTGCTATAGAACTCTGCCTCAGAAAAAATATAAACAGAAATACATTCAACAAAAACATTAACATTCTCTCTGACAGCAAGGCCGCACTCCTAAAGAGTGAGCTACGAAATCACCAAAGAAACTGCCTACAGCTGCTTCACCAGCTGGCCATCACAAACAGAGTTCACCTCATTTGGATACCTGGACACAGCGGGCCATATAGGCAACGAAAAAGAAGACATACTGGCAAGGAAAGGCTCCGCATCACCGTTCATGATGCCACCGTCTTTCTGCAGCATACCCATCAGCACCATCAAATGCAGCATAAACAGATGATTAAGTTACACGGCCAATCACTACTGGTCACAAATGAAAGGTAGCAGACAAGCCAAATTGTTCCTCCCAACCTCTTCCCTCATAAGAATGAAACAACTCCCCATGCTTTCTAGAAGTCAGCTTCGTACAGTCACAGGGTTTCTTACTGGACACTGCCTAGACAACCTACAAGACTATCCCTGCAGAATGTGTAATGAGGACGAAGAAACGGCAGACCACATACTGTGCCACTTTAACTGCCTTGTCAGTATACGTCATCGTCACTTAGGCAAGCATTATCTTCAAGCAGAAGAAATCTCTCCTAGCTCACCCAAGAGCATACTGAGTTTTATTATGAACTCAGGATTTTTGCGAGAACTGTAAGTGGGGGATATCACAATAGGCCCATTAGTCGCCGCAGTGATCAGGCGACCTTGTCCCACCCCGTAATCCACTCTAACTCTAAGGTCCATGAAAGGCGCAAAAGCAATAAGATTATCATTCACAGCTTTGAATTCCATGGTCTACTTAACTATACAGCTTAGTGTCAAATTAAAAATACCAAGTGAGACACGATTCCTTCAAGTAGGTTGAGAGACATTAAACATGAGCACAAATGCCTGTAAGGAGACGTGTTACACGTGCCTGAACAACTAATTACATGCATCGAAGAGTGCAGAAGTAAATTCATTTAGATTTCCAATTTTGCTTGACACGAGGTTATTGGACTTATGGGATTCTACCGTGGCGGTTTTACTTATTTTGCTTTTTCCATTTATCATTAACTGATTCGTCAAAGTCTGTAAAAGGCAGAAAATCAATTAACTGACACTGCGAACTTTATTAAACAAAAAACCATATCCGGAGGCAATGGACGATAAGCTTTCAAGTCGTCTTCTTCCTTTCATAAATGAAAGTCAGCTATTATAAATTAAGACTCTGGTGGTGGTTCCATTGTTTTTAAGTTTGTGTCGATTGTGGCTATATTTCGTTTTATGCTGAAAGACTATGTCAAAACTTTGCCAACCATCGGAGGGATATTCTCCTCGTTTGTTTACTTTGTTGTATAGCAAGTTTATGGAATGGCTTTGTCAGGTGAGAGTATTGAACTTAAGCGCATGTGCCTAGAGTAGGGAAAGATGTTCCCTTGTGTGCATTGCACAAGTAAATATAATCAGTTTTTCAGCTGGTAAACAAGTGCGAACTTTTGTTTGTTTCAATGGCATCCAATGATGATTAGTCTGACGGTGAAGATAGATGAAAAGTATATCAATATATTCGTATGCAGGAAATTTGTATCCTTTTCAGGGGTTGAATTCACTATTCACTAAAAATGAAAATATGTTGTGGGGAATGTGAAGGATGACATACCCGGACAGACAGAACTGGACCCGTCAAACACAACCCCGTAGGAGCTACGTGGATTCTACACCGACGGATGGGTCAAAAACGGAAGACGGGGTGGGTAGTGAAGTATTCTGCAAACAACTAAAGCTCACCAAAGCTCTAAAACTGCCAGATCACTGCAGCGTCTTTCAGGCGGAGCTGTGGACAATAAAGGAGGCTCTGTCTTGGCTGAAGTGGAACGTGATATCCACTACGGATATCCGAATTCTCGTGGATAGTCAAGCAGCCTTAAAGTCGCTGGAGTCCTATGTGTACATCTCTAAAACTAGCCTCGACTGTCGCCTATTTTTTAACGAGATGACCGAACAGTTAAATATACAACTTCTATGGGTACCAGGACACAGCGACTTCCTAGATAACGAAAGAGCCGACACACTCGCCAGACAAGTAACGACGCAACAATCAACCATGGCATGTGAGGAAATACCCCTTGCAACCATTAAACATAATCTCATAAATGTCGCCAGGGCTGAGACGAACCTGAGATGGCCTGTCTCATCACCAGGCAAATCTGGCCCGGCTCGATAGTCAATGGGCTAGGAGAATAATTTCCCTTAAAAGAACTGACATCTATCTATCTATCATATAACTGCCTCGTTGGCAGTCACGCGCAAAAGCTAGGACAAGTTCCGAATAATTTCTGCAGAAGCTGCCTAGACAAAGAGGCGATCGAATCCATCCACCATCTTCTCTGCGCCTGCACGGCTTTGAACACAATCAGGAAACGATATCTAGGATCCTACTTCCTTAACGACCTGACAGATGTACAGCAAGTGGAGATATCTGACCTTCTTAAATTTTTAAGAACCACTAAGTGGTTCCATGAATAGGGGTATGAACCCCCCTCGTAGCTACACAACGGGTCTCTCTGGCCTATGTGTATTCTTCTCCATTCTGGGAAGGCTGCGAACATACCTACCTACCTACACTTTATTAAAGATTGTTCCGACAAGTTGAATTGTTATTAAAGAACCTTTACCATAAGAAAGCAAAGGTTGGTGACAGGGCCCCTGGAAATAACAGAACAATAACACTTCACAACTTCGAACGCTATACACATATATAGGGTGGGCCACCTCTTCTTCTTCTTAGCCTCAACCAACATGCCCCTCCAACTAGCATGATCTTTTGCTAGCATTTTCCATTGCCGCACACCCAGTTAGCTGAAGTCCCCTTCCACCTGTGTGCACCATCATAAGTGCGGCCGTCCTCTGCTTCTTCGTCCCTCGGGGTTGGATTCAAAGACTCTCCGAGCTGGAGCTGTGATGTCCATTCGCTCTTCATGGCCTAAGATCGGCGTTGAATCCGTAGATGCCTGACTAGGCTCATGTCGCTGTACAGCCCGTAAAGTTCGTGGTTGAATCTTCTCCTCGATACCCCGCCTGCGTTTATAGGCCCGAAAATCATCCGCAAAATCTTTCTCTCGAACCGACCAAGGGCCTCCTCATCCGCTTTTGATAGTGTCCATGCTTCTGCGCCGTACAACAGGACCGGGATGATAAGGGTCTTATATAGACAACTTTGTCGTTCGGGAGAGGGCTCTGTTACTCAGTTGCCTCCTAAGCCCAAAGAAACAGCGATTAGCAAGAGTGATTCTGCGTTTGATTTCGGAAATGATGTCGTTATTCCAGGTCACTGCGGAGCCAAGGTAGACGAAGTCCTTAACTAACTCGAACTTATATATGCTAATACAAACGTTCTGGCCAAGACGTCGGTGGTGAGTTTTAGTTTTGCCCTCGTTTACTACCAAACCAATTGTCGCCGCCTCCATCTCAACACTCGCAAACGCCTCATTGACATCTCGCTGTGATCTACCTATTATGTCAATATCGTCGGCGTATGCAAGAAGTCGCGAGGATTTGAAATAGATTGTGCCTCTTGTATTGGCCAGTGATTTTTGCACAATCACTTCCAATATGATGTTGAGGAAATCACACGACAGCGCATCGCCCTGCCTAAATCCTTTTTTGACATCAAAACTATCGGTATCGATTCGGATGGAGCAACGAGCATTCTCCAAAGTCATCCTGCATAGTCTGACGAGCTTAGCAGGTATGTCAAAGGTAGACATAGCGTTGTATAGCTCGTCTCTAATAACGCTGTCGTATGCGGCTTTGAAGTCGACAAATAGGTGGTGAGTGTCGACTTGAAATTCATTGGTTTTCTCCAGTATCTGCCGTAGTGTGAAGATTTGGTCGATGGTGGATTTCCCTGGCCTGAATCCGCACTGGTAAGGACCTATCAGCTTATTTACAAAAGACTTCAGGCGTTCACACAAAACGGCAGAGAAGATTTTGTAGGCGATGTTATGGAGACTTATTCCTCTATAGTTGGCGCAATCAGAGGGGTCTCCTTTCTTGTGGATCGGACATACGATGCTGAGACTCCATTCCTCGGGCATGCTTTCCGTCCGTCTGCGCGAGTAACTTTATTCGACTTGAGCTTCGATATGGCAATCTTAACTTCGTCGAGGTCAGGGGGACAGAATTCTCTGCGGTCTCCGTCGATTAGAAATGGATCATTCTGCCTGACAGCGGTATATTGACTAACATCGCCGTTATACAGTCTGCAGAACTGGTTTTTCCATATTCTCAGCACCGAATGCGGTTCTACTACTAGGTGTCCGTTCTCATCCCTGCAGGCTTCCGTTCTGGCTTTATAACCTTGCCATGTTCGCTTTATCTGTTGATAAAACTTTCGAACGTCACGCCTGCAGTAACACGTCTTCAAATCCTCAATCGGGCGCTTCTCGTGCTCTTTCTTCTTTCTTCTAAGAAGCTTATGCTCCTCCCTTCTTTTTACTCGTAGAGCTCACGAGCTGCTCTTGTTCTTTTATGCAGCCAGGCCTTATATGCATCCTGCTTCGCTGTGTGAATCCTCCTGCACTCGTCATCGAACCAGGTGTTTCTTCGTGGTGGAGCCTTGTAACCCAAGACTTCGGATGCAGAGCTTTTCAAGGCTTGTTTGATAGCGTGGAGGATTGAGGTGTATTGGAGAGCTTAAGGGAGACGCGACCGGTAAAAGCACGAGCGGTTTCTGGCGATAGTAGCTTTCCGACGTCATAACTTTGTATTCGTACTCTACTCCGTTGCGTTCGTGATATCCGTAAGCGCATCTTGGCTACAACAAGATAGTGGTCCGAGTCGATGTTAGCCCCTCGGAAAGTTCGAACATCAAGAATAGTGGAGGAGTCTCTGACGTCGATCGCGATGTGATCAATCTGGTTGGTAGTCGATTGATCAAAAGACCGCCAGGTGCCTTTGTGTATATCGAGGTGCGAGAAGCGCGTACTGGCTGGAAGGAGATTTCGTCCCGTAGCAAGATCAATCAGCCTGTGTCCGTTATCGGAGGTGGTGTCATGTAGGCTATGTTTGCCGATGACTCGTTCAAAGATGCTTTCCTTACCCAGTTTAGCATTGATGTCTACTAGTACAATTTTGATGTCATAGCTGGGACATTGGGCATACGTTCTGTCTAGGAGATCGTAGAACTCATCTTTGGCGGAGTCGTCCTCGTCTTCCGTGGGGGCGTGGACGCAGATCAGGCTGATGTTAAAAAATGTAGCCTTGATACGGATTGTTATGAGGCGTTCGCTCACGTGCCGAAAGCTTAGGACTTTTTGCCTTAGTCCACCTCGAACAACAAATTCGCGTCCAAACAATCGTTGCCCTCTCTCCCTATAGCAGTCGCCGTAGTAAATATCGCAGTTTTTCATACGCGTTATACCCGGTCCATTCGATCGCATTTGCTGGATGGCGGTGATGTACGCTTTATAGAGGTCTAGGGCGTCCGCAAGTTGTTCGGCTGCACGTGGCCTGTTTAGGGACCTGACATTCCACGTACGAATATCATTGTCCTTTTTTCGTTTTTTGCAAGGGTCGTCAACATAAATCCGGTCCGTTATGTCCGAGGCTTGTGGTGCTTTCGGAGTTTATGGTTTTGGTACGGTTACGGCTTACTAGGCCGTAGCCCAACCGACTAATCCTGTTTTTTTGGCGCAGGAGGCTCGCCATTCGCCCTTCCCCGTCTGCAATTTCCATAGGAAATCTCCAGATGGCACCACGAGGAGGTAGGGACTTACTAACAGTGCCGCAAAATGTTCGACTGCGGTGGCTCTTCTCGCTTTTTAGCAGGCCAGCATCCGTCGGATAGATGCTATCCCTACAAGGCCTTTGTTAGTCCTTTGCCATCCACCTAGTGGGTGGGCCACCTAGGGTTTTTTTCTTGACACTGACAGCTGTTTCCGCTCGAAATCTTGACAGAAAGTCAGTATCATACCTCCGCGGAACGAAGTAAGTCGCTTTACGCCTGAACAACGTTCGGAAATATTTAAAACTTATTCCCAAAGTGAATGCTGTGTTGCCCAAACAGTGCGTTTTTTGAAAAAAAGTGTTGGCCGAAATGAAGCACCCACCGCGACTGCTGTACGCAAGTTTGTTCAAAAAGTTCATGTGACTGGTATGCTAGTGGACAACACTCATGGTTCCCATCGTCGTGCGGTGCGCACAGATGAAAATGTGGCTTCTGTGGTCGAGAGTGTGAGACGCCATCGATCTCAACAGCTCAACATTTCACGCACTAGCCTGAGAAGAATTCTGCACAAAGATCTCGGAATATTCGCTTGCAAGGTCCAATTGAAGGCGCGCATCCGCTTTGTTATCGCTTCGCAGCTTGGGCCTTAGAGCAGCTTGAATTCGACAACGGTTTTGGATGAACAATTATCTTTTCCGACGAGGCACATTTTTATCTCGGCGGCTAGGTAAACAAACGAAATTGCCGCATCTAGGGCTCGGAAATCCCGCACGTTATTGTCGAGAAGCCAATGCTTCCATAGAGAGTGACAGTTTGGTGCGGATTATGGAGTGGTGGCATCATTGGACCATTTTTTTCGGAAATGGGGCTGGGAACAACGTTTCGGTCAACGGTGGGTGTTACAGAGTCATGTTAACCGACTTTTTTTTTTTACTAAAATCGAAGAGATGAATTTGGACCACCTCTGGTTCATGCAGGATGGCGCGCCATGCCACGTAGGTTAGGTTAGGTTGACGTGGTAGGCGTAAGCCACACTTAGGCCGAAACCGGCCCATTGTGATACCACCAGGATCAGGTTACCCTGATCCGCTACCCGGCAACCAACCGGTGCTTCTAATAAAGCGGTGGAGTTGAGCTATTTTTTGGTTTGCTAGCTCACTCAGATTGTCGAAGAAGGGCGCGCCGAGGTAAATCCTCCTGCGATTCACAAAAGAGGGACATGAGCAGAGGAGATGGTGTATTGATTCCTCCTCCTCCTCGTCCATGCAGCCGCGACAGAAGTCATTGTAGGGTAGCCCCAGTCTGGCGGCGTGTTTTCCAATGGTGCAGTGACCTGTAATGACCCCCACTAGGGTGCTTAAGGTTGCCCTTTTGGTTGCCACCGGGTCCCTGGTTCGTCCTAAGTTTAACTTAGGCCACAATTGTTTGGTGATAAAGCCGATATTGCTCTCATTCCATTGGAGATTGGTCCTCTCTATGGTTTGAAGCTTTATCATGTGCTTTACCGTACTTATTGGTGTTTTTAGGTACCCGAGGGTAGGTAGGCTGAGTGTGCTTGACCCTAACCTTGCGAGTTCGTCGGCCGCGCAGTTTCCTGGAATATCCCTATGCCCGGGGACCCACAGTATTTTAATATTGAACTGTTCAGCCATCTCATCTAGAGATAGGCGACAGTTAATGGATGTTTTTGATTTGTGGGTTATCGCTGCCAGGGATTTTATCGCAGATTGGCTATCCGTGCAAATGATAATATCCTTTGTGGATATTACATTGATCCTGAGCCATGCCAGGGCCTCCGTTATCGCAGTTATTTCTGCCTGAAACACACTACAGTAATTTGGGAGTCTAAATGATAGGTTGAGGTTAAGTTCCTTGGATTAGACCCCACTACCTACGCCCGACTCCATCTTAGAGCCATCGGTATAGAGGGAGATCGAGTCCTTTGGTATGACTTTCCCTTCAGCCCATTCCTCCCTGGATGGAAAGACAACTTCGAAGTTCCTGGTGAACACATTCTGCGGGTTGATGTAGTCAGTGTCCATAGGTACTTTGAAGTGTTTTAGAATAGAGGTGTGGCCTTCTTGAGATGTGGGCCATTTTCTTATGCTCCTCATCCTTAGGGCCGCGCATGCAGCAACTTGCTTGCTGAAAAGGTTTATTGGTGGAAGATGTAGTAGAACATTTAAGGCCTCCGTGGGGGTTGATCTGATCGCTCCGCTTATATATAAGCTGGCCGATCTTTGTACCTTCCCCAGGAGGTTTCGGTTGACTGCTTTGTCCAGAGCAGTCCACCAGACTACGACGCCATACAGGAGGATAGGCCTTATGACTGCTGTGTAAAGCCAGTACATAATGCTTGGTTGGAGACCCCACCTCCTGCCCACTACTTTCTTGCAGCTGTAGAGGGCAACAGTTGCTTTCTTGACCCGATCAAGAATGTTGGGTTTCCAATTCAGCCTCCTGTCAAGGACTAGGCCTAGATATTTAGCCTGTTCTTTGATTGTTAGTTGAGTTCCACCCAGCCTCGGTGGGTTGAGGGGCGGAATTTTATATTTGTTAGTGAACAGTACTAGATCGGTCTTCTTTGGGTTCACCCCAAGTCCACAGTACCGAGTCCAGGTTTCTACTGTATGTAGTGCACTCTGCATAAGGTCGCATAGAGTGCTGGGAAATTTTCCTGTGACGGCAATAGCAATGTCATCCGCATAGGCGATCACAGCGTACCCTTCCTGCTCCAGCAACAGCAGTAGCTCGTTGACCACCACGTTCCAGAGGAGAGGGGAGAGTACTCCACCCTGTGGTGTACCTTTGCTGACCATTCTGGTAGAGACGGCACCAGCGAAGTTGGCTTTGACAACTCTTTGTATTAGCAGCTGTCGTACCAGTTCTATCACTGATCCCGTAACACCCAGATCAGACAGCGCCTTGATGACGGCCCATGGTTCGACATTGTTAAAGGCGCCCTCAATGTCGAGAAAGGCGACTAGAGTGTATTGTTTATTTTCCAGAGACCTTTCTATTTTACTGACCAATGAGTGGAGTGCTGTTTCCACCGATTTGCCTTTGTTGTAGGCGTGTTGGTTATCCGACAGTCTTCCTGAGATGCAGGTGTACCGGATGTGTACGTCCAAAATCTTCTCTAGAGTTTTTAATAGAAAAGAAGTGAGACTAATAGGCCTTAGGTCATTTACATACGTGTGGGAGCTTTTGCCTGCCTTGGGTATGAAAATGACTTTGGCTACCTTCCACTTGCTGGGGATGTAGGAAAGTGAGAGGCAACTATTGTATATAACCACAAGCCAGGGGAGAATGATATCTGCTACCTGCTGGAGCTCAGCTGGTATGATACCATCCGGTCCCGGAGACTTGTAGGGTTCAAAGCTCTTTATGGCCCAAAGGACGTTGTTGTAGTTGATCAGGTCAGGAGCACGCTCGAGGGAGGGTGTCATTGGCTGATTGACCCGAGAAGGTGTCATATCCGAGTCACTACTGCCTGGGAAGTGTGCGCTTAAGAGAAGTTCCAAGGCTTCCTCTCTGGAGGTTGTCCAGGAGCCGTCATTACGCATCAGATGGCTTGGATTATACGGAACCGAGGCCAGAATCTTCCTTATTCTTGAGGCCTCGGAAACCGTCCTTATATTATCGTAGTAGTCCCTCCAGGATTGTCTCTTTGCCTTCCTGGTCGCTGCTTTGAAAGACTTTAGTGCCTCCTTGTAGAGGTCCCAATCCTCTTGCAAGCGGGTATATTTAGCTTTGTTGAAGAGCTTTCTGCTCTCTTTCCTTAGTGAGACTATCTCTTTGTTCCACCAGGGGGGCTTGGGTTTGCCTCTGGGGGTGCTAACTGCACAAGATTGAGACAGTGCTCTATTGAGGGTTTCTGTCAGCTCATTTACTAAGCTGTATAATTCCGCGGAGTTTAGCGGATAGGTGGGGTGTCTTGCCCCTAGGTGGGGTTCAACATAGGTTCTATATTTTTGCCAGTCAGTTTTTCTGTAGTTCCTGAAAGGAGCTCGGGCACTGACGTGGTTGACTATGCTGAATTGAATGTATCGATGGTCAGAGAGGGAGTGTTCTTTTAGGACTTTCCAATCTCTGACTTTGTCGACAATGTCCTGCGATGCAAAGGTTACATCCAGGACTTCCTGTCTGTTTTTGGTGATAAAAGTTGGTTCACAGCCGTTGTTGCAAACGGTGAGGTTAGTATGTAATACATAGTTATACAAAGACTCACCTCGCTCGTTTATGTTGCTGCTTCCCCAAATCGTATGGTGTGCATTCGCATCACATCCTATGATCAGTCCGGCATTTGTTTGCTCCGCATCCTTGACCAGGTTTACCAAGTTGGCCGGAGGGGGGGGACTTGGGTGGTCATGGGCTAAATAGGCCGAGGCAATCCAGATCTTGAGGGAACTGCCCTCGACACTAATAGCCGTGATATCCTGGTCGTTGTAGGATAGGAGTAGAAGGGTTTTTATGTGTGATTTGGTTAGGATACAAGCTCTTGGCTTACCTGCATCGCGCACGTAGGTGAGCTTATATTCGGATGTTCCGAGTCCACGTACCATGTTATTTACTATCCATGGTTCCTGGATCAGAACGACGTCTTCTCCGCTTTTGGTGAGGCGGAGCATTAGGGCGGCCGAGGCCGCGATAGAATGATGGAGATTAATTTGAAGAATCCGCATCATGATGGCCGCGGTCTTTAACCTCCACCGCTGTGACGTTGGCAGACTCTTCGTCAGACTCCAGCTCAAAATCTGACATAGTCTCGCCAAGGTCTACCTCGGGAAGGTCCAGGTCGGACAGTAGATTACTGTCTTCCCCGGTAATCTCGTTCACTACATTGGAGGGGGTCCCAGTTAAGAGAGTCTCTTCAGTGATCATCGGCTCCATGGTAGGGAGTTGCTCTGGGTTCGTCGGCACCATGGAGTCAGATGATGTAGCACAGGAGGCTCTCTTAGCTGAGTCCTCCCCGTCTTTCTTGTATATTCTGAGCTTCGCAGAGTCGAAGCCCAGAGAGATCATATTGTTGACCAGAGCTAGAGGTGCCAGGGAATCCTGATTGATTACGATAGTAATCAGTCTTGAAGGTCCCTTAACATCCTCTAGCTTGACAACTTTCCAATCCTTGGTGGGGATTAGGGGATTGCAATTCTGCAGGATTGCCAAAATCTCCTTAGGGTCCTCGGGATAGGCCGGTATAATGGCTCTAGCCCTGGGTCTATTCGGGATTTGGTTCAAGGGTACAGCCTCAAGTTGAGCTCCCTCCCATACCTCGCCGACTCTGCTGAGTGCGAGCTTAAAGAGGTCCATAGACCTTTGGTCTTCGAAGGAGATCAGCTTGATTCTGCCTTGATAGTACCCTGCATGGTGGGTAATAGGGAAGGGTCCAGGGTGTTCCTTGAGTATCGGGAAGTAGCTTTTGAGCAGCACATTGCTGATCAAAGTCCACTTAGCCGGAGGGACATTCCCATCCACATCGCCCCTATCGACAACAGCCAGTGTGGTCAAGACCTTCAGCACGTCGCGATAGGAGATTTGTGTTTGGGATCCAGGGGAGATGCTTTGAGACCGCGCTTTCTTAGAGGTGGAGGGAAGTTCCTCAGCCGACCTCTGGCGCTTGCCATCCTGCTCTTTAACGGATGAGTTACCAAAGCTCTTGATTGTGCATTCCGCCCAGTCAAGAGCCTTTTTTCTCCTTTCCGAGAGCTGATCTCTTGGTATGTCACGCAATTTTTCCACTAGCTTACTAGCCGCGCGACGCTGTTTGTATGCATAATATTCTTCCTTCAAAAATTTCTCAAATTACCTGTTAACTACATCAAAAAGCGGTTGAATTAAATTTGGTTTACCGCAGGGAAGCATCAATTTGTTTAAACTAAAAACGTCGAAGAAAATGTTACAACCAATCAACAACAACAACAACATGTTTCCTTTGTATGAATCAAACATTGCTTCAGACTCCAGCTCAAAACGCGATCATTAGTCATATCATATCAGAAGCATGTTGGAACCAAATGATCTCACTTTTCAAGCTTGAAATGGTTATGCATGGTAGCTTGTAGGTTTTTGTAAATCTGAATAAGTGATATCATTCGCATTTAAGAAACGTGCTTGTCTGTCATAGTGAATGGATGTACTCCTATCCAACCGTAATATCGTAGCCCTAACATTTTGTTTAAAATTGAGTAGTTGTGGAAGTATCTCAATTCTTACGTCATAATAGACGTAATATTTCCGAATTGAATATGGAACTACAGAGAAAGCAATAAACTGACAAATGCTATTCCAAATTGTAGAAGCAATTACAATAAGAATGGTGATACATGCAAACAGAGGCGGTTTTAACGGGCTTTAATATATCCCTACATACTTACTTACTTACTTATCAGGCCAGCGATCCATGGAGGATCTGAGCCTGAGCTATAGCTGCCTTCCATGCTTGACGGTCCCGGGCACGCTGCTTCCAGTTGTCAAGACCAAGATGTCTTACATCCGCGATTACTTGGTCTTTATACCGGAGGTTGATGTCCATGCGCTGGATGTGACCGAGCCAGTGTAGTCGACGGATCCTTGCCTTCCGGACTACATCCACATCTTGGTACAGCTCGTAGAGTTCGCGGTTGTGTCTTCTTCTCCATTCACCTTCCTCACAGACAGGACCAAATATCCGACGCAGACTTTTTCTTTCGAAAGAACCCAAAATCAGCTCCGCTGTCCTGCTTATCGTCCAGCTTTCGGCTCCGTACAGCAAGACTGGCAGAATGAGCGTTTTGTAAAGCATGACTTTGGTCTTTCGAGTGAGGAGTTTTGACCCCAGTTGTTTGGACAAGCCGAAGTAGCAGCGGTTGCCAAGGGCGATTCTATGCCGGATCTCCACTGTGGTGTCATTTGTGGAATTTACGTTTGCCCAGAGGTAGACAAACTCCTTAACTACCTCGAAATTGTAGCTGTCAATTGTTATATTTTGTCCCAGGTGGTGAGCGACGGATTGGTTTTTGCTTGACAGCATGTATTTCGTTTTGTCCTCATTGATCTTAAGACCAACTCGTCCCGCCTGTTCTTCAATCGCCGTGAATGCTTCCACAATGCCACGGCGAGAACACGCGATGATGTCGATATCATCCGCGTATCCTAGCAGCTGGATGGACTTGTGAAAGATAGTGCCTTCCCTGTTGACGCCTGCCCGTCGCACTATCTGCTCCAGCACCAGGTTGAAGAAGTCACATGACAGCGCAACTCCTTGCCGAAATCCGGTGCATGTTTCAAACGGTTCCGAAGTCCTATAACCGAGCTGGTATTCGAGTCGTCGGGCATGCTTTCATCTTCCCAAATTCTGCAGATGATCTGGTGCATGCTCCCTACCAGAACATCGCCGCCAGCCTTGAACAGCTCTGATGGCAAGCCATCTGAGCCTGCGGCCTTGTTGTTCTTCAGCTTCTGAATAGCTGTGCCGACTTCTTCGATGCTGGGTGGGAGGACTACTTCAGCGGCTGGAGTTGGGATTTCCTCAGTCCCTACCACTCTCTCTTGGTCATGCTCGTTAAGCAGCTGCTGGAAGTGCTGCTTAAATACATCCACTATTCTCTGCGGGTCGGTGACAAGATTATCCCCGCATTACGAGCTGTCTGTTGTTGTATCGTGGAGGCTGTGCTTTCCGATCAATCCGCCAAGGGTGTTCTCCTTACCGATTTTGGCGTTGAAGTCCCCGAGCACGATTTTTACATCGTACTCCGGACAAGCTCCGTAGGCGTTGTCCAGGAGGTCATAGAAGTCCTCCTTGATAGGGTTTTCAGCCTCGTCGGTAGGGGCGTGTTCACATATAAGGCTGATGTTATAAAATCTGCCTCTGATGCTGATTACAGCCAGGCGATCACTTATAGGTTTAAAGTCGATGACCTTCGACCTTAACCGCTTTCCCACGACGAATCCGCATCCCAGTAAGTGCAACCTTTTGTGACAGCTGTAATAAATGTCGCAATTTTTCTTACTGATCATACCGTTTCCTATCCAGCGTATTACCTGGACCGCAGTAATATCCGCCTTGTACTGCGTGATGATTCCTTCTAGTTTATGAGCAGCTCCGGGAGTGTACAGGGTTCTGACATTCCAGGAGCATACTCGCAAATCGTGTTCCTTTTTCGTGCGTTGTCGTCGTCGAGTATCCGTCCGTGTATCCGAGGCATCTTGCTCATTCATAACTTTAGGTTTTTTTTACCTGGGCGGATTGTTAGCCCGCCGCACAACCGCCATTCTGGTCGGGGTTTTGTCGCTGCATACGTTTGTTCACCTCCCAACGGTTGTTGAAGAGGCTATCCAGAGGGCGCCGCGAGGAGGCCGTATGTCAACTTGACCCGGGTATTTAAACAGGGATCGTTGCTGGCATCTCCCAGGTTGAGAGCGATCAACAACTTTACCCTGTATGTCCGAGCCCATGCCCTCTACATAAGCTTGATGCTAAAAGATGCAAGGCTGCACGAACATAAGCCTATGGAAACCACTTCTTTTCTCGGTTAAGTTTTCTTTAGGGCATCTACGTTTCGATATTTTTTAATGCTGATTTTAATTTGAGTAGTTAAGTGGATTTGCACCTGGAGACTGCACATGCCTACATGTCTCTGACATATTAAAACATTTATATTCACCCTGACAAAACCATAAAAGGAGCTACCCATGAACAATTATGTCAAAACCGTGTAAGCCATAGCGTCTGAGTTTAAAAGTCTTCGCTCCAACCTTTTTTCTCCTCCAACGGGCACCAAACCTTGTAAACTGGTGCATAAAGGTTGCACTAAAGGTCAACCATAGGAAAATCACTATAGTCGCCTTACGAAGTCAAATATCTAGGGATAACTCTAGACGAAAAGCTCACTTGGAACCCTCACATTACAACGACCATTGAGATAGCCAGGATCTCTTTATGGACCAGCAAAAGTCTCACTGGCAAAAATTGGGGCACAAACCCCAAAATGTCTCGCTGGCTATATACAGCAATCACCAGACCAATTCTCACATACATATGCTGCGTCCGTCTGGTGGCACAAAACAAAACAAGTATCAGTGCAAGCCAAGCGCAACAAATTGCAAAGACTAGCTTGCATCTGTATCACCGGGGCCATGAGAACAACCCCCACAGCAGCACTAAAAGTAATCACAGACCTGCCACCTCTTCATTTTCAACTGAAGAAAGAAGCAATGGTCCTCGCCCATAGACTGATCGTGGAGGATCGTAGGCTCTTTCACCCTGATATCCTTACCGAAATAAACAGGCATGAAATCCTAAAGATATCTCTCACAGACAACTGTCTCCTCATATACAACTTCAGCCAAAACTACAAGGTCACGATCCCCAACCGACAAAACTGGGAACAGGATAGACCCTCCTTCAATCGTGGATCCTACGTGTAGTACACAGATGGCTCAAAAACGAACGAAGGCGTTGGGGCTGGAGTATAAGTTTTATCACTAACTCAGGATTCTTGAGTGAACTGTAAGTGGGAGACATCACAATAGGCCCACTCGTGGCCGCAGTGATCAGGCCACTTTGTCCCACCTTCGTACTCTCTCTAACTAACTCTAATCTTTTTTCTTATATTACTTACATTAATTAGGTGACGCAATAGTCCGGTGTGAACCTGGGCCTCAACCAACAAACTTCTTCAGCTGGCAAGCTGGCACGGTCTTCTGCCAGCTGTTTCTAGGGACGCACTCCTAGTTGGTTAAGATCCCCTTCCACCTGTGTACGCCACCTTAGATTCGGTCGTCCTCTGCTGCGTCGTCTCTCGGGGTTGGCTCGAAGACTCTTCGGGCCGGAGCTGTGTTATCCATTCGCTCTACATACATGGCCTAGCTATCTTAGTCGTTGAATCCGCAGACGTCGTACCGGGCCGATGTCGCTGTACAGCCCGTATAGTTCGTCGTTGTATATTCTCCTCCACTCCCCGTTTATACAAACGGGACCATAGATTTAACGCAGAATTTTCCTCTCAAGATGACCACGGGCCTCTTCATCCGCTTTCGGATGACGGCGAACATTCGAGAGATTGGACCAGTTGGTAATCCAGTGTAAAAGTAATCAAGCCGTCTAGTGAGTTAGTGGACAATTATGTAACCAATAAAGTGTTAAGTGCCATAAAAGCTTGTAGTAAAGGTGAAGCGCCCAGATAGTTGATCTGGGGTGGAATAATAAACTGTGAGTTTCTGTTTGTATTACATTAGAGTCATACAATCGTTGGTTTATCGTGGCACGGCAAGTAATATGTTAACAACGCAGATTCAGTGATTGAGTAGTTGATATTGTACGAATTTATATGATGCTTTGGACACTGATCACGAATCGTGAACTTTGTTACTAAACTCCCGCAGCTCTAATCTGCGTTCCTTCGCACTTTTGTTGGACGGCTTAAATGAACCGCAGTTTCTAATTTGATTGATTAGTTGGATCCTATTTCTTCTAACCAGTCGATTTATGGGATAAAAATCTTAATGTTTACGATGTTATTTCGCTTTCATGACGTGCTTCTAAAAATTTCAATTCAAAATTGTTGCACTTTGGAAAATGTTCATGCGCTAAATACGGTCCAGAGCGGTGTGTATGGTATCTTCTTCTTCTTCTTATCGTTCGCTACAGTTCGGGGTGAACCTGGGCCTCAAACAACATGCCCCTCCAACTAGCACGATCTTTTGCTAGCCTTTTCCATTGCCGCATACCCAGTTGGCTGAGGTCCCCTTCCTCCTGTGTGCGCCATCTTAAAATCGGCTGTCCTCTGTTTCTTCGTCCTTCCGGGTTGGATTCAAAAACTCTTCGGGGTGGAGCTGTGGTGTCCATTCGCTCTACATGGCCTACCCATATTAGGTGTTGAATCCGTAGACGCATTACTAGACTCATGTCGCTATACAGCTCGTAAAGCTCGTGGTTGAATCCTCCATCGCCCGTCTGCCTTTATAGGACCGAAAATCACACGCAAAATCTTTCTCTCGAACCGACCAAGGGCGTCCTCATCCGCTTTTGATAGTGTCCATGCATCTGCGCCGTACAGCAGGACTGGTATAATAAGGGTATTGTATTGAGTCAATTTTGTCGTTCGGGAGAGGGCTCTACTACTCAATTGCCTCCTGAGCCCAAAAAAGAGTGATTCTGCGTTTGATTTCGGAACTGATGTCGTTGTTCCACGTCACTGCGGAGCTAAGGTAGACAAAGTCGTTAATTACCTCAAACTTATAACTGCCAATACAAACGGTTTGGCCATGACGTCGGTGGCGAGTGTCCTTTTTTGATGACAGCATATATATAGTTCTGCCCTCGTTTACTGCCAAACGAATTTTCGCCGCCTCCGCCTCAATACTCTTGGGCTGGCCAGTGATTTTTGCACAATCATTCCTAAAACGATGTTGAAGCAATCACACAACAGCGCATCGCCCTGCCTAAATCCTTTTGTTCAGGTGTTCACCGATTCGGAACTCGTCCTGCATAGTCTGACGAGTTTAGCTGGGATTTCAAAGGTAGATATGGTGTTGTATACCTCCTCTCTAATTACGCTGTCGAATGCGGCTTTGAAGTCGACAAATAGGTTGTGAGTGTCGGCTTGTCTCTTGGTTTTTTCCAGGATCTGCCGTAGTGTGAAGATTTGGTGGGTGGTGGACTTTCCTGACCTAAAGCCACACTAATAGGGACCTATCAGCTTATTTACAAAAGGCTTCAGGCGTTCACATAAAACGGCAGAGAAGATTTTGTAGGCTGTGTGAAGGAGACTTACTCCTCTGTAGTTGGTGCAGTCAGAGGGGTCTCCTTTCCTGTGAATCGGGCATACGCTGCTGAGACTCCATTTCTCGGGCATGTTTTCCTCTGACCATATCTTACAGATGAGCTGGAGCATGTTCATGGTCATCTCCAGAGCTCAGCAGACAGTCTGTCCGCGTTTCGATATGGCGATTTTAATTTCGTCAAGGGAACGGATGTTCGTCGTTAAGAAATGGATCGTTCTGCCTGACAGCGGTTTATTGACTAACATCGTCGTTATACAGTTTGCAGAAGTGGTTTTTCCATATTCTCGACATCGACTGGAATTTTAATACCAGGTGTCCATTCTCGTCCTCACATGCTTCCGTTCTTGCTTTATATACCTTGGCATGTTTGCTTTATCTGATGATAACGTCTTGAACATCACGCCTGCAATAACACCTCTCCAAATCCTCAATCGCGCGCTTCTCGTGCTCTTTCTACTTTCTTCTGAGAAGATTATGCTCCTCTCTTCTTTTTAACTCGTAGAGCTCACGAGCTGCTCTTGTTCTTCTATGCAGCAAGGCTTTATATGCATCCTGCTTTGCTGTGTGAATCCTCCGGCACTCGTCATCAAACCAGGTGGTTCTTTGTAGTGGATGCTTGAAGCCCAAAACTTCAAATGCAGTGCTTTTCAGGGCGTGTTTGCAAAGGTCCAACTGTTGTTCTGTTGCCAGCGTGGAGGTTTGAGGTGTATTGGAGAGCTTAAGGGAGACGCGATCGGTAGAAGCACGAGCGGTTTCTGGCGATAGTACCTTTCCGACGTCATAACTTTGTATTCTTAGTCTACTCCGCTGCGTTCGTGCTATCCGTAGGGGCGTCTTAGGTACTACAAGGTAGTGATCCGAGTCGATGTTAGCTCCCCGGAAAGTTCGAACATCAAGAATGGAGGAGTGTCTGACGTCGATCACGATGTGATCAATCTGGTTAGCGATTGATTGATCTGGCAACTGCCGGGTGCCTTTGTATATATCGTTGTGCGGGAAGCACGTTCTGGCTAGAAGCAGATTTCGCCCTTTAGCAAGATCAATCAGTCTGTGTCTGTGTAGGCTGTATTTGCCGATGACTCGTTCAAAGATGCTTTCCTTACCCAGCTTAGCCTTGAAGTCTCCTAGTACAATTTTGATGTCATAGCTTTGTCTGGGAGATCGTTGAACTCATCTTTGGTGGCATCATTAACCTTGTCCTCCGTGGGGGCGTGAACGCAGATCAGACTGATGTTAGAAAATGTAGCCTTGATACGGATCGGTATGAGGCGTTCGCTCACATGCCGAAAGCTTGGGACTGTTTGCCTTAGTCCACCTCGAATAACAAATACGCTTCGAAATAATCGTTGTCCTCTCTCCCTATAGCAGCCGCCGTAGTAGATGTCGCAGTTTTTCATCCGCTTTATACCCGTTCCATTCCATTGCATTTTCTGGATGGCGGTTAAGCCCGCTTTATAGCGGTCTAGGGCGTCCGCAAGTTGTTCGGTTGCACGCGGTCTGGTTAGGGATCTAACGTTCCCCGTACAGAGCCGAAGATCATTGACCGTTTTTCGTTTTTTGCTAGGGTCGTCAACATTAATCCGGTCCGTTTTGTCCGGGGCTTGTGGTTACTTCTGACCAATTGTGAGGTTTTCTGGTTACGGTTTGTTAGGCCATAGCCCAACCGACATTAATCTGTTTTGCGGCGCAGGATGCTCGCCATTCGTCCTCTTTCAGATGGTACCACGAGGAGGTGGAAATAGGACCTGGTCAACAGAGCTGCAGAGGCTTTTACTCGCTTATTTTTTTTTTTGTTTTTTTTTAGCGGACCAGCACCCGTCGGTAGATGCTACTCCTACGAGGCCCTTTTTTAGTCTTTTACTATCCATGTGTATGATATAATGTCTTCTTATGAATCTCATCAATGCCGGCTATTGCGTGACTGATACTTATGTGTATGTACATTGTGCGTATTCATTTAGAGTTTTGAAATCCTTCCAAGCGTTATTCTTCCACCACTATATAGCCACTCCTTGAAGAAACGCTTGTTTTGAGAGTAATTTATTTAGGGTGAAATATCGATTTACTTATGTAGCTATGAAGCACTATAGCTAAAAGTGTCCAAACTCTTTTCCAATAAGGACCACACCTAAAGGACATAAACAGCCAATGCTCAGGGTTGTTCTTAAACACAAAGTTCTTCAAAAGCTGTTCCACAATATTGAAGACATTTTACTACGCATCAAACGTATCAAGGGCAAACTTCCGCTTTAACCTAGTTTCTGATTAGGAATCAACTTAAATGGGGGCAAACCCTTTTTTCGAAAATGAAAAAAAAAAAAAACAGAAAAAGCTTATCTAATCAAAAAGAAAAATGGGAACAGAGACAAACAATACATCCACCGAAATTAGACGGAAACGCTAGAGTGGAAGCTTGTCTGAATGAATTACCCGTTCTGCGGCCCTACGTGTTTACATCCTGCGCATACTAAGGTACACCTTTAGGGCTTATATCACAACTGGAATGTGTGTCACATGCGTGTGTCGGTACTAAAAACCATTTTCTGTTTTTGGTAATCTCTATTTTACATACCTGATGGATACTTTTGATTATGCATCGCGGCAGTTCAAGACAGGTCACCTGAGAGCGATTGCGCTATCATGACGAATTATAGCCGTGCATGCTGTGCACGTACGATGTAAACAGGGAAAATGTTTTGATTTTCCAACTCGGATAAATAGGAAGAAACTTCAAAGGGAGACGGGCGTGCCGGTCTGCGATTCAAATTCTATATTAAGTACTCTCGACATTTGTTTATTTGGAATATTATTCTCAAATCCCGACTACCCACATGGTATTTATGACCACCACGTTGCATGATTTATGTGGATGGTTTCAGTTGCCTTCTTTGCTTTTCATTAATTACAGTGACTTCAGACGACCCTCCTTCATTTATGGTAGAATGTAGCATTCTAGTAATTGTGTATATTCTACTTGATGTTGGAAGACGAACCCCTCTATGTTCTCCTCTGTATAGTGTTTTCTAATGGACCTGATAAAGCTCCCGGGTGAAAATAAATCATCGTGTTAATAAGTTGCCTGCACTGGATTGGTTTGAGGGCTCGAGGTATTTAGAATAAGCGATTTTATGAGCTATAATCATAACATGTTAGGTGAATCTTATTGCATCTGGGTTTCATGTTTCATCGCATTCTATAGACGATGTATATAAATTTGCTACATCTTTTGAGTAGTCCAGTTGCTGTTGACAGAAAAGAGAAGCATACCTTCTCAGAGAAAAAGAAAGCTTGCGAAAAGTGCTACAGTTCATGGCGAACCTGGGCCTTTAAAAAACCTCTTAAACAAGCACGGTCTTTCGCCAGCAGTCTCCAGTGCCGCACGCCTAGTTGGTTAAGGTCCTCTTCCATTTGGTTGCGCCACCTTAAATTTGGCCGTCCTCGACCGCGTCGCCTCTCGGAGTTGAATTCAAAGATCTTCCGGGCTGGAGCTGTGTTTTCCATGCCCTCAACATGACCTAGCCATCTTAGGCCTTGGATCCGAAGACGCCGTGCTACGTTCATGTTGCTGTAGAGCCCGTACAGTTCACTATTAAGTCCTCTCCTCCACTCCCGATTTATGTAGGTCGGGCCGAAAATCCTACGCAGGATTTTCCTCTTAAAACGACCAACGGCCTCTTCATCCGCTTTCGATAAGGTTCATGTCTCTGCGCCATAAAGCAGGACCGGGATGATAAGGGTCTTGTATATGGTCACTTTGGTTTTTCGAGGGAGGGCTCTAATTCTCAATTGCTTTCCGAGCCCAAAACAAACAGCAGGTGGCAACTGCAGATGTCATTTCTGCATGTCACTGCTGAGCCTAGGTAGACGAAGTCCTTGACTACCATAAAATTATACTTGCCAATATGTGCGCCCTGGCCAGGACGCCAGTGGTTTGTTTTGCCCTCATTTACCGCCAGTCCCATTTTAGCCGCTTCCGTCTCAATGCTCGTAAAGGCGTCAATGATATCTCGTTGACTTCGTCCAATTATGTCAATGTCATCGGCACATGCGAGCAGTTATACGGACTTGAAAAAGATGGTGCCCCTCGTATTGACCAGTGAGTTTTGCACTATCCTTTCGAGGACGATGTTGAAAAAGTCACACGATAGCGTGTTCCTGTCTAAAACCTTTTTTTTTTGACATAAAAGGTATCGGTTAGGTCGCTTCCGACCTTGATGGAGCAGCGAGAGTTCTCCAATGTCATCCTGCACAATCTGACGAGTTTGGCAGAGATGTCAAAACTAGACATGGCGTTGTATAGCTCGTCTCTATTTTTTCTATCGTATGCAGCCTTAAAGTTGACAAACAGGTGGTGGGTGTCGATCTGGAACTCTTTGTTTTTTCCAGGATCTGCCGCAGTGTAAATAATTGGTCTATAGTGGACTTCCAGTGCCTGAAACCACACTGATATGGACCAATCAGTTTATTAACGAACGGTTTCAAGCGTTCACACCGAACAGCAGGGAAGATTTTATAAGCGGTGTTCAGAAGATTTATTCCTCTGTAGTTGGCGCAGACAAAGGATCTTGTGGATCGGGCAAACGATACTGCATTCCTCTGACCATATCGTACAGATGAGTTGGTGCATACTCCCAACCAGGTAATCTCCAGCTGTCTTAAAGAGCTCGGCAGGTAGTCCGTATACTCCAGCAGCTTTGTTGGACTTAAGCTTAGAAGGAATTCTCTGCTATCATCGTCCGCTGTGAAAGGGTTATTCTGCCTGACAGCGGGATCTATTTCTTCATCGCCGTTATACAGTCTGCAGAAGTAGTCTTTCCAGATTCTTTGTACCGACTTTGCAACGCTACCCCTACGAGGCTTTAGTCGTAAGTCATTACTAACAAAGGCCTCGTAGGGGTAGCGTATCCGACATGTGCTGGCCCGTAAAATATCGAGCAGAAGACACTGCAGCCGAAAATCTAGCAGCTCTGTTAGTAAGCCCTATTTCCACATCCTCGTGGTGCCACCTGGGGATTTCTATTTGAAATCGCGAAAGGAAGAGGGCGAATGGCGAGTTTATCGTGCCACAAAACAGGATAAGTGTCGGTTAGGCTATGGCCCGGCAAGCCATACCTGGGAAAAACCAACAAGCCAAAAAACCCGAAAAAAGCCTGGGATACAAAAAAGCGGACGGATTAACCGATTAAGCAGATGGAAGTTTTTAAGTTTGACCACAAGGAGACCTAAAACTCAATAACTAGAACGGAATCCTGTAGGTACGAGTATGAACAATTAAGTAGAGTCGTCGTCGGTGCTGAAACGGTGGAGGCGCAATTTCTATGAATTGTAAAATAGCTGAAGAACTTATCTAGGACGTGCATTAGTTTATTTTTCATCCAATCCGAGGAATGAAATCTTCTACCCCAAATACGCCAAAAATAGGGGTAGATAGGTAGGAAGGTAGGTTCGTAGCCTCCCCAGAATGGGAAGAATACACTTAGGCCAGAGAGACCCGTTGTGCTGCTACGAGGGGGGTTTATCCCCCTATTCATGGAACCACTAAGTGCTAATGAAAAAAATTCAGAAGGTCAGTTATCCTTATTTACTGATCATCTGTCAGATCGTTTAGGAATTAGGATCCTAGGTAGCGTTTCCTGATTGCACAGAAGGCCGGGCAATCGCAGAGTAGGTGATGAATGAATTCGACCTCCTCTTCGTCTAGGCAGTTTCTGTAGAAATCATTCGGAACTTGCCCTAGTTTTTGCGCATGACTGCACATGAGACAGCGACCGGTGATGACACTAAGGATTTTGTAGATATCAGTTCTTTTTAGGGAGATTATTCTCCTAGTCCGTTGCCAGATTTGCCTGGTGATGAGGCAGGTATGCCCCTGGGCCCATCGCAGAGAGATTTATGAGTTTGAGTTTAATGGTTGCAAAAGGTATTCCCTCGCATGCCATGATTGATTGTTGCATCGTTCCTTGTCTGCCGAGTTTGTCGGCCCTTTCGTTGCCTAAGATGTCGCTGTGTCCTGGTACCCATAGGAGTTGTATGTTAGACTGTTCAGCCATCTCGTTAAGAGATAGGCGACAGTCGAGGCTTGTTTTTGAGGTGTACGCATAGGACTCCAGCGATTTTAAGGCTGCTTGACTGTCCATGAAAACTCGGATATCCGTAGTAGACATCATGTTTCACTTAAGCCAAGACGGAGCCTGCTTTATTGCCATCAACTCCGCCTGAAAGACGCTGCAGTGATCTGGTAATTTCAGAGCTTTGTTCAGCTTTAGCTGTTTGCAGATACTCCACTACCCACCCCGTCCTTGGTTTTTGACCTGTCGGTGTAGAAATCCACACAGCTCCTGCGACGTTGCGTTTGGCGGGTCCAGTGAGGTGGCCGTGGTGCAGGGGTTAACATCATCGACCGCCGAGCGGAATGTCTATAGTTCATATTCGCTTCATAGCTAAGAAAAAGTCATTTCCATACGGACAAAAAGTATTCAACGCAGTTGTGAATGGAAAGTGACCAGACGCACTGCTGCAGGCATAACACTCACAGTATATGGTCAACTGAAATTCATCCTCTGCGTATGCAATATTAAAAGTGCTTGAACGAATTACTACGGACTATAACAAACGCGGAATTTGGTCGGCTCTCGTCCTATCTAGGACAACCACCCCTGAGAGTTAACGAACAGCAACGACCCAAACCACTGCACTCCGGTTGTGTGTATATAACACATCATAAGAGAATATCAAAAAAAACTCCGGTTATAAGCCGGCATGGTCCGGGTATGTTATCTTGAATTTCTTCTCAAAGACCATGGTGGGTTCTATGTGGTCCAAGTTTTCTGCCATGGTTGTCCTACTGTTCAGGATGCAGGAGTGGCGAGTGACATATGTATGTATGTTGGCGTTACAGTCCATGAAGAACCTGAGCCGAGCTTCTCTCAATCACCCATGTTGTGTGCGATTTCATTTTCACATAGGTGAAAGGGACCTACAGTTTATTGCCGGTTCCGAACGGCGAATTTCGAGAAGCTTTTCATGACAATTATACTACAGGGGGTTTTGTCAGAACCCCGCTGAGGAGAAACACTGTGAAAAACACGTTCGATGACATGACTGTGTCGGGATTCGATCCCGAGTCATCGGCGTCAGAGGCCAACACACTACCATCTGCGCCACGGTGCTCTCGAAGTGACATATGTAGCTCGTCTATTTGGAGTTGGCTTTAGTCTTATTGCCGCTTTCCAAGTATGTCGAGTGGTGTAAGGTGAAGTATCATGGTTAGCGCTCCCATTGGGGTGGACCTTAGGGCCCCGGTGATCCACATACATGCCTGTCTTTGTACCTTCTCGAATTGTTTATGGTATATTGTTTTGTCCAGCGCAGTCCACCAGACTATCACTCCATACATTAGCATAGGTCTAACGACTGTAATGTAGAGCCAAAGGGCGAGTTTGGGTTGAATCTCTATTTTTTCCCTAAGGCTTTCTTGCAAGTGTAGAGAGCTATAGTTGCTTTTTTTGCTCGCTCGGTTGTATTGTTCTTCCAGGTAAGTTTCCTGTCTAGTGCCAAGGAGGAATAGGTTAACCAAGTAAATTGATTGGGCTGGTTTCCGGAATTTTGTGCTTTCTGGTAAATAGCACAAGCTCCGTCTTCTGGGGATTTACCCTGACCGCATTGTTTTGTGCCCATTTGCATAGTATGGAGAATGCCGTTTGCATACGGTCATTCAGTGTGAGTAGATAAATACCTACCTCGGGCAAATGCCCGAGATGGTAATGGCAACGTCATCAACGTAGGCAATAACGTCGAGGCCTTCTTTCTCAAGTTTGGTCAGTAGTTCATTTGCAACTACATTCCAGACCTTAAGCGGCGAGGGTTATCGTTGAGTGACATCATTTGCAGGGGGGCAGAGGAGTCGATAATTGTAAGCCGATCAACTGCAGTCGGTCTTCGTAAGCTGGTAGTTCAGTTCTGTCAGACCATGAGAGACCCCTTGGGGGGTGGGGGGGGGGCGGGGGTAGACCTTAAGCGGCGAGGGTTATCGTTGAGTGACATCATTTGCAGGGGGGCAGAGGAGTCGATAATTGTAAGCCGATCAACTGCAGTCGGTCTTCGTAAGCTGGTAGTTCAGTTCTGTCAGACCATGAGAGACCCCTTAGGGCAGAACGCAGGAATCTAGGTTGCACAGCTTCAACTCGTACAGAATGGCTGACGTAGTAACGAGACCAACTTGACTGGCATATTCCAGGATAGGTCTGACGTAAGCGATGTAAAGGGATTTTGTAACTTTTTTGTAACTTGTAACGAACATTCTTTAGACCATCGTTTTATGAAGCCATGTGCCATGTGTATAATATGGTTGATGTGGTAGAGAAATGTAGCCTTCTATCACTAGGTTCCTAATGAGAGAGACATGGGGAACAGGCTCATTAAATAGGTAGTAAGTTCTAGGAGCTGGCACTGGAAAAGACTAGCGAAAAATAGTGCTAGGTGGAGAGTCATGTTGAGTGAGAGCCAGGTTCACCCCGAACTGTAGCGCCCGCTAAGTAAGTAAGTAAGTAAGTTCTAGGAGCTAAGGGAAAGCGTTTACGAGAAAAGGTGACGAATTGGCATTTACCGACGTTGAGCTTCAGGTTATAATGACACCAGGTACCGAAGGGATCGAGGTCGTTTTGGAGTGCGAGCGAGTCAGCCGGAGTTGGTATTGTCGTACTGATTTTCATGTCGTCTGCGTAGATTGATTGTAGAGGACAAGGATTAAAGGTCCTAGATGACTATCTTACGGAACACCGGGTCAGATAGAGAGCTTCTGAAAAATACTCTATAATGGCGATTCTCGAGGCATGATCTGATATTAAAAGTCTTTTGAAGACGAATTCGATAGGGTTGGTTGTAGTTGATCTAGTCTTAAGGAAATCATGCTGCCAGGGGGAAAAGATGGATTTGCAGTGGAAGAACATTGGATTAACATTAATACAGTTTGGCAATCGGTCTGTGGTTAGAAATATCAGTCTTGGAGCTCTTTTTAAAGATTGACAAAGTGAAAGGCGAAAAAGGGTAGAGGTTTGAAAAGCGAATTGATACATTTCTTGAGGGGTATGGAGAGAAGTTGTCTTTAAGACGGTTTAGCTTGTGATGTACCATGTCCTCATTAATATATCAATTACAGAGAGGGATGTCTGGCAGGTTTTTTTACTGCGGTCGTTAAATGATTGGATAAAGAATGGGGAAAATAGGGTCGGGACGATTTTAGGATCGTCGGAGGAAATATTATTCATTTTGAGAGTTAAACGAATCCCGTCAGATTTCCTTTTTTTTTTTTTTTTTTTGAGGTTGATGAATTGGTAGACGCGTCTAGGATCAGTAATAAGGGACGTTTGCATTTCTTGAAGATATTAGTTGTAAAGGGAGTCACAGAGGACAGAGGGGGAATTTGACGTTCAAATTTTCTTCCAAAGTTTATTTCTCGTATTATGGAGAGAGCGTAGTAGTTCCCTGTTATACCAAGGAGGCGTTAAGAAACTCCTCGTATTTCCGCACATGAAGAGGCTAAAGTTTATATTGTTAACTATATTGTTAAGCATGGCGAAATCGGCCTTCCGGAAGTTAAAAAAGTAAGAATTATCATAATTGGTGGAAGATTGATTTAATTTATTGGCAAACTTAAGTGATAAGGGGGGATGATATTTATCGAGCGGGGATAGCAAATGGTTGAACGCGGTAACAGCAGAGTCATAGGCATCAGAAAAAAATATGAGGTCTAGTTGTCTACCACCATTGTGGGTGATACTGCTGATCTGAAATATGTAGGTTAGACTTTACGAGACGGTCGGCGAAAAGAGTTTCCTTATCAGAGGAAGCATCAATAGAGACAAGAAAACACTCATCTTCAGAAGGCGCCCATTGCAGGAAAGGATGAAGTTGTCGCTAGGATCGGTATCTGAGAAAAGAGAGTCGATTGTGTCAACAGCTTACTGGTAGACTTGGGACTGACATAACCATGACATGTTTCTTGACTTTAAGACCGCATATAATGACGTGGATGTATACGAGGTATACAACTATGTCTAATTTTAACATCCTGCCAAGTTCATCAGATTATCCAGAAAAACAATGGAGAACTTCTGTCCTAACAGTATCAGTAGTAAAAAAACCGATACCTTCCAGGTAAAATATGTTTTAGACAAGGCGAAGCTCTGTTATGTTATAGAAGGAAGACACACAACACTGAAGTCTTAACTAGAATGTCACAATTGGCTCCGCACTTACATAGAATATTAATATCAGTGCGGAGATCAAGGACTGCTATCGGCGATTATTCTAAAATGACGTCGATCTTGTAGATCCACAGCGTTAAGCAAATATGTGACAACTGCCATTATTATCAAAAAAATATTGAGTTTTTGTATGGAAAGCCTATATACCTCTTTTATTGTTTGACACTTCGGTTACGTAATAGTTTCACAATAATGATCTCATACAGACCGATCTCTGGTTCAGAACCAAAATTCCCGCTGCTATTGCGACTAATGCGTGTTTATGTCAAGGTCTTCGCCTAAAGGTGCGTTTGTTTTACGCTTGGAATGTACCTGCTGTTATATATGCGTAACAGCATAACGTAAATTACTATCCAAAAAATCCACCCGGCAGGTAATATAAATATCTGCAAATAGTTATGAGTTACCTCAAACTGCTTAAAAACGACAATCTGAGTTACTTAATAGAGCCGTGAGTTGTATACATACAAGATTGAGTTGATCAAGTTAGTACATTGAGGTTTCACGATACTTTTACTGCCAAATCCAATCTTGCATATCTAAGTAGGGACTCAAAAAATGCAGAATCCTTAACGGGGTGTACGTATACATATGTTCCTGGTATATGTTGGTAGTGTCTCCAAATAGCGAGGGCTAGGCGTGGTTTATGCTTTGATAATCTTAGCATAAATGTGAGTGCAGCTACAATACTCTTCTTATAATATTGCTCGTAATTCTACGAAGTCTGGAAAAGAAATACATGCTGAAGTTAAATACCAATAAAGTCTCCGATATCGTCGGCAATATCAGTGGCGTGCACGTAATTAGAAACGGTTGTCACATGACGTTACTGCCTTACGAGTCTTTCGCGTGTGCTTCTTTTTTTTTTTTTAAAGACTCGCGCAGGTTCAAGAGTTTTAGAGTTTTTATATTCTCTCATGATGTGTTGTTACACACACAATCTGAACGGAGTGCAGTGGTTTGGGTCGTCGATGTTCGTTCACAACTCTCAGGGGTGGTTCTCCTAGATAGGACGAGAGCCGACCAAAGTCCGCTTTGGTTATAGCCCGTAATAATTCGTTCGATCACTTTTTAATATTGCATACGCAGAGGATGAATTTCAGTTGACCATATACTGTGAGTGTTATGCCTGCAGCAGTACGTCTGGTCACTTTCCATTCACAACTGCGTTGCATACTTTTTGTCCGTCTTGGCTATGAAGCGAATTTGAACTATAGACCTTCCGCTCGGGGGTCGATGATGTTAACCACGGCTACCCCCTTAAACAAATCCGATTTTAGTTTTTTTTTTTTTTTTTTTTTTGATAGTTGCGTTGTCAACTTTATGAAGAACAATATTTAAGTGACATGGGATACCATTATTATGTTATAAAACATAAAAGGACCAGAGCCAAGCTTCTCTCAATCACCCATGTTGTGTGTGATTCATTTTTCACACAGGTGAAAGGGACCTACAGTTTAGTACCGATTCCGAACGGCGTGAATCGAGAAGCTTTTTCATGGCAAGTATACCGCCGAGGAGGGACGCCGCGGAATAAACATTCGATGGCGTTGGTGTTATCGGGATTCGAACTCGCTCATCTTGCGTCAGGGAAAACATAAATCTTGCGATGTTAAAACCCGACGCCTAATTATCCATCATTACGAAGAAGGAAAATCGTATGGAGAAGTATCTAAACTATCGAATTGCTCAAGAAAACTGGTTTTTAATGCAGTTCAATATTTTCGAGAAAATAGAACTGTAGAAATAGTACCACGCAAGCCAAGAGTAAGATCAACCTCTCAAAGAGAAGACAACCTGATTGTTCCTTTCTCAAAAGCAAGGGAAATTCGAGCCGCTGTTTTTGGTGTAAGTGATAACAGACCTTCTGTGGATACCATTAAGCGAAGATTGCGCGAAGCCAGTTTCTCCGGACGTATAGCTAGGAAGAAGCCGTTCTTTACTAAACGCCACAGGACAATGCGTATGGAATTTACAAATATCAGTATTGGACTGCCAATCAGTGGAAAAATGTCTTTTTTCCGATGAAACTAAGATCAACAAAATAACATCCCCGATGGTAAAGCATGTGTCCGGCGTCCAAAATACACTCCATCCAATTTGAAGCTGTGTGGAGCGTCATGATAGGGCGAGCAATGTCTTGGCATGAAGATGGACCGATTAAAAAAAAATTGTGGGTCATATGGGTAAACTACAATATTGTAGCATCTGGAAAATAGAATGCTGACCTACGCAGAATAAGTGACTCGGCTATGACACCTCCTCGGATCATTCAGCCGACGAGATCCTCATTCGAGCAGGCTCCGAACCTGGTCAACTATAACAATGTCGTTTGGGCTATAAAAAGCTTTGAACCCTACAAGTACCCAGGACCGGATGGGATCATACCAGCTGAGCCACCAGCAGGTAGCAGATATCATCCTCCCCTGGCTTGTGGTCATATATGTATAATAGTTGCCTCTCCCTATCCTACATCCCAAGAAAGTGGAAGGTAACCAAAGTCGTTTTCATACCCAAGGCAGGCAAAAGCTCCCACACGTATGCAAATGACTTGAGGCCAATCAGTCGAACTTCTTTTCTATTAAAAACTCTAGAGAAGATCTTAGACGCACACATTCGTTACAGCTGCATCTCAGGAAGGCTGTCGGATAACCAACATGCCCCCAACAAAGGCAAATCGGTGGAAACAGCACTCCGCTCACTGGTCAGTAAAATAGAAAGGTCCCTGGAACGCAAGGAATATACTTTAGTATACTCTTTCTCGACATTGAGGGCGCCTTTAACAATGTTGAACCATGGGTCGTCATCAAAGCGCTGTCTGATCTGGGTGTGACCGGATCAGTGATAGAACTGGTACGACAGCTGCTAACACAAAGAGTTGTCAAAGCCAACTTCGATGGTGCCGTCTCAAGTAGAATGGTCAGCAGAGGTTCATCACAGGGTGGAGTACTCTCCCTTCTCCTCTGGAACGTGGCGCTGTGACTGCCTATGCAGATGACATTGCTATCGCCGCCACAGGGAAATTTCCCAGCACTTTATGTGACCTTATGCAGAGTGCATTACATACAGTCGAAACCTGGACGCAGTACTCTGAACTTGGGGTGAACCCTAAGAAGACCGATCTAGTGCTGTTCACTAACAAATATAAAATTCCGCCACTCAACCCACCGAGGCTGGGTGTAACCCAACTAACAATCAAAGAGCAGGCTAAATATCTAGGCCTAGTCCTCGACAACTGTTGCATTCTACAGCTGTAAGAAAGTGGTGGGCAGGAAGTGGGGTCTCCAACCAAGAATTATGCACTGGCTCTACACAGTCTGGTGGACTACTCTGGACAAGGCAGTCAATCGAAGCCTTCTGGGGAAGGTACAAAGATCGGCCAGCTTATACATAAGCGGAGCGATCAGATCAACCCCCACGGAGGCATAAGATGAGGAGCATAAGAAAATAGCCCACATCTCAAAAAGGCCATACCACCATTCTAAACCACTTCAAAGTACCCATATACACTGACTACATCATCCCGCAGAATGTGTTCACTAGGAACTTCGAAGTTGTCTTGCCATCCAGGGAGGAATGGGCTGAAGGGAAAGTTATACCAAAGGACTCGATCTCCCTCTATACCGATGGCTCGAGGATGGAGTCGGGTGTAGGTAGTGGGGTCTTCTCCAAGGAACTTAACCTCAACCTATCTCCCAAATTATTGCAGTATGTATCAGCAGAAATAACAACGATAACCCTTGCATGGCTCAGGATGAGAAACACGGCAGTACGCGGTGAGCTCAATGTTGAAGCAGCTGCTTCTCCGAACGGAAAGGGCTATGCTTCGCTGGTTTAGTCACGTGAGACGAATGTCGCCATCATCACGACTTCCGAAGCGTGCCTTGGATGCAATACCGTCAGGCAGGCGGCCGCTTGGCAGACCCAGGACGAGGCGGTTGGACCAAGTCCAAAAGGAGGAGAAACTGAGCAAATCAAATGTACCGTAATAATGGAAACAGTTACTGAACGAAGCGTGCGAATAGCAAACATAGTATCGTTTCTAATCAGTAGACAACAGCTGTATGTACAAATCAGTGTACAAGCTTAGTATTCTAAACGTTATGTCAGATCAAGTGCTTAGTAAAAAGCTTGGTTGTTGTTATGATGATAACAAGTTGCATTAAGTAGGGAAACAAAGAAGGCAAGTCAAATTAAAGGCGGGAGAACCCATACGGATTCACCGAGTGACTGATAAGCGACAGCAGATAACGAGTTAGTTGGATGACATTCTATTAAACCATCTTGATGTAGGACAGGTCATGATTACGCCAAGTAGATAACACATCCACTACTTTCGTACAGACATATCCATTGCATTTAAATACATAAGCTTGAAATGTCATATTGACTGATATGATATCATAGAAATCCAAGAATATAGGGGAATTCAATCTCAGCGGTATAGCTTTGCACGCAGCCGTCTCGCACAATACAGCCTATGGTAGCTTGGTTTTGTATTTCTTCATAACGTCATTATCAAAATTAAACTTCCACGTAACACAAATATTGATTTTGAAATGGAGTTTTTTTCCGGATTGACAAAGAAGGGCCGTGAGTCTAGTCTGGGCAAGAAATTTAGTGGAAGAGAGGGTGGATGGATATCGTGTGTACGTATAGGGCAGGAGCGCTTATGATAGGGGGTTTCACGACATTTCCCTATTATCTTGACATTCTGTTTTATGTTTTTTTTTTTTTTTGGATTGAGAATTTAAGGCATGGAGAGATATGGTTATGAGTGGTTCAGGTTCTGATTTTTGCATCTATTGTTTCTATAACATAATTCTCTGTCTTTTTTTATTTATCTCCTTCTTCCTTTGTTTTCCATTGCATGCCATTTTTTGAGATTTACTCTTTACGGTGAGAACATATCTGCTAACTTCAAAGGACGTGCTTAGAGTACATGGTGTATCTTTGTGCTAAGTTTTGCAATATATGTATGTTTACATACATATGTATGTATATTGTAAAATAGTCTATGGGCAATAGCTTTTAATTTTTCATTTTTAGGGTTCCGTACCCAAAGGTAAAACGGAACTCTATTACTAAGACTTCGCTGTCCGTCCGTCCGTCCGTCTGTCACCAGGCTGTATCTCATAAACCGTGATAGTCAGACAGTTCAAATTTTCACATTTTCTGTTGCCGCTACCACGACAAATACTAAAAACAGAACAAAATGAATATTTAAGGGGGGCTCCCATACAACAGACATGATTTTCATCCAAAAAATCCCCTTGGTCACATACTAAACTAAGGTTAGTCGACAATATCCCACAACCAGTAGCAAACTTCCCAGCTTTCATCTCTTTTGTGTCTTTGATGTATTAATCCTAGCTGCGAACTTTTTTCCCATATTTCCCATCATTGTTATTCACCTTTTCACCTGCTTGCTGTCAAGTAAGATAATTGATTTGAGTTCAATGGAGACTTTGATGGTCAACGGTACACTCGCGAGGAACTCATATCTCCTCTGTGGTAGAAGGGCAGTACGATCACATTATCTCCAGAGAGAAAATTATATGGGCATTAAACCGTTTCAAGCCCTAAAAATCGCCGGGTCCAAATGAAATTTACCCTATCGAACTAACACAAACTATTGAATGGACTATACCATGGCTAGAGATAATCTTAAAAGGATACCTAGCTTGGAGTCATATTCCAGAAAAGTGGAAGTGCGCAAAGGTACTTTTCATCCCCAAAGCCGGCAGGAATTCTCATACTTCCCCCAAGGATCTAAGGCATATCTGTCTATCATCCTTCGCTCTTAAAACTTTAGAAAGGCTGATAGACTTACACATACGGCACAGCTTGGATCCCTCTCTAATTTCTAAGGCACAGCACGCCTTCTGTAAGGGTAGATCGGTCGAAACAGCCCTTCACACATTAGTGAGGAAAATCGAAAGATCAATCCATCTCAATGAATATACTCTAACAGCCTTCCTAGACATAGAGGGTGCCTTTAACAACGTCACACCGAAAGCAATAATAGAAGGGCTAGAAAAGCTAAAGGTGGAGAGGACTCTGATAGAGCTGATCAGCGAGTTGTTACTAACGCGCAAGATTCACTCTAAGTGGGGAAGCCTAGTAACTACCAGAGTGGTTACCAAGGGAACCCCGCAAGGTGGGGTCCTTTTACCTCTTCTCTGGAATTTAGTTGTGAACGAACTACTAATCAAACTGGAGAAAGAAGGCCTGGACGTTGTTGCCTACGCCGATGACATTGCCATCCCAATCTCAAGCAAATACCTATCCACACTGAATGACCGCATGCGACTTGGCATTATACTCGAAAGGAAATTAACTTGGAAGAGCAATACAATTGAAAGAGCAAAAAAAAAGCAACAATAGCTCTCTACACATGTAAGAAACTCCTAGGAAAAAAATGGGGATTCAACCCCAAGATCACCCTATGGCTCTACATCAAGATCGTTAGACCCATACTAATGTATGGAGTGATAGTCTGGTGGACTGCACCGGACAAGACAATATACCACAAACAACTCGAGAAGGTACAAAGGATGGCATGTATGTCCATTACCGGGGCGCTTAGGTCCACACCAACGGCTGCGCTTAACATGATACTAGACCTTACACCATTCGATATTTTCGGTAAGCAAATTGCCACACACACGGCCATAAGACTAAAAGCCAACTCGAATTGGGCGAGCTATGTCACTGGCCACTCTTCCATCCTGCAAAACATGATAACTATGGCAGAAAACTTGGACCACATAGAACCCACCATAGTCTTGGACAAAAACTTCACGACCATATATCCGGACAGACAGAACTGGACTCGTCAAACTCAACCCCGCAGAAAATGCGTGGATTTCTACACTAACGGGTCTAAAACCAAAGACGGGGTGGGCAGTGGAGTATTCTGCAAACAACTTAAGCTTTATAAAGCTCTTAAATCACCAGATCACTGCAGCGTTTTCCAGGCGGAACTGTTGGCAATAAAAGAGGCTTTGTCTTGGCTGAAGTGGAACGTAATATTCACCACGGATATTCGAATTCTCACAGACAGTCAAGCAGCCTTAAAGTCGTTGGAGTCATGTGTGTAGACATAAAATATAGTCTCGACTTTCGCCGATCTCTTAACGAGATGGCAGAACAGTTCAACATACAGCTTATCTGGGTACCGGGACACAACGACATTACAGGTAATGAAAAAGCCGACACACTCGCGAAACAAGGAGCGACGCTACAATCAATCGTGGCTTGTGAGGGAGTACCCCTTACAACCATTAAACATAATCTAGCCAATCTCGCCAGGGCCGAGACGAACCTGAGATGGACCCAGGAACATACCTGCGTCACCACCAAGCAAATCTGGCCTCGGCTTTACAGCCAACGCACAAAGAGTATAATCTCCCTAAAAAGAACTGACATCTACAAGGTCATTGGTGTCATCACAGGACACTGCCTCATTGGCAGTCACGCACAAAAACTGGGAATAGTTCCGAAGGATTTCTGCAGAAGCTGCCGGGACGAGGAGGAGTTCGAATCCATTCACTACCTTCTCTGTGCCTGTCCAGCTTTTTGCAACATCAGGAAACGTTACCTAGGCTCTTACTTCCTTAACGGTCTGACAGATGTTCAGAAAGTAGGGATACCTGACCTTCTGAACTTCTTAAGAAGCACAAAATGGTTCCACGAATAGGGGGAATGGTTCCACGAGTAGGGGGAGCTGCACAACGGGCCTCCCTGGCCTATGTGCATTCTTCTCAATTCTGGGAAGGCTGCAAATCTACCTACCTACCTTGATGATCAACTATCTCATCATGGAGATTTTTGATCATCAGAGTAATATGCGTATAACCTGCCTGCAACCAAGATCTGTCATTTGATGAGGTAACATACATAGTCTCTTTCATATTTATATATGTATACAGATGGTACGGAGCCCTTCGTGCGCGAGTTCGACTTGCACTTGGCCGGTTTTTTATAAGTATAGGTAAGTACCTAATAGTTTTGGTGTATGTAGTTTGCACTGTTATGCAAACCTGATTATTTAATTTAAAATATTGTAGTTAAACTTAACCCTAAAGAGGTAAGCCTGTACCTAGCAGTATTAGACGGAACCCTCGGTGGGCGAGTCCAACTCGCACTTGTCCGGTCTGTTCTTTTTTATAATTTGCGTGCGAACTACGACTTCGGTCAAATTAAAAGTCTAAGTATCGGTGACGGAGGTAAAATGTATTAGCTACTATATTTGTAATGACCTTCGGAGTACTGTTGATGGACCATGTTTACCTGTAACACGCAAGAGGTAATGGGTACCCTTATACATATATCTTAGTTAAAACACAACGCAGCCAAAGAGGACTTAGAAGGGGAGCAACCGATGAACACTGGTTTTGAACCTCTGCGGTTTGTAATGGTTGGGAAACACAGAGCCTGACAGTACATTTAACATTCGTGTTGTGCGGCTAAAGAAAGGCTCTTGACTGTAAAGAAGAGACCTATACATTTCGCAACATTTTTAGCGACGTTGAATATGTGGTCTTTCAGGAAGGGAGGTTTTTCGGTTTCAGTGACGCAAGTGGTATTCATAGATAGTGATCGCTCTAAAGACAGAAGACAGCATTGTGTTTTAGAAGCATTCAATTCCACACGGTTGAGATTTCACTATTTAACTATGCTGTCAAGGTCGGGATTTAATGCTCTTAACATACACAGTCGAACTAGTTCTACGGCCAAACAGCAAGGCCGTGAGCCTGAGAATCAATATGGGAAGCTAAGAGTACTTCGTCGGCAAAGGAATGAATTAGATTAGAAGAAACAGAGACAAGAGGTAATTAATAAATGTCAAGAAGAGAGAATCGGAGACAAAACAAGGCCTTGGCATACACCGGCATTCATTTTATGGTAAGCGAACTTAAAACCATCCAAAAACTTCCTGTATTGAAGAAAGAAGGTTTCGTTAAGAGGAAATTGTGATAGCTGTGGTCTCATGGACTAATGGTTTTCGTAATACGTGTCTTCGGGACAACTTTTAAATCCCGTCAATAATCCCTCCCAATATTCATAACTCCGGATACGAATAGGTACTCGAAAATAAGCAAATTGAGCAATATTCAGTTTTGTAGTAGTATACTTACTTACTTACTTATCAGGCCTGCGATCCATGGAGGATCTGAGCCTGAGCTATAGCTGCCTTCTATCCTTGACGGTCCCGGGCACGCTGCTTCCAGTTGTCATCCGCGATTACTTGGTCTCTATACCGGAGGTTCGGTCTTCCTCTTCTTCTCGAACCAGGAGGCTCGGAGTCGAAGACCCTCTTAGCTGGAGCGTTGTTGTCCATGCGCTCGATGTTGCCGAGCCAGTGTAGTCGACGGATCCTTGCCTTCCGGACTACATCCACATCTTGGTACAGATCGTAGAGTTCGCGATTGTGTCTTCTTCTCCATTCACCTTCCTCACAGACAGGACCAAATATCCGGCGCAGAATTTTTCTTTCGAAAGAATCCAAAATCAGCTCCGCTGTCCTGCTTATCGTCCAGCTTTCGGCTCCGTACAGCAAGACTGGCAGAATGAGCGTTTTGTAAAGCATGACTTTGGTCTTTCGAGTGAGGAGTTTTGACCCCAGTTGTTTGGACAAGCCGAGGTAGCAGCGGCTGCCAAGGGCGATTCTATGCCGGATCTCCACTGTGATGTCATTTGTGGAATTTACGTTTGCCCCGAGGTAGAAAAACTCCTTATCTACCTTGAAATTGTAGCTGTCAATTGTTATATTTTGTCCCAGGTGGTGAGCGACGGATTGGTTTTTGCTTGACAGCATGTATTTCGTTTTGTCCTCATTGATCTTAAGACCAACTCGATTCGCCTGTTCTTCAATCGCCGTGAATGCTTCCACAATGCCACGGCGAGAACACGCGATGATGTCGATATCATCCGCGTATCCTAGCAGCTGGATGGACTTGTAAAAGATAGTGTCTTCCCTGTTGACGCCTGCCCGTCGCACTATCTGCTCCAGCACCAGGTTGAAGAAGTCACATGACAGCACATCTCCTTGCCGAAATCCGGTGCATGTTTCGAATGGTTCCGAGGTCCTAGAACCGAGTTGCACGGTGCATCGCGTGTTTTTTAGCGTGGCGCGACACAACTGGATCAGTTTTACCGGGATCCCGGATTCGGCCATCGCTCCAAACAGTTCTTCACGATGAATGCTGTCGTATGCGGCTTTGAAATCGATGAAAAGATGGTGTGTATCGATTCGAAACTCGTTGGTCTTTTCCAGGATTTGTCGAAGTGTGAACATTTGGTCTATAGTCGATTTGCCGGGCCGGAAGCCGCACTGGTAGCTGCCGATTAGTGCGGTGCAAAATGGCTTTAGACGTTCACACAATACGCTGGGCGGGATCTTGTATGCGACATTGAGCAGGGATATACCTCTATAGTTCTCGCAAGAGGTAGGATCGCCTTTTTTGTGGATGGGGCATATAGAGCTGTTATTCCAGTCGTCGGGCATGCTTTCATCTTCCCAAATTCTGCAGATGATCTGGTGCATGCTCCCTACCAAGCCATCTGAGCCTGCAGTCTTGTTGTTCTTCAGCTTCTGAATAGCTGTGCCGACTTCTTCGATGCTGGGTGGGACGACTACTTCAGCGGCTGGAGTTGGGATTTCCTCGGTCCCTACCACTCTCTCTCGGTCATGCTCGTTAAGCAGCTGCTGGATAGTAGTAGTATGGATAATAATATTGCAAATTTCAAGAATTCGATGTCAGCGTCTACCGGACACCATTCAAGATTGCTTGGTTCAAGATAGTTAAGGCTAAAAAAACAAAAACCGGTCAAGTGCGAGTCGGACTCGCGCACGACAAGTTTCGTACCATCTTCTGTATACATATATAAAAATGAAAGAGATCTTTCACATTAAAACGGCTAATCCGTTTGAGGACGCCGTGACGCAGTGGTTAGTGTGTTGGACTCTGGAGCACGATGAGCGAGTTCGGATCCCGATAACACCGACGCCATCGAATGTTTATTTCGCGGCGTTCCTCCTCGGCGGGGTACTGGCAAAACCCCCCGTAGTATACTTGCCGTTAAAAAGCTTCTCGACTCACGCCGTTCGGAATCCGCATTAAACTGTAGGTCCCTTTCACCTACTTGAAAAATAAATCACACACAACATGGGTGATTGAGAGAAGCTTGGCTCTGGTCCTTCATGGGCTGTAACGCCATCAAAGAAGAAGAATCCGTTTGAAATGATTTTTTGCATGATGACAGATCTTAGTTTCGGATTACTTTGATGATCGAAAATCTCCATGATGAGATAGTTGATCATCAAAGTGTCCATTGAATTCAAATCAATTTTCTTACTTGACAGCAAGCAGATGAAAAGGTAAATAACAATAATTATAGGGAAAGGGCTTGCAGCTTGGATTAATATATCAAGGACACAATAGGGATCAAAGCTCGGAAGTTTGTTACTGGTTGTGGGATATTGTCAACTAACCATAGGTCAGTATGTGATCAAGGGGATTTTTTTGAATGAAAATCATGTCTGTTGTATGGGAGCCCCCCTTAAATATTTATTTTATTCTGTTTTTAGTATTTTTCGTGGTAGCGGCAACAGAAATACATCATATGTGAAAATTTCAACTGTCTGACTATCACGGTTCATGAGATACAGCCTGGTGACAGACGGACGGACGGACAGCGAAGTCTTACTAATATGGTCCCGTTTTACCCTTTGGGTACGGAACCCTAAAAATCAAGACTGGGGAAAAACTTGTGTACTATACTTTATACTGTGAGTTCGACTATATACATATGTTCAACATTGGCTATTATGTTCATAAAATAGAAATGCTAAATGTGTGCTCATGGTTAGGTTAGGTTAGTTGGGTGCTCTATTGACATGATGTCACGGCTCACTTAGACTACTAAGAGTCCATTGTGCCCATTTTGAAAACTAATCCGAGCGGAACCTGTTAGTTACCCGCTGAGCTGAACTATCCACATTCAATTAAGAACCTTAGCAGTTTGTTCAGCTTAGTGTCTCTTGCCTCCTCTAAACCCGAAAAGAAATAGTTCCATAGTTACGTAAATCTTTTTCGGGCCAGTGCAGGGCATTCACACAGTAGATGAGGAATGGATTCTATTTCCTCTTCGTCCCTACAGTTTCTGCAAAATTCGTTGTAGGGCTGGCCTAGTCTAGCTGCATGATATGATATCATGCAGTGCCCAGTGAGGGCACCGACTACCAGTCGTATATTCCCTCTACCAAGATTTAGCAGACTTTCCGTCCTTTTTTTGTCATAGACAATGTTAGCCTTGCCGTAGCGCATGCATCTAATTGACACCATCGCTTGTTGGCCTTTCCTAGTAGTTTCACCCCTATTTCTCTAAATAGTGTGCTGAGTGGCGTTCTAGCCTCAGTTGTGATCTGCGAAGTATCTGCGCCTGATCCCAGTCTGGCTAGTTCGTCCGCCTTCTAATTTCCGGAAATATTCACATGCCCTGGTACCCAGCAGATGGTTACCTTATTGACATCCGATATTTCTTCTAGGTTCCCTTTACAGAGTTTTACGAGCTTGGATCTTATCCATGTTGCTTGCAGAGCCTTAATGGCTGGCATGCATCGGATTTGCGCGCACTCAAGGTCTAATAACCTTAATATGTCGGCGACACAGTGCGGGCAGAAAGTAGAGAGGAAGAGGAATAGAGGAGATGCCGATGGACATTGATCTTAAATGCTTGCATGTTGCATTGAGGGGGGAAAACCGAATCCGGCAGGGAGTTCCAGATTCGTGTGGTTCGGTTAATGAAAGATTCTCTATATTTGACAGTACGTCCGAAAGCGGGCTTCAGAGTATATTGGTGAGCATTCCTAGAGAGACGTGTATTGCGGGAGAAATGTTGAAGGGGCGGAATGCAACTGGCTATTTCATCAGAGCATTTTTGGTGGTAGTAACGATAAAACAGGGAGAGGCAGGTAACATTCCTGCGGTGTTCCAGCGAGTCTAATGTTTTGGTAATGCTGGAGTCACCTTTCAGTTTTATGGCTCGTTTTTGTATTCTGTCTAGTAGGTGCAGTGAGGTCTTGGAAGCGCCGTACTAGACATAAGCGTTAAGCTCTAATTTGGGGCGAATGAACGCCTTATAGATTGTAGCCAGATCTACTGTCAGATCCTGACTGTCAACATAGATTTCGATTCTCTTACCTGAGAAATTCTCCCTAAGAATCAGATCCGTGCCTTTTCTGATTGCGAAGATCTCAGCCTGGAAGACGCTACAGCCATCATCAAGTCTGTAGTAGTGACACGCTTCCTGAGATTCGAAGTAGACTCCGGCTCCTGTACCGGTATCCGTTTTGGATCCGTCGGTATAGATTGCCAGTTCCTCTTCCGTGTTTACCATACCATTGGCCCATTCCTCCCTGAAGGGAATCCTAATAGAGAATCTCCTCTCACGGCAAGAAAGTGGGGTGGTATAAATGTATGCTCATACTCTAGCCACCGGTCAATAATGCGGTTAGTTGAGTAAAGTTTCTTTGATAAATTATATCAAAAACAAATTTTATAAACAGCACAAAACAAAACAGCAGGCATGACAGGTTAACCATGAAATTCTCAATAATTTCGCTTAAGCTTAAAAATACACATTAAGTGAAGCCCGAATAGCCCCTTTCGATTTCCTGGCAAATGTTACCAAAACAAAAAGCTAATTATGGCATAGACGTCATCTGCATTCACTCTCATTAGTTTCGCGCGATAACGGCTTTCCTTTCAATGAACGAAATAAAAAGTCTGAAGGCAGGTTGGTCGCCTTTGAACAAAAGACTCTAAACTTTAAATGCAAATTCGAGTGAAAATGTACAAATAAAATGAATTGAGTTTCAGAGCGTAAAAATTCGAAGAAACCACCTCAGTCAGCATGGCAAATTGCTAGAGTCGCCATCATAAGTGCAAAGTTCTATTTTGGAACTACGTACCCACCTACCAACCGTGCCTTTTCTATTGAATTTGCTCTTTATGTCTCTACGTTTAGACAGTAATACGGAGGCACTCCCACATAGTAACAAAAAACGCATCGACAGTCAATGGCGGTTGATGATGACGGACACTTTATGGGACAGACAGAGTTATTAGAGCGATAACAATAACAACAGTGGGTGAACGAGCTCATCCCATCGGTATTTAATTAAATAATTAAACTTCCCGCTATGACATTCGTCGGCTATACACTGTAAGTCTACGTACATAGTTGAAGAGGATCCGGGCGGTTATTGTTGCAGCAGATACATTTCTGTGTCAGTCAATTGTTTTGTTCCTTCTGATTGGACATAAATTAACCAAAAAAATTCTCTACGACGATCCGTTCCATACAAGTACGGTTCGTTGACCTAAGTGATTGCATTCCTTAACACAATGATGAGTAATATTTGAACGAGCATGTACGAATTTCCGAAGTGAAGAGGCCGTTGTATCGGGCAAAGAGCAATGGCCCACTGCCCAGTTCCTTGCGCCATCCACTTTAGCGCATAGCGTCGCGGCAGATCAAAATGTTGGCGACTCTAATCATTATCCCATGACTTGCACGTTGTAGATTTATTGTAATAAACTGAGGCCGCCAAAATAAAAATACGACGATGCGGTTTTGCCTGCGGACATCTAGAGCCTCTTTGACGTCAGTCGATTAGATTCGTCTGTGTACAGATGACTATACCTAGGCGTAGATTTCAACACACGGAACTTTGTTTTTCTAAAAAAACTATAAACACATGGAAGGATGGCGATGAGGGGTGTTTCTATTTCAGACTTCCAGGCATAGTATCTTCGTCTGCACTATGGCAAAACTCAATGTTTTGTTAAATATATTTCAATTTGTACTTGCGCCGACGGACGTGGATATCTGGCGAGTTGCTCTCTTTAGTCTAAGGTGAACTGCAACTGGCAATGCGCCAGTTGAAATGCATATCGGTGAACGAAATGCGCGGCGCAAATTGATTTTCCGAACGAGTTTTGCAGGTAGAATTTATGGAATTCAAAATCTAGCGCGTTTCAAATTCTGCTACTAATGGTTTATTTTATTTTCTATATCTTGAACAAGGCTAACATCAAGCTAACAATAAAAATGGAAATTTGCTCGCATTTAACGGGTGTTGTTTACTTAACCTAATTTGACTAAAACTACATAATCTAACTGTAGGAAACTGAATAGAACTTACTTACTTACTTTGATGGCGCTACAGTTCGGGGTGAACCAGGGCCTCAACCAACAAGCCTCTCCAGCCAGCCCGATCTTCGGCCAGCCGCTTCCAGTGCCGCAAGCCCAGTTGGTTGAGGTCCCCTTCCACCTGTGCGCGCCACCTTAACCATCTTAGACGTTGGATCCGAAGACGTCTAACTATACCGATGTCGCTGTACAGCCCGTACAGTTCTTGGTTGAATCTCCTCCTCCATTCTCCGTTTACACAAACGGTACCAAAGACTGCACGCAGAATTTTCCTCTCGAAACGTCCAAGAGCCTCTTCATCCGCTTTTGACAACGTCGAAGCCTCAGCGACGTAGAGGAGGACCGGGATGATTAAGGTTTTGTAGAGGGAAACCTTAGTTTTTCGAGAGAGGGCTCTACTACTCAATTGCCTTTTGAGCCCGAAGAAGCAGCGATTGGCAAGAGTTATTCTGCGTCTTATCTCAGCGCTGGTGTCGTTGCTGCTTGTCACTATCGAACCAAGGTAGACGAAGTCCTTGACTACTTCAAAAATTTAGCTGCCGAAGGTGACGTTCTGACCAAGACGTCGGTGTTGTGCGTCTTTCTTGGATGACAGCATATATTTGGTCTTGTCCCATTTACCCTTAGACCCACTTTCGCCGCTTCTGCTTTGTCTCGCTTTGTTCGTCCAATAACGTCAATGTCATCTGCGTAGGCAAGCAATTGTGTGGACTTGAAGTAGATCGTACCTCTTGTATTGGCCGCAGAGTCCCGCAGAATAATGTTGAAGAAATCACATGCGTCACCCTGTCTAAAACCTTTTTTAACATCAAAGGGATCGGTTAGTTCACCTCCGACCTTAATGGAGCAGCGAGAGTTTTCCATAGTCATCCTGCATAGTCTGACGAGTTTGGCAGGAATGTTAAAACATTACATGGCTCTGTATAGCTCGTCTCTATAAACGCTGTCATACGCGGCTTTAAAGTCGACGAAAAGATGGTGCGTGTCGACCTGGAATTCATGGGTCTTCTCCAAGATCTGCCGTAGTGTAAATATTTGGTCCATCATGGACTTTCCTGGCCTGAAACCACACTGGTAGGAGCCTATCAGATTGTCCACGAACGGTTTCAGGTACTTACACAGTACGGCAGAGAGGATCTTGTATGCGATGTTCAGGAGGCTTATTTCTCTGTAATTGGCGCAGTCATAGGGGTCTCCTTTCTTATGGACCGGGCAAACGATACTGAGATTCCATTCATCGGGCATGCGTTCTTCCCACCATATCTTGCAGATGAGTTAGTGCATGTTTCTAACCAGCTCATCGCCAGCTGCTTTAAACAGCTCCGCGAGGAGTCCGTCTGCTTCAGCAGCTTTATAAGACTTAAGTTTCGATATCGCTATCTTAACATCGTCTAGGTCGGGTGGACGGGATTCTCCTTCGTCTTCGTCCATTGGGAATGGTTCGCTCTGCCTGACGGCGGCATTTTAACTATCATCGCCGTTATACAGTCTGCAGAAGTGGTCCTTCACACAATCTCAGCATCGACTGTGACTCCACTACTAGTTGTCCGTGCTCATCCCTGCAGGCTTCTGCTCTGGCTTTATAGCCTTCGCTTGTTCGTTTTACTTTCTGGTAAAATTTTCGAACGTCGTTCCTGCAGTAACATCTGTCCATCTCCTCGATCTCGCGCTTCTCGTGCTCCTTCCTTTTCCTTCTCAGAAGCGCATGCTCCTCCCTCCTTTTCTGTTCATAGAGCTCGCGGGCAGCTCTCGTCCGTCGATGCAATGTGGCCTTGTATGCATTCTGTTTCTCTACATGGGCCTGTCTGCACTCATCATCAAACCAGGGGTTTCTCGATTGTGGTGGCTCGAAACCGAGTATATCTGAGGCGGCCTCTCTAATAGCTTTCTAACAACGACTCCATTGCTGTTCTATGGTTTCTGCAGATTGCATCGGGACCTGAGAGAGCTTGAGGGAGACGTGATCGGCGAAGGTCCTGGCGGTCTCCTACGATTGCAGCTTTCCGACGTTAAATTTTGGTGTTCTTACTCGACTCCGTTGGTTCCGAGAAATTCGCATCCGTACCTTGGCTGCAACAAGGTAATGATCCGAGTCGATGTTGGCTCCTCGAAAGGTTCGGACATCTGGGATGCTGGAGGAGTGCCTGCCGTCGATCGCAATATGAGCAATCTGGTTGGTTGTCGATTGATCGAAAGACCGCCAGGTCCCCTTATCGATGTTGAGGTGTGCGAATCGTGTACTTGCTACTACCAGGTTATGTCCCGCCATAAAGTCCACTAGCTTAGTCCGTTTTCTGATGTCGTGTTGTGTAGGCTGTGCTTTCCAATGACCCGTTCAAAGATAGCTTCCTTACCCAGCCTCGCATTGAAATCTCCTAGAACGATTTTGGTGTCATAGCTGGGACATTGCGCATACGTTCTGCCTAGGAGATCATAGAAGTCGTCTGTATGTCGGTCATCTTTCTCCTCTGTGGGGGCGTGGACACATAGTAAGCTTATATTGCCGAGATTGGCCTTGATGCGGATAGTTATGAGGCGTTGGCTTACATATTGGAAGCCTAAGATTTTTTTCCTGAGTCTGCCTCGAACAACAGATCCGCATCCGAATAAGCGTTGTCTATTTTCTCTGTAGCAGTTTCCGTAGTAAATATCACAGTTTTTCATCCGCTTTTTGCCTGGCCGATCCCATCGCACTTCTTGGAGCGCGGTAATGTCTGCCTTATAGCAGTCCAAAGAGTTGTCCAGTTGTTCGGCTGCACCTGGTCTGTTGAGGGACCTAACGTTCCAGGTGCAGAACCGAAATTCGTTTCCTTTTTGACGTTTGCGGGGGTCGTCAACATTTAATCCGTCCGTATCCGAGGCTATTGGTTGTCTCTGAACAAAATTTTTGTTTTGAGCGATAGGGATGTTAGCTCTAAGCGCAACCCCCAACCTGGAGGGCCAGGTTCTTCTTTCCCCAGGAACAAGGGGTCGGGTCGCTGCACACATTGGTTCACTACCTGGCGGGTGCCAGTATAGTTATCCAGGGGAGGCCACGCGGAGGCTGTGTGTCAATTTGGATTGAGCAGGGACAGAGATCGAAGCTGGCGTTTGCCAAGTTAAACGCGATCAACTTCTTTGCTCTGTTTGTTCGCTCCCTTCTCCCCCAAACTGAATAGAAACTTATGTATATTTTTCAAATTCATATTATCATAGGCATCAGTTTAGGCAGCTTGATTTTCCACCACCCATTATACCTCATGAGAGCCGCCGTGGCGCAGTGGTTAGTGTGTTGACCTCTGACGCCGATGACACGGAATTGAACTCCGACAACAGCCATGTCATTAAACTTGTTTTTCACGGTGCTTCTCCTCGGCGGAGTACTGACAAAACCCCCTGTAGTATAATTCTCAGGAAAAGCTTTTCAAATTTCGCTGTTCGGAACCAGCAATAAAACTGTAGGCCCCTATCGTATGTATGTATGTATGTTGGCGTTACAGTCCATGAAGAACCTGAGCCGAGCTTCTCTCAATCACCCATGTTGTGCGTGATTTCATTTTCCCATAGTTGAAAGGGACCTACAGTTTATTGCCGGTTCCGAACGGCGAATTTCGAGAAGCTTTTCTTGACAATTGTACTACAGGGGGTTTTGTCAGAACCCCGCTGAGGAGAAACACCGCGAAAAACACGTTCGATGACATGGCTGTGTCGGCGGGATTCGATCCCGTGTCATCGGCGTCAGAGGCCAACACACTACCCACTGTGCCACAGTGCCCCTATCACTTATGGCAAAATAAAATCACACACAACATGGGTGATTGAGAGAAGCTCGGCTTTGGTCCTTCATGGACTGTAACGTCAACATACATACATACACTATGTATGTATATCCCATGTCCTTTTGCTCAAATGAAAAAGTTGGCTTTTCAGACTTGTTTCAATTCCATATTATTTTTTTTTCTGGACACACGCGCACTTAAGGCTAAGGCCTTATAACGTTAAACGTTGTGCGAGCAGAAGGTAACAGGGAGGGGGAGAGGAGGTGCCTATTGACATTGGTCTTAAATGTCTGTATATTGTATTGAGGGGGGAAGACCGATCGAGGTAACGCGTTCCACATTCGTGTGGTTCACTTGAAGAAAGAATCTCTGTATTTGACCGCAAACGGGCTTCAGAGTGAATTCATACGCATTCCGGGAGAGACGTGTATCGCGGGAGAAGTTTTGAAGAGGCGGAATGCAACTGGCTATTTCATCAGAAAATTTATGGTGAAAATAACGATAAAACATTGAGAGACAGGAGACGTTCCTACGGTGACCCAGCGAGTGTAATGAGTTTGTGATGCTGGAATCTCCTATGAGTTTTATCGCACGCTTTTGTATTCTGTGAAGCAAGTGCAGTGAGGTCTTTGATGCACCAGACCAGACATGAGCGTTGAACTCCAATTTAGGACGAATGAACGCCTTATAAATTATAGCCAGATCGGTGGGTGTTAAGAATTTCTTGCATCTGTATAGGAAACCTAGGCATTTCGCGGCATTCTTAGCGACACTGAATATGTGATCATTCCAACAAAGGTTGTCAATGTTGCACATACCCAGGATGGAAAGCTTTTCGGTTTCCGAGATACAAGTGCCATTCATGGATAATGGCATTGGGCCAGTGTTACGCTTTAACGACAGGAGATAGCATTGTCTTTTGGATGCATCCAATTCCACTCTATTGTTTTTACCCCATTGGATGATGCTGTCGATGTCGGAATTTAATGAGCTTAACATACGCTGCCGCTCACTATTTACAGCCGAAGTGCAGGGTCGTAAAGGAGTGAACGAATATGAGAAGTTGAGGGTACTGTCGTCAGCGAAGGAGTGAATTGGATTAGAAGTAACAGACAAGAGATGATTTATAAAAATGAGAAAGAGTGTCGGAGACAAAACGGAGCCCTGGGGAACACCAGCATTTACAAAGTGAGTATCAGACTTGAATCCGTACAAGACAACTTGAATTGAACGATTCGGAAGGTAGCTTCTAATCCATAGAAGAAGAGAGTCGTCGATCCCGAATGCACGCATTTTCAACAAAAGAGCTTCATGCCAAACTCTGTCAAATGCTTTCGAAATATCAAGTGCAACTACTTTGCTCTCACCTGCCTAGTGGAGCGAGCGATTTCACTTCTCGGTGAGATATACCATCAAATCACCAGTGGATCTGTTGCTGCGGAAACCATACTGCCGGTCATTGAGGAGTTTCTGCGACTCGAGATATTTCATTAGCTGACGATTTATTAGCGTTTCCATGACCTTGGAAAGAAGCGAAGTTAGTGCAATGGGTCGGTAATTGGAGAGAGAAGAAGATTCGCCTTTTTTGGGAATGGGCTGAACAAATGCTGTTGTCCACCTACTCGGGTAGAGTCCAGAAGAGTAGGAATGGTGAAAAAGCTTACGCAGTGGTTTTGCCACTTGGGGAAATACCATTTGGACCAGCGGATTTGTGTATGTCAAGCTCTTTAAGAACCCTTGCAACTGTACGAGTACGAAAGTAAATTTGTCCCATGGTGGATTTAACGTACTCCAGAACAGGCGTAGACAAAGATGATCTGGGAAGGTGTGAGTTTGCTGCGAAATGGGCAGCAAGCAGATTGGCTTTGTCTAAGGGTTTAACAGCTGGAATGTCATTGTGGATGAGCGTGGGTACAGACGACGAGACGGAGTTCTTGATGTTTTTGACGAAAGACCAAAAACTTCTGCTACCTTTGGGACATTGTAGGATCTTACGCCTCAGTTTTTGGTCGTGTAAAAATTTAGCTCGTCGAATGTGGGAGTTGCAGTCATTTCTGGCTTGTATATAACTTTTTCAGTTTTCCTCAGTAGTGTTTGCTTTATAATTCCGAAAGCTTAACTCTCTCAACCTAATAACCTCTTTACAGCTCAAGTCAAGCCACGCATTATTCTCCGGCTTAATACCTTTTACCTTGTTGGGGATGAAAGTGGTTATGCCAGTATGGATAATGTTTGTGATCATATCAGTTGCGGCGCCCACGTCGTTGTCGAGGAAGCACAACGACCAGTTAAAGCTCCGAAAGAAGTTGTTAAGGCCGCACCAATTAGCTTTCTTATATGTATATCCATACTATTCTTTTTGGAGCTTTTTCTTTAACTGTGTGGAATGAATATGGAAATTTAGCTGATATGACACAGTGATCGGACGAGCCTAGAGGAGATAATACTTTTAACGTGTATTTATGTTTTAATATATGTGGTGAGAATAGGCCTGCCATATAACGGTCCAATACCAAAACAATTTTTGAATTGATATTTGATTGATCCAAGATTGAGGACTGCGCTCTCAACTAGTCTTGAGCTATATAGACTAGTCCATAGTCCATGGTAATGCATTAATGTCACTATCACAATTCTTCTCCTATTGGCCAAAGCTTGCTGCTTCTGGGCCATTGCTTCCTTCAGATGGTCTAATTCGGTCTAATTCTTAAGAGTAGGGATTCGCTTATAGTAAAATAGATGATTACCTGCCGATCCCAAAACCTTCCTGGACGTCAATTCCGTTTCCGCTGGCTCACCGCATTTCAACCATGACTGTGTTCGCTCAAGGTTGTCATAAGTGATCCACTTTTCATTATCAGTCACCATCCGCTGTTGAAATGGGTCGATTTGCAGATTACGTCCAAAAACGATTTCAGGCAGCAACATAAACAATGCTGGGTCACGACTAGTATTTGCTACGAATTCCAAGTAACTGTGAGATCTCGCTTTTTCTCACAATGAGGAGGAATTTAAATTAAGGACGAAGTAAGTGAGTGAGAGTGAGTAGAACATCACCATCACCAGCTGTTTTTTATTGTCGTGGCTTATCGCAAAATTCTCTTGTGTGAAATCGGTCCGTAGGGAAGCGAATAGTCTTCTGAATAGATAATCAAAATCGAACTCAGAAGATGACTGGATTAAACATAGATTAAAAAAGAAGGAATACAAGGAACTATGTAATTCAAAAATAGTAGGATGAGTCTTAAAGAAACATTTGTCAACAGATCGTATCTTTGAGCGGTATGATCTGGTTAAAGTCCTTAAAAAAGCACACCAGCAATACCTCCCTCATTCTCTCTCTCTCTCTCTCTCTCTCTCTTTGGGAGAGTTCCTTTACAAGCGCCCTTTTTCCAATGTACCTATCAGGCAAGAAAATTATATGCGATTGTACTTCAGAACCTTGTTGGGAGAACTGAATTGTGACAGAAAAAAATACATTTTTATCGGCACTGGGGCACTTTGGACAATGCGACTGCTAACAATATATGCAACGCTGCTAGACAGCAACAACAAAACAAGGTTGATGCATAGGGTAATGGCTGCAGACGTGGCTCTTGACCAATGCGCTGGGTCTGGGCATAAACAGGAGCTGCCCACAAAGCGACGTTCTGCGTCCCGCTGTAATGATGAATGATACTAGTTAATTCTCATCTATGCGCAAACTTATGCGAATGTTGTTGCCGTTCTCTCTGTCAGCTCATGCCTGTTATAAAGCTCAGGCAGTATTGAACTTGATCGATGGTTGGTGGACAAACAATGGGCTTCTGGCAAATATTTCCCAAGACAAAACTGCTTTCTAGCTATATAGAGGCCCTTTTGGTAAACAATGGGGTCTAAAGGATTTTTTTTCATCTACACGGTAATTATAAGATGCAGAATCTAATACACATCGGTTGATTAGTACCACTGAGTTTAAGCGAAACTGGCGACTGGCTTTTACTTCACTACTCTTAATTTTTGCTGATGCTCGTCGGTGTTGTACATATGATGGAGACCTTTACCATTGTTGTCTCCTTCCTTCCTTTTGCGTAAACAGGTGATCCTTTTCCAACACTGCACACAGAGCTCCGCCCTAGATGCTATGCTAACCCGCAGTATCATTAGCGCCACTATCTTAACCGGTGTAGGAAAGGGTGAAAATGTAATGATCCAACGAATCCCAATAATTCCCATAGATCTCCCGTTCCAGTTTAAAAGGCTACCATTTCCTCTAAAGCTTAGTTTCGCTATGACCATTAACAAAGCGCAAAGTCAAACATTAAAGGTGGCTGGGGTGAACTTAGAAAAGCCGTGCTTTTCCCATGGACAATTTTATGAAGCATGTTCGCATGTGTCCAATGCCCAGAATCTTTACATTCTATCCCCAAATGGAAAGACATATAATATCGTCTACAGCAGCGTATTAAAATAACATTCTGTTCCGAGTTCTCTTCTGTGTTCTAAATCAGGAAAGGGGAACCGTGTTACCGCGAAGCCGCGGGCAGACGCTAGTAAATAATAAGTTTCAATTTATAAATGAGTTGTCTTGGGTTGTTCTAAACATGTAAGCCACAGTGCAGATCTTGTAGTGTGGGAAATATGTAACATTTTTAATATTTAGTTAATAATCGATAATCAGTTTCTATTTTAAAATCCTGGTCGCGGCTGGTGCGCTTTCCCTCATAGACTTAGAAACAATAATGGGTTGGTATACGAACTTGAGAAGTCTTGAGAAGTGAAACGGTGGAAGCTATGGTATAATAATCTGATGATTTTTTCACTGTGTGTGCTAATCAAAGATAATTGGCTGCAACTTCCGACGGACAAAAACAGCAACGTAAACATACCGAATTCAATTAGAGTCCACTGTGTGCGAGCTCCGCCACCTTTTAAGGTGTTTAAGGTGTTTGTATATAATATGCGTACACCTGTATGTGGGGTGCGAGATAATCAAAACTGGTCTTGTGCTCTCCCTGACCGTGAAACAAAGTCAAAGCCAATGTCGTGATCGTGCACAGGTAGCAGACGGAGCTTGGGCTGAAATTTAAATAAGCCTATCTTCGTAAGTTTGGCAATTGTTGAGTATTTCATACCTAGATGCACTTATTCATACATTGCAAGAGAGTTGAATTTCTTTATTGTATTATATAGGTAAAATGAGGACTCCTTTTTGTTAGTAAGTTAACCGGCTGAGAAGGTGGAAAACACAGTCATCAACACTTCGATTCGATTTAAAGTTTTATCGTTTCTCCTTCTTCTTCATGGCGGTACAGACCGATGTGGTCTTGGGCCTCAAGCGACACCAACCAGCATGATTTCTTGCCAACCGCTTTCAGTCACGCACACCAAGTTGATTGAGGTCCTTCTCCACTTCTTTGCGCCATTTGAGTTGGAGGCGTCCTCTGTTGCGTTGTCTTCGTATTAGAAGATTCTTCGGGCCGGAGCTATGTTGTCCATACGCTCTACATGGCCTAGCCATCTTAAGCGTTGTATCTGTAGGCACATGCCGCCCTATAGTTCGTGGTTGAATCCTTTCCTCCAAATTCCATCAACGCAAACACGACCAAAGATGGCACGCAGAACTTTTTTCTCGAAAAGAGCTTTCTCATCCTCTTTCAATGGCGTCCATGCTCCTGCACCATAAAGCAGGGATAATTTGGGTATTATATTAAGCCAGTTTGGTTTTTCGAGAGACGTCTCTGTTTCTCAATTGCCTTTGGAGCCTCTTCTTAGCGGGCGCTACAGTTCGGGGTGAATCTGGGCCTCAACCAACATGCTAGTTGGAGACTAGCACGATCTTCAGCTAGCCTTTCCTATTGCCGCATACCCAGTTGATAGGTCCCCTTCCACCTGTGTGTGCCATCTTAAATTCGGCCGTCCTCTGTTTCTCCGTCCCTCGGGATTGGATTCAAAGACTCTCCCAGCCCAGCCATCTTAGGCGTTGAATCCGTAGACGCCTGACTAGGCTCATGTCGCTGTACAGCCCGTAAAGTTCGTGGTTGAATCTTTTCCTCCATCCCCCGTCTGCGTTTATAGGACCGAAAATAACACGCAAAATCTTTCTCTCGAACCAACCAAGGACCTCCTCATCTGGTCTTGTTAGTGTCCATGTTTCTGCCTCATACAGCAGGACCGGGATAATAAGGGTCTTGTATAGAGTCAACTTTGTCGTTCGGGAGAGGGCTCTATTACTCAATTGCCTCCTGAGCCCAAAAAAATAGCGATTGTCAAGAGTGATTCTACGCTTGATTTCGGAACTGATGTCGTTGTTCCAGGTCACTGCGGAGCCAAAGTAGACGAAGTCCTTAACTACCTCACACTTATATCTGCCAATACAAACGTTGTGGCCAACACGTCGGTGGTGAGTGTCCTTTTTTGATGTCAGCCAAACCAATTTTCGCCGCCTCCACCTCAATACATGCTGCTTGACAGCATGTACCTTGTCTTATTCTCGACCAACTCGTTTCGCCTGTTCCTCAATCGCCGTGAAAGCTTCTACAACGTCACGCCGAGACCGCGCGATGATGTCAATATCATCCGCGTATCCTAGTAGCTGGACAGACTTGTAGAAGATAGTGCCTTCCCTGTTGACGCCTGCCTGTCGCACTATCTGCTACAGCAACAAATTGAATCAGTTTTCCTGGGAACCCGTATTTTGTCGTCGCATCAACTAATTCTTTACAATGAATGCTGTCGTTTGTGGCTTTAAAATCGAAAAAGAGATGGTGAATATCGATTTGAAACTCGTTAATCTTATCCAGGATTTGTCGAGATGTCTTGCACTTGTCTTGCGTGTGGTGGAGAATAGTCCAACGGTGGAGGAAGTCATTTTAGCGATTGAATCGCTAAAAGTTGACAAATCCGCCGGTGTGGATTAAATTCGGCCAGAAATGCTTAAGGCAGGGAGTAAAGAGGGAGTATTATGGTTCTCTCGTGTCATTAAGGTGGCCTGGGAATGCGGTGAGACACCTAGCGATTGGCAAACTGGGGTGATTGTTCCTCTTTTCAAAAAGGGGGGTATAAAAGAATGCTCCAACTATAGGGGCATATCTCTTTTAAGTGTCCCCGGTAAGGTCTACGCTAAGGTGTTAGAGGCGCGTTCTAGAGCTGTGGTCGAATCCAGGATAGGGGATGAACAGTGTGGGTTTCGTCACGGCAGAAGTACAACCGACCAGCTTTTCACTCTAAGAATGGTACTCGAGAAGGCTTGGGAGTACGCCAAACCAATCTACAGCTGCCTCGTAGATTTGGAAAAGGCGTATGACCGAGATCCTCGAGGTAAACTCTGGAGTGTTCTGCAGGAGTATGGGATTGATGATCCTCTGTTGAGGGCCATTTAGTCTCTATACACAAACTGTAGCAGCTGCGTTCGGGTTAACGGTAGTAAATCAACACCTTTCACCGTGGACGTCGGACTTCGCCAAGGGTGCGTCTTGTCACCTCTCCTTTTCATTATATATATGGACTGGATGTTGCAGCGCAGTCGAGGCGAGGAGTGTTTCACATTGGGAGAGTTGAGGATAAGTCATCTTCTTTTTGTAGATGACTTAGTTGTCCTCACATTCTCCCAGATGGAACTTCAGCGCGCGCTAGATAGGTTTGTGGCCGTATGTGCTGATGCTGGAATGAGGGTTAACGTGGACAAATCCGAGGTTATGGTTATTTCCAGAACACCTGTCCAATGCACTCTACATGTTAGTGGAGTCCCATTGAAGCAGGTGGAGAAGTTTAAGTATCTCGGGGTCTTCTTCACGAGTGATGGGAGGAGTAATACTGAGCTTTCCTGCAGGATTGGCCAAGCCGGGTCAATTTTGAAACAGATTGGAAGATCTGTAATCAGGAAGACCGAGCTCTCAGCTATAAGTCGTTGTGGGCCGATTTCGCCCTAGCACTGGATGTGTCCAGTTAGCAATTGCTCTTAGGTAAAGAACTATTTTGAAACACAACATACTCCTTTCTCTAGCATCTAGAGTAGCTTAGTAGCTGTAAGCATAATAAAATGCCTACTACAGGTATATGACACTGCAGTACATAATCTTGTACTGTATTGTAATACATGCAAATGCATCTTAAATCTTAAGGAAAGGGACAAATTAGTTTAGTGCACTCGCATGTGATATACAATCTGTTCCGCGCTTAATTTTTGCCTGCACTCAAACTTTCTCTCATTTGCCGGCAGCGTTGTTTCTTTGGTTTAGTATTTGAAGTCGATTCGGGCTATTAGATAGAATGGGAGCATGGTTTCAGAAAATCAAATCAAGTAGAAAACAAATTCAAAAGGTAGGTGTAATCGGACTTACCAAACCCGCTGCTTCAGATTGATTAACAGAACCGTAAGTGGTTTATTAGTGATAATCCCACGGACAATAACGTATCTGTGAAGTCGTATTATTTAACCTTTGGATTTCGATGTTTACTCATTCGACAGCAATTTACTGGTCTACAAGTTCAGTGGCTGCCTGACTTATTGGATTTGGAGATCGGGATTGTCTTCTTGCAGCTTATTTCATGCCCCCTTTTGTGGTCTGTGATAATGGTTTACCTTAAGTAAGTATGAAATCGGGTTGAATGGATTGTGTTTGACTTGATATTTGAAATAACCGGGCTTTCCAGGAGACAAGTATCAACTTTTAGAGAGACAGAAATGAAGGTAATGATGATGGCGGTTGTATATGCTTCCTTAGACATAAAATGGGCGTTGGGTCTGTTATTGGCTCTCTGCTTCTAATCTTAAAGTTCAACTAAGGAGAAAAACCTCACTTAATGGATGACTTGGTCGCACATACATACGTGTATATGGAATTCCAAAGTAAAGTATTTAGCGACGAGTTGTACAGGAAGCAAAGCTGCATACAGCTCGTAAATATCGTTATTTGCGGCTCAACATGCAAACATACACTGTTGATCTGGCGATGTCTCGACTCTCTGCTTGATGCTCTCAATGCCTCTGGAATCTATGCCCAGGCCTATGCGGATGATGTCGCCGTTCTTTCTGCCGGCTCATGCTTAGCGACTGTCCGTCTCAAAGCACCGGCGGCGCTAAATGTGATCGATTATTGATGTACCAGAAATGAGCTGTCGGTCAATCCTCTTAAGACCGATGTCGTTCTCTTCACGAGAAGGAGGAAAAATACTGATATGACTCAGCTGGTACTAAAAGGCACTTCCATCAAAGATCACCAAAGCGCTGACAGCTTTCTGGCAATGTAAAGGAGCTTTTGGCAAAACATGTAGTTTATCGCCGGTAAAGGTCCTCTGGATCTACACGGCAATGATAAGACCTATAATCTCATATGCATTGGTTGTCTGGCGGAATATGCTAAAACGCAAACACCTCGTAGCCTCTTTCACCAAACTCCAAAGAACGGTTTGTCTCAGCTGCACGGGGGCTTTCCCCAGCACGCCGCGCTGCTCTAGATGCTATGATGGACCTTCCACTTCTTGATATATTTATCAGAGGGTGTGCTCTGAAACCCATGTCTCGTCTGAAGAGAAATGGCTTTTGGTACAACTCGCATGGAAATAACAGAATGCTTGCGCAGGGATTGTCCTGCGATCCCTGTCTCATGGACATGCCTTCTCATGCACGACGCCCGTTATCCTTCGTCTTCTTCTTAATGGGCGCTAGAGTTCGGGGTGAACCTAGGCCTCAACCAACATGCCCCTCCAACTAGCACGATCTTTTGCTAGCCTTTTTCATTGCCGCACACCCTGAGGTCCCCTTCCACCTGTGTGCGCCATCTTAAGTGCGGCCATCCTCTGCTTCTTCGTCACTCGGGGTTGGATTCAAAGACTCTCTGGGCTGGAGTTGTGGTGTTCATTCGCTCTACATGGCCCAACCATCTTAGGCGTTGAATCCGTAGACGCCCGACTAGACTCATGTCGCTGTACAGCCCGTAAAGCTCGTTGTTGAATCCTCCATCCCCTGTCTGCCTTTATAGGACCGAAAATTACACGCGAAATCTTTCTCCCGAACCGAACAAGAGCGTCCTCACCCTCTTTCAATAGCGTCCATGCTTCTGCACCATAAAGCAGGGATAATTTGGGTATTATATTAAGCCAGTTTGAGAGCACCGTGGCGCAGTGGGTAGGCCTCTGACGCCGATGGCACGGGATCGAATCCCGACACAGCCATGTCATCGAACATGTTTTTCACGGTGTTTCAGCGGGGTTCTGACAAAACCCCCTGTAGTAAAATTGTCATGAAAAGCTTCTCGAAATTCGTCGTTCGGAACCGGCAATAAACTGTAGGTCCCTTTCACCTATGGGAAAATGAAATCACACACAACATGGGTGATTGAGAGAAGCTCGGCTCAGGTCATTGAGTCAACTTTGTCATTCGGGAGAGGGCTTTATTACTCAATTGCCTCCCGAGCCCAAAGAAACAGCGATTGGCAAGAGTGATTCTGCGTTTGATTTCGGAACTGATGTCGTTGTTCCAGATCACTGCGGAGGCAAGGTAGACGAAGTCCTTAACTACTTCGAACTTAAATGTATTTGCCAATACAAACGTTCAGGCCAAGACGTCGACGGTGAACGTCCTTTTTTGAAGAAAGCATATATTTAGTTTTGTCCTCATTTACCGCCAAACCAATTTTCGCCACCTCCATCTCAAAACTCGCAAACGCCTCATTGACATCTCGCTGTGATCTACCTATTATACCAATATCGTCGGCGAATGCAAGGAGTTGCGAGGATTTGAAAAAGATTGTGCCTCTTGTATTGGCCAGGGATTTCTGCACAATCATTTCCAATATGATGTTGAAGAAGTCACACGACAGCGCATCGCCCTGCCTAAATCCTTTTTGACGTCAAAACTATCGGTCAGTTCTGCACCGGTTCGGATGGAGCAGCGAGCGTTCTCCAGAGTCACCCTGCAAAGTCTGACGAGCTTAGCAGGAATGTCAAAAGCAAACATGGCGTTATATACATATGTGGGTGTCGACTTGAAGTTCATTGGTTTTCTCCAGGATCTGCCGTAGTGTGAAGATTTGGTCGATGGTGGACTTCCCTGGCCTGAATTCGCACTGGTAAGGACCTATCAGGCGTTCACACAAAACGGCAGAGAAGGTTTTGTAGGCGATGTTAAGGAGACTTATTCCTCTGTAGTTGTTGCAATCAGAGGGGTCTCCTTTCTTGTGGATCGGGCATACGATGCTGAAACTCCATTCCTCGGACATGCTTTCCTCTGATCATACCTTACAGATGAGCCGGTGCATGCTCCTAACCAGGTCATCCCCAGCTGTCTTGAAGAGCTCAGAAGACAGTCCGTCTGCGCCAGTAGCTTTATTCGACTTGAGCTTCGATATGGCAATCTTAACTTCGTCGAGGTCAGGGGACAGGATTCTCTGCGATCTCCGTCGGTCAGAAATATATCGTTCTGCCTGATAGCGGTATATTGACTAAAATCGCCGTTATACAGTCTGCAGAAGTGGTTTTTCCATATTCTCAGCATCGACTGCGATTCTACTACTAGGTGTCCGTTCTCATTCCTGCAGGCCTCCGTTCTCATTCCTGCAGGCTTCCGTTCTGGCTTTATAACCTTGGCATGTTCGCTTCATCTGTTGAAAAAACGCCACGCCTGCAGTAACACCTCTCCAAATCCTCAATCGCACGCTTCTGGTGCTCTTTCTTCTCTCTTCTAAGAAGCTTATGCTCCTCCCTTCTTTACAACTCGTAGAGCTCACGAGTTGCTTTTGTTCTTTTATGCAGCGAGGCCTTATATGCGTTCTGCCATGCTGTGTGAATCCTCCTGCCCTCGTCATCGAACCAGGTGTTTCTTCGTGGTGGAGCCTTGAAACCCAAAACTTCGGATGCAGAGCTTTTCAGAGCTTGTTTGCAAATGCTCCTTTGCTGTTCTATTGATAGCGTGGAGGATTGAGGTGTATTGAAGAGCTTAAAAGCACGAGCGGTTTCTGACGATAGTAGCTTTCCGACGTCATAATTTTGTATTCTTACTCTACTCCGCTACGTTCGTGATATCTGTAAGCGCATCTGGGCTACTACAAGATAGTGGTCCGAGTCGATGTTAGCCCCTCGGAAAGTTCGAACATCAAGAATAGTGGAGGAGTGTCTGACGTCGATCGCGATGTGATCAATCTGGTTGGTAGTCGATTGATAAAAAGACCGCCAGTGCCTTTGTGTATATCGAGGTGCGGGAAGCGCGTACTGGCTAGAAGGAGATTTCACCCCGTAGCAAAATCAATCAGCCTGTGTCCGTTATCGGAGGTGGTGTCGTGTAGGCTATGTTTGCCGATGACTCGTTCAAAGATGCTTTCCTTACCCAGCTTAGCATTGAAGTCTCCAAGGACAATTTTGATGTCATAGCTGGGGTTTTGCGCATACGTTCTGCCTTGGAGATCATAGAAGTCGTCTTTATGTCGGTTATCTTTCTCCTCTGTGGGGGCGTGGACACATAATAAACTTATATTGCCGAGAGTGGTCTTGATGCGGATAGTTATGAGGCGTTCGCTTACATACTGGAAGCGTATGACCTTTTTCCTGAGTCGTTGTTTATTTTCTCTGTAGCAGTTTCCGTAGCGTATATCACAGTTTTTCATCCGCTTTTTGCTTGGCCCATCCCACCGCACTTGTTGGAGCGCGGTAATGTCTGCCTTATAGCAGTCCAAAGAGTTGACCAGTTGTTCGGCTGCACCTGGTCTGTAGAGAGACCTAACGTTCCAGGTGCAGATCCGAAATTCGTTTCCTTTTTGACGTTTGCGGGGGTCGTCAACATGTAATCCGTCCGTATCCGAGGCTATTGGTTGTTTCTGAACAAGGTTTGTTTTACGCGATAGGGATGTTAACCCTAAGCGCAACCCCCATCCGGTCGCGTCGCTGCACACATTGGTTCAGTACCTGGCGGGTGCCAGTATAGCTTTCCAAGGGAGGCCATGGGGAGGCTGTGTGTCAACTTGGATTGAGCAGGGACAGAGATCGAAGCTGGCGTTTGCCAAGTTAAACGCGATCAACTTCTTTGCTCTGTTCGCTCGCTCCCTTCTCCCCTAGCCAAGCATACCATAGAGATAATATCAGCTTTGAAATGTAGGTTCATATGTGGGAGACATCGATCCATCATATCTAAACAATTGTTGCTCTCCCAAACAGGGTCCACTTGAAGTTAACAAGCACTTATGTACATCGTTGTAACAACGCAACGTGTGAGTTATTAATTATTGACAAATATAATAATACTTGCTGAGGGGGCGCCATGGCGCAGTGATTAGTGTGTTGGACTTTATCGCAGGATGAGCGAGATCGAAACCGGTTAACACCAATGCCATCGAAAGCTTTTCGACTCACACCGCCGTTCAAAATCGACATTAAACTGTAGGTCCCTTTCACCTTTGTGGAAAATCAATCACACACATCATGGGTAATTAAGAGAAGCTTGGCTCTGGTCCATCACGGGCTGTAACTCCACCAAAGATAATAATAATTACTGGCGGTTTGAAATGATTGTATTCCGCTGGCCGTTTGGAACGTGCCGTTTCCGACTTGTATTAAGTAGGTATGTATTTGAAATTGTTGATCCTCTTCTCTGTTCTCAATAAACGAATGAGTTATGTTATTAATCACCATCAACAGATATAATGCACTTCTTCAACGGAAAGACACCGTTGCCTTCGAATAACTCGAATGAGATTAGTTCTACTGCTTAGTGCTAGCGTGTCGCGTAGCATGGTTTTGGAATTCATGTACTCATCTCGGATGTATCTTATGCTGACATTTTATGGTAGAGTCCAACAGCAACGAGTTGATTTTTGATGTTGCCGATATGTAAGTAGGGCATTATAATTGCACCACCGAGGGCGTTGAGTTTTTGTTTAATTACATGCACAGCACATAGAGGCTTGAGTGTCCACTTTTCCTACGCTATGGAGTGCGGACATACTCGTATGTTTATAGCCTCACATGACTGCGGTGACCCATTACTCTACTCCATGTTACTATGTGTACTAGATGTTACAATACATATATTTGGTGTCTTTAATTAGGGAAGACGACATGTATAAGTGATCACTAGATGTCTTTATTTTCATTCGAGAATGAATACTCCATACGTGTAGTACATCTTTGTTTGTGTTTTGGAACGCTTACGTCAAGGAAACCATCTTGACCCCTGAATTGAGATATTCAGCCACTAAAATATGATACATCCATGAGTTCTATCTGGGGAGTATCGTATATATATATATATATATTGCCTATGTGGGTAACAAGCTATTGTTGGGTGCGAGTACTACTGGACCAAGAATTGGTATGGATTGATTCTATATTTATTTTGCAGTTGACTTCGATACTTCTTGAAAGGTTCATGTCAGAGTTATTTTGGATCTTTACGTTTACATTGCTTAGAAGTGGAATACGTTGATATTTTGAATAGAAAGTAAGCAAATTTAGAGAATTATCAAACTAATTGCTGATTTACGACGGCGAAGGGAACGTTTAAGCTAGAAATTTAAAAATCCGGTCTTATTTGAAATTTTTATAACCATGCAAATCATATATATGTATTCTTCTTCTTAGTGGGCGCTACAGTTCGGGGTGAACCTGGGCCTCAACCAACATGCCCCTCCATCTAGCACGATCTTTCGCTAGCCTTTTCCATTGCCCCACACGCGCGCCATCTTAAGTGCGGCCGTCCTCTGCTTCTTCGTCCCTCGGGGTTGGATTCAAAGGCTCTCCGGGTTGGAGCTATGGTATCCATTCGCTCTACATGGCCCAGCCATCTTAGGCCTTGAATCCGTAGACGCCTGACTAGACTCATGTTGCTGTACAGCCCGTAAAGTTCGTGGTTGAATCTTTTCCTCCATCACGCGCAAAATCTTTCTCTTGAACCGACCAAGGGCCTCCTCATCCGCTTTTGATAGTGTCCATGCTTCTGCGCCGTACAACAAGACCGGGATGATAAGGGTCTTATATAGAGTCAACTTTGCCGTTCGGGAGAAGGCTTTATTACTCAATTGCCTCCTGAGCCCAAAGAAACAGCGATTAGCAAGAGTGATTCTGCGTTTGATTTCAGAACTGATGTCGTTGTTCCAGGTCACTGCGGAGCCAAGGTAGACGACGTCCTTAACTACCTCGAGCTTATATCTGCCAATACAAACGTTCCGGCCAAGACGTCGGTGGTGAGCATCCTTTTTTGATGACAGCATATACATATTTAGTGTTGCCCTCGTTTACCGCCAGACCAATTTTCGCCGCCTCCATCTCAATACTCGCAAACGCCTCATTGACATCTCGCTGTTATCTACCTATTATGTCAATATCGTCGGCGTATGCAAGGAGTTGCGTGGATTTGAAATAGATTGTGCCTCTTGTACTGGCCAGTGATTTTTGCACAATCATTTCTAATATGATGTTGACGAAATCACACGACAGCGCATCGCCCTGCCTAAATCCTTTTTTGACATCAAAACTATCGGTAAGGTGCTCACCGATTCGGATGGAGCAACGAGCATTCTCCAAAGTCATCCTGCATAGTCTGACGAGTTTAATAGGTATGTCAAAGGTAGACATAGCGTTGTATAGCTCGTCTCTAATTACGCTGTCGTATGCGGCTTTGAAGTCGGCAAATAGGTGGTGAGCGTCGACTTGAAATTCATTGGTTTTTTCCAGGACCTGCCGTAGTGTGAAGATTTGATCGATGGTGGACTTCCCTGGCCTGAATTCGCACTGGTAAGGACCTATCAGCTTATTTACAAAAGGCTTCAGGCGTTTACACAAAATGGCAGAGAAGGTTTTGTAGGCGATGTTAAGGAGACTTATTCCTCTGTAGTTGGTGCAATCAGAGGGGTCTCCTTTCATGTGGATCGCTTTCCCCTGACCATATCTTACAGATGAGCTGGTGCATGCTCCTAACCAGGTCATCACCAGCTGCCTTGAACAGCTCAGCAGGCAGTCCGTCTGCGCCCGCAGCTTTATTCGACTTGAGTTTCGTTACGGCAATCTTAACTTCGTCGAGATCAGGGGGACGGAATTCTCCGCGGTCTTCGTCGATTAGAAATAGATCATTCTGCCTAACAGCGGTATATTGACTAATATCGCCGTAATACAGTCTGCAGAAGTGGTTTTTCCATATTCTCAGCATCGACTGCGATTCTACTACTAGGTGTCCGTTCTCATCCCTGCAGGCTTCCGTTCTGGCTTTATAACCTTGGCATGTTCGCTTTATCTGTTGATAAAACTTTCGAACGCCACGCCTGCAGTAACACCTTCAAACCCTCAGTCGCGCGCTTTTCGCGCTCTTCTTTCTTCTGATAAGCTTATGCTCCTCCCTTCTTTTTAACTCGTAGAGCTCACGAGCTGCTCTTGTTCTTTTATGCAGCGAGGCCTTATATGCATCCCGCTTCGCTGTGTGAATCCTCCTGTACTCGTCATTAAACAATATGTTTTTTCTTGGTGTAGCCTTGAAACCCAAGACTTCGGATGCAGAGCTTTTCGGGGCTTGTATGCAAAGGCTCCACTGCTGCTCTACTGATAGCGTGGAGGATTGAGTTGTATTGGAGAGCTTAAGGGAGACGCGATCGGTAAAAGCATGAGCAGTTTCTAGCGATAGTAGCCTTCCAACGTCATAACTCTACTCCGCTGCATTCGTGATATCCGCAGGCGCATCTTGGCTACTACAAGAAAGTGGTCCGAGTCGATGTTAGCCCCCCGGAAAGTTCGGACGTCAAGAATAGTGGAAGAGTGTCTGACGTCGGGCGCACATATTGGCAGGTATAATTCTGAGGTAGTCTAGGACTTCATCTACCTAGGCTCCGTAGTGACATGCAGCAATGACATCAGTGCCGAAATCAAACGCAGAATAACTCTTGCCGGCCGCTGTTTCTTTGGGCTCGGGAGGCAATTGAGAAGCAGAGCCCTCTCTCGAAAAACCAGGGTGGCGGTTTACAAAACCCATATCATACCGCTCCTGCTTTATGGCGCAGAGACATGGACCTCGTCGAAAGCGGAAGAGGAGGCCCTTAGTCGTTTTGAGAGAAAAATTCTTCATACGATTTTCGGCCCGACCTGCATAAATGGGGTGTGAAGGAGAAGACTTAATAGTGAAGTGTACGGGCTGTACCGCGACTTGAATGTAGCACGGCGTCTTCGGCGTCTAGCCTAAGATGGCTAGGTCATATTGAGCGCATGGAAAACACAGCTCCGGCCCGGAAGGTCTTTGAATCCAACCCCGAGGGGCGACGCGGTCGAGGACGGCCAATATTACGGTGGCGTGGCGCAACCAAGTGGAAGAGGACCTTAACCAAATGGGCGTGCGACACTGGAGACTGCTGGCGAAAGATCAGTTGGTTTTTAAAGGAGGCCCAGGTTCGCCATGAACTGTTGCGCCGAAAAAGAAGAAGAAGAAGTATGGGAGTAAGTACATATACCAGTGTACCTGATACTGATATTTAGAAAAGGTGTGTACACAGGTTTCAAATTCAAATTCTTCTTTGAATTTAACTGATGACGCCAGCACACAGCTTTCTTTCAATATCTGTCCTTGCTGTTCTAAATGCCAGTCATCATCAAAACTTGTTTGTTGCATTAAATACGTAAATGTAATTCTACTCTCCGTAAAATACTAAAGTTAACACCAAACCATTAGAGACAGTGTTTGCTCCTCTTTATTTGGGTCGTTGGAAACTACGTACATACTTACCTAATTCAATTCTTTCTTGGCCATAGAAGGCTAATCGTTTACTTTTTTTTTTCTATTTTCAGAGTTTCATTTGGATCATCGAAAGGTTCCATGGTCGAAACGTTAGTATTCGAAACTCCCACGCCCTTACCAGAACACGCTGAACGTCAATTTGGTTTTCCGGAAGAGAACGCTGTTAGCGGAATGCATTCGATATGCAATAACATTACCACAACTTGCAGTCGGATTAACTCTTCGTTAGATGACAGCGGTATTGAACTGCAAGAGGAGTAAGTTTTCTTATCTGTTCTTCATGCTTTGAGGAAGCTAATTGAATCGTTACAACCTACTCACTTCAAAAATAGGAATGTAAATAAGTATATAGTGTCATGGTATTGCTTGCGCCTCAAACTTCTTAAGTCTAGACTCGAGGAATATGATTTAGCCAGGTCAAACTTAGCTTAATTACTTACTTATCTGGCTAGCGATCCATGGAGGATCTGAGCCTGAGCTATAGCTGCCTTCCATCCTTAAATGCTTCCAGTTATCAAGACCAAGACATCTTACATCCGCGATTACTTGGTCTTTATACCGGAGCTTCGCTCGAACCAGGAGGCTCGGAGTCGAAGACCCTCTAAGCTGGAGCGTTGGTGTCCATGCGCTCGATGTGGCCGAGCCAGTGTATTCGTCGGATCTTTACCTAACGGACTACATCCACATCTTTGTACAGCTCGTAGAGTTCGCGGTTGTGTCTTCTTCTCCATTCACCTTCCTCACAGACAAGACCAAATATCCGGCGCAGCATTTTTCTTTCGAAAAAACCCAAAATCAGCTCCGCTGTCCTGCTTATCGTCCAGCTTTCGGCTCCGTACAGCAAGACTGGCAATATCAGCGTTTTGTAAAGCATGACTTTGGTCTTTCGAGTGAGGAGTTTTGACCCCAGTTGTTTGGACAAGCCGAAATAGCAGCGGTTGCCAAGGGCGATTCTATGCCGGATCTCCACTGTGGTGTCATTTGTGGAATTTACGTTTGTCCCGAGGTAGAGAAACTCCTTAACTACCTCGAAGTTGTAGCTGTCAATTGTTATATGTATTTTGTCCCAGGTGGTGAGGGACGGATTGGTTTTTGCTTGACATCAAGTATTTCGTTTTGTCCTCATTGATCTTAAGACCAACTCGTTTCGCCTGTTCTTCAATCGCCGTGAATGCTTCCACAATGCCACGGCGAGAACACGCGATGATGTCGATATCATCCGCGTATGCTAGCAGCTGGACGGACTTGTAGAAGATAGTGCCTTCCCTGTTGACGCCTGCCCGTCGCACTATCTGCTCCAGCACCAGGTTGAAGAAGTCACATGACAGCTCATTCCGAGGTCCTAGAACCGAGTTACACGGTGCATCGCGTGTTTTGTAGCGTGGCGCGACACAACTGGATCAGTTTTACCGGGATCCCGAATTCGGCCATCGCACCAAACAGTCGTGCACGATGAATGCTGTCGTATGCGGCTTTGAAATCGATGAAAAGATAGTGTGTATCGATTCGAAACTCGTTGGTCTTTTCCAGGATTTGTCGAAGTGCGAAAATATGGTCTATAGTCGATTTGCCGGGCCGGAAGCCGTACTGGTAGTTGCCGATTAGTGCGGTGCAAAATGGCTTTAGACGTTTACACAATACGCTGGACAGGATCTTGTATGCGACATTGAGCAGGGATATACCTCTATTGTTCTTGCAAGAGGTAGGATCGCCTTTTTTTGTGGATGGGGAGAATAGAGCTGGTATTCCAGTCGTCGGGCATGCTTTCATCTTCCCAAATTCTGCAGATGATCTGGTGCATGCTCCCTACCAGAACGTCGCCGCCAGTCTTGAAGAGCTCTGATGGCAAGCCATCTGAGCCTGCGGCCTTGTTGTTCTTCAGCTTCTAAATAGCTGTGCCGACTTCTTCGACGCTGGGTGAGGGGACTACTTCAGCGACTGGAGTTGGGATTTCCTCGCTCCCTACCACTCTCTCTTGGTCATGCTCGTTAAGCAGCTGCTGGAAATGCTGCTTAAATACATCCACTATTCCCTGCGGGTCGGTGACAAGCTTACCCTCGCAGTTTCGAAGAGCCAGGGTGCCCTTTTTGAAGCCTCCTGCAAGGCCCTTGGCTTTCTTGTAAAAGGCTCGTGTTTTATGTTTATCCCTGGACTCCTCGATATCTTTGAGCTGGGAGGCTGCGAAGATTCTTTTCTTTTGTCGCAGTAGTTTTTTCTCCTCCCTTCTTCTGGCTCGGTACTCTTCTTGCACTGCCTTTTGGTACGTCTCGTCGGTTGCTGCCTTTTTCTGCTCACACTCGCCATCATACCACGGGTTTCTTGTCGGGGGTGATAGGTATCCTAAGGTGGTTTCGGCTACTTCCTGAATGGCTGAGCGGCAATGCAGCCACATATTATTGGCATTTGTGTTCGACGTAGGCATACCGTAGAGTCTTTCGCTCAGCTGCTCCCTGTAGACTCTGGTAACCTCCGGTGTGCTCAGGCGCCCATTGTCGAACCTCTTCCTAGTTGGCTGGTGCAGCTTTCTGATATTGGACAGTCAAGCTCTGAATCTTGCTGCTACGAGGAAGTGGTCAGAGTCGACATTTGCCCCTCTAAGTGTTCGCACATCCAGGATGTTTGACGAGTGCCTTGCGTCAATGAGCACATGGTCGAACTTAAGGGCTAACCATAATAGACTCAAGCGAGCTTAAGCTTATGTCAAAACTGAACGAAAATCTCACCTAAGTTTCCCGTAATGAACTTAAGCGAACTTAAGGAACTGTCAAGTTGTTTTTATTCGGTTTGCTTATTTTTGGTGTGGCTACAATCGCCTTGTGTGATCAATGTGTATAAAACCGTAGGTACTCTGACATGAGATATTAGTAATTATTATTTTTCTTTATCTATTGTATTTTTGTTTTCAGCCAACGTCACCTGTCACAATTGCGCGCAGAATGTGTTTTTTCATTAAGACCTTACGTAGGCTCGCTTAAGTTAAGGAACATTTAAGAAAACCGCGCATATTCCGATTATGGGCATGTTATAAGGCCTTGCCTGTAATTAGACATTTCAGTAAGCTGACGTAAGCTCGCTTAAGTCTGTTATGGTTACTTACTTAGGTGGCGCTACAGTGTGAACCTGGGCATCAACCAACAAACTTCCGCCTGTGTGCGCCACCTTAGATTCGGTCGTCCGTTGCTGTCTCGTTCCTCGCGGACTCTTCGAGCCGAGCTGTGTTATCCATTCGATCTGCATGGTAATTTGAGAGGTTGGATCCGTAGGCACCGTACTAGGCCGATGTCGCTTTACAGCCCGTATAGTTCGTCGTTGCGGGACCATAGATTGAGCGCAGAATTTTCCTCTCGAAACGACCAAGGGCTTACTTATCCACTTTCGTTATAGCTCAGGCCTCTGCGCCATAGAGGAGAACGGGGATATTATGGTTTTGTACAGCGCAACTTTGGGTATTCAAGAGAGGGTTCTACTTCTCAATTGCCTCTTGAGCACAAAGAAGCAGAGGTTGGAAAAAGTAAATCTGCGTTTGATCTCAGTACTGGTGTTGTTTTCGCTGGTCACTAGTGAGCCAAGGTAGATGAAGTCCTTGTCCACTTTGATTCTGTAGCTGACATTTTTTTTTTTTTTTTTTTTTTTTGTTTAGAGACTCGCGCAGGTTCAACAGTTTTTTATATTCCCTTATGATGTGATACACACACGACCTGAACGGAGTGCAGTGGTTTGGGAAGTTAATGTTCGTTCACTACTCTCAGGGGTGGTCGTCCTAGATAGGACGAGAGCCGACCAAACTCCGCGTTGGTTACAGTCCGTAGTAATTCGTTCGAGCAGTTTACGTATTACGTACGCAGATGATGAATTTTCAGTTGACCACATACTGTAAGTGTTATGCCAGCAGCAGTACGTCCGATCACTTTCCATTCACCTCTGTGTTGCATATTTTTTGTCCGTATAGGAATTGCTTTTTCATGGCTGTGAAACGAATTTGAACTATAGACCTTCCGGTCGGCGGTCGATGATGTTAACCACTGCACTACGGCCACCCCTATTGTGACGTTCTGGCCGAGATGTCGGTGTTGCGCGTCTTTTTTGGTTAACAGCATATATTTCGTTTTACCCTCGTTAACCGAAAGACCCATTTTAGCTGCTTCTGCTTCAATGCTTTCGAACGCTTCATTGACGTCCCGCTGTGTTCGTCCAATTACGTCAACGTCATCAAATCAAATAGATCGTACCTCTTGTGTTGGCCAGTGAGTCTCGTATGATCTTTTCAAGCACGATGCTGAAGACATTACATGATAGTGAGTCACCTGGTCTAAATCCCTTTTTAACATCAAACTACTTACTTACTTAGGTGGCGCTACAGTCCGTGGTGATCCTGGGCCTCAACCAACAAGCGTCTCCAGCTGGCACGGTCTTTGGCCAGCTGTTTCCAGCGCCGCACGCCCAGTTGGTTAAGGTCCCCTTCCACCTGCGTGCGCCACCGATTCGAAGACTCTTCGGGTCGGGGCTATATTTTCCATGCGCTCTACATGGTACATGGCGATACATGATATCGCTGTACAACCCGTATAGTTCTTCATTATATCTTCTCCTCCATACACCGTTTGAAAAAACGGGACCGTAGATAGTACGCAGAATTTTCCTCTCGAAACGACCAAGGGCATCTTCATCCGCTTTTGTTAATGTCCAAGCCTCTGCGCCGTAAAGGAGGACTGGGATGATTAAGGTCTTATATAGTGTCACCTTGGTTTTCCGAGAGAGGGCTCTACTTCTCAATTGCCTCTTGAGCCCAAAGAAACAGCGGTTGGCAAGAGTGATTCTGCGTTTTATCTCAGCGCTGGTGTTGTTGTCGCTGGTCATCAGTGAGCCAAGGTAGACGAATTCCTTGACCACTTTAAAGTTATATCCGCCCATGGTGACGTTCTGGCCACTACGTCGATGTTGCCCGTCTCTTTTAGATGAAAGCAGATATTTGGTTTTACCCTCATAAACCTTGAGACCCATCTTAGCCGCTTCTACCTCAATGCTTACAAAGGCCTCATTGACGTCTCGCTGTGTCCGTCCAATCACATCAATGTCGTCGGCATACGCAAGCAATTGCGTAGACTTGAAATAAATCGTACCTCTTGTGATGGCCTGTGACTCTTGCACGATCTTTTCAAGCACGATGTTGAAAAAGTTGCATGACAGCGCGTCACCTTGCCTAAATCCTTTTTTAACATCAAAGGTCTCGGTTTGCTCATTACCGACCTTAATGGAGCAGCGAGAATTCTCCATTGTCATCCTGCACAGTCGGGCGAGTTTGGCAGGGAGGTTAAAACTAGACATGGCTTTGTATAGCTCATCGCTATACACGCTGTCATATGCAGCCTTGAAATCGACGAAGAGGTGGTGAGTGTCGATTTGGTATTCCTGGGTCTTCTCCAAGATCTGCCGTAGCGCAAATATTTGGTCTATTGTGGATTTACCTGGCCTGAAACCACACTGATAAGAACCGATCAGGTTATCCACAAACGGTTTCAGGCGTTCACACAATACGGCAGAGGAGATCTTATATGCGATGTTAAGGAGACTATAGGGGAATAGTTGGCGCAGTTATAGGGTCTCCTTTCTTATGGACCGGGCAAACGATGCTGAGATTCCATTCGTCCGGCATGCTTTCCTCCGACCATACCTTGCAAATGAGATGGTGCATGCACCTTACCAGCTCATCTCCAGCCGCCTTAAGAAGCTCAGCAAACAGGCCGTCTGCGCCCGCGGCTTTATTAGACTTAAGTCTTGATATTGCTATTTTTACCTCGTCTAGGTCGGGTAGACTGAATTCTGTTTCATTGTCGTCCATTACGTATGGCATCAAAGGTCTCGGTTAATTCGATACCGACCTTAATGGCGCAGCGAGAGTTCTCCACTGTCATTCTGCACAATCAGACGAGTTTAGCAGGGATGTCAAAACTAGATATGGCGCTGTATACATAGCTCGTCTCTGATGACAAAAAGGCGATGAGTGTTGATTTGGTATTCTTCCCCAAGATTTGTATATTTGGTCTATTGTGGATTGACATGGCCTGCAATCACACTGATAAGAACCTATCCACAAAGGGTTTCAGGCGTTCATAGATCCTGTACGCGATGTTGACGCAATTATAGCGGTCTCCTTTATTTTGTCGGGCATGCTTTCCTCCGCTCATATTTCCAGCCGCTTTAAATAGCTAGGCAGACAGCCCGTCTGGATCCGCAGTTAGCCCTTTAAATGTACGTTTAACATAATTTTTATCTAAATGCAATTGAAGTTTTTTGGCGGCACATGCGACAAACCACAAAGTGTTTACCCTATGCCGTATACTCACTCTACACAGAGTTATGGATGTGTAATCCATATGGATTCAATACAATAGTGCTGAAGTTATGGGGTGGTTTATCGATAACAAAGTATAGTGAACAACCATTGGCACTCTCTTAAAGAAGTTGAATGTATCTTTTGAATGTATCTCATTCCCTTGTCGAAAAGTTAAGAGTATCCGATTGTTAAATTATTCTCTTGAGAAACCAATACTCTTACCTCTGCTTTAAAAGAGATGAATGGAAAATGTTAACAATTTTTTCTACCAACGAACATTTAAGAGTATGGTTGGTCCTCTGGCCATGTAGTGGTGGTTGACGAACTCGTTCTCCAGTAAGGTCCGCTTGCCCTCCGTTTCTTCCGGATTAATTTTATCCAATCATGCTATAGATACACACAAGCGGCAGTCGAAAAAAGTAGTATCTCGCCAGCAAGTTGTTTGTTGTGTTCTCGCACTCGTTCTCGCCGCAGAGAGCTATCCGTTCGCTAACGTATCGCACGCCGTCTGTTTGTGTTGTCATCGGTCTTTCGTGTCAATTTCTACCGCGCATGCTTCTGGCCCTATCGCTACTTTCGTCGAATATACTATCTCCTGCTCTGTTCGCCATTTCAATCGTCGTCAATTTACTTTTGGCAAATTTTTTTTTTCTTCTACTTTATGTTGTGTTGCGCGTTCTATAGAGTTAAGGAGTACCTAACGTGTGATTTGATAGCAGACAAACTAACACAGATCGTTTGATTCCTGTTTCCTCTACTCCAGGGTGATGTCATACGTAAAGTAGCAAAATCAAGAATTACTAAAAAACGAAACGACGAACGTCGAAGTGAATTGTTTTTGAATTTGAAAAACAAAATCGAAAACTATTAGCTGAATACTGTGCGTGTTATTTTCACATCTAAATATTGTTCGATTATTCGCGCGTGTCCTTTCACATCTGGAAATCAATTGGACATCCGTTTTTTTTTTTCCCTCGCCCCTTGTACCCCATTGGCAAAGTGCTCGATATAAAGTTTAACACCTTGTTCCAATCGCGCTCTCTTCGTTGTTTGTTTTTTTGTTACTTTAAAGTATTTAAACAGAACGCAGTGCTGTTGGCTATTTGTGAAACATTGAGATACAGGTAAAGGAAAATTACGAAATAAGCGCTCAATAAATGCAAAATATCGGTGTGGGGTCCAGAGTGTACCCCGCAAAGGTGCAAATTCAAACTCGATCGAATTAAGTTTGAGAAGAATCTAGTGAGTAATATTGTATCTATAGTGCATATAATGTGTGCTGCTACCCAAAGGATATGGAAATATTTTCGGTTTCTGAACAACAAGGTCAACTGATTCTGTCTTTTTGCTTTTGCCCTTCCTCCATCCCCTACCATCGTCACTTTCGGTTTTCATTTGTCTCAAATATAGATGGAAAATGAAAAGAAAATATTGTGGGGGGAGAGTTATGTGTTTACGAGTAACTAGGGAAATTGTAGGAGCAAAGCAGAGCGCTAGTCGATACATTCCTTCCTATTTACCACGGCGTATTATGTATAATTTCCATTTGGGGCAATATCCATGTGTGCACGTTGAATCCACAAGAGGGTTCGTCATGTAAGGGTTGCCAAGGGTTCCGGAAAATGTTTTTGATCATGATACTTTATTTTTGCGGAAAATTATTATTTTTTTAGTAAAATAAGTTGCTTAGTGTGGTTAGTTTAGGGTCGACCCATATCCTTCTGAGATGTCTATTGTTTCACATCAATGTCACATGAAGGGCAACGTTGTTTCTCCTCCTTCTTAATGGGCGCTACAGTTCGGGGTGAACCTGGGCCTCGACCAATATGCCCCTCCAACTAGCACGATCTTTTGCTAGCCTTTTCCATTGCCGCACACCCAGTTGGCTGAGGTCCCCTTCCACCTGTGTGCGCCATCTTAAGTGCGGCCGTCCTCTGCTTCTTCGTCCCTCGGGGTTGGACAGACTCTCCGGGCAAGAGCTGTGGTGTCCATTCGCTCTACATGGCCCAGCCATCTTAGGCGTTGAATCCGTAGACGCCTGACTAGGCTCATATCGCTGTACAGCCCGTAAAGTTCGTGGTTGAATCTTCTCCTCAATCCCCCATCTGCGTTTATAGGCCCGAAAATAATGCGCAAAATCTTTCTCTCGAACCGACCAAGGGCCCCCTCATCCGCTTTTGATAGTGTCCATGCTTCTGCGCCGTACAACACGACTGGGATGATAAGGGTCTTATATAGAGTCAACTTTGTCGTTCGGGAGAGGGCTCTATTACTCAGTTGCCTCCTAAGCCCAAAGAAACAGCGATTGGCAAGAGTGATTCTGCGTTTGATTTGGGAACTGATGTCGTTGTTCCAGGTCACTGCGGAGCCAAGGTAGACGAAGTCCTTAACTACCTCGAGCTTATATCTGCCAATACAAACGTTCTGGGCAAGACGTCGGTGGTGATCATCCTTTTTTGATGACAGCATATATTTAGTTTTGTCCTCATTTACCGCCAAACCAATTTTCGCGGCTCCACCTCAATGCTCGCAAACGCCTCATTGACATCTCGCTGTGATCTACCTATTATGTCAATATCGTCGGCGTATGCAAGGACACAGCTATGTCATCGAACGTGTTTTTCACGGTGTTTCTCCTCAGCGGGGTTCTGACAAACCCCCCTGTAGTAAAATTGTCATGAAAAGCTTCTCGAAATTCGCCGTTCGGAACCGGCAATAAACTGTAGGTCCCTTTCACCTATGGGAAAATGAAATCACACACAACATGGGTGATTGAGAGAAGCTCGTCTCAGGTTCTTTATGGACTATAACGCCAACATACATACATACATGCAAGGAGTTGCGAGGATTTGATATAGATTGTGCCTCTTGTATTGGCCAGTGATTTTTGCACAATCATTTCTAATATGATGTCGAAGAAATCAGACGACAGCGCATCGCCCTGCGTAAATCCTTTTTTGACATCAAAGTTCGGATGGACCAGCGAACATTCGCCAAAGTCGTCCTGCATAGTCTGACGAGTTTAGCAGGTATGTCAAAGGTAGACATAGCTTTGTATAGCTCGTCTTTAATTACGCTGTCGTATGCGGCTTTGAAGTCGACAAATAGGTGGTGAGTGCCGACTTGAAATTCAATGGTTTTTTCCAGGACCTGCCGTAGTGTGAAGATTTGGTCGATGGTGGACTTCCCTGGCCTAAATTCGCACTGGTAAGGACCTATCAGGAGTTCACACAAAACGGCAGAGAAGGTTTTGTAGGCGACGTTAAGGAGACTTATTCCTCTGTAGTTGCTGCAATCAGAGGGGTCTCCTTTCTTGTGGATCGGGCATACGATGCTTAGACTCCATTCCTCGGGCATGCTTTCCTCTGATCATATCTTACAGATGAGCCGGTGCATGCTCCTAACCAGGTCATCCCCAGCTGCCTTGAAGAGCTCAGCAGACAGATCGTCTGCGCCAGTAGCTTTATTCGACTTGAGTTTCGTTACGGCAATCTTAACTTCGTCGAGGTCAGGGGGACGGAATTCTCTGCGGTCTTTGTCGATTAGAAATGGATCATTCTGCCTGACAGCGGCATATTGACTAACATCGCCGTTATACAGTCTGCAGAAGTGGTTTTTCCATATTCTCAGCATCGACTGCGATTCTACTACTAGGTGTCCGTTCTCATCCCTGCAGGCTTCCGTTCTGGCTTTATAACATTGGCATGTTCGCTTTATCTGTTGATAAAACTTTCGAACGTCACGCCTGCAGTAACACCTCCAAATCCTCAATCGCGCGCTTCTCGCGCTCATTCTTCTTTCATCTAAGAAGCTTATGCTCCTCCCTTCTTTTCAACTCGTAGAGCTCACGAGCTGCTCTTGTTCTTTTATGCAGCGAGGCCTTATATACATCCTGCTTCGCTGTGTGAATCCTCCTGCACTCCACTCGTCATCGAACTAGGTGTTTCTTCGTGGTGTAGTCTTGAAACCCAAGACTTCGGGTGCAGAGCTTTTCAGGGCTTGTTTGCAAAGGCTCCACTGCTGTTCTATTGAAAGCGTGGAAGATTGAGGTGTATTGGAGAGCTTTAAGGAAACACGATCGATAGAAGCACGAGCGGTTTCGGGCGATAGTAGCTTTCCTACGTCATAACCCTGTATTCTTACTCTACTCCGCTGCATTCGTGACATCTGTAAGCGCATCTTGGCTACTACAAGATAGTGGTCCGAGTCGATGTTAGTTCCTCGGAAAGTTCGAACATCAAGTATGTGCGATGCGATGTGATCAATCTGGTTAGTGATTGATTGATCTGGCGACCGCCAGGTGCCCTTGTGTTTATCGAGGTGCGGGAAGCGCGTACTGGCTAGAGGAGATTTCACCCCTAGCAAGATCAATCAGCCCGTGTCCGTAATCGGATGTGGTGTCGTGTAGGCTATGTTTGCCGATGACTTGTTCAAAGATGCTTTCCTTACCCAGCTTAGCATTGAAGTCTCCTAGTACAATTTTGATGTCATAGCGTCAATCATCACACCTAAGTATCTGATAGACGGTTTCGACGTTATATTTTGATCGCCTACCCTGATGGTGATTGTTTCCCTTTTCTTGCGGCTGCTTACTAGTACTGCTTCTGTTTTGTGATCGGCGAGCTCTAACTGTAGACATCCAGCGTCTCACTTTTCTGAAACATTCGTTCCCTATGTCCTCTATTTCTTCCAGGTGTTTCGCTGCTACTACGATTGCAATATCATCAGCGAAGCCTATGATTTTTGCCTCTTTGGGAATTTCTAACTTCAGAACTCCTCCATCATACCTAAGGTTCCACCGAATAGGACCTCGCACCGATTCTTGTGGTACTCCGCCAGATATGTGGTACTGCACTACCCCGTCGTCGGTATCGTAGAAAAGATAACGTTTCTCGAAATAGCTTTCAATTATTTTGCTGAGGAATCCTGGCACCATCTTTTCTCTAAGTGAGTCTACAATTTGTCCCCAGTTTGCAGAGTTGAACGCATTTTTGACGCCCAGTGCTATGTATGTATGCATGTTGGCGTTACAGTCCATGAAGGACCTGAGCCGAGCTTCTCTCAATCACCCATGTTGTGTGTGATTTCATTTTCCCATAGGTGAAAGGGACCTACAGTTTATTGCCGGTTCCGAACGGCGAATTTCGAGTAGCTTTTCATGACAATTTTACTACAGGGGTTTTTGTCAGAACCTCGCTGAGGAGAAACACCGTAAAAAACACGTTCGATGACATAGCTGTGTCGGGATTCGATCCCATGTCATCGGCGTCAGAGGCCAACACACTACCCACTGCGCCACGGTGCTCTATGTTATTACGGCACCGTATTTCTTTGCGCTGCTCATCTCTTGCCCTAAATAGCTTCTTCCAGAACTGTGGTAACCTTCCGTATAGCATCGATTGTAGAGCGGGCTTGCCTGAATCCGTACTGTTCGTCTGAAAGCCCCCCGGCTGACGACATAATCTTTTTCATTAGGAGAGGGCATGAGGACGAGGGACCCTGGTGGTGCCTTTGAGTTTTGCCATGACAGTCCTGTCAACCTGTCTGCGTTGGATTGTATGTATGTATGTACCTATAGTTGATTGATTAAATTGCGTCATCAATTCAAATAAAGCTCCTATGTAGTGTGCAGGATTAAAATAGCACAGAATGAACATATCGCTCCTATCTTCTTTTTTTTATATAAACATTTCGTTCAGCACAATGTCTTCTGTCGACATGTTGACTTGGTTGTCGTTATCTGTTGAAGTAAATTTTTCTATTTTATCAAAAGCGATAAAAAAGTCGATAACCGAAATGTTTACATAGCCGTAAGAAAAATGCGAATGATTGTCGAACTTTTTATTTTCTTAAAACTCATGGTCAAGTCGAATTCAGTTTACCAGAGTATCTAGTCTATCTGGACCAGCGCCAACATTTTTATTGAACAATGTATATGTATGTAGGTCTGTTGCCAATTTTCTCTGTTTGTTTCCAAAAACTCAGTGAATACAAGGATGTAGAATCTTATGATGCGTTAGAGTGACCATGTAATTTTTTTCCGGATATTCTCATCTCAATGGGCAAAGGTTAATAGCGATTTTCCGTGTTAAATCGACTTAGAGGTTGAACAGACGCATTGAACTTGTTTTTAATACCAGCACATGGCTATGGTGTTCATAGTTCTGCCAAAACAGATATGGATGGCCTGAAATCAGGTAGATTGTTGGAATAGCTAGGGTAATGGCCTTTTGTATATGATGACTAGTTCGGGGTTATATTAAAATGAGAACTATTATCTTAAATCCGTGGGCAGGTGCTGTTATACCTAATAAATGTGACATCATTCTGCAGAGATTTTATTGATGTTGGCTTTGTGGTTTTTATTTAAATTCTTACATTTTTAAGGTAATAAGAACCAACCGTTTGTGGATGATCGCTTCTATATTTTGTATGCTTATGAACAGGGACATAGTACAGCTATGACCCTTAGAGAGTGGTTATAAACTGGTGAATATGTGATGTTATGAAATTGATATAAGAGTATAGTAGCATTGCTGGTTTGCAATATTTGTACCTTACATTTGTTAAAGAAACGTGCTGGGAGCAGAGGTTAAAAAAGAAACGCACTCGGTGACAGTTCAAAAAGGAATAAGAATTTATATTTATTATTTGATGACAGTAGCAAATCATAGGATAGTATGTTTTTAATAATAAAGTTATGCAAAGTAAACTACAGCAAAGTAGATATTTCATTATGACATTACATATACATATATGGTTTACATTTTCCAATTGGTTTTTAACACTCCTCCTCAAATGAGAAATGATAAACCGAGCGCCTCTACGTGTTTGTAGTGCTTCAACGATGTGAGACCCTTGGTGAGAACATCGGCGGTCATCTTATGTGTATCAACAGGTTGTAGGATTATAAGTCCTTTCTGTACTGCATCTCTGACAAAATGGTGACGAATGTCAATGTGTTTGGTGCGTGAGTGTTAAACTGAACTTTGCTTATCATTATAAATAACAACAGCCTTTTGTTCTGAAAAACGAGTTTCCTTATGGAATTTTTGTAGATACATTGCCTCTTTGACTGAATCCGCTATAGCCATGTATTCGGCTTCCGCACTAGATAAAGCGACCGTCCTCTGTTTCCTGGATTCCCATGACACCGCTGCTCCACCGAGCTTAAAGACGTACCCTGTATAAGATCTTCTATCATCTATATTTCCAGCCCAGTCAGCGTCCGTGAAGCCTTCTATATTCCTACCAGTTTTTTCGGAAAACCAGCCCGAAATTTATCGTTCCCTTAAGATAACGCAGCACCCTTTTGGCTGCAGCCCAGTGCGGGTAGTCGTATTCTTGGTTAAACTGGCTTAGGAAACTAACTGCATACGAGATATCCGGTCTAATCGTGACTGCTAAATAAAGTAAAGAGTCGATTAATTTCTGGTAAGGTAAATTAGTTAATTTTTCTTTATCTGAGTTTTTGTTAGCATTAAGTATTTTCTTTGAAAGTTTAGTATTTGGATCTAAAGGCGTGGTGATCGGATTCAAATCTTCCAACGTTTTAGTAACTCCGTAATAAACTTGTTTTGACTTATTGTGATCTCTCCATTTTCATTTTGGTTAAACTTTATACCCAAGAAATAGTTAAGTTTTCCCATGTCCTTCATTTGAAATTTGGATTTCATCTTGTTTTTAAATTAAAGGATTCATCCATGCTGTTCGATCCACTATAATATCATCAACATATATAGCAACGATTAATATGGTGGATTCTTTATGTAACATATAAATACAAGGATCAGATACAAGAGGCTTCATTCCCATTTCTAAAAGCTGTTCATTTAGCTTTAAGTACCACTGCCTTCCCGATTGTTTTAATCCACATATGGCCTTGTGGACACGACAAACCTTATTTTTGTTTATCTTTTCCCCTTTTAATTCGGAATACATTTCAGGTATTTCCATATATAATGTTTCATCAATGCTTCCATTTAAATAAGCCGTGACAACATCCAGTTGATGCAAGATAAGCCCCCATTCAGCAGCAAGCGAACATTGCCTTGCCACTGGAGCAAACGTTTCCTTAAAGTCTATGCCAGTCCGCTGACAGCAACCTTTTGCGACTAGCCGTGCCGTTCTTCTACAAACATTGCCCTTAGAGTTCGTTTTTATTTGAAAGGCCCATCGACTGCCTATTATATTTTCCACCGTTGGACAATCTACAATGTTCCATGTCTTATTTGTCTCATGTGCCGAAAGTTCTTCGTTCATGGCCTGCTTCCATTCCGTACTTTTGATAATTTTTCTAGTCTTATGACACCATAATCTATAGGCTTTGACATTTTCGCAGTACCCGACGAATGTATATGGCTTTGACTTGGGATCAAATTTGCTTTTGTATTTATTTTTAACTAAAGAATACGCTTTACAACCAAATATCTGGAAATGGTTCACACCAGGGATTTTCCCTGTCCAGAGCTTGTAGGGGACCTCTCCGTTAAATAAATCTTGTTTTCCCCCACAACACACGTGAATATTTAGTCAGGTATTGCTACTCATAACTATCCGCATCAAGGCCAATCTCGGCAATATAAGCTTAATATGTGTCCACGCCCCCACAGAGGAGAAATATGAACGACATAAAGACGACTTCTATGATCTCCTAGGCAGAACAAATGCCCAATGTCCCACCCAGCTATGACACCAAAATCGTTCGAGGATATTTTAATGCGAAACTGGGTAAGGAAGCTATCTTTGAACGATTCATAGGAAAGCACAGCCTACACAACACCACGTCATAAAACGGACTAAGGCTAGTGGACTTTATGGCGGGACATAATCTGGTAGGAGCAAGTACTATACTACTCACTCGACAACCAACCAAATTGATCATATTGCGATCGACGGCAGACACTCCTCCAGCATCCTAGATGTCTGAACCTTTCGACTCGGATCATTACCCTTTTGCAGCCAAGGTACGGATAAGAATTTCTCGGAATCAACGGAGTCGAGTAAGAACACCAACATTTAACGTCGGAGAGCTGCCATCACTAGAGACCGCCAGGACCTTCGCTGATCAAGTCTCCCTCAGGTTCTCTCGAGTCCTATAGAACAGCAATGGAGTCGTTGTCAGAACGCCATCATAGAGGCCGCCTCAGATGTACTCGGTTTCAAGCCACCACCTTCGAGAAACCCTTCGTTTGATGACGAGTGAAGACAGGCCCAGTAGAAAAACAGAATGCATACATGGCTATACTGCATCGACGGACGAGAGCTGCCCGCGAGCTCTGTGGACAGAAAAGGAGAGAGGAGCATGCGCTTCGGAGAAAATAAAAGAAGGAGCACGAGAAGCGCGAGATCGAGGAGATGGAGAGATGCTACATATTGGAAGAACGACGTTCGAAAGTTTTACCAAAAAGTAAAACGAACATGCCAATGATATAAATCCAGGTCAGAAGGATGCAGGGATGAGCACGGACAACTAATACTGGAGTTACAGTTGATGCTGAAATTGTGGAAGGACCACTTCTGCAGATTGTATAACGGCGATGATAGCCAAAATGCCGCCATCAGGCAGAACGAACCATTCACAACGGACGAGGACGAAAGAGAATCCCGTCCACCCGACCTAGACGATGTTAAGATAGCAATATCGAAACTTAAGTCTTATAATGCTGCTGGAGCCGACGGACTTCCCATGAAACTATTTAAAGCAGTTGGTGACGAGCTGGTCATGAACATGCATCAACTCATCTACAAGATATGGTTGGAAGAATGCATGCCCGATGAATGGAATCTCAGCATCGTTTGCCCGGTCCGTAAGAAAGGAGACCCTTATGACTGCGCCAATTACAGAGCGATTAGTCTCCTGAACATTGCGTACTAGATCCTCTCTGTCGTACTGTGTATGCGTCTAAAACCGTTCGTGGACAATCTGATAGGTTCCTACCAGTGTGACTTCAGGCCAGGAAAATCTACGATAGGCCAAATATTTACACTACGGCAGATCTTCTGGGAGACTCATGAATTTCAGGTCGACACACACCACCTTTTCGTCGATTTTAAAGCCGCGTATGACAGTGTTTATAGAAACGAGCTATACAGAGCCATGTCATGTTTTAACATTCCTGCCAAATTCGTCAGACTGTGCAGGATGACTATGGAGAATTCCCGCTGCTCTATTAAGGTCGGACGTGAACTAACCGAGACGTTCGATGTTAAATTTTTTTTTTTAGACAGGGTGACGCACTGTCATGTGATTTCTTTAACATCATACTTGGAAATATGGTGCGGGACTATGCGGCCAATACAAGAGGTGCGATCTACTTCAAGTCTACACAATTGCTTGCCTACGCAGATGACATTGACGTAAATGGGGACAAGACCAAATATATGCTGTCATCAAAAAAAAAAGACGCGCAACACCGATGTTTTGGTCAGAACGTCACCTTCGGCAGCTATATTTTTGAAGCAGTCAAGGACTTCGTCTACCTTGGCTCGACAGTGACAAGCAGCAATGACACCAGCGCTGAGATAAAACGCGGAATAACCCTTGCCAACCGCTGCTTCTTCGGGCTCAAGAGGCGATTGAGTAGTAGAGCCCTCTCTCGAAAAACTAAGGTATCCCTCTAAAACCTTAATCATCCCGGTCCTCCTTTACGGCGCTGAGGCTTGGACGTTATCAAAAGCGGATGAAGAGGATCTTGGGCGTTTCGAGAGGAAAAAGTCTTTGGTCCCGTTTGTGCAAACGGAGAGTGGAGGAGGAAATACAGCCAAGAACTGTACGGGCTGTGCGACATCGCCCCAGTTAGACGTCTACGGATCCAACGTCTAAGATGGCTGGGCCATGTAGATCGAATGGACATCACCGCCCCGGCCCGAAGAGTCTTCGACCCCAACCCCGAGAGACGACGCAGCAGAGGACGACCGCATCTAAGGTGGCGCGCACAGGTGGGAAGGGACCTCAACCAACTGGGCGTGCGGCAGTGGAAGCGACTGGCCAAAGATCGTGCCGGCTGGAGAGGCTTGTTGGTTGAGGCCCTAATTCACGCCGAACTGTAGCGCCATCTAAGTAAGTAAGTTTTGCTACCAGAAATTAGAAGGAACCACGTGACATTTGACATTTTGCAATAGATTGCTAATGAGTGTCTAGTTATTGACCTTGATCGTAGACTGGAACTCCAATAATAAAAACAAACTAACAAAAGTGACTAAGGCTTGTGGGCATGTTGACGCACTTACGGTAAAACCTGGGGACTTAAACCTAAGGTAATCCACTGGCTATATACAGCATCGTAAGACCTATCATCACCTATGCGCCAAATCGCTACAAAAGTTAAGCAAAAAACGATAATCGTTAAGCTTTAACGCCTTCAGAGACTAGTGTGTCTTGTCATTACAGGCGCTATGCCAACCTGCTCCACGGCAGCCCAAGAAGCACTGATTGGACTTACTCCAATGCACCTTTTTATTAAAAAGTTTGCACTACACAATGCAATCAGAATTCTTCGCTCTGACCCATGGGTCACATGTCCATCTTGCAACGTCTTCCCGAGCTGGATATGATTACCACGGTCTTGGACGCATTACCACACACCTTCACTTTTGACAAGAGATTTGAGATATTGATTCCAAGCCGCTCAGCTTGTTAAACCAGTGATCCCTTACTTAATGTCAAAGGCCTTAGGTGGTACACTGATGGCTCCAAGAGGGTTTCTGGTGTTGTCGCCGGAAACTTTGGAGCAAATCGGTAGATTTCGAGGACCCTGGGAATGGGTCTTAGTATCTTCCAAGCAGAATTATGTATATGCCATCCTAACATGCGTCATTCTAAGCCTAGAGACTGGCATAAGAGGAGTAACCATTAACATACTCTCTGATAGCCAAGCAGGGCTTAAAGCGCTGAGTTCGTACAGCACGAACTCAAAGCTGTTAAGGAGTGCCATAATGCCTTACAAGACATCGCCAAAAGAAACAAGTTCCAACTCTGGTGGGTGCCAGGGCCAAAGGTATTAAGGGCAACGAAATCGCCGATCAACTCGCAAGGACAGGTGCTAGTGAAAAACCTTTTTGCGGCACTCCTAAGTCTAAGATCAATTTCCTCTTAGACAAGTGGGAAAGATCGCAACGCCTCTCCTTTTGAAACAGGGCTCAGGGACTTCGTCAATCGAAACCATTTATACGGCCCCTGAACAAACACTCTATTAATATACCCGAAATAGAGTAGATGTCAGAAGACTAGTCAGCTACCTTACGGGACATTGTGGTCTGAGATATCATCTCAATAAAATGAACCTCTCGTCTGAAACTGAGTGTCGACTCTATCTTGGGGACAAAGAGACTAGAGCACATACTGTGTGAGTCTGCTGCTCTCTACCATCTCAGGAAGGGTATCTTTTTCAGTGAAGTTATGACTCCTGAGCGGATTATCTCGGCTCTTATGAGAGCATTCTCAACTTCATTAAGGAAGTGGAGAAACTGCTCGGCTAATCGGCTAGCAAGCACGATAGATCTATAAAGATCGCAGTGCGTCGTGCTATTTGATAGCAATGATGGACATGCCATTCTTCAGTAAAAGACATTTGCTGAACCGCCCAGTCGTTCTGTTTTATATTGCCAAATACGCAAGAACTTAGGGGTTCATCTCCTTTTCGTCCATACTTAGATCCGATAAGTTTACGGGTAGTTTGTGGTGTACAGGGCTATCTATGCAACCATTAGCTGTTGACATCTTAAGTGAAGAAAGTGTTAATACAATAGTCTGTTATACGTATGAATGTACATATGATTGTTGTGTATTTTGTTCGAATTGTTTTGCATTACAATTTAGATTAAAACTTCTAACGGTGGAGGAAGCCTTAATAACAACAAATAAAAACCGCGATACAGCGACTAAGACAGCAAAGTGAGAAAGTAGCCTCTGTTGTTCCGGTATTCGTCATTCCTCACTCGTCACATTCTACTTATTACCATGACCGGATGGAATAGGATTTTCTCTCTTCACACACAACAGTCAACTAACGTCGAAACCTGCCAGTACTATGGGAACAGTCTTAAGGTAGGCTTTATTCATATCAAATGGCGTGCGAATGGAACGACGACGAGTGCGGTGGAAGATAATGAAGAAAATAGCGAGGATAGGAAATTGTTTTAAGCTACTCTTTCTGGTTCTTTTGTGGTATTTATGGGTCAATGACATTGATTCACCTGGTCTACTACCACTCAGAACCTATGTCCCCCGGTTATGTCCGGAAACAAACGGCAACAACAGAAAATGCACTGAAATTACATTAACGACATGAGCGTGTAATTTACTTACAAACATTTCTTGACGCTTATAATACAGGCTGATACCCTTATGTGTGAATCTTGCTAATCTGATCTTTTGTCTTCAAGCTTGATCTTGGCAGTTGATCAGAGTAGAAGGGAATGGAAATTATATACATACATGCATACATAGAATCATTTCTATGGAAGTGAAGGTGTCGGTGCATTTTCAAAGAAAGACGAAAAGTCTTTAATCTTCGTTTAGTTGGAGTTTTCATGTTGTGGCCCATTAGCCGTGAAAGTGATCTGCGATTCCCATTTTATCTTCTCTAATTGATTAGATAAGGGATAGGAGATTGCTAGTTGTTTAAAAACAACAAGTTGTCTGTGGGATCAAGAGAAAGGGTAATGGACATGTCCCTGTCTCGATGGTGGAGTAGTGAACTCTAGTAACGGCGGCAAGAGCTTGATGAAATAAAGTGCTTTTACAGTTCTTCTTATTTTGGTTAGTACTCATCATCAATTGCATTCACTTTTTGTATTGCTATTTGCCTGTAATGCTTAGTATGTTGATTGCATTGTCGATAACAGGAGTCGTTCATTTACCTCCCTTGCCTACTCTGTTGAAGGATGGGACTTACTTACTTCACATTCAGTGAAGACATTCATATGTCGCTCACAGTCGCAGAAAGTGGGGGGCACCATAACTTAGTGGGTAGTGTGTCTTCCTCTGATAACAGTGTAGTAAAGTTGTCAGGAAAGTTATCTGGACTTTCATGGTCTTGAGGACATCAAACGTATGTATGTACATGCTATTGCTGAGTCATTAAGTTAATGGTAATATAGTTATGTCATGTCATGTTTTAACATTCCTGCCAAACTCGTCAGACTATGCAGGATGACTATGGAGAACTCTTGCTGCTCCATTAAGGTCGGAGGTGAACTAACCGACCCCTTTGATGTTAAAAAAGGTTTTAGACAGGGTGACGCACTGTCATGTGATTTCTTCAACATTATTCTTGAAAATATCGTGCGGGACTCTGCGGCCAATACAAGAGTTACGATCTACTTCAAGTCCACACAATTGCTTGCCTACGCAGATGACATTGACGTTATTGGACGAACAAAGCGAGACGTCAATGAGGCGTTCACAAGCAATGAAGCAGAAGCGGCGAAAGTGGGCCTAAGGGTAAATGGGGACAAGACCAAATATATGCTGCCATTCAAAAAAGACGCACAACACCGACGTCTTGGTCAGAACGTCACCTTCGGCAGCTATATTTTTGAAGTAGTCAAGGACTTCGTCTACCTTGGCTCGATAGTGACAAGCAGCAACGACACCAGCGCTGAGATAAAACGCAGAATAACTCTTGCCAATCGCTGCTTCTTCGGGCTCAAGAGGCAATTGAGTAGTAGAGCCCTCTCTTGAAAAACTAAAGTTTCCCTCTACAAAACCCTAATCATCCCGGTCCTCCTCTACGGCGCTGAGGCTTGGACGTTATCAAAAGCGGGTGAAGAGGCTCTTGGACGTTTCGAGAGGAAATTTCTGCGTGCAATCTTTGGTCCCGTTTGTGTAAACGGAGAATGGAGGAGAAGATTCAACCAAGAACTGTACGGGCTGTACAGCGACATCGGCCTGGTTAGACGTCTTCGGATCCAACGTCTAAGATGGCTAGGCCATGTAGAGCGAATGGACATCAACCCTCCGGCCCGAAGAGTCTTCGACTCCAACCCCGAGAGACGACGCAGCGGAGGACGACCGCATTTAAGGTGGCGAGCACAGGTGGAATGGGACCTCAACCAACTGGGCGTGCGGCACTGGAAGTGGCTGGCCGAAGATCGGGCCGGCTGGAAAGCCTTGTTGGTTGAGGCCCTGGTTCACCCCGAACTGTAGCACCATCAAAGTAAGTAAGTTATACAGTTATTGTCCCTGCGACTCACATTTCAATGAAGTATATCAATTTTTAAAACATATGAAATGAATGAATGAATGAATGAATGAAACATAGACTCTACCAATGACTCGCATCTCTCTCATCTTGTTCTTCTTCTTTTTCTTATCAGACGCTACAGTTCGGGGTGAACCTGGGCCCCAACCAACATGCCTCTCCAACTAGCGCGATCTTTTGCAAGCCTTTTCCATTGCCGCACACCCTGTTGGCTAAGGTCCCCTTCCACCTGTGTGCGCCATCTTAAGTGCGGCCGTCCTCTGCTTCTTCGTCCTTTGGGGTTGGATTCAAAGACTCTCCGGGCTGGAGCTGTGGTGTCCATTCGCTCTACATGGCCCAGCCATCTTAGGCGTTGAATCCGTAGACGTCTGACTAGACTCATGTCGCTGTACAGCCCGTAAACTTCGTGGTGGAATCTTTTCCTCCATCCCCCGTCTGCTATTATAAGCCCGAAAATCACGCGCAAAATCTTTCTCTCGACCCGACCAATGGCCGCTCATCCGCTTTTGATAGTCTCCATGCTTCTGCACCGTACAACAGGACCGGGATGATAAGGGTCTTATATAGAGTCAACTTTGTCGTTCGGGAGAGGGCTCTATTACTCAGATGCCTCCTGAGCCCAAAGAAACAGCGATTGGCAAAAGTGATTTTGCGATTGATTTCGGAACTGATGTCGTTGTTCCAGGTCACTGCGGAGCCAAGGCAGACGAAGTCCTTAACTACCTCGAGCTTATATCTGCCAATACAAACGTTCCGGCCAAGACGTCGGTGGTGAGCATCCTTTTTTGATGACAGCATGTACATATTTAGTGTTGCCCTCGTTTACCGCCAGACCAACTTTCGCCGCCTCCATCTCAATACTCGCAAACGCCTCATTGACATCTCGCTGTGATCTTCCTATTATGTCGATATCGTCGGCGTATGCAAGGAGTTGCGAGGATTGGAAATAGATTGTGCCTCTTCATTGGCCAGTGATTTTTGCACAATCATTTCCAATATGATGTTGAAGAAATCACACGACAGCGCATCGCGCTGCCTAAATCCTTTTTTGACATCAAAACTATCGGTATGGTGTTCACCGATTCGGATGGAGCAGCCTCCAAAGTCATCCTGCGTAGTCTGACGAGTTTAGCAGGTATGTCAAAGGTAGGCATAGCCTTGTATAGCTCGTCTCTAATTACGCTGTCATATGCGGCTTTGAAGTCGACAAATAGGTGGTGAGTGTCGATTTGAAATTCATTGTTTTTTTCCAGGATCTGCCGTAGTGTGAAGTCGATGGTGGACTTCCCTGACCTGAATCCGCACTGGTAAGGACCTATCAGGCGTTCACACAAAACGGCAGAGAGGGTTTTGTAGGAGACTTATTCCTCTGTAGTTGCTGCAATCAGAGGGGTCTCCTTTCTTGTGGATCGGGCATACGATGCTGAGACCCTATTCCTCGGGCATGCTTTCCTCTGATCATATCTTACAGATGAGCTGGTGCAAGCTCCTAACCAGGTCATCCCCAGCTGCCTTGAAGAGCTTAGCAGACAGTCCGTCTGCGCCAGTAGCTTTATTCGACTTGAGTTTCGTTACGGCAATCTTAACTTCGTCGAGGTCAGGGGGACGGAATTCTCTGCGGTCTTTGTCGATTAGAAATGGATCATTCTGCCTGACAGCGGCATATTGACTAACATCGCCGTTATACAGTCTGCAGAAGTGGTTTTTCCATATTCTCAGCATCGACTGCGATTCTACTACTAGGTGTCCGTTCTCATCCCTGCAGGCTTCCGTTCTGGCTTTATAACCTTGGCATGTTCGCTTTGTCTGTTGATAAAACTTTCGAATGTCACCCCTGCAGTAACACCTCTCCAAATCCTCAATCGCGAGCTTCTCGTTCTCTTTCTTCTTTCTTCTAAGAAGCTTATGCTCCTCCCTTCTTTTTAACTCGTAGAGCTCACGAGCTGCTCTTGTTCTTTTATGCAGCGAGGCCTTATATGCATTCTGCGTCGCTGTGTGAATCCTCCTGCACTCGTCATCGAACCAGGTGTTTCTTCATAGTGGAGCCTTGAAACCCAAAACTTCGGATGCAGAGCTTTTTGGGGCTTGTTTGCAAAGGCTCCACTGCTGTTCTATTGATAGTGTGGAGGATTAAGGTGTATTGGAGAGCTTAAGGGAGACGCGATCTGTAAAAGCACGAGCGGTATCTGGCGATAGTAGCTTTCCGACGTCATAACTTTGTATTCTTACTCTACTCCGCTGCGTTCGTGATATCCGTAGGCGCATCTTGGCTACTACAAGATAGTGGTCCGAGTCGATGTTAGCCCCTCGGAAAGTTCGAACATCAAGAATAGTGGAGGAGTGTCTGACGTCGATCGCAATGTGATCAATCTGGTTGGTAGTCGAATAATCAAAAGACCGCCAGGTGCCTTTGTGTATATCGGGGTGCGGGAAGCGCTTACTGGCTAGAACGAGATCTCGCCCCGTAGCAAGATCAATCAGCCTTTGTCTGTTATCGGATGTGGTGTCGTGTAGGCTATGTTTGCCGATGACTCGTTCATAGATGCTTCCCTATGTCTTAGCTGGGACATTGGGCATACGTTCTGTCGTAGAACTCATCTTTGGCGGACTCATCCTTGTCTTCCGTGGGGGCGTGGACGCAGATCAGGCTGATGTGAAAAAATTTGGCCTTAATACGGATTGTTATGAGGCGTTCGCTCACATGCCAAAAGCTTAGGACTTTTTGCTTTAGTCCGCCTCGCACAGCAAAACCGCATCCGAACAATCGTTGTCCTCTCTCCCCATAGTAGTCGCCGTAATAAATCTCGCAGTTTTTCATCCGCTATATACCCGGTCCATTCCATCGCATTTCCTGGATGGCGGTTATGTCCGCTTTATAGCGGTCTAGGGCATCCACGAGTTGTTCGGCTGGACGTGGCTGGTTTAGGGACCTAACATTCCACGTACTCTGTCTTTTTCTTGTCCTTTTTTCATTTTTTGCAAGGGTAGGTCGTCAACATTAATCCGGTCCGTTATATCCGAGGCTTGTGGTTGTTACAGACTTGATGGTTTTTTTTACGATTACAGCTTACTATACCCGTAGCCCATCATCTTGTTAGCCGACTAACTTTCCTGCGAGCGAAAGGTAGTACAATCTCCTCCATTATTTTGACAAAATGTGTCTGTATAGACCTCTTCCAATATATTGGACAGACTAGCGAAAATATTACCGAACCATTATGCTGCAAACGCCGCATCGTTATTAAGGTATAAGTTGGGTACAATTCATTGTTTAAGTGGTGTGCCTTCAGTCCACAGAAGGAATGGTTAATCAACTGCTATTTGAGGGTCTCCTTTTCCTGATGAGGAAACTTCATACAAAATAGCGTTTCGAATCATGCTGTTTGAGCAGTCAACAAGTTTGTCTTCGAAAATCGGGACTATGGGGCAATATTCCATTAGCAATTCTCTGTAGTCTTACCCTTTAGGCACCTTTATCTTCAGTGAACTTTTTTTTTTTTTTTTTGTGAGTTTAACTTGATAGTTGACTATAGTTTTCGTCATTTTTTGCATTATACCTGCTGTGGACCAGAAAGAAACTCGGCTATGACATTATTAGTAATTTTTTTCTGAGCTGAGTGCATAGACACCATCGCCTTTTCGTCGATTTCGAGGCCGCGTGTGATAGTGTGCATAGAGACGAGCTATACAGCTATACATCCCTGCTAAACTGGTCTGATAGCGCAGAATGGCAGTGAAGAACTTTCGCTGCGCCATTAAAGTCGGCAGCGAATTAACCGAGATCTTTGATGTTAAAAAAGGATTTAGACAAGACGGCGCACTGTCATGTAATTTCTTCAACATCGTGCTTGAAAAGATCCTACGAGACTCACTGTCCAACACAAGAGGTACGATCTATTTCAAGTCTGAACAACTGCTTGCATACGCGGATGACATTGATGTAATTGGACGAACACAGTGGGACGTCAATGATGCCTTCGAAAGCATTGAAGCAGAAGCAGCTAAAATGGGTCTTTCGGTTAACGAGGATCAAACGAAATATATGCTGTCAACCAGAAAAGACGCGTAACACCGACGTCTCGGCCAGTACGTCAGAATTGCCAGCTACAGATTCGAATTGGTCAAGGACTTCGTCTATCTTGGCTGAGGTCCTTGGTCATTTCGAGATGAAAATTCTGCCCTCAATATATGGTCCCGTTTGTATAAGCGGGAAGTGGGGGGAAATATATGGGCTGAACAGCGACATCGGCCTAGTACGACGTCTACGGTTTCAGCGTCTAAGATGGCTAGGTCGTGTAGAGCGGATGGATAACACTGCTCTGGCCCGAAGAGTCTTCGAGTCCAACCCCGAGGGACGACGCAGCAGAGGACGACCGAATCTATGGTGGCACACACAGGTGGAAGGGGACTTTAGCCAACTGGGAGTGCGTCGCTGGAAACAGCTGACAAAAGACCGTGCCAACTGGAGAAGTTCGTTGGTTGAGGCCCAGGTTTACACCGGACTGTAGTGCCACCAAAGTAAGTAAGAAAGAATGCATAGAAGAATAGCAAGTACATACTCATGGAACTTAAATCAATTAAACATTCATGGTTGACGTCAGGTGCAACTATCCCCATTCCTCACGAACGTGCATCAATCGTTTTGGCAAACAAACAAAGTTTTTTTTAACTTTCTGTTTCCAGCCTTCCCATTTTATCATTTGCACACAGCCATCGCAAATTGTTTACAAGGAAAGCCTGAGGAAAAGAAAGTGTTTACTGGTGTTGTGTAGAATGCGAATTTATTTGTATCTAATTGAAACGGTTGGATGCGTTAATAAATAATGGGATGCATTGTCGGGATTTCGTTGGCGTCATGTTATTGTAGAATGCATTGTTGATTGTAGCGCACATTTCAATTCTCCAGAGTAAAATACTGCTGAGCCATGAAAAGGTTAGTAAAGTATTTAATTCAATGCACAACGCATAATGATATTCGTGAAATTGACTACATCTGCTGTTAACGACTTCAGAATCTCGTGCATAAATTGCTCAAATGGCTCTTGAACGTAGAGTACATTTCATTGACATTTAAGTAGAACTACGACAAGAATAGTCATTCTTACTGGATCTGATTCTCTGATTTCCTGTCTAGTACAATGCCAAATTCCTTGGCATTATACTAGACAGGAAATTAACCTGGAAGAGCAACACAATCGAAAGAGCTAAAACAGCAACAATAGCTCTCTTCACATGCAAGAAAGCTATAGGGAAAAAACGGGGATTCAACCCCAAGATCACCCTATGGCTCTACATCACGGTCGTTAGACCCATACTAATGTTCGGAGTGATAGTCTGGTGGACTGCACTAGACAAGACAACATACCACAAACAACTCGAGAAGGTACAAAGGTATGTGCATTACCGGGGCCCTCAGGTCCACCCCAACGGCTGCGCTTAACACGATACCCGACCTTACACCACTCGATATTTTCGGCAAACAAATTGCCACACACACGGCCATTAGACTACGTCTAGGTCGGGTGGACGGGATTCTCCTTCGGCTTTGGCATTTTGACTATCATCGCCGTTATACAGTCTGCAGAAGTGGTCCTTCCACAATCTCAGCATCGACTGTGACTCCACTACTAGTTGTCCGTGCTCATCCCTGGAGGCTTCTGCTCTGGCTTTATAGCCGTGGCATGTTCGTTTTACTTTCTGGTAAAATTTTCGAAAGTCGTTCCTGCCATAACAGCTCTCCATCTCCTCGATCTCGCGGTTCTCGTGCTCTTTCTTTTTCCTTCTCAGAAGCGCATGCTCCTTCCTCTTTTTCTGTTCATAGAGCTCGCGGGCTGAGGCGGCCTCTCTAATGGCGTTTTGACAACGACTCGATTGCTGTTCTATAGTTTCTGCAGATTGCATCGGGACTTGAGAGAGCTTGAGGGAGACTTGATAGGCGAAGTTCCTGGCGGTCTCCTGCGATTGCAGCTTTCCGACGTTAAATTTTGGTGTTCTTACTCGACTCCGTTGATTCCGAAAAATTCGAATCCGTACCTTTGCTGCAACAAGGTAATGATCCGAGTCCATGTTGGCTCCTCGAAAGGTTCGGACATCTAGGATGCTGGAGGAGTGTCTGCCCTCGATCGCAATATGATCAATTTGGTTGGTTGTCGATTAATCGAAAGGCCGCCAGGTCCCCTTATGGATGTTGAGGTGTTTGAATCGTGTACTTGTTACTACCCGATTATGTCCCGCCATAAAGTCCACTAGCCTTAGTCCGTTTTCTGACGTGGTGTTGTGTAGGCTGTGCCTTCCAGTGACCCGTTCAAAGATAGCTTCCTTACCCAGCTTCGCATTGAAATCTCCTAGAACGATTTTGGTGTCATAGAAGGGGCATTGCGCATACGTTCTGCCTAGGAGATCATAGAAGTCGTCTTTATGTCGGTCATCTTTCTCCTCTGTGGGGGCGTGGACACATAATAAACTTATATTGACGAGACTGGTCTTGATGCGGATAGTATGGAAGCGTAAGACCTTTTTCCTGAGTCTGCCTCGAACACCAAATCCGCATCCGAATAAGCGTTGTTAATTTTCTCTGTAGCAGTTTCCGTAGTATATATCACAGTTTTTCATCCCCTTTTTGCCTGGCCCCCCCATCGCACTTCTTGGAGCGCGGTAATGTCTGCCTTATATGTAGCAGTCCAAAGAGTTGACCAGTTGTTCGGCTGCACCTGGTCTGTTGAGGGACCTAACGTTCCAGGTTCAGATCCGAATTCGTTTCCTTTTTGACGCTTGCGGGGGTCGTCAACATGTAATCCGTCCGTATCCGAGGCTATTGGTTGTTTTTGAACAAGTTTTTGTTTTACGCGATAGGGATGTTAACCTTAAGCGCAACCCCCAACCTGGAGGGCCAGGTTCCTCTTTCCCCAGGAACAAGGGTCGGGCTGCTGCACACATTGGTTCACTACCTCTCCAGGGGAGGCCACGCGGATTGAGCAGGGACAGAGATCGAACCTGGCGTTTGCCAATTTAAACGCGATCAACTTCTTTGCTCTGGTTGCTCGCTCCCTTCTCCCCCCGAGTGAGGTTAGGTTAGGTTGAAGTGGTAGGCATAAGCCACACTTAGGCCGATGCCGGTCCATTGTGATACCACCTGGATCAGGTTACCCTGATCCGCTACCTGGGAACCAACCGGTGCTTCTAATGAAGCGGTGGAGTTGAGCTATTTTTTGGTTTGCTAGCTCACTTAGATTGTCGAAGAAGGGCGCATCGAAGTAAATCCTCCTGCTATTCGCAAAAGAGGGACATGAGCAGAGGAGTTGGTGTATTGATTCCTCCTCCTTCTCGTCCATGAAGTCATTGTAGGGTAGCCCCAGTCTGGCGGCGTGTTTTCCTGTAATGACACCCACTAGGGTGCTTAAGGTTGCCCTTTTGGTTGCCACCGGGTCCCTGGTTCGTCCTAAGTTTAACTTAGGCCACAATTGTTTGGTGATAAAGCCGATATTGCTCTCACCCCATTGGAGATTGGTGTCCTCTATGGTTTGAAGCTTTATCATGTGTTTTACCGTACTTATTGGTGTTTCTAGGTACCCGACGGTAGGTAGGCTGAGTGTGCTTGACCCTAACTTTCCGAGTTCGTCGGCCGCGCAGTTTCCTGGATTATCCCTATGCCCGGGAACCCACAGTATTTTAATGTTGAACTGTTCAGCCATCTCATCTAGAGATAGGCGACATTTAAGGGATGTTTTTGTTTTGTGAGTAACTGCTGCCAGGGATTTTATCGCAAATTGACTATCCGTGCAAATGATTATATCCTTTGTGGATATTACATTGATCCTGAGCCATGCCAGGGCCTCCGTTATCGCAGTTATTTATGCCTGATACTCACTACACTCAGTTGGGAGTCTAAGTGATAGGTTGAGGCTAAGTTCCTTGGAGAAGACCCCACTGCCTACACCCGACTCCATCTTAGAGCCATCGGTATAGAGGGAGATCGTGTCCTTTGGTATAACTTTCCTTTCAGCCCATTCCTCCCTGGATGGAAAGACAATGTGATGTAGTCAGTGTCCATGGGTACTTTGAAGTGTTTTAGAATAGTGGTGTGGCCTTTTTGAGATGTGGGCCATTTTCTTATGCTCCTCATCCTTAGGGCCGCGCATGCCGCAACTTGCTTGCTGAAAAGGTTTAATGGTGGAAGAGGTAGTAGAACATTTAAGGGCTCCGTTGGGGTTGATCTGATCGCTCCGCTCATATAGAGGGTGCCCCACGAGCAGTGTGCCAAAAAGCTAGAGCGTGTAGGTCTGGTCAAGACAATAAGAAAAATCAGCGGGGGAGGGGGGGGGGGGGGGGGGGTTTAATCCCGTACGATTTTTTTCTTGTCTTGACGAGATCTACACGCTCTAGCTTTTTGGCACACTGCTCGTGGGGCACCCTGTATAAGCTGGCCGATCTTTGTACCTTCCCCAGAATGTTTCGATTGACTGCTTTGTCCAGAGCAGTCCCCCAGACTACGACGCCATACAGGAGGATAGGCCTTATGACTGCTGTGTAGAGCCAGTACATAATGCTTGATTGGAGACCCAACCTCCTGCCCACTTATTTCTTACAGCTGTAGAGGACAGCAGTTTCTTTCTTGACCCGATCAAGAATGTTGGGTTTCCAATTCAGCCTCCTGTCAAGGACTAGGCCTAGATATTTAGTCTGTTCTTTGATTGTTAGTTGGGTTCCACCCAGCCTCGGTTGGTTGAGGGGCGGAATTTTATATTTGTTAGTGAACCAGTAAGGACGAACGAGTAAGGACACGCGTATTAATAATTGCATTCCTGTTGCGTCGAGGCAGTCTTTTTTTAGGTTTCAAAGAAATGTTAATTTCAGTGAGTCAATTGCTATTCGCAGTTCGCACATGAATCTAAAGGTAAATTACTAAGAAATCACGTAGAGATTATGTATGTATGTATGAATATAATAACGGTTGTATTGTCTGCCTTTAAACCTGCCTTATGCGACATGTATTGAATCACACTGGCAAGGTGTGCACGTGATGAACAACTGTCGGAATCATTTACATATTTAGTCTACCACAAGGTAACATGCGTATATTTCTAACTACTTGGAACCAGAAAAAGATCACCAATTTCACAATTACCATTCAGGTCTTCAACTTAATCAGCAGAAATGTTAATTTACCCATAGGATATCGTAAGACTCGTACTGCGCTGAATTCGAATTAAGCTGCGTCGCCCGACTTTCTACATTTACAGTATTTGCTGATTACATATTAGCTACTCTAATGTAATGACAATCGCCATTCTTATTTGACAGTTGCTAGACGCCTCTATTTGCATATACAAAAGCTCGTGAGTTACGAGTTACGACAGCTGTTATGCAAGCGGCGTGCATACAATCAACACTTGACTGAGAACGAGAACACAGATCAAAACATTTTGTATTCAATTAGTCGTTATCAAAATCGAGTTACAATCGAGAGTTCTGTGTCATGTGTGAAGCGAAAAAAAAAATGACATCATCGCCTGCAACTGATCAAGCGTCAAGTATCGGGCGTCGAGCGCCTTTCGTCGTGATCGAATGAAAATAAATTAAATTACCCCAGATTGGTACGCAGTTGACACGGGCGCTGGGGGCATCACGCGTAGCATTCAATTTAATCACCTAGTTCACCGGATGTGGTGTATACGTACATATGTATGTCAAGTTCAGTAGCTCGGCTAGGACTTTCAGTTTTGTTTACTTACCTGGATGGTAGTCTAGCCCAATTCTAAGGGCACTTTATCTATTACCTGTCTATGGTGGGTGGATATGGAACTACTTACCTACAAATCTTTTGTATCCATATCCATACATGTGTATATCTTTTGCCATGACTTAATATACGGTTGTTGGCACACATAATTATCAACATTTTGATTTCGGCTTAACAGCGATTGAGTTTGATTGTACGTATTTGCAAGGTACAACCGCTCTACAACCGCCAATTGGAGATGACGCCATCATCACAAGTCGTCGCAGAGTCAATTGAATTAAACTGGTTGTTGTTTACTGGTCGCTTGCTAGTTAAGTTTGTACTTTGTTGTTGAGCCTCAGCCGGCATTTTTGCCTCTGCCGTTCCTGTTTGCTGCTTTTTTGCTCGTTTCGATGAGAAGTGTTCCTGAATGTGCAAGGTCATCCGCGCTCACATCACTTATTTTGTTTACAAAGCGATCTATCTTTTTCCAACCCACGCAGAGTTTAGTCGAAAATAGCCTCCCATATAGCACAGTAAATGCTGAATTGCCGGAACAACAATTCTGTATGTACGTACCATTGTATGTATGTAGATGTGTATGTACAGGGTGGGCCAAATACAAGAAATGCAATAAAATGAACAAAGCCATGAAGGACCAGAGCCAAGCTTCTCTCAATCACCCATGTTGTGTGTGATTTATTTTCTAAAAGGGAAAGGGACCTACAGTTTTAATGCCGATTCCGAACGGCGTGAGTCGAGAAGCTTTTTTAAGGCAAGTATACTACGGGATGTTAAACGCATCCCGCAAACGATTCCATAAGAAAGGAGACCCCTATAACTGTGCCCACTATAGGGGAATAAGTCTCCTTAACATCGCATATAAGATCTTCTCTGCCGTATTGTGTGAACGCCTGAAGCCGTTTGTGGATAACCTGATCGGCTCTTATCAGTGTGGTTTCAGGCCAGGTAAATCCACAATAGACCAAATATTTACGCTACGGCAGATCTTGGAGGAGACCCAGGAATACCAAATCGACACTCACCACCTCTTCGTGGATTTCAAGACCGCGTATGACAGCGTATATAGAGACGAGCTGTACAAAGCCATGTCTAGTTTTAACATCCCTGTCAAACTCGTCCGACTGTACAGGATGACAATGGAGAATTCTCGCTGCTCCATTAAGGTCGGTAATGAGCAAACCGAGACCTTTGATGTTAAAAAAGGATTTAGGCAGGGTGACGCGCTGTCGTGCAACTTTTTCAACATCGTGCTTGAAAAGATCGTGCAAGAGTCGATGGCCAACACAAGAGGTACGATTTATTTCAAATCTACGCGATTGCTTGCGTACGCCGACGATATTGACGTAATTGGACGAAAACAGCAAGACGTCAATGAGGCTTTTGTAAGCATTGAGGTAGAAGCGGCTAAGATGGGTCTCAAGGTCAAGGTTAATGAGGGTAAAACCAAATATCTGCTCTCATCTAAAAGAGACGGACAACACCGACGTATTGGCCAGAACGTCACCATGGGCGGATATAACTTTGAAGTGGTCAAGGAATTCGTCTACGTTGGCTCACTGATTACCAGCGACAACAACACCAGCGCTGAGATAAAACGCAGAATCACTCTTGCCAACCGCTGTTTCTTTTTGCTCAAGAGGCAATTGAGAAGTAGAGCCCACTCTCGGAAAACCAAGGTGACACTATATAAGACCTTGATCATCCCAGTCATCCTTTACGGCGCAGAGGCTTGGACCTTAACAAAAGCGGATGAAGATGCCCTTGGTCGTTTCGAGAGGAAAATTCTGCGCACTATCTATGGTCCCGTTTGTTCAAACGGTGTATGGAGGAGAAGATATAACGAAGAACTGTACGGGTTGTACAGCGACATCGGCCTGGTACGACGTCTACGGATACAGCGTCTAAGGTGGCTAGGCCATGTAGAGCGCATGGAAAATACAGCTCCGAAAAGTCTTCGAATCCACTCCGGGAGGAAGGCGCGGCAGTGGACGGCCGCCTCAGCGGTGGCGCACGCAGGTGGAAAGGGACCTCAACCAACTGGGCGTGCGGCACTGGAAACAGCTGGCCAAAGACCGTGCCGGCTGGAGACGCTTGTTGGTTCAGGCCCAGGTTCACCACGGACTGTAGCGCCACCTAAGTAAGTAAGTATACTACGGGATGTTTTGCCAGTACCCCGCCGAGGAGGAAGGCCGCGAAATAAACATTCGATGGCGTTGATGTTATCGGGATCCGAACTCGCTCATCTTGCGTCAGGGTCCAACACACTAACCACTGCGCCACGGCGCCCTCGATTTATTTGTAAGAACAAATATTTCCATTAATTTTGAAATACAACGTCGTTCTAGTGGCTGCCTCGGCTGGCTTCGCAGTAGCGCATTCTGTCACCCCAATTTTCCAATTTTCCTTCCACCTGTGTGAGCCACCTTAGATTCGGTCATCCTCTGCTGCATTGTCCCTCGGGGTTGGACTCGAATACTCTTCGGACCGGAGCCGTGTTTTCCATCCGCTCTACATAGCCTAGCCATTTTAGACGTTGGATCCGCCGACGTCGTACCAGGCCGATGCCGCTGTACAGCTCGTATAGTTCGTCGCTGTATCTACTTTTCCACTCCCCGTTTATATAAACGGGACCATAGATTGAATGCAGAATTTTTTCTCCCGAAACGACCAAGGGCCTCTTCATCCGCTTTCGTTAAATTTCTGGCCTCTGCGCCATAGAGGAGGATGGGGTTGATTAAGGTTTTGTACAGCGCAACTTTGGTTTTTCGAGAGACGGCTCTACTTCTCAATTGCCTCTTGAGCTCAAAGAAGCAGCGGTGGCAACGCTAATTCCGCGTTTGATCTCAACGCTTGTGTTATTGTCGCTGATCACTAGTGAGCAATGGTAGACGAAGTCCTTAACCCACTTCGAATCTGTAGCTGCCAATTGTGACGTTCTGGCCGAGACGTCGGTGTTGCGCGTCTTTTTTGGTTGACAGCATATATTACGTTTTATCCTCGTTAACCGAAAGACCCATTTTAGCTGCTTCTGCTTCAATGCTTTCGAACGCTTTATTGACGTCCCGCTGTGTTCGTTCAATTAGCTCAATGTCATCCGCGTACGCAAACAGTTGTGCAGACTTGAAATAGATCGAATAGATGTTGAAGAAATTACATGACAGTGTGTCACCTTGTCTAAATCCTATATTAACATCAAAGGTCTCGGTTAATTCGCTACCGACCCCAATGGAGCAGCATTGTCATTCTGCACAATCTGACGAGTTTCGCAGGGATGTCAAAACTAGACATGACGCTGTATAGCTCGTCACTACGCACACTGTCATACGCTGCCTTCAAATCGACGAGAAGGTGACGGGTGTCGATTTGGTATTATCGGGTATATTTTGGACTTACCTGGCCTGAAACCACATTGATAAGAATCTATCTAACTTGCTTTCCTCCGACCATATTTTACAGATGAGCTGGTGCATGCGCCCTACCAGATGATCTCTAGCCGCTTTAAATAGCCCGCGGCTTTATTGTTCTTAAGCTTTGAAATTACTAGCTTAAATTCATCTAGGTCAGGTGGACGAAATTTGACGTAGCCGCCGAGATAAAAATGCGACGCGTCTGAAAAGATGATTTTTCGCCCAAAATCGTTGTCCAATTCAAGCTGCTCTAATGCCCAAACTGCGAAGCGATAACGAAGCGGATGGTCGCGCGCCTTCAATTGCTGAGTCAATTGATCTTTGTGCAGAATTCTCTTCAGGCTAGTGCGTAAAATGTTGAGCTGTTGAGATCGATGGCGAGTTGATGTTCGTGAATTGAGTCTCAAACCCTCGGCCACAGCAGCCACATTCCCATCTGTGCGCACCGTAAGACGACGGGGACCATGACTGTTGTCCACTAGCATACCAGTCACATGAACTTTTTGCACAAACTTGCGTATAGCAGTCGCGTGAGTGCTTCATTTCGGCCAAAACTTATTTTTAAAAAAACGCACTGTTTGGGCTACACTGCACTCACTCAGGTATGATACTGACTTTCTGTCAATATTTCGAGCTGTCAGTGTCGAAATAACTTGTGATTTAAAAACAAAAACACTAGATTGCCCACCCTGTATATACATAAATAAATTGCTCATTTGTACATCTGCTAAACCGAGTGTATTGTGCAGATATACTATTCGTAATAGGGTTTGTCGGCTCCTAATTACGTTTTAGCAATGTTGAACTGATTTTTTTCATCTAGCCGTTTTTAATTTTAATTACGCAATGGTCCTATTGTCGAGTCCCCGAAGAACTTAATTTGGCATACTAAAAAGTAAAAGAAAAAAGATGATTAACCAAGCGTTAGGAGTGTCGGTTTGTTGGATTGTTGCCGCTGCTGCTGCTGATGTGGGTAGCGCTTGATTAATGGCAGACACGATTTATAACTTGCTCGTGACATGGTTTAGTTTAGAAAGTGAATGCTTCTGCCCCTTATAATGACCTGTTACGTGCACCATGCAATCACGTTAGTCGCTGCTCGCATGACGTTTACGCAGTTCCTGTTCGGAGATGCGCAGAATATTGCTATTGCATCACAGCTAAAACACGTTAGGTAATACAGAAAATCAAGTCTACGAACCAGTTTGTGGACGACATTTTAAGTCACATTCATATTTTTTTTTTTTCAGCATTTCATATCTTTATGGAAGTTCATAATGGACAAGGGGTATCCGGTGGGAATCCTTCTGTTGTTTCATTGGTCATAAGAAAAGAGAGGAAACCAGTCTGCTGTAATAATTACGTTCGTTGTCCTGTACTTATATTATATAGGGTATAATGTCCATAAGCGAACAGTCACTAGAACGCTTACAACACTCGGGTTGTGGCTTTAGTTCAACTATTGATTGAACAATTCTTCACACGGAGAGCCCTCTCAATCAAATTCGCTAACACCACCTCCCCTCGAATAGCAAGTAAAGTCACGTTACAAGACAGTATGATTTACGCTCTTTTTTTCATTTTTCAATTTTATCTAACTATTCTCATAGTTACTTACTTACTTAGCTGGTGCTATAGTCCGTGGTGAACCTGGGCCTCAACCAACAAGCGTCTCCAGCCGGCACGGTCTTTGGCCAGCTGTTTCCAGCGCCGCACGCCCAGATGGTTAAGGTCCCCTTCCACCTGCGTGTGTCACCGATGATGCGACCGTCCTCTGCCGCGCCTTCCTTCCGGAGTGGATTCGAAGACTCTTCGGGTCGGAGCTGGATTTTCCATGCGCTCTACATGGCCTAGCCACCTTAGACGCTGTACCCGTAGACGTCGTACCAGGCCGATGTCGCTGTACAACCCGTACAGTTCTTCGTTATATCTTCTCCTCCATACACCGTTTGAACAAACGGGATCGTAGATAGTGCGCAGAATTTTCCTCTCGAAACGGTCAAGGGCATCTTCATCCGCTTTTGTTAAGGTTCAAGGCTCAGCACCGTAAAGGAGGACTGGGATGATTAAGGTCTTATATAGTGTCACCTTGGTTTTCCGAGAGATGGCTCTACTTCTCAATTGCCTCTTGAGCCCAAAGGAACAGCGGTTGGCAAGAGTGATTCTGCGTTTTATCTCAGCGCTGGTGTTGTTGTCGCTGGTCATCAGTGAGCCAAGGTAGACGAATTCCTTGACCACTTCAAAGTTATATCCGCCCATGGTGACGTTCGGGCCAATACGTACGTCGGTGTTGTCCGTCTCTTCTAGGTGAAAGCAGGTATTTGGTTTTACCCTCATTAACCTTGAGACCCATCTTAGCTGCTTCTGCCTCAATGCTTACAAAGGCCTCATTGATGTCTCACTGTGTCCGTCCAATCACGTCAATGTCGTCGGCGTATTCCTGTGTCTTCTCCAAGATCTGCCGTGGCGTAAATATTTGGTCTGCTGTGGATTTACCTGGCCTGAAACCACACTGATAAGAGCCGATCAGGTTATCCACAAACGGTTTCGGGCGTTCACACAATACGGCAGGGAAGATCTTATATGCGATGTTAAGGAGACTTACTCCCCTATAGTTAGCGCAGTTATAAGGGTCTTCTTTCTTATGGACCGGGCCAACGATGCTGAGATTCCATTCGTCGGGCATGCTTTCTTCCGACCATACCTTGCAAAAAGCCGCCTTAAAAAGCTCAGCAGACAGGCCGTCTGCGCCCGCGGCTTTATTAGACTTAAGTCTTGATATCGCTATTTTGAATTCGCCTAGGTCGGGTGGGCTGCATTCTGTTACTTCGTCGTCCATTACGAATGACTCGTTCTGCCTGACAGCGGTATCTTGTCTATCATCGCCGTTATACAGTCTGCAGAAGTGGTCTTTCCAAATCCTCAGCATCGACTGCGACTCTACTACCAGTTCTCCATTTTCATCCCTGCAGACCGCCGCACTGGCTTTGTAGCCATGGCATGTTCGTTTTACCTTATTGTAAAACTTACGGGCGTCATTCCTGCGGAAGCATCTCTCCACCTCCTCGATCTCACGCTTTCCGTGCTCTCTTCTCTCTTCGGAAAAGCGTGTGTTCCTCTCTTCTCTTCTGCTCATAGATTTCGTGAGCAGCTCTCGTCCGTCTTTGCAGCATGGCTTTATATGCCTCTTGTTTTGCTGCATGGGCTTGTTCGCATCGTTCATTGAACCAGGGGTTTCTAAGTGGTGGCGGTTTGAAACCCAGCACGTCTGAGGCAGCGTCTCTGACGGCGTTCTGGCAATGCGCCCAATCCTGCTCTATTGTTTGTGCTGCTGTGGGCGGATTTTGAGAGAGCTTGGAGGAGACACGATCGGCAAAGATTCTGGCAGTCTTTTGTCCTACTCGACTCGTAAGCATTCTTGATATCCTCATTCGTACCTTGGCTAAAACAAGGTAGTGGTCCGAGTCGATGTTGGCCCCTCGGAACTTACCTAACTTACCTGGTATGCTCTATTTAAATTTCAATGTAAGCATGAAAGTGGAAGGAAGCGAACAAACAGAGCAAAGTTGAGCAAGTTGATCGCGTTTAACTTGGCAAACGCCAGCTTCGATCTCTGTCCCTGCTCAATCCAAGTTGACACACAGCCTCCACGTGTTCTCCCCTGGACAACTATACTGGCACTCGCCAGGTAGTGAACCAATGTGTGCAGCGACCCGACCCCTTGTTCCTGGGGAAAGAGGAACCTGGCCCTCCAGGTTGAGGGTTGCGCTTAGGGCTAACATCCCTATCGCTTAAAACAAAAATTTTGTTCAGAGACAACCAATAGTCTCGGATACGGACGGATTACATGTTGACAACCCCCGCGAACGTCAAAAAGGAAACGAATTTCGGTTCTGCACCTGGAACGTTAGGTCCCTCAACAGACCAGGTGCAGCCGAACAACTGGTCAACTCTTTGGACTGCTATAAAGCAGACATTACCGCGCTCCAAGAAGTGCGATGGGATGGGCCAGGCAAAAAGCGGATGAAAAACTGTGATATATACTACGGAAACTGCTACAGAGAAAATAAACAACCCTTATGCGGATTTGTTGTTTAAGGCAGACTCAGGAAAAAAGTCTTAAGCTTCCAGTATGTAAGCGAACGCCTCATAACTATTCGCATCAAGGCCAATCTCGGTAATATAAGCTTATTATGTGTCAACGCCCCCACAGAGGAGAAAGATGACCGACATAAAGACGACTTCTATGATCTCCTAGACAGAACGTATGCGCAATGTCCCAGCTATGACACCAACATCGTTCTAGAAGATTTCAAGGCGAAGCTGGGTAAGGAAGCTGTCTTTGAACGGGTCGTTGGAAAACACAGCCTACACAACACCACGTCAGAAAACGGACTAAGGCTAGTGGTCTTTATGGCGGGATGTTTGATGTTAAAAAAGGTTTTGGACAGGGTGACGCACTGTCATGTAATTTCTTCAACATTATTCTTGAAAAGATCGTGCGGGACTCTGCGGCCAATACAAGAGGTACGATCTACTTCAAGTCCACACAATTGCTTGCCTACGCAGATGACATTGACGTTATTGGACGAACAAAGCGAGAGGTCAATGAGGCGTTCACAAGCATTGAAGCAGAAGCGGCGAAAGTGGGTCTAAGGGTAAATGGGGACAAGACCAAATATATGCTGTCATCCAAGAAAGACGCACAACACCGACGTCTTGGTCAGAACGTCATCTTCGGCAGCTATATTTTTGAAGTAGTCAAGAACTTCGTCTACCTTGGCTCGATAGTGACAAGATGCAACGACACCAGCGCTGAGATAAAACGCAGAATAACTCTTGCCAATCGTTGCTTCTTCGGGCTCAAGAGGCACTTGAGTAGTAGAGCCCTCTCTCGAAAAACTAAGGTTCCCCTCTACAAAACCTTAATCATCCCGGTCCTCCTCTACATCAACGCTCCGGCCCGAAGAGTCTTCGACTCCAACCCCGAGGGACGACGCAGCAGAGGACGACCGCATTTAAGGTACCCCGCACAGGTGGAAGGGGACCTCTACCAACTGGGCGTGCGGCACTGGAAGCGGCTGGCCGAAGATCGGGCCGGCTGGAGAGGCTTGTTGGTTGAGGCCCTGGTTCACCCCGAACTGTAGCGCCATCAAAGTAAGTAAGTATGAAAGTACAAAAAGTGGACAGGTCTTTAAATTTAGAGTCGAGTTACTGGGAGAAGAGGGAGTAAGAGAATTTTTACTTGTGTCAATAAAACAGGATTGTACTTCTCCGTTCCTTAAGATATAGAAATCATATGCAGGTGATTACAAAAGGTTTCGTTTTGGCTGTTATGGGCTAAGATCACAAATGTTGCTTTTACACTTGTGTTTGAGCTTATTCAGGACTTGTCAAAAATCATTGGTCATACTTATCTTCGGTATAGTTCCTACTGTCTGCCGAGAACTTTGCGAGAGAAATAGAAAAAATACGTCGGACCTAGATACATACATATGTCCATCCTAAGGTTTAATCAGACACAATATTTAGTAATTGTAATATCAACGTCTATATTTTCAAACCTTGTATACGTATTAGAAATTGATAATTAAGTCGGGTATTTTGTAAACAATCAAAAGCTATTTTTAATTGTGTTCTAACGTAGTTTGTTCATTTAATTTTCGTGTCTTATAAGACGAGTACATTCAAACAATTGTTTTGGTTTTATTATAGGCTAGAACGTTCCAAAGTACGTGTGTCAATTTACCAAAGCAGTCAACCTCAACAAGTTAGTCCGCCCGAAAGTTACACGCACTTTAAGGATAACAGTTTCCTCCTGATATCAGACACCTTTAGCACCGAGCCAAGTGATTTCGATAACGACATCATGACAGCTGTAACGACAACACCTACATCATACGATAGACAACAGAGGTAAGCTAAACACGTTAATTACAAACGTTTGTTATAGATAATGTGCTATGCGATGGGGGACATTGGTGTCACCAATGATTAGTTTGGTCTAATTCTAATCTCCGTTGGAAGATGCACATATGTAGTGCATAGGGGGAAGCGGGCGTAATTATCTTATTCTCTTTTTGTGCTGCTCTCTCTCTCGGTGTTGTGTCATCACTTGACATCATGTTGACCTTGTTTCGGTTGCATCAGTCCGCTTTTTTCTATCTTGTTGTTATTCGTTCCATATTATGATGGGATTAATCTAGTGTCGTCGGTAACCTGAATCGCACTAGAGGCAGCCATTGTTGGTTGGATTTGCTACAGTAGCTAAAAATCTGGGGGACGTATCTGTACAAGTCGGTCAAGTTAATTTCTTTATTTTATTTATTTATTTTGGGTAAAAAGCGATTCACCTAAGAATTCTTCTCTCTTTCCATCTTAGAAGAAACTAGAAACATGCCTGTCAAGTGTAAATCGATGCATTCATTTGTGTAATATTTATCATTGTGCACCACATACTTGTATTTTCATTTCATTTACTTTCTATGTTTCGTTTAAATAAATCTTAACTTGTAAGCATACGAGTTTTAGTTTACAGGACATGTACATATATGGCATTACACCTTCGGATAACTTAAGCCTAGCTTCTCTCAATCACCCATGTTGTGTGTGATTTTATTTTCCCATATAGGTGAAAGGATTTTTGTCCGAACCCCGCTGAGGAGAAAAACATGTTCGATGACATGGCTGTTGTCGGTATTCAATCTCGTGCCATCGGCGTCAGAGGCCAACACACTACCCACTGTGTATGCACTATGTATATTTAATGTTGTGGCACCGAGGTTCATTTCCCAGATCGTAGTGTTACGAAGGCATTCGAGAAGAACCCAGTATCGTTTAAACAAAATTTTATTTCAAAAACAAGACTTGAGCCAGCAGAACAGATGTCACACACTGCAAATGGCAAGTGTGTTACTTGAACACACCAAGGCGTGTTTTAGTCAAATCCTATTTCAAGCGTCTTATGAAAATACACCATAAGGTGTTTTGTTCCTTTTATGTTTAATATCGGATCTGTTGTACACGTTTCATCCAAACAACGACGAATCGTTTTTACGTCAGTTGCTTGTTTTTTACTTACTTACTTACTTATCAGGCCAGCGATACATGGAGGATCTGAGCCTGAGCTATAGCTGCCTTCCATCCTTGACGGTCCCGGGCACGCTGCTTCCAGTTGTCAAGACCAAGATGTCTTACATCCGCGATTACTTGGTCTTTATACCGGAGGTTCGGTCTTCCTCTTCTTCTCGAACCACGAGGCTCGGAGTCGAAGACCCTCTTAGCTGGAGCGTTGATGTCCATGCGCTCGATGTGGCCGAGCCAGTGTAGTCGACGGATCCTTGCTTTCCGGACTACATCCACATCTTGGTTCGTAGAGTTCGCAGTTGTGTCTTCTTCTCCATTCACCTTCCTCACAGACAGGACCAAATATCCGGCGCAGAATTTTACTTTCAAAAGAACCCAAAATCAGCTCCGCCGTCCTGCTTATCGTCCAGCTTTCGGCTCCGAACAGCAAGACTGGCAGAAAGAGCGTTTTGTAAAGCATGACTTTGGTCTTTCGAGTGAGGAGTTTTGACCCCAGTTGTTTGAACAAGCCGAAGTAGCAGCGGTTGCCAAGGGCGATTCTATGCCGGATCTCCACTGTGGTGTCATTTGTGGAATTTACGTTTGCCCCGAGGTAGACAAACTCCTTAACTACCTCGAAATTGTAGCTATCAATTGTTATATTTTGTCCCAGGTGGTGAGCGACGGATTGGTTTTTGCTTGACAGCATGTATTTCGTTTTGTCCTCATTGATCTTAAGACCAACTCGTTTCGCCTGTTCTTCAATCGCCGTGAATGCTTCCACAATGCCACGGTGAGAAAATGCGATGACGTCGATATCATCCGCGTATCCTAGCAGCTGGATGGACTTGTAAAAGATAATGCCTTCCCTGTTGACGCCTGTCCGTCGCACTATCTGCTCCAGCACCAGGTTGAAGAAGTCACATGACAGCGCATCTCCTTGCCGAAATCCGATGCATGTTTCGAATGGTTCCGAGGTCCTAGAACCGAGTTGTACGTCGAAATCGATGAAAAGATGGTGTGTATCGAGTCGAAACTCGTTGGTCTTTTCCAGGATTTGTCGAAGTGTGAAAATTTGGTCTATAGTCGATTTGCCGGGCCGAAAGCCGCACTGGTAGCTGCCGATTAGTGCGGTGCAAAATGGTTTTAGACGTTCACACAATACGCTGGACAGGATCTTGTATGCGACATTAAGCAAGGATATACCTCTACAGTTCTTGCAAGAGGTAGGATCACCTTTTTTGTGGATGGGGCATATAGAGTTGGTATTCCAGTCGTCGGGCATGCTTTCGTCTTCCCAAATTCTGCAGATGATCTGGTGCATGCTCCCTACCAGAACATCGCCGCCAGCCTTGAAGAGCTCTGATGGCAAGCCATCTGAGCCTGCGGCCTTGTTGTTCTTCAGCTTCTGAATAGCTGTGCCGACTTCTTCGATGCTGGGTGGGGGGACTACTTCAGCGGCTGGAGTTGGGATTTCCTCGGTCCCTACCACTCTCTCTTGGTCATGCTCGTTAAGCAGCTGCTGGAAATGCTGCTTAAATACATCCACTATTCCCTGCGGGTCGGTGACAAGATTACCCTCGCACCCTCGAAGAGCCTGGGTGCCCTTTTTGAAGCCTCCTGCAAGGCCCTTGGCTTTCTAGTAAAAGGCTCGTGTTTTATGTTTACCCCTAGACTCCTCGATATCCTTGAGCTGGGAGGCTGCGAAGATTCTTTTCTTTTGTCGCAGTAGTTTTTTCTCCTCCCTTCTTCTGGCTCGGTACTCTTCTTGCGCTGCCCTGGTTTTCCTCTGCAGCGCCTTTTCGTACGCCTCGTCGGTTGCTGCCTTTTTCTGCTCACACTCGCCATCATAACACGGGTTTCTTGTCGGGGGTGGTAGGTATCTTAAGGTGGTTTCGGCTACTTCCTGAATGGCTGAGCGGCAATGCAGCCACATGTTATTGGCATTTGTGTTCGACGTAGGCATACCGTAGAGTCTTTCGCTCAGCTGCTCCCTGTAGACTCTGGCAACCTCCGGTGTGCTCAGGCGCCCAATGTCGAACCTCCTCCTGGTGGGCTGGTGCAGCTTTCTGACATTGGACAGTCGAGCTCTGAATTTTGCTGCTACGAGGAAGTGGTCAGAGTCGACATTTGCCCCTCTGAATGTTCGCACATCCAGGATGCTTGACGAGTGCCTTGCATCAATGAGCACATGGTCGATTTGGTTGGCGGTTCGACCGTCCGGAGATCGCCAGGTTGCTGTGTGGATTCGCTTGCGAGGGAATCTTGTGCTACTTTTCACCGCATTACGAGCTGTCGCAAAGTCAGCGAGTCGGAAGCCGTTATCTATTGTGGTATCATGGAGGCCGTGCTTTCCGATCACACCGCCAGGGGTGTTTTCCTTACCGATTTTGGCGTTGAAGTCCCCGAGCACGATTTTTACGTCGTACTCCGGACAAGCTCCGTAGGCGTTGTCCAGGAGGTCATAGAAGTCCTCCTTGATAGGGTCTTCAGCCTCGTCGGTAGGGGCATGTGCACATATAAGGCTTCTTCTTCTTCTTTGGTGGCGTTACAGCCCATGAAGGACCAGAGCCAAGCTTCTCTCAATCACCCATGTTGTGTGTGATTTATTTTTCACACAGGTGAAAGGGACCTACAGTTTAATGCCGATTCCGAACGGCGTGAGTCGAGAAGCTTTTTCCAGGCAAGTTATACTACGGGGGGTTTTGCCAGTACCCCGCCGAGGAGGAACGCCGCGAAATAAACATTCGATGGCGTTGGTGTTATCGGGATTCGAACTCGCTCATCGTGCGCCAGAGTCCAACACACTAACCACTGCGCCACGGCGCCCTCAGATGTTATAAAATCTGCCTCTGATGCGGATCACAGCCAGGCGATCACTTATAGGTTTAAAGTCGATGACCTTCGACCTTAACCGCTTTCCCACGACAAATCCGCATCCCAGTAAGTGACAGCTGTAATAAATGTCGCAATTTTTCTTCCTAATCATACCGTTTCCTATCCAGCGTATTTCCTGGACCGCAGTAATATCCGACTTGTACTGCGTGAGGATTCCTTCTAGTTTATGAGCAGCTCCGGGAGTGTACAGGGTTCTGACATTCCAGGAGCATATTCGCAAATCGTGTTCCTTTTTCGTGCATTGTCGTCGTCGAGTATCCGTCCTTGTATCCGAGGCATCTTGCTCATTCATAACTTTTAGGTTTTTTACGTCGGCGTATTGTTAGCCCGCTGCACAACCGCCATTCTGGTCGGGATTTTTTTCGCTGCATACGTTTGTTCACCTCCCAACGGTTGTCGAAGAGGCTATCCAGAGGGCGCCGCGAGGAGGCCGTATGTCAACTTGACCCGGGCATTTAAACAGGGATCGTTGCTGGCATCTCGCCAGGTTGAGAGCAATCAACAACTTTACCCTGTATGTCCGAGCCCATGCCCTCTTGTTTTTTCACTGTATATTTAATACATATTAATTTTTTTCAAACCCTCTTTTTCATAACTCTCCTTAACTTAGATTGTCTTTATGATTGATTCTCGATTGTTCCTTCGTATGAAGTATCATGCGTTAACGAGCAGAATGGCGCTAGTGCGGCTTTCATTCGCAAAATACGTAATACACTTTTAAAAACCAACGAATTTGTTTAGTTGTCTAATTTTCGAAAGTGTGTTAATAATTAATGTGTCACTGCAACACACTTACATAAGTGTGTCATCAAAGTTTTTGTTCGTGATTTATGGATGTCTTTTTACACGCCATAGAACGTGTTATAGTTTAAATACGAATAAGTGCGTTCACTTCAAAGATCAGAGGTATTAAGTGACACAATCTCATTTTCACACTTTTGTGTGAGTGTTGTTAAACACACTAACAATTGCATGTGCTTAGTAGATTTTCCCATCAGTGGCCAAGAAGCGTTAAGATCACATCGTATACAATCAACCTAGCCAGGGAAAATAACGTAATACGCTGATTGCGCCTAATGGGATGTACGCATTATAGTCCATTAAATAGCCGGCTGTGTGTAGAAAACGTGTGTGGAAGGCCGTTTGGGGAACCATTTAATACACATTACAAAGTTTGTTTTTTTTATTTGAATTTAACGACGGTTACAACATACGTTCGATAGGTATTCACAGGAAAAGGGCAAATATTTAAGTAATCATGAGTAAACTATGCACAACCATAGACTAAATTTTCACACTTCGACAAATCCTGGAAAAGACCAATGAGTTCCGAATCGATACACACCATCTTTTCATCGATTTCAAAGCCGCATACGACAGCATTCATCGTGAAGAACTGTTTGGGGCGATGGCCGAATTCGGAATCCCGGTAAAACTGATCCAGTTGTGTCGCGCCACGCTAAAAAACACGCGATGCACCGTGCAATTCGGTTCTAGGACCTCGGAACCATTCGAAACATGCACCGGATTTCGGCAAGGAGGTGCGCTGTCATGTGACTTCTTCAACCTGGTGCTGGAGCAGATAGTGCGACGGGCAGGCGTCAACAAGGAAGGCACTATCTTTTACAAGTCTACCCAGCTGCTAGGATACGCGGATGATATCGACATCATCGCGTGTTCTCGCCGTGGCATTGTGGAAGCATTCACGGCGATTGAAGAACAGGTGAAACGAGTTGATCTTAAGATCAATGAGGACAAAACGAAATACATGCTGTCAAGCAAAAACCAATCCGTCGCTCACCACCTGGGACAAAATATAACAATTGATAGCTACAATTTCGAGGTAGTTAAGGAGTTTGTCTACCTCGGGGCAAACGTAAATTGCACAAATGACACCACAGTGGAGATCCGGCATAGAATCGCCCTTGGCAACCGTTGCTACTTCGGCTTGTCCAAACAACTGGGGTCAAAACTCCTCACTCGAAAGACCAAAGTCATGCTTTACAAAACGCTCATTCTGCCAGTCTTGCTGTACGGAGCCAAAAGCTGGATGATAAGCAGGACAGCGGAGCTGATTTTGGGTTCTTTCGAAAGAAAAATTCTGCGCCGGATATTTGGTCCTGTCTGTGAGGAAGGTGAATGGAGAAGAAGACACAACCGCGAACTCTACGAGCTGTACCAAGATGTGGATGTAGTCCGGAAGGCAAGGATCCGTCGACTACACTGGCTCGGCCACATCGAGCGCATGGACATTAACTCTCCAGCTAAGAGGGTCTTCGATTCCGAGCCTCCTGGTTCGAGAAGAAGAGGAAGACCGAACCTCCGGTATAAAGACCAAGTAATCGCGGATGTAAGACATCTTGGTCTTGACAACTGGAAGTAGCGTGCCCGGGACCGTCAAGGATGGAAGGCAGCTATAGCTCAGGCTCAGATCCTCCATGGATCGCTGGCCTGGTAAGTAAGTAAACTATGCACAACATTTATTTTTTTATTTCTGTTTTGCTGATTTTATTAGCGTTTCATCACAACTTAACGTTTTCTTCCTTCTGGTATGGTAATTTAAAAAAAAGGGGTGAAGTACGAGCAATTTTACTGTCGAAATTAAGGATGTGCTTCATCTTTTTCTCGGATTTCAGTTTCTATTCACCATTTAGGTTTGGGTTATCGGTGGAAGAGGAAGGGTACGCTGTGACCGCCTATGCAGATCACATTGCTATTGCCGTCACAGGAAAATTTTCCAGCACTCTAAGTAATGCCGATTCCGAACGGCGTGAGTCGAGAAGCTTTTTCATTGCAAGTTTACTACGGGGGGTTTTGCCAGTATCCCGCTGTGGAGGAACGTCGCGAAATAAACATTCGATGGCGTTGGTGTTATCGGGATCCGAACTCGCTTATCGTGCGCCAGAGTCCAACACACTAACCACTGCGCCACGGCGCCCTCACGGATTGCTTGGATGATATTGGCCTCAAGTGTATGAACCGTTTCCGGATTGTTGGCATAACATATGTAGGCCTTTCACGGTTCCCCAGAAAAGAACCCCAAAGGGGTCAAATCGCAACTCCTAGGTGGTCAATGGACATCGCCAAGACGGGTGATAACACGATTTGGGAATTTGGTGGGCAAAAGATCGATTGTGACATGGGCTGTCTGTCATGGCGCGCCATCCTGCACGAACCAGAGGTCTTCAATTTCAAGATAATAAGTCGCTAAACATGGGTCTGTAATACCCACCGTTGGCCGAAACGTTGTTCCCAGCCTTATTTTCGTAGAAAAATGGTCCAATGATGCCATCACCCCACAACCCGCACCAAACTGTCACTCTCTGTGGATGCATTGGCTTCTCGACAATAACGTGCGGGTTTTCCAAGCTGCCGAGATGAAAATGAGCCTCGTCAGAAAAGATGATTTTTTTCGCCGTAAATCTTTGTCCAATTCAAGCTGTTCTAAGGCCCAAACTGCGAAGCGATAAGGAAGCGGATAGTCGCGCGCCTTCAATTGCTGAGTCAATTGGGCCATGTAAGTGAATAATCCGAGATCTTTGTGCAGAATTCTTCTCAGGCTAGTGCGTGAAATGTTGAGCTATTGAGATCGATGGCGTCTCACACTCTCGACCACAGAAGCCACATTCTCATCTGTGCGCACCGCACGACGATGGGAACCATGAATGTTGTCCACTAGCATACCAATCTCACGAATTTTTTTGTACAAACTTGCGTACAGCAGTTGTGGTGGGTGCTTCATTTCGGCCAAAACTTTTTTTCAAAAAACGCACTGTTTGGGCTACACAGCACTCTTTTTGGAAATAAGTCGTTGTTCAAGCGTAAACCTTCGTTGCGCGTAGGTATGATACTGACTTCGCGTCAAGATTTCGAGCGCGAAACAGCTGTCAGTATGTACGTATGTAAGGGAATATTTATGAAATTTTTCCTAAAGAACTAAAATAAGATGAATTCGAAACCTTTGTATCTGCTTATTCCAGAATTTTATTGGCTGTGAAGGTTCCATTTTGTTCATCTCTCCTGTCACTTCCGTTGATGCCACTTGGAAATCGTCATTCATTGTGGCAGAAATTGTCCCAATTCTCAATGCACCCGTATACAATCTGTAGAGAAGATGCATTGTCGAATGTACATATGTATGTACATAAGCATATACATATTTCGTTGACGTATTCATCGTATACATATTTTCATATAATAGATGGATAGCGCTTCTATCCGAGTAGACTCGACAGAACAGTAACGATCGAAGTTTCAGATACATACATATGTGCATATGCACTATGTAATTGAAAGAGCCATTCCGGAGGGGAAGAAAGCTTTGTAGCACTTCGGAATCAGTACGCTTGAATTGCACAAAATGTATGAGAACGAGAACTCATAGCACATTGCATCTATTGTCTATCATGAGGTCGTCACATCTTTTCTCCCGGTTTTCTCGCCATTCCACAATACAGTGTGCATTATGCGAGAAAGTGCATCGTCATTTCACGTTCGACATAATTGTAATCGTAGCATACATAGATACATATATAACCTGTATTGGTGCACTCGAATTAACAGATACTTAAATTGTGAGTACATTTGAACATAGTAACCAAGTATCGCCACTGACGACGGATCATTGAGTTTTTTGCGAGTGCATTCGCGCTGAATTTCTTTTTCAGTATTTTTGTTAGCCGGCAGCATATTTATGTTCATAAATGTGTATGTATATGCTTACATGCATACATAGACTCTTTATGCTCGTGTTAGATTCGTGGTGCATGTGTCCCACTAACTCGGTTCATGTTCTTCGCTACAATTTCATGGGTACTGCCTTTAATGATGTACATACATATGTCCATATCTACTATGCTTTGTTGTGCGGCACATAGTTCATTCAACCCAGAGGATGCAGCTACTAAAGTATTCATTTCTGCATTCGCAAAGGCAATGATGTAACTGAAGTTCTAAAATAGATTAAGACGTGAAGTAGGTGGCGAAGGGATAGGAAAAGAAAAAATAGAAAATCGGAAACGAAAATAAACACATCCAAGTGTGATGGGTCGGAATCAGGTCATAGACGGTGTACGAAGCACAAGTGTACAATGTTTTGTCTGTGTGTCCCATGTAAACGAACATAGAATTTGGACATACATATGTACATGAAAGGCGGAGGAGCATGCAATCAGTTTTGTTTATGTTCCATAAGATGAAGTTTTTACAAGCCCTATAGCTCCTACATACATATGTACATACATATGTATGAAAGAAGTTATTTGAGAAGTAAGTGTTTCCTAGGCTTGCGCTGAAATTGCCTGAGAAAAGCTCATTGAAATGAAGAAATAGAAAGGTAATAGAGGTACTCTCATGTTTGCTGAATTTCCTATTAGTGGAGGGTTGTTGAACTCATATGTACCTTAGTACCTACATACTAAGAGAAGAAATTAGGTTAATAGCAACGGATGTTTGTTGTTAACGGGCGCTACAGTTCGGGGTGAACCTGGGCCTCAACCAACATGCCTCTCCACCTAGCACGATCTTTCGCTAGTCTTTTCCAATGCCGCACGCCCAGTTGGATGAGGTCCCCTTCCACCTGTACGCGCCACCTTAGGTGCGGTCGTCCTCTATTTCTTCGTCCCTCGGGGTTGGATTCAAAGACTCTACGGGCTGGAGCTGTGGTGTCCATTCGCTCTACATGGCCTAGCCATCTTAGGCGTTGGATCCGTAGACGCCTGACCAGACTCATGTCGCTGTACAACCCGTACAGTTCGTGATTGAATCTTCTCCTCCAACCCTCCTCTGTGTTTATGGGACCGAAAATCGAACGCAGAATCTTTCTCTCGAAAAGACCAAGGATTTCCTCATCCGCTTTAGATAAAGTCCATGTTTCTGCGCCGTATAACAGGACCGGGATAATTAAGGTCTTATATAAGGTCAACTTGGTCTCAGGTGCCTCTTGAGCCCAAAGAAGCAGCGGTTGGCAAGAGTAATTCTGCGCTTGATTTCGAAACTGGTGTCGTTGTTCCAAGTCACCGCGGAGCCGAGGTATATGAAGTCCTTAACTACCTCGAACTTATATCTGCCAATATGCACGTTCTGTCCAAGATGTCGGTGGTAAATGTCCTTTTTCGATGACAGCAGATATTTAGTCTTGCCCTCATTAACTGCCAAACCAATTTTTGCCGCCTCCATCTCAATACTCGCAAACGCCTTATTGACATCTCGCTGCGATCTACCTATTATGTCAATGTCGTCGGCGTATGCAAGGAGTTGCGAGGATTTGAAGTAGATTGTGCCTCTTGTATTGGCCTGTGATTTTTGCACAATCATTTCCAATACGATGTTGAAGAAATCACACGACAGCGCATCGCCCTGCCTAAATCCTTTTTTGACATCAAAACTATCGGTAAGGTGCTCACCGATTCGGATAGAGCAGCGAGCATTTTCCAAGGTCATCCTGCATAGTCTGACGAGCTTCGCAGGGATGTCAAAAGTAAACATGGCGTTATATAGCTCGTCTCTAATTACGCTGTCGTATGCGGCCTTGAAGTCGACGAATAGATGGTGCGTATCGACTTGAAACTCATTGATTTTCTCCAGGATCTGCCGTAGTGTGAAGATTTGATCGATGGTGGACTTCCCTGGCCTGAAGCCACACTGATAAGGACCTATCAGCTTGTTTACGAATGGCTTCAGGCGTTCACACAAAACGGCAGCGAAGATCTTGTATGCGACATTAAGGAGACTTATTCCTCTATAGTTGGCGCAGTCAAAGGGATCTCCTTTTTTGTGGATCGGGCAAACAATGCTGAGACTCCATTCCTCGGGCATGCTTTCCTCTGACCATATCTTACAGATGAGCCGGTGCATGCTCCTAACCAGCTCACCCCCAGCCGCTTTGAAGAGCTCAGCAGACAGTCCATCTGCGCCAGCAGCTTTATTCGACTTGAGTTTCGACATGGCAATCATTCTGCCTGACGGCGGTATGTTGGTTGTCATCGCCGTTATACAGTCTGCAGAAGTGGTTTTTCCAAATTCTCAGCATCGACTGCGATTCTACTACTAGGTGTCCGTTCTCATCCTTACAGGCCTCCGTTCTGGCTTTATAGCCTTGAGATCCACAGCAATGGATGAGCAATTCATATTATATGAATTTATATAACACCACCGATAACACCAACGCCATCGAATGTTTATTTCGCGGCGTCCCTCCTCGGCGGGGTACTGGCAAAACCCTCCGTAGTATAACTTGCCTGGAAAAACCTTCTCGGCTCACGCCGTTCGGAATCGGCATTAAACTGTAGGTCCCTTTCACCTGTGGGAAAAATAAATCACACACACCATGGGTGATTGAAGAGAAGCTTGGCTCTGGTCCTTCATGGGCTGTAACGCCACCAAAAGAAAGAAAAGAATTGGGTGTAGAAGGAATATTGAGCCACTTTTTAGTTCCTGAAACTGGACGTAGTAATAGCGGTCATTTTGGATTATATTGTCGAAATGACTACGAAAATGGAAGCATGCCCGTTTGTTACACTGAATTGTAGCCTATATTTACTTATCAGGTCGGCATCCATGGAGGATCTGAGCCTGACCTATAATTGCCTTTCATCTTTCACGATCAAGTTATCAAGACCAAGTTGTCTTACATCCGCGATTACTTGGTCTTTATACTTGAGGTTCGGTCTTCCTCTTCTTCTGGAACCAGGAGGCTCGGAGTCGAAGACCCTCTTAGCTGGAGCGTTGGTATTCATGCGCTCGATGTGGCCGAGCCAATATAGTCGACGGATCTTTGCCTTTCGGCCTGTATCCACATCTTTGTACAGCTCGTATAGTTCGCTGCTGTGCCCTCTCTTCCATTCACCTTCCTTACAAACAGGACCAAATATCCGGCGCCGAATTTCTTTTTCGAAAGAACCCAACATCAGCTCCGCCGTCCTACTTATCGTCCAGCTTTCTGCTCCGTACAGCAAGACTGGCAGTATAAGTGTTTTGTACAGCATGACTTTGGCTCTTCGAGTGAGGAGTTTTGACCCATGTTGTTTGGACAAACCAAAGTAGCAGCGGTTGCCAAGGGCGATTCTATGCCGGATATCTACTGTGGTGTCGTTTGCGGAGTTTACTTTTTTTTTTTTTTTTTTTTTTTTTTTTTTTTTTTTAAATCGATATCGGAATTTTATGAGCTTAACATACGCTGCCGCTCATTATCTACAACCGAAGTGCAGGGTCGTAAACTGGTGAACGAATATGAGAAGCTGAGGGTACTGTCGTCAGCGAAGGAGTGAATTGGATTAGAAGTAACAGACAAGAGATCATTTATAAAAATAAGAAAGAGTGTCGGAGACAAAACGGAGCCCTGGGGAACACCAGCATTTACAAAGTGAGTATCAGACTTGAATCCGTCCGAAACAACTTGAATTGAACGATTCGAAAGGTAGCTTCTTATCCATTGAAGAAGAAACTCATCGATCCCAAAAGCACGCATTTTCAACAAAAGGGCTTCATGCCAAACCCTGTCAAATGCTTTCGAAATATCCAGTGCAACAATTTTGCTTTCACCTGCTTGGTGAAGGGAGTGATTCCACTTTTCAGCGAGATATGCCATCATATCACCAGTGGATCTGTTGCTGCGGAAACCGTATTGGCGGTCATTGAGGAGTTTCCGTGATTCAAGATATTTCATAAGCTGACGGTTAATCAGCGTTTCCAAGACCTTGGAAAGAAGGGACGTTAGTGCAATGGGTCGGTAGTTGGAGGGAGATGATGATTCGCCTTTTTTGGGTATAGGCTGGACAAATGCTGTTTTCCACCTACTCGGAAAGAGCCCAGAGGTATAGGAAAGGTGAAAAAGCTTACGCAGTGGTTTTGCCAGCTTAGAAAAACACCTCTTCAGAACTATTGGGGCAATACCATCTGGACCAGCGGATTTGTGTATGTCGTGGTCTTTAAGAACCCTTGCGACTGTACGAGTGCGGAAGTGGATTAGTCCCATGTTGGAATTGACGCACTCTAGTACAGGCGGAGACAAAGTACAAGCTGGCAGCTGAGAACTGGTTGCGAAATGGGCAGCAAGTAGGTTAGTTTTGTCTAAGGGGGTGACAGCTGCAATTTCATTGTGGATGAGCGTCGGTATAGACGACTTAGTTGAGTTTTTTACGTTTTTTACAAACGACCAGAAACTTTTGCTACCTTTGGGACATTGAAGGATTTTACGCCTTAATTTTTGGTCGGATTGGAATTTAATCCGTCGAATGTGGGTGTTGCAGTCATTTCTGGCTCGTATGTACTTTTTTGAGTTTTCCTCAGAACTGTTTGCCTTGTAGGCCCGAAAACTTAGCTCCCTGAGCCTAATAGCCTCTTTGCAGCTCGAGTCAAACCACGTATTATCCTTAGGCCTGGTGCTTTTAATCTTGCTGGGAATAAAATTTGCCATGCCGGTTCGGATAATGTTTACGATAATATTAGTTGCGGCGTCCACGTCGTTGTCCAGGAAGCACAACGACCAGTTAAAGATCCGAAAGAAGTTGTTAAGGCCGCACCAGTTGGCTTTCTCGTATAGCCATAGTGTTCTCTTATGAGTTTTTTCTTAAACTGGATGATGGGAGTTCGAGAACTTTGTTGATATCATGCAGTGGTCAGACAAGCCTAGGGGTTCGAATACATCGATCGTGTATTTGTCAGGCTGAGAGGTACGAAACAAGTCCAGTGTGTTGGCGGTATGACATCGGGGATACGTGATGGCTCATTCACAAGTTGAGTTAAGTGATTTAACTCAGCAAAAATTTCAACATACCTTCCTTCGGGCGTTTTCTGTCCAGAATGTCGAAGCCACTGAGAATTATGTACATTGAAATCGCCCGCTAAAACGATTTCAGTGCGAGGGAACAGGGAAACAATTTTTTGGATGGAATCAGACAGTGCGTCGAATGCATCAAATGTTGCATTCCTGTCTAGATTGGGGCTTCTATAAAGAAAACAGTAGTGGATGGAGTGCTTACGGAATATGAATTCAAGCCATATGAAATTAAATTCCGGGGTGGATGTTTGCCTATACTGTGGAAGTAACTGGTAAGCAATATCACTACGGACATAGATGGCGAGACCACGGCGAGAAACGAACCGTAAACTCCTTAACCACCTTTTGTCCTAGGTGGTGAGCAACGGATCGGTTTTTGCTTGACGGCGTGTACTTTGTCTTTACTCGTTGACTTTAAGACCAACTCGTTTCGCCTGTACCTCAATCGCCGTGAAAGCTTCTACAACGTCACGCCGAGACCGCGCGATTATGTTAATACATATCATCTGCGTATCCGAGCTGCTGGACAGATTTGTAGAAGATAGAGCCTTCACCGTTGACTCCTGCCCGTCGCACTATCTGCTTCATCACCAAATTGAAGAAGTCACACGATACTGCATCTCCTTGCCGGAATCCGCTGCATGTTCAGATGGTTCAGATGTCCTACAACCGAACTGCACGGTGCATTGTGTTTTCCTGGAGTCCCGAATTCGGCCATCGCATCAAGCAATACTTTGCTGTCGTATGCGGCTTTAAAATCGAGAAGGAGATGGTGTGTATCGATTTGAAACTCGCTGGACTTTTGCAGGGTTTGTCGAAGTGTGAAGCCGCACTGGTGCCGCCGATTAGTGAGGTGCAAAACGGCTTTAGACGTCCACAAAGTACGCTGGACAGGATTTTGTATGCGACAAGGAATAACCTTTATAGTTCTTGCAAGAGGTAGGATCACCTTTTTAATGGGTGGGGCAAATAGAACTGATTTTCCAGTCATCGGGCATGCTTTCATCTTCCCAAATACTACAGATGATCTGGTGCATGCTGCCTGCCAGCACATCGCCACCAGTCTTGAAGAGCTCTGATGGGAAGTCATCTGAGCCTTCGGCCTTATTGTTCTTCAGCTTTTGAATAGCTGTGCCGACTTTTTCGATGCTGGGTGAGAGGACTACTTCAGCGGCTAGAGTTGGGATTTCCTCAGTCCCTACCACTCTTTCTTGGTCAAGCTCGTTAAGTAGCTGCTGGAAAAGCTACCTAAATACATCTGCTATTCCCTGCGGGTCAGTGACAAGATTGCCCTTGCAATTTCGAAAAGCCTCGGTGCCTTTCTTGAAGCCTCCTGTGAGGCTTCTAGCTTTCTTATAAAAGTCCTGTATCTGATATTTGACCCTGGACTCCTCGATATCCTTGAGCTAGGAGGTCGCGAATCTTATTTTCTTTAGTCGCAGACGTTTTTTTTTCTCCCTTCTTTTTACTCAGAACTCCTCTCGCGCTGCCCTATTTTTTCGCTGCAGCGCCTTTTGGTTCAGCTCGTCGGTTGCTGCCTTTTCCTACTCACACCCGCCATCATACCACGGGCTTCTTGTCGAGGGTGGTAGGTAACCTAAGGTGTTCTCGGCTACTTCCTGAATGTCTGAGCGGCAATGCAAGCACATATTGTTGACATTTGTGCTCGATGTAGGCATATCGGTGAGCCTTTTGCATTGTAAATACATACATATGAACATATTTGTTGTATATATTTTCAAACTTTAGATTGGCGCAGTAGGTAGTGTGTTGGCCTCTAACGCCGATGGCACGGGATCGAATCCCGACAATAGCCATGTCATCGAACGTGTTTTTCACGGCGCTTCTCCTCAGTGAGGTACTAACAAACCCCCCTGTAGTATAATTGTCAAGAAAAGCTTCTCGAATCTCGCCGTTCAGAACCGGCAATAAACTGTAGGTCCCTTTCACATATGGGAAAATAAAATCTCACACAACACGGGTGATTGAGAGTAGCTCGGTTTTGGTCATTCATGGACGGTAACGCCAGCATACATACATAGTGTGAGCGGTGGCCCCGTTTTGCTAAAACCACATGAGCTCAACATTGTTTTCTACTTGCATGAGCCGAAAAAAGAAGTCATCAAGCATTCTTCTGTAGCGATGCCCAAAAACTGTAACGCTTGATCCCGTATCCCGTATGACCCATAAATCTTACGCGATTTTGGGCTAGTGATACCATTAGCATTTTGCACTGCGACCTTTGTAAATCTATTGTACATACCTGCTAGCCGAGGAGCTTCTCCATTTCCATAATGAAGTTGAGAATGCCTCTCGTGTGGGAGCCAAGGTAATCCCCTCAAGAGCCATAACTTCGCTGAAATGGATACGCTTCCTAAGATGGCAAAGAGCAGCAAACTCACACAGTATGTGTTCCGCCGTCTCTTCGTCCTCGAGATGAAGTCCACACTCAGTTTCAGACAAGAGGCTACTTATGTTAAGATGATATCTCAGACCGCAGTGTCCTGTCAGATAACTGACTAGTCTTCTGATACCCACCCTATTGAGTTTGAGTATGTCGATAGAGTGTTTGTTCAGGGATCGTATAAGTCGTTTCGATTGACGGAGTCCCTGACCGCTGTTCCAAAAGGACAGGTGTTGCGATTTTTCCCATCTGTCTAAGAGGAAATTGATCTTAGACTTGGGAGTGCCGTAGAATGGTTCCGGACCTGTATATTTATCGCTGGAACCTTTCCTGGCGAGTTGGTTGTCAATTGCATTGCCCTTAATACCTTTGTGCCCTGGCACCCACCAAAAAGTTGAACATTGTTTCTTTTGGCGAGGTCTTGTAGGGCATCATGCTATTCCTTGACGGTTTTTGATTTCGTGCTGTACGAACTTAGCGATTTAAACGCTGCTTGGCTATCAGAGAGTATGTTGATGGTTACTCCTCTAATGCCAGTCTCAAGATTTAGATTGGCGCATGTTAGGATGGCATGCAACTCTGCTTTAAAAATGGCGGGACTCATTCCCAGGGCCTTCGAGATTTTGCGTTTTGGTCCAAAGATGCCAGCGCCAACGCCAGAAGCCGTCTTGGAACCATCCGTATACCGCCTAAGGCCTGACATTTAGCAAGGGATCACTATTTTCCCATGCTGACCGATTTGGGATCTCAAATCTCTTGTCAAAAGTGAAGGTGTGCGGCAATGCGTCCGAGGCCATGGTAATCATATCCAGCTCAGGAAGATATTTTAATATGGATATGTGACCCTCGGGTTTACATGGCATATTTGTTCCCGAACAAAGAATTCTGATTGCACTGCGTAAGGCCACCTTTTTGATAAAAAGGTGCAGTGATCCGATGGAAATGATCCTCTGATCTACTTCCTATCGAGGATACCCCTTGTTTGGTTGGGGGACGTTTTGTTCTTTTGTTTGGACGACCCTTAGTGGTCGTCGACCCAGATGTGGCAGCGGGTTTTAGTTTGCCATATCTTGGCGTCTCTACTACAGCATAAGGTGCAACCACCACTGGCTGGCTGTAGGTTTTTCTACAGCGATTGGTTCTACATCTACTGATGTTTTCTCTTGGCTCTTGATGATCATCTTAAGGATGTCAAATCGATAAGCCACTTTGCACTTGAGTTCTATTAGTCGAGCCAGAGATTTGTCGCTGACTGCCAGAATCAGGGGCAGGAGGCCTTTCTCCTTATTTGGCGTGCTCTGCATGACTCTCCAGTTCTGTGCATATGGGCTGTCATTTTAGGAATCAAGCGTCGCCAATACCTTTGTGATGGATAAGCCGATGCTTTGTGGGCTTTGTAACCCCACAGGGAAGGGAAGGGAAGTAGCTTCCCCTTCCACAAGCATAATATCAAGACCACTGTTGTTCTTGATGGCCGTAAAATTGGTTTTCATCCAACGTGGCGGAGTGGTCACACACAATGTATAACCACCCTGACTTGTAAGTCGATCCCCTGAAGCGAGGTTTGGGTGCCCTACCCATCAGCTCGATGGAGGTGTCAATTACAGCCTCCTGAATGGCTGCTATCTGCGCTATGGCAAAGGGGTTCGCTCCCAAGTCTTTGGGGACGATGTCGAGTCGAATCCTCCCAGCTACACTACTGTAGCTCTTTTTATCGACTTGGGGGTTGCCGATCTTGCTGCGTTTAGCAGCCGGGTTTGGTGAAGTGTTGTCAGCGGAACGATCCCGTTTCAGTTCCGGAACTTTGGTGGCAGGGGTAAATTTTGCATAAACTAGAGCTTAATCTCTAGTTTTGCCCTTCATTATAGCAGCTTTGAAACGTCGCTGCTCAGACAATTTAAGTTTAACGAAGCCACCGAGTGGTAGACTCTTTTCCTCTGCACGTTCGATGGTTACGTTTCTTGTCACTCTTGTGAGTTCATCTGAGAGCATACTCATAGACTCCCCACCAAGTGTGGTGTCGGAATAGGAGAGTGAAGATGCATCTTCTACTTTCCGCCCGGCTTCAATGTCGGCAAAGGTTACCGGCATCACTTCTAGTTTTTGTGCCGCTGGGGACTCACAAGCCCTAGCAGGCGATGACGTTTGAGAGTCTCTTCAAAAATAATTGTTTTGTCAATGGTTCCCACTAGCACACGGGAAAGAACGGTCCCCTGCAGCGGAGCCCGCGACACTGCAGGAAGGCTTTATTGAAATCGGAGGTCGCCCGGTATCCGAAGTTCGCATACTAATAGCTAAGCACCCTCTTAGCCATGCATCCGTCAGCGTATGCTGTTCCACCTTGGAGTTAGGGGAGTGAGGGAGTGATGGGTATAGAGGAAGCGGAGAAGTAGGGTAATTGCTTCTTAGCTTCGGGTTCCTCTAGAGATGGACTCTCGAGAGTCATTGTCTGTACTGAGCCTCCGTACTATGGCAAGGTGAGCAATTGTCACGGAGGCATTCTGTGTGCTCCAAAATCTGTAATTTTGCTTGTTTACAAATCCACACAGATGAAAATGTGCCTCGTGCCTCATCTAAAAATTTCCTAAAAAAAATTCCTTTGCTGGGCTCGAGTGTGAAGTTGGGCAAACATCCTGCAAAGCAGTTATCATGTTGAATAGTTTCGTTGCTCATTTAGAATGATCGGGCTCCTTAAAAATAACTACCGTCCCAACTACACTTAAATTTGGCAAATGTGCGTTTGTATTTCAAGCAAAAGTATTATCATATGTGAGGAACTTTAATAACGTCTTAGGCCGGTTTGGAGCCTCCGAATTTACTTAACACACCACTTCGGTCAGGTTTATATTCAAGAACTCAATAATTGAGTCACAGTCGCAAATGACGATAAGGCGGAATGCTTCCACTATAAATGGTCTGCGGTCACTCATGCTTCTATATGAGCAGGCAAGTCCTAGAGAAAAGATAAAGTTCGAGGAAAAAATGAAATCCCACCTTCAATCCCAACTTCAATGTTTTTTTTTAAAATGAATGCATTTAGCAAGGTATGCGAGATATGTGGGTCTAACAATGCTCCGTCTTATACATCACGCGTTAATTGGTTTTATTTAAAATTCAAATTAGGGATTGGGCAAAGTAAAGCTTTTCATCAAAATTCAAGTACATATGTACTCCGTTCAGGAGTATGATCAAAGAGAGTAACATAAGCATCGAAAACGTGACCAATGTACCACGTGAGTCTATCACATTGCACTAGCAGCTGGTATTGGGAACGTTGGGCAATATCGAGATAGATGTCTTATTTGTACGCGTAATGATGTGGTGTTATACTCGTAATACCTTCGAGAAGATGGAAACATCATGATGTTCCCTCAAATTTACTTGTTCGTGTAAGACTTAGACTCGTTTAGAAAACAATTTCTATTACATTAATTCGGGGTTTTAGCTTTGATTGATATCTATTACATTGTGGCCGCGTTTCACGGAATGGCAATGATTGCCTGGTGCCTTTAAGTTTAGCACTTAGCTACCGATGTCAAGTAAGCGACACTCATATACATATGTATGTATCTACATCTAGATATACACATGTACATACATATATATGTATATCTATGTACATACGCACGCATGTGATGAAATTGATATAACATAAAACCTACTTCCTGCTGTTACGTGTCATTTACATTGAATCTATCTCGATTATTTATTAACCAGAACGTCACACATTTAATCTGACTGAAGGGTCTTTTGGCATCGAAGATGTTGCGAACATGGGTTTGATTGAGCAGGAAATCGTTCTTAAAATACCTACCCTTCGTCTTTTTAAATATTTCAAGCTTTTCATTACCGGAAGTAGGACGGGTGATGTTAAGGGGTCTTCAATTTTTGGAAGTGAAATGGATCTTTGCAATTTATTTTTTGCTTGGTTGCAAATAAGTGTCCGGTAATTTGCGCCGCGGCGCAGTGGTTAGTGCGTTGGACTCTGACGTACGATGAGCGGGTTCGGATCCCGATAACACCAACGCTATTGAATGTTTATTTCGCGGAGTCTCTCCTCGGTGGGGTACTGACAAAACCCCCCATAGTATCTTCTTCTTCTTAGTGGGCGCTACAGTTCGGGGTGAACCTGGGCCTCAACCAACATGCCCCTCCATCTACCACGATCTTTCGCTAGCCTTTTCCATTGCCGCACACCCAGTTGGCTGAGGTCCCCTTCCACCTGTGTGCGCCATCTTAAGGGCGGCCGTCCTCTGCTTCTTCGTCCCTCGGGGTTGGATTCAAAGACTCTCCGGGCTGGAGCTGTGGTGTCCATTCGCTCTACATGGCCCAGCCATCTTAGGCGTTGAATCCGTAGACGCCTGACTAGGCTCATGTCGCTATACAGCCCGTAAAGTTCGTGGTTGAATCTTCTCCTCCATCCCCCGTCTGCGTTTATAGGCCCAAAAATCACGCGCAAAATCTTTCTCTCGAACCGACCAAGGGCCTCCTCATCCGCTTTTGATAGTGTCCATGCTTCTGCGTCGTACAACAGGACCGGGATGATAAGGGTCTTATATAGAGTCAGTTTTGTCGTTCGGGAGAGGGCTCTATTACTCAGTTGCCTCCTGAGCCCAAAGAAACAGCGATTGGCAAGAGTGATTCTGCGTTTGATTTCGGAACTGATGTCGTTGTTCCAGGTCACTGCGGAGCCAAGGTAGACGAAGTCCTTAACTGTCTCGAACTTATATCTGCCTATACAAACGTTCTGGCCGAGACGTCGGTGTTGAACGTCCTTTTTTGATGACAGCATATATTTAGTTTTGCCCTCGTTTACCGCCAAACCAATTTTCGCCGCCTCCATCTCAATACTCGCAAACGCCTCATTGACATCTTGCTGGGATCTACCTATTATGTCAATATCGTCGGCGTATGCAAGGAGTTGCGAGGATTTGAAATAGATTGTGCCTCTTGTATTGGCCAGGGATTTCTGCACAATCATTTCCAATATGATGTTGAAAAAATCACACGACAGCGCATCGCCCTGCCTAAATCCTTTTTTGACATCAAAACAATCGGTAAGGTGTTCACCGATTCGGATGGAGCAGCGAGCATTCTCCAAAGTCATCCTGCATAGTCTGACGAGTTTAGCAGGTATGTCAAAGGCAGACATAGCGTTTTATAGCTCGTCTCTAATTACGCTGTCGTATGCGGCTTTGAAGTCGACAAATAGGTGGTGAGTGTCGACTTGAAATTCACTGTTTTTCTCCAGTATCTGCCGTAGTGTGAAGATTTGGTCGATGGTGGACTTCCCTGGCCTGAATCCGCACTGATAAGGACCTATCAGCTTATTTACAAAAGGCTTCAGGCGTTCACACAAAACGGCAGAGAAGATTTTGTGGGCGATGTTAAGGAGACTTATTCCTCTATAGTTGGCGCAGTCAGAGGGGTCTCCTTTCTTGTGGATCGGGCATACGATGCTGAGACTCCATTCCTCGGGCATGCTTTCCTCTGACCATATCTTACAGATGAGCTCGTGCACGCTCCTAACCAGGTCATCCCCAGCTGCCTTGAAGAGCTCAGCAGACAGCCCGTCTGCGCCAGCAGCTTTATTCGACTTAAGCTTCGGTATGGCAATTTTAACTTCGTCGAGGTCAGGGGGACAGAATTCTCTGCGGTCTTCGTCGATTAGAAGTGGATCATTCTGCCTGACAGCGGTATATTGACTAATATCGCCGTTATACAGTCTGCAGAAGTGGTTTTTCCATATTCTCAGCATTGACTGCGATTCTACTGCTAGGAGTCCGTTCTCATCCCTGCAGGCTTCCGTTCTGGCTTTATAACCTTGGCATGTTCGCTTTATCTGTTGATAAAACTTTCGAACGTCAAGCCTGCAGTAACATCTCTTTAAATCTTCAATCGCGCGCTTCTCGTGCTCTTGCTTCTTTCTTCTGAGAAGTTTATGGTCCTCCCTTCTTTTTAATTCGTGGAGCTCACGAGCTGCTCTTGTTCTTCTACGTAGCGAGGCTTTATATGCATCCTGCTTCGCTGTGTAAATCCTCCTGCACTCGTCATCAAACCAGGTGTTTCTTCGTGGTGGAGCCTTGAAACCCAAAACTTCGGATGCATAGCTTTTTAGGGCTTGTTTGCAAAAGCTCCACTGCTGTTCTATTGATAACATGGGGGATTAAGGTGTATTGGAGAGCTTAAGGGAGACGCGTTCGGTGAAGGTACAAGCTGTTTCTTGCGATAGTAGCTTTCCGACGTCATAACTTCGTGTTCTTACTCTACTCCGCTGCGTAAGCTCATCTTGGCTACTACATGATAGTGGTCCGAGTCAATGTTAGCCTCTCGGAAAGTTCGAACATCAGAACATCACCGCGATGCGGTGAATCTGGTTGGCAGTCGATTGATCAAAAGACCGCCAGGTGCTTTGTGTATATCGAGGTGTGGGAAGCGCGTACTGGCTAGAAGGAGATTTCGTCCCGTAGCAAGATGTGGTGTCGTGGACTTGTTCATAGATGTTTTTCTTACCCAGCTTAGCATAGAAGTCTCCTAGTACAATTCTGATGTCATAGCTGAGACATTGGGCATACGTTCTGTCTAGGAGATCGTAGAACTCATCTTTGACTGAGTCATCCTTCTCTTCCGTGGGGACGTGGACGCAGGTCAGGCTGATGTTAAAAAATTTGGCCTTAATACGGATTGTTATGAGGCGTTCGCTTACATGCCGAAAGCTTAGGACTTTTTGCCTTAGTCCACCTCGAACAACAAATCCGCTTCCAAACAATCGTTGCCCTCTCTCCCTATAGCAGTCGCCGTAGTAAATATCGCAGTTTTTCATCCGCTTTATACCCGGTCCATTCCATCGCATTTCCTGGATGGCCTAGGGCGTCCGCAAGTTGTTCGGCTGCACGTGGCCTGTTTAGGGACCTAACATTCCACGTACAAAGCCGAAGATCATTGTCCTTTTTTCGGTTTTTGCAAGGGTCGTCAACATAAATCCGGTCCGTTATATCCGATGCTTGTGGTTGTTTCGGAGTTTGTGTTTTTTTTTTTTTTTTTTGCGGTTTACATAGTATTATTAGCATGAAAAAGTTTCTCAACTTACACCGTTCGGAATCGGCATTAAACTATAGGTTCCTTTCTTCTATGTGAAAAACAAACCACACACAACATGGGTGGTTGAGAAAAGCTTGGCTCCTTCAGGGGCTATAACGCCACCAAAAGAAGAAAAAGGATTTCATACTAAACTCGAAACCAATTGAAATTAGTTCCCTCGGTGGATCTCAAACACACTTGATGGCGAACATAGAATGAGCAGTTCTTTTGTCGACTCGATATTATGTTTTTTTTTTCCTTTTTGGCGCTACAGTGCATGGCGAACCTGGGCCTCCTTTAAAAGACCTCTCCAACTGTGCTGCACGCCTAGTTGGTTAAGGTCCTCTTCCACTTGATTGTGCCACCTTAAATTTGGCCGTCGCCCCTCGGGGTTGGATTCAAAGATCTTCCGGACCGGAGCTGTGTTTTCCATGCGCTCAACATGACCTAGCCATCTTTGGCGTTGGATCCGAAGACGCCGTACTACGTTCATGTAGCAGTACAGCCCGTACAGTTCACTATTAAATCTTCTCCTCCACTCCTCATTTATGTATGTAGGTCGGGCCGAAAATCTTACGTAGAATTTTTCTCTCAATACGACAAAGGGCCTCCTCATCCGCTTTCGATAAGGTCCATGTCTCTGCGCGATTAAACAGGACGAGGATAATAAGGGTCTTGTATACTGTCACTTTGGTTTTTCGAGAGAGGGCTCTAACTCTCAATTGCTTTCCGAGCCCAAAGAAACAGCAGTTGGAAAGAGTTAGTCTGCGCTTGATTTCGGCACTGATGTCATTTCTGCATGTCACTGCGGAGCCTAGGTAAACGAAGTCCTTGACTACCTCGAAATTATACCTGCCAATATGTGTGCCCTGGCCAAGACGCCGGTGGTTCATGTCCTTTTACGACGACAGTATATATTTCGTTTTGCCCTCATTTGCCGCCAGTCCCATTTTAACCGCTTCCGCGTCAATGCTCGTAAAGGTCTCAATAACATCTGGCTGACTTCTTCCAATTATGTCAATGTTATCGGCATATGCAAGCAGTTGTGCGGATTTGAAAAAGATGGTGCCCCTCGTATTAACCAATGAGTTTTGCCCGATCCTTTCACGGACGCTGTTGAAAAAATCACATGATAGCATGTCGCCCTGTCTAAAACCTTTTTTGACATAAAAGGTATCGGTTAGGTGTCTTCCGACCCTGATGGAGCAGCGAGAGTTCTCCAATGTCGTCCTGCACAATCTGACGAGTTTTGCAGAGGTCATGATATGGCATTGAATAGCTCGTCTCTATTTATACTATCGTATGCAGCATTAAATTCGACAAACAGGTGGTGGGTGTCGATCTGGAACTCGCTTGTTTTTTCCAGGATCTGCCGCAATGTGAATAATTGGTCTATAATGGACTTCCCGGGCCTGAAACCACACTAATATGGACCAATCAGTTTATTAACTAATGGTTTCAGGCGATCACGCAGTACAGCAGAGAAGATTTTATAAGCGATGTTCAGAAGACTTATACCTCTGTAGATGGCGCCGACAAAGGGGTCTCCTTTCTTGTGGCTCGGGCAAACGATGCTAAGATTCCATTCATCGGGCATGCATTCCTCTGACCATATCTTACAGATAAGCTGGTGTATACTCCCAACCAGGTCATCTCCAGCTGCCTTAAAGAGCTCGGCAGGTAGTCCGTCTACTCCAGCAGCTTAGAAAATCGGGGTTGGAGTCGAAGACTCTTGGGGCCGGAGCGGTGATGTCCATTCGCTTCACATGGATGTCGCCGATGTCGCTGTATAGCCCGTACAGTTCTTGGTTGAATCTTCTCCCCGACTCTCCGTTTACACAAACGGAACCAAAGATTGCACGCATATTTTTCCCCTCGAAACGCCCAAGAGCCTCTTCATCCGCTTTTGATTACGTCCAAGCCTCAGCGAAATAGATTAGGACCGAGATGATTAAGATTTCGTAGAGGGATACTCAGTTGCCTCTTGAGCCCAAAGAAGCAGCGGTTGGCAAGAGCTATTCTGCGTTTTATCTCGTTGCTGCTTGTCACTATCGAGCCAAGGTAGACGAAAGCCTTGACTACTTCAAAAATCTAGCTGCCCGAAGGTGACATTCTGACCAAGACGTCGGTGTTGCGCGTCTTTTTCTGATACAGCATATATTTGGTTTGGCCCCATTTACCCTTAGACCCACTTTAGCTTCTGCTTTAGGTTGGGGTCGTTGATGTTCGTTCACTACTCTCAGGGGTGGTTGTCCTAGACCTAGATAGGACGAGAGCCGACCAAATTCCGCGTTGGTTATAGTCCGTAGTAATTCGTTCAAGCACTTTTTTAGTATTGCATACGCAGAGGATGAATTTCGTTTGACCATATACTGTGAGTGTTATGCCTGCAGCAGTACGTCTGGTCACTTTCCATTCACAACAGCGTTGCATACTTTTTGGCGGTATAGAAACTACTTTTTCTTGGCTATGAAGCGAATTTGAACTATAGACCTTCCGCTCGGCGGTCGATGATGTTAACCACTGCACCACGGCCACCCCCAAGCTTTAATGCTTGCGAACGCCTCATTGACGTCTCGCTTTATCCGAAATAACGTCAATGTCATCTGCGTAGGCAGCAATTGTGTAGACCTGAAGTAGATCGTGCCTCTTGTATTGGCCGGAGAGTCCCGCACGATCTTTTCAAGTACGATGTTAAAGAAATCAAATGACAGTGGGTCACCATGTCTAAAACCTGTTTTAACATCGAAGGTCTAGGTTAGTTCACCTCCGACCATAATGGAGAATTCCCCAAGTTATGCGCTGCTATTGGTGAATAACTGGGTCAAAGGACGAGGCCTAGGGGTAAACCCAACGAAAACCGAGGTTGTCCTCTTCACAAGGAAAAGATCAATACCAAATTACACATACCCACGCATGAATGACATCGATCTGATTCTGGCTCGAAAACGGCTAAGTACCTTGGTATAATCTTAGATTCCAAGCTTAGGTAGAAAGACAACATAAATGAAAGAACGTTGCACTATATTCGCGTGGAGTAGCTTTTGGAAAGACATAGGGCTTTAAACCAAAGGTGGTATACTGGCTATGGTGGTGGCTACTGGTGGTAGGACCTATTTTAGTCTATGGATCAATTGTCTGGTGGAAAGCACTTGAGAAAAAATGCAACCTCTAAAGTCTTACAAGGATTTAGAGGGCTGCCTGTCTGGCGGTGACCGGATCTAAGAAATCCACACCAACGGTAGCCCTTGAAACAATGCTGAGTAGACTTGAAATAAATCGTACCTCGTGCCAGTGACTCTTGCACGATCTTTTCAAGCACGATGTTGAAAAAGTTGCATGACAGCGCGTCACCTTGCCTAAATCCTTTTTTAACATCAAAGGTCTCGGTCTGCTCATTACCTACCTTAATGGAGTAGCGAGAATTCTCCTATGTCATCCTGCAAAGTCGGACGAGTTTGGCAGGGATGTTAAAACTAGACATGGCTTTGTATAGCTCATCTCTATACACGCTGTCATATGCAGCCTTAAAATCGACGAAGACGTCTTCTCCAAGATCTGCCGTAGCGTAAATATTTGGTCTATTGTGGATTTACCTGGCCTGAAACCATACTGATAAGAGCCGATCAGGTTATCCACAAACGGTTTCAGGCGTTCACATAATACGGCAGAGAAGATCTTATATGCGATGCTAAGGAGACTTATTCCCCTATAGCTGGCGCAGTTATAGAGGTCTCCTTTTTTATGGACCGGGCAAATGATGCTGAGATTCCATTCGTCGGGCATGCTTTCCCCCGACCATACCTTGTAAATGAGATGGTGCATGCACCTCACCAGCTTATCTCCAGGCGCCTTAAGAAGCTCAATAGACAGTCTGCGCCCGCGGCTTTATTAGACTTAAGTCTTGATATCGCTATTTTGACTTTGTCTAGGTCGGGTGGACTGAATTCTGTTACTTCGTCGTCCATTACGAATGGCTCGTTCTGCCTGACAGCGGTATCTTGTCCATCATCGCCGTTATACAGTCTGCAGAAGTGGTCTTTCCAAATCCTGAGCATCGACTGCGACTCTACTACCAGTTCTCCATTTTCATCCCTGCAGGCCGCCGGTCTGGCTTTGTAGCCATGGCATGTTCGTTTTACCTTATTGTAAAACGTACGGGCGTCATTCCTGCGGAAGCATCTCTCCATCTCCTCGATCTCACGCTTTCCGTGCTCTCTTCTTTCTTCGGAAAAGCGTGTGTTCCTCTCTTCTCTACTGATCATAGATTTCGCGAGCAGCTCTCGTCCGTCGTTGCAGCATGGCTTTATATGCCTCTTGTTTTGCTGCATGGGCTTGTTCGCACTGTTCATCGAACCAGGGGTTTCTGGGTGGTGGTGGTTTGAAATCCAGCACCTCTGAGGCAGCGTCTCTGACGGCGCTGTGGCAATGCGCCCATTCCTGTTCTATTGTTTGTGCTGCTGTGGGCGGATTTTGAGAGAGCTTTTGGAGGAGACACGATCGGCAAGGATTCTGGCAGTCTCTTGCGATTGTAGCTTTCAAACTTACGTTGTCCTACTCGACTCCTAAGCATTCTTGATATCCTCATTCGTACCTTGGCTACAACAAGTTAGTGGTCCGAGTCGATATTGGCCCCTCGGAAAGCTCGTACGTCGAGAATACAGGAGGAGTGTCTGGCGTCGATCGCAATGTGATCAATCTGGTTGGTGGTCGATTGATCAAAACACCGCCAGGTACCTACGACACCTAATTTCGCCATCACCTGCCATTAACAATCACCATCCACGATATGTGGCAAGGTTCGTGACCCCCCTCTTATTTAATTTGGACAAAATAAAGTGTCGTACGTACATGTAATATGTACGTATTATATTACATCAAACTAGAGTCGTAGTTTTAACCTCTTTTGCCCTTGTTCGGAGAATCATTAAACTGGTTATTCACGTAGCCAACTTAATATGCGAAGTGCGTCATTCACGCAGAATGTGAGCATATAAAACATGCCCGAGCCTATTCAAGACAATTCAAGTGTCTCCATTGGTGTTGGTTCCATTGGATGTTTATTTACCTAGTAATTATCAAACGCATCCGTCTAATCGGAATCAAACAAGTTATGATACCACGCTGTCTGCCATACTGCTCCAATCGTATCTAAAGATTTTTCTTGTCGGAGTGGAATGCATCTGTCAAATCATACACTAGTTCGCTAGATAAAATGTGATTTCTGCTGTCGTTGCTATTTAAAAAAAAAACATGCCTGCTTGTATTCATCCATTATCTCTTAGCTCATTCGTTTGTTTCTATCGTATCGTAACAAAAAAAAAAAAAAAAAAAAGAGCGGCACGTATAGACAGCAAATAACTATTCCAAACAATCACAGATACGCAAAACCTACAGTAAGAGAGCGGCAGCACACAGTGCCTGTAATAGCGAATGTGGCTCTAAGCAAACGATGCCACGACCGACGTGTGGTGTTCGCGCTGGTGCTAGTGCTCTTGTAACCGAGGGATGACTTCATTGAAATTCCATCGGTTTCAGCGCACAGGCGTACAACAGCACTGTGCACGACTGAAAAAAACTGAAAGAAAAACCATTTCTGCCACAGAGAGTCTACAGAGCTACTCGAGAAAAAAGCTCTCAGTCGAGTGCGCGCCTTAAAATAGTACGAACGAAAATGAAAACATTGAGATAGTCATTTTTCGAGATCATTTTTTCAGTCTTCATACAACACACAACACATTCTCATATAGTGTTTGTTTTTTAAATCTGATTTTGTTTTTTTTAATTAACAACAAATGACATATTGTATTATGGTGAAGTATCTATAAAGCTTAATGAGACTTTAATGCTTTCCAAATACATATATTGTTTGGTTGCCGAGGCAAGTTTCAGAAAACGAAGTGCCAGTGCTCTGACCTAATGACCCAGTTCAAGCTAAGTTTATATGACCCGAGAAGAAGCTTAAAAGCAGTCCTTAAAAAAAAGGAAAAAAAAAACAACGTACAAGAGAAAACTAAATAATTAATTCCTCCTCATCAGATAGGGTATCGTGGTTTTAATCTCTCCAGCCCAACAATGTGACTCACCGAGTGTTATAGCAACATATCGTAGTATCTTTTCTGGTTCTGGAATAAATTTTCATTAAGGTCATATAAATTTGTGTGCAATTAATTGGGGTGAAGCCTACATACTACACCAGTGACACAATGGTTTTATGCCTCCATATCAAATCATCAGTTACTAGCCCGACTATCCCATTTGAAAAAAAAAATCAAAATACGTACAATACTGCTACGACTTAGCGCATACGTTTCTCATCTCCGTCGATAATATTTCGAAGTGCATCATTTGGTATTTTTAGGAAATCGAATCATGAAAACATCACAAATCCATGAAATCCATCCGAACGAAGAAAATTGAAAAGTAAATTGTGTGCGTTATTGAATAATAGTGTTCAGAGTTGGATTTGAGAAGTAAAAAGTATTTTAATGTTTCCGACAAATACTGACCAATACTACGTGGCGTTTTATTAATCGATCTTGAGGCGAATTTCAATTTCAATTGTGCTGTGTGTGTTTGTTTAATGTTATTGTTCTAACCTTGAACTGCGCCCAGCAAGGAAGTGGGAGTAGAAAATGGGAAACCGAAAGCATACGGCTCTTCTGATGCTTGGAGGGGATAGAGATTTGTGTGTGGTACCATTGTGGTACATATGCATATAGAAATTCCTTCTGATTCCGGAAACGATTTAAAGTCTACGCGTGCCAGAGATCTTCTTTTTTTTTTTTTTTTTTTTTTTTTTTTTAATCGGTTATATAGCATTTTAAATGGTCCACAGTCTCTCTTAAATTAATTGTCAACTATCCCTTTTATGAACTATAAAAAATGTTATTTAGTATAACCAAGGGAAGAGTAAACCACCTAACCCTCTCATCCGAAGGGCCGAACGCTTGATGGTCTAATAAATTAATTTCCTTATGTTTAAGGTAGTTCCTTACTTGGACTGAAAGTTCTGTGATTTTGTAAGAGGTGTGATATGGAACTAAACTTTTTATAGATAAACCAATTTATAAAACAGTTTGCACAAAAGTTATATAAAAAAAAAATTAAAACAACAAACAAGAAAATAAAATCTCGAAAATGGTAACAGAAACAGTGAAGACATCCCAGAGCCATGGAGGAACTCTATACTACGTCGTACAAGTTCCCCGTGATCAATACGACAGGTAAGAAGTCGCCTCCCATCTTCATTTGTTTAAACTCATTACCATTAGCAAAATATTGAAGACATCATTATTTGCATTTAACAACTCTTGCGGCAAAACATGTAAATATGTATTCCATTTTCTTGTTCTTCCGTTGTGGTTTCTTTGATGATGGAGTCTTATTATCCACTCATTCTCATCGCAGAGGATGGTATGTATTACTCACCATGCGTGACATCAGCTGCACAGTGTCAAGGCGTTGTTCAAGGTGCTCGCTTTATTAAGTTGTCTTTTGATTAAGTATAAGAATGAACGTATGGCTACTGACTATCAGGCCGTTTCATTGTTGACCTTTAGAAAGTCAAACAAGAAAGGAAAAATTGTATCTCATGAAGGTGCTAGCACAACATATATGTATATATGTGTACCACACATTCATTTAGGTGTCGGTCGGTCGTCTTCTCGTGCGGGTTTTCCAGTTTAAAATCGTCTTTCGTATAAATTTCATGGTCTACTACTTAGTTGTCTTTTGTAAAGTCCAGATTGCTAACTCTATCGCGAGCCGTTTGTCGTATGATGGGAAGACTGTATTTTAAAAATAAACAAATCCATTTATTGAGTGGGTGACAGGCGGAAAAAGACGGACTGCTAGCCATCTAGTGGACAGGGTGACGAATGACATCAGTCAGAAATGTTGAAAATAGACATTGGAATCTTAAGCAGTTGATGCTAATGGATACCTTTTATTAAGCACATGGTAGACAATGGAGTCCTATATGATTTGGGGTTTATGTATGTATTTATTATTTTTTTATATGTAGTTCGCACAGGTTCAAAAATCATATTCTTATGATGCTTGTCACATAACCTGGACGGATCACAGATGGTTTAGGTCGTAGATATTCGTTCACCACTCTCCAGGGGTGGTTGTCCTAGATAGGAGGAGAGAAACTCGACTGAATTTTCACGTTGGTTGTAGTTCCAAGGAAATTTTCCATGCCACACACACAGAGTATGAATTTGAAGTGACCATATACTGTGAGTGTTATGACTTGATCAGTATTTTTGGTCACTTCTCATCAGAGTAGCTAAAATGTCACACTTTGCGAATTTTATACATTTTGCCGTAAAAAGCGTATAAAATTGTATTATTAGGTATAAGACTGTATTTAAATGTATAAAAGTGTAAAAAAGTATCTAAAAGTGTATACAATATATCCAACGTGCATACCCCATATGCAAACTTATCAACAAAACACAGACCAGCGAATTTTCAATGGCAGATGGAGGAATGGAAAATAATTTTAAACAACGGCTTGGAGAATGGACATTGACAATGTCACAAAAATATTTTGAAACTTACTTACTTACTTACTTAGGTGGCGCTACAGTCCGTGGTGAACCTGGGCCTCAACCAACAAGCGTCTCCAGCCGGCACGGTCTTTGGCCAGCTGTTTCCAGTGCCGCACGCCCAGTTGGTTGAGGTCCCCTTCCACCTGCGTGCGCCACCGCTGAGGCGGCCGTCCTCTGCCGCGTCTTCCTTCCGGAGTGGATTCGAAGACTTTTCGGGTCGGAGCTGTATCTTCCATGCGCTCTACATGGCCTAGCCACCTTAGACGCTGTATCCGTATACGTCGTACCAGGCCGATGTCGCTGTACAACCCGTACAGTTCTTCATTATATCTTCTCCTCCATACACCGTTTGAACAAACGGGACCGTAGATAGTGCGCAGAATTTTCCTCTCGAAACGACCAAGGGCATCTTCATCCGCTTTTGTTAAGGTCCAAGCCTCTGCGCCGTAAAGGAGGACTGGGATGATCAAGGTCTTATATAGTGTCACCTTGGTTTTCCGAGAGAGGGCTCTACTTCTCAATTGCCTCTTGAGCCCAAAGAAACAGCGGTTGGCAAGAGTGATTCTGCGTTTTATCTCAGCGCTGGTGTTGTTGTCGCTGGTCATCAGTGAGCCAAGGTAGACGAATTCCTTGACCACTACAAAGTTATATCCGCCCATGGTGACGTTCTGGCCAATACGTCGGTGTTGTCCGTCTCTTTTAGATGAAAGCAGATATTTGGTATTACCCTCATTAACCTTCAGACCCATCTTAGCCGCTTCTATCTCAATGCTCACGAAAGCCTCATTGACGTCTTGCTGTTTTCGTCAAATTACGTCAATATCGTCGGCGTACGCAAGCAATTGCGTAGACTTGAAATAAATCGTACCTCTTGTGTTGGCCAGTGACTCTTGCACTATCTTTTCAAGCACGATGTTGAAAAAGTTACACGACAGCGCGTCGCCCTGCCTAAATCCTTTTTTAACATCAAAGGTCTCGGTTTGCTCATTACCGACCTTAATGGAGCAGCGAGAATTCTCCATTGTCATCCTGCACAGTCGGACGAGTTTGACAGGGATGTTAAAACTAGACGTGGCTTTGCACAGCTCGTCTCTATATACGCTGTCATACGCGGCCTTGAAATCGACGAAGAGGTGGTGAGTGTCGATTTGGTATTTCTGGGTCTTCTGCAAGATCTGCCGTAGCGTAAATATTTGGTCTATTGTGGATTTACCTGGCCTGAAACCACACTGATAAGAGCCGATCAGGTTATCCACAAACGTTCACACAATACGGCAGAGAATATCTTATATGCGATGTTAAGGAGACTTATTCCCCTATAGTTGGCGCAGTTATAGGGGTCTCCTTTCTTATGGACCGGGCAAACGATGCTGAGATTCCATTCGTCGGGCATGCTTTCCTCCGACCACACCTTGCAGATGAGATGGTGCATGCACCTTACCAGCTCATCTCCAGCCGCCTTAAAAAGCTCAGCAGGCAAGCCGTCTGCGCCAGCGGCTTTATTAGACTTAAGTCTTGATATCGCTATTTTGACTCCGTCTAGGTCGGGTGGACTGAATTCTGTTACTTCGTGGTCCATGGCGAATGGCTCGTTCTGCCTGACAGCGGTATCTTGTCTATCATCGCCGTTATACAGTCTGCAGAAGTGGTCTTTCCAAATCCTCAGCATCGACTGCGACTCTACTACCAGTTCTCCATTTTCATCCCTGCAGGCCGCCACTCTGGCTTTGTGGCCTTGGCATGTTCGTTTTACCTTGTTGTAAAACTTACGGGCGTCATTCCTGCGGATGCATCTCTCCATCTCCTCGATCTAACGCTTTCCGTGCTCTCTCTTCTTTCTTCTGAAAAGCGTGTGTTCCTCTCTTCTCTTCTGCTCATAGATTTCGCGAGCAGCTCTCGTCCGTCGTTGCAGCATGGCTTTATATGTCTCTTGTTTTGCTGCATGGGCTTGTTCGCATTGTTCATCGAACCAGGGGTTTCTAGGTGGTGGCTGTTTGAAACCCAGCACCTCTAAGGCAGCATCTCTGACGGCGCTCTGACAGTGAGCCCATTCCTGCTCTATTGTTTGTGCTGCTGTGGGCGGATTTTGAGAGAGCTTTGAGGAGACACGATCGGCAAAGGTTTTGGCAGTCTCTTGCGATTGTAGCTTTCCAACGTCAAACTTACGTTGTCCTACTCGACTCCTAAGCATTCTTGATATCCTCATTCGTACCTTGGCTACAACAAGGTAGTGGTCCGAGTCGATTTTGGCTCCTCGGAAGGTTCGTACGTCGAGAATACAGGAGGAGTGTCTGGCGTCGATCGCCATGTGATCAATCTGGTTGGTGGTCGATTGATCACAAGACCGCCAGGTACCCTTGTGGATGTTGGGATGGAGGAATCGCGTGCTTGCTACAAGGAGGTTACGCCCCGCTAGGAAATCGATTAGCCTTAATCCGTTGTCGGATGTGGTGTTATGGAGGCTATGCTTTCCTATGATCGACTCAAATATGTCCTCCCTGCTCAGTTTTGCATTAAAATCTCCTAGGACTATTTTTGTGTCGTAGCTGGGACATTGGGCATATGTTCTGTCTAGGAGATCGTAGGATTCTTTGAGTCGATCATCCTTTTCTTTCGTTGGGGCGTGAGCGCATATCAAGCTAATGTTTCCAAATTTAGCTCTGATGCGGATTGTTATGAGGCGTTCGCTTATATCTCGGAAGCTTAAGACTTTTTGTCGGAGTCTTTCTCGAATAACGAATCCGCACCCGAATAGGCGCTGTTTGTTCTCCTTGTAGCAGTTCCCGTAGTAGATGTCGCAGTTTTTCATCCGTTTTTTGCCTGGTCCATCCCATCGCACTTGGAGTGCGGTTATATCTGCTTTATAGCAGTTGAGGGTTTGCTCCAATTGATCGCCTGCACCCGGTCTGTTAAGGGACCTCACATTCCAGGTGCAGACTCTCAAGTCCGTTAGTCGTTTGCAGGGGTCGTCAGCTTTGTATCCGTCCGTATCCGAGGCTTGTTGTCGTTTTGGAACAAGTAGGTTTTTACGTGAGAGGGATGTTACCCCTAAGCACAACCCCCAACCTAGAGGGCCAGGTTCCTCTTTCCCCAGGAACAAGGTTTGGGTCGCTGCACACATTGGTTCACTACCTGGCTAGTGCCAGGGTAGCTATCCAGGGGAGGGCACGCGGAGGCTGTGTGTCAACTTGGATTGAGCAGGGACAGAGATCGAAGCTGGCGTTTGCCATGTTAAACGCGATCAACTTCTTTGCTCTGTTTGCTCGCTCCCTCCCTTCCAAATATTTTGAAACGGACAGTCAAAAATAATGTTTTCAATGTACATTCAATAACAGCAAATTATTTGCACCCCAAATATAGAGGGCAGCTTTTGTCCTTTGAGAATTGGCTAGAAGTATTTAGATGAAAACCTTATTTCGTGACTAAGTTCAATGGCCATGGATTCAATAATTGCTTACGACAATAAAGCAGGAGTTTTTTCCTTACTTAGTGAAAAGCTCGACGACGGTGAATACAAAGTAGCCACATACTGGCATTTCGCTAAAGGGCACCACTTGCAGAATACGCCCAAAAACTTTTAAGCATACCAGCTTCTTCGGCACAATTGGAAAGGATGATTCCATTTGGTCTATGATACATAGTGTTTTTAGAAATCATTTGGATTTTCAATGTTACTTAACATTTACTATTCCCCTAAAATAATAGACTCGAATAAATCGAAGCTGAGGTCGTTCCACTACCTCAAATTAGGCACTATCTTCATCTTATGTCCTAAAACGTATGGAGACTAAGACTAATCGACACTATTTATACTGATTTTAGTAAAGCGTTTGATTCTGTAAATCACACTCGACTAATCCATAAGCTTGAATCCTTTGGTTTTCATTCGCAATTCCTTCGCTGGTTATCTTCTTTTGTTGTCGGCAAACTCAACAGGTCAAAATAGTCTTAAGAAATAACTTGCAGCTCTGGGGTTCCTCAAGGGAGCCATCTGGGCCCACTATGGACATACTTTGAACTACAGACCTTCCGCTCCACAGTGGGTGATGTTTACCATTGCACCACGACCACCCCAAATTTTGGACGTACATTACGCTAAAATGTAAATACTTAGGCATATAGTGACGTTATGTTTTTTATTTATACATACATACATACATAAATTTTCAGTGGCCTGCATGTTCCACTAAAAGGGTCGCGGGGGTAATGCGCGCACGCGGGATCTCCAGGCCACTCGATCCTCCGTCATTGACTCTAACTTATCAGGAGCTATGCCCAAGCGCACCCAGGCGAGTTTTTTTACTTGGTCCAACCACCTCGTCCTGGGTATGCCAAGCGGTCGTCTGCCTGACGGTATTGGATCCAAGGCACGCTTCGGAAGTCGTGATGATGGCGACATTCGTCTCACGTGACCAAACCATCGAAGCATAGCCCTTTCCGTTCGGAGAAGCAGCTGCTCAACATTAAGCTCCCCGCGCACTGCCGTGTTTCTCACCCTATCCCGGCGAGTAACTCCCACAACAGCACGAAGAAATCTCATTTCGGCAGCTTGTATTCGCGATTTTATTCTTTAGGTCGATACCCAAATTTCATGACCATAGGTGAGAGTTGGCTTTGACACCAAGCTCGGTCTTCCTGATTACAGATCTTCCAAGCTGTTTCAAAATTGACCCAGCTTGGCCAATCCTGCAGGAAAGCTCAGTATTACTCCTCCCATCACTCGTGAAGAAGACCCCGAAATACTTAAACTTCTCCACCTGCTTCAATGGGACTCCACTAACATGTAGAGTGCATTGGACAGGTGTTCTGGAAATAACCATAACCTCGGATTTATCCACGTTAACCCTCATTCCAGCATAAGCACATACGGCCACAAACCTATCTAGCGCGCGCTGAAGTTCCATCTGAGAGGATGTGAGGACAACTAAGTCATCTGCAAAAAGAAGATGAATTATCCTCAACTCTCCCAATGTAAAACACTCCTCGCCTCGACTGCGCTGCAACATCCAGTCCATATATACATATAATGAAAAGGAGAGGTGAGAAGACGCACCCTTGGCGAAGTCCAACGCCCACGGTGAAAGGTGTTGATTTACTACCGTTAACCCGAACGCAGCTGCTACAGTTTGTGTATAGAGACTGAATGGCCCTCAACAGAGGACCATCAATCCCATACTCCTGCAGAACACTCCAAAGTTTACCTCGAGGAACGCCCAAATCTATAAAGCAGCTGTAGATTGGTTTGGCGTACTCCCAAGCCTTCTCGAGTACCATTCTTAGAGTGAAAAGCTGAACGGTTGTACTTCTGCCGTGACGAAACCCGCACTGTTCATCCCCTATCCCGGATTCGACCATAGCTCTAGAACGCGCCTCCAACACCTTAGCGTAGACCTTACCGGGGACACTTAAAAGAGATATGCCCCTATGGTTGGAGCACTCTTTTTTATCCCCCTTTTTGAAAAGAGGAACAATCACCCCAGTTCGTCAATCGCTAGGTGTCTCACCGCATTCCCAGGCCACCTTAATGACACGAGAAAGCCATAATACTCCCTCTTTACCCATTGCCCATTTTTGGCCGAATTTCATCCACACCGGCGGATTTGCCAACTTTTAGCGATTCAATCGCTAAAATGAATTCCTCCACCGTTGGACTATTCTCCGCCACATGCAAGACTATAGGCCTGTCCCCCTCAGTGCCCTGTTCGGTATTGAGCAGCTCCGAAAAGTGCTCGCTCCATCTGCGTAAGATGTCCATCTCATTGGAAAGGAACACACCATCTTTGGATTTAACTCCTTCGATGATGTTGAATTTCCTTCCTCTGAGCCGGCGAATGGTTTGCCAGAACAGCTTTTTCGCAGATCTATGGTCGGCTTCCAACTTCTCGCTCAACTCCTTCCAGGACTGCTCTTTCGCTGCTTGCACAGCAAATTTGCAAGTTCTTCGCGCCACAGTGTATCGGTCACGAGAAGCAGAGTCCCCCAAGAGAAACCAGTCTCTGTAGGCCTTCTTCTTCTCTCTGATGGGTCTTGAACTCCGGGTGTCTTAAACCACGCAATTCTTTTCTCACCATCAGCCGCCACACCAAGCCGCTTCTCTCCACAAACATCACGTGCAGAGGTTGAAAATAGTCGCCATTCTTCCTCTACATGCGATGGAACAGTTGAAATTTGCTCAAACCTTTCGGATATGTGTCGTGCGAAGTGTTGCCGTACCTCACTGCTCTGTAGTTTCTCCCACCGTATGCGTGTAACCACTCTTGGTTTCCGCCTTGGCAGACGAGGTACTCTATCAGTAAGATACAGCTTACACAACACCAGGTGATGATCAGTTGACGGTTAAGCCCCTCTCAACACACAAACGTCACAAACCATCCGTTCCACACACGATGGTACCACAAAGAAATCTATCAACGATTTCTGTTGAAGATTCCGACGATACCACGTATATTTATGAATGTCTTTGTGCGGAAAAGAAGGTATTCATAATGAACATGCCATTGGGCGTTGAAGTCACCCATGAGGATATAGGAATCCATCTCAACCACCCTATCAAGGGCCGCATCAATTTCATCCAGGAAAGTCGCATACTCAGACTCTAGATTCGGTGCATACACCTGCACCAGAGCCAAAGTTGATCTTTCAAACTTGAGTTTTAAGATCGCGACTCTCCCTCCTTATGGTATCCACTCCAATACCCTGTCTGCCAGCCTGGGACTTATGAGTATCCCCACTCCCGCTTGTGCAGACATTTGAGGTGCAACACCCGACAGGAAGAGTTTCCACCCGTCCGAAAGGTCCACAGTTTTACATCCTCTTTGCTTTGTCGAAGAGATGCCTGCGATATCTAACCGATACCTGGCAGCTTCCTGAACCAGCTCGTGATACTTCCCTGTGAGCGATGAGACGTTCCACGTGCTCGATGCCGTTGTCTGTTGCCCTTTACTCCCCGCGCGCACTGGTTAGTGCATGGCGTGATAACGCCCCCACCTCCGTAATGACTCACGAGGCCACTGCCGGATTGCTCGTGACTTGTATATAGATTGTAGCCAGATCTAAGGGCGAGAAAAATTTCTTTCATCTGTATAAGAAGCCTAGGCATTTCGCAGCATTCTTGGCGACACTGTATATGCGGTCGCTCCAATTAAGATTGTGAGCAACACACATACCCAGGATGGAAAGCTTTTCGGTTTCTGAGATGCAAGTGCCATTCATGGATAATGGTTGCGGGTTAGTTATACGCTTTAACGACAAGAGACAGCATTGTGTTTTGGAAGCATTCAATTCCACTCTATTGTTTTTACCCCATTGGATGATGCTGTCGATATCGCTGTCGCTCACTATCTACAACCGTAGTGCAGGGTCGTAAACTAGTGAACGAACATGAGAAACTGAGTATACTGTCGTCGGCGAATAAGTGAATTGGATTAGAAGTAACAGACAAGAGATCATTTATAAAAATGAGAAAGAGTGTCGGAGACAAACCTCGCTTCGCGAAGGTATGATACTGACTTTCTGTCAAGACTTCGAGCGGGAAACAGCTGTCAATGTCAAAATAACTTAAAAACAAAAAACACTAGATGGCCCACCCCATACTATAATACCTAGTCCTGCCATAAATTCTGAAACAATTTCCAGCGCTTGTCGTTCAAAACTTCTTGCGGGAAAGAACCGTCAACTTTTTATTTAGATAACACACACTGATCACTGAAGAATACTAGTCAGTTTGGTTTCAGTTTGTATGTAGTATGTGGGCATTACAGCCCATGAAGGACCAGAGCCGAGCTTCTCTCAATCACCCATGTTGTGTGTGATTTCATTTTCCCATAGGTGAAAGGGAGCTACAGTTTATTGCCGGTTCCGAACGGCGAATTTCGAGAAGCTTTTCATGACAATTTTACTACAGAGGGTTTTGTCAGAATCCCGCTGAAGAGAAACACCGTGAAAAACACGTTCGATGACATGGCTGTGTCGGGATTCGATCCCGTGTCATCGGCTTCAGAGGCCAACACACTACCCACTGCGCCACGGTGCTCAGTTTGCAAACTATTAACATGGAGTGAAGCGTTAAAGAGAATCGAGTCGTGGTGATAGTGTTGCACAAATGCTGAAGGAGTGCTAGCCAAATTTTCAAGTTGCTAAAACCACTCGGAATATCAAAAATATTCGTTTATCGGGCTATTGCTCGCTTCGGCGAATTGTCTGGAGTAGAGGACAGCCCAAGAAGTGGTCGTACGAGTGCGGAAGAAGAGGCAGTGCGTGAACGAATTCGGAGAAATCCACTTAGGAAGCAGAAGATCATGTTCAAGGAATTGGATATATCAACCAGATCCATGTCTATGTTGATTCGGGATGATCTGCATATATGTACATATATGCCTATCGTCGGTCCGCGTTTCATCTTCTAACTCCTCAACAAAAAAAAAATTAGGCTAGAATGATGCAAGCGGCTTTTGGAGTGGCACGCGGACAATGGCCATGAAAACATTATTTTTTATAGTTCGCGCAGGTTCAAGAGTTATACTCTTATGATATTTGTCACACAACCTGAACGGAGTACAGTGGTTTGGGTCGTAGATGTTCGTTTACTTCTCTCCACGTGTGGTTGTCCTCGATAGGATTCGAGAAGAACCGACCGAATTTTCACGTTGGTTGTAGTTCCCAGCAAATGTTCCACATGAGTTTAAAGTGACCATATACTGTGAGTGTTACGCCTTCATCAGTATGATTAATCACTTCTCATTGACAACAGCTGTGTTGCATCATTTTTTGCATACAGGAATTATTTTTACTTGGCTATGGAACTGCTTTGAACTACAGACCTTCCGCTCGACGGTCGATGATGTTGTCCACTGTACCACGGCCATCTCATCTGTTTACGGATGAGATAATTTTGACCGTGGAAGAAGTTTTCAACAAACAAAATGACGAAATGTATGCCACTTTATCTTACTTACTTACTTATCAGGCCAGCGATCCATGGAGGATCTGAGCCTGAGCTATAGCTGCCTTCCATCCTTGACGGCCCCGGGCACGCTGCTTCCAGTTGTCAAGACCAAGATGTCTTACATCCGCAATTACTTGGTCTTTATACCGGAGGTTCGGTCTTTCTCTTCTTCTCGAACCAGGAGGCTCGGAGTCGAAGACCCTCTTAGCTGGAGCGTTGATGTCCATGCGCTCGATGTGGGCGAGCCAGTGTAGTCGACGGATCCTTGTCTTCCGGACTACATCCACATCTTGGTACAGCTCGTAGAGTTCGCGGTTGTATCTTCATCTCCATTCACCTTCCTCACAGACAGGACCAAATATCCGGCGCAGAATTTTTCTTTCGAAAGAACCCAAAATCAGCTCCGCTGTCCTGCTTTTCGTCCAGCTTTCGGCTCCGTACAGCAAGACTGGCAGAATGAGCGTTTTGTAAAGCATGACTTTGGTCTTTCGAGTGAGGAGTTTTGACCCCAGTTGTTTGGACAAGCCGAAGTAGCAACGGTTGCCAAGGGCGATTCTATGCCGGATCTCCACTGTGGTGTCATTTGTGGAATCTACGTTTGCCCCGAGGTAGACAAACTCCTTAACTACCTCGAAATTGTAGCTATCAATTGTTATATTTTGTCCCAGGTGGTGAGCGACGGATTGGTTTTTGCTTGATAGCATGTATTTCGTTTTGTCCTCATTGATCTTAAGACCAACTCGTTTCACCTGTTCTTCAATCGCCGTGAATGCTTCCACAATGCCACGGCGAGAACACGCGATGATGTCGATATCATCCGCGTATCCTAGCAGCTGGATAGACTTGTAAAAGATAGTGCCTTTCTTGTTGACGCCTGCCCGTCGCACTATCTGCTCCAGCACCAGGTTGAAGAAGTCACATGACAGCGCACCTCCTTGCCGAAATCCGGTGCATGTTTCGAATGGTTCCGAGGTCCTAGAACCGAGTTGCACGGTGCATCGCGTGTTTTTTAGCGTGGCACGACACAACTGGACCAGTTTTACCGGGATCCCGAATTCGGCCATCGCCCCAAACAGTTCTTCACGATGAATGCTGTCGTATGCGGCTTTGGAATCGATGAAAAGATGGTGTGTATCGATTCGAAACTCGTTGGTCTTTTCCAGGATTTGTCGAAGTGTGAAAATTTGGTCTATAGTCGATTTGCCGGGCCGGAAGCCGCACTGGTAGCTGCCGATTAATGGGGTGCAAAATGGTTTTAGACGTTCACACAATACGCTGGACAGGATCTTCTATGCGACATTGAGCAGGGATATACCTCTATAGTTCTTGCAAGAGGTAGGATCGCCTTGGGCATATAGAGCTGGTATTCCAGTCGTCGGGCATGCTTTCATCTTCCCAAATTCTGCAGATGATCTGGTGCATGCTCCCTACCAGAACATCGCCGCCAGCCTTGAAGAGGCAAGCCATCTGTGCCTGCGGCCTTGTTGTTCTTCAGCTTCTGAATAGCTGTGCCGACTTCTTCGATGCTGGGTGGGAGGACTACTTCAGCGGCTGGAGTTGGGATTTCCTCGGTCCCTACCACTCTCTCTTGGTCATGCTCGTTAAGCAGCTGCTGGAAATGCTGCTTAAATACATCCACTATTCCCTGCGGGTCGGTGACAAGATTACCCTCGCAGTTTCGAAGAGCCCTTTTGCCCTTTTGCGTGCCCTTTTTGAAGCCTCCTGCAAGGCCTTTGGCTTTCTTTTAAAAGGCTCGTATTTTATGTTTATCCCTAGACTCCTCGATATCCTTGAGCTGGGAGGCTGCGAAGATTCTTTTCTTTTGTCGCAGTAGTTTTTTCTCCTCCCTTCTTCTGGCTCGGTACTCTTCTTGCGCTGCCCTGGTTTTCCTCTGCAGCGCCTTTTGGTACGCCTCGTCGGTTGCTGCCTTTTTCTGCTCACACTCGCCATCATACCACGGGTTTCTTGTCGGGGGTGGTAGGTATCCTAAGGTGGTTTCGGCTACTTCCTGAAGGGCTGAGTGGCAATGCAGCCACATATTATTGGCATTTGTGGTCGACGTAGGCATACCGTAGTCTTTCGCTCAGCTGCTCCCTGTAGACTCTGGCAACCTCCGGTGTGCTCAGGCGCCCAATGTCGAACCTCCTCCTGATGGGCTGGTGCAGATTTCTGACATTGGACAGTCGAGCTCTGAATCTTGCTGCTACGAGGAAGTGGTCAGAGTCGAGATTTGTCCCTCTGAATGTTCGCACATCCAGGATGTTTGACGAGTGCCTTGCGTCAATGAGCACATGGTCGATTTGGTTTGCGGTTCGACCGTCCGGAGATCGCCAGGTTGCTGTGTGGATTCGCTTGCGAGGGAATCTTGTGCTAACGGAGTATGGGGGAGAATATTTAACGATACGGGTTGTACGGTCACGTCGGCCTGGTACGACGTCTACGGATACAGCGCCTAAGGTGGCTACGCCATGTAGAGCGAATGGAAAATACAGCTCCGACCCGAAGAGTCTTCGAATCCACCCCGGAAGGAAGGCGCGGCAGAGGACGGCCGCATCAACGGTCGCGCACGCAGGTGGAAGGGGACTATAAACAACTGGGTATGCGGCGCTGGAAACAGCCGGCCAAAGACCGTGCCACCTGTAGACGCTTGTTGGTTGAGGCCCAGGTTCACCACGGACTGTAGCGCCACCTAAGTAAGTAAGTATCAAACGAGGTGATAATGTGAAAAATATAGTAGATCGGTCAGGTTTTTAGAAAGCTCGAACTCCCATATCCGTTATTAAAAATACCTCCTCTCTTTAAAAAAAAAAAAAAAAACATATGTAACGCTATATTATCAGATAGCCTTTGGGTAGAAGGTTTGGCCTTAATGAGCGATGCGTCGATGACCTAATGGATAAGCAACTAATGATTTCCTACCACATATAATCGAAAATTAGCGAAAGGTTAACTTTAATCAATCATGGAGACCACATCTAAGAACATAAACAAAGAAGCAGTTTCGTTATTTATCAACTTGGTCAAGTGAGGTTAGGTTTCCTGACATGAGAACATATTATGGGTGAAAATGTTTGTAGGACGGAAGTTCATGATTGTGTGATGATGGGTCAAGGTTCAACGTTCAATAAGGCATTCAGGCAACTATGACTAGTGCCGACGTACTCCTTTGAATAGCGCTTTCCATATAATACTTTTCTTAAATTGCTATTTCTGATTTAAATCAATAGCAGTATCCATTGTTGTGATTTTGTTTTTCTTTTTTATTTTATTTTAGTACCGATTCCGGCTGGGACAATCCATTCAGGCCGGGAGGGGACCTGTCAAGAGAAGCAGATGAGATTGTAAATATGATTAAAGGTATGTTTAAAAAGTAATTAACTATTTGTTTGAAAGTTATAAGTACTTGCCGCATCCACTTGTCATTTCATTTGTTTTCTAATTAATATTCACGTACGTAAGTGTATGTACATATATGTTTATCAATTATTTTCATTCCTATTACATGTGTAAGTCGTATTTATAAAATCACTGTACAACACATTATAACCCGAATTTATTCAATAAAGCGATGTTTCTTACGTATACCCAACTGATTGTGTGTCGTATTTACGTTTCATTTTTTCTGCACAATCTATTAACAAACAAACACAGTCATCGAATCGGTAAGTTGATGTATTTTGTAAGGCTATAGGACTCGAGGAAAATCAATCAAGGAAAGTAACGAATATACCGAAAACAACTTCAATAAAAGAAAATTTAAGATCATCTCCATGTCGGGGCGAGCCTGTACCATGTTACAGAAATAAGCGGGCGAAGAGACCCTCCGCGACATCTTCTATGTCAATTAAGTACCTCATCTCGAAAATTTAATGATACGGATGTTGTTTGGTATAGTGTGCGCATCCGGCTTAATGGGTGGGCTTTCAACTTTTATTCCGCAGCTAAATTTAAAAATAAATTCCCCAATTATCGGGATGTGGCTGGAGCGTATCAGTATAGCGTAAGATAAGGCAGACGGCTGTGGGCCAAATGTGTGCACAATTGCTTGATTCATTAAACTTTTTTTTTATCTCCTTTTTCTTAGGTTTTTTTTTTACTTTGCTTCTATTTTAGTTTAATTGAATTGTTTCTATTCGTAGAGTATCTATCAATGTAGATGAATTTCAAAAGATAATTCGCTCGTTTTTATCAGGTACACATACTGCGTACGACCGACAAATATTTACATTTCAGAGCAGTATGAGTAGGAGTGTACGCAATACGCCGGATTGAGATAGTTGGTATAGTTACGTAGCTCAGGTCATCTTTAAGAAATTCAGTTGAATCTTCCCACATTGCTGTACTGATAAACTGATCAATTGAAAGTAATCTGTCGTCGATCTTATGTTGCCCCTTTTGAAATCTCCTGTAATTTGTTTAGAATTAGTATTTTTTATTTTTTATTTTTTTCATGCAAAGAACTTTGCAAGAGAGTAGTGAAACTCATCTTATATCCCTTTTAAATTCATCTTTTTCTTAGTGGGCGCTACAGTTCGGGGTGAACCTGGGCCTCAACCAACATACGCCTCCAATTAGCACGATCTTTTGCTAGCCCTTTCCATTGCCGCACACCCCGTTTGCTGAGGTCCCCTTCCACCATCTGTGTGCGCCATATTAAGTGCGGCCGTCCTCTGCTTCTTCGTCCCTCGGGATTGGATTCAAACACTCTCCGGGCTGGAGCTGTGGTGTCCATCCGCTCTAGGCGCTCTAGGCGTTGAATCCGTAGACGCCTGACTAGACTCATGTCGCTGTACAGCCCGTAAAGTTCGTGGTTGAATCTTGTCCTCCATCCCCCGTCTGTGTCTATAGGCCCGAAAATCACGCGCAAAATCTTTCTCTCGAACCGACCAAGGGACTCCTCCTCCGCTTTTGATAGTGTCCATGCTTCTGCGCCGTACAACAGGACCGAGATGATAAGTTGCCTCCTGAGCCCAAAGAAACAGCGATTGGCAAAAGTGATTCTGCTTTTGATTTCGGAACTGATGTCGTTGTTCCAGGTCACTGCGGAGCCAAGGTAGACGAAGTCCTTAACTACCTCAAACTTATATCTGCCAATAGGCACGTTCTGGCCAGGACGTCGATGGTAAGCGTCTTTTTTTGATGACAGCAGATATTGAGTCTTGCCCTCATTAACTGCCAAACCAATTTTTGCCGCCTCCACCTCAATACTCGCAAACGCCTCATTGACATCTCGCTGTGATCTACCTATTATGTCAATATCGTCGGCGTATGCAAGGAGTTGCGAGGATTTGAAATAGATTGTGCCTCTTGTATTGGCCAGTGGTTTTTGCACAATAATTTCTAATATGATGTTGAAGAAATCACACGACAGCGCATCGCCCTGCCTAAATCCTTTTTCGACATCAAAACTATCGGTAAGGATTCGGATGGAGTAGCGAGCATTCTCCAAAGTCATCCTACATAGTCTGACGAGTTTAGCAGGTATGTCAAAGACATAGCGTTGTATAGCTCGTCTCTAATTACGCTGTCGTTTGACGCGGCTTTAAAGTCGACAAATAGGTGGTGAGTGTCGACTTGAAATTCATTGGTTTTTTTTTCCAGGATCTGTCGTAGTGTTAAGATTTGGTCGGTGGTGAACTTCCTTGGCCTGAATCCGCACTGATAAGGACCTATCAGCTTATTTACAAAAGGCTTCAGGCGTTCACACAAAACGGCAGAGAAGATTTTGTAGGCGATGTTAGGAAGACTTATTCCTCTGTAGTTGGCGCAGTCAGAGGGGTACGATGCTTAGACTCCATTCCTCGGGCATGCTTTCCTCTGGCCATATCTTACAGATGATCTGGTGCATGCTCTTAACCAGGTCATCCCCAGCTGCCTTGAAGAGCTCAGCAGACAGCCCCTCTGCGCCAGCAGCTTTATTCGACTTGAGCTTCGGTATGGCAATCTTAACTTCGGACAGAATTCTCTGCGGTCTTCGTCGATTAGAAATCGATCATTCTGCCTGACAGCGGTATATTGACTAACATCGCCGTTATACAGTCTGCAGAAGTGGTTTTTCCATATTCTCAGCATTGACTGCGATTCTACTACTAGGAGTCCGTTCTCATCCCTGCAGGCTTCCGTTCTGGCTTTATAACCTTGGCGTGTTCGCTTTATCTGTTGGTAACACTTTCGAACGTCAAGCCTGCAGTAACATCTCTCTAAATCTTCAATCGCGCGCTTCTTGTGCTCTTGCTTCTTTCTTCTGAGAAGTTTATGGTCCTCCCTTCTTTTTAACTCGTGGAGCTCACGAGCTGCTCTTGTTCTTCTACGTAGCGAGGCTTTATATGCATCCTGCTTCGCTGTGTGAATCCTCCTGCACTCGTCATCAAACCAGGTGTTTCTTCGTGGTGGAGCCTTGAAACCCAAAACTTCGGATGCATAGCTTTTTAGGGCTTGTTTGCAAGCCCCATGATAACATGGGGATTAAGGTTTATTGGAGTGCTTAAGGGAGACGCGATCGGTAAAGGCACGAGCGGTTTCTGGCGATAGTAGCTTTCCGACGTCATAACTTCGTATTCTTCCTCCACTCCGCTGCGTGCGTGATATCCGTAAGCTCATCTTTGCTACTACAAGATAGTGGTCCGAGTCGATGTTAGCCCCTCGGAAAGTTCGAACATCAAGAATAGTGTAGGAGTGTCTGACGTCGATCGCGATGTGATCAATCTGGTTGGTAGTCGATTGATCAAAAGACCGCCGGTGCCTTTATGTATATCGAGGTGCTGGAAGCGCGTACTGGCTAGAAGGAGATTTCGCCCCGTAGCAAGATTTGGTGTCGTGGACTTGTTCAAAGATGTTTTCCTTACCCAGCTTAGCATAGAAGTCTCCTAGTACAATTTTGATGTCATAGCTGAGACATTGGGCATACGTTCTGTCTAGGAGATCGTAGAACTCATCTTTGACGGAGTCATTCTTGTCTCCCGTGGGGGCGTGGACCCAGATAAGGCTGATGTTAAAAAATTTAGCCTTGATACTGATTGTTATGAGGCGTTCGCTCACATGCCGAAAGCTTAGGACCACCTCGAACAACAAATCCGCATCCGTGGCACACGTTACAATCGATTTATTGAAGAGTAAGTTTGATGAGCATATTTTCTCAAGAAATGGGCCAGTCGATTGGCCGCCTCGTTCGTGCGATTTAACGCCTCTAGACTATTTTCTTAGGGGCTATGTTAAGTCATTGGTTTATGCCAACAAGCCGACGACATTGGAAGAGCTCAGAGTCAACATTGAACGCGAAATAGCGGCCGTTTCGGCCGGAATGTGTGGCCGAGTCATCGAAAATTGGGTTCAACGAATCGACCGCTGCAAGCGTGCCCGCGGTGGCCATGTGGAAGAAGTCGGGTTCATATATAAATTACATCTGTCTGAATGACACAGGATGGGGATACGGTTCGGGGATCAGGTTGAACAGAAAAACTTGATTAACATTACCAATTATCATACCTATGTATGTGTGATTTCTTTTTGACTTTTTAACCCTTAATAGGGTATACATTGAGTACAATGAAGGAACGAGATGGTACACATAATTTAAGACTTGAGGTCCACTGACTTGCGTCTTTTTAATCGTCTTCTTGCGTTCCTTTTTCTGGTCCGGTAAATTTCATAATTCGTTGTTTGGGTGGTAGTGTAGTGAGATTTGATGTTTTCTGCTTATTTTTATGATTTCGTCGTTAACGCTGGTTATCTTGAGATCGCGCTGCAGGTCTCCTCAATTGCCTCTTGAGCCCGAAGAAGCAGCGGTTGGCAAGGGTTATTCTGCGTTTTATCTCAGCGCTGGTGTCGTTGCTGCTTGTCACTATAGGTAGACGAAGTCCTTGACTACTTCAAAAATATAGCTGCCGAAGGTGACGTTCTGACCAAGACGTCGGTGTTGCGCGTCTTTCTTGGATGACAGCATAGACGTATTTTGTCTTGTCCCCATTTACCCTTAGACCCACTTTAGTCGCTTCTGCTTCAATGCTTGCGAACGCCTCATTGACGTCTTGTTTTGTCCGTCCAATAACCTCAATGTCATCGGCGTAGGCAAGCAATTGTGTGAACTTGAAGTAGATCGGACCTTTTGCATTGGCCGCAGAGTCCCGCACGATATTTTCAAGAATAAAGTTAAAGAAATCACATGACAGTGCGTCACCCTGTCTAAAACCTTTTTTTAACATCAAAGGGGTCGGTTAGTTCACCTCCGACCTTAATGGAGCAGCGAGAGTTCTCCATAGACATCCTGCACAGTCTGACGAGTTTGGCAGGAATGTTAAAACATGACATGGCGCTGTATAGCTCATCTCTATACACCCTGTCATATGCAGCCTTGAAATCGACGAAAAGGTTGTAAGTGTCGAAGTGTGACGTGTCTTCTCCAAGATCTGCCGTAGTGTAAATATTTGGTCTATCGTGGATTTTCCTGGCCTGAAACCACACTGGTAGGAACCTATCAGATTGTCCACGAACGACTTCAGACACTTACACAGTACGGCAGAGAGGAACTTGTACGCGATGTTCAGGAGGCTTATACCTCTGTAATTTCATTTCATTTATTTCATTATTCCACGGTTCCACGGGGAGTCCGTCTGCTCCAGCAGCTTTATAAGACTTAAGTTTCGATAATGCTATCTTAACATAGTCTAGGTCGGGTGGACGGGATTCTCCTTCGTCTTCGTCCATTGTGAATTTTTTTTTTTTTTTTGTAGAGACTCGCGCAGGTTCAAGAGTTTTTATATTCTCTTATGATGTGTTGACACACACAACCTGAACGGAGTGCAGTGGTTGGGGTCGTTGATGTTCGTTCGTGAATGGTTCGCTCTGCCTGACGGCGGCATTTTGACTATCATCGCCGTTATAGAGTCTGCAGAAGTGGTCCTTCCACAATCTCAGCATCGACTGTGACTCCACTACTAGTCGTCCGTGCTCATCCCTGCAGGCTTCTGCTCTGGCTTTATAGCCTTGGCATATTCGTTTTACTTTCTGGTAACATTTTCGAACGTCGTTCCTGCCGTAACATCTCTCCATCTCCTCGATCACGCGCTTCTCGTGCTCCTTCTTTTTTCTTCTCAGAAGCACATGCTCCACCCTCTTTTTCTGTTTATAGAGCTCGCGAGCAGCCCTCGTCCGTCGATGCAATGTGGCCATGTATGCATTCTGTATATCTTCATGGGCCTGTCTCCATTCATCATCAAACTAAGGGTTTCTCGACGGTGGTGGCTCGAAACCGAGTACATCTGAGGCGGCCTCTCTAATGGCGTTTTGACAACGACTCCATTGCTGTTCTATGGCTTCTGCAGATTGCATCGGGACCTGAGAGAGCTTGAGGGAGACTTGATCGGCGAAGTTCCTGGCGGTATCCTGCGATTGCAGCTTTCCGACCTTCAATTTTGGTGTTCTTACTCGACTCCGTTGATTCTGAGAAATTCGCATCCGTACCTTGGCTGCAACAAGGTAATGATCAGAGTCGATGTTGGTTCCTCGAAAGGTTCGGACATCTAGGATGCTGGAGGAGTGTCTGCCGTCGATCGCGGTATGATCAATTTGGTTGGTTATCGATTGATCGAAAGACCGCCAGGTCCCGTTATGGATGTTGAGGTGTAGGAATCGTGTACTTGCTACTATCAGATTATGTCCCGCCATAAAGTTCACTAGCCTTTGTCCATTTTCTGACGTGGTGTTGTGTAGGCTGTGCTTTCCTGGAAGGAAGATAGCTTCCTTACCCAGCTTCGCATTGAAATCTCCTAGAACGATTTTGGTGTCATAGCTGGGGCATTGCGCATACGTTGTGCCTAGAAGATCATAAAAATCGTCTTTATGTCGGTCATCTTTCTCCTCTGTGAAGGCGTGGACACATAAACTTATATTGCCGAGACTGGTCTTGATGCAGATAGTTATGAGGCGTTCGCTTACATACTGGAAGCTTAAGACTTTTTTCCTGAGTCTGCCTCAAACAACAAATCCGCATAAGGGTTGTTTATTTTCTCTGTAGCAGTTTCCGTAGTATACACATATCACAGTTTTTCATCCGCTTTTTGCCTATCCCATCCCATCGCACTTCTTGGAGCGCGGTAATGTCTGCCTTATAGCAGTCCATAGAGTTGACCAGTTGTTCGGTTGCACCTGGTCTGTTGAGGGACATAACGTTCCAGGTGCAGATCCGGAATTCCTTTCCTTTTTGACGTTTGCAGGGGTCGTCAACATATAATCCGTCCGTATCCGAGGCTATTGGTTGTTTCTGAACAAGGTTTTGTTTTACGCGATAGGGATAGCGCAACCCCCAACCTGGAGGACCAGGTTCCTCTTTCCCTAGGAACAAGGGTCGGATCGCTGCACACATTGGTTCCCTATGACTTGTACGGTTTTGTTCTCGTTTATCTTGATTCCCCATTTGCGTAACCAGTCAGCTGTCCTATCTAGGGTTAAGTTAGACCCTTGTGTATCAAGTTTAATGCGTCTGTTGGATGATAGAATAACGTTGTCGTCTGCGAATGTAGCTAGCATGGAGTTAGTTGGTCTTGGTTGTTCTTGGTATGTCGGATGTGTAGAGAAGATAGAGCGTTGGTCCTAGAACACTTCCTTGAGGGACACCTGCGTCTATTTTGCATAGTTCGGAGCATTCGTCCCACTATATTGCACATAGAAGTGCCCGTCCTCTAAATAACTTTTGATTAATGCTAGGTAGTCTGGTAATATTTTATTAAGTTTAATCAAGAGTCCTTTGTGCCAAACACTATCGAAAGCCTTCGCAACATCTAGGTTAACTACCACGCAGAACCTTTTTTCGTCTAAGTCGGTGAACCTGTTGAATTTTCGACTACTTTTGCAGAAATCCAAATTGGTGGTCCGGTAGGAGATTTTTTTGTCTAACAACTATGTTAATACCGTCAAGTAACATCTTTTCAAAAATCTTCGATATAATAGGTAATAGGCTTATTGGCCTATATGAGTTGGTCATTGTTGGGTCTTTGCCTGGCTTGGGAAAGGCTATTATTTTGGACACTTTCCAAACTTTGGGGTAATAATTTAGACGGGGTATAGCCCTGAAAATTTGTCTGAGGTATGTATACGATGCCTTTGTCAGGGAGTTGCTTTAGCAGCTTTCCAGTGATCATGTCATACCCGACAGCTTTTCTTCGGTTGAGTCTATCTTTTAGATAGAGTTCGATTTCGTCCGTGGTTTTTTTTAAATTTGTGTTGATTGTAGTAGTTGTAGGTGGGGTTAAAAAGTTTTGTTCGTTGATAGTGTTTGTGAATGTACTTTTGAAGTAGTCAGCTAGGGTTTTAGCTTTGTCCGCAGGGGTTCTGGATCAGGATCCATAAGCATTCATCAATGGTGGCTTTTTTTAGTCTCTTAGTTAGGTTCCATAGCGAGTAGTTAGTTATTTGAGTTACTGAAACTTTCATTAAATATTTCGTTAAGTTGCGGTTTTTGTCTTCCTTCAGGATTGCTTTTAGTTCTTTGGTCGCTTTATTGGAGTTTAGCTTTGTCGAGTGGTGATCTGCCAAATTTTTCTTAGTTTGCGTTTTTTTTTTGTTGCGCCCAAGGATACTGGTAACCCGTGTTGCCAGCATGCACGATTCGCGGGATATGATTCTCCTTTTTCCACGCGCCTACGTACTAAACAACACCTCTGCACACTTCAACCAATCTCCCCGCGGGACTGCCGTTAGGTATTACTTCGCGGCGCTGGTTAGCGATTTACGCTGTATCTCGAGTAGAAGCCTCTTGGGTTCTTCTTTCTGCTTCGGCTTGCCGCAGCGTTATTTGTACTGATGCAATGTACGAGCATGTTTGGTTCCAATTTTCCACCGAGATCATCATATAGGGGACCAAGTTTTCAGGACTCGGTACATTTAGCCTTTGCCTGTCCTGCATAAAACGACTACAATAGAAAACTGTGTGTTCTGCGTCCTCCTCGGAATTCGGGCATTGTGGACAAAAAGGCGAGCTATCATATCCAAATCTATGCAGATACTTTCGATAGCCACCATGTCCAGACAAAAACTTCCTTTTGTGGAAGTGTCCGTTCTGCCCGTTCTTCTGCTTTTATAAGCCTGGTCTGTTGCCGGTCTGGTATTCGCCTGCGGTATACCCTTTTGAGCTCGTCTGCCAATATATCGATGGGTAGAATTCCTGCTATCACGGACGGTGCGTCATCTGATATGGTCCTGAACCCGCGGATTACTCTTATTGCGCACAGTCGATAGACTGAATCCAATTTCCGCTTTAGTCCTCTTACTGCAAGGGCTTCCGCCGAAATTGGAGCAGCGTAGAGTAGGACTGAGCTGACTACCCGTGGGAGTAGCACTAGTAGAATTGGTCGGCTCTCGTCCACAACCGTTCAGGTTGTGTGTCTATATAAGCTCGCATATTCCACCTTTTTACGGCTGGTTATAAGCACAGCCTTCGTTTTTTGGGCTGCTAGTTCCAGACCGGCAATTGCGAGCCAATCTCTGCGCTCGCAGTAGCCTCTACTTCTTCTATATGCTTAGCCACTGTGACCATGGCAATATCGATGATTCGTGCTACTTCGAGAAACGCTAGTCGTAGAACGCCATCGTACATGATGTTCCACAGGAGAGGTCCAAGGACTGATCCTTGAGGGACACCCGCCCTCTTGGTAGAATTTTACGCTTTCATCGGTATTGTACCTTAGCCTCCTGTTGTTAAAGTAGTCGATGACAATCCTTGATAAATAGGAGGGGGTACCCATGTCAATTAAAGGCTTTTGTTCATGCGTCCAGCTAACCGAGTTAAAAGCGTTTTTTACGTCAAGCGTAATTACTGCACAATACTTCTTCTCCCCCGATTTCCATCTTTTCCCTTTGATGGCGCCCGCGGCCAAGTTTACCACTGTTTCTATGGCGTCGACCGTTGATTGTCCTTTTCTGAAGCCGTATTGGTTGGCTGACAATGCACCGTTAGCTTCCGCCACCGCCAGTAACCTATCGTAGATCACTCGTTCTAGTATCTTGCCTAATGTGTCCAACAGACAAATTGGCCGATACGAGGACGGTTCTCCAGGTGGTTTCTTTCCTTTTGGCAGTAGTACCAAGTGCTGCAGCTTCCACTGTGTGGGAAAGATCCCCTCCTGCAAGCATTTCCCCAAGGTGTGTTGGAAAGCGTCTGGTCTAGCCGTAATGGCCGCTTTGATTGCCTTATTTGGGATTCCATCCGGTCCGGGTGTTTTGTTGTTTTTGACCTTGAAGACTGCGTTATGTAGGTCCTCTGGAGTAATACCAGGAATTTCTTCAATGCTTATCCCCGCCGTGCTGCTCCTATTAAGCGGCTGTCCCTGTGGGAACAGATGTTCCACAATACGGGTGAGCATTTCGAGATTTGATATTGGCGGACTTCTATTGTTTTTCATCTTTTTTGTGACCACTCTGTATGCTTTACCCCAGGGATATATGTCGGCCTCCTCGCAAAGTTTTTTGAAGGATCTCGATTTACTTTCCCTGATTGCTTTTTCTAGCTGACGTCTTGCGAGCTTGAATTGAAGAAGCTGCTCTTGGTAGTCTGGCCTATTTCTGGACCGTTGGGATTTTCTCCGCTTTTTGAGACATATCGCCCTTAGCATCTGGATATTCTCGTTCCACCAGTAACACAGGGACCGCCTTCTGCTGAGCCTCCTCCTGGGCATCGCTGCGTCACATGTTGCAGTTAGCGCCTGTGTCAGTTGCTTGGAGGTTACCTCGGCAGATGCGTCGGTATCCACAGTCACCTCTCTCAGGGCTTCTTCACAGGCATCGGTGTCAAAGGAGGTTTCGTTCCACTTTGGTCCAGTTTGAATTGGACGCTGCCTGCGTTTTCTCTCGCCGATCTCCATTATTATAGCTTGGTGCTCACTATGCGTGTAGTCCTCGCTCACTCTCCATGTTGTTTTACTAACAAGGGAATTGCACATAAAGGTTATGTCAACTATTGACGATCTACCGGCCTTGCGGAATGTACTTGTAGTACCTGTATTCACCATGTTCACCCCTAGAACCGCAAACGTTTTCAATAGGACCCTTCCCCGTGCATCCGTGTGTCTGCTGCCCCATTCTGTAGACCAAGCATTGAAGTTCCCCGCAATTACAACGGGGTTTATCTATGATTTTTTGTCGGATAAAGTTTGACTTGGATGCATAGGTCTTGGTTGGTTGCTTCAGTGTAGGCGTCGATTTCAGTGCAGCAAGGTAGAGCAAGTCGTTGAAGTGTATTATTGCGCTCTCTAGGTCTTCGGGAGATTTGGTGGGGTTTAGTGGGATTTTAATATCAATTTGTTTGTCAATTAATTCGCGATACGCATTCCAGTCTGTCTTGTGGTTTGTTAAGTGCGGAATAGTTTTATTCAGTTGGGCTTTTTGGTGGACGTTTTATTTAAAAAAAAAAAAAAAAAGTTGTCAAGTCCTTATTGGAAAATCCGATACTTAAAAGTTTGTTACTCGTATTTGGTAACCTATTTGCAGAGTCTTGTTGCTATTCATAGCTTAATCTTGTAGGCATTTTGTCCTTCCAAAACTAGTTGATATGAAGGACAGATATTACTTTATGAGTTCTGGATTTTAAGCGATTTTCAGAAAATCAAGAATCAGGGACTCTGCCCTGTTTAGCAAATCGTATCGCCCATTATTTTTTTTAAATCCACCTTAATCCACCCTTCATTCATTGACGACATTCCTATCACCTTACATTTAACTTCCTCGACCTGATCGATTATAAAACATTCCCATTTTTAGGTGGTAAACCAATCACGCCGACCAGTGATATGAACCATACAATTTCAAATGGCAGTGCACAAAAAGAAAATCATTCAGCTGAAAATGGAACGGCTGTCGTAGATGGAGCGACAAAAATACAGGTGACATACATACAAACATATATCGGTTAAACGGTTATTTATGTTAATTATAGGTTGCGCAATCGCAGTCAGCACAAAAAGGTACAAATTCACCCCAATCACGACCGGCGACAAAAACATTAGCTGCAGCTACGGCAACAGCACCAGCAAACGGTGTATCGGACGCTAATGGAACGACAACTCAGACCCAAGTTTCGAATAAGGTAGTCCCAGGTCCGACATCAGCTAGTCACGTAATTATCGATGACAAAAAGAATAAAAAAAAGGGCTGCTGTGCTATCCAATAGGCGAAAATTATTATAATTATGTACGAGTACTACTATTATCTACTTTTGGATTTTTTCATTTGAATCGTATTGTTTTTCGTCACGAAACAACAAAAACAAATTGAAGTTAAATTGCGTACACGTAGATGCTGTATAAAGGAAGAGATATGACATTTATTTCCGCTTAATTAAAATGCTTCGTTTTTGTGTTTACCATTTTTATTTTGTATATTTTATATATTGTCCTTTAAATACACATATACATATATATATTAATTGTTTACATGGTATACATACGTATGTAATTTATTTTTACCTTTCAAAGAAAACATCTAGTTAGGAGAAAAGATTTAATAGAAATAAAACACTAAAATAAAAAACTATTTACTACACTACGAAATTTGAAAAAGGATAAAAGGAATACATCTACTACAACACCACACAACAGCAAGAAAGTAATTATTTTAGGATGAATTTAATCGGAGGCAGCGTTATAGTAATTCAGATACTATATATTTACGATTCAAATATTATTTGTATAAATGTAAGAACCAATTTTCCTCATCTATACTGTGTTTAGGAGACGTGAAATTAGAATCAGATGATTATACTTTTTATATTATATTTAAATATATATATATGATTTATATACACATCCAGGAACGTATGTAGTGTAACGACTATGTAGATATAAATATACATATGTATTTATTTATGATTGTTTAACAGCAAATCACACACGTGTAGAGATTGTAGTTTCTATATTTAAATTCTGTAATTACAATAAAAACAAACAGCATGATCACACAATTTGTTGATTAATTATATGTTCATCTGTTTTATTTTGATTTATTTGCATTGTGTTTTATGTTTTAAAATGTACGTTTACAAAAAAAAACAAGAGAACAACAAACCTATTGAGATACTGCTGTAGGAAATGAGAGAAAGATACGAGTAAGAGGAATGAAAATTCACATGGAAAATAAATAATAAAACGAAACAAGAATACAAAATTTATAGTATTGCATGCATGTACATATATAACATAAATTGGCTTACATAATGTCTTTCATTTTATCTACTATATCGGGTGGCACGGCAGTGCCCCCGCCATGTCGAGCGCGAAGCAAACACTGCCGTACCATCCTTTACTGGAACCATTTCGCCGCATTTTCAGGCCCCTATTTGAGAACCTCTGGATAAGACCAGAACGCTGACATTTTCGTCATCCAGTAAGCTATAATCATATAAAGGGTCCGCCAAATAACTTTTTTTTTTGTTGAAAATGCTATAAAAAAAACGACTGAATATTTTTTCAAATTTCTTTTTTTATTTGAAAGTACAATCCTTCCGGTTTTTTTTTTTTTTTTTTTTTTTTTTTTTTTTTTTTCCTAGCGTCATTACTGCACCATTTCCTCAAATCAAACCCACCAGCCTCAAGTATATGCCTGGTTTCATAATAGATTGCATTAATATCCTCCAATGAATCAGCACCTGTGATCATATCATCCATATAAAAATCTTCGTTTAGAGCCCTTGCACCTATTGGAAATTGAGATACATGTTCCTCTGCTAACATTTTCAAACACTTAGTCGCAATGTAAGGAGCCGAAGTAGTCCCATAAGTGACAGTTTTTAACCTATAAGCTAACAACTCCTCTTGTGACTGAGTTCTCCATAAAATACATTGAAAGGTTTGATCGTCTTTATCAACTAAAATTTGACGATACATTTTGCAGATATCTGCAGTAATTGCATACTTATATGACCTAAAACGTAGCACAATGTCATATAGGTCGTCTTGTATCACTGGTCCTTTTAAAAGAAGGTCGTTTAGTGATGCACCAGATGAAGTTTTAGCACTACAGTCAAACAAAACCCTGAGCTTAGTGGTCAACGATTCAGGTCTAAGAATGAATTGATGAGGGGCAAAATATCGAATAAGGGGAACTTGGTCCTTCGGAACCACTTCCATGTGCCCGAGCTTCTCGTATTCATCCATGAACTCACTATACGCTCTTCGGACATCCTCGTTTTTCTGCAGCCGCTTTTCGAGGTTAAAATATCGTTTCCTTGCTTGACTTAACGAATCTCCTAGCTGTCCTTTTCGTGGGTCGAAGAGAATTTTTACCACGAACCGACCATCGCTTTGACGTCTTACGCTTTCTAAAAACTTCTTCTCACACTCTTCTTCTTCCAACGACCTACAAGATGGTTTTCGGTACACTTCCTCCATTTCCCAGAACTTCTTCACAGTCTCATTCAACGAAATCTCTTCAGAATCAGAGCAACCCACTAACATGCACGCAGCATTGGGAATATCAGACAGTCCATAGCTTCCGGAGACTATCCAGCCGAGCAACGTTTTCTGCAACACTGGCAACTGAGAACCTAGCCTTATCTGCCCGACGCAAAGAAGATGAAAAAAGCTATCAGCACCAATCAAAAGATCTATGCGACTAGGAACATTAAAATAGGGATCGGCCAGAGAGACATTCGTAGGAATCTTCCAGTTGGAGATATCCATCTCCTTTTCAGGTTGGATGTTGGTAATCGATTTGAGAACTAACAAATCCAAATTCAACTCAAAGTTAGAAATGCCCGACTTACAACTTGCCTCTGTCTTATGTTGCACAACTGAATTTGTTTTTCCTATTCCAGATACGAAGGTTTGTGTTCGAGTTTTATGCAGCTCAAGCTTTTGAACCATATCTTCAGTAATGAAATTTAATTGTGACGCAGAATCTAACAGCGCGCGGACTGGTTGAAATTTACCGAATCGATCCCTTATGTAAACGATCCAACAATTTGGAAAAGTCTGACCATGATGGTAGCTTAGAATGATCGACCACTTCATCCCATTTAGCTTTTGTCTCTACGTCAACCTTGTCTAGCGCAAAAGAAATTAAAATCGATTCTGCAATGTTTTTATAATCTCCAATGCTGAGCATTGCAGAAAGATGTGTGTTAAAACCATCTTCCAGATTTCGTAAAATAGCCGCAGAACATTTTGACATTTTTGGAATCTGCAGAATCCCATTAATGTGCTCTTGGAACATCAATGCTTTGTTGTCATACCTTTGTTTTAAGCGGTCGAGAGCCTTGACATAGTTCTCTGGCGTCATATCAAATTCCCTTATCGCACTCAAAGCCGGTCCCAATAAACAATTTTTCAAATAATTGAGTTTCTGTAACTCATCCAACGAACTATCTTTGTCTACTAGGCTATTAAAAAGACCTATGAAATTTGGGAATTCCGAAAATTTGCCGGAAAAAGATGGTAATTTAATTTTCTCCAGTCTTGAAGATCTTGGAAAGTGTTGCATCGGAAGCAGAGTAGCATTCAAATTGTCACACATACCACCATTTGGTTTTTTCTCTGCTAACAACATTAAAATAGCTGATTTTGTAACGACATATAAATCCTCAACTTCCGCTCTGCTTGTAGCATTTGACTTTTCCTCCGCAACGACATTCATTTTCTCAATTGACATCTGCACATTAAGGTTCTGCTTGAAATAGGATTCGAGAATTCCAAGTCGACACTCCAATTCTGTAACCGAAATAATTGAACCTTTTTCTTTAATGAGTTTTCTCAACCTAGTTATATTTGCTTTTGTTGTAGCTCGCAAAACTTTAAGCTCAGCTAGTTGACCACGCTGTTGACTATCTAACCCCTTTACACCCGCCTGTTGTCTATACTCCTGTTCATTCGCCTCTCCGCTCTCCTCATACTCATTTTCTGATGTGCTCATATTGACTATCAGCTAATCTATTTAGTATGGACCAGAACCCAACAACTTCTAATTCTGAATTCGAGCTCAATTTACCAACAACAAATTTCAATCCCGAGCTGGCGAATTAGAGCAACGGGAACAAAAGCTTCCACTCTAATGACGAGATTACTTATCAACAGAAGCCACTCAAAAGCAATAGCAAAACTTTTTAAACTTAACTGATTCAATATATTAATCAAAAAGCTTCTTATCTTCCGATATAATTCGGCGAATTCCACAAAGGCATCCCAGTCAAAGCATGAGGAAAACAGAAAAAAAATATTTTGTATTTTTTACCCACAATTCCTACTTGGTGGCTGTGTTTCCCGCGTTGATATCCACTTCTTTGAGGAATGACGTATGCTCCTTGTGGTCCAGATGTTGGTAGGTTCCTTGCTTTTCCGGAATGAGTTTTTGCAGTTTTTTTATTTTTATTTTATTAATTTAATTTTTATGATGGGGACTTCAACAACTACAACAATTGTCCCGGGTTTCGGCACCAAAAAATGTCCAAAGCGTTTTTTGGACTTTTAACTAAGAAAAACTCAACTCACTTGCTTCTTTTCCAAATTTGCTCTGACCTTCTGGTCTTTATTCCAATTTTTTCTACAAAAAATTCCAAATTCCAAAATTCCAAAATAAAAACAAATGCATGGACTTGGTCATCAAAGTGATGCCAAGTAAATTTAACAACATTGATTAATTTATAGCAATTATGATGTGAAGCATCAACAGAGAGCATCAAGCAGGGAATCGACCACCATGCACCATAACAGCGGAGACAGGACGCCACTTTGAGGACAGCCCCTGTTTAAGCCAGATTTGACACACTGGTCGAGGCCTGCATCAGCGGTCAATGTCCTGTGCATGAGCATTGCTTTGATCCAAAGGACCAGTGCTTTATCTACGCCATGATGTCTGGCAGCGTTACACATGCTGTCAAAAGTTGCGTTATCGAAAGCTTCTTCAATGTCGATGAAAATGCCCAGCGCGTACTCTTTCCTTTCGAGCGCGCATTCAATACGCCCAACTAGGTTCTGAAGCGCAGTCTCGCAAGATTTTCCGCGCTGGTAAGCATGTTGCATCTCCGAAAGAGGGTGCATTCCAAGGGCAACTTTTCGCATGTGCAACTCTACCAGTCTCTCCATGCTTTTCAGCAGGAAGGATGTTAGACTAATAATTGGTCTGAAGCTCTTGGCAAGTGAGTATTCCTCTTTTCCTATTTTGGGAATGAAGACCACTTTCACTGTGCGCCAAGGAATGGGTATGTGAGCAAGTGCTAGACTAGCAGTGAAAATTCTTTTCAGAGTAGGAAGCAGCTGCCTTATACCTTTTTGCAGCATAACAGGATACATCCCGTCGGTGCCACAGCAAATTAAATAGCTTCATTCGTAACCACGCGCGACGCAATATACCAGCTACGCCGAGTTATTTTCACCGTTTCAGTTGCAGTTTCCCTTGAAGGAGTGTGCAACGAGCCGATGTCGATCTTATTTCCCGGGAAATGAGTCGCAAACAGTAAACTAAGAGTTTCCGCTTTAGACTCAGTAAAGGTACCATCAGATTTTTGAGTGCATCTAGCCTAGTCGGTTTTCCCCGTTTGAGGACTTTAACCAACTTGCTAATCGCACTCAGAGACTTGATCTCTTCGCAGAAGGTCCTATAGGAATCGTTTTTCGATTTACGAATAAGTTTCTTATATTCTTTCTGCTTCGACCGATACTTGTTCCAGTCATCTTCCAAATTCGATTTGAGCGATCTATTCAGAAGAATTCTGGCTTCCCTGCGAAGACTTTGGAGCTCGGCATTCCACCAAGGGACCAATTTCCTGCAGGGAGGTTAATAATGGAAAATAATTTCATTCAAATGGCTGCCTCGACTGACCATGCAGTAGCCTACACGATCGGTCCAATTTTTAAGCACATTATCGATTGTGTGCAGCTGTATTTCACCAATGGCTTCACAAATATTGTCCTTTAAAGCGTCAATTGTCTCTGGCTTGTCGGCGTAACACTTATCTTTGACGGCACCCCACAAATAATAGTCCAACGGTGTCAAATCGCAGCTCCGAGGTGGCCAAACGACATCAGCTCTGCGGCTGATAATGCGATCTTCAATAACAGGGCGCAAAACATCGAGTATAGCTTCGGCTGTTTGGCACGTAGCGCCGTCCTGTTGAATCCAGATGTTGCCAATATCCTCCTCTTCAATTTTTGTGAACAAAAATTCGTTCAACATGGCCCGATAACGATCGCCATTGACTGTAACGGCCACTCCTTGCTCATTTTCGAAGAAAAATGGCCCAATTATGCCTCTGGACCAAAATCCGCACCATACAGTGGCTCATTTTGCGTGCACCGACTTTTCAATGTATGCGTGCGGGTTTTCTGTGCCCCAAATGCGACAATTTTGCTTGTTTACATACCCGCCAAGATCGAAAGGAGCTTCATTTGAAAAGATGATTTTTTTGGCAAAATCGACATCTTTTGTAAGTCGATCGCAGGCTCACTTAGCGAAGCGAAAACGCATTGGATGGTCAGTTGGCTTCAACTCCTGAACCAATTGGACTTTGTATGGCGTCATACCAAGGTCTTTATGCAAAATTCGTCTCAATGATGTCGCCGTAATGTTCAATTGTTGAGAACGACGGTGATTTGATGTTGATAGCGCTTCACGCACACTTTCTGCCGCAGCAGCAATATTCTCGGGTGTACGCACTGTTTTTGCTTTTCACGCTTTGGTTTATCGATGAGCATGCCAGTTTCTTTCACTTTTTTCACAAGATAACGAACATACGGAGCTGACGGTGCTTCTCTTCTTCCAAAATCCGTACGCAATTTTCGCACACATTCTGCAACATTCCCATGATTTTCAAAGTAACGTCGCAATATTTCCCAGCGTTGTTCAAGCGTATACACAACCATATTCGTTCAGCGGAAGGATAAAACTAATTATCTGTCAAATCAGACATGAGCTAAGAGTTACCATTCACGAAATAAGCACTACTTGAAAAAAACAATAACGTTAGATGGCGGACCCTTTACTTAAAATCAATCATCATTTATTCAGCCAGCCAGGCGACTACTGGCAAGTCGGAAAATATCACAAATTAATTAATAAACAAAAAAGAAACCGGCCAAGTGCGCGTCGGACTCGCGCACGAAGGGTTCCGTACCATCTGTATATATAAATATGAAAGAGACTATGTATGTTACCTCATCAGTCATCACATTTTTTGTATGATGACAGATCTTGGTTGCAGGCAGGTTCTAGGCATATTACTTTGATAATCAAAAATCTCCATGATGAGATAGTTGATCATCAAAGTGTCCATTGAATTCAAATCAATTATCTTACTTGAGAGCAACGATGTGCAAAGGTGAATAACAAAAATGGGAAATATGGGAAAAAGGTTTGCTTACTTACTTACTTATCAGGCCTGCGATCCATGGAGGATCTGAGCCTGAGCTATAGCTGCCTTCCATCCTTGACGGTCCCGGGCACGCTGCTTCCAGTTGTCAAGACCAAGATGTCTTACATCCGCGATTACTTGGTCTTTATACCGGAGGTTCGGTCTTCCTCTTCTTCTCGAACCAGGAGGCTCGGAGTCGAAGACCCTCTTAGCTGGAGCGTTGATGTCCATGCGCTCGATGTGGCCGAGCCAGTGTAGACGACGGGTCCTTGCTTTCCGGACTACATCCACATCTTGGTACAGCTCGTAGAGTTCGCGGTTGTGTCTTCTCCATTCACCTTCCTCACAGACAGGACCAAATATCCGGCGCAGAATTTTTCTTTCGAAAGAACCCAAAATCAGCTCCGCTGTCCTGCTTATCGTCCAGCTTTCGACTCCGTACAGCAAGACTGGCAGAATGAGCGTTTTGTAAAGCATGACTTTGGTCTTTCGAGTGAGGAGTTTTGACCCCAGTTGTTTGGACAAGCCGAAGTAGCAGCGGTTGCCAAGGGCGATTCTACGCCGGATCTCCACTGTGGTGTCATTTGTGGAATTTACGTTTGCCCCGAGGTAGACAAACTCCTTAACTACCTCAAAATTGTAGCTGTCAATTGTTATGTTTTGTCCCAGGTGGTGAGCGACGGATTGGTTCTTGCTTGACAGCATGTATTTCGTTTTGTCCTCATTGATCTTAAGGCCAATTCGTTTCGCCTGTTCTTCAATCGCCGTGAATGCTTCCACAATACCACGGCGAGAACACGCGATGATGTCGATATCATCCGCGTATCCTAGCAGCTGGATGGACTTGTAAAAGATAGTGCCTTCCCTGTTGACGCCTGCCCGTCGCACTATCTGCTCCAGCACCAGGTTGAAGAAGTCACATGACAGCGCATCTCCTTGCCGAAATCCGGTGCATGTTTCGAATGGTTCCGAGGTCATAGAACCGAGTTGCACGGTGCATCGCGTGTTTTTTAGCGTGGCGCGACACAACTGGATCAGTTTTACCGGGATCCCGAATTCGGCCATCGCCCCAAACAGTGCTTCACGATGAATGCTGTCGTATGCGGCTTTGAAATCGATGAAAAGATGGTGTGTATCGATTTGAAACTCGTTGGTCTTTTCCAGGATTTGTCGAAGTGTGAAAATTTGGTCCATAGTCGATTTGCCGGGCCGGAAGCCGCACTGGTAGCTGCCGATTAGTGCGGTGCAAAATGGTTTTAGACGTTCACACAATACGCTGGACAGGATCTTGTATGCGACATTGAGCAGGGATATACCTCTATAGTTCTTACAAGAGGTAGGATCGCCTTTTTTGTGGATGGGGCATATAGAGCTGGTATTCCAGTCGTCGGGCATGCTCTCATCTTCCCAAATTCTGCAGATGATCTGGTGCATGCTCCCTACCAGAACATCGCCGCCAGCCCTGAAGAGCTCTGATGGCAAGCCATCTGAGCCTGCGGCCTTGTTGTTCTTCAGCTTCTGAATAGCTGTGCCGACTTCTTCTATGCTGGGTGGGAGGACTACTTCAGCGGCTGGAGTTGGGATTTCCTCAGTCCCTACCACTCTCTCTTGGTCATGCTCGTTAAGCAGCTGTTGGAAGTGCTGCTTAAATACATCCACTATTCCCTGCGGGTCGGTGACAAGATTACCCTCGCAGTTTCGAAGAGCCAGGGTGCCCTTTTTGAAGCCTCCTGCAAGGCCTTTGGCTTTCTTGTAAAAGGCTCGTATTTTATGTCTATCCCTAGACTCCTCGATATCCTTGAGCTGGGAGGCTTCGAAGATTCTTTTCTTTTGTCGCAGTAGTTTCTTCTCCTCCCTTCTTCTGGCTCGGTACTCTTCTCGCGCTGCCCTGGTTTTCCTCTGCAGCGCCTTTTGGTACGCCTCGTCGGTTGCTGCCTTTTTCTGCTCACACTCGCCATCATACCACGGGTTTCTTGTCGGGGGTGGTAGGCGCCCAATGTCGAACCTCCTCCTGATGGGCTGGTGCAGCTTTCTGACATTGGACAGTCGAGCTCTGAATCTTGCTGCTACGAGGAAGTGGTCCGAGTCGACATTTGCCCCTCTGAATGTTCGCACATCCAGGATGTTAGACGCGTGCCTTGCGTCAATGAGCACATGGTCGATTTGGTTGGCGGTTCGACCGTCCGGAGATCGCCAGGTTGCTGTGTGGATTCGCTTGTGAGGGAATCTTGTGATACTTATCACCGCATTACGAGCTGTCGCAAAGTCAGCGAGTCGGAAGCCGTTATCTGTTGTTGTATCGTGGAGGCTGTGCTTTCCGATCACTCCGCCAAGGGTGTTTTCCTTTCCGATTTTGGCGTTGAAGTCCCCGAGCACGATTCTTACATCGTACTCCGGACAAGCTCCGTAGGCGTTGTCCAGGAGGTCATAGAAGTCCTCCTTGATAGGGTCTTCAGCCTCGTCGGTAGGGGCATGTGCACATATAAGGCTGATGTTATAAAATCTGCCTCTGATGCGGATCACAGCCAGGCGATCACTTATAGGTTTAAAGTCGATGACCTGCGACCTTAACCGCTTTCCCACTACAAATCCGCATCCCAGTAAGTGCAACCTTTTGTGACAGCTGTAATAAATGTCGCAATTTTTTTTCCTAATCATACCGTTTCCTATCCAGCGTATTTCCTGGACCGCAGTAATATCCGCCTTGTACTGCGTGAGGATTCCTTCTAGTTTATGAGCAGCTCCGGGAGTGTACAGGGTTCTGACATTCCAGGAGCATACTCGCAAATCGTGTTCCTTTTTCGTGCGTTGTCGTCGTCGAGTATCCGTCCGTGTATCCGAGGCATCTTGCTCTTTCATAACTTTGGGTTTTTTTACGTGGGCGGATTGTTAGCCCGCCGCACAACCGCCATTCTGGTCGGGGTTTTTTTCGCTTTATACGTTTGTTCACCTCCCAACGGTTGTTGAAGAGGCTATCCAGAGGGCGCCGCGAGGAGGCCGTATGTCAACTTGACCCGGGCATTTAAACAGGGATCGTTGCTGGCATCTCGCCAGGTTGAGAGCAATCAACAACTTTACCCTGTATGTCCGAGCCCATGCCCTTGCAGCTAGGATTAATTCATCAAAGACACAAAGGAGATCAAAACTGGGAAGTTTGCTACTGGTTGTGGGATATTGTCGACTAATCTCAGTATGGAGACCAAGGGATTTTTTGGATGAAAATCATGTCTGTTGTATGGGAGCGGCAACAGAAATACATCCTCTGTGAACATTTCAACTCTCTAACTATCACGGTTCATGAGATACAGCCTGGTGACAGACGGACGGACGGACAGCGAAGTCTTAGTAATAGGGTTCCGTTTTACCTTTGGGTACGGAACCCTAAAAAGGAAAAAAAAAAAAAAAACAGAAAGCGAAAAACGTGAGCCCGTAGTATTGGCACATTATACAGATACAACGCCAATATTCTTAAACGCGCGAGGCCCCCAGTTACAGGGGACAGACAATTGTCCCTTGGTAAAAAATCGAAACCGCCCGCTAAATTAGTACCGGAAAAAACGGTTTTAACAAAAAAGAACTCCCAACTATTGGAGTCTCCTACAATGTTTGCCGGATAGCGACGTTGATGGTGATGATATGGACGAAAATATGTTGCCAAATGCATCCGTTAAAGTAGTGGTTCCTCCAATTAAAGTGTTGCAAAAAAATTGTGATTACGTGCACAATCAAATGAAAGATCTTAAGATAAGTGATTGTATGTATGTATGTTGACGTTACAGTCCATGAAGAACCTGAGCCGAGCTTCTCTCAATCACCCATGTTGTGTGTGATTTCAGTTTCACATAGGTGAACGGGAACCTACAGTTTATTGCCGGTTCCGAACGGCGAATTTCGAGAAGCTCTTTCATGACAATTTAACTACAGGGGGTTTTGTCAGAAGCCCGCTGAGGAGAAACACCGTGAAAAACACGTTCGATGACATGGCTGTGTCGGGATTCGATGCCGTGTCATCGGCGTCAGAGGCCAACACACTACCCACTGCGCCACGGTGCTCTCATAAGTGATTAATGTTTTAAAAAAAAATGTCAATCCGTATAAGGATTATGTGTGAAAGTATGGAATCTTATCGTTCCATACTTAATAAACTCAAATCAGATAATTGCCAGTTTTTCACCCATGATCTCAAAAGTGAAAACGTTTTTAAAACCCTGTTATTCGGTCTGGACAAATATGATCCAAATGAACTTAAAACTGAACTATTTAAGACTAGGACTCAAGTGCACGGAAATCAAAATGATCACCAAAAAGTCTGAACAACACACAGACACTTTTTACTTAGTTTGCCTAGAAAATGGTACAATTAAGTTAAACGAACTGCAAAAAAAATATTCGTTCAATTTTTCACACTCAAATTAAGTGGAGTTCTTCTTCTTAGTGGACGCTACAGTTCGGGGTGAACCTGGGCCTCAACCAACATGCCCCTCCATCTAGCACGATCTTTCGCTAGCCTTTTCCATTGCCGCACACCCAGTTGGCTGAGGTCCCCTTCCACCTGTGTGCGCGATCTTACGGGCGGCTGTCCTCTGCTTCTTCGTCCCTCGGAGTTGGATTCAAAGACTCTCCGGGCTGGAGCTGTGGTGTCCATTCGCTCTAGGCGTTGAATCCGTAGACCCCTGACTAGGCTCATGTCGCTGTACAGCCCGTAAAGTTCGCGGTTGAATCTTTTCCTCCATCCCCCGTCTGCATTTATAGGCCCGAAAATCATGCGCGAAATCTTTCTCTCGAATCGACCAAGGGCCTCCTCATCCACTTTTGATAGTGTCCATGGTTCTGCGCCATACAGCAGGACCGGGATGATAAGGGTCTTATATGGAGTCAAGTTTGTCGTTCGGGAGAGGGCGATTGGCAAGAGTGATTCTGCGTTTGATTTCGAAACTGATGTCGTTGTTCCAGGTCACTGCGGAGCCAAGGTAGACGAAGTCCTTAACTACCTCTAACTTATATCTGCCAATATAAACGTTCTGGCCAAGACGTCGGTGTTGAGCGTCCTTTTTTGATGATAGCATATATTTAGTTTTGCCCTCGTTTAAGTGGAGTTATCAGCGTAAAAATACGAATAAGTTGACACAATGTCGAAATTGTCAAATGTTCGGTCACGGCGAACGAAACTGCTATATAAAAACATACCGCTCTATATGCGCGGGTAATCATACAACTGCTGATTGTAAAAATAACGGTGTGTTTAAGTGCGCGAACTGCAAAAGTAATCACAAGTCCTCAGACAATGCATGCATCAATAGGATAAAATACCTCGAAATGAGACAGAAACATTCGACCAAAACTAAACCTTCAACATCACCAAGTCTCAAAAACCTTGACAACTACAATAATAACATTCCCTTGATGTCAATGCATGAATTTCCATCTCTCCCAGCCCGCCTTACCACTAATGTAGTGCACAGAGGCAGTGAAAACAAGAAAGATTCTCGCCCGAGGGCTCTGGATTATATTGTGGCTGGGTGGTCAACACCATCGTCACACAACGTTACTGGTAGAACCCCGAGCGATGAAGAATTGCTTCTAATGGAGATGATAACACAGCTGAGTACTTGTAAAAGCAAAACTAATCAATTTAAGGCTGTCGCACAATTAGCGCGTAAGTTTTTGTACAACAATAATGACAAGTAATAATAGTGGCGCAGTGGGTAGTGTGTTGGCATCTGACCCCGATGACACGGGATCGAATCCCGACACAGCCATGTCATCGAACGTGTTTTTCACAGTGTTTCTCCTCAGCGACAAAACCCCCTATAGTAAAATTGTCATGAAAAAGCTTCTCGAAATTCGCCGTTCGGAACCGGCAATAAACTGTAGGTCCCTTTCGCCTATGTGAAACTGAAATCACACACAACATGGGTGATTGAGAGAAGCTCGGCTCAGGTTCCTCATGAGGTCCCCTTCCACCTGTGCGCGCCACCTTAAATGCGGTCGTCCCTCGGGATTGGAGTCGAAGACTCTTCGGGCCGGAGCGTTGATGTTCATTCGCTCTACATGGCCTAGCCATCTTAGACGTTGGATCCGAAGACGTCTAACCAGGCCGATATCGCTGTACAGCCCGTACAGTTCTTGGTTGAATCTCCTCCTCCATTCTCCGTTTACACAAACGGGACCAAAGATTGCACGCAGAATTTTCCTCTCGAAACGTCAAGAGCCTCTTCATCCGCTTTTGATAATGTCCAAGCCTCAGCACCGTAGAGGAGGACCGGGATGATTAACGTTTTAGAGGGATACCTTAGTTTTTCGAGAGAGGGCTCTACTACTCAATCGCCTCTTGAGCCCGAAGAAGCAGCGGTTGGCAAGGGTTATTCCGCGTTTTATCTCAGCGCTGGTGTCGTTGCTGCTTGTCACTATTGAGCCAAGGTAGACGAAGTCCTTAACTACTTCAAAAATATAGCTGCCGAAGGTGACATTCTGACCAAGACGTCGGTGTTGTGTGTCTTTGTTTGATGACAGCATATATTTGGTCTTGTCCCCATTTACCCTTAGACCCACTTTCGCCGCTTCTGCTTCAGTGCTTGCGAACGCCTCATTGACGTCTCGCTTTGTTCGTCCAATAACGTTATTGGACAGGATAAGGGGTAAATAAATAAATTACACTAAAATATTAATTTCGCTCAAAATTTGGTCAAAATATTAAATGCATTGGACTAAGAGTGGCGGTGATACCCGAACACGTCGCTAGATGGCGCTGACTGTATTTTAAAACGCGCTTACGTTTGTTTTTCCGATAACCTTATATGGAAAAGTGGCAACTGGTCGCGTTACAGTCGTTTACGACATTCTTCTACTGCGCTTGAAAGCGTTTGCTAGGGATTAGGAGGGATTATTTGCATTTCGTTGGACTGGAAGAAACTATAATCACTAAAGAGGGAGCTAAAGTAATGCTTAGAAGAAACATTGGTGTTAGTTTAGGTTTAGTGAATGGGTCTGTGTGGCGTATGCCCTAACAATTCACAAGAGCCAAAGTCTAAGCCTAAAAAATGCCCTCATGGACATTGGCACCTCCGTATTCTCTTGTGGCCAAGCCTACGTGGCGCTTTCACGAGTAACCAATCTTCATGCGGTGCACCTAATAAATGTTGACTTCAAGAGTATCAAAGCTCAAGCTTCAGCAAAACTGTATCAAACAAGAAAATCTAATAAAATAAATCAATATGCCCACGTTTCTACAAAAGGAGAGGCAAAATCGAAGACACGGTCTCGGAACTCCTCCAACGGGCACTAAACCTTGTTGCAAACTGGTGCATAAAGGTTGCACTAAATGTCAACCCTGGCAAAAGCACTATAGTCGCCTTCACCAAAAGGAGGAATAGGCACAAACTTACCAAACCTACCCTCTTTGGTGAAGCGATAGAGTTCTCAAAAGAAGTCAAATATTTAGGGATAACTCTAGACGAAAAGCTCACTTGGAACTCTCACATTACAAAGACCATTGAGAAAGCCAGGATCTCTTTATGGACCAGCAAGGTCTTACTGGCAAAAATTGGGGCACAAGCCCCAAAATGTCCCGCTGGCTATATACAGCAATCACCAGACCAATTCTCACATATGCTGCGCCCGTCTGGTGGCACAAAACAAAACAAGTATCAGTGCAAGCCAAGCTAAACCAACTGCAAAGACTAGCTTGCATCTGTATCACTGGGGCCATGAGAACAACCCCAACAGCAGCACTAGAAGTCATCATAGACCTGTCGCCTCTTAATCTCCAACTGAAGAAAGAAGCAATGGTCTTCGCCCATAGACTGATCGTGGAGGATGACTCTAATCGTAGGCTCTTTCACCCTGATATCCTTACCGAAATAAACAGGCATGAAATCCTAAAGATATCTCTTACAGACAACTGTCTCCCAAGATACAACTTCAGCCAAAACTACAAGGTCACATTCCCCAACCGACAAAACTGGGAACGGGATAGACCCTCCTTCAATCGTTGTACGAACTTGTAAATACTTTCCTAATTTTTAAGTTTACATTGTACATATTTTATTTCAATCTTTGTAACGGGAGCTACTGTGTGACAGAGATTATTCGAATCCCCTTTATCGTGGGAATTGTTTTGTAAGCAACGACGAATGCTCGGATTACGTCTAGTGAACCGCAAACATCAATTGTTCTCACAGTAGCTCATCGAGTGATAATTATGCGTTGTACCTACGCAAGGTGGAAAATAAAGTCATTATTAATTTTGACACTGAAGGCAACGGTTGAACATCTCTTTTACTATACATTTTTTGGCGACCGTGACAGGACACTACTAAAAGAATTTAGTGTGCCTGAATATTAACAGAAAAGCAGTGTGTTTAAAATTATAATCAATCATACATTAACTTGAGTGTCTGGTCTTTAACAAACATTTATCTTCTCAATCAAAGATATACCAAATCATTTGTTGTGTCGTGTATTCAATTTTCAGTGCTCATTAACTAACTGAATTCTATTGCACAGTGTTAAGCCCTAACAAATATAGACTTAAATATACATAGACGCTTCATACAAATTATCAATCATCATGGTTCGAACACTAGAGGAATTAACTGACCTGCAAGAGCAAGTAGGAAAGAGGATCTGCATCCTCGCTCGAAACTATGGGAAGGATAGTGACAGCCGCAAAACCATGAAAAAATTACATGAAAGGAGGGAAAAATTAGAAAACTTGTGGGACTGTTTCGACACCAACGACAGTGAAATTCGAGATAAGTATGCGGACTCGATACAACATGAATACTTCGCTAAGGGGTACTACGACGAGATTCAGAAGGTGTACGAAAATATGAAGTCAGACATTATCACTCGATTAATGAAGTTGCAAGGACGGGACGCAGACCAGATCCAGGAGGAGTCACCAGCAACACCGCCACCAGGATCATCGGTCACACCATCAGCAACAGCAACAAAGATGAATCCACCCGAAGCGAAACAAAGGCATCAGGACATTCAATCTTCAAGGACAAACACATTTTCCACTAGAGAAAGATTTAAGGTGCTTTCAAAACATTTCCAAACATCATTGGATAAGTGTGCACCAAATTTGAAAGACACCAACCCCCAGATGTTCAACGTTAAGGTAAACAATATCAAGGAGAATTTTGAAGAATTAAAAATTATGTATCGGCGAATGGATGGTGAATTAAAAGAAGAAGATATCGAAACATATTTCCATCTTCAAGAGCAGTTGGAGTTGCGATTAAGTGAGGTTGTAGTAAGAGTTACACAAGATCAACCATCAAGTACTACGTTAAAGCTACCGAAAATTGAGTTGCCCAAGTTCGACGGAAATTACCTTAAGTGGCGCCAATTTCACGATCTGTTTAAACCAATGATCCTTGAACAACCTATATCACTTGCTCAAAAACTTTATTTTCTCCGTGCTAATCTAACAGGAGAAGCGCTAAGCTTAATACAAGGATTTCCGGCTACGGGCAACAACTTTGAAACAGCTTGGAAGACTCTGATTGATAGATACGACAATAAACGGCTTCTATTGTCAGCACAGTTGGATAAGCTACTACAGCAACCATCAGCATCAGGAACTGCATCCAGTTTACGGAAACTTCACGACAATACAAAGGAAGGTATCCAGGCACTTACTAATCTGGGATATCAAGCTCATGACTGGGACCCCATAGTAGTTCATTTAATACTGAAGAAACTGGATAAGGAAAGCAGGACGCTGTTTGAGCAATCGTTGATTGATCCGAGATGCAGTCCTTCGCTAACAGAATTGCTGAAGTTCATTGAATCCCGGTTTCAGACACTTGAAACAATTAACAGTGCAGACGATAGAAGGAAGCCCACAACAGTTATAGCAGCTAAAGTTGATGGCTGCCTAATGTGCAGCTCAGGTAACCATAAAATATTTAACTGTAAGACATTTTTATCTCTTTCAGGTGGCGATCGTGAGAGAGCTGTTCAACGTCTTGGAATTTGCCGAAACTGTCTTAGGTCGGGACATGCCTCCAACACATGTCACTCGAGAGGATGCCAAAGTTGTAATGGCAAACATAATACTCTCCTACACTATCAAAAAGATTCAAGGCAATCTTTGAAAACAAAACCAATTAATAACCATAATCATTCCATAGGTGGTCAACAGCAGCAACTAGCTCAACCATTGGTGCAATCAGCTCAAAGGGGGGAAGGTCAATCAACCAACCATTATACGAATTCCATAAGTAATCAGCAGCATCAGCTAGTTCAAAGAAGAGAAGCTCAAGCAGCCAATGCAGCTAGCTATTCGAGAAATAAATCACGCCAAGTTTATCTAGCAACAGCCTTAATTAATGTCAAGTCCGCATGCGGAACATGGCTTACTTGTCGTGCTTTGTTAGACTCAGGATCGCAAATCCATTTTGTGACTGCAGCTTTTGCACAAGCACTGGGTCTTCCAAAGTATCAATCAGAAAATTCAATAAGCGGCATAGGAGGACATGGCACAAAAACACAATTTGCAATAGGACTCACTTTTCAAGCACACAATTCAAGTTTCAAGGCAAGTATTGAAGCAAACATAATGGCTAGGATTACAGATTACCAGCTACGTGAGGTTCAATCAGGAAATTGGAATATCCCTATCCACATTCAATTGGCTGATCCAGGATTCATGTCTAATCAAAAAATAGATATGCTTATTGGTGCTGAGTTGTTTTTCGATCTTCTTCTCCCAGGGGAAATAACTATTGGACCTCAGCTTCCTAAACTCCGTAACACAAAACTAGGATGGATTGTCGCGGGTGGCATACAGGCTACAAACTCAAATGTTGTTTGCACCATTGCCACGAAGCCATCTCTATCTTCATTAGAGAAACTGGTGAGTAGATTCTGGGAGTACGAAACCCATGAGACGGAAGTGAAACGTATGAGTAATGAAGAACATAACTGTGAGGAACATTTTAAATCGAACACAAAAACTTTGTCAAATGGAAGATTTATGGTAAGTCTTCCTTTCAAAAGGAATCCGACTTGTTTAGGTGCATCTCTCGAAAAGGCACGGAAAAGATTTCTTTCATTAGAACGCCGATTTGAAGGAGATAATGAATTGCGTGAACTTTATTCTTAGTTCCTGCTAGAATACGAGGAATTAGGCCACATGAGTCCGATCGAGAACGATGAGATTCCTCAAAATCATTATTTCATTCCGCATCATTGTGTGCTGAAGCCAGAAAGCTCCTCAACAGCATTGCGTGTGGTCTTTGATTGTTCAGCAAAAACGACATCTGGAGTTTCTCTCAATGATGTTCTTGGCGTAGGGCCAACAGTCCAGAATGACTTGTTTGCAATAATTATTAATTTCAGGTTAGAAAGGTATGCATTTACAGCAGACGTAAGCAAAATGTACCGACAGGTATTGGTAAGGCCAGAAGATAGAGCCTTTCAACTAATTCTTTGGAGATTTCACAGCAATCAACCTCTGAAGGCATATAAGCTTAACACGTTGACTTACGGTTCAGCATGTGCTCCATATTTAGCAACAAAATGTCTTGTTCAACTTGCAGACAATTATCAACAACTTCACGAAAGAGCATCTCAAACTATCCGTGAAAATATTTACGTCGATGATCTACTTACTGGAGCGGACACAGTTTCAAAAGCCAGAGAACTGCTGGAAGAAATAACGCATCTTCTAGGAAAGGCTAAATTTGAGCTAAGGAAATTCTGTGCAAATGATAACAATATTCTCAAGAACATTCCTGACACGCACAAAGAAAGGTTAGTAAGATTCCATCAGTCTGACGTAATCAAAACCCTGGGACTGATTTGGGATCCAACGCTGGATCAATTTGAATTTGGATTTAATTCAGAAAAATTTACAACATATAAGACTCCTATTACACGCAGGACTGTTTTATCGGATCTCGCACGATTGTTTGACCCTCTAGGTTTATTGAGTCCAGTCATAATGCTTGGCAAACTTTTCCTACAAGACTTGTGGAAAACAGAGCTCTCATGGGATGAACAGCTTCCTACGGACATTGCCGAAAAATGGAGCAGGTACGTAAATCAATTCCTTGAGTTAAAAAACCTGAGTATACCTCGATTTGTAATGTGCCCGTTTCCGAAAAGAACTGAACTACATGCGTTTTCTGATAGTAGTATGTCTGCCCTAGGGGCGTGCGTATACGTTAGATGCATAGATGAATCAGGAATTATCTATAGTAAGTTACTTTGCTCAAAATCTCGAATCGCCCCGATGAAGGCTATTACAATCGCTCGTCTGGAGCTTCAAGCTGCAGTGCTATTGGTTGAGCTAGTAAGCAGAATACTTAAGACATTTAAGAAGTATATTCATAAGATAGCATATTATACGGATTCAACAACTGTGCTGGCATGGATAAGTTCTCCTTCTTATGTCTGGGACACATTCGTAGCAAACAGAGTAGCGAAAATCCAGGCAGAAACTCAAACAGCACAATGGAATCATATTAAGGGAGAAATTAATCCAGCTGATATAATAACGAGAGGATGCACTCTCCTTGACCTATCATCATCATTGACATGGTTCGAAGGTCCATCATATCTTAAATTAGAAGAATCAAATTGGGAGCCAAGTAATTACACCATTCCGCAGGTGATACCAGAATTACGAAAAAATAAAACCGCATTGACCACTACAAATCAGAATCAAGATATATTGAATGTTATTAATCACAGAAACAATTTCTATACGTTGCAGAAAATATTCTCATTTTGCAGCAGATTTTTAAGGAATGCCCGACGGCCCGACTTTCTTAGAAGAAGCGGCATGCTTTCTGCTGATGAACTACGAGAAGGAACTCGCTTACTCTTGGTGTACACTCAACGTATGGCGTTTCCAGAAGAATACAAGGCGCTAAAGACAAATGTTAATATAAGTACTCAATCAAGCTTATCAACATTGACGCCATATTTTGACAAAAAACATAACTTAATTCGAGTAGGAGGCAGATTAGCAAATTCTGCACTTTTGCCGGATGCAAAAAACCAAATACTACTGCCGAAGAACAACATCGTTACAAGGCTGCTTTTGGAAAACATACATAGAACAAACTTACATGTATCCCACAGGGCTCTTGTAGCAATTTCACGACAACGGTATTGGATACTAAGCATTGGAAGAGAAGCAAGATCAGTGATCAGAAAGTGTATCATATGTGCGAAATCAAGACCAACATCCATAGCACAGTTGATGGGCGATTTACCTATGCAAAGAGTAACACCATCTCGCCCATTTTACTACACAGGAGTGGACTTTGCTGGCCCTATAAAATCACACTACAAAATCAGGGGTAAGACTCCTTCAAAATCTTATTTAGCAATTTTTGTGTGCTTTTCAACGAAGGCAATCCATATAGAAGTTGTTGGAGATCTCTCCACTGAATCGTTCATAAACTGCCTTAAGAGGTTTGTAGGCAGACGAGGATTGTGCCACACTATCTTCTGCGATAATGCAACTAATTTTGTTGGTGCAAACAATAAACTTAAGGAGCTTAAAGAAGTTATGCAGTCAAAGAGAATGGAGTCAGCCATTCAATCATCATGTATTCAGGCGGGAATTAATTGGCAATTTATTCCTCCCCGTTCTCCGCACTTCGGGGGACTCTGGGAGTCAGCTGTAAAATCTGCTAAGGGATTGTTGGTTAAACACCTGGGTGAGGCTTCGTTAACATATGAAGAGCTCACCACGATCACAATTCAAATAGAAGCTATACTCAATTCAAGACCCTTGACGCCAATTTCATCGGATCCAAATGATTTAGAAGCTCTTACCCCTGGACATTTTCTGATAGGAGCGCCACTCCTTTCAATAGCTGAGCCCGATGTCACTGATAAAAGGGTAAGTTCTCTAAATAAATATCGACAAATCCAGCATGTTCAACAGTCTTTTTGGAAGAGATGGTCGAGTGAGTACTTACATAACTTACAACAACGAACTAAGTGGAAAACTGAATCCCAAAACTTGAAGCCAAACACTCTTGTTTTATTAAAGGAATCTAATATGCCACCAACAAGATGGAAGTTGGGACGTGTACTAGAAGTTATCAAAGGAAACGATGGATTGGTTCGTGTTGCTAACATTAATACCCAAGGAGGAGTTCTCCAGCGAGCTATTCATAACTTGTGTCCTCTGCCGTTAGAAGAAACAGCTGAGGCGGAGTCTCCAGCAGATGAGCATGAGAAAGAGCCATATCTAAGAAATGAACGAGAACCAACATCACGGAAACTCAGAAACGGCAAGGTTAGAACGGGAACTTTATTGGTGTCATTTTTGATTGCAATGTTGGTTGGACCAGTTAACACAACATACACAGACAACCACGTCCTTACAAATCAGCTCGATAATGCAGTCGGAATCTACTTTGAAGACATTGGAACTCTTCGAATCGTCAACAATTTTTGGAGCCTTTATGTTTTTTACAATCTTACCAATTATTGGTTTGAATTAAATGAAATTAAAACGTATATAAATGAACTGGAAAAAGCTTGCACGACAGATAAAACGGACAAGATTTACTACTGTCATTCGACGGTTGACATTTTTCGACAAAGAGTAGCTATCATTGATCAAAATAACGAATTCATTCACGGGTTTAATACTTCAAGTCGGGCAGCGATTCGACATCGCAGGTCTCCATTCGATTTTGTTGGTAGTGTAGCACATAGTTTGTTTGGCATCCTTGATCAAGAAGAGGCTCAACACATTCAAAATCAGATCAACTTGGCGAATAAACATGAAACTCACTTAGCTGCTCTCATTGAAAAACAAAGTTTCATTTCAGATTCCACTGTTAATATTTTGAGGCAAAATTCATTGGAAGTCAAAAGGCAATTCCAGACACTGAACACATATTTGGCCAGGACGTTTAATGTAATCGAAAAACAGCAAGATAACATTGGCACAAACCAACACTTTGTATCGCTTACGTCTTATTTAATTATGATTTTATCCAACTTTCAGCGCACTCAAGATATTCTACTTGATGTTATACTTGACTTGAATCATGCAAAAATTAACCCTCAGCTTATCACACCAAGGCAACTCAATGACCAGCTGCAGCTTATTCAAGGAAACCTCCCATCAACTTTGAGATTACCTAATGTTTCAGTTTTGGACATGTTTAAAATAATAACAGTCAGGGGACGGACACTTCATGATTCAATCGTTTTTGAAATGCTCATACCATTAGCTGACGACCAAGAATTCCAGATGTTCAATCTAATTCCATTACCCATCATTCACTACAACATCAGCCTCCTAGTGGATATACCTAAACCATACCTTGCAGTTACATTAGCAAGAGACAAATTTTTTAGATTAACAGAGTTTGAATTCTCATCTTGCAAGCTTATAGCTGCGAGAACCCATCTCTGTACTCAGATTGTTCCAACTAATATCCATCAACACAATTTGCAAGTATGTGAAATGGCCTTGATGAATCATGAAAATAATGCATTGGCCGATTGCATCTTAAACGAAATACCATCTCAAAATCGTTGGATCGCACTCAAAGAAACTAACAGCTGGCTATTTTCATTGATTACTAATTCCACAGGTCTACTCATTTGCAATGGAGTTACAAGCAGCATCGCCTTAGCAGGCAATGGAGTGATAGAATTCAAAGAGATGTGCACTCTTAAAGTTGGAAACACGATTATAACCGGACGCTCAAACTTAAAAACAGTTATATCTAACTCGTTCGTTCCGAGTGCAAAAATCAACAACTGGATCGAAAACCATAACTTCACAAAAGACCTTGTCCCCCCATTGAAGGTAAGCACCATTGAACATGATCAATTTAAAAATATTACACAGGAAATAGAAGACCTTAAGAAAGACATGAGAGCACCCGAAGAACCGCAATTGAACATACACGATTACCATCACTACAGTTTGAGCTACCTGCTGCTGTCGATTACCATTGGAATAATAGTATATTATTGCCGACGCCGACATCAGAAAGGGCCGATTCCAGCTCAACGAAGAACAGTTCCTCGCTTTGAAGCCAATATTTGAATTGAAGGTTAAGAACCTTCAAGGAGGGGTGTATGTACGAACTTGTAAATACTTTCCTAATTTTTAAGTTTACATTGTACATATTTTATTTCAATCTTTGTAACGGGAGCTACTGTGTGACAGAGATTATTCGAATCCCCTTTATCGTGGGAATTGTTTTGTAAGCAACGACGAATGCTCGGATTACGTCTAGTGAACCGCAAACATCAATTGTTCTCACAGTAGCTCATCGAGTGATAATTATGCGTTGTACCTACGCAAGGTGGAAAATAAAGTCATTATTAATTTTGACACTGAAGGCAACGGTTGAACATCTCTTTTACTATACAATCGTGGATCCTACGTGTGGTACACAGATGGCTCCAAAACGGACGAAGGCATTGGGGCTGGAGTATACGGAGCAAATACAGGCACATGCATCTACGTCAGCATGGACATATATAACTCCGATTTCCAAGCAAAGATATTTGCTATAGAACTCTGCCTCAGAGAAAATATAAACAGAAATATACTTAACAAAAACATTTACATTCTCTCTGACAGCAAGGCTGCACTTCTAGCCCTAAAGAGCTTAAAAATCACCTCCAAACTGGTATGGGACTGCCTGCAGCTACTTCACCAGCTGGCCAGTACAAACAGAGTTCATCTCATTTGGATACCTGGACACAGCGGCCATACAGGCAACGAAAAGGACGACCTACTAGCAAGGAAAGGCTCTGCATCACCATTTATGATGCCACGGCCTTTCTGCGGCATACCCATTAGCACCACCAAATGCTGCATAAACAATTGGTTAAGGAACACGACGGATCGCTACTGGTTACAAACGAAAGGTAGCAGACAAGCCAAGCTGTTCCTCCCAACTATATCCCTCAAAAGAATGGAACAACTTCTCATGCTTTCGAGGAGTCAGATTCGTTTAATCACAGGTTTCCTTACTGGACACTGTCCAGTTAATAAACACCTCAAAACAATGGGCATCATACAAGATGACACTTGCCGAATGTGAAATGAAGACGAAGAAACAGCAGAGCACATACTATGCCACTGTAACTGCCTGGTCAGTACAGGTCATCATCACCTAGGCAAGTATTATCTTGAAGCAGAAGAAATCGCTGCCAGCTCACTCAAAAGCATACTAAGTTTTATCACGAACTCAGGTTTTCTGAGTGAACTGTAAGTATGGGACATCACAATAGGCCCACTCGTGGCCGCCGCAGTGATCAGGCGACTTGGTCCCATCTCCTTATCCTATCTATCCATCTTCTACAAAAAGAAGTGAAATCCCACCAAAAACATTCTGTAAAAAACTAGCCAAGTCTCGATGGAGCTGCTTGTTGCCGTTGAAGGGTACACAAGGGTACAAAACCAGGTGCTCCATGACACCATTGCACCAATATGTCGCCAGAACCGCTACCCATTGACGATCTCGACGATCCGTCTGTATTGGAAACAATTTTTTATACTGTTTGTTTCAGGCTCGCCTGAAATACGCAGTTTTATCAAGCCTGCAATTGACTGGTTATCCAAGTGGCAATTTTCCATCGTCAATGGCCAAGTCACACAACATTAACTGTAATAATAAAGAAATCACAGTATTGAACCTTAGACTTGACACGACTTTGTCTAGATTTCATTATTTTTTAGAGATAAACAAGCAGCTCCATCGAGACTTGGCTAGTTTTTTACAGAATGTTTTTGGTGGGATATTTACTTACGGGTGGCCGTGGTGCAGTGGTTAACATCATCGACCGCCGAGCGGAAGGTCTATAGTTCGAATTCGCTCCATAGCGTATGTAAGTATGTAATGCAGTTGTGAATGGAAAGTGACCAGACGTACTGCTGCAGGCATAACACTCACAGTATGTGGTCAATTGAAATTCATCCTCTGCGTATGCAATATTTAAAGTGCTTGAACGAATTACTTACTTTGATGGCGCTACAGTTCGGGGTGAATCAGGGCCTCAACCAACAAGCCTCTCCAGTCGGTCCGATTTTTGGCCAGCCGCTTCCAGTGCCGCACGCCCAGTTGGTTGAGGTCGGAGCTTGATGTCCATTCGGTCTACATGGCCTAGCCATCTTAGACGTTGGATCCGAAGACGATGTACAGCCCGTACAGTTCTTGATTGAATCTCCTCCTCCACTCTCCGTTTACACAAACGGAAACAAAATTTTCCTCTCGAAACGCCCAAGAGCCCTTTCATCCGGTATTGATAACGTCCAAGCCTCAGCGCCGTAGAGGAGGACCGGGATAATTAAGGTTTTGGAGATGGATACCTTAGTTTTTCGAGAGAGGGCTCTACTGCTCAAGAAGAAACACCTGGTTCGATGACGAGTGCAGGAGGATTCACACAGCGAAGCAGGATGCATATAAAGCCTCGTGCATAAAAAAACAAGAGCAACTCATCAGCTTTACCAGTCAGAAAGAAGGGAGGACCATAAACTTTACAGAAGAAAGAAGCAAGAGCACGAGAAGCGCGCGATTGAAGATTTAGAGAGATGTTACTGCAGGCTTGACGTTCGAAAGTTTTATCAACCGATAAAGCGAACATGCCAAGGTTATAAAGCCAGAACGGAAGCCTGCTGGGATGAGAACGGACTCCTAGTAGTAGAATCGCAGTCAATGCTGAGGACATGGAAAAACCACTTCTGCAGACTGTATAACGCCGATGTTAGTCAATATACCGCTGTCAGGCAGAATGATCCATTTCTAATGGACAAAGACCGCAGAGAATTCCGTCCCCCTGACCCCGACGAAGTTAAGATTGCCATATCGAAACTCAAGTCGAATATAGCTGCTGGTGCAGGTTAGGAGCATGCACCAGCTCATCTGTAAGATATGGTCAGGGGAAAGCGATCCACATGAAAGGAGACCCCTCTGATTGCACCAACTACAGAGGAATAAGTCTCCTTAACATCGCCTACAAAATCTTTTCTGCCATTTTGTGTGAACACCGGAAGCCTTTTGTAAATAAGCTGATAGGTCCTTATCAGTGCGGATTCACGCCAGGCAAGTCCACCATCGACCAAATCTTCACACTACGGCAGATCCTGGAAAAAGCCAATGAATTTCAAGTCGACACTCACCACCTATTTGTCGACTTCAAAGCCGCATACGACAGCGTAATTAGAGCTATACAACGCTATGTCTACCTTTGCCATACCTGCTAAACTCATCAGACTATGCAGGATGACTTTGGAGAATGCTCGCTGCTCCATCCGAATCGGTGAACACCATACCGATAGTTTTGATGTCAAAAAAGGATTTAGGCAGGGCGATGCGCTGTGGTGTGATTTCATCAACATCATATTGGAAATGATTGCGCAAAAATTCCTGGCCAATACAAAACGCAAATCATGTCAACTCCTTGCATACGCCGACGACATTGACATAATAGGTAGGTCACAGCGAGATGTCAATGGGGCGTTTACGAGTATTAAGATGCAGGCGGCGAATATTGGTTTGGCAGTAAACGAGGGCAAAACTAAATATATGCTGTCATCAAAAAAGGACGCTCACCACCGACGTATTCGCCAGAACGTTTGTATTGGCAGTTATAAGTTCGAGGTGGCTAAAGACTTCGTCGAGGAAAAGATTCAACCACGAACTTTACGGGCTGTACAGCGACATGAGCCTAGTCAGGCGTCTACGGATTCAACGCCTAAGATCGCTGGGCCACGTAGAGCGAATGACAGCACAGCTCCAGGCCGGAGGGTCTTTGAATCCAACCCCAACCCCGTTGTGCGGCAACGGAAAAGGCTAGCAAAAGATCGTGCTAGTTGGAGGCGTATGTTGGTTGAGGCTCAGGTTCGCCCCAAACTGTAGCGCCCGTTAAGAAGGAAAATACCAGTACTAATAAGGTATCCCTAGTCCCGTTATTATCGATGTAGATTTGGAAGGGTTCGCAACTTTTATTCAAATTGGCTGAGTATTGTATCTTACAGAGAAGTCCTGTTGTCTTAATGTTTCCCAGAAACCCAAGGGGAGGCTTAGAATTACAAGCTATATTTGTGCCATAAATTAGTCACTTCATAAAAAAAAGCACAAGAGGGGTTTGTTAGACCACTGCTGAGTTCAGAGCCATCACATACAAATAGTACATCTTATAAACTCAGATATCAATACGACAATACGACTGATTGTTAAGTAAATATTTCACACCTTGTTAAGAGAACTCAAAGCAAGAATCTTCTTTGGAAGAACTAAACAATTCAAACCATTAGAAGTAACAAAGTACGAAACTCGGTATAGTCATCAATGCATACCGACTACATATAGCTACGATCGTGAGATTTCTATCGTAACCCAAAAGCTTGTGGAAAGAAAACAATGCCTTCTCTTCATTTCCCGAAACTCTCTCTAATAGATGTTCCGATTTCGAACCTTCACCCAGTAAATGCTGAATTTGGGGGGAAAAAACTTCAAAGATGACCCAGCATTCGTCATGTCGAGTGGAGAGGCTATTTAGTCGATTTGAATGTCTGTCCGAAAGCGAATGTGATCGGGTCGCTTTACCTGTTAATCGTAACCAGAGCTTCAAGCCCAACTTCTTTCGATCACTTAAAGATCTAATGCGTTAGAAAGTAATTGATGGTTTCTTACGATACGGTCGGAGAAGAAACTTTTCTTTTTTTCATTTTAATGAATGTGAAATGGTACGAAGGTGCGTGCTCTTGAGTGATTTCAAAATTTTGTGGTTAGCCCTTAAGGTTGATGTTCAAAGGTTATGTGGTGCGTCAATAAAGAAAAAAATGGTGAAAAGCGTAGAAAACGATTCTGTACTTTTATGGCCTACAATGATGATGATGCTGATTGGACGTATGATGTATACTATGGCAGCGGCAGGACAGATGATGTACGATGTGGATTCGAGTACATCAAATGAGGTAATTTACGGCATCAGAGTTAATGAGAATGTTTCCGGTTCTACAAATTGGTTACTCTCACTTTATATTAACCATTCCTGTTACCATTGATTGTTTTTTCCTTTTTTTTAACAGCTCCCCCGCTTACATAATTCTAGCCAAATAGCAAACGTACACTACAAAACTCCATTTCGGTTGTGGAAAGGCGCATTTACATTGTTTTTGTTTTTTGGTTTGTTTTTGTTGTACAGGTCAAAGTTGTACGATATGAATAGCTTCATATTGTCTTGATGGCTTGTTTGTAAAGTAACATTGGAGTACAATGGACTAGTATCTTCGTCTGAGTGATCCAGGAGATAGCAGAAGCTTTCAACACTTTACTGAGTTATCCTTAAGCACATCGGTGCAAACCTAGTCGTTTTCATGTTTGCATTGTCCTTTCCTTTCATCGGCAAATTCATAATGCCAAATAGGTAGGAACCACACGGCCAAAATAGGCAAATACGGTAGTGGTTAAGGGCGAGAATCCGATTTTTAATTAAAAATCAGTTACATGTGTACTGATGACCAAAAGGTGCGGTCATTAGTCAATTTGTGCTTAAACAGACTTCTTGGAGGCCCAAACATCAGTTTAGTGAACAGTCCAAGAGAGTAGGTAGGTAGGTCGGTAGGTTCGTAGCCTCCCCAGAATGTGAAGAATACACTTAGGCCAGAGAGACCCGTTGTGTTGCTTACTTACTTACTTAGACCGGGATGGTCACGGTTTTGTGGAGGGATACCTTCAAAACGGATGTTGGCACAGGTGCAGGAGTCTACTTTGAGTCTCGGGATATGCATCGCTCCTACAGGCTCGATGATGGATGCAGTGTCTTCCAAGCTGAGGTCTTCGCTATCAAGCAGGCGGCGTACCTGATCAGCAAAGAGAATATCACAGGAAAAAGGATCAGCATCTATGTTGACAGCCAGGCAGCCATTAAGGCTCTGCAGGCAGCATGGATAAGATCCAAACTCGTCAAACTCTGCAAGGAGAAGTAAGAAGAGATATCCAATGTAAATGAGGTGACCCTTTGCTGGGTACCTGGTCATATGAATATCTCCGGAAACGAGAGGGCGGACGAGCTGGCTAGGGTGGGATTAGGTGCTTATATTGCGCAGATCTCAGCTGAGGCCAAAGCACCACTTAGTGCGCTCTACAGGGAGATACAGACGGAGCTATTGGTGAAAGCCAATAAGCGATGGTGTCGCTTAGATACATGTGCAACGGCGAGATCGACTTGGCCCGTCAATGATAAGAAAAGAACGGAAAATCTGCTGAAGTTCAATCGTGGGAACATTCGACTGGCAGTCGGTGCCCTCACCGGGCACTGCATGCTATCCTACCAGGCAGCTCGACTAGGCCAGCCCTACAATGACTTTTGCAGAAGCTGCAGGGACGAAGAGGAAATTGAGTCCGTTCGGCATCTGCTGTGCGAATGTCCGGCGCTAGCCCAAAAAAGGAATATATTCCTGGGAAGATACTTCCTTTCGGGACTAGAAGAGGTAGGTAATATTGGGCTGAACAGAATACTGGGATTTTTATCCTCGTCTGGCTGGAAATGTATAGGTATCAACGGGTTAAACAAAACAAGTGGGCACAATGGACTCAACGTAGTCTACGTGAGCCTTGACTTTATGTCAAAAGGGCACCCATATACCTAACCTAACCTACCTTCATTTTTCGAGAGAGGGCCCTACTACTCAGTTGCCTCTTGAGCCCAAAGAAGCAGCGTTTGGCAAGAGTTGTCCTGCGTTTTATCTTATCGCTGGTGTCGTTGCTGTTTGTCACTATCGAGCCTTACTTACTTACTTAACGGGCGCTACAGTTCGGGGTGAACCTGGGCCTCAACCAACATGCCTCTCCACCTAGCACGATCTTTCGCTAGTCTTTTCCAATGCCGCACGCCCAGTTGGTTGAGGTCCCCTTCCACCTGTGCGCGCCACCTTAGGTGCGGCCGTCCTCTATTTCTTCGTCCCTCGGGGTTGGATTCAAAGACTCTACGGGCTGGAGCTGTGGTGTCCATTCGCTCTACATGGCCTAGCCATCTTAGGCGTTGGATCCGTAGACGCCTGACCAGACTCATGTCGCTGTACAACCCGTACAGTTCGTGATTGAATCTTCTCCTCCAACCCTCCTCTGTGTTCATGGGACCGAAAATCGAACGCAGAATCTTTCTCTCGAAACGACCAAGGATTTCCTCATCCGCTTTAGATAAAGTCCATGTTTCTGCGCCGTATAACAGGACCGGGATAATTAAGGTCTTATATAAGGTCAACTTGGTCGTACGAGAGAGGGCTCTACTTCTCAGTTGCCTCTTGAGCCCAAAGAAGCAGCGGTTGGCAAGAGTAATTCTGCGCTTGATTTCGAAACTGATGTCGTTGTTCCAAGTCACCGCGGAGCCGAGGTATATAAAGTCCTTAACTACCTCGAACTTATATCTGCCAATATGCACGTTCTGTCCAAGACGTCGGTGGTAAATGTCCTTTTTCGATGACAGCAGATATTTAGTCTTGCCCTCATTGACTGCCAAACCAATTTTTGCCGCCTCCATCTCAATACTCGCAAACGCGTCACTGACATCTCGCTGCGATCTACCTATTATGTCAATGTCGTCGGCGTATGCAAGGAGTTGCGAGGATTTGAAGTAGATTGTGCCTCTTGTATTGGCCTGTGATTTTTGCACAATCATTTCCAATACGATGTTGAAAAAATCACACGACAGCGCATCGCCCTGCCTAAATCCTTTTTTGACATCAAAACTATCGGTGAGGTACTCACCGATTCGGATGGAGCAGCGAGCATTTTCCAAGGTCATCCTGCATAGTCTGACGAGCTTCGCAGGGATGTCAAAAGTAAACATGGCGTTATATAGCTCGTCTCTAATTACGCTGTCGTATGCGGCCTTGAAGTCGACGAATAGATGGTGCGTATCGACTTGAAACTCATTGGTTTTCTCCAGGATCTGCCGTAGTGTGAAGATTTGATCGATGGTGGACTTCCCTGGCCTGAAGCCACACTGATAAGGACCTATCAGCTTGTTTACGAATGGCTTCAGGCGTTCACACAAAACGGCAGCGAAGATCTTGTATGCGACATTAAGGAGACTTATTCCTCTATAGTTGGCGCAGTCAAAGGGATCTCCTTTTTTGTGGATCGGGCAAACAATGCTGAGACTCCATTCCTCGGGCATGCTTTCCTCTGACCATATCTTACAGATGAGCCGGTGCATGCTCCTAACCAGCTCACCCCCAGCCGCTTTGAAGAGCTCAGCAGACAGTCGATCTGCGCCAGCAGCTTTATTCGACTTGAGTTTCGACACGGCAATCTCAACTTCGTCGAGGTCAGGGAGACGGAATTCTCTGCGATCTTCGTCGTTAAAAAATGGATCATTCTGCCTGACGGCGGTATGTTGGTTGTCATCGCCGTTATACAGTCTGCAGAAGTGGTTTTTCCAAATTCTCAGCATCGACTGCGATTCTAACTACTAGGTGTCCGTTCTCATCCCTACAGGCCTCCGTTCGGGCTTTATAGCCTTGAGACATTCGTTTTATCCGCTGATAAAATCTTCGAACGTCGTGCCTGCAATAGCACCTCTCCAAGTTTTCAATCGCCCGCTTCTCGTGCTCTTTCTTTTTTCTCTTGAGAAGCTTATGTTCCTCCCTTCTCTTAAGCTCGTAGAGCTCACGAGCCGCTCTTGTTTTTTTTGTGTAGTGAGGCTTTGTATGCCTCCTGCTTTTCCGCATGAATCCTTCTACACTCGTCATCGAACCAGGTGTTTCGTCGTGGTGGAGCTTTAAGGCCCAGCACTTCCGTTGCTGTGCTCTTCAGGGCTTGTTTGCACAGGCTCCATTGTTGCTCTACTGACTGAGTGGAGGATTGAGGTGTATCGGAGAGCTTAAGGGAGACGCGGTTGGCAAAAGCACTGGCGATCTCCGGCGATAGTAGCTTTCCGACGTCATAGCTTGGTGTTCTAACTCTACTCCGCGGTGTTCGTGTTATGCGCTGACGTATCTTGGCTACTACAAGATAGTGGTCTGAATCGATGTTCGCTCCTCGGAAAGTGCGAACATCAAGAATAGTGGAGGAGTGTCTGACGTCAATCGCGATGTGGTCAATCTGGTTGGTGACTGATTGATCTGGCGACCGCCAGGTGCCTTTGTGTATATCGAGGTGGGAAAATCCTGTGCTGGCTACAAGAAGATTTCGCCCCGTTGCGATCGATCAGCCTATGTCCGTTATCGGATGTGGTGTCATGTAGGCTGTGTTTGCCGATGACCCGCTCAAAGATGCTTTCTTTACCCAGCTTAGCGTTAAAATCTCCTAGTATGATTTTGGTATCATAGCTGGGGCATTTGGTATATGTTCTGTCTAGGAGATCAAAGAAATCATCTTTGATTGAGTCATCCTTGTCTTCCGTGGGGGCATGGACGCATATGAGGCTGATGTTACAGAAATTTGCCTTGATGCGGATCGTTATGAGGCGTTCACTCACATACTGGAAACTTAGGACTTTATGTCTTAGTCCACCTCTAACAACAAATCCGCATCCAAATAGTCTCTGTCCTCTCTCCCTATAGCAGTCACCGTAGTAAATGTCGCAGTTTTTCATCCGCTTTTTACCCGGTCCATTCCATCGCATTTCCTGGATGGCGGTTATGTCCGCTTTATAGCGGTCTAGGGCGTCCGCAAGTTGTTCGGCCGCACGTGGTCTGTTTAGGGACCTAACATTCCACGTACAGAACCGGAGGTCCTTGTTTGTTTTTTGTTTTCTCATAGGGTCGTCAACATAGATCCGTTCCGTTTTATTATCCGAGGCTGTTTTGTGTTTCTGAGCAATTAGTGGTTTTACGGTTATGGTTCGCTAGACCATAGCCCAACCGTAACTAATCCTGTTTGGTGGCGCAGGATACTCGCCATTCGGCCTCTTCCGTCAGTAATTTCCCTTTTAAGGAAATTTCCAGATGGCACCACGAGGAGCTGGAAGTAGGACCTGACTAGCAGAGCTGCAAGATGTTCGGCTGCAGAGGCTCTTACTCGCTTTTTGTCGGGCCAGCATCCGTCGGCAGATGCTACCCCTACGAGGCCTTTGCTAGTCCTTCACTATCGAGCCAAGGTAGACGAAATCCTTGACTACTTAAAAAATATAGCTGCCGAAGGTGTCGTTCTGACCAAGACGTCGGTGTTGCGCGTCTTTCTTTGATGACAGCTCGTAACTTCTTCGGGTTAAGACCGACAGGCTGCTGAGCGGGACAGACCGGCCACCAGACACTCGTATGCTGCCACCATTAAGGCCTGGCTCCGAATGGGGTTCTGGCACACCATGGTAGGCAGTGTAATGTGACATCATCAGCACAGCAGGGTTGCCATATAATGTTGGGACTTCTAAGCTGTGCATTAGCATTAGTGTTTTAGAGGAATGTGCTTCCCAATAGAGAAGGGGTCGACCTATAGTGGTGTCCGGCGTGGAACGCCACTGGACAGACAGGGTGCCTATTTATATGGCACTCCTCGAGAATTAATAAGTCTTTCCGAGCAATTTGGCTTCTAAATTAATTCTGATTTATTTCTGAATTTTCCAATGCATTTTGGATTCTAATATTAGGTCACGGGTCATAATTCAATTGCAGTGCACTTGGCTCCACAAAGGGTCGCTTCACCAGATGACACATTACGAGTTATTCTCGTGAACGTAGTAATGTTTATGTTCCTTTTTGCCTGTCTTCATACAGTGTCGGCGCTTTGGCGAGTGCCATCCCGCGTGTATCTCTTGGTGTCATGTGACGCTATCGTGTGGTGTGCATTATGCAATGTGAGGGAAGTGTTTTATTCGGGTATGTAGGAAGTGTTTTGTTTTGGTGGGTACACTACAGCAGTTTCCGAGGCAGGTCTCCTTCTTGTCACCCAGGGGGGTTTTGCGCTTCCTTAGCCAGGTTCGGGCCGTACGAAAATTAATTCACACACCCCATACCTGTTGCCCGCCCCCCACCGCGAGGAAGTCAGTTGCCGAAGGGGGGCAGTCAGCTGCCTGTTTTTAAACCAATACGCGCTGTAATTACAATTGTTTATATAAAACATATTCTTTCAGATATTTGGCCAATCAATTTACGATGATACATCCTTTGAGTTTTCTACGCCTCCACTGGACCCTGAATTCAGTAAGCCTGTCACCTGTATACATTTGAAATATATAAAATTGGATTTCCTTTCAGATTTCACATTTTTTTCTCAGTATAACCAGTTTCAACAATATAATAAAGTCACTCATCAAGGACTCGATATCACCTCACCCCACTTGTTCCAATCAAAAACTAGTGCGCAGTTAATTGCTATATTTCCGGGTTTGTGGCGTTTCAAATCTTTACCATATGCATTTCTTATATTTCATTGTCTAGGTACTATTTGGTGTGGTGTTGGAAATTTGGCTGGAAGTACTGAAATGCTTGGCTTTTTTGCAAACACTGATAATTGTTGCCGAGCTCATGATAAATGTCGACTTACAATAGCCCCTGGCGAGACTAAGTATGGATTAACCAATTCCGGATACTTTTCTCGATCGCACTGCGTGTGTGATGAAAGATTCTATTACTGCCTGAAGGAAGCCAATTCAGTTGTTGCCAATAAAATTGGATACACATATTTTAATCTATTAAGACCTCAGTGCTTTAGGAAGGACTATCCCATTGTGACTTGCTTACGGTGGTAATAAACAATTTTTTTTTGATTTCTGACATGAAAAACCTGTTTATAAAAATTATTTTAGGTTTAATGAAAGATGCTTGGTGTACATTGTGAATCAGGCTTATGGTCGCGAATGGCAGTGGTTCGACAACAGAGAATTTTAGGTTAGGAATTTAGTTTTATAACCAATTTCTTAAATTATGTTGTAATCATCTAAAACGAGAGATTATTTTTATTTAAATAAACAAAAAATGTTTGTACTATTCGATTTCTTCGGGCTAACTCGGACTCAAAATGTTGTTCGCGTTTTTAGACCACTACCTGACATTTTAGAGAGATGAAATTGTTTGCGCTATAAGTTGACTATATAAGTCGGGTCATGACGAAGCCGGAATTTTGAATTTCGATTTAGTTTAATTGTAAAAATTTAAAAACCCAATTAAATCTAGAAAAAAATTAAAACATTCGAAAAAAATCAAAAATTCGATTTTTGATGCTATTCGCCCCCTACGTGAGTTTTTTCCTTAAAAAAATTCGCATGACTGAATACGGCCTTATTCACCATCAAAACTGAATATACGTGAAGCAAAACTACTGATAAAAAAGAAAATAACAGAAAACAACAATAAATCTCATATATCAACTGAAGTCTACAAAAAAGCAGTTTGAGACAATAAGCCACCTCCTGCTACACGATCCCGGAACTTAGCACGATCGACCAGAGACGCAGCCAGAATACATTATCGACGACCCTCTTCGAAACTCAAACATAGAAACAACTCATTTTGGAGACACTGAATTTATCAGAACATTCACCCAGAATCTCGACAAGCACGTGTTCAGACTCTGCGACAACTGCTCACGGCTACAACTCAGCCACCATGAAGTCATCTACCATTACTGCACTAAAAACCCCTGTCAAGTACACTGCTCAAAACAATACGGATCCAGGAGATGTTCTGGAGGTTATGAAGACATTGTCAGTCGTCGAGCAGATGTTGGTAGCACGGATTCAACCCGTTCTCAGCGTCTATCAGCTCCGCAGTCAAGGTGTCAATGGTCAATTCCGTTACAAAGGAAACGTGCTGAACGTCGAGCAAGATCTCTAACCGATTGCAAACGGCGGTGCAGTGGTTAACAGCATCGGCCGTCGAGCGGAAGGTCTATAGTTCAAATTCGTTTCAAAGCCAAGAAAAAGCAATTCCTTTACCACACAGTTGTGAATTTTTGAATGGAAAGTGACCAAACGTACTGCTGCAGGCATAACACTCACAGTATATGGTCAATTGAAATTCATCCTCTGCGTATGCAATAATAAACAGTTGCACAATTTTCATTCTTTAGCGTCAAAAGTTGTTATTTATGAATCTATTCCCGCCTAGTACTTCAGTTTCAGTCTAAAACATTGTTTCCATTCCCTGTTTTTACAACACCAAGGCATTTTTAAAGGATCCAGACAAAATGAAAGCCAAGACAACATCAAAACCAAAGAACATGCACATTTTTCTAGGAAGCGTAAGCTTTTACAAGTCAGCTTACGGTGGGAATCGTTACTAAACTCATAAGATTGATCCACATTGCGACCAAGTATTTTGGATGACCGAATTTGGTTTTCGGATTTTGATTCGGGGTCATTACCGCCTGTCACTAAGATATGGATGTGATTATCATTGATACTACAAAGTTGACCAGGCCACCAAAGTCTGATGTCAAAAAATGACTGTAATAAGTGCCCGCAAGGACTTATAATGATCACATCTTCCTCAAATTTCCTTCAGATCTAAAGCAATTCGTACCATATATGATTATGTTACGGAGATGAATGACACTTTTTCTTAACTCCAGAAGAAATAGGAAAAAGCACAAAAAGTACGAGGTTAAGGAGGGGTACAAAGTTGATATAGCATTAATAAAAATGTGGTCTAAGTGCGACCTGCAAGGCGCACACGACTGACTTCCCAGTGGGGAAAATGAAAACACCCATTCAATTTTATATTTTTTCCATTTTTCGTGTGTTATTTTTATGTCAATGAGCTTCGAAATACTGTTTTCAAATAATCAGGATCTTTACACACACGGAAAGGTTTAATGGAGCTCAATCCCGGACACCAATGGCCTACATATAGTCACTTGCTTTTACAATTACTGCAATACTTGATGAATAGTGAAATTTTCTTCTTCAAGCTATCAGGAAACGATCAATTCGGAGATATCTCATCAATTCCATTCATCAACTGAGAATGCTGAATTGACATTTCTTCACTTGCATGTACCTAAACACCAACATTTATAACAGACTACACTTTAATCATTTCTAACGAAAAATGACTGGAGCGAAACTGGAGTGAAATCAGTTCTAAATTACGTAATTACACGCCGAATGAACCTGGTCCAATGTCCATATCGTCACTGGTTCTCGAGATAATCGAGGCGAACATTTCTGAACGCACATGCGCACATACATACATACATTTTTATTCTGGTGACCTTGACACGTGGAGATACATATGTCAAAATTTTGAATTCGTAAGATCGACCCCATTACAATAATTTCCCACTGGGAAGTTAATAATCGGAAGTTTTAGTAAAAGTGAAATGAACATGTCAAGGCTAAATGCGTCAGCTTCCATTACTTCTACTTTCGAAATTAAGATGAATATCCAACAACATTGGTTTCACCAGCTTCAGTAATAATCTTACGGCAAAAAATACCGTCACCAATAAATAAAAATAAACAAAACAATGCAGTGCTAATATCACACCACCATCTTGTGATCGTCGGGCAGTCCCTCCACCTCCTTCCTTCTTCGGCGGGTGTTGGCACTCACTACGCCAAACTGAGTGAGCGCTAGCACTACTTACACATAGCGGGACCTACAGTTTAATGCCGACTCCGAACGGCTTGAGTCGAGAAGCTTTTTCTTGGCAAGTATACTACGGGGGGTTTTGCCAGTACCCCGCCGAGAAGGGACGCGACGAAATAAACTTTCGATGGCGTTGGTGTTATCTGGGTCCGAACCCGCTCATCGTGCACCAGAATCCAACACCCTAACCACTGCGCCACGACGCCCTCAGTAAAAAGTCTAAAGCCGGAGGATAATGTGTAGTTTGATTGGAGCTGCAAAGAGGTTATCAGGTTGACAGAGATAAGGTTGTAAGGCAAACACCACTGAGGAAAGCCGAAAAAGATATATACAAGCCAGAAATGGCTGCAACTCCCACATTTGACGAGCCAAATTTTTACAAGACTAAAAACTGAGGCGTTAAAATCCTATAATGTCCCAAAGTTAGCGAACGTTGTTGGTATTTTGTTAAAAACATCAAGAACTCCGTCTTGTCGTCTATTCCCATGCTGATTCACAATGACGTTCCAGCTGTCAAGCCCTTAGACAAAGCACATTTCGCAGCAAACTCACAGCTCGCCAAATCATCTTTGTCACCGCCTGTTCTGGAGTACGTTCATTCCACCGTACCGTACAGTTGCAACGGTTCTCAAAGAACTTGACATACACAAATCCGCTGGTCCAGATAGTATTTCCCCAATAATACTGAAGAGGTGTTCTCTACGCTGGCAGAACCATTGCGTATGCCTTTTCACCTTTCCAACTCTTCTGGGCTCTACCCAAGTAGATGGAAGACAGCATTTGTCCAGCCCATTCCCAAATAAGGCGAATCTTCTTCTCTCTCCAATTACCGACCCATTGCAATAGCGTTTCTTCTTTCCAAGGTCATAGAAACGCTGATAATCAAATATCTCGAGTCGCAGAAACTCCCCAATGACCGACAATATGGTTTCCGCGGCAACAGATCCACTGGAGATTTGATTGTATATCTCCCCGAGAAATGGAATCGTTCATTCCACGAGGCGGGTGAGAGCAAAGTTGTTGCATTTGGTATTTCGAAAGTGTTTGACAGAGATCGTCGACTCTCTTCTTTTGTGGATTAGAAGCTACGAATCGTTCAATTCAAATTGTCTTGGACGGATTCAAGTCTGACACTCACTTTGTAAATGCTGGTGTTCCCCAGGGCTCTGTTATGTCTCCGATACTTTTTCTTATTTTTATAAATGATCTCTTGTCTGTTACTTTTAATCCAATTCACTCCTTTGCTGACGACAGTACCCTCAACTTTACGACCCTGCACTTCGGCTGTAAATAGTGAGCGGCAGCGTATGTTAAGCGCATTAAATTCCGACATCGACAGCATCATCCAATGGTGTAAAAAGAATAGAGTGGAATTTAATACTTCCAAAACGCAATGCTGTCTTCTGTCGTTAAGGCATAACACTGAGCCAATGCCATTATCCATGAATGGCATTTGTATTTTGGAAACCGAAAAGCTTTCTATCCTAGGTATGTGCATCAGTGACAACCTTTGTTGGAATGATCACATATTTTGTGAGCAGGAAGGGTACCCTGTGATCGCCTATGCGGATGACAGTGCTATTGCCGTCACAGGAAAATTTCCCAGCACTCTATGCGACCTTATGCAGAGTGCACTACATACAGTAGAAATCTGGACACGGTACTGTGGACAAAGAAGACCGATCTAGTACTGTTCACTAACAAATATAAAATTCCGCCACACAACCCACCGAGGCTGGGTGGAACCCAACTAACAATCAAAGAACAGGCAAAATATCTAGGCCTAGTCCTTGACAGGAGGCTGAATTGGAAACCCAACATTCTTGATCGGGTCAAGAATGCAACTGTTGCCCTCTTCAGCTGTAAGAAAGTAGTGGGCAGGAGGTGGGGTCTCCAACCAAGCATTATGTACTGGCTCTACACAGCGGTTATAAGGCCTATCCTCCTGTATGGCGTCGTTAGTCTCTGGACAAAGCAGTCAATCGAAACCTTCTGGGGAAGGTACAAAGATCGGCCAAAGCGGAGCGATCAGATCACCCCCACGGAGGCCTTAAATGTTCTACTACATCTCCCACCATTAAACCTTTTCAGCAAACAAGTTGCTGCATGCGCGGCCCTAAGGATGAGGAGCATAAGAAAATGGCCCACATCTCAAAAAGGCCACACCATTTTTTTAAAAAGCTTCAAAGTACCCATGGACACTGACTACATCACATTGTCTTTCCATCCAGGGAGGAATGGGTTGAAGGGAAAGATATACCAAAGGACACGATCTCCCTCTATACCGATGGCTCTAAGATGGAGTCGGGTGTAGGCAGTGGGGTCTTCTCCAAGGAACTTAACCTCAACCTATCATTTAGACTCCCAAATTACTGTAGTGTGTTTCAGGCAGAAATAACTGCGATAACGGAGGCCCTGGCATGGCTCAGGATCAATGTAATATCCACAAAGGATATTATCATTTGCACGGATAGCCAATCTGCGATAAAATCCCTGGCAGCGGTAACCCACAAATCAAAAACATCCATTAACTGTCGCCTATCTCTAGTTGAGATGGCTGAACAGTTCAACATTAAAATACTGTGGGTTCCCGGGCATAGGGATATTCCAGGAAACTGCGCGGCCGACGAACTCGCAAAGTTAGGGTCAAGCACACTCAGCCTACCTATCCTCGGGTACCTAGAAACACCAATAAGTACGGTAAAGCACATGATAAAGCTTCAAACCATAGAGGAGACCAATCTCCAATGGAATGAGAGCAATATCGGCTTTATCACCAAACAATTGTAGCCTAAGTTAAACTTAGGACGAACCAGGGACCTGGTGGCAACCAAAAGGGCAACCTTAAGCACTCTAGTGGGTGTCATTACAGGTCATTGCACCATTGGAGAACACGCCGCCAGACTGGGGCTACCCTACAATGACTTCTGTCGCGGCTGCATGGACGAGGAGGAGGAGGAATCAATACACCACCTCCTCTGCTCATGTCCCTCTTTTGCAAATCGCAGGAGGATTTACCTCGGGGCGCCCTTCTTCGACAATCTGAGTGAGCTAGCAAACCAAAAAATAGCTCAGCTCCACCGCTTTATTAGAAGCACCGGTTGGTTCCCAGGTAGCGGATCAGGGTAACCTGATCCAGGTGGTATCACATTGGGCCGGGTTGGGCCTAAGTGTGGCTTACGCCTACCACGTCAACCTAACCTAACCTAGTGTCGCTAAGAATGCCGCGAAATGCCTAGGTTTCCTATACAGATGCAAGAAATTCTTCACACCCACCCCGACTAATCCTGCGTTTTGGCGCAGGAGGCTCGCCATTCGCCCTTCCCCGTCTGCAATTTCCATAGGAAATCTCCAGATGGCACCATGAGGAGGTGGGGATAGGACTTACTAACAGTGCCGCAAGATGTTCGACTGCGGTGGCTCTTCTCGCTTTTTAGCAGGCCAGCATCCGTCGGATAGATGCTACCCCTACGAGGGCTTTGTTAGTCCTTTGCCATCCACGCACTTAGGTTACCGGCAAATAAAAGAAACACAACGTGCATTAGAAGGAAGTTGATGGATCTTTTATGTAATTTATGCATAAAGATGACAAATTTAACTTAACGTATTTTACTATTAAACTTAAAGTAGACTATACACTAAAACCACAATACATTCAATCAGTAGAGGTAGGTACATTGTACTGCCTATTAGGGGTTGTTTACTGAAACGACGGCGGGAGGTACTGTAAGCTAAAATAGGAAACGAAAATAGCTCTTTAAATATGGACCTTTTCTGAGGAAATAAATATATTTCCTACCTTGGAGCATTATAGTTGTAACCAGATTTTGCATGACTCTCCAAGTCCTGCGGGCCGTAACTGTAATCATCTCCGCTTTGCCCACTGCCTCTCAATGGTCCGAATTCGTTCCCTGACGGACTAGCATTGCCTCCGGTGAATCCTGCATCATATCCATTTCCTTGCAGATTCGAACCGCCTGGATTTTCATATTGAGCTTCAGATGGTGAATATGGTACGTTGATAGTATCCTGCGTAAATGAACCGGGAGTATTTTGGGCAGCTCCGTTCGCTGCAGTGCGGTCAAAGAAACCTTGATTTGCCAAATTCTGATTGAGGAATTTGAAGGGATTTTGTTTCACTGGTGTTGCTTGTGGGATAGCTTCTGGAATGTCAAGATCTAACTCGGTCCTTGGATGGTACCCAAACTCATCAGCGGTGTATCTACGTAGAGTCATAAAAATAATGCGTTAGGCATGTTTTGTTTTCTTAACAAGATGAAGACTATTGCTTACCTGGTTGTATAGCGCTTGCCATCAGCTCCGGTGAATGAGTACTGTCCACTAATCACAAACGTTTTACTGTCCTTTAATTTTCCAACCTGTTCCACATCGATACCATTTTGTGTTTTTAGTCTGCAAATGGGAAACAAATTTATATTTTTCTAACTTATGTGTCTAACAGCGAATTTGAGTAAAGGAGGATATATTTTAGGAACGCTGAAGGTACATAAACGTATAACCTTTAAGGTTTTGGTTATATACAGTTTTTTTCTCTTTTAATTTCCTCGATTCAGTTTTTTATTGGAAGATTAACTCAGATTATCTGTAAACTGAACATTAACTAATTTTGTATCTTTCAGTTTCTGTGGCCGTGGTGCAGTGGTTAGTATCGTCGACCGCCGAGCGGAAGCTCTATAGTTCTAAGTCGTTTCATAGCCAAGAAAAAAGCAATTCCTATGCGGAAAAAAACTGTGCAACACAGCTGTTGTGAATGGGAAGTGATCAAAACGTACTACTGCAGGCATAACACTCACAGTATATGGTCAATTCAAATTCATCCTCTGTACATGGAATATAACACCAAAAGTGCATGAAACAATTGCTGAGAGTTATAACCGAAGCGAAATTCGGTCGGCTCTCGTCCTATTCAGGACAACCACCCCTGAGAGTAGTGAACGAACATCAACAATAATGTTCAAGAGTAAGCAATAGTTACCGTGAAAGCGCTACTTGTCATATCCACAAACCAGTTAATTAGGCAACTATAGACTAAAACGTTCAAGTAGAACTAAAATAAATTAAACTAAGCCACAAGCAGATAACATGTTAATGGCGTCTGCGCGGTAATATGTACATGTACGTATATGCACCTAGTCGCGCCTTTTGGATAGTTTGTTTCATTTTTTTTCCTAACATCGTTTATAGCTAGTTTTGGCTCATAGGTCGGTAGGTATTCTTATTGGTCACGCAATTTAGAGTATGATCATTTTCATTGAGCTAATGAACCAGGTTATGAAACTTACTAACCTTATCTTATGAGGTTACCTTTCTTCTTTGGTGGCGTTACAACCCATAGAGGGCCGGAGCTAAGCTTCTCTCAATCACCCTTGTTGCGTGTGACTTATTTTTTTACACGTGTGAAAGAGATCTACAGTTTAATGCCGATTCCGGACGGCGTTAGTTAAGAAGCTCTTTCAGAGCAAGTATACTACTTCGGGGGTGTTGCCAGTCCGTTCGTCCGTTCGATGGCGCTACAGTTCGGGGTGAACCAGGATCTCAACCAAGAAGCCTCTCCAGCCGGCCCGATCTTTAGCCAGCCGCTTCCAGTGTCACACGCCCAGTTGGTAGAGGTCCCTTTCCACCTATGCGCGCCACCTTAAATGCGGTCGTCCTCTGCTGCGTCGTCCCTCGGGGTTAGAGTCGAAGACTCTTCGGGCCGAAGCGGTGATGTCCATTCGCTCTACATGGCCTAGCCATCATAGACGTTGGATCCGAAGACATCTAACTAGTCCGATGTCGCTGTACAGCCCGTACAGTTCTTGGTTGAATCTCCTCCTCCACTCTCCGTTTACACAAACGGGACCAAAGATTGCACGCTGAATTTTCCTCTCGAAACGCCCAAGAGCCTCTTTACCCGCTTTTGATAAAGTCCAAGCCCCAGCGCCGTAGAGGAGGACCGGGATGATTAAGGTTTTGTAGAGGGATTCCTCAATTTTTCGAGAGAGGGCTCTACTACTCAATTGCCTCTTGAGCCCGAAGAAGCAGCGGTTGACAAGAGTTATTCTGCGTTTTATCTCAGCGCTGGTGTCGTTGCTGCTTGTCACTATCGAGCCAAGGTAGACGAAGTCCTTGACTACTTCAAAAATATAGCTGCCGAAGGTGACGTTCTGATCAAGACGTTGGTGTTGCGTGTCTTTCTTTGATGACAGCATATATTTGGTCTTGTCCCCATTTACACTCAGACCCACATTCGCCGCTTCTGCTTCAATGCTTGCAAACGCCTCATTGATGTCTCGCTTTGTCCGTCCAATAACGTCAATGTCATCTGCGTAGGCAAGCAATTGTATGGACTTGAAGTAGATCGTTCCTCTTGTATTGGCCGCAGAGTCCCGCACGATCTTTTCAAGAATAATGTTAAAGAAATCATGTGACAGTGCGTCAACCTGTCTAAAACCTTTTTTAACATCAATGGGGTCGGTTAGTTCACCTCCGACCTTAATGGAGCAGCGAGAGTTCTCCATAGTCACCCTGCACAGTCTGACGAGTTTGGCAGGAATGTTAAAACATGACATGGCTCTGTATAGCTCGTCTCTATAAACACTGTCATACGCGGGTTTAAAGTCGACAAAAAGACGGTGCGTGTCGACCTGGAATTCATGGGTCTTCTCCAAGATCTGCCGTAGTGTAAATATTTGGTCTAACGTGGATTTTCCTGGCCTGAAACCACACTGGTATGAACATATCAGATTGTCCACGAACGGTTTCAGTTGCTTATACAGTAAGGCAAAGAGGATCTTGTACGCGATGCTCAGGAGGCTTATCCCTCTGTAATTGGCTCAGTCATAGGGGTCTCCTTTCTAATGGACCGGGCGAACGATACTGAGATTCCATTTATCGGGCATGCGTTCCTCCGACCATATCTTGCAGATGAGTTGGTGCATGTTCCTGACCAGCTCATCGCCTGCTGCTTTAAACAGTTCCGCTGGGAGTCTGTCCGCTCCAGCAGCATTATAAGACTTAAGTTTCGATATCGCTATCTTAACATCGTCTAGGTCGGGTGGACGGGATTCTTCTTCGTCTTCGTCCATTGTGAATGGTTCGCTCTGCCTGACGGCGGCATTTTGAATATCATCGCCCTTATGCAGTCTGCAGAAGTAGTCCTTCCACAATCTTAGCATCGACTGTAACTCCACTACTAGTTGTCCGTGCTCATCCCTGCAGGCTTATGCTCTGGCTTTATAGCCTTGGCATGTTCGTTTGACTTTCTGGTAAAATTTTCGAACGTCGTTCCTGCAGTAACATCTCTCCATCTCTGGGTGTTGCCAGTACCCCGCGAAATAAACATTCGATGGCGTTGGTGTTATCGGGATCCGAACTCACCCATCGTGCGTCAGAATCCGTCACGATAACCACTGCGCCACGGTGCCACACTACCACATAGAATTTGGTCATGGTTTGTAGAAGCAAAATTCAATTCGCATTCAGTTTTCTTCCAAATGCTGCTTCCAAGTCCAGTGTCTCGAGAACTCGTTTTTCCGGATCAAGCCTTACTCCGACTAGTTATTATGCCGTTGGCTACAACTAATTTGGTAAGTTAGCAGTTTTTAGGTAATGTTGTTGGTATATTATACGTAGCAGTAAGTTAGTTAGGAAAATTGTGAATTCAAATGTGTTTATGTATAGGTTATGTATTCCTTGTTTTTCTTATAAAGTGGATTTTAACGTATTACTTATAAATACCCCAATAATGTATTATAATAAGCTGCCATGGGTAGATATCTAGATATGGTAAATTTAATTCTACATAACCTAAATGATCAAAATTATGTTAGCAGCCTCAGCCTTTACGTCTTCTAGCCATGACCACATTTTGACGACAATTTTTGAATTCATTAAATTACCTGGCCTCTGACGCCGATGACGCAGAATGGAATCCGTACAACAGCCATGTGATCGAATGTGTTTATCACGGTGCTTCTCTTCAGTTGGGGTACTGACAAAGCCCATTGTAGCATAATTGTCAAGAACAGCTTCTCAAATTTCACCATTCGGATCCGGCAATAAGCTGTAGGTCCCTTTCACCTATGGGATAATTAAATCACACACAACATGGGTGATTGAGAGAAGCTTGGCTTTGGTCCTATGTTGACAGCCAGGCAGCCATTAAGGCTCTGCAGGCAGCATGGATAAGATCCAAGCTCGTCAAACTCTGCAAGGAGAAATTAGAAGAGATATCCAATGTAAATGAGGTGACCCTTTGCTAGGTACCTGGTCATATGAATATCGCTGGAAACGAGAGAGCGGACGAGCTGGCTAGGGTGGGATCAAGTGTTAACATTGCGCAGATCTTAGTGCGCCCTACAGGGGGATAGAGACGGAGCTATTAGTGAAAACCAATAAGCGATGGTGTCGCTTAGATACATGCGCAACGGCGAGATCGACTTGGCCCGTCTATGATAAGAAAGGAACAGAAAATCTGCTGAAGTTCAATCGTGGGAATATTTGACTGGCGGTCGGTGCCCTCACCGGGCACTGCATGCTATCCTACCATGCAGCTCGACTGGGCCAGTCCTACAATGACTTCTGCAGAAGCTGCAGGGACGAAGAGGAAATTGAATCTATTCGTCACCTGCTGTGCGAATGTCCGGCGCTAGCCCAAAAAAGGAATATATTCCTAGGAAGATACTTCCTTACGGGACTGGAAGAGGTAGGTAATAATGGGCTGAACAGAATACTGAGATTTTTATCCTCGTCTGGTTTTTTTTTTTTTTTTTTTTTTTTTTTTTTTTATAATTTGCGCGCACTCAAGGTCTTATAACCTTATTATGTCGGCGACACAGTGCGGGCAGAAGATAGAGAGGAAGAGGAATAGAGGAGATGCCGATGGACATTGATCTTAAATGCTTGCATGTTGCATTGAGGGGGGAAAACCGAATCCGGCAGGGAGTTCCAGATTCGTGTGGTTCGGTTAATGAAAGATTCTCTATATTTGACAGTACGTCCGAAAGCGGGCTTCAGAGCATATTGGTGAGCATTCCTAGAGAGAAGTGTATTGCGGGAGAAATATTGAAGGGGCGGAATGCAACTGGCTATTTCATCAGAGCATTTTTGGTGGTAGTAACGATAAAACAGGGAGAGGCAGGTAACATTCCTGCGGTGTTCCAGCGAGTCTAATGTTTTGGTAATGCTGGAGTCACCTATCAGTTTTATGGCTCGTTTTTGTATTCTGTCTAGTAGGTGCAATGCGGTCTTGGAACCACCGGACCAGACATGAGCGTTAAACTCTAATTTGGGGCGAATGAACGCCTTATAGATTGTAGCCAGATCTAAGGGTGAGAAATATTTCTTGCATCTGTATAAGAATCCTAGGCATTTCGCAGCATTCTTGGCGACACTGAATATATGGTCGCTCCCTTTAAGATTGTGAGCAACACTCATACCCAGGATGGAAAGCTTTTCGGTTTCTGAGATGCAAGTGCCATTCATGGATAATGGCTGCGGGTTATTTATACGCTTTAACGACAAGAGACAGCATTGTGTTTTGGAAGTATTAAATTCCACTCTATTGTTTTTACCCCATTGGATGATGCTGTCGATATCGGAATTTAATGAGCTTAACATACGCTGCCGCTCATTATCTACAACCGAAGTGCAGGGTCGTAAACTGGTGAACGAATATGAGAAGCTGAGGGTACTGTCGTCAGCGAAGGAGTGAATTGGATTAGAAGTAACAGACAAGAGATCATTTATAAAAATGAGAAAGAGTGTCGGAGACAAAACGGAGCCCTGGGGAACACCGGCATTTACAAAGTGAGTATCAGACTTGAATCCGTCCAGAACAACTTGAATTGAACGATTCGAAAGGTAGCTTCTAATCCATTGAAAGAGAGACTCATCGATCCCAAAAGCACGCATTTTCGACAAAAGGGCTTCATGCCAAACCCTGTCAAATGCTTGCGAAATATCCAGTGCAACAATTTTGCTTTCACCTGCTTGGTGAAGGGAGTGATTCCACTTTTCAGCGAGATATGCCATCATATCACCAGTGGATCTGTTGCTGCGGAAACCGTATTGGCGGTCATTGAGGAGTTTCCGTGATTCAAGATATTTCATAAGCTGACGGTTAATCAGCGTTTCCATGACCTTGGAAAGAAGGGACGTTAGTGCAATGGGTCGGTAGTTGGAGGGAGAAGATGATTCGCCTTTTTTGGGTATAGGCTGGACAAATGCTGTTTTCCACCTACTCGGAAAGAGCCCAGAGGTGTAGGAAAGGTGAAAAAGCTTACGCAGTGGTTTTGCCAGCGTAGAAGAACACCTCTTCAGAACTATTGAGGCAATACCATCTGGACCAGCGGATTTGTGTATGTCGAGGTCTTTAAGAACCCTTGCAACTGTACGAGTGCGGAAGTTGATTAGCCCTATGGTGGAATTGACGCACTCTAGTACAGGCGGAGACAAAGTACAAGCTGGCAGCTGAGAACTGGTTGCGAAATGGGCAGCAAGTAGGTTAGCTTTGTCTGGGTGAAGCTGGGATGTCATTGTGGATGAGCGTCGGTATAGACGACTTAGTTGAGTTTTTTACGTTTTTTACAAACGACCAGAAACTTTTGCTACCTTTGGGACATTGAAGGATTTTACGCCTTAATTTTTGGTCGGACTGGAATTTAATCCGTCGAATGTGGGAGTTGCATTCATTTCTGGCTCGTATGTACTTTTTTCGGTTTTCCTCAGAACTGTTTGCCTTGTAGGCCCGAAAACTTAGCTCCCTGAGCCTAATAGCCTCTTTGCAGCTCGAGTCGAACCACGTATTATCCTTAGGCCTGGTGCTTTTAATCTTGCTGGGAATAAAATTTGCCATGCCGATTCGGATAATGTTTGGTTGGTTCAGCTCAACGGTAAATGTCTAGGTATCAACGGGTTAAATAAAACATTTGGTCACAATGGACTCAACGTAGTCTACGTGAGCCTTGACTACCTAACCTTAGTCCTTAATGGACTGTAACGCCAACATACATACATACAAATTACCTACAAACATATATTCCTTTACCTTCCTGGTCTGAAAAACAAAACTACTACTAACTATATACTCGCAAATTGTATCCAAAGCCTACTATGAAATCAAAATACATTTTCATCTAAGCTATTTATATGGCAAAAGAAACGTTAAAGCATGATGCGTGTGGCCTTATGGGTGTGCATATACATAAATCTCATTCTACGTCAAATGTCAGGAAATGATTTCCGCAAGCTAACTTGGATAATTTCATTTAAAAAAAGGGGTTAACACTAAGCTTTTAATCATACATCTATTAGACTTGACGGATGGTTTATCTTGACCCATTAGTTGTTGGAACAGATAGTATACACATACTATACGTTATATGGTGGATTCACCTTAAGCCATGGTTGGAAATACTGGATTGAATGATTGAGTGGAATAAATCGTGTATCAACGCGTGTCAAGTTTTTTTTTTTTTTTTTTAGCTTAAATCAATGTTGATCTGGGGTGAAAAGAAAATACAAGCCTACGGCTTAAAGGTACCAAAACTTGTTTATATTCGTGAGGTTCCGGTTGTGTTTCATAAATATAGATACCTACTTCATTTTAACACATTTGTCCAAACAACTATATGTATGTTTACCCTCAAAGTCTTGGAAAAAGTACAACTTTTCTTTCTACTCTGGTAAACTTATTATCTTCTTCAACCTGGTGCTGGAGCAGATAGTGCGACGGGCAGGCATCAACAGGGAAGGCACTATCTTTTACAAGTCCATCCAGCTGCTAGGATACGCGGATGATATCGACATCATCGCGTGTTCTCGCCGTGGCATTGTGGAAGCATTCACGGCGATTGAAGAACAGGCGAAACGAGCTGGTCTTAAGATCAATGAGGACAAAACAAAATACATGCTGTCAAGCAAAAACCAATCCGTCGCTCACCACCTGGGACAAAACATAACAATTGACAGCTACAATTTCGAGGTAGTTAAGGAGTTTGTCTACCTCGGGGCAAACGTAAATTCCACAAATGACACCACAGTGGAGATCCGGCATAGAATCGCCCTTGGCAACCGTTGCTACTTCGGCTTGTCCAAACAACTGGGGTCAAAACTCCTCACTCGAAAGACCAAAGTCATGCTTTACAAAACGCTCATTCTGCGAGTCTTGCTGTACGGAGCCGAAAGCTGGACGATAAGCAGGACAGCGGAGCTGATTTTGGGTTCTTTCGAAAGAAAAATTCTGCGCCGGATATTTGGTCCTGTCTGTGAGGAAGGTGAATGGAGAAGAAGACACAACCGCGAACTCTACGAGCTGTACCAAGATGTGGATGTAGTCCGGAAGGCAAGGATCCGTCGACTACACTGGCTCGGCCACATCGAGCGCATGGACATCAACGCTCCAGCTAAGAGGGTCTTCGACTCCGAGCCTCCTGGTTCGAGAAGAAGAGGAAGACCGAACCTCCGGTATAAAGACCAAGTAATCGCGGATGTAAGACATCTTGGTCTTGATAACTGGAAGCAGCGTGCCCGGGACCGTCAAGGATGGAAGGCAACTATAGCTCTGGCTCAGATCCTCCATGGATCGCTGGCCTGATAAGTAAGTAAGAAAGTAAACTTGTTATCTGATTATTACATATCCTAACATCTAAAAAATAGTACGGGCCGCACAACAGATATATTTATTAATGGTAATCGCAAAGAGCAGTAAAACGGCTTTTAATCTTCCGCCGTATTTGGAGACAAAATTTGCTATTATTCAAACAGTTGCCAAGCGTAGTCTAAAAGTCTAAAAAAGGCGCAAACAATTTAAAAATTATGCCAATACATCGCGTCAACGATCTTCGCAACTTCTAAAACAAGTTTTATCTTTTTTTTTAATGTGAATAGACGGTTTGTTTTCAAATAAAAATATTAATTGATATCTTCTCGGTGATCGTCAACCACAGTTGGGTCATCGCATGAAGAGACAATAAGTCTACAACACACGCCGAATTAATTAAGAAATCAAGAAATAAGCGTCGCATTTCACGTTAAACTCGTTTTTCTATTTTCCTTTGGTACGGGCATGTTTTATATTTTCTATTCTTTTAACAAATCACTTTAAATAAAATATGCTAATAAGTCCATGTATTAAACACGCTAGTCGCGGGACACGGATACGACAGGAATATTGCAAATACATAGAGTGAAGCAGGCTTTTTTTTAACTAGTTTCGGATACATTGCTAGTATGAATCCAGTTTCGGTAAATTAGGTTAATTTTATGTCAGTTTTACTTTTGAGATATAAATCAAGCACTCATACTTACTGCAGTTTGAATTTGTCGCCGTGATTTATATTTTCAAACACTTCCGTTTTAGCATTAATTTCCGGTCCATGGAATACTACTGGTGGCTTTTCGTCGTCCACATCCTGGGATAATGTATACACATCGTTCGGCGAGTATTTAAATAGATCTGAATATTGTTGCGTCACGTCTTTGACACCAGCACTGGTCAATGCGATCAAACTCACTAAAAGTATCTGAAAAACAAAAGAAAATATTAATTCATGAACTCTTAATGGGTTCGGTTTTCTGTTTTTAACTAAAAACTAATAAGAGAAATTAATTCTTGAAAAAAATGAGTACCTATTACATAAAATTTTGAAAAAAATTAGATCGACTTATTTTTTTTTTAATTTTTTTTTCAAAATTTTGAGTTTGGAAATTTATTTCTCAAAAACTATTCCTTAAAACAGCTTCGTTTAAAAACAAGACGAAAGAAGAGGTTTCTGGCTTTACAAAAAAGTATATCACGGCATTGCGGATGTAACGTGCGTGGCCGTGGTGCAGTGGTTAACATCATCGGCTGTCGAGCGAAAGGTCTATAGTTCAAATTCGTTTCATAGCCAAGAAAAAAGCAATTCCTATAAGGAAAAAAGTATGCAACGCAGTTGTGAATGGAAAGCGACCAAACGTACTGCTGAAGACATAACACTCACAGTATATGGTCAATTGAAATTCATCCTCTGCGTATGTGATATTAACACCAAAAGTGTATGAATGGATTACTGTGAATTATAACCAACGCGAAAATATGGTCGGCTCTCGTCCTATCTAGGTCTAGGACAACCACCCCTGAGAGTAATGAACGAACATCAACGACCCCAACCACTGTACTCCGTTCAGGTTGTGTGTGTCAACACATCATAAGAGAATATAAAAAAAACTCTTGAACCTGCGCGAGTCTCTAAAACAAAAAAAAAAAAAACCTGGTCAATTGAAATTCATCCTCTGTGTATGTGAATTATAACCAACGCGAAAATATGGTCGGCTCTCGTCCTATCTAGGACAGCAAACCACCCCTGAGAGTAGTGAACGAACATCTACGACCTAAAACCACTGCATTCCGTTCAGGTTGTGTGAAAGCCTGAACGAAACTCTTCCTCTCCCTGTTACCTTCGCTCCACAACGTTCAAAACGTGATAAGGCCTTTGCCTTGAGTGCGGGGTAAAAAAAAAAAAAAAACTAATTAACAAATATAATGGGTTAGATGAGAGCTTGTCAATCTAATGATAGAACAAACATCCACAGAGATCGCATTCATCACACTAATGATTCAATCAATTAACGTTCTGTTTGAGGTGTCAGTGAGTTCGCTCGGTGACAAAAGCTTGAAGTCGCCTTTGCCGCCTAAATCTGAAGGTCTAGAAACAGATGGGATAATGCTGTACTATAATACTCATACACTTGGTACATATCGTAAAAACGTTTTTGCCAACAATTTTAAAATTTCCAATTAGGAAGAGGCTAAGGTAATGTGGTTTATTTAAGATTCTTGTTTTTAGTTGATGTTATAGATATATCACATTGGAAATGTCTTGGATTTCAGTAAGTACAACATTTGATAGATCATGAAACGAGTACTTCCAATTTATACATAACTCCACAAATATAAATTAAACACAAATTCACTAATTATCTTATTATATCTAGGAACTTACAATTCCTTGCATTTTCTTATATTTCTTTTTCTTTTTTTCTTTTTACAACGAAACACTACCGAGAGGAAAAGCAAGAAGAACAAATATGCCGAACAGATTCACTATCAAATGAATTGCTCAAGTCCCAACCAACAAATAGTAGATCCAGCATCTTTCGTCTTTTCTTTATATATAATTTTAATATTATATTATCTGATCATTGCCCCCACCTTGATTTCCATAAAACAATATGGATTTGTAAAGGAAGCTTGATAGAAACAGAGGGGAGCTAGACCAATGGACAAATACAGATACATATACCTATTGTTAGAAAAAAGCAGATGGTAGAAGCTTTGGTGGAGAAGATCTTGCAATAGTATCTTAAAAGGCATGTAGAACTCTTCTGACCAACTTAGGTGTAGGTACGTTATCCCCGACGCTACCCTCTCCTGATGATGGTGGTGGTGGTGGTGGTGGTGTGAATAATTTACTCACTTTCAGTCGGTACTTTACTTTAATTCCTGTTCTAGGCGCGGGAATATGTTGTAGATTATACACATTGGCAAAACTATTACCATAATTTCACGGTATTTGTAGGAAAGAGAGTTTTACAAATACTAACCAAATTCAAGGGGTGGCTACTACTAAAATATGTATTTTACGTAATTCCGGAAAGTATCTACAGCTTTTCGATAGCCGCTATTTATTTGAAAATGTGAAGAATTTGTATTTTATATTTCCTGTTTATTTTTTAATAATGAGTCCATAATTGCATATATTTGTATTTTATTTAAATGCTGTTTCCATGGTTGTTAAAGTGAGTTCATGATTTATACTTGAATTATTATATTTATAATAATTTATACTTGAAATATTATAAAATGATGGACTACGATAGTGAACAAAATCGAAGATGACGTCATTCAAGTATTGGGAGATTTGCTAAATTTTCAGATGGTAGGATTCTTATTAAATAATTGAACTATCCTCAAAATCGATTGAATGTCGCATGTGTTTAAATAAAATCTATGTGCAAGTATCAGGATAATTATTTTCGACTAACAAATCGATGTTTTCGAACAGAGCTTTAGATGTGTATATTTATGTTTTAAGATTGTTTTAGGATATTTAAATATTATACACAATCACTTCGTAGCTACATAGGTACAGTGGTGTTCTTATAAATAACACACCCTTATTCAAATATGTATTTGCTTGCAATACACACTGTACTTACAAGCTTCACAGGAGTAAAGCCATAATATCCCAAGGTAGTAGAGTAAGGCTCCACCACGAAGAAACACCTGGTTTGATGACGAGTGCAGGAGGATTCATACAGCGAAGCAGGATGCATATAAGGCCTCGCTGCATAAAAGAACAAGAGCAGCTCGTGAGCTCTACGAGTTAAAAAGAAGGGAGGAGCATAAGCTTCTTAGAAGAAAGAAGAAAGAGCACGAGAAGCGCGCGACTGAGGATTTGTGTTACTGCAGGCGTGACGTTCGAAAGTTTTATCAAGAGATAAACCGAACATGCCAAGGTTATAAAGCCAGAATGGAAGCCTGCAGGGATGAGAACGGACACCTAGTAGTAGAACCGCAGTCGATGCTGAGAATATGGAAAAACCACTTCAGCAGACTATATAACGGCGATGTTAGTCAATATACCGCTGTCAGGCAGAATGATCCAATGATCGACGGAGACCGCAGAGAATTCTGTCACCCTGACCTCGACGAAGTTAAGATTGCCAAATCGAAGCTCAAGTCGAATAAAGCTGCTGGCGCAGACGGACTGTCTGCTGAGCTCTTCAAGGCAGCTGGGGATGACCTGATTGGGAGCATAATGAATATTTAATGAACAAAATAAGCCCGCAATGAGCATTCAACGACCAATATTTTCTTCTTTTTCTTTGATGGCGCTATAGTTCGGGGTGAACCAGGGCCTCAACCAACAAGCCTCTCCAGCCGGCCCGATCTTTGGCCAGCCGCTTCCAGTGCCACACGCCTAGTTGGTTGCCTCGGGGTTGGAGTCGAAGACTCTTCGGGACGGAGCGTTGATGTCCATTCGCTCTACATGGCCTAGTCATCTTAGACGTTGGATCCGAAGACGTCTAACCAGGCCGATGTCGCTGTACAGCCCGTACAGTTCTTGGTTGAATCTCCTCCTCCATTCTCCGTTTACACAAACGGGACCAGAGATTGCACGCAAAATTTTCCTCTCGAAACGTCCAAGAGCCTCTTCATCCGCTTTTGATAACGTCCAAACCTCAGCGCCGTAGAGGAGGACCGGGATGATTAAGGTTTTGTAGAGGGAAACCTTAGTTTTTCGAGAGAGGGCTCTACTACTCAATCGCCTCTTGAGCCCGAAAAAGCAGCGATTGGCAAGAGTTATTCTGCGTTTTATCTCAGCGCTGGTGTCGTTGCTGCCTGTCACTATCAAGCCAAGGTAGACGAAGTCCTTTGACTACTTCAAAAATAAAGCTGCCGAAGGTGACGTTCTGACCAAGACGTCGGTGTTGTGCGTCTTTCTTGGATGACAGCATATATTTGGTCTTGTCCCCATTTACCCTTAGACCCACTTTCGCCGCTTCTACTTCAATGCTTGCGAACGTCTCATTGACGTCTCGCTTTGTTCGTCCAATTACGTCAATGTCATCTGCGTAGGCAAGCAATTGTGTAGACTTGAAGTAGATCATACCTCTTGTATTGGCCGCAGAGTCCCGCACGATCTTTTCAAGAATAATGTTGAAGAAATTACATGACAGTGCGTCACCCTGTTTAAAACCATTTTTAACATCAAAGGGGTCGGTTAGTTCACCTCCGACCTTAATGGAGCAGCGAGAGTTCTCCATAGTCATCCTGCTCAGTCTGACGAGTTTGGCAGAAATGTTAAAACATGATATGGCTCTGTATAGCTCGTCTCTATAAACACTGTCATACGCGGCTTTAAAGTCGGCGAAAAGATGGTGCGTATCGACCTGGAATTCATGGGTCTTCTCCAAGATCTGCCGTAGTGTAAATATTTGGTCTATCGTGGATTTTCCTGGCCTGAAACCACACTGGTAGGAACCTATCGGATTGTCCACGAACGGTTTCAGGTACTTACACAGTACGGCAGAGAGGATTTTGTACGCGATGTTCAGGAGGCTTTTTTTTTTTTTTTTTTTCCCTCTGTAATTGGTGTAGTCGTAGGGGTCTCCTTTCTTATGGACCGGACAAACGATACTGAGATTCCATTCATCGGGCATGCGTTCTTCCGACCATATCTTGCAGATGAGTTGGTGCATGTTCCTGACCAGCTCATCGCCAGCTGCTTTAAACAGCTCCGCGGGGAGTCCGTCTGCTCCAGCAGCTTTATAAGACTTAAGTTTCGATATCGCTATCTTAACATCGTCTAGGTCGGGTGGACGGGATTCTCCTTCGTCCATTGTGAATGCTTCGCTCTGCCTGACGGCGGCATTTTGACTATCATCGCCGTTATACAGTCTGCAGAAGTGGTCCTTCCACAATCTCAGCATCGACTGTGACTCCACTACTAGTCCGTGCTCATCCCTGCAGGCTTCTGCTCTTGCTTTATAGCCTTGGCATGTTCGTTTTACTTTCTGGTAAAATTTCCGAACGTCGTACCTGCCTTAACATCTCTCCATCTCCTCGATCTCGCGCTTCTCGTGCTCCTTCTTTTTCCTTCTCAGAAGCGCATGCTCCTCCCTCCTTTTCTGTTCATAGAGCTCGCGGGCAGCTCTCGTCCGTCGATGCAATGTGGCCATGTATGCATTCTGTTTCTCTACATGGGCCTGTCTGCACTCATCATCAAACCAGGGGTTTCTCGACGGTGGCGGCTCGAAACCGAGTATATCTGAGGCGGCCTCTCTAATGGCTTTCTGACAACGACTCCATTGCTGTTCTATGGTTTCTGCAGATTGCATCGGGACTTGAGAGAGCTTGAGGGAGACTTGATCGGCGAAGGTCCTGGCGGTCTCCTGCGATTGCAGCTTTCCGAAGTTAAATTTTGGTGTTCTTACTCGACTCCGTTGGTTCCGAGAAATTCGCATCCGTACCTTGGCTGCAACAAGGTAATTATCCGAGTCGATGTTGGCTCCTCGAAAGGTTCGGACATCTAGGATGCTGGAGGAGTGTCTGCCGTCGATCGCAATATGATCGATTTGGTTGGTTGTCGATTGATCGAAAGACCACCAGGTCCCCTTATGGATGTTGAGGTGTGGGAATCGTGTACTTGCTACTACCAGGTTATGTCCCGCCATAAGGTCCACTAGCCTTAGTCCGTTTTCTGACGTGGTGTTGTGTAGGCCAATATTTTAGGAGATATTAATATTCCGCTCGCAGCATCTATACTAATATTATAAATGTGAAAGTGTGTGCGTCTGTTTGTCCGTCTTTCACGGCAAAACGGAGCGACGAATTGACGTGGTTTTTTAAGTGGAGATAGTTGAAGGGATGGAGAGTGACGTAGGCTACTTTTTGTTTCTTTCTAGCCCCCGTCAAATTTGTATGCAGCAAAAAAAAAAAAACAAAAACAGGAGGGAATGGAAATTTGTGTGAGACTCTTCGCAAAATTAGTAAAGGTTCTATGATACAAACGAATAATAAAATAATTTAATTAAAACAACCATAAATCAATCAGCTTTTGAGAAAGCAATCAAGCAATTCGAAACATAAATAAGTGTTACTCTTGAATTACGATAGATGGCGCGGATATGCTTCTGAAACGCGCTAACGTTGTGTGCTCTCTATCTATACTTAAGTGCGGGCATCGGGCCGCGCTTCACACTATAGTGCATACGGTAGCTATACTCTGTTATTTGACTACTAAGCGTCCCAGTCATGCTTATACGAAATTTAGATGACCCGAGATTATGTAATGGGACGAGACTTCGTGTCACACAACTTAGCCGCAACATCATTAGCGCCACTATCTTAACCGGCTTAGGAAAGGGTGAAAATGTAATGATCCCACGAATCCCAAAATTCCCACAGATCTCCCGTTCCGGTTTAAGAGGCTACAATTTCCTCTAAAGCGTAGTTTCGCTATGACCCTTAACAAAGCGCAAGGTCAAACATTAAAGGTGGCTGGGGTGAACTTAGAAAAGCCGTGCTTTTCCCATGGAAAATTGTATGTAGCATGTTCGCGTGCGAACATCTACTACGGGAATTGCTACAAGGAGAACAAACAGCGCCTATTCGGGTGCGGATTCGTTATTAGAGGAAGACTCCGACAAAAAGTCGTAAGCTTCCGAGATGTAAGCGAACGCCTCATAACAATCCGCATCAAAGCTAAATTTGGAAACATTAGCTTAATATGCGCTCACGCCCCAGCGGAAGAAGAGGACGATCGACTCAAAGAAGAATTCTACGATCTCCTAGACAGAACATATGCCCAATGTCCCAGCTACGACACAAAAATAGTCCTAGGATGCAAAACTGGGCAAGGAGGACATATTTGAGTCGATCATAGGCAAGCATAGCCTCCATAACACCACATCCAACAACGGATTAAGGCTAATCGATTTCCTAGCGGGGCGTAACCTCCTTGTAGCAAGCACGCGATTCCCCCATCTCAACATCCACAAGGGTACCTGGCGGTCTTGTGATCAATCGACCACCAACCAGATTGATCATATTGCGATCGACGCCAGACACTCCTCCTGTATTCTCGACGTACGAACCTTCCGAGGAGCCAACATCGACTCGGACCACTACCTTGTTGTAGCCAAGGTACGAATGAGGATATCAAGAATGCTTAGGAGTCGAGTAGGACAACGTAAGTTTGACGTTGCAAAGCTACAATCGCAAGAGACTGCCAGAATCTTCGCCGATCGTGTCTCCTCAAAGCTCTCTCAAAATCCGCCCAGGGCAGCACAAACAATAGAGCAGGAATGGGCTCATTGCCAGAGCGCCGTCAGAGATGCTGCCTCAGAGGTGCTGGGTTTCAAACAGCCACCACCTAGAAACCCTTGGTTCGATGAACAATGCGAACAAGCCCATGCAGCAAAACAAGAGGCATATAAGGCCGTGCTGCAACGACGGACGAGAGCTGCTCGCGAAATCTATAAGCAGAAGAGAAGAGAGGAACACACGCTTTTCAGAAGAAAGAAGAGAGAGCACGGAAAGCGTGAGATCGAGGAGATGGAGAGATGCTTCCGCAGGAATGACGCCCGTAAGTTTTACAACAAGGTAAAACGAACATGCCATGGCTACAACGCCAGAGTGGCGGCCTGCAGGGATGAAAATGGAGAACTGGTAGTAGAGTCGCAGTCGATGCTGAGGATTTGGAAAGACCACTTCTGCAGACTGTATAACGGCGATGATAGACAAGATACCGCTGTCAGGCAGAACGAGCCATTCGCAATGGACCACGAAGTAACAGAATTCAGTCCACCCGACCTAGACGAAGTCAAAATAGCTATATCAAGACTTAAGTCTAATAAAGCCGCTGGCGCAGACGGCCTGTCTGCTGAGCTATTTAAGGCAGCTGAAGATGAGCTGGTAAGGTGCATGCACCATCTCATCTGCAAGGTATGGTCGGAGGAAAGCATGCCCGACGAATGGAATCTCAGCATCGTTTTCCCGGTCCATAAGAAAGGTGACCCCTATAACTGCGCCAACTATAGGGGAATAAGTCTCCTTAACATCGCATATAAGATCTTCTCTGCCGTATTGTGTGAACGCCTGAAACCGTACGTGGATAACCTGATCGGCTCTTATCAGTGTGGTTTCAGGCCAGGTAAATCCACAATAGACCAAATATTTACGCTACGGCAGATCTTGGAGAAGACCCAGGAATACCAAATCGACACTCACCACCTCTTCGTCGATTTCAAGGCCGCGTATGACAGCGTATATAGAGACGAGCTGTACCATGTCTAGTTTTAACATCCCTGTCAAACTCGTCCGACTGTGCAGGATGACAATGGAGAATTCTCGTTGCTCCATTAAGGTCGGTAATGAGCAAACGGAGACCTTTGATGTTAAAAAAGGATTTAGGCAGGGCGACGCGCTGTCGTGCAACTTTTTCAACATCGTGCTTGAAAAGATCGTGCAAGAGTCACTGGCCAACACAAGAGGTACGATTTATTTCAAGTCTACGCAATTGCTTGCGTACGCCGACGATATTGACGTAATTGGACGAAAACAGCAAGACGTCAATGAGGCTTTCGTGAGCATTAATGAGGGTAAAACCAAATATCTGCTTTCATCTAAAAGAGACGGACAACACCGACGTATTGGCCAGAACGTCACCATGGGCGGATATAACTTTGAAGTGGTCAAGGAATTCGTCTACCTTGGCTCACTGATTACCAGCGACAACAACACCAGCGCTGAGATAAAACGCAGAATCACTCTTGCCAACCGCTGTTTCTTTGGGCTCAAGAGGCAATTGAGAAGTAGAGCCCTCTCTAGGAAAACCAAGGTGACACTATATAAGACCTTGGTCATCCCAGTCCTCCTTTACGGCGCAGAGGCTTGGACCTTAACAAAAGCGGATGAGGATGCCCTTGGTCGTTTCGAGAGGTAAATTCTGCGCACTATCTACGGTCCCGTTTGTTCAAACGGTGTATGGAGGAGAAGATATAACAAATAACTGTACGGGTTGTACAGCGATATCGGCCTGGTACGACGTCTACGGATACAGCGTCTAAGGTGGCTAGGCCATGTCTTCGAATCCACTCCGGAAGGAAGGCGCGGCAGAGGACGGCCGCCTCAGCGGTGGCGCTCGCAGGTGGAAAGGGACCTCAACCAACTGGGCGTGCGGCACTGGAAACAGCTGGCCAAAGATCGTGCCGGTTGGAGACGCTTGTTGGTTGAGGACCAGGTTCACCACGGACTGTTCGCGTGCGTCCAATGCCCAGAATCTTTACATTCTATCTCCAAATGGAAAGACATATAATATCGTCTACAGCAGCGTATTTAACGCGAACGAAGCCGCGGGCAAAAGCTAGTAAAAAAGCAACGTTCACGTTGCTCTACTTGAGACCGATTTGTGCGCTAGTGTCTTGTTGTAGATAATGGCATGGAACCCTTTGTGCGCGTGTCCAGCTTGCACTTGCCCGGTTTTTTTTAGAGTATTTATTAATTTTTTTTAAGTATTCCGCTGACTGTGCTATTTAAATGAACAACTACTTTTTTCATTTTTTCCCATTTTGAATTATTCTTTTTGAGTTGATTTAAAGGAATTATACGTGTTTTTTAATAAAGTACATATGAAAGCACATCAGCTATAAAACAAAAAAAGGCTGAACCTCATTTTAGACTTTTGGCACAACATAATGTATGAGAACTTACGGGTGTGCTATTTATATGAACATCACTGTATGTTGAAATTCTGTATTTTTTTCGCACACATGCTCAAACCTATTTAAATACCGGATGAAGTTAAAACTAAAAGGGGTAGAAAGACAGAGAGAGCGGAAAATGGAGATCGTTAAAGAGAAATAGCTCATCTATCCCCTCTTATATATATTCTGTTCGAAAGAACTGAAAACTGAACCGTCATTTTCCTCACTCTAACTTAGATTTGAAACCAGCCGCACCTGATATAGAATAGTTTTCACAATTTCGAACTACTTAGGGAGTCCCGAATTTGTTAGTAAAAAAGCGGACATCCGATTTTTGTAATTTCTATATTAATTGCCAGATAAGTACAGAAAAAATAAAATAATATAAAAAAATTACTTTGTGCCTTACTTATAAAGAAAAAACTTTGTTCTTTACAAACAAAAAATGGCTCTGTCTGTCTGCATTTAACGTTTTTTAAATTACAACGATTATCTTATAAAGCTGAAATTCTAAACAATTTTAAGGTGCCAAAATGTCTCACCACCGTTTTATGTAAGATAAAACTTCTAATGGAAATTTCTGATTAATTGCCCTTAAACCTTTGCCCGTGTAATGCTCAAAGTGAATAGAGTGCCAAAGCGTGAATCATTCAAGGTTTACAAATTTTTACCGTTTTATTTAAATCAAATAAATTATACGAGTTTCTTCCCATAGTTAAAGTGATCCCATATGTGCTAGTCTTACGAGAAGAAGGTTTTGTTTTGCCCTTTTTTACAATGGCTTTAGCTAGCATTGATAAGAGATTAGAATGAATGAATAGACATGGAAGGCCCTGAACTATCATAACAATCCAAACGTATGTAAGCAACGCAGAACAAGATACATAGGTCTCTTTATAGTACGTGGCATAAGCGGCTTTTAATCCTAACTTGAACTCTATTTAAGTTGTTCTGTAATATATACCCAACTGTTACAGAGCATCTCGACTTAACTTAAATGAATTTAGCATAATTCCTAAAAAAGCCGTAAATAATTTATTTGCAATTTGTTAATTCAGTAATCAATTAAAAAAATTATCCAAAAACGTTATGCTAATTTTGAAAAAAACGGATTAACAATAAATACAGGAAAAAAAAAATGTAAAATAAAAAGAACATCTTTCATTCCGCGTGTCTTTATTCTAATATATTTTGTTTATGCGGATGATGCACACTTCGTTAGAAATAAATATTTATTGGCTATAAAACGAGATTTTCATTGATGAACTGAATCAATAAGGCGTGTTTTCAAAAGTCGACACGTGGTCTCATCATTCAATCACGCCTTAATCAAGTTCAACTTTTTTTACGTTTCTATGGTGGTGTCAAGCAGTTTGGTTTTTTATTAATAGTCACTTGTGCACTATCCGGTGACACCTACAAATTACACTTCTTATAGTTTTGTCTGAGAAGTGTTCGCAGATTTTTTTACATATACATAGCTTGATGCTTAGATTATAAAGTTAGGTTGTTAAGGTTGTTGAACGATATTCACATATTAATTTGGTCTTATTTCCATACATACATATGCATTTACATCGCAAACATGTGAGAAAATCGAAGTGTAGTGAGTCATCATAGGCAGAACGAACCATTCACAATGGACGAAGATGAAAGAGAATCCCGTCCACCCGACCTAGACGATGTTAAGATAGCGATATCGAAACTTAAGCCTTATAAAGCTGCTGGAGTAGACGGACTTCCCGCTGAACTATTTAAGGCAGCTGGCGATGAGCTGGTCAGGAACATTCACCAACTCATCTGCAAGATATGGTCGGAGAATGCATGCCCAACGAATGGAATCTCAGCATCGTTTGCCCGGGATAAGTCTCCTTAACATCGCGTACAAGATCCTCTCTGCCGTACTGTGTAAGCGTCTGTGACCATTCGTGGACAATCTGGTTTCAGGCCAGGAAAATCCACGATAGACCAAATATTTACACTACGGCAGATCTTGGAGAAGACCCAGGAATACCGACACTCACCACCTCTTCGTCGATTTCAAGGCTGCATATGACAGCGTGTATAGAGATGAGCTATACAAAGCCATGTCTAGTTTTAACATCAATGCCAAACTCGTCCGACTGTGCAGGATGACAGTGGAGAATTCTTGCTGCTCCATTAAGGTCGGTAATGAGCAAACCGAGACTTTTAATGTTAAAAAAGGATTTAGGCAAGGTGACACGCTGTCATGCAACTTTTTCAACATCGTGCTTGAAAAGATCGTGCAAGAGTCACTGGCCAACACAAAAGGTACGTCATATTTCAAGTCTACGCAATTGCTTGCGTACGCCGACAACATTGACGTGATTGGACGGACACAGCGAGACGTCAATAAGGCCTTTGTCTAAGATGGGTCTCAAGGTTAATGAGGGTAAAACCAAATATCTGATTTCATCTAAAAAAGACGGACAACACCGACGTATTGGCCAGAACGTCACCATGGGCGGATATAACTTTAAAGTGGTCTAGGAATTCGTCTACCTTGGCTCACTGATGACCAGCGACAACACCAGCGCTGAGATAAAACGCAGAATCACTCTTGCCAACCGCTGTTTCTTTGGGCTCAAGAGGCAATTAAGAAGTAGAGCCCTCTCTCGGAAAACCAAGGTGACACTATATAAAACCTTGATCGTCCCAGTCCTCCTTTACGGCGCAGAGGCTTGGACCTTAACAAAAGCGGATTAAGTGACCTTGATCGTTTCCGGTTTGTGTAAACGGAGTGTGGAGGAGGAGCTGTATGGGCTGTACAGCGACATCGGCCTAGTTGGACGTCTTCGGATCCTACGTCTAAGATGGCTGGGCCATGTAGAGCGAATGGACATCCCCGCTTCGGCCCGAAGGGTCCTTGACTCCAACTCGCATCTAGGGTGGTGCGCACAGGTGGAAAGGGACCTCAACCGAATGGGCGTGCGGCACTGAAAGCGGCTGGTCAAAGAACGTGCCGGCTTGAGAGGCTTATTGGTTGAAGCCCTGGTTCACCCCAAACTGTAGCCCCATCTAAGTAATTAAGTAAGTGAGCTATCAATAGCGGTTATAGTTTTGTGATTACAATGGTGTCTTTCTTGGTAGTAATGTTTAAAGGGACCTGGGCCTCAACCAACATGCCTCTCCATCTAGCACGATCGTTCGCTAGTCTTTTTTAGTGCCGCACGCCCAGTTGGTTGGTGTCCATTTCCACCTATGCGCGCCTTAGGTGCAGCCGTACTCTATTTCTTCGTCCCTCGGGGTTGGATTCAGAAACTCTCCGGGCTGGAGCTGTGGTGTTCATTTGCTCTTCATGGCATAGCCATCTTAGGCGTTGGATCCGTAGATGCCTGACTAGACTCATGTCGCTGTACAACCCGTACAGTTCGTGATTGAATCTTATTCTCCTACCCCCATCTGTGGTTATAGGACCGAAAATCGCACACAGAATCTTTCTCTCTATACGACCAAGGATTTCTTCATGCGCTTTAGATAAAGTCCATGTTTTTGCGCCGTATAGCAGGACCGGGGTGATTAAGGTCTTGTATAAGGTCAACTTGGTCGCACAATTGCCTTCTATCTTCTATTGTCCAAAGTAATAGCGGTTGGCAAGAGTATTTCTGCGCTTGAATTCGAAACTGGTGTCGTTGTTCCAGGACACTGCGGAGCCGAGGTGTATGAAGTCTTTAACTACCTCAAACTTATATCTGCCAATATGCACATTCTGGCCAGGACGTCGGTGGTGACCGTCCTTTTTTGATGACAGCAGATATTGAGTCCTGCCCTCATTAACTGCCAAACCAATTTTTGCCGTCTCCACTTCAATACTCGCAAACGCCTCATTGACATCTCGCTATGATCTACCTATTGGACTTCCCTGGCCTGTAGCCACATAGGCACCTATCAGCTTATTTACGAACGGCTTCAGGCGTTCACACAAAACGGCAGAGAAGATTTTGTAGGCGATGTTAAGAAGACTTATTCCTCGGTAGTTGGCGCAGTCAGACGGGTCGCCTTTCTTGTGGATTGGGCATATGATGTTGAGACTCCATTCCTCGGGCATGCTTTCTTCTGACCATATCTTACAGATATGCTTAGGTGCATGCTCCTAACCAGTCCACCCTCAGCTGCTTTGAAGAACTCAGCAGACAGTCCATCTGCGCCAGCAGCTTTATTCCACTTGAGTTTCGACATGGCAATCTTCACCTCGTCAAGGTCAGGGGGACGGAATTCTCTGCGATCTTCGTCTTTAAAAATGGATCATGCTCCCTGACGGCGGTATGTTGGCTGTCATCGCCGTTATACAGTCTGCAGAAGTGGTTTTTCGAAATTCTCAGCATCGACTGCGACTCTACTAGTAGGTGTCCGTTCTCATCCTTACTGTTCGCGCTTTATAGCCTTGAGACATTCGTTTTATCTGCTGATAAAACCTTCAAACGTCGTGCCTGCAGTAGCACCTCCCCAAGTTTCCAATCGCCCGCTTCTCGTGCTCTTTCTTTTTTCCTCTTGAGAATCTGATGTTCCTCCCTTGTTTTAAGGTCGTAGAGCTCACGAGCCGCCCTTGTTTTTTTTGTGTGGTGAGGCTTTGTATGCCTTCTGTTTTTCTGTATGAATCTTTCTACACACGTTATCAAACCGGGTGTTTCTTCGTGGTGGAGCTTTAAGGCCCAGCACTTCTGTTGCTCTGTTCTTCAGGGCTTGTTTGCATAGGCTCCATTGTTGCTCTACTGACTGAGTGGAGAACTGAGGTGTATCGGATAGCTTAAGGAAGACGCGGCTGACAAAGGCACTGGCGATTCCCGGCGATAGTAGCTTTCCGACTTCATAAAATTGGTGTTCTAACTCTACTCCGCGCTGTTCGAGTTACCCGTTTATGTATCTTGGCTACTACAAAGTGGTCTGATTCGATGTTAGCTCCTCGGAAGAACGAACATCAAAAATAGTGGAAGAGTGTCTGACGTCAATCGCAATGTGATCAGTCTGGTTGGTGACTGATTGATCTGGCGAACGCCAGGTGCTTTTGTGTATATCGAGGTGCAGAAAGCGTGTACTAGCTAAAAGGAGATTTCACGCCGTAGCAAGGTCGATCACCCTGTGTCCGTTATCGGATGTGGTGTCACGCAGGCTGTGTTGGCCGATGACCCGTTCAAAGATGCTTTCTTTCTCCAGCTAAGCGTTCAAATCTCCTAGTATAATTTTGGAGTCATGGTTAGAGCATTTGGCATATGTTCTGTCTAGGAGATCGAAGAAATCATCTTTGATGGAGTCATCCTTGTCTTCGGTGGGGGCATGGACACATATGAGGCTGATGTTACAGAATTTTGCTTTAATGCAGATCGTTTTGAGACGTTCACTCACATACTGAAAGCTTACGATTTCATGCTCTAGGTCACCTCTAACAATAAATACGCATCCAAATGGTCTCTATCCTCTCTTCCTATAGCAGTCATCGTAGATGTCGCAGTTTTTTATCCGCTTTTTACCCGGTTCATTCCTTCGCATTTCCTGGATGGCGGTTATGTCCGCTTTATAGCGGTCTAGGGCGTCCGCAAGTTGTTCGCCCGCACGTGGTCTGTTTAGGGACCTAACATTCCTTTTGTTTTATAAAAGGGTTGTCAACATAGCTCCGTTCCGGCTGTTTTTCGCTTTTGAGCAATTTGCGCTTTTACGGTTATGGTTTTCTAGACCATAGTCCAACCGACATTAATTCTGTTTGGTGGCGCAGGATACTCGCCATTCAACCTCTTCCGTCAGTATTTTCCCTTGTAAGGTAATATCCAGAAGGTACCACGAGTAGGACCTAACGAGCAGGGCTGCAAGTTGTTGGGCTGCAGAGGCTCGAAGCTGATCGTTCTTAGAACAAACGAGTTTTTTTTTTTTGTTTTTGCGTTGTTTTAAATAAATATATTGAATAGACAGTTTGACAACTTTCTGTCAGAATCTTTCTTAGCATCGAAAATTTCGTCTAGTTCTGTACTTGTCTTGAGAAGTCACATACGCCGATGACACGGGATCGAATTCCGACACAGCCATGTCATCGAACCTGCTTTTATGGTGTTTCTCCTCAGTGGGGTTCTGACAAAACCCCCTGTAGTAAAATTGTCATGAAAAGCTTCTCGAAATTCGCCGTTCGGAACCGGCAATTACCTCAAACTCTAGGTCCCTTTCAGCTATGGGAAAATAAAATCACACACAACATGGGCGATTGAGAGAAGCTCGGCTTTGGGCCTTCATGGACTCTAACGCCAACTTACATACATACAGATTTGTTAGGGTGCAACCGGCGATTAATTTTGAGAATCTCGGAGCATCAAGGTCTTATATATTGTCGCCTTGGTTTTCCGAAAGAGGTTTCTACTTCTCAATTGCCTCTTGAGCCCAAAGAAACAGCGGCTGGCAAGAGTTATTCTGCGTTTTATCTCAGCGCTGGTGTTGTTGTCGCCGGTCATCAGTGAGCCAAGATTGACGATTTCCTTGACCACTTTAAAGTTATATCCGCCCATGGTGACGTTCTGACCAATACGTCGGCTTTGACCGCCTCTCATAGACGAAAGCAGATATTTGGTTTTACCCTCATTAACCTTGAGACCCATCTTAGCGCTTCTACCTCAATGCTTACAAAGCCTCATCGACGTCTCGCTGTTTCCGTCCAATCACGTCAATGTCGTCGGCGTACGAAAGCAATTGAAATAAATCGTACCTCTAGTGTTGGCCAGTGACTCTTGCACGATCTTTTCAAGCACGATGTTGAAAAAGGTGCATGACAGCACGTAACCTTGCCTAAATCCATTTTTAACATCAAAGGTCTCGGGTTGCTCATTACCGACCTGAATGGAGCAGTGAGAATTCTCCATTGTCATCCTGCACAGTCGACGAGTTTGGCAAGGATGTTAAAACTAGACATGGCTTTGTATAGCTCATCTCTATACACGCTGTCATATGCAACCTTGAAATCGACGAAGAGGTGGTGAGTGTCGATTTGGTATTCTTCTCCAAGATCTGCCGTAGCGTAAATATTTGGTCTATTGTGGATTAACCAGGCCTGAAGTCACACTGAAAAGCACGTATGTGGATAACCACAAACGGTTTCAGGCGTTCACACAATACGGCAGAGGGGATCTTATATGCGATGTTACGGAGACTTATTCCCCTATAGTTTCATATGGACCGGGCAAATGATACTGAGATTCGTCGGGCATACTTTCCTCCGACCATACCCTGCAAATGAGATGGTGCATGCACCTTACCAGCTCATCTCCAACCGCCTCAAGAAGCTCAGCAGACAGGCCGTCTGCGCCCGCGGCTTTATTAGACTTAAGTCTCGATATCGCTATTTTGACTTCGTCTAGGTCGGGTGGATGGAATTGTCTAACATCGTCGTCCATTACGAATGGACCGTCTGCCTCACAGCGTTATCTTGTCTGTCATCCCCGTTATACAGTCTGCAGAAGTGGTCTTTCCAAACCCTCAGCATCGACTGTGATTCTACTAGCAGTTCTCCATTTTCATCTCTGCAGGCCACTGCTCGAGCTTTGAAGCCATGGCATGCTCGCTTTACCTTATTGTAAAACTTCCGTTCGCTATTCCTGCGGAAGCATCTCTCCATCTCCTCGATCTCACGCTTTCAGTGCTCTCTCTTCTTTCTTCTGAAAAGCGTGTGTTCCTCTCTTCTCTTCTGATCATAGATTTCGCGAGCAGCTCTCGTCCGTCGTTGCAGCATGGCTTTATATGCCTCCTGTTTTGCTGCATGGGCTTGTTCGCATTGTTCATTGAACCAGGGGTTTCTAGGTGGTGGCGGTGTGAAACCCAGCATCTCTGAGGGAGCGTCTCTGACGGCGCCCTGGCAATGCGCCAATTCCTGCTCTATTGTTTGTGCTGCTGTAGGCGGATTTTGAGAGAGCATGGAGGTGACACGATCGGCAAAGATTCTGGCAGTCTCTTGCGATTGTAGCTTTCCGACGTTAAACTTACGTTATTTGATGGCTTAACTCATCTTGAATCAAATAAAAATCCTGGAGTGGATTTAATTCCTCCCCTCTTGCTATCAAAATGTGCAGTTTCACTTTTTAAAGGATTACAAATAATTTTTAATAAATCGCTTAACACTGGTGTTTTCCTTGATGAATGGAAATTATCCTCCATAAGCCCTATTTATATAAGTGGTTTCAAGCACTTGATAAAGAATTAAAGACCAGTATCGAAACTTTCAGTTATTCCAAAACTTCTTGAAAAATTGGTATTCAATAGGCTTAATTTTGCAGTAAAAGTTATTGAAATATCGAAACAACATGGCTTTTGCAGTGGACGGTCTACTACAACTAATCTGTGTCTTGGAAAATAAAGTGCAGGTTAATGTTTTATATACTGATTTCGTGAAAGCTTTCGATAGAGTCCACCATAAACTTCTTATTAAGACACCTAACAGGATGGGATTAAAGTTTGGTTTTCTTAAATGGTTAGAATCGTATTTATCGAATCGGAAACAAATTGTTAAAATTGAAAATGTTCAATCATTCCCTTTAGATGTCTTATCAGGCCTCCCACAGGGCAGCCACCTGGGATCTCTTCTTTTCAATCTTTCGTTAATGACATTTCGGACTTATTACAGTTTGCCAACTGTCTAATGTTTGCAGACGATCTGAAATTATGTGTTCAAATATCCTCGTTAGAAGATTGCCTTAACTTCCAAAAAGACATAGACACGCTTTTTCATTGGTGTAAATACAATCATCTTGAGTTAAATGTCTCTAAGTGTAAGATTTTTAGAGCTTTTCGGTCAACACCTAGGATGCTGTTTACTTACAGTCTTGGTAATGAAAGTCTATCAATTGTTAGTGAAGTAAAGGACCTTGGTGCTATTTTTGATATTAGGCTATCTTTTTCAGCACATATTAATTACGTTATATCCAAAGCAAATTCGTTGCTGGGTTTTCTAAGGCGTAACACGGTAGTATTCAGGGATTTTTATACTCTCAAAACGATTTATACGTCTCTGATTATACCTATACTGGAATACTGTTGCGTTATCTGGTCTCCTTTTTATGTAAACTCTTCTGAAAGGATTGAAAATATTCAGAAAAGATTTACACGTTTTGCTTTGAGAAATTTGGGGTGGTCTGGTGTTCATTAATAGATTTAAAATCTTTGAAAAGTCGTAAAGCAACCCTTGGAGTACTTTTCGTAAAGGACATTATTGATGGTAGAATTAGCTCTTCAGAATTGCTCGCTCTTATACCATGGGCAAAATGAACCCGTTACCCGCTCTTTAACACTCTTTAATTCAATTTGCAATGAAGTCGACTTTCAAATGAACAGATTCACATTTAAGAGTATTGTATTGAATTTTTTTAATGATTTATAATTGTAAATGATTGTAATTAATTGTAGTCAAAAGATGAATATCCATTGATGAATAAATAAATAAATAAATATACATGAGTATGTATATTTTAATTATTGTTGCTTTGGGGGAACAATACTTGAATTACGTAACGCAATTTTTTTAAGAAAAGATTCAGGACTTATGTACCTTTCGCTGGAACTTTTCCTTTCGAGATGATAAGCGATTTCATTGCTTTAATACCTTTGTGCCCTGGCACCCACCAGAGTTTGATTTTGTTTATTTGGCTGGGTCTTTTAGGGCATCATGGCATTCCCGAACGGATTTGGAGTTCGTGCTATACGAAGTCAGATCTGCTTGGCTATCATAGAGTATACTGATGGTTATTCCTCCTATGCCAGTCTCTAAGTTTAGATTGGCGGATGTTAGGATGGTTATAATTCAGATTAGAAGATACTGGGACTCATTCGTAGGGTCTTGCTAATTCTCCCATTTGGTCCAAAGATGCCGGCGACAACGCCAGAAATAATTATGGAGCCATCAGTATACCACCTAAGGCCTTTGACGTTGAACAAGAGATCACTGGTTTTCCAAGCTGTGCGGTTTGGGATCAATATCTTAAATCTCTTGTCAAAAGGGAAGGTGTGTGGTAATGCGTCTGAGACCGTGGTATTCATATCCAGCTCAGGAAGCTGTTGTAGGATTGACATGTGACCCATAAGTCTGTTCCCGAGCGAAGAATTCTGATTGCACTACGTAATGCCACCTTTTTAATAAAAAGGTGCAGTGGAGTAAGTCCAATTAGTGCTTCTTGAGCTGCAGAAGGGCAGGTTGGTTTTTGGCACAATTGCGCTGGCAAGTCAGTATGAGAGCCTTTATAGGCTAAGAACGGCTGATAATGCGAATCTCCCTCTTTTGAGGACAATACAGTATGAACTCACCTTAACAACACTGATTACGGCAATGTGCTTGTGCGTATTTCGTGTTTAAAACACTAACGAATACTGACAACGAAAACAAAATAAAAAAAAAACCGGCCAAGTGCGAGTCGGACTGGCGCACGAAGGGTTCCGTACCATCTGTACTATCTACTACTATCTTCATGATGAGATATAGTTGACCATCAAAGTGTCCATTGAATTTCAAATCAATTATCTTACTTGACAGCAACGATGTGAAAAGGTGAATAACAATAATGGGAAATATGGAAAAAAGGTTTGCAGCTAGGATAAATTCATCAAAGATACAAACGAGATCAAAACCGGTAAGTTTGCAACTGGTTGTGGGATATTGTCGACTAACCTTAGTTCAGTATGTGACCAAGGGGATTTTTTGGATGAAAATCATGTCTGTTGTATGGGAGCCCCCCTTAAATATTAATTTTGTTCTGTTTTTAGTATTTGCCGTAGTAGCGGCGACAGAAATACATCATCTGTGAAAATTTCAACTCTCTTACTATCACGGTTCATGAGATACAGCCTGGTGACAGACGGACGAACGGACGGACGGACAGCGAAGCCTTAGTAATAGGGTTCCGGTTAACATTTGGGTGCGGAACCCTAATGATGTGCAAAACAGTCGAGGGACTAGCCGTAAAACAAAAACGAAAAGAGTTGCCAACTTCGGAGACTAATTTCCTAGTTTTTTATTTAAATAAATGCGCCCTTGTAACGCATCGTAACCTTTTACAAGATCCCCCCTCCCCCCGAATTGCGTTACGTAATACTTGAATGCCCCCTTTCTTAGATGTTGCCTTTCTAGAGAGCTTGTCACCAAAAAATAAAAACCAAACAAAAGACACGTGCGCCTACCCTAACATAATATTTTAAATTGTAAACAAGTAATTTGTCGCCCTCCGATCCGAACCAAATAGCGCAAGTAAATTAGACACAAAATTATTATTTTATGTTAAGTTCAAAGGAAGACCTTTTTGAAAAACTCCATTTAAACCAGTTTGTTTACGTTCCAAGGTCAGTAGGTTGTAGAAAATAGAGCTTACGTGTGGGTGAATGTCGTTTACCTATTTACTGTCAGCATACATTAATAAGAAACATAATTAATAAAATAAAAGATATAAAGCTTTGCTAATAGTTGTGAAACGGATCTTGCTTCGGTTATCCTATAAACAGAAATATAAGGCTTTATGCAAATAAAGGTCAATAAACATGTGTGTATGTATATGTTTTTGTTAAATTATACTAACTGATCGATCTGCAATTCAAAATACATATTAGACTTGATTTTATTTCATAGATACAATTCTTACATTTCTATTACAATAATATGATAATGAGAATTATCTTTCTATTGAAATATCATACATACAGTGGCTCAAAGTTAAAATGAAAAAAGGAAAATTTAAAATCTATGTAATACGTAAAAATCATACATATACATACGTGCATATATAAGCATTTGAGTGTAAATGTCGGCTTATCTCATTTTTCCCGGTGAGTTTACAATTTTTTTTTTTTTATTTTTTTTACTTTATTCTTATTTATTTAATAAACGTCTATAACAGACAATGATATTCTACTATTACAATCATTAATTGAAACTTAAGATAGATAGAATCTTCTTCTTAGTGGGCGCTACAGTTCGGGGTGAACCTGGGCCTCAACCAACATGCCCCTCCCCTCCGTGACAATTGCTCACCTTGTCGTGGTACGGAGGCTCAGTACAGGTAATGACTCTCGAGAGTAATCTCTAGAGGAACCCGAAGCTAAGAAGCAATTACGGATCCCCCACCTACCCCTCCCCTTCCTCTGTACCCGTCGCTCCCCTACTCCCCTAACTCCAAGGTGGAACAGCATACGCCGACGGATGCATGGCTAAGAGGGTGCTTAGCTACTAGTATGCGAACTTCGGATACCAGGCGACCTCCGATTTCAATATAGCCTTCCTGCAGTGTCTCGGGCTCCGCTGCAGGTGACCGTTCTTTCCCGTGTTCTCGTGGGAACAATTAATTATAACAAAAACAATACAAAAGAGGATGATGACTCTCAAATGTCATCGCCTGCTAGGACTTGTGAGTCCTCAGCGGCTAATAAGTGGGAAGTGATGCCGGCATCTTGTGCTGGCATTGCAGCCGAACGGAAAGCTGAAGATATGTCTTCACTCTCCGATTCTGACCCCACACTTGGCGGAGATTCTGTGAGTATGCTCTCGGATGAACTCCCAAGTGTAAGTAGGAACGAAAACATCAGGAACGTAGAGGAAAAGCCTGTACCACCTGGTGGCTTCGTCAAGCTCAAATCGTCGGAGCAGCGACGATTTAAAGCTGCTATGATGCAGGGCAAAACTAGAGATGAAGCCCTAGTTTTTGCAAAATCAACCCCTGCGAGTAAGGGTCCGGAGCGGAAACGTGTTCGTTCCGCAGACACTACTCCACCAAACCAGGCTGCTAAACGCAGCAAAATCGGTAAACACCAGGTCGACAAAAAGAGCTACAGTAGTGTAGCTGGGAGGATACGACTCGGCATCGTCCCTAAAGACTTAGGAACGAACCCCCTCACTACAGCGCAGATGGCAGCCGTTCAGGAGGCTATAGTCGACACCTCCATCGAGCTGTCGGGTAAAGCACCCAAACCTCGCTTTAGGGGATCGACCTACAAGTCAGGGTGGTTATACTTTGTGTGTGACAACCCAGACACGGCCGATTGGATGAAAACCAATTTTACGGCCATCAAGGACAAAAGTGGACTTGATATTATGCTTGTGGAAGAAGAAGCTTTCCCGAAACCGCATCTCGTACGGGGCTACTTCCCACAAAGCGCCGGCCTACCCATCACGAAGGTGTTGGCGACGCTGGACTCACAAAATGACGACTTGCATGCAAAGAACTGGAGAGTCATGCAAAGCACGTCAAATAAGGAGAAAAACCTCCTGCACTTAGTCCTAGCAGTCAGTGACAAATCCTTGGCTCGACTGATGGAACTTAAGTGCCAAGTGGCCTACAGATTTGAAATCGTAAAGATGATTGTCAAAAGCCAGGCGAAAACATCCTTGGATGTAGCACCAATCGCTGTAGGAAAACCTACAAGCAGCAGTATGGTGGATGCACCTGCTGCCGCAATAGGAAAACTTACAACCAGCAGTATAGTGGTTGCACCTGCTACTGTGGTAGGAAAACCTACAGCCAGCAATATGGTGGTTGCACCTATTGCTATAGTAGAAAAACCTACAACCAGCAGTATGGTGGTTGCACCTGCTACTGCCGTAGGAAAACCTACAGCTAGCAGTATGGTGGTTGCACCTACTGCTATTGTAGACACGCCCAGATGTGACGAACCAAAACCCGCTGCCACGTCTGAGCCGGCGACTACTAAAAGTCGCCCAAACAAGGGTAAGAAACGTCCCCCAACGAAACAAGGGGAATCTTCGATGGGAAGTAGAGCAGAGGATCACTCCCATCGGGTCGGAATCTTCAGGCGAGGCAACAACAAGCCTTACAGAACGAAGGATCCGGCCTACCGTCGCAAGTAATGAATGGGCTGCGTGTGCTGCAGGGCAACCTGCACCATGCCAAAGGTGCCTCGGACACCTTTAGCCTGCGACTGTACCGCGACAGGATCAGCATTGGACTAATCCAAGAACCATGGGTCCATAAAGGTAAGATTATGGTCCTGCAAAACAGGTCGCGTAAATTAATTTACGCCACAGGAGATTTTTTTCCTAGGGCCGCATGTGTGATCGGCACTAACCTAAATTTTCTCCCCATTCCAGAATTCGTCACAAGGGACTTGGTAGCCGTCATTGTGGAAGTTCCCACCGATGGAGGATTAAGGGAGGTTGTATGCGCCTCCGCTTACTTTCCTGGAGACGGTCAACAAATCCCACCTACAGAAGTCCAGGATCTGGTTAGGTATTGCAACCAGAAGAAACACCACCTGGTAACTGGATGCGACGCCAACGCGCACCATATGGAATGGGGAAGCAGCAATACCAACAAACGAGGTGAGTCACTTTTTGAATTTATTATTAGTAATAATCTCACCGTTGCCAATAGAGGCAACAAACCCACATTTATAAACGCGGTTAGAAAAGAGGTGCTTGACCTCACTATCTCTAGCCAGTTTATCTCAAATGTGATTGGGGACTGGCATGTCTCCAATGAAGCCTCACTATCTGATCATCAGCATATCAGATTTAACATCTCTAGTGAGGCGACTGAAGTTGAGCCCAGATATCAGCCCAAACGAACGAATTGGGCTCGGTTCCAAGCTCAACTCGCCGCTAAAGAGGACATGCTCCCTAAGTCGATTAAATCGACAGATGATATCCTTTAGAGACTATTGAAAAGTAAAAAAATGAAGTACAATTGCCACGTATTGTATTGACAAATACTATGCTTGTGTTTGTAATTACATATGTTTGAAAAAGCTTTCTTTCTCTTAGATGTATATATATATAATGCTCATGAATTCTTAGTTAGTTAGTTCTTAATAACTTCTGCAATTAACGTCGTTTACCAAATCCTAATTTGTAATTTAAATTGAATTAAACTATATATTCTCATTGGAATTTATCGGTGTTTTCGATTGGTAACTCGGGATTGTTTGTGATCTTGGTAACATTTTTCACATTGGTGCCGAAACCCGGGACGTAAAACATAAAAAACAATTGAGCAAACGTGGTAGTTTATTTAACGTTGATTTCATTAATTATGGATTTGGCAAATCGTGCAACGTATCGTGGACAAGTGACGAAAATCGTCAATAGTGCAAGCGAATTTCTTAAGTTGAACGCAAGGAATGTTATTGAGGACTCTGATATGAGCGCACTAGATTGTATCGAAGAGGAAATTAGTGTGTTTTTGGATCGGCTATCTGCAGCATATGAAAATTTGCAGAAGGCAAACACAGATGTACGTCCTTCTATAAAAACAGAAGACTTCGAGAGGGAATCGGACGCAATTGCTGATTACAACGACAAGGCTGTAGCAACGATCACACGCCTTCAAACGCGCTTAAGCAAAGTCAGACAACGCCAGAAGCAGTTGTCAACTGCGACCGTTACATCGGATGATAATCCCTCTAATAGCATATCCATTCATGACGTCATAAATTGTCCAACGAATAAGCCACCGGCAGTCAAACTTCAAAAGCTCCATCCAAAGAAGTTTTCTGGCGACTATATGGAGTGGATACCTTTCTGGGAGCAGTACCGTACACTCGTACATGACAACCCGTCTCTATCGAAAGTAGACAAATTTAATTATTTGGAAGCGGCCTTAGTTGGAAAGGCAGCAAACACTCTTATAGGTTTAACGCCAAGTGAACTGAATTATGATTCAGCGATCGCCCTACTCAAGGATGAGTATGGAAACACAGACAAAATCATTGACCATACTATGCAATGCTTATTATCCATACAGCCAATACATTCAAGGCATGATTCTACTGGATTACGAAACATTTATAATTCAGTGTTAGCTTCCACAAGATCATTAGAAGCGCATGGGATTTCTTCGTCCAACTACTTCGTAATGCTGAAAAGTGTTCTCCTCAGATGCATACCCAACGAATTGAGAGTGGATTTCCATCGCTATTATGATGATGTTTCTGGTGAGTTGCATCAAAATGTTGCTAAAGACGAGAACGAAAGTGTATCAACAAAAACTGAATCTTCGTCTACGATTGGTTGCGGTGACCAACAAGTTAAGCTGCTGCTTAAATTTTTAAAGAGAGAGGTGGAATCACTTGAAAAGGCCAACGAGGCGAAACAACCATCGAACAAAGTTCACCCTTTGCATGCCGCAAAGCCCAAACCGACGAGGACAGCAGTTGGATTGTTTGCCGCAGAGGGAGATGACCATAGCTGCTTCTTTTGCAAAACATCTAGTCACATGTCCAAAGACTGTAAAAGCCCTAAGACAATTATAGAAAAAAAGAAAATGTTGAAAGAAGACGGGAGATGTTATCGGTGTTTGAGAAAAGGCCACTATTCTAGATCATGCAAAAAACGGTTTACACTTGTATGCAACATTTGTAAGGGACGTCACGCAACGTCAATATGCGATCCTCAAAACAACGAGAAGATGTGTCCGTCAAATACAAATGCAACGCCGGTATCTTCAATTACGTGTTCTCCAAAATCATCACCAAAGAATCAGCAATCGCTTAATTTGTATACTACACATTCGCACTCTCAAATTTCTAAACGTAACGACGAAGTTTATTTACAAACAGCATTTGCCTTCGTCTCAAATGGAAAGTCCAGCAATTCACTGTATGTGCGAATTGTCATCGATGGAGGTAGTCAAATGTCATTTGTAAAATCGAGTGTAGCACGCCAGCTTAAATTACCTATCATTGGTGTTCACAATCTGAATATTGTTGCATTTGGTAATCAAGAACCAAGACCTAGCATGATGTGCAATAAGGTGCGATTAAAGTTAAGAAGTCAGTATGACAATAAGGAGATTCTTGTTGATATGATGGAAGTCCCAGAAATCTGCGTGGATGTTCTTTCAACACCAGGTAAAAATACTGACGCATTTAAAGAATTTTTGTTGGCAGATGTACCGATTGATGACGTCCAGCCTGTGTCCGGAATTAGCGTGTTAATTGGAGCTGACAATTATTGGAAGGTGGCGACTGGAGAGTACAAACGAATAACGGAAGATCTTGCGGCTATCAAAACGATTTTGGGTTGGACATTACAAGGTCGATCTCCTGTTGGGTTTGATTACAATACGCTAGTAAATTTTACTTGTTTAACTTCTCTCCATGTCAGTGCATGTGCTTGTGAGGATCTTCAGCAATTCTGGCGGCTTGAAGCGTTGGGAATAACAAACGATGACAAGATAGGTACCGTTTCAAATATGAGCGTTCGCAGAGTCGAAGATCGCTATGAGGTATCTTTGCCTTGGAAAGATGCTGGTAGCATATTGCATGATAACCGCATTGGATCGCTTTATCGAATGCATGCATTAGTACGCAAACTAAGGGCCAATGAAAAGCTTAAGGAATACGAAATAGCCATGACGGAAATGGTCAACAGTGGCGTAGCTGAGCTGGTTGAAGAGGGTAGCAAGAACGGGCGTGTTTATTATATGCCACATCGACCCGTGTATAGGGATGATAAAGACACTACCAAACTTCGCATTGTTTTCGATGCTTCGGCGCATGCAAGTAACCATCTATCGCTCAACGATCATCTTGAAGTTGGTCCGAACGTACTACCAGACATTTTGATCGTCCTTTTAAATTTTCGTTGTGGAAAAGTCGCCCTGACAGCGGACATAGAGAAGGCTTTTCTCCAGGTAGTATTAAATTCAGCTGATCGTGATAGCCATAGATTCTTTTGGTTTAAGGAACTTATCAATCCCAATGAAACTCGTACGAATTTTGTAGTTCAGGCATACCGCATGACGAGGGTAACATTTGGCGTCACCTGTAGTCCCAGTTTACTAGGGAATGTCATTCACAAAATGTTGGACGAAGCAGAACACCGCCATCCCGAAGTTGTTCCGATTCTACGTAAAAGCTTCTACGTAGATGATTTAGTCGCTAGTGTGAATGATGAAGATACTGCAGCGTATATAGTCAATGCAGCGGTCGAGATCATGAAGTCTGCCTCCATGCATTTGCGGAAGTGGAACACTAATAGTATATCTATTCGTAATCAACTCTCTGTTTTGTGTCCGCCACCAGCAATGCAGAAAGTTCTGGGTATGCGCTGGTATGTAGACTCCGATGAGTTAGCCGTCGATTTGACCACAGTAGAGACAATCATAAATTCAGAGACACTAAATGGAACCAAAAGAAACATCTTAAGAGTGATGTCGTCAATCTATGATCCATTCGGTCTAATGGGTCCCTGGATTGTCCGGTTGAAAATTCTCTTTCAAGCAGTATGGCGTCGAAAACTTAATTGGGATGAACGACTTCCACATGAATTCGAAAAGGTCTGGCTCGATTGCGGTAAAGGAATGGAAGAGCTAAAGCAATTAATGATTCCTCGCTGTGTTTTAAAAGAAGTAGGTTTAACGCAGGTGCATGTCTATGCAGATGCCAGTCAGTGGGCCTATGGGGCAGTGGCCTATTTAAGAACTATTGACGACGAAGGAAACATTGAAGTGCGTTTTCTCTGCGCAAAAAACAGAATCGCGCCCATTAAGAATGATAACAGCAATGAATTAACACTTCCTAAATTGGAGCTAACTGCAGCTCTAGTAGCAGCGAGGTTACTGGATTATCTTCGTGCCAACCTGCAAATCAAATTTGATGAGGAGTTTTTATGGACGGACTCAAAAATTGCCATGTTTTGGATATCAGGAACACAGAAGAAATGGAAGCCTTATGTCGAGAACCGCGTCAGAGAGATTCGAAGGCTATCCAAGATTTCTTGTTGGATGCATTGTCCTGGCTCTCAGAATCCTGCCGACCTAGTGACACGAGGGATTAATGCATCATCGTTACTGAGTTCTGACCTTTGGCTGTCTGGACCTAGTTGGCTTCGACAAGAGAAAAATGATTGGCCATTAACTATCGAAGAAAATATTACGTCACTCTCAACATTTTCATTGCTCGTTGAGAATGAAAGGGAGACTAACGAACCCGTAAATGTTGTCCACACACTTTTGGACTGTGAAAGGTTTAGCAGCTGGAAACGACTTTTGCGGGTTACAGCATATTGTTTTCATGCTATTCACATTTTGAAAAGGAAGCGACATAATAGGGAGTTTCCTAAAAACGCACCTCTTATAACCGTTAACGAAATCAATCAGGCTGAAGAATACTGGATCAAGGAAACACAACGACTGCATTTCCGATTGGAAATCAGTGCCCTTCGCCAAAATAAGGGTATACCTTTGAATTCTAAACTGCTAACATTAAACCCTTTTCTAGATCCAAGTAATGAGTTAATGCGAGTAGGGGGACGCTTACATCTGTTACCCTCACCATCGGAAGCGCATCCAATAATATTACCGAAGATGTCCCATATAACAAGGTTGATAGTGGTTGATGCGCACGAAAAGTTATTTCACGCTGGGGTATCTGCTGTGATGGCACATCTGCGAACTACTTACTGGGTAGTTAAATGTCGGCAGTTAGTTCGATCTGTTGTAAAAGATTGTACAATATGCAAAGTTCTACAAGCGAAGCCTGCCACTCAACCATTTGCTCCTTTACCTCGAGAGCGTATTGTATTTTCAATGCCATTCCAGGTCACTGGTCTAGATTTCGCAGGACCACTATATACATACGATGTTGATCAAAAGAAAAAAGTGCGAGTATTAGAGCAGTACACTTGGAGTTAACACCCGATCTTTCCACCGAAAGTTGTATACTAGCTGTTCGTCGCTTTATAGCTCGTAGAGGTGTGCCAAGAGTAATTTGGTCGGATAACGCAGCTAACCTGAAAAGGACGTCCAAAGAGTTGTCAAAATTGAGCTTTATGAACGATAGATTCAACGGATTTTTAACAAATCATCGCATTTGCTGGCGGTTCATTGTAGAGCGAGCTCCTTGGTGGGGAGGTTTTTGGGAGCGGCTTGTTGGAGTAATCAAGTCGTCTCTAAGGGCTGCAGTAGGGCGAGCAATATTGAGCTCCGATCAGCTGTATACTCTACTGACAGAAGTTGAAAACGTTGTAAATAATAGACCACTCACCTACGTTGCAGATGATCCATTGGATCTTTCACCATTGACACCCGCCCAACTTTTACGCGGACCACAATATGACAGGATGGAGAACTGCTCATACGAGAGGGAATATACAGCGGGAGATTTACGTAAAATGTGGAAAGAACGTTTGCTGTTTGTATCCTGTTTCAAGCGGAGATGGTACACGGAATATTTGCAACAACTTAGATTATTTCATTCCGCCAAACACACAAAATCAATCAACTTGTCAATTGGAGATGTTGTGCTAATGGAAGATCGTACACTGCCCAAGACACTTTGGCGTTTGGGGATCGTCATAAACATCTTCCCAGGGAGAGATGGTAAGGTACGTGCGTGCGAAGTTCGTTTATCTAATGGATCTGTATACCGAAGACCTGTGCAGCTGTTGTACCCACTGGAAGTAACGAAAAGTGATTAATCCTTTGGGCCGGAGGATATTGAAAAGTAAAAAAATGAAGTACAATTGCCACGTATTGTATTGACAAATACTATGCTTGTGTTTGTAATTACATATGTTTGAAAAAGCTTTCTTTCTCTTAGATGTATATATATATAATGCTCATGAATTCTTAGTTAGTTAGTTCTTAATAACTTCTGCAATTAACGTCGTTTACCAAATCCTAATTTGTAATTTAAATTGAATTAAACTATATATTCTCATTGGAATTTATCGGTGTTTTCGATTGGTAACTCGGGATTGTTTGTGATCTTGGTAACATTTTTCACAGAGACAGCTGTACACCTAGGTCAACTACAAAAAAACGTTGTGTGCCCTGGTGGAACAGTCAGCTCGAGTCCCTAAGGAAGCAGGTGAGATCGCTGTTCAATAGAGCAAAACGGTACAACAGTTGGACTGAGTATAGATCTGCTCTAACTAAGTACAACCTCGAACTGAGGAAATCCAAGAGAACGTCTTGGAGGAAGCATTGCGAGAATATAGACTCGTTTCCAACTGCAGCCCGACTCCAGAAAACACCCTCTCGAGAGCACACAAATGGGCTCGGGCTGCTTCGCAAATCAGACGGCACCTTTACCGTCAACCGCAGGGAAACCCTGGAGACCTTGCTCGAGGTGCACTTCCCTGGTTCTACTCCCTACTCGATGTCCTCTGACGATCAGATTAACGTCACAGGAAACATCGATAGTAGAACAAATAGCCTCTCTGGAAGACTATTCAGCCCTGACAGAGTTAAATGGGCAATTAGCTCATTTAAACCCTACAAGGCTCCAGGCAAAGATGGTGTCTTTCCTGCGATCCTACAGAAAGGCTTGAATACAACTCTACCATCACTGATAGTTCTATTTAGGTCTTGCTTCAACCTGGGATACATACCCCAGACTTGGAGAGAGGTCAATCTTGTCTTCATCCCCAATAATACTGGCTATGATTCGATCACCACTGCACTATCCTGCAGGGGTGTGGACCATCCCACTAATCACTGGATTAGGGCGATGCTGAATAGCCGTATCATATCGGCCACATGCGGAGAGGTCTCAGTGACAGTATCGGTGGTCAGAGGATGCCCACAAGGGGGAGTCCTCTCACCACTGCTTTGGTCGATAGTCATCGACGATCTATTACGCAAGCTGACCACTCGGGGCTACGAGGTCATCGGATATGCTGATGACCTAGTAGTCATTGTTACAGGCAAGTGCGAGGTCACTGCCTGTGAGCGCATGGAACTTGCGCTCCAATTCATCTCTGACTGGTGTGGCAGAAAGGGGTTATCTATTAACCCAAATAAGACAATCTTAGTGCCATTTACAAAGAGGAGAAAGGTACAACCCTGCTCAATCTCTCTAAATGGAACACACATAGGATTTTCAGAGGAGGTAAAATATCTAGGTATTGACCTAGACCGCAAACTCAACTGGAACTCCAACATGAAAAATAAACTCATGAAAGCGACTAAGGCCATGTGGGCCTGCCGACGCACCTACGGTAAAACCTGGGGGCTCAAACCTAAGGTGGTCCACTGGATATATACCGCGATAGTAAGGCCTATCGTTACCTACGGGTCCACCGTATGGTGGACAAAAGTTGAACAAAAAACTACTATTATTAAGCTTCCACGCCTTCAGAGACTAGCGTGTCTCGGCATCACAGGCGCCATGCCGTCCTGCCCTACGGCAGCACAAGAAGCACTCATTGGACTCGTTCCACTGCACCGTTTTATTAAAAAGGTGGCATTACGTAGTGCAATCAGAATCCTCTGCTCGGGAACAAATATGCCATGTAGACCCGCAGGCCACATGTCCATACTACAACACTTCCCCGAGCTGGATATGATTACTACGGTCTCGGACGCATTGCCAAACACCTTCACCTTTGAAAAAGATTTGAGGTACTGATCCCAAATCGCTCAGCATGGGAAAATAGTGATCCCCTGCTGAATGTCAAAGGCCTTAGGTGGTACACGGATGGCTCCAAGATGGCTTCTGGCGTTGGCGACGGCATCTTTGGACCAAAACGTAAAATCTCGAAGGCCCTGGGAGTAAGTCCCAGCGTCTTCCAAGCTGAACTGCATGCCATCCTAACATGCGTCAACGTAAATCTCGAGACCGGCATCAGAGGAGTAACTATAAACATACTCTCTGATAGCCAAGCAGCGCTTAAAGCACTGAGTTCGTACAGCACGAACTCGAAAACTGTCAAGGAATGCCATGACGCCCTGCAAGAGCTCGCCAAAAGAAACAATGTTAAACTTTGGTGGGTGCCAGGACATAAAGGTATTAAGGGCAATGAAATTGCCGACCAACTTGCTAGAAAAGGTTCCAGCGACAAATACATAGGTCCGGAACCTTTCTGCGGCATTCCCGGGTCTAAGATAAATCACCTCCTAGACAAGTGGGAAAAATCGCAACACCTGTCCTTCTGGAACAGTGTTCGGGGACTTCGTCAATCTAAACGACTTGTACGACCCCTGAACAAACACATACTTAAGCTCAATAGAGGGGATATCAGAAGACTGGTCAGCTACCTAACGGGACACTGCGGTCTGAGATATCATCTAAATAAAATTAGTCTCTCGTCGGAAACTGAGTGTCGGCTCTGTCTAGAGGACGATAAGACGGCAGAATACATACTGTGTGAGTGTGCTGCACTCTGCCATCTTAGGAAGCGCATCCTTCTCAGTGAAGTTGTGACTCCTGAGGGGATCACCCTGGCTCCTACGAGAAGCATTCTCAGCTTCATTATAGAGGTTGAGAGGCTAATCGGCTAGCAGGCACAATAGATCTGCAAAGGTCGCAGTGCCATATTGCTAAGAGTAGCACTAGCCCCATATTTAAAAAAAAAAAAACATGCCCCTCCATCTAGCACGATCTTACGCTAGCCTTTTCCATTGCCGCACACCCAGTTGGCTGAGGTCCCCTTCCACCAGTGTGCGCCACCTTAAGGGCGGCCGTCCTCTGCTTCTTCGTCCCTCGGGGTTGGATTTAAAGACTCTCCGGGCTGGAGCTGTGGTGTCCATTCGCTCTACATGGACCAGCCATCTTAGGCGTTGAATCCGTAGACGCCTCACTAGGCTCATGTCGCTGTACAGCCCGTAAGGTTCGTGGTTGAATCATCTCCTCCATCCCCCGTCTGCGACTATAAGCCCAAAAATCACGCGCAGAATCTTTCTCTCGAACCGACCAAGGCCCTCCTCATCCGCTTTTGATAGTGTCCATGCTTCTGCGCCGTACAACAGGACCGGGATGATAAAGGTCTTATATAGATTCAACTTTGTCGATCGGGAGGGGGCTCTATTACTCAATTGCCTCCTGAGCCCAAAGAAATCGCGATTAGCAAGAGTGATTCTGCGCTTGATTTCGAAACTGGTGTCGTTGTTCCAGGACACTGCGGAGCCGAGGTGTATGAAGTCTTAAACTACCTCAAACTTATATCTGCCAATATGCACGTTCTCGCCAAGACATCGGTGGTAAGCGTCTTTTTTTGATGACAGCAGATATTGAAAACCAATTTTCGCCGCCTCCACCTCAATACTCGCAAACGCCTCATTGACATCTCGCTGTGATCTACCTATTATGTCAATATCGTCGGCGTATGCAAGGAGTTGCGAGGATTTGAAATAGATTGTGCCTCTTGTATTGGCCAGTGATTTTTGCACAATCATTTCTAATATGATGTTGAAGAAATCACACGACAGCGCATCGCCCTGCCTAAGTCCTTTTTTGACTTCGAAACTATCGGTAAGGTGTTCACCGATTCGGATGCATCCTGCGTAGTCTTAGAGCTTAGCAGGTATGTCAAAGGTAGACATAGCGTTGTATAGCTCGTCTCTAATTACGCTGTCGTATGTGGCTTTGAAGTCGACAAATAGGTGGAGAGTGTCGACTTGAAATTCATTGGTTTTTTCCAGTATCTGCCGTAGTGTGAAGATTTGGTCGATGGTGGACTTCCCTGGCCTGAATCCGCACTGATAAAATAAGCACAATCAGCTTATTTACAAAAGGCTTCAGGCGTTCACACAAAACGGCAGAGAAGATTTTGTAGGCGATGTTAAGGAGACTTATTCCTCTATAGTTGGCACAATCAGAGGGGTCTCCTTTCTTGTGGATCGGGCATACGATGCTGAGACTCCATTCCTCGGGCATGCTTTCCTCTAACCATATTTTACGGATGAGCTGGTGCATGCTCCCAACCAGGTCATCCCCAGCTGCCTTGAAGAGCTCAGCAGACAGTCCGTCTGCGCCAGCAGCTTTATTCGACATGAGCTTCGATATGGCAATCTTAACTTCGTCGAGGTCAGGGGGACGGAATTCTCTGCGGTCTCCGTCGGTTAGAAATGGATCATTCTGCCTGACAGCGGTATATTGACTAACATCGCCGTTATACAGTCTGCAGAAGTGGTTTTTCCGTATTCTCAGCATCGACTGCGGTTCTACTACTAGGTGTCCGTTCTCATCCCTGCAGGCTTCCGTTCGGGCTTTATAACCTTGGCACGTTCGCTTTATCTGTTGATAAAACTTTCGAACGTCACGCCTGCAGTAACACCTCTCCAAATCCTCAATCGCGCGCTTCTCGTACTCTTTCTTCTTTCTTCTAAGAAGCTTATGCTCCTCCCTTCTTTTTAACTCGTAGAGCTCACGAGCTGCTCTTGTTTTTTTTATGCAGCGAGGCCTTATATGCATCCTGCTTCACTGTATGAATCCTCCTGCACTCGTCATCGAACCAGGTATTTCTTCGTGGTGGAGCCTTGAAACCCAAAACTTCGGATGCAGAGCTTTTCAGGGCTTGTTTGCAAAGGCTCCACTGCTGTTCTATTGATAGCGTGGAGGATTGAGGTGTATTGGAGAGCTTAAGGGAGACGCGATCGGTAAAAGCACGAGCGGTTTCTGGCGATAGTAGCTTTCCGACGTCATAGCTTTGTATTCTTACTCTACTCCGTTGCGTTCGTGATATCCGTAAGCGCATCTTGGCTACAACAAGATAGTGGTCCGAGTCGATGTTGGCCCCTCGGAAAGTTCGAACATCAAGAATAGTGAGGAGTGTCTGACGTCGATCGCGATGTGATCAATCTGGTTGGTAGTCGATTGATCAAAAGACCGCCAGGTGCCTTTGTGTATATCGAGGTGCGGGAAGCGCGTACTGGCTAGAAGGAGATTTCGCCCCGTAGCAAGATCAATCAGCCTGTGTCCGTAATCGGATGTGGTGTCGTGTAGGCTATGTTTGTAGATGACTCGTTCAAAGATGCTGGCCTTACCCAGCTTAGCATTGAAGTCTCCTAGTACAATTTTGATGTCATAGCTGGGACTAGGAGATCGTAGAACGCATTTTTAGTGTAGGGGCGTGGACGCAGATCAGTCTGATTTTAGAAAATGTTGCCTTGATACGGATACGTTATGAGGTGTTCGCTCACATGCCTAAAGCTAAGGACTCTTTGCCTTAGTCCACCTCGAACAACAAATCCGTATCCGAACAATCGTTGTCCTCTCTCCCTATAGCAGTCGCCGTAGTAAATGTCGCAGTTTTTCATCGCCTTTATACCCGGTCCATTCCATCGCATTTCGCGAATGGTGGTTAAGTCCGCTTTATAGTGGTCTAGGTCGTCCGCAAATTGATCGGCTGCCCGTGGTCTGTTTAGGGACCTAACATTCCCCGTACAGAGGCGAAAATCATTGTCCTTTTTTCGTTTTTTGCAAGGGTCGTCAACATTAATCCGGTCCGTTTTATCAGAGACTTGTGGTTGCTTCTGAGCAACTGAGGGGTTTTCCGACATTAATCCTTTTTTGTGGCGCAGGATGCTCGCCATTCGTCCTCTTCCGTTAGTAATTTCGATGAATAGGAAATTTCCAGATGGTACCACGAGGAGGTGGTAGTCGGACCTGGCCAACAGCTGCAAGGTGTTCGACTACAGAGGCCTTTACTCGTTTTTTTTAAGCGGACCAGCACCCCTCGGTAGATGCTGCTCCTACGAGGCCTTTGTAAGGTCTAATTAATCAACTGGACTCGTTTAAACGATTATATTTTCGATTTATCATATCAATTATATTTAAATATTTATGTAAACATAGTATATAAGAGCACATTCTATAAGTCACACACATTTATAAAGCCAAGCATAAAATAATTACTACGAAGATATCACCCAGCATTTGATTCTAAATTCGTTTCCATCCTTTCCACCAGTTGCGATTATACCATGTTGAGCTTTGTCTGTAGCTACAGCAGACAAACAACCGTCAGTTATCTTCAGACGGATGTGCAACTTCACTTGCACCAGATCCCAGAGGTAAATAAATCCGTCATCGTTTACATTTATGAGATAGTCTTCGTTCCAACTTAAGGACATTGGCGTCGAATCAAGTTCCTTTTTAAAAAGGTTCATTCCTGTTTCCATGTCAGTCACTTGTATTAGTCCATCGACACTACAGGACGCGAGCTTTGTTAGGTTTTTATTCACACAAATGCTAGAAACTTTGTTGGGATGATGTTGAAACAAACGTGGCTCGGTTCGGTGGTCAAAGGCCAAACCAAGTATTTCCGAAGGCAAGTCCCAAACGAAAATATCTCCATTCCTGGTTGCTATGAATACCTGAAAGAGCGCAATAGTTTTCCTAATACATACACATGTGACATTCGAATCGAATTGATGATGTGCTATCATGGAATTTGAGAGTCGAAACACTTTATCCTCAAGATTCTTAAAGCCCTTCCATACTCTAAAACGGTGAACACACAAGTTATCAAGTTTTCATAGAATTCATCACTCTCGTACTTTACGCTACAGTCCCAGCTTCCGGAGATTAGAATCCCAAGTTCTTCATCTAACCCGAGGCAAGAAACTGAATCATCATGAGCAGGTATCACGTCTGATACTTTTCCATAATCGCACTTATAAAGATTTCTAGACAAAGATCCATGAGCGATAAACCATAAGCTCACTTCGTATACTTACATGTTATTGTCCCAAGATCCAACGATGAACAGATTTGAATCAGTCATTTTAACGCATGAACTAATTGGTAACTTTCCAAACGATATGCTCCTGAAAATGTGATTAAGCAAACCCATCTTAACTAAGAGGATGAGTCATGTTGGCTTTGTCTTACCGCGTTTGCCGTTTATCCTTAAGTGAATAACACTTCAGTAGACCGTCTTTGCCCGTCGATAAGATTGTATCTCCGTCGATCAAAATCGATGTTATCAAATCCTTATGGGCGGAGTAAGACGCTTTTAACTCGAGGTAAGCATTGCTCTCTAAAACACGACCTTGAAGACTGTCAAATTTTGTAAAATAAAAAAACGAGAGACCTTTCTACCTTTCAGAGTAGCACTGGTCTCAGGCTTTTGCTGGGATTTGGAATTTCGAGGTACGTGAGGTTTATCGAAAAGCTGAGTTGGTATTTGGCCGAATTCGGAGATTTGTATTTCAAGAGCATTTCGACTCACAGGATCGTTGATTGAGTCAAGATCGACGGAGCCTTCATAGCAGAGATGATAAAAAACTAAAATAAAAAAGAAATGCAACTGAATGAGAGAATATGTCAAAAAACGCTACTCGTATATAGATAGATAGATATCATTTCTGGGAAGGAGGGAGCGAGGAAACAGAGCAAAGAAGCTGATCGTGTTTAACACGGCAAACACCAGTTTCGATCACTTCTTCTTCTTCTTAGTGGGCGCTACAGTTCGGGGTGAACCTGGGCCTCAACCAACATGCCCCTCCATCTAGCACGATCTTTCGCTAGCCTTTTCCATTGCCGCACACCCAGTTGGCTGAGGTCCCCTTCCACCTGTGTGCGCCATCTTAAGTGCGGCCGTCCTCTGCTTCTTCGTCCCTCGGGGTTGGATTCAAAGACTCTCCGGGCTGGAGCTGTGGTGTCCATTCGCTCTACATGGCCCATGAACTACTAATCAAACTGGAGGAAGAAGGCCTAGACGCTATTGCCTACGCTGATGACGTTGCCATTCCAATTCCAGGTAAATACCTATCGACACTGAATGAACGTATGCAAACGGCATTCTCAACTCTTTGCAACTCCCCAGAAAACTGAGCTCGTGCTATTCACCAAAAAGCATAAATTACCGGATTACTGCCCTATCACTTTGCTTGGTACCAGCTTAAACTACTCCTCCAGTGCCAAATTCCTTGGCATCATACTGGACAGGAAATTAACCTGGAAAAGCAACACAATCCAAAGAGCTAAAAAAGCAACAATAGCTCTCTATACATGCAAGAAAGCCATAGGAAAAAAATGGGGGTTCAATCCCAAGATTACCCTATGGCTCTACACCACGGTCGTTAGACCCATATTAATGTATGGAGCGACTGTCTGATGGACAGCACTGGACAAGACAACATACCTCAAACAATTCGAGAAGGTACAAAGGCTGGCGTGTTTATGCATTACCGGGGCCCTCAGGTCCACCCCAATGGCAGTATGTCATTGGCCACTCCTCGATCCTGATTAACAGGTCAACTATGGCAGAAAACCTAGACCTCACAGAACCCACTACAGTCTTGGAAAAAAACTTCACAACGTTATACCCGGACAGACAAAACTGGACTCGCCAGACTCAACCTCGCAGAAATTGCGTAGACTTTTATACTGACGGGTCTAAAACCAAAGACGGGGTGGGTAGTGGAGTATTCTGCAAACAACTTTAGCTGAACAAAGCTCTAAAATTATCTAATCACTGCAGCGTTTTCCAGGCGGAACTGTTGGCAATAAAAGAGGCTCTGTCCTGGCTGAAGTGGAACGTGATATCCACCACGGATATCCGCATTCTCACGGATAGCCAAGCAGCCTTAAAGTCGCTGGAGTCCTATGTGTACACATCGAAAACTAGCCTCGACTGTCGCCTATCTCGTAATGAGATGGTTGAACAGTTCAACATACAACTTATATGGGTACCGGAACACAGCGACATCACTGGAAATGAAAGAGCCGACACACTCGCCAAACAAGGAACGACGCTACAATCAATCGTGGCTTGTGAGGGAGTACCCCTTACAACCATTAAATATAATCTGACCAATCTCGCCAGGGCCGAGACGAACCTGAGATGGACCCAGGGACATACCTGCGTCATCACCAGGCAAATCTGGCCTCGGCTTGACAGTCAGCGCACAAGGAGTATAATCTCCCTAAAAAGAACTGACATCTACAAAGTCATCGGTGTCATCACAGGTCACTGCCTCATTGGCAGTCACGCACAAAGACTAGGTATAGTTCCAAATGACTTCTGCAGAAGCTGTCAGGACGAGGAGGAGGTCGAATCCATTCACCACCTTCTATGCGCCTGTCCAGCTTTTTGCAATATAAGGAAGCGTTACCTAGGCTCTTACTTCCTTAACGATCTGACAGATGTTCAGAAAGTAGGGATACTTGATCTTCTTAACTTCTTAAGAAGCACTAGATGGTTCCACGAATAGGGGGATAAAACCCCCTCGTAGCTGCACAACGGGCCTCCTTGGCCTAAGTGCGTTCTTCTCAATTCTGGGAAGGCTACGACCCTACCTACCTACCTACATGGCCCAGCCATCTTAGGCGTTGAATCCGTAGACGCCTGACTAGGCTCATGTCGCTGTACAGCTCGGATGAGCTGGTGCATGCTCCCAACCAGGTCATCCCCAGCTGCCTTGAAGAGCTCAGTAGACAGTCCGTCTGCGCCAGCAGCTTTATTCGACTTGAGCTTCGATATGGCAATCTTAACTTCGTCGAGGTCAGGAGGACAGAATTCCCTGCGGTCTCCGTCGATTAGAAATGGATCATTCTGCCTGACAGCGGTATATTGACTAACATCGCCGTTATACAGTCTGCAGAAGTGGTTTTTCCATATTCTCAGCATCGACTGCGGTTCTACTACTAGGTGTCCGTTCTCATCCCTGCAGGCTTCCGTTCTGGCTTTGTAACCTTGACATGTTCGCTTTATCTGTTGATAAAACTTTCGAACGTCACGCCTGCAGTAACACCTCTCCAAATCCTCAATCGTACGCTTCTCGTTCTCTTTCTTCTTTCTTCTGAGAAGCTTCTGCTCCTCCCTTCTTTCAAACTCGTAGAGCTCACGAGCTGCTCTTGTACTTTTATGCAGCGAGGCCTTATATGCATCCTGCTTCGCTGTAGGAATCCTCCTGCACTCGTCATCGAACCAGGTATTTCTTCGTGGTGGAGCCTTAAAGCCCAAAACTTCGGATGCAGAGCTTTTCAGGCCTTGTTTGCAAAGGCTCCACTGCTGTTCTATTGATAGCGTGGAGGATTGAGGTGTATTGGAGAGCTTAAGGGAGAAGCGATCGATAAAAGCACGAGCGGTTTCTGGTGATAGTAGCTTTCCGACGTCATAACTTTGTATTCTTGCTCTACTCCGTTGCGTTCGTGATATCCGTAAGCGCATCTTGGCTACTACAAGATAGTGGTCCGAGTCAATGTTAGCCCCTCGGAAAGTTCGAACATCAAGAATAGTGGAGGAGTGTCTGAAGTCGATCGAGATGTGATCAATCTGGTTGGTAGTCGATTGATCAAAAGACCGCCAGGTGCCTTTGTGTATATCGACGTGCAGGAAGCGCGTACTGGCTAGAAGGAGATTTCGCCCCGTAGCAAGATCAATCAGCCTGTGTCCGTTATCGGAGTCGGTGTCGTGTAGCATTGAAGTCTCCTAGTAGAATTTTGATGTCATAGCTGGGACATTGGGCATACGTTCTGTCTATGAGATCGTAGAACTCATCTTTGGCGAGTCATCCTTGTCTTCCGAGGGGGGGTGGACGCAGATCAGGCTGATGTTAAAAAATGTAGCCTTGATACGGATTGTTATGAGGCGTTCGCTCACATGCCGAAAGCTTAGGACTTTTTGCCTTAGTCCACCTCGAACAACAAATCCGCACCCAAACAATCGTTGCCCTCTCTCCCTATAGCAGTCGCCGTAGTAAATATCGCAGTTTTTCATCCGCTTTATACCCGGTTCATTCCATCGCATTTCCTGGATGGCGGTGATGTCCGCTTTATAGCGGTCTAGGGCGTCCGCAAGTTGTTCGGCTGCACGTGGCCTGTTTAGGGACCTAACATTCCACGTACAAAGCCGAAGATCATTGTCCTCTTTTCGTTTTTTGCAACTGACTAATCCTGTTTTTTTGGCGCAGGGGGCTTGCCCTTCCCCGTCTGCAATTTCCATAGGAAATCTCCAGATGGCACCACAGGAGGTGGGGATAGGACTTACTAACAGTGCCGCAAGATGTTCGACTGCGGTGGCTCTTCTCGCTTTTTAGCAGGCCAGCATCCGTCGGATAGATGCTACCCCTACGAGGCGTTTGTTAGTCCTTTGCCATCCAATCACTGTCCCTGCTCAATCCAAGTTGACATACAGCCTCCGAGTGGCCCCTCCTGGATAGCTGCCCAGGCACCCGCCGTACAGTGAACTAATGTGTGCAGCGACCAGCACGTTGTTCCTGGGGTAAAAGGAACCTTGCCCTCCAGGTTGGGGGATGTGCTTAGGATTAACATCCCTATCACGGAAAAACCATCTTGTTACAAGACGACAACAAGTCTCGAATACAGACGATTCCAACGTTGACGACTCCTGCAAACGCAATAAGGATCTACGAGTCTGCACCTGGAATGTGAGGTCCCTCAACAGGCCAGGTGCGTGCAGTCAATTGGAAAAAACCCTGAACTGCTACAAAGCAGACATTACCCCAAGAAGTGCGATGCGATGGACCAGGTAAAAAACGCATATTTGGGTGCGGATTTGTTATTCGAGGCAGACTTAGGCAAAAAGTCTTAAGCTTTTGGGATGTAAGCGAACGCCTCATAACAATCCGCATCAAGGGTACACTAATATGCGTGCACGCCCCCACGGAAGATGATCAACTCAAGTATGACTTTTATGATCTCCTGGACCGAACAAACGCCTAATGCCCCGGTTATGACAGCAACATCGTACTAGGAGATTTCAACGCAAAGCTGGGCATAGAAGACATAAGAAAGCATAGCCTCCATAACACCACATCCGACATCCGACAACGGATTTAGGCTAATGGATTTTCTAACGGGGCGTAACCTCCTTGTAGCAAGCACACGATTCCCCCATCTCCTCATTCCACAAGGGTACCTGGCGTTCTCCTCATCAATCGACCACCAACCAGATTGATCACATTACCATTGAGGCCGGACATTTCTCCAGCATTCTCGATGTACGAACCTTCCGAGGAGCCAACATCGACTCGGACCTTGTTGTAGCCAAGGTACGAATGGGGATATCAATAATGCTTAAGAATCAAGTAGGACAACGTAAGTTTGACGTCGGAAAGCTACAATTGCAAGATACTGCCAGAATTTTTGCCGATCATGTCTCCTTCAAGCTCTCTCAAAATCCGTCCACAACAACGCAAATAGAGAAGGAATGGGCGCACCGCCAGAGACGATGCCTCAGAGGTGCTTGGTTTCAAACCTCCACCACCTAGAAACCCCTAGTTCGATGAACAATGCGAACAAGCCCATGCAGCAAAACAAGAGGTATATAAAGTCACACTACAACGACGGACGAGAGCTGCTCGCGAAATCTATGAGCAGAAGAGAAGGAATGGAATCTCAGCATCGTTTGCCCGGCCCATATGAAAGGAGACCCCTATAACTGCGCCAACTATAGGGAATAAGTCTCCTTAACATCGCATATAAGATCTTCTCTGCCGTAGTGTGTGAACGCCTGAAATCTTTGTGTATAATCTTATCAGTATGGTTTCAGGCCAGGTAAGTCTACAATAGACCAGATATTTACACTTCGCCAGATCTTGGAGCAGCGTCGTTGGAGGGCGTCGTGGCGCAGTGGTTAATGTGTTGGACTCTGCACATGATGAGCGAGTTCGGATCCCGATAACACCAACGCCATCGAATGTTTATTTCGCGGCGTCCCTCCTCGGCGGGGGTCTGTCAAAACCTCCCGTAGTATACTTGTCAAGAAAAAGCTTTTCAACTCAAGCCGTTCGGAATCGGCATTAAACTGTAGGTCCCTTTCACCTGATAAAAAAAAAAAACTAAATCACACACAACATGGGGGATTGAGAGAAGCTTGGCTCTGGCTCTTCATTGGCTGTAACGCCACCAAAGCAAGCAAGATCTTGGAGAAGAACCATGAATTCCAGGTCAACACGCACCATCTTTTTGTCGACTTTAAATCCGCATATGACAGTCTTTATAGAGGCGAGTTATATAGAACCATGTCATGTTTTAACAGTCCGGCCAAGCTATAGAGAATTCCCGCTGCTCCATTAAGGTCGGAGGGAAAGGATCGTGCGGGACTCTGCGGCCAATACAAGAGGAACGATCTACTTCAAGACTACACAATTGCTTGCCTACGCAGATGACATTGACGTTATTGGACGGACAAAACGAGACGTCAATGAGGCGTTCGAAAGCATTGAAGCAGAAGCGGCTAAAGTGGATGCAAGGGTAAATGGGGAGAAGACCAAATATATGCTATCATCAAACAAAGACACACAACACCGACGTCTTGGTCAGTACGTCACCTTCGGCAGGTAAATTTTTGAAGTAGTCAAGGACTTCGTCTACCTTGGCTCGATTGTAACAAGCAGCAACGACCCCAGCGCTGAGATAAAACGCAGAATAACTCTTGCCAACCGCTGCTTCTTTGGGCTCAAGAGGCAACTGAGTAGTACAGTCCTCTCTCGAAAAACTATACAAAACCTTAATCATCCCGGTCCCCCTCTATGGTTCTGAGGCTTAGACGTTATCAAAAGGATGAAGAGGTTCTTGGGCGTTTCGAGAGGAAAATTCTGCGTGCAAACGGTGGGTGAGGAGATTAAACCAAGAACTGTATGGGCTATACAGCGACATCGACCTAGTTAGACGTCTTCGGATCCAACGTCTAAGATGGCTGGGCCATGTAAAGCGAATGGACATCACCGCTACGGCCCGAAGAGTCGTCGACTCCAACCCCGAGGGACGACAACGCAGTAGAGGACGACCGCATCTAAGGTGGCGCGCACAGGTGGAAAGCGACTTCAACCAAGAGGCGTGTGGCACTGGAAGCAGCTGGCCAAAGATCGTGCCGGCTGGGGAGGCTTGCTGGTTGAGGTCTTGGTTCACCCCGAACTGTAGCGCTGTCTAAGTAAGTTCCTTCTTTTAAATACGCCTTAAACCATTCAAATATTACTCCTCTAAAGCCTTATATGTACATATGAATGCGTAACGTGTTTTTATAATTACCGTTATCTGCTGCTACCGCCGCTTGACCTTTTTGCTTATATCCAAAAATGAGATCGATCCAATGATGCAGGTTCTCCGAAACGTACTCGGATTCCAGAGCCTCTCTAAGTGAAGGATAAGATGTTATTACATAAAATGCCTCACCACATTCAACCCAAGAACCTTAATTTTATAACGAAATTTGAATGTGAATTGTTAGCCCAAGGTGGCAGCTGTACATGATTGACCTCAGCCCCGTTGCTTCGTTGACCAAAATTAATTTTGTACGCATTTTGCAAGAAGTCCCCGCATTGTACAGTATCATAGAACTCGGGAATAAGCTCCTAAAAATGGTTTGTTACATATGTCTTCACAGAAAGCTAAAAAACCATTCAAACCTTAAAGTCAGCCATGTTATTCAGGCAATTATTAAAGGTGTCTTGAATACTATTGAACATTCGGTCCGGATGGTCAAATTTCCCATTCTGCAAGCACAACATCAAGTGGGGATATTTGCGAACCTGAAAACAATATTTCATCACGTGAATATCTAAAAGGTCCTCCAGGTATCCTTCACAAAGCTTTCGCACATACTTTTCTGTCTAACTTACCAGGTAAAATAATATAAACCCAGGAGTAGAGTAGTGGGAACCATACAAATACCTTAAATAGTGCAAAACGAACATAAACAAATCTCTTTTAAGACAACGACAATGGTTAAAGACGTCATAAAGTTACGAGTATGGCAAAGTAGAAGATGTTCAGAGAAAGCAAAATCTCCTTAGAATGTGTTCAGCAGAAGGAGACTTAGAAGACTTGTATTGACAAACAGTTTGCCTCTAGCGCACTGAAGGCTAAGACCTTATAACGATAGACGTTGTGCGAGCAGAAGGTAACAGGGAGAGGGGCTGCCTATTGACATTGGTCTTAAATGTCTGCATATTGTATTGAGGGGGGAAGACCGAACGAGGTAGCGCGTTCCACATTCGTGTGGTTCGGTTGAGGAAAGAATTTCTATATTTGACAGTACGACCGAAAACGGGCTTCAAAGTGAATTCATGAGCATTCCGGGAGAGACGTGTATCGCGGGAGAAGTTTTGAAGGGGCGGAATGCAACTGGCTATTTCATCAGAGCATTTACGATGAAAGTAACGATAAAACAATGAAAGGCAGGATACATTTCTACGATGTTCCAGCGAGTCTAGTGTTTTGGTAATGCTGGGGTCACCTATCAGTTTTATCTATGAGGTCTTAGATGCACCAGACCAGACATGAGCGTTGAACTCCAACTTAGGACGAATGGACGCCTTATAAATTGTAGCCAGGTCGGTGGGTGTGAAGGATTTCTTGTATCTGTAGGTACTAGGTTGGATTAGGTTAGGTTGACGTGGTAGGCATAAGCCACACTTAGGCCGAACCCGGCCCATTGTGATACCACCTGGATCAGGTTACCCTGATCCGCTACCTGGGAACCAACTGGTGCTTCTAATAAAGCGGTGGAGTTGAGTTATTTTTTCGTTTGCTAGGTCACTCAGATTGTCGAAGAAGGGCGCGCCGAGCTAAATCCTCCTGCGATTCGCAAAAGAGGGACATGAGCAGTGGAGGTGGTGTATTGATTCCTCCTCCTCCTCGTCCATGCAGCCGCGACAGAAGTCATTGTAGGGTAGCCCCAGTCTGGCGGCGTGTTTTCCAATGGTGCAGTGACCTATAATGACACCCACTAGAGTGCTTAATGTTGCCCTTTTGGTTGCCACCAGGTCCCTGGTTCGTCCTAAGTTTAACTTAGGCCACAATTGTTTGGTGATAAAGCCGATACTGCTCTCATTCCATTGGAGATTGGTCTCCTCTATGGTTTGAAGCTCTATCATGTGCTTTACCGTACTTATTGGTGTTTCTAGGTAACCGAGGATAGGTAGGCTGAGTGTGCTTGACCCTAACTTTGCGAGTTCGTCGGCCGCGCAGTTTCCTGGAATATCCCTATGCCCGGAAACCCACAGTATTTTAATGTTGAACTGTCCAGCCATCTCATTTAGAGATAGGTGACAGTTAAGGGATGTTTTTGATTTGCCAGGAATTTTACCGCAGATTGGCTATCCGTGCAAATGATAATATCCTTTGTGGATATTACATTGATCCTGAGCCATGCTAGGGCCTCCGTTATCGCTGTTATTTCTGTCTGATACACACTACAGTAAATTGGGAGTCTAAATGATAGGTTGAGGTTAAGTTTCTTGGAGAAGACTCCACTGCCTACACCCGGCTCCATCTTAGAGCCATCGGTATAGAGGGAGATCGTGTCCTTTGGTATAACTTTCCCTTCAGCCCATTCCTCCCTGGATGGAAGGACAATGTGATGTAGTCAGTGTCCATGGGTACTTTGAAGTGTTTTAGAATAGTGGTGTGGTCTTTTTCTTATGCTCCTCATCCTTAGGGCCGCGCATGCAGCAACTTGCTTGCTGAAAAGGTTTAATGGTGGAAGATGTAGTAGAACATTTAAGGCCTCCGTGGGGGTTGATCTGATCGCTCCACTTATATACATATAAGCTGGCCGATCTTTGTACCTTTCCCAGAAGATTTCGATTGACTGCTTTGTCCAGAGCAGTCCACCAGACTACGACGCCATAAAGGAGGATAGGCCTTATGACCGCTGCGTAGAGCCAGTACATAATGCTTGGTTGGAGACCCCACCTTCTGCCCACAACTTTCTTACAGCTGTAGGCAACAGTTGCTTTCTTGACCCGATCAAGAATGTTGGGTTTCCAATTCAGCCTCCTGTCAAGGACTAGGCCTAGATATTTTGCCTGTTCTTTGATTGTTAGTTGGGTTCCACCCAGCCTCGGTGGGTTGTGGGGCGGAATTTTATATTTGTTAGTGAACAGTACTAGATCGGTCTTTTTTGGGTTCACCCCAAGTCCACAGTACCGTGTCCAGGTTTCTACTGTATGTAGTGCACTCTGCATAAGGTCGCATAGAGTGCTGGGAAATTTTCCTGTGACGACAATAGCAATGTCATCCGCATAGGCGATCAAAGCGTACCCTTCCTGCTCACTAAATATGTGATCATTCCAACAAAGGTTGTCACTGATGCACATACCTAGGATAGAAAGCTTTTCGGTTTCCGAGATACAAGTGCCATTCATGGATAATGGCATTGGCTCAGTGTTACGCTTTAACGACAGAAGACAGCATTGCGTTTTGGAAGTATTAAATTCCACTCTATTCTTTTTACACCATTGGATGATGCAGTCGATATCGGAAGTTAATGAGCTTAACATACGCTGGCGCTCACTATTTACAGGCGAAGTGCAGGGTCGTAAAGAAGTGAACGAATATGAGAAGTTGAGGGTACTGTCGTCAGCGAAGGAGTGAATTGGATTAGAAGTAACAGACAAGAGATCATTTATAAAAATGAGAAAGAGTGTCGGAGACAAAACGGATCCCTGGGGAACACCAGCATTTACAAAGTGAGTGTCGGACTTGAATCCGTCCAAGACAACTTGAATTGAACGATTCGTAGCTTCTAATCCATAAAAGAAGAGAGTCGACGATCTATGGCAAACGCTTTCGAAATACCAAGTGCAAAAACTTTGCTCTCACCCGCCTGGTGGAATGAACGATTCCATTTCTCGGGGAGATATACAATCAAATCACCAGTGGATCAGTGGGCCATATTGTCGGTCATTGAGGAGTTTCTGCGACTCGAGATATTAGATTATCAGCGTTTTTATGACCTTGGGAAGAAGGGACGCTATTGCAATGGGTCGGTAATTGGAGAGAGAAGAAGATTCGCCTTTTTTTGGGAATGGCCCGGACAAATGCTGTTTTCCACCTACTCGGGTAGAGCCCAGAAGAGTAGGAAAGGTGAAAAAGCTTACGCAGTGGTTTTGCCAGCGTAGAATAACACCTCTTCAGAATTATTGGGGAAATACCATCTGGACCAGCGGATTTGTGTATGTCAAGTTCTATAAGAACCCTTGCAACTGCACGAGTACGGAAGTTAATTTTGGTGGAATTAACGTACCCCAGAACAGGCGGTGACCAAGATGATCTGGGAAGCTGCGAGTTTGCTGTGAAATGGGCAGCAAGCAGATTGGCTTTCTCTAAGGGTTTGACAGCTGGAATGTCCTTGTGGATGAGCGTGGGTATAGACGACGAGACGGAGTTCTTGATGTTTTTGACGAAAGACCAAAAACTTCTGCTACCTTTGGGACATTGTAGGATCTTACGCCTCAGTTTTTGGTCGTGTAAAAATGTAGCTCGTCGAATGTGGGAGTTGCAGTTTGGCTTGTATATATCTTTTCGGTTTTCCTCAGTAGTGTTTGCTTTATAATTCCGAAAGCTTATCTCTCTCTACCTAATAACCTCTTTACAGCTCAAGTCAAACTACGCATTATCCACCGGCTTTAGACCTTTTACCCTATACAGGATAAAATTGCTTATGCCAGTGTTGATAATGTTTGTAATCATATCAGCCGCGGTGTCCACGTCGTTGTCGAGGAAGCACAACGAGCAGTTAAAGCTCCGAAAGAAGTTGTCAAGTTTTAGGAGCTTTTTCTTTCACTGAGTGGAGTAAGTATGGGAATTCAGCTGATATGACACAGTGGTCAGACGAGCCTAGAGGAGATAATACATTTAAAGGGTATTTATCAGGTTGAGAGGCAAGAAACAAGTCCAAGGTGTTGGCGATATGACTGGCAACATCCGGAATACGAGATGGCTCATTCACAAGCTGGGTTAATTGATCCAACTCAGCGAAAATTTCGACATACTTTCCTTCGGGTGTTGTCTGTCCAGAATGTCGAAGCCACTGAGAATTGTGAACATTGAAATCGCCTGCTATAACGATTTTTATGCGAGGAAACAGGGAAACAATTCTTTGGATGGAGTCGGACAGTGCATCAAACGAGTTGAACGTGACGTCTCTGTCCAGGTTTGGGCTTCTGTAAAGAAAACAGTAGTGAATTGTGTGCTTACGAAGAGTAAATTTGAGCCATGTATGTATGTATGTATATTGGCGTTACAGTCCATGAAGAACCTGAGCCGAGCTTCTCTCAATCACCCATGTTGTGTGTGATTTCAGTTTCACATAGGTGAAAGGGACCTACAGTTTATTGTCGGTTCCGAACGGCGAATTTCGAGAAGCTTTTCATGACAATTTTACTACAGGGGGTTTCGTCAGAGCCCCGCTGAGGAGAAACACCGTAAAAAAAACGTTCGATGACATGGCTGTGTCGGGATTCGATCCCGTGTCATCGGCGTCAGAGGCCAACACACTACCCACTGCGCCACGGTGCTCTCGAATTTGAGCCATAAGATATTAAGCTAAGATTAGACGACGTGTAAAAACCACATAATTGTGTACCCGTGACGTCATTTTGACGTCAGATGTTGTCATTAATGGCTACATGTCGTCTAAAGCTAAGATTAGACGACGTGTAAAAAACACATAATTGTGTACCCGTGACGTCAACCAAAATTTCAACATACGAGTTGCATATTTAGTACGTGTAGCGAATATGGCGAACTACATTATGTGTGTATCACACGATATGTGTATTGTGTAAAAAAAGCCGCATAAAAATATGTGCTCCAGGCGATCGCATGAAATGTGGTTACATATGCGTACACAAACTTTGCTCCACATTTTTGTGTAGATTACACTACGTGTAAATTTTTCACATTCAGTTCATATGTACACAACGACGAATTCATACGTAAGTTTCACAATGTCGAAAAAGAAGTGGGCTGCTGTTTTTGTTTTGGCAACGTTTCTGGTCGAAAATGAGGAGGAAAAACCCGAAGAAATTATTATACGAAAACGTCGAATTTGGAGAAAAAATTGGGTGAGACTTCGGGAAACAGAAGGTTTTTGCGCGAAGTTGCTTCTTGAATTGCGTGATGACGGACCTCGCTTATATCAAAATTTCGTACGGATGACGGCTGAACAGTTCGATAATTTGCTTCATTTGGTGCAACCATATATAAAAAAAGCGAACACAGATATGAGATTGAGCATACCTGCATCAGATAGGCTGGTGCTCACGCTAAGATACTTGGCCACTGGTGACAGTTTTAAATCGTTGCACCTTCAGTCAAGCATTGCCTACCAATCAGCTGTGTCTGCCACCACCGAAACCCTTGCCTGGTCGGGAATTGCCCGTCCCATACGTAATTGTCGCAGATGATGCATTCGCTATGCGCCCAAATATCATGAAGCCGTATGCTCAACGTGGTCTAATGTTATTGCAAAGGGTTTTCAACTACCGACTTAGTCGTGCACGCCGCATCATTGAAAACACCTTTGGAATCATGTCGGCGCGTTTTCGCGTTCTGCGGAAACCGATGCACTTGGATGCTGAATTCTTCATAATTACCTACTGACAACAAATACGACGAAATACGCTCCGGGCACATCATTTGATCAATATGATGCAGAAGGCAATCTAATAAGCCAAGGTAATTGGCGTCTCGATAATATGCCGAAGACAACGTTGTATCCCCTCGAAGCACAAAAACGATGCCCAGACAGCGCAAAAGAAGTACAAAAAGAATTTACCAACTATTTCGTCGAAGAAGGAGAAGTCGAGTGGCAGTACAAACACATTTAACTTTAATTAATAAAATATAGTATGCCTTTATAATTAATTAAAATTTGTTTGATTCGGTAGTTGATGCAGCTGGTGGCTGAACAATCGGGTTGTGACTTAGCTCAACTCCAACGTCCTGTTGCATGGACACCCCATTCTCATCAATAATTTGCACAGACATTACCTGCGACTGTTCGACTTCAGAAGCGTCCATGAAGTCGTACATCACTTGCGATAACAGTCTACGCAAATTACGTCGATTTTCGAGCGCGAGGTTTTCCTGATATTAAATTCTGAGTTGCCTCCAAATCCGACATTTCAGATTCAAAATTGAAAATTCAAAATTCAAAAATTCAAAAACACGACCGCAGCAATGTGACATATAACAAAAATGTGTAGCTGCAGGATTTTAAACAAGTACACAATTTTGCCTGTACACATATTTGTGTAACCGAGCTTTTAAATGCCAAATGTTATATGTGGCACTGGATTACACGATATGTAAAAATGCACATATTTTTGTGCGCAATAGGTTCCACATATTGTCTACATAATTGTATGTGCTATATGTGACTGGCATAATTATGTCTATTAGACGACATGTAGCCATTATTGACAACATCTGACGTCAAAATGACGTCACGGGTACACAATTATGTGGTTTTTACACGTCGTCTAATCTTAGCTTAATAGACATAATTATGCCAGTCACATATAGCACATACAATTATGTAGACAATATGTGGAACCTATTGCGCACAAAAATATGTGCATTTTTACATATCGTATAATCCAGTGCCACATACAACATTTGGCATTTAAAAGCTCGGTTACACAAATATGTGTACAGGCAAAATTGTGTACTTGTTTAAAATCCTGCAGCTACACATTTTTGTTATATGTCACATTGCTGCGGTCGTGTTTTTGAATTTTGAATTTGGCACGATTCCGATATCCGAGGTAAGGCATTTTGAAAACGCAGTTTTGTAGATCTCGATGAAATAAGCACAAAAAATTAAGTACAAATTTCCTTGTTTTCGCCTAGTTTAGCAGATATGAAGGTTTAAAAATTCATTTTTTCCTATGGATTTCTCAGAAAATATTATTTTTTTCTGCTGTGGGATACAATTTCGGTAGTTGAAAACCCTTTGCAATAACATTAGACCACTTTGAGCATACGGCTTCATGATATTTGGGCGCATAGCGAATGCATCATCTGCGACAATTACGTATGGGACGGGCAATTCTCGACCAGGCAAGGGTTTCGGTGGTGGCAGACACAGCTGATTGGTAGGCAATGCTTGACTGAAGGTGCAACGATTGAACACCCCATCGTCCGAATATCGTCCGTTGCGACCAACATCCACGTATATTAGTTTATAATATGCGTTCGCAATTCCCATTAACACGATGCTATGTGTACCTTTCGAAATGAATTATATTTTTAATACATATTCTCATTATAGACGTTCTCCTTACCTTTAAAATTATAAAAAAACGCTACCCGCGTTTAGCGGTGCGACCATGACAATGTGTTTGCCGTCCAGTGCGCCTATGCAATTTGGAAATTGCCATTGCTCATTAAATTGGCGTGCTACAGCTTCACATTCCGCCTGTGTTTTTGGTACCTACCATAGGCAAATTTAAATACATATATGTATATACATATGTACGTATGTGTATACATACATGTAATTGCAAGTAAGTATGTATGTATGTATGTATGTATGTTGGCGTTACAGTCCATGAAGAACCTGAGCCGAGCTTCTCTCAATCACCCATGTTGTGTGTGATTTCATTTTTCCCATAGGTGAAAGGGACCTGCAGTTTATTGCCGGTTCCGAACGACGAATTTCGAGAAGCTTTTCATGACAATTTTACTTAAGGGGGTTTTGTCAGAACCCCGCTGAGGAGAAACACCGTGAAAAACATGTTCGATGACATGGCTGTGTCGGGATTCGATCCCGTGTCATCGGCGTCAGAGGCCAACACACTACCCACTGCGCCACGGTGCCCTCATAATTGCAAGTACGCACCTTTAAATAATCCCTGGCCAACGCTTTATAAATTGCGTCAGCAACTTCTGGAATAATGGTCGAGATGGTAGGTTGTGGAATGCGGAAAATGTACTGCAACGATTTAAAACTGTCACCAGTGGCCAAGTATCTTATAGTGAGCACCAGCCAATCTGATGCAGGTATGCTCAATCTCATATTTGTGTCCGCTTTTTTTATATATGGTTGCGCCAAATGAAGCAAATTATCGAACTGTTCAGCCGTCATCCGTACGAAATTTTGATATAAGCGAGGTTCGTCGTCACGCAATTCAAGAAGCAACTTCGCGCAAAAACCTTCTGTTTCCCGAAGTCTCACCCAATTTTTTCTCCAAATTCGACGTTTTCGTATAATAATTTCTTCGGGTTTTTCCTCCTCATTTTCGACCAGAAACGTTGCCAAAACAAAAACAGCAGCCCACTTCTTTTTCGACATTGTGAAACTTACGTATGAATTCGTCGTTGTGTACATATGAACTGAATGTGAAAAATTTACACGTAGTGTAATCTACACAAAAATGTGGAGCAAAGTTTGTGTACGCATATGTAACCACATTTTATGCGATCGCCTGGAGTACATATTTTTATGCGGCTTTTTTTACACAATACACATATCGTGTGATACACACATTATGTAGTTCGCCATATTCACTACACTTACTAAATATGCAACTCGTATGTTGAAATTTTCGTTGACGTCACGGGTACACAATTATGTGTTTTTTACACGTCGTCTAATCTTAGCTTTAAATTCCGAGGTGGACGTTTGGCTATACTGTGGTAAGCGACATCACTACGAATATAGACCGCGGTGAGGAACGAGTAATGGCACTAAGCTATATCCAGGAAGACTAAAATCTGAGGGATCGGACTTTTCATCAACCTGTGTTCCACAAAGTGCCAAAACAGTCTGTTTGTAGCGAGAAAGATGGGCATACGTGGCAAAGAAATTCTTCCTTAGCCCGCGAATGTTGCAGAACTGAATACTGAATTCCCCCATCAGTACAACACGCAAAACAATGATGGACGCAACACCAACTAAGCGAAGCCTCTACCTTACTTAGAACATCTACTTGCACATTCAACTACATAGTAATGATATTGTCACATACACATATCTTTACTACATTATAAAGACGTTTAAACCCGGTAGCTACTTACTTGGGTTCATCCATTTCATCATAGCGCTCCCGTAGTCGTCGTAAACGGTCCTCATTGAGAGCGCCCATAGGCTTCTTCAGATCACGATATACATTAACATCATCCAAGTTTAGGGAAACAGATTCGTAATCACTTATAACCCACGGAAATATCGGATATTGCGTTAAGTCCTTAAACGATCTATCTGCTAACCTATTAAAGAAAATTCTTACTTTTGCTTATAAAGTTATTTGTATGCTAACTTGCCCGTTTAAATAAAGTAAATAGTCATAGTTGGATATCAATCGATTTTGCCATTTGAGTGTCATGCTTTGAGGCTCAACATTTGGAGGCTTGAACTCATCTTGCTTCAATACCAACGAAATAAAGTTCTCCCGTTCCATTGGACCTTTAAATGCAATGTACAAGTGTTGATTGTTCTCCCAATACACCTCGAAGCCCTTAACGAAACAAGAACTTAGCAACATTGAAGAGTTCAGATAATCCACCGAGAGAATGGTCTTACAATATGGCGTAATAGGAATCTCCTTCTCTTAAAGGTCAACACGCTTCCAAGTCGGATTTTTATAACAGGCTCCTGTAACTTACCGATATCACATACATAGTTTCTTCAAACTTAACATAAAATTGCATACCGTTTGAATATTGTTGTAATGTTGCAGATAGATATACGCATTCGTTAGTAGAACCCGTCCGGGATTTAAGACGAGAGGGTTTACTTCGTTAACATTGTACTCACTTACAACTCTCTCGTAAATACTATTCAACCAGAGCGGATCGAACTTGATTCTCTTGTACCGTGAGTAGGCCATTGCAGCTACCTTGAAACGATATAGTATTCAGTACGAAGGAAAACATTTGAATTTCATTTAGCATTCACCATGTTGTTTTGCTCTGTGGAGTCTAGACTAGATGCACGTTTGAGCTGTTGGCAAAGTGGAATCACATTATCGCTCACTTGAACATAATGAAAACTAAAGAAAAATGACCGATCGCAGGTTATAAATTTGTACGGTGCTATCACATTGTTTTCAAGTAATTCCACGTATTGACTACATCTGCGATCGAAGAAACAAAAAATGAAACGAAATTGTTTCGCAATTACTTTGTGCAGTCACCATTACCTTATGTGTAAGTAATTTCGCGGATTGTGCGTTTTATCTGTACTTATTTCCGAGCATTTCATGAAGTATACCTTAATTAACGGTATTTGTTTCTTTTTTGGTTCAAAAACTAATGACTTGGAACACAGCTTAAGGCGACCCTGAATAGAACTAGGATCATCCGTGTCGGAGTCATTGGCCGCGGTCTTCTCACCGAAAAGGTCGACAGAGAAGTCCTCGAAATAGATCTCATTCGGATCTAGCAATAGCAAGGAAAACCTGAAATCGAACAATCAATATGGAATCGGTCCTTAAAATACGTGCGTGTACTCACCGCTCTTTCTCCATAATATTGCCGGCTTAACAGTGTTTTATACGTAAATCGTAGGTCTCTTCTATCAAATCTCTTACAATGATGCATTAGCCAGGTCTAGAAGGGGATTTTTTTGTTAATGCAAACGTATACAAACATATATTTGATTATTGTAGTTGAAGACACTGGTTTTGGTTTATTGCGTGGTCGTAACTCCAGTCACCCTTTATTGCTTGTTTATTTATGAAGAAACTGATCTGAACCTGCTGTTGAATACGACTTGACAGAATTTTGACGTTAACAGCGTCGACGTAATATATTTACCGGCTGACTGGGAATACGTCAAATTTCGGGAACTGTTCGTTTGTATTTTAGAATTTTCTTTAACAACTTAAATATCTTCTTCTTCTTCTTTTTAGCGGGCGCTACAGTTCGGGGTGAACCTGGGCCTCAACCAACATGCCCCTCCAACTAGCACGATCTCTTGCTAACCTTTTCCATTGTCGCACACCCAGTTGGCTGAGGTCCCCTTCCACCTGCGAGCGCCATCTTAAGTGCGGCCGTCCTCTGCTTCTTCGTCCCTCGGGGTTGGATTCAAAGACTCTCCGGGCTGGAGCTGTGGTGTCCATTCGCTCTACATGGCCCAGCCATCTTAGGCGTTGAATCCGTAGACACCTGACTAAGCTTATGTCGCTGTACAGCCCGTAAAGTTCGTGGTTGAATCTTTTCCTCCGCTTTTGATAGTGTTCATGCTTTTGATAGTGTCCATGCTTCGGCGCCGTACAACAGGACCGGGATGATAAGGGTCTTATATAGAGCCAACTTGGTCGTTCGGGAGAGGGCTCTACGCCTCAACGCCTTCAGAGACTAGCGTGTCTCGGCATCACAGGCGCTATGCCAACCTGCCCCACGGCAGCCCAAGAAGCACTCATTGGACTCACTCCACTGCACCTTTTTTCAAAAAGGTGGCATTACGCAGTGCAATCAGAATTCTCTGCTCGGGAACAAATATGCCATGTAGACCAGCAGGCCACATGTCCATAATACAACACCTTCCCGAGCTAGGTATTATTACTACAGTCTCGGACGCATTGCCACACACCTTCACCTTTGACAAAAGATTTGAGAAACTGATCCCAAACCGCTCAGCATGGGAAAACAGTGATCCCCTGCTAAATGTCAAAGGCCTAAGGTGGTACACGGATGGCTCTAAGATGGCTTCCGGCTTTGGTGCCGGCATCTTTGGACCAAAACGCAAGATCTCGAAGGCCCTGGGAATAAGCCCCAGCATCTTCCAAGCAGTCCAGCTGCTAGGATACGCGGATGATATCGACATCATCGCGTGTTCTCGCCGTGGCATTGTGGAAGCATTCACGGCGATTGAAGAACAGGCGAAACGAGTTGGTCTTAAGGTCAATGAGGACAAGACGAAGTACATGCTGTCAAGCAAAAACCAATCCGTCGCTCACCACCTGGGACAAAATGTAACAATTGACAGCTACAATTTCGAGGTAGTTAAGGAGTTTTTCTACCTCGGGGCAAACGTAAATTCCACAAATGACACCACAGTGGAGATCCGGCGTAGAATCGCCCTTGGCAACCGCTGCTACTTCGACGATAAGCAGGACAGCGGAGCTGATTTTGGGTTCTTTCGAAAGAAAAATTCTGCGCCGGATATTTGGTCCTGTCTGTGAGGAAGGTGAATGGAGAAGAAGACACAACCGCGAACTCTACGAGCTGTACCAAGATGTGGATGTAGTCCGGAAGGCAAGGACCCGTCGACTACACTGGCTCGGCCACATCCAGCGCATGGACATCAACGCTTCAGCTAAGAGGGTCTTCGACTCCGAGCCTCCTGGTTCGAGAAGAAGAGGAAGACCGAACCTCCGGTATAAAGACCAAGTAATCGCGGATGTAAGACATCTTGGTCTTGACAACTGGAAGCAGCGTGCCCGGGACCGTCAAGGATGGAAGGCAGCTATAGCTCAGGCTCAGATCCTCCATGGATCGCAGGCCTGATAAGTAAGTAAGTATCTTCCAAGCAGAGCTGCATGCCATCCTAACTTGCGTCAATCTAAATCTCGAGACTGGCATCAGAGGAGTAACCATCAACATACTCTCTGATAGCCAAGCAGCGCTTAAAGCGCTGGGTTCGCACAGCACGAACTCAAAAACCTACAAGGAATGCCATGACGCCTTACAAGACCTACAAGAAACAATGTTAAACTTTGGTGGGTGTCAGGCCATAAAGGTATCAAGGGCAATGAAATTGCCGACCAACTTGCCAGGAAGGGTTCCAGTGACAAATATATAGGTCCGGAACTATTCTGCGGCATTCCCGCGTCTAAGATAAATTACTTCTTAGACAAGTGGGAAAAAGTGTAACACCTGTCCTTTTGGAACAGCGTTCGGGGACTCCGTCAATCTGAACGACTTATACAACCCCTGAACAAGCACCCTATTGACATACTCAAACTCAATAGGATGGATATCAGAAGACTAGTCAGCTATCTAATGGGACACTGCGGTCTGAGATATCGTTTAAGCAAAATTAGCCTCTCGTCTGAAACTGAGTGTCGGCTCTGTCTTGAGGACGAGGAGACGGCAGAACACATACTGTGTGAGTGTGCTACTCTCTGCCATCTTAGGAAGCGTATCCTTCTCAGTGAAGTTATGACTCCTGAGGGGATCACCTTGGCTCCTACGAGAAGCATTCTCAACTTCATTATAGAAGTGGAGAGGCTACTCGGCTAAATCGGCTAGCAGGCACAATAGATCTGCAAAGGTCGCAGTGCCGTATTGCTAATGGTAGCACTAGCCCCATAAAAAAAAAAAAAATTCATAAATGCGAAACTTTGCTTTCGCTTAACTTCGGAACTAAATGACCTACAGACTAAACATTTTGGATTTTAAGTATATGATTATAGCTTACTGGACGAAAATTTCTGCGTTCTGGTCTTATCCAGAGGTTCTCAAATAGGGGCCTGAAAATGCGGCGAAAAGGTTCCAGTAAATGATGGAACTGCCGAGTGCCGTGCCCCCCGAGGTATATCCAACGTTGTTGTTTTGTTTTTATTTTATCTGGGTCCTAACCGACGTGTTCTACAGTATGTAATACACATTGTATAATATTTCACCCAAATTAATGGAGTTAGCCCATGACCACCCAAGTCCCCCCCTCCGGCCAACTTGGTAAACCTGGTCAAGGATGCGGAGCAAACAAATGCCGAACTGATAATAGGATGTGATGCGAATGCACACCATACGACTTGGGGAAGCAGCAACATAAACGAGCGAGGTGAGTCTTTGTATAACTATGGCTTACATACTAACCTCACCGTTTGCAACAACGGCTGTGAACCAACTTTGATTACCAAAATCAGACAGGAAGCCCCGGATGTAACTTTTGCATCGCAGGACATTGTCGACAAAGTACGAGATTGGAAAGTCCTAAAAGAACACTCCCTCTCTGACCAGCGATACATTCAATTCAGCATAGTAAACCACGTCAGTGCCCGAGCTCCTTTCAGGAACTACAGGAAAACTGACTGGCAAAAATATAGATCCTATGTTGAACCCCACCTAGGGACAAGACACCCCACCTATCCACTAAGCTCAGCGGAATTAGACAGCTTAGTAAATGAGCTGACAGAAACCCTCAATAGAGCACTGTCTCAATCTTGTGCAGTTAGCACCCCCAGAGGCAAACCCAATCCCCCCTGGTGGAACAAAGAGATAGTCTCCCTAAGGAAAGAGAGCAGAAAGCTCTTCAACAAAGCTAAATATACCCGCTTGCAAGAGGATTGGGACCTCTACAAGGAGGCACTAAAGTCTTTCAAAGCAGCGACCAGGAAGGCAAAGAGACAATCCTGGAGGGACTACTGCGATAATATAAGGACGGTTTCCGAGGCCTCAAGAATAAGGAAGATTCTGGCCTCGGTTCAGACAACCTCCAGAGAGGAAGCCCTGGAACTTCTCCTAAGCGCACACTTCCCAGGCAGTAGTGACTCGGATATGACACCTCCTCGGGTCAATCAGCCAACGACACCCTCCCTCGATCGTGCTCCTGACCTGGTCAACTACAACAACGTCCTTTGGGCCGTAAAGAGCTTTGAACCCTACAAGTCTCCGGGACCGGATGGGATCATACCAGCTGAGCTCCAGCAGGTAGCAGATATCATCCTCCCCTGGCTTGTGGTTATATACAATAGTTGCCTCTCCCTTTCCTATATCCCCAGCAAGTGGAAGGTAGCCAAAGTCATCTTCATGCCCAAGGCAGGCAAAAGCTCCCGCACGTATGTAAATGACCTAAGGCCTATTAGTCTCACTTCTTTTCTATTAAAAACTCTAGAGAAGATTTTGGACGTACACATCCGGTACAGCAGCATCTCAGGAAGGCTGTCGGATAACCAACATGCCTACACTAAAAGCAAATCGGTGGAAACAGCACTCCACTCATTGGTCAGTAAAATAGAAAGGTCTCTGGAAAATAAACAATACACTCTAGTCGCCTTTCTCGACATTGAGGGCGCCTTTAACAATGTTGAACCATGGGCCGTCATCAAGGCGCTGTCTGATCTGGGTGTTACGGGATCAGTGATAGAACTGGTACGACAGCTGCTAATACAAAGAGTTGTCAAAGCCAACTTCGCTGGTGCCGTCTCAACCAGAATGGTCAGCAAAGGTACACCACGGGGTGGAGTACTCTCCCCTCTCCTCTGGAACGTGGTGGTCAACGAACTACTGCTGATGCTGGAGCAGGAAAGGTACGCTGTGATCGCTTATGCGGATGACATTGCTATTGCCGTCACAGGAAAATTTCCCAGCACTCTATGCGACCTTATGCAGAGTGCACTACATACAGTAGAAACCTGGACACGGTACTGTGGACTTGGGGTGAACCCAAAGAAGACCGATCTAGTACTGTTCACTAACAAATATGAAATTCCGCCCCTCAACCCACCGAGGCTGGGTGGAACTCAACTAACAATCAAAGAACAGGCTAAATATCTAGGCCTAGTCCTTGACAGGAGGCTGAATCGGAAACCCAACATTCTTGATCGGGTCAAGAAAGCAACTGTTGCCCTCTACAGCTGTAAGAAAGTAGTGGGCAGGAGGTGGGGTCTCCAACCAAGCATTATGTATTGGCTTTACACAGCAGTCATAAGGCCTATCCTCCTGTATGGCGTCGTAGTCTGGTGGACTGCTCTGGACAAAGCAGTCAATCGAAACCTTCTGGGGAAGGTAGAAAGATCGGCCAGCTTATATATAAGCGGAGCGATCAGATCAACCCCCACGGAGGCCTTAAAAGTTCTACTACATCTTCCACCATTAAACCTTTTCAGCAAGCAAGTTGCTGCATGCGCGGCCCTAAGGATGAGGAGCATAAGAAAATGGCCCACATCTCAAAAAGGCCACACCTCTATTCTAAAACACTTCAAAGTACCCATGGACACTGACTACATCACGTTGTCCTTCCATCCAGGGAGGAATGGGCTGAAGGGAAAGTCATATCAAAGGACTCGATCTCCCTCTATACCGATGGCTCTAAGATGGAGTCGGGTGTAGGCAGTGGGGTCTACTCCAAGGAGCTTAACCTCAACCTGCCATTTAGACTCCCAAATTAAGGTAGTGTGTTTCAGGCAGAAATAACTGCGATAACGGAGGCCCTGACATGGCTCAGGATCAATGTAATATCCACAAAGGATATTATCATTTGCACGGATAGCCAATCGGCGATAAAATCCCTGGCAGCGGTAACCCACAAATCAAAAACATCCATTAACTGCCGCCTATCTCTAGATGAGATGGCTGAACAGTTCAACATTAAAATACTGTGGGTTCCCGGGCATAGGGATATTCCAGGAAACTGAGCGGCCGACGAACTCCCAAAGTTAGGGTCAAGCACACTCAGCCTACCTACCCTCGGGTACCTAGAAACACCAATAAGTACGGTAAAGCACGTGATAAAGCTTCAAACCATAGAGGAGACCAATCTCCAATGGAATGAGAGCAATATCGGCTTTATCACCAAACAATTGTGGCCTAAGTTAAACTTAGGACGAACCAGGGACCTGGTGGCAACCAAAAGGGCAACCTTAAGCACTCTAGTGGGTGTCATTGCAGGTCACTGCACCATTGGAAAACACGCCGCCAGACTGGGGCTACCCTACAATGACTTCTGTCGCGGCTGCATGGACGAGGAGGAGGAGGAATCAATACACCACCTCCTCTGCTCATGTCCCTCTTTTGCGAATCGCAGGAGGATTTACCTCGGCGCGCCCTTCTTCGACAATCTGAGTGAGCTAGCAAACCAAAAAATAGCTCAACTCCACCGCTTTATTAGAAGCACCGATTGGTTCCCAGGTAGCGGATCAGGGTAACCTGATCCAGGTGGTATCACAATGGGCCGGTTTCGGCCTAAGTGTGGATTACGCCTACCACGTCGCCTAACCTAACCTAACCTAATGGAGTTTGCCAAAATAGTCACTCAAAACTCGAGAAGGCGTAGGAGGAGAACGGATGTAGGCTATTAGTTCGACCTTACATAAGCCATGTATCTTCATTCTTAAACACACACGCAAGTTCACTGCACAGGCATAAGGCAAATGTCTGTAATACATATGTACATGTATGTATTCCGTATCTGTAAATAATGGGAAAACTTCGATTGGTTCACTTTTCAAATTGGCAATATAATGATGATCCCAATTTACTCTATTAATCTCCTATGGAATCAAATTGCGTACTTTTCTATCATACGACGATACATATCTTGTACAACATTTGATTCTATTTATGTCGTGAGAAGTCACAAAGTAAATCAAGCGAAAACGATTCTCGTTCATCTGTTCCTTAAGCTTTTTATTTGTAATCGTGTCTTGTTGCTAAACGAATCCAAAAAGCAAGACCGAAGCATATACTATGTATATTGCCGTCCGTCGTTGACATTGTACTCGTATTGTCTCATCTCAAGAGTTATTAAGACCGCAACCAAGTAGTTGTATAGAATGCGAGTTGTATCTCGAGCGTTGTACTTTAGTAGTATATTCTTCCGTTCCCTATAAAAGCCTGTGTGGATTGAAAAAAATTCTTAGATCGAATTTAAAGTTCATCACCATTAAGTGGGTCTTCTTGTTGTTAGTATCTACATCCATAGAGTAGTATTCCGTTCGGTGACTAATTCGATTTCCTAGATACTTGTTCGGGCAGTGTTAAGTGCGTATTGGTAGATATGTCCTACATGGGAAATACCTCGGATATTGAGCTGGAGAAGAATGAGTTTTCACGCGGTCGTTCCTCGTCGAACTTGGTTAGTAAAATGGCTGCACATAAACTATCCTCCGAGCCAAAGTGGACAAACAAACGGGATGAGGATACAGATTCCGAAGTATCTGTTAGCGAGAATTTCTTGGCCAAAGGTAATTAACGAAAGGTTGATTATTGGGCTACCAGTTATTACTGAGTGTACTCGTATCATTGCGCGTTTAGGAGCATTCTTGTTGACTCCATCGTATGAACTATCCATGGAACGGGCCGCTATAATTTGTGAAAAGATGTCGTTTAAAGGCTGCTTTAGCCTCACGAAAACTGCAACTGGTATATTGTTCAAATTCTCGCATCCGGAGGATTATCAGGCTATCTACAAGAAGGGGTTCCATAAAGTCACCGGAGCAAGATTCTACCGAAAAGTAACTCCGAAATATGTTTCTTTTAATGTTTTTGATCACATACCGTGCACGCACTCGATTCGGGGAATTGCTTTTGATTACTCTCACAATAAGGATATAAGTGAAAGTGGTTTATATCGGGTCAAATATAATAGATTAATATGAAAGCACCTCTGAGATACATACCTTATGTGCTCTTATATTGTTTTCCATAAAAGGTTTGGATGATTGTAAATTCTGCGAAGACGATGGCAACTGCGTATACAACTCTTAACAAAGAACCTCGGAAAAATGCAGAGAGCTCATTACTTCTCATTTCTGCATCGATTGGTTTGACATTTACAACTTAAGCATTCTAATAAAACAGGAACATATAACTCCATGAACTAGGTTTCACTGTAAATTCTTACTTTTGCACTGCAAATTCATCAACTCACTATTTTGAACATTTAAAAAACTTCAACATTCAGTTTTACCACGCTTCTGATTTCTTACAGCTCGATTTTAAAATTTTGGAAGCACATAAATTGCTTCTTGCCCATTTCTCAAGAAGTAACAAAAACTGCCAAAATACTTCTTAGAAGATCTTTCAAATTCAAATAAATTAGGCTGGACGTCAGGTCTGCCAGGATCTTAGAGACTGCACAAAAGACCAATACCAAAGACAGTATTGAACCTGATACGTATGTGTTACGAAGAGGTTTTTGAGCTCTTCTCCTTCTTAATGGGCGCTACAGTTCGGGGTGAATCTGGGCCTCAACCAAAATGCCCCTCCAACTAGCACGATCTTTTGCTAGCCTTTCCCATTGCCGCACACCCAACTGGCTGAGGTCACCTTCCACCTGTATGCGCCATCTTAAGTGCAGCCATCCTCTGCTTCTTCGTCCCTCGGGGTTGGATTCACAGACTCTCCAGGCTGGAGCTGTGGTGTCCATTCGCTCTACATGGCCCAGCCATCTTAGGCGTTGAATCCGTAGACGCCTGACTAGGCTCATGTCGCTGTACAGCCCGTAAAGTTCGTGGTTGAATCTGCTCCTCCATCCCCCGTCTGCGTTTATAGGCCCAAAAATCACGCGCAAAATCTTTCTCTCGAACCGACCAAGGGCCTCCTCATCCGCTTTTGATAGTGTCCATGCTTCTGCGCCGTACAACAGGACCGGGATGATAAGGGTCAACTTTGTCGTTCGGGAGAGGGCTCTATTACTCAGTTGCCTCCTGAGCCCAAAGAAACAGCGATTGGCAAGAGTGATTCTGCGTTTGATTTCGGAACTGATGTCGTTGTTCCCGGTCACTGCGGAGCCAAGGTAGACCAAGTCCTTAACTACCTCGAACTTATATCTGCCAATACAAACGTTCTAGCCAAGACGTCGGTGTTGAGTGTCCTTTTTTGATGACAGCATATATTTAGTTTTGCCTTCGTTTACCGCCAGACCAACTTTCGCCGCCTCGAACTCAATACTCGCAAATGCCCCATTGACATCTCGCTGTGATCTACCTATTATGTCAATGTCGTCGGCGTATGCAAGGAGTTGCGAGGATTTGAAATAGATTGTGCCTCTTGTATTGGCCAGGGATTTCTGCACAATCATTTCCAATATGATGTTGAAGAAATCACACGACAGTGCATCGCCCTGCCTAAATCCTTTTTTGACATCAAAACTATCGGTAAGGTGTTCACTGATTCGGATGGAGCAGCGAGCATTCTCCATGAATAGTCTGACGAGTTTAGCAGGTATGTCAAAGGTAGACATAGCGTTGTATAGCTCGTCTCTAATTACGCTGTCGTATGCGGCTTTGAAGTCGACAAATAGGTGGTGAGTGTCGACTTGGAATTCATTGGTTTTTTCCAGGATCTACCGTAGTGTGAAGATTTGGTCGATGGTAGACTTCACTGGCCTGAATCCGCACTGATAAGGACCTATAAGCTTATTTACAAAAGGCTTCAGGCGTTCAAACAAAACGACAGAGAAGATTTTATAGGCGATATTAAGGAGACTTATTCCTCTATAGTTGGCGCAATTAGAGGGGTCTCCTTTCTTGTGGATCGGGCATACGATGCTGAAACTCCATTCCTCGGGCATGCTTTTCTCTGACCATATCTTACAGATGAGCTTGTGTATGCTCCTAACCAGCTCATCCCCAGCTGCCCTGAAGAGCTCAGCAGACAGTCCGTCTGCGCCAGCAGCTTTATTCGACTTAATTTTCGATATGACAATCTTAACTTCGTCGAGCTCAGGGGGACGGAATTCTCTGCGGTCTTCGTCGTTAAGAAATGGATCATTCTGCCTGACACCGGTATATTGACTATCATCGCCGTTATACAGTCTGCAGGAGTGGTTTTTCCATATTCTCAGCATCGACTGCGATTCTACTATTAGGTATCGGTTCTCATCCCTGCAGGCTTCCGTTCTGGCTTTATAACTTTGGCATGTTCGCTTTATCTGTTGATAAAACTTTCGAACGTCACGCCTGCAGTAATACCTCTCCAAATCCTCAATCGCGCGCTTCACGTGCGAGGAGCATAAGCTTCTTTCTTCTAAGAAGCTTATGCTCCTCCCTTCTTTTTAACTCGTAGAGCTCACGAGCTGCTCTTGTTCTTTTATGCAGCGAGAGATTTTCGAGCTACTACAAGGTATTTTAAGATTAATTAAAAGCATGCTCTTAAAAAAGCTAAGTCCTTGGCATGGGTGGATTTCAAAGGTCACTTCTAATATTGGAGCTATTGTAATGGGACAGATATTTCGAATGAACAATGTTGACATAGCGCCACAACTTGTGGCTAATGCCGATGGCTCGATACTAAGAATCTGGCAAATTTTTGGTAAAAATGTCGGTTGCCTGTTTTGATGCCTTTTAAATGTATTGGTGTCTAGACCGTAAAGTTGGATTTATAAATCGAATTGCCTACGCCCCCATGCGGTATACGAGCTATTAGATACTAAACCTACAATGTGACAAAAACTAATACAAATATGGGCTTACCAAGTCGGATATCAACAAAGTAATCACTGAGTTCTTGCACAACAAATCCTCGTACCTATATACGCAACAATTTGTATTATCTATCTCTCACGTTGCTAATAATTCGTTTTTATTTTATTTTTCCATTTCGATTAGAGTTCTTATTCGAAAAGTGTAAGTATGTTTGAGAGCATTAGACAAGTTCTTATCAGCGTGTGAGAGTAAATGTTTACAATGGAAAATGTGCTTACACTTTCCCGACTTTATATTGTCCTTTGATTCACGTGATTTTGCTTACAATTATTCATACATAGTATCTGTTAATAATGCGCATAATACATTTATAGAAAACCTTTTCAATTAGTACTTGTATCGAAAATATTAACAAAACTAAGACTGCCGAAGAGAATCCAAAAGCTTTGAAATTGTTTATATTCAGGTAGCCATACCCTGCCGACCACGAAAAACGTTTACCCTATACGTTTTGGATGTTCCCGAAGACTTGCCTGTCGAGGATATAAGACACTCACTCTATCGCTTCGACTCGGTGGTTGAAGTTGTCAGGCTTCATGTTCATCATTCGTCATCTTCTCCTACTGAGAAAGAATCTGATGGCAAGTGACCGAACCTAATTATTTAATATCTAATTAAATGTTTCCATATATGTTTATGGATAGGTAATGCAACAGCAAAGGCGGAGGGAGTGGTCGAAAAACACAAGAGAGAAATTCCACCAGCAGTCATCCGTGTCACCTTGGCATCTATGGATGAGTACAATGTTTTGCTTCAAAATGGCCTGAATTTCTATGATGCTACATTTTTCCCAACCGAAGCCAATATACCCATGAAAGGCGCAAAAATCGAATACAAGCGAAGGTCATTTATGAAAAGCAATTATTTTTTATTTTCATTTTTGTTATTGTCTATATTCGTACAGAATGTTGGATGGCAGTATTCCGGGGCGAGTTCGAGAACTACTTCCGGTCTTCGATGCGGCTGGCTTCTGTAAGATACCTCCGCCGGCTAGTAAACTTATAAAGCCACCAAGGTCTTGAACGTAGTAGACATGGAATCATGTTGCCTACACCCACTCATTACTTAATTCCCATTCGACACGCATACAGGCAAGTTTGGAGACAATTAAATCTACTAATACATACGAATTTGACACGGAACAATTTGTTTGATTTTAAATTAACTAAAAATGTATCTTAAACATTACCTTATTCGCATAATACACATAAGGAAATAAAACCATTAATTCATCGGATGAGCAGTTAAGCACTTAATTGGCTACAGTTTGTTACAATTTATGTGGGGGCTACAAGCCTCGGGTTGGATAATTAAAAAGCTTAGAGTATCCCATTTTGCTTTTCAACTCTACCTAAGGCGACAACATTAAAGCTGGAGGTGGTACATATTACAATGACTACGCGGAATAAGTTCCCCAAAACAAAGCGAACCTCTAACTTCACGAACTAAATTGTGCAATTGTTTTCTCATAGATTATTGCTGCGATTTTGATGAAATAAAATGTATCACTGTTATATCCGTAGAAAATCGTTTTAATTCAATTTTTTTCACACACATCTTCTTCTTCTTCTTCTTAATGGGCGCTACAGTTCGGGGTGAACCTGGGCCTCAACCAACATGCCCCTCCAACTAGCACGATCTGTTGCTAGCCTTTTCCATTGCCGCACACCCAGTTGGCTGAAGTCACCTTCCACCTGTGTGCGCCATCTTAAGTGCGGCCGTCCTCTGCTTCTTCGTTCCTCGGGGTTGGATTCAAAGACTCTCCGGGCTGGAGCTGTGGTGTCCATTGAATCCGTAGACATCTGACTAGGCTCATGTCGCTGTACAGCCCGTAAAGTTCGTGGTTGAATCTTCTCCTCCATTTCCCGTCTGCGTTTATATGCCCGAGAATTACGTGCAAAATCTTTCTCTCGAACCGACCAAGGGCTTCCTCATCTGCTTTTGATAGTGTCCATGCTTCTGCGACGTACAACAGGACCGGGATGATAAGGGTCTCATATAGAGCCAACTTTGTCGTTCGGGAGAGGGCTCTATTACTCAATTGCCTCCTGAGCCCAAAAAACAGCGATTGGCAAGAGTGATTCTGCGTTTGATTTCGGAACTGATGTCGTTGTTCCAGGTCATTTCGGAGCCAAGGTAGACGAATTCCTTAACTACCTCGAACTTATACCTTACTTACTTACTTACTTATCAGGCCAGCGATCCATGGAGGATCTGAGCCTGAGCTATAGCTGCCTTCCATCCTTGACGGTCCCGGACACGCTGCTTCCAGTTGTCAAGACCAAGATGTCTTACATCCGCGATTACTTGGTCTTTATACCGGAGGTTCGGTCTTCCTCTTCTTCTCGAACCAGGAGGCTCGGAGTCGAAGACCCTCTTAGCTGGAGCGTTGATGTCCATGCGCTCGATGTGGCCGAGCCAGTGTAGTAGACGGATCCTTGCTTTCCGGACTACATCCACATCTTGGTACAGCTCGTAGAGTTCGCGGTTGTGTCTTCTCCATTCACCTTCCTCATAGACAGGACCAAATATCCGGCGCAGAATTTTTCTTTCGAAAGAACCCAAAATCAGCTCCGCTGTCCTGCTTATCGTCCAGCTTTCGGCTCCGTACAGCAAGACTGGCAGAATGAGCGTTTTGTAAACCATGACTTTGGTCTTTCGAGTGAGGAGTTTTGACCCCAGTTGTTTGGACAAGCCGAAGTAGCAGCGGTTGCCAAGGGCGATTCTACGCCGGATCTCCACTGTGGTGTCATTTGTGGAATTTACGTTTGCCCCGAGGTAGACAATCTCCTTAACTACCTCGAAATTGTAGCTGTCAATTGTTATGTTTTGTCCCAGGTGGTGAGCGACGGATTGGTTGTTGCTTGACAGCATGTATTTCGTTTTGTCCTCATTGATCTTAAGACCAATTCGTTTCGCCTGTTCCTCAATCGCCGTGAATGCTTCCACAATGCCACGGCGAGAACACGCGATGATGTCGATATCATCCGCGTATCCTAGCAGCTGGATGGACTTGTAAAAGATAGTGCCTTCCCTGTTGACGCCTGCCCGTCGCACTATCTGCTCCAGCACCAGGTTGAAGAAGTCACATGACAGCGCATCTCCTTGCCGAAATCCGGTGCATGTTTCGAATGGTTCCGGGGTCCTATAACCGAGTTGCACGGTGCATCGCGTGTTTTTTAGCGTGGCGCGACACAACTGGGTCAGTTTTACCGGGATCCCGAATTCGGCCATCGCCCCAAACAGTTCTTCACGATGAATGCTGTCGTATGCGGCTTTGAAATCGATGAAAAGATGATGTGTATCGATTCGAAACTCGTTGGTCTTTTCCAGGATTTGTCGAAGTGTGAAAATTTGGTCTATAGTTGATTTGCCGGGCCGGAAGCCGCACTGGTAGCTGCCGATTAGTGCGGTGCAAAATGGTTTTAGACCTTCACACAATACGCTGGAGAGGATGTTGTATGCGACATTGAGCGGGGATATACCTCTATAGTTCTTGCAAAAGGTAGGATCGCCTTTTTTGTGGATGGGGCTTATAGAGCTGGTATTCCAGTCGTCGGACATGCTTTCATCTTCCCAAATTCTGCAGATGATCTGGTGCATGCTCCCTACCAGAACATCGCCGCCAGCCTTGAAGAGCTCTGATGGCAAGCCATCTGAGCCTGCGGCCTTGTTGTTCTTCAGCTTCTGAATAGCTGTGCCGACTTCTTCGATGCTGGGTGGGAGGACTACTTCAGCGGCTGCAAGGCCATTGGCTTTCTTGTAAAAGGCTCGTATTTTATGTTTATCCCTAGACTCCTCGATATCCTTGAGCTGGGAGGCTACTTTTGTCGCAGTAATTTTTTCTCCTCCCTTCTTCTGGCTCGGTACTCTTCTTGCGCTGCCCTGGTTTTCCCCTGCAGCGCCGCTTTGTACGCCTCGTTGGTTGCTGCACTCGCCATCATACAACGGGTTTCTTTTCGGGGGTGTTAGGTACCCTAAGGGGGTTTCGGCTACTTCCTGAATGGCTGAGCGGCAATGCAGCCACATATTATTGGCATTTGTGTTCGACGTAGGCATACCGTAGAGTCTTTCGCTCCGCTGCTCCCTGTAGACTCTGGCAACCTCCGGTGTGCTCAGGCGCCCAATGTCGAACCTCCTCCTGATGGGCTGGTGCAGCTTTCTGACATTGGACAGTCAAGGTCTGAATCTTGCTGCTACGAGGAAGTGGTCAGAGTCGACATTTGCCCCTCTGAATGTTCGCACATCCAGGATGTTTGACGAGTGCCTTGCGTCAATGAGCACATGGTCGATTTGGTTGGCGGTTCGACCGTCCGGAGATCGCCAGGTTGCTGTGTGGATTCGCTTGCGAGGGAATCTTGTGCTACTTATCACCGCATTACGAGCTGTCGCAAAGTCAGCGAGTCGGAAGCCGTTATCTGTTGTTGTATCGTGGAGGCTGTGCTTTCCGATCACTCCGCCAAGGGTGTTTTCCTTACCGATTTTGGCGTTGAAGTCCCCGAGCACGATTTTTACATCGTACTCCGGACAAGCTCCGTAGGCGTTGTCCAGGAGGTCATAGAAGTCCTCCTTGATAGGGTCTTCAGCCTCGTCGGTAGGGGCGTGTGCACATATAAGGCTGATGTTATAAAATCTGCCTCTGATCACTTATAGGTTTAAAGTCGACGACCTTCGACCTTAATCGCTTTCCCACGACAAATCCGCATCCCAGTAAGTGCAACCTTTTGTGACAGCTGTAATAAATGTCGCAATTTTTCTTCCTAATCATACCGTTTCCTATCCAGCATATTTCCTGGACCGCAGTAATATCCGCCTTGTACTGCGTGAGGATTCCTTCTAGCTTATGAGCAGCTCCAGGAGTGTACAGGGCTCTGACATTCCAGGAGCATACTCGCAAATCGTGTTCCTTTTTCGTGCTTTGTCGTCGTCGAGTATCCGTCCGTGTATCCGAGGCATCTTGCTCATTCATAACTTTAAGTTTTTTTTTACGTGGGCGGATTGTTAGCCCGCCGCACAACCGCCATTCTGGTCGGGGTTTTTTTTTTTTTTTTTTCGCTGCATACGTTTGTTCACCTCCCAACGGTTGTTGAAGAGGCTATTCAGAGGGCGCCGCGAAGAGGCCGTATGTCAACTTGACCCGGGCATTTAAACAGGGATCGTTGCTGGCATCTCGCCAGGTTGAGAGCAATCAACAACTTTACCCTGTATGTCCGAGCCCATGCCCTTGAACTTATATCTGCCAATACAAACGTTCTGGCCAAGACGTCGGTGGTGAGCGTTCTTTTTTGCTGACAGCATATATTTAGTTTTGCCCTCGTTTACCGCCAAACCAGAACCAGACATATCAGAAACAACGTCAACAGAGAAATCAGAATGGCCAAAAGGATTTTTTATGGGTCCAAGTTTAAACCTGGACCCAAAACAAAAGAGAATTAGGTATCGGAAAGCAAAAACCCTCTGTCCCTATGGAGATTGACCCTAATGACTGAAATGTCAAATTTGCAGCTGCTTCGATTGACTCTGACGCATTGTGCAATAGAGTTATGCAACCGCACCTGCCCTACCACAAAGGTTCTGCTTCCGAAGGATATCTGAACATGAAGTTCTCAAAGCTTTCCGTTCTATAAAATCGAATGCAATTGGCTTGGATGGTATACACCCGAGGTTTCTAAAACTGATTATTTCTGTGATGCTGTCAGTAATAACATACATTTTTAATGATATCCTAACCTACTCTATCTATCCGGATGCATGGAAACAATCTGAAATCATTCCAATCTGGAAAAGCGCAACCGTTAGAAATAAGAGTACCGGCCGATCTCTATACTCTCGTTTATATCAAAAGCTTTTGAAAAACTCATGAGCCAACGAATCCGTCATTTTCTGAAGGAATTTGGCTCATTATCCCCACATCAGTCTGACCTTAGACCACAACATAGCTGTACCACGGCATTATTAAGCCTAGTCGACGACTTTCGATGTGAAATGGATAAAGGCCACGTAACATCTCTAGTATTGCTTGACTTCTCGAAAGCGTTTGATACTGTGCCACACCAAATATTGCTAGCCAAACTCCAAAATAATTTTAACTTTGACTTTACAGCGCTAAAACTACTTAGGAGTTACCTTAGTGGTCGTACTAAAACAGTTTATGCTAATAACACACTTTCTAATTTCATAGAAACCAATGCCGGCGTTCCACAAGGATCTATAATGGGGCCGCTACTGTTCACGCTATTTAACAACGACCTACCTGCAGTGTTAAATCACTGTAAAATACAAATGTACGCAGACGATGTACAACTGCATCTGAGCTATCCACTGGAACTGGTAAAGAATGCAACTGAACGCTTCAACGCGGATCTGGTTTCCATTGCAGAATGGTCGAAAAATAACAAGCTTACTTTAAATGCTACAAAAAGCCAGGCTATTGTTATTAGTCGATATATGCTAGATACTGCAGGCCTACCCCGGCTCTTTTTAGACAGTTCAGCCTGCATTGTATGTATGTATGTTGGCGTTACAGTCCATGGAGAACCTGAGCCGAGCTTCTCTCAATCACCCATGTTGTGTGTGATTTCATTTTCACATAGGTGAAAGGGACCTACAGTTTATTGCCGGTTCCGAACGGCGAATTTCGAGAAGCTTTTCATGACAATTTTACTACAGGGGGTTTTGTCAGAACCCCGCTGAGGAGAAACACCGTGAAAAACACGTTCGATGACATGGCTGTGTCGGGATTCGATCCCGAGTCATCGGCGTCAGAGGCCAACACACTACCCACTGCGCCACGGTGCTCTCGTTCAGCCTGCATTCCTACGGTTAAAAACCTTGGAGTTATCTTTAATCAAAGGCTTACTTGGGAAGATCACGTGACCATCACAGTTTCTAAAGTCTACGGGATGCTGCGAGCATTAAACCAAGTAGGAAACTGTCTTCCTTTAAAGACCAAAGCAACGCTAATAAAGACCCTGCTGTTGCCAATTCTTTTGTATGCTCACTCAGTTTTTTTGTGTTCTTGACAGCTCCAGTAAGCGAGCATTCAAAGTAGCAGTCAACCGTGCTGTAAGATACGTTTACAACCTACGCAGAAGAACACATACATATATCAGCTAATGTCCATGACTTCCTTGGAATGAGTCTACAGAATTTCCTCGATTACAATTACAAAATACTGAATTTTCTATTCAACCTCAAGAAAAGTAAAAAACCGGATTACCTTTTCCAAAGACTTCACCTTGCTTCCTCTATCAGAAGCGCAAGTTTTGTCAGTCCAACATTTAGCTTCCAATATGATGTTGAAGAAATCATACGACAGCGCATCGCCCTGCCTAAATCCTTTTTTGACATCAAAACTATCGGTAAGGTGTTCACCGATTCGGATGAAGCAGCGAGCATTCTCCGTGACTAGTCTGACGAGTTTAGCAGGTATTTCAAAGGTAGACATAGCGTTGTATAGCTCGTCTCTAATTACGCTGTCGTATGCGGCTTTGGAGTCGACAAATAGGTGGTGAGTGTCGACTTGGAATTCATTGGTTTTCTCCAGGATCTGCCGTAGTGTGAGGATTTGGTCAATGGTGGACTTCCCTAGTCTGAATCCGCACTGATAAAGACCTATCAGCTTATTTACAAATGACTTCAGGTGTTCACACAAAACGGCAGAGAAGATTTTGTAGACGTTGTTAAGGAGACTCATTCCTCTGTAGTTGGCGCAATCAGATGGGTCTCCTTTGTTGTGGATCGGGCATACGATGCTGAGAGTCCATTCCTCGGGCATGCTTTTCTCTGACCATATATTACAGATGAGCTGGTGTATGCTCCTAACCAGGTCATCCCCAGCTCCCTTGAAGAGCACAGCAGACCGTCCGTCTGCGCCAGCAGCTTTATTCGACTTGAGCTTCGATATGGCAATCTTAACTTCGTCGCGGTCAGGGGGACAGGATTCTCTGCAGTCTCCGTCGATTAGAAATGGAGCATTCTGCCTGACAGCGGTATATTGACTAACCTCGCCGTTATACAGTCTGCAGAAGTGGTCTTGCCACATTTCCCAACATCGACTGTGATTGCACTACCAGTTCTCCATTTTCACCCCTGCAGGGCTCCGCTCTGGCTTTGTAGCCATGGCATGTCCCTTCGGAAGCATCTCTCCATTTCCTCGATCTCACGCTTTCTGTATTCTCTCTTCTAAAAAGCGTGTGTTCCTCTCTTCTCTTCTGGCTTGTTCGCATTGTTCATTGAACCAGGGGTTTCTAGGTGGTGGCAGTTTGAAACTCAGCACCTCTGAGGCAGCGTCTCTGACGGCGCTCTGGCATTGCGCCCATTCCTGCTCTATTGTTTGCGCTGCTGTGGGCGGATTTTGAGAGCTTGAAGGAGACACGATCGGCAAAGATTCTGGCAGTCTCTTACGATTGAAGCTTTCCGACGTCTAAGCATTCTTGATATCCTTATTCGTACCTTGGCTACAATAAGGTAGTGGTCCGAGTCGATGTTGGCTCCTCGTGTCGAAAATGCTGGAGGAGTGTCTGGCGTCGATCGTAATGTGATCAATCTGGTTGTTGGTCGATTGATCAGGAGGGCGCCAGGTACCCTTGTGGATGTTGAGATGGGGAAATCGTGAGCTTGCTACAAGGTTACGCTCCGTGAGGAGATCAATTAGCCTGAATCCGTTGTCGGATGTTGTGTTATGGAGACTATGCTTTCCTATGATCGACCTAAATATGTCTTCTTCGCCCAGCTTTGCGTTGAAGACTCCTAGTACAATTTTGGTGAATTTTTCGTTTTTGTTTAAATATTACCATCACCATCTCATTTGTCAGGTATGGTCGGAGGAAAGCATGCCCGACGAATGGAATCTCAGCATCGTTTGCCCGGCCCATAAGAAAGGAGACCCCTATAACTGCGCCAACTTTAGGGGAATAAGTCTCCTTAACATCACATATAAGGTCTTCTCTGCCGTATTGTGTGAACGCCTGAAACCGTTTGTGGATAACCTGATCGGCTCCTATCAGTGTGGCTTCAGGCCAGGTAAATTCACAATTGACCAAATATTTACGTTACGGCAGATCTTGGAGAAGACCAAACAGACAATAGAATACCAATTAGACATTCACCACCTCTTCGTCGATTTCAAGGCTGCATATGACAGCGTGTATAGAGATGAGCTATACAAAGCGATGTCTAGTTTTAACATCCCTGCCAAACTCGTCCGACTATGCAGGATGACAATGGAGAATTCTCGCTGCTCCATTAAGGTCGGTAATGAGCAAACCGAGACCTTTGATGTTAAAAAAGGATTTAGGCAAGCTGACGCGCTGTCATGCAACTTTTTCAACATCGTGCTTGAAAAGATCGTGCAAAAGTCACTGGCCGACACAAGAGGTACGATTTATTTCAAGTCTACGCAATTGCATGCGTATGCCGACGACATTGACGTGATTGGATGGACACAGCGAGACGGTAATGAGGCCTTTGTAAGCATTGAGGTAGAAGCGGCTAAGATGGGTCTCAAGGTTAATGAGGGTAAAACCAAATATCTGCTTTCATCTAAAAGAGACGGACAACACCGATGTATTGGCCAGAACATCCCCATGGGCGGGTATAACTTTAAAGTGGTCAAGGGATTCGTCTACCTTGGCTCACTGATGACCAGCGACAACAACGCAGAATCACTCTTGCCAACCGCTGTTTCTTTGGGCTTAAGAGGCAATTGAGAAGTAGAGCCCTCTCTCGGAAAACCAAGGTGACGCTATATAAGACCTTGGTCCTCCTTTACGGCGCAGAGGCTTGGACCTCAACAAAAGCGGATGAAGATGCTCTTGGTCGTTTCGAGGGGAAAATTCTGCGTATCTACGGTCCCGTTTGTTCAAACGGTGTATGGAGGAGAAGATATAACGAAGAACTGTACGGGTTGTACAGCGACATCGGCCTGGTACGACGTCTACGGATATAGCGTCTAAGGTGGCTAGGCCATGTAGAGCGCATGGAAAATACAGCTCCGACCCGAAGCGTCTTCGAATCCACTCCGGAAGGAAGGCGCGGCAGAGGACGGCCGCATCATCGGTGGCGCACGCAGGTGGAAGGGGACCTTAACCAACTGGGCGTGCGGCGCTGGAAACAGCTGGCCAAGGACCGTGCCAGCAGGAGACGCTTGTTGGTTGAGGCCCAGGTTCACCACGGACTGTAGTGCCACCAAAGTAAGTCAGTAGGTTTGTATAATTTAGGACAGAGAGCAATGAAGAACATTATAGGGAAGAGATCAGAAGGCGTGAAGCTTCCGTTAAGTTTGCGCATATAATACGAATGCACTCAAAATGTTCTTGAGGGGAAATTTTGACCAATTGCAATTCGACCAAAAACTGATCGTAAGATCCTCCGAGGTCACAAAGGTTGCAAAATCTTCTGGTCATTTTTCAAAAACATTAAATACTCATCATAGTCTGTACCAACACTTTTCACAACGACATTCCAACAGTCACACCCTTAGACAAAGCTAACCTTTTTGCAGCCCTCTTCACAGCTTTTGAGCTGTGCTGCATGCACTCCGTCTCCACCTGTATTAGAGAACGTCTTTCGTACTCGAACAGGGTTCTCAAAGATCTCGACATACACAGATCCAGATAGCAAAACCACTGCCTAAGCTTTTTCACCTTTCCTACTCTTCTGGGCTCGTCCCGCGTATAATTTTGCTACGAAAAATGAGAGTAACCATAAATAACGTATCACAAAACGGTTTATTATACTCTTGCCACGCTCGGCGGAGATATATGCTTTACTAGCTTAATATCCGGCAATCGTTTTTCTTTTTTAATTTCAACAGTATTTTTCAGGTATTTCTTTAGAACATCAGGCACAGAGACCGTACCATTTTCAAGTTGATTGCTCTCTAAAATCGTTATCAAAAGCCGGGGTACTGCGCCTGCAGTTCCATTTACTGTGTGCGCAAACTTAATTTCGTTGTTCGATGTACGGTAGCGGATATTAAGGCGTTTCGCCTGGTAATCTGTGCAATTGCTACAACTTGATATCTCACCCCACCTATGTCGTCCTGGCATCCATGTTTCTATATCATACTTTTGGTATGCGGGAGTGCCAAGTTCAGAAGGCGGCATGTCTAGTACTTTGAAATAGATGCCCAGCATTTGAAATAGGCTTATTTCAATATTCTTGAATGATTCAAGCATTTCTTCGGACTTTTCTTCAGTGCACACGGAAAACATCTCGACTTTTGTAAACTGATGGACTCTGCAAGGATAAAATATTTAATGTTTTTCTACTTAAGAAATTTGGTACCTGTAAATGCCTTTCTCCTCCTGAAGGCCAGAGGTTTCAGCTCTAAAGCAGCGGCTTACCGAAGTCACTTTGATTGGTAGCTCATGTTCGGCGAATACTTTGTTGGAGAAATATCCGGCCAATGCCATTTCTGAAGTTCCCGAAAGGCATTTCCCTGTGTCCAATTTGTAAACCTAACGAACAGTTTTGTGTTTGTGGAACGATTGAACCATTTACATTGTCAGAATGAAATGAATTTGCTAAATACTTGCGTTCTATCGCCAGAAGTTTGCATACCACATCCTTCTATCACCTCCTTTGGTAGAATATCGGGCACAGAAACCAATTGAAAGTCCACCGATTTAAGTTTGGTCAAAAAAAACTGAGTTAATGCGTGTTCCAATTCAGCGGCAGCACCCATCAAGTAATAACTTTTGTGTCCGGTGTAATTTCCAAGATGATCCATGCGAAACAGGTTAGCTTTCAAGGCTATTTCAGAGAACTCTTTTGGTTTAAAAGTGAATTTCGGTTCTTTATTGTATCGAGCTAGTTCCTTTGGTTCATCGCCATAGTGCAAAATCCTCGGGTGCGTCTTGTTTGGCAGCCTGAGCAGTTCGGACATTAAATCTTGTTGCAGACTCTCGTAATGACTCGTATTTATATGGGCAGCGCTTAGTTTTTCAAGTATGGTGCGGATTTCAGGAATATTGTTTATGTGTTTCCGGACAATAAGGTTTTTCTCCAAGTAATCCAAGTCCTTAAGGAATGTTGCATTCTTCTTCGAAGAGGTAAACGAGTCAACATCTTGCACATGACTTAATCCTCTGACATTGTGTTGGGAAAGTGTAGGAATTCGAGAAATATTACTAAATCGTTTCACTAACGTTGTGACGAACATTTTTTTAACGCAATGAATAAAGCCAAATATTCAGTAAATCATGTCCAAGGAATGCAGGAAAATAGTAGACCGGTCAAAGGCATTTGTGACACATGACAGCTGTCATTTTAGTCAGCTGTCTGTGTCAATCCATGGGTATTGTAAATTCGAGACTCGATTTCGGGTTTCTATTCCACATGGAAACTGAAACGGAAACCGAACAGAAAGACAGTTCCATGGATATAAGGATTTGAAATGCGAGAGTGCACACTGGATTAAATGATTCAAATTTACTTTTACCTCTACGCTATTAGTACACGTGAGATGTATCTGGACACTCTTCTTTCATAAAAGTGGCGGCGGTGTTGGAGAAGTGTAATAGTTAACGTGCTGGCGCTCCTAGGGATACTAGAAAAAACTGGCGCACAATTTGCATTATTGAACCCGATGACTGTTCACTGGCAAACCCAAAGGCAGTCAGATACAGTAGTGTTCTGATAAATAGCACACCCGTAAGTTTTCATACATTATGTTGTGGCAAAAGAGGTTCAGTTTTTTTTTTTTTTTGTTTTAGAACTGATGTGCGTTTATATGTACTTTATTAAAAAATGAACAGTCTTTGCGATAAATTGCGAACGACGATATCATTGAAAATGACCTACAATATTTTGCGATGGAATTAGAACAGAAAACTTATAAATTGTTTTAAATGCGTGTATGTATTTAATATTATATTTTTCCTTTTTTTTACGTTACATTACATTTTTATAATTAATCAAAATGGGCAATTTGAAACACTGCATTTATCGTCGCTGTCGCTGTCGTTGTCCGTGGATTCATCATTCTTTTGTTTTTTGTTATTTATTTTCGAATTATTTAAAACAGAAGATGACAAATGTATAGATGTTCGTTCTTCAATTTTGATGAATTTGATAGCGCTGCAATCCGAAGATAAATCCAAAGAAATGCCAGCTTTCGTCAATTTAGATCCCAAAAAGTTGATTATATGTAGTGCATGCATATATGATGGTGTAGCAAGTTTGAACCACTTTGACTGCATCATACTACTTCCTCTCAATTCAAGCAACATAGCTGTGAAATTTACCGGCGGAACTTGTGTTGTGAATAAACGAACCCCGAACACAGCTGGCAACATTCTTCCTTGTTTTATCACTGATCTAGTCAAATACATATATATTTTTCAAATCGTCCATTTCAACTGTAACCTCTTCTAAGCGTTTGAATTCTGTTTTCAATTCCGCGTAATTTATATTTTCATTAATATGGTAGAAATTGTAATCGTTGTTTTCGTTTGTTAAAAATAATCCGGGAAGTGATGTTACTCTTGAGAGTCCCACATAAACTAAGGACGAAGTCAACTGTTTCGAGTATTCAAAAACAACTTTTTTATACGTCCCATCCTGAGATTTATGCACGGCCAGTGCATTAGCTGTCGACAGGGGAAATTGAGAACGTTTTGCTTTTATAATCGAAGATAGCAGGCTAATCGGTGCCGAACGACGAACAATTGGCGTACAGTTTTTGGTTATGTTTAATGTTGTTGCATGGTATGCTGTTTTAATTTGCCGTTTGAGACCGGTTAGTTTATTTGTAAATTCAATCCAAACACGTTTAACTCTGGCAGTTTCTTTATCATCGTTTTCTATGTATCGCACGTGTGGGTTGGCCGTGGTGCAGTGGTTAACATCATCGACCGTCGAGCGGAAGGTCTATAGTTCAAATTATATGGCCAACTGAAAATGCATCCTCTGCGTATGCAATACTAAAGTGCTCGAACGAATTACTACTGACTATAACCAACGCGGATTTTGGTCGGCTCTCGTCCTATCAACCACCCTGAGAGTTGTGTGTTGTCTATCACATCATAAGAGAATATACATATTGTTACGAATTATTCGATTCCCACACTAAATAGGGTTCGCACCACTGGATTGCGATAAACTACAATGTCTACGTTTTTTCCAATTAAAACACACACACTTTTCTTTGTTTCACCACAGATCAACTATCTGTACAGCTTCACCACTTTTATTTATTATCCAATACTATCCACTTTATTACACAAACAAACCTTTATTGAGAGCTTTTATTTTCACCCTGTTTGATCACACTGACTTTTCACACGCTGTTCAATACCACAAACTGAATGTCTGTCGAGGGCGAGTGTTCGCGCTTATATAGCTCTCGGTCCACCTCCTTTTCGAACTTAACGGTCCGCTTGCATCTCCGCAACAATATTGTTGCGGAGATGCAAACGGACGGTTAAGTTCGAATTTCGCTGTCGAAGTTCGAAAACTCTCTGGAAGCGGGGATTGGAATGATGTCAACTTCCTATGGAATTGTCAGAGCGTTCTAGAGATTTCCGAAGGGGAACTTCCAACGGCGAACATTCGAGACGGTGGACCGAGAGCTATATAAGCGCGAACACTCGCCCTTGACAGATATTCAGTTTGTGGTATAAAACAGCGTGTGACAAGTCGGTGTGATCAACCAGTGTGAAAAGAAAAGCTTTCAACAAAGGTTTGTGTATTATGTAATAAAGCTTAAAGTGGATAGTATTGGATAATAAAGAGAAGTGGTGAAGCTACACAGATAATTGATCTGTGGTGAAAGAAGTAGAAGTGTGTGTGTTTTTATTCTTTCAAGAAGAACAATTGTAGTTTATCGCAATCCAGTGGTGCGAATCCTATTTGGTGTGGGGATTGAATAAATTCGTAACAACATTTTTGAAAAAATTCTGATTGCCTAACAATTTCATTCAAAACAAAATATTTTAGATTTTGCCACAACATTTGTTGATGTAAACAATTTACTGGTCTTCTGTACACCGGTGAAGTTCGAACTGGTGGTAGTTGACTTAAATCGCCACATAAAACCATATTAAATCCACCAAAGTGGCCTATTGGATTTGGTCGAATTGCTTTCAAAACATAGTCAATATTTAACAGCATTTTGTAACTCATCATGCTTATCTTATCTATAATTGTTGTTGATACTTCTCGCATATCGCAGCTTAAGGAATGAAAAAAAACTTGCTTTTATATGCATACCTAAGTCAAACGCGCGACCTAGGAATTTCTATAACGAAATGTGGCTTCAGGCGCTTGGACGTTCATGCAACAAAAAAAATAAAAATCGAGCATGTCATATATATGTATACTAGCTTCTGCCCGCGGCTTAGCTCGCGTTAAATTCGGGGTAACACTGTTCCCCTTTCCTGATTTAGAACACAGAAGAGAACTCGGAACAGAATGTAATTTTAATACGCTACTGTAGACGATATTATATGTCTTTCCATTTGGGGATAGAATGTAAAGATTCTGGACATTGGACACACGCGAACATGCTACATACAATTGTTCATGGGAAAAGCGCGGCTTTTCTAAGTTCACCCCAGCCACCTTTAATGTTTGACCTTGCGCTTTGTTAAGGGTCATAGCGAAACTAAGCTTTAGAGGAAATTGTAGCCCTTAAACTGGAACGGGAGATCTGTGGGAATTATTGGGATTCGTGGGATCATTACATTTTCACCCTCTCCTACGCCGGTTAAGATAGTGGCGCTAATGATATTGCGGCCAAGTTGTGTGACACGAAGTCTCGTCCCATTACATAATCTCGGGTCATCTAAATTTCGTATAAGCATGGCTGGGACGCTTAGTAGTCAAATAACAGAGTATAGGTACCGTATGCACTATAGTGTGAAGCGCGGCCCGATGCCCGCACTTAAGTGCAGATAGAGAGCACACAACGTTAGCGCGTTTCAGAAACATATCAGCGCCATCTATCGTAATTCAAGAATAACACTTATTTATGTTTCGAATGTTGATTGTTTTCTCAAAAGCTGATTGATTTATGGTTGTTTTAATTAAATTATTTTATTATTCGTTTGTATCATTGAATCTATACTAATTTTACGGAGAGTCTTGCACAAATTTCTATCCCCTACTGACTTTTTTTGCTGCATACAAACTTAACATTCAGAGGGGCAAATATCGACTCTGACCACTTCCTCGTAGCAGCAAGATTCAGAGCTCGACTGTCCAATGTCAGAAAGCTGCACCAGCCCATCAGGAGGAGGTTCGACATTGGGCGCCTGAGCACACCGGAGGTTGCCAGAGTCTACAGGTAGTAGCTGAGCGAAAGACTCTACGGTATGTCTAGGTCGAACACAAATGCCAATAATATGTGGCTGCATTGCCGCTCAGCCATTTAGGAAGAAGCTGAAACCACCTTAGGATACCTACCACCCCCGACAAGAAACCCGTGGTATGATGGCGAGTGTGAGCAGGAAAAGGCAAAAGGCGCTGCAGAGGAAAACCAGGGCAGTGCAGGAAGAGTACCGAGCCAGAAGAAGGGAGGAGAAAAAACTACTGCGACAAAAGAATAGAATCTTCGCAGCCTCCCAGCTCTAGGATATCGAGGAGTCTAGGGATAAACATAAAATACGAGCCTTTTACAAGAAAGCAAAAGGCCTTGCAGGAGGCTTCAAAAAGGGCACCCTGGCTCTTCGAAACTGCGAGGGTAATCTTGTCACCGACCCGCAGGGAATAGTGGATGTATTTAAGCAGCACTTCCAGCAGCTGCTTAACGAGCATGACCAAGAGAGAGTGGTAGGGACCGAGGAAATCCCAACTCCAGCCGCTGAAGTAGTCCTCCCACCCAGCATCGAAGAAGTCGGCACAGCTATTCAGAAGCTGAAGAACAACAAGGCCGCAGGCTCAGATAGCTTGCCATCAGAGCTCTTCAAGGCTGGCGGCGATGTTCTGGTAGGGAGCATGCACCAGATCATCTGCAGAATTTGGGAAGATGAAAGCATGCCCGACGACTGGAATACCAGATCTATATGCCCCATACACAAAAAAGGCGATCCTACCTCTTGCAAGAACTATAGAGGTATATCCCTACTCAATGTCGCATACAAGATCCTGTCCAGCGTATTGTGTGCCGCACTAATCGGCAGCTACCAGTGCGGTTTCCGGCCCTGCAAATCAACTATAGACCAAATGTTCACACTTCGACAAATCCTGGAAAAGACCAACGAGTTTCGAATCGATACACACCATCTTTTCATCGATTTCAAAGCCGCATACGACAGCATTCATCGTGAAGAACTGTTTGGGGCGATGGCCGAATTCGGGATCCCGGTAAAACTGATCCAGTTGTGTCGCGCCACGCTAAAAAACACCTGATGCACCGTGCAACTCGGTTCTAGGACCTCGGAACGATTCGAAACATGCACCGGATTTCGGCAAGGAGATGCGCTGTCATGTGCCTTCTTCAACCTGGTGCTGGAGCAGATAGTGCGACGGGCAGGCGTCAACAGGGAAGGCACTATCTTCTACAAGTCCATCCAGCTGCTAGGATACGGGGATGATATCGATATCATCGTGTGTTCTCGCCGTGACATTGTGGAAGCATTCACGGCGATTGAAGAACATGCGAAACGAGTTGGTCTTAAGGTCAATGAGGACAAGACGCTCACCCCCTGGGACAAAATATAACAATTTACAGCTACAATTTCGAGGTAGTTAAGGAGTTTGCCTACCTCGGGGCAAACGTAAATTCCACAAATGACACCACAGTGGAGATCCGGCATAGAATCGCCCTTGGCAACCGCTGCTACTTCGGCTTGTCCAAACAACTGGGGTCAAAACTCCTCACTCGAAAGACCAAAGTCATGCTTTACAAAACGCTCATTCTGCCAGTCTTGCTGTACGGAGCCGAAAGCTGAACGATAAGCAGGACAGCGAAGCTGATTTTGGGTTCTTTCGAAAGAAAAATTCTGCGCCGGATACTTGGTCCTGTCTGTGAGGAAGGTGAATGGAGAAGAAGACACAACCGCGAACTCTACGAGCTGTACCAAGATGTGAATGTAGTCCGGAAGGCAAGGATCCGTCGACTACACTGGCTCGGCTACATCGAGCGCATGGACATCAACGCTCCAGCTAAGAGGGTCTTCGACTCCGAGCCTCCTGGTTCGAGAAGAAGAGGAATACCGAACCTCCGGTATAAAGACCAAATAATCGCGGATGTAAGACATCTTGGTCTTGACAACTGGAAGCAGCGTGCCCGGGACCGGCAAGGATGGAAGGCAGCTAAGCTCAGATCCTCCATGGATCGCAGGCTCCGTTTTTTTTTTTTTTTTTTTTTTTTTTTAGAGACTCGCGCAGGTTCAAGAGTTTTTATATTCTCTTATGATGTGTTGACACACACAACCTGAACGGAGTACAGTGGTTGGGGTCGTTGATGTTCGTTCACTACTCTCATTTTGCCGTGAAAGACGGACAAACAGACACACACACTTTTGCATTTATAATGTTAGTAAGTATAGATGTAAGTATGTAAATGTATTGCGTGTTTGTTCCTTGACGTTGAAATCGAATAAGTTTGTGCCTAACGCGCAAATTTCTTGAAGAAATCATTAGGTCTGTTCCCTTACTTGTCGAAAACAGCGAACATCTACGAAAAACTACGAAAAACAACGAAAGTCTGTTCCCGTCCTCAAAAAATTCACACTTTTGGGCAAAAGAGAGCGCTCTCGAGAGAGTAAACAATTTCCCCATGCTACGAATTTCCGCCCAAGAAATTTGTGTGTGAAAAATTATTCAAAATTCAAATTGCTTAAAAATAGAGAATACACTTGCTCGCATAAGTCTGCGTACAACGGAAAAAAGACCCAAACATTAATTTTTCAAACGCAAATATTTCAGCTATTATAGCATGCATCGACTTCATTTCTCTTTTAATCATTTCATGCGTGTCTAGACTGTAGATTTGAATTTCAGATTTTCTGGTATTTTGGAGAGATAAGTTGATTTAAATAAGCTATGGAAAATAAAGGAAAAGAAATTTGTACTGTGAGAGGAGGTATTAAAGCGAAAAGGATATCCAACAAGCTACTAGGACATCATGAAACTATTGTTTGCTTTGCTTTAAAGAACTTGTACGCAGACTTATGCGAGCAAGTGTATGTTTTTGACATTTAAAAAGCGTGTAGCATTTGTGATTTAATGCGTTCCCGTACATTTTGGTGTTTTGCCTCTCTTTGAGAGAATTTCATCCCCACTCCATGAAAAAAAATGTTGGTGCACAAAGTACGGGAACAGACCTATTATTAAACAAATGACAAGCATTGTCAGCGGTCAAAACGCACGACCGAGTAGCCACTAGCTTTATGCCTGTTTCACAATGCTACTACACGGCGACGCGACAGCGCAACTACAAACGCTGCCGTTTGCTGTGGTTGTAAAGTCGTTCAGTCAATACACAATGGAGCTACTTTCATCGGCGTTTTTTTTGACAGCGCGGTTACTTCTGTGAGTGAAGTTGGAGGTGAATTCTATAGAGTGAAGTTGGCATCAGTAAAAAATTCGAAGATTGAAACTGAAATTAGTTCATAAATGGATAAAAACAATTTGAAAAAAACAAAGCTGCTAACATGTGCGGCTGCTTTAGCCCATAAAAAGTTAAAAGCGAAAACAAAAGTCAGAAGAAGGTGGTGGGTTAGACCAAGTTATCAAACGTATTCCTCCAATGTGGAATTCGAAATGGCACAACGCCGTGTAGTAGCGACAGTTTTTCAAATTTTCGAAATTACAGCGCTGCGACACGACTACATATTGTTGCGGAGATGCAAGCGGACCGTTTAGTTCGAAAACTCTCTGGAAGTGGGGATTGGAATGATGTAAACTTCCAATGGAATTGTCAGAGCGTTCTAGAGATTTCCTATGGGGAACTTCCAACGGCGAACGTTCGAGATGGTGGACCGAGAGCTATATAAGCGCGAACACTCGCCCTCGACATTCATTCAGTTTGTGGTAGAAAACAGCGTGTGACAAGTCGGTGTGATCAACCAAGGTGAAAAGAAAAGCTTTCAATAAAGGTTTGTGTATTGTGTAATAATGTTCAAAGTGGATAGTATTGTGTAATAAAGTTTAAAGTGGATAGTATTGGATAATAAAGAAAAGTGGTGAAGCTACACAGATAATTGATCTGTGGTGAAAGAATTAAAAGTGTGTGCGTTTCAATTTAAACCAAAAGGACAATTGTAGTTTATCGCAATCCAGTGGTGCGAACCCTATTTGGTGTGGGGATTGAATAAATCTCGTAACATTTGGTGTCAGAAGTGGGATTGCGAGTAAACGAGTGAAACTTTATTTGAGTTGTGAAGTGAATTATTGCAAAAGTGAGATAATGGTAAAATTGGAAAAGTTGACAATTGAACAACTGAAAAAAGAGCTGGATGCCCGGGAATTATCCACAGTGGGAAGTAAAGCCAAACTGGTGGAGAGACTGCGATCGGCGTTGCAGGAAGAAGGTGTCGACTGGGAGAGTTATGAATTCGGGGTGGAGAAGCCGTCGACATCCACTGAGCCAGCGTTCGATATGCAGCAAATTCTCGCGGCTATGAATGCTATGAGTGCTTCTCTGAGTCAGAAACTGATGGAAAATTCCACTTCTCTGAGTCAGAAATTGATGGAAAATTCCACTTCTCTGAGTCAGAAACTGGAGGAAAATTCTACTTCCCTGAGCCAGAAGTTGGAGACGGTAGAAGAGATGCTAGAGAACAATCGAGAAAGCTTGAGAGACATCCAGCAAGCCGTTAACGGTCGTTTCCAGAATGTCGAAGAGAAAATCGAGACACTGCACAAGAAGGTTCTAGATCTCGAGAATAGTCAAGAAAAGAGAATCGAGTCACTGGAATCGAGGTTCGACATGAAGGTTCTGGAACTCGAGAAAACTATCCAGAACGTACAGCATCAAAGAATCGTCGTACCGACCGCAGCATCAAAATTCACAGCTCCCAACTTCGACGGCAAGAGCGCTTTTAACATCTTTAAGCTCCAGTTCGAGACAACAGCGGAACGGAATCAATGGGGAGAGGAAGATCGTGTGGCTGCCCTAGTAATTTCCCTTAAAGGTGAAGCAGCTGACGTTCTACAGACCATCCCGGAGACCCAGAGAAGGAACTACACAGCCATATGGGATGCTCTTCATCGAAGATACGGCAGTGAGCACATGCAGGAGATGCACAAGCTGGAACTTAAAGGACGCAAGCAGCGTGGAAACGAGACCATCCAACAGTATGCTGCCGACATCGAGAGGCTATCTTATCTAGCCTACGCGGATGTTCCAGTTGATGTGGTGGAAAAACTGAGAACGGATTCTTTCATCCAAGGACTAAGAGACCCCGATACGCAACGAAGTCTGATTCTCCTGCCGAAGACATCTTTCAAGGAGACAGTTGCCAGCGCTCTCGCATGTGAAACATCGCTCTTGATATGCCGACCTTCCATCAAACTACGGCGCATATCTCAAGAGCAGGATAGTTCCAGAACAACAACGGCGAGTAGGAGTGGTTAATTCCCGGGTAGATGCTACATCTGCGACCAGCAGGGGCACATTGCGAGGAACTGCCGTCTGCGGAGAAACCGTTCCTCCAGCGAATTGTGGCGTAGTTCCAGAGAAACAACGGTGAGTAGGAGCTGCCCGTTCCCAGGTAGATGCTATATCTGCAACGAGCAGGGGCACATGGCGAGAAATTGTCATCTGAGAAGAAGGCGTTCGAAGTTTGATTCGCGAAAAGGAGAACAAGCGAGAGCACGCGAATACCGGAAGGGAAGCAGCCATAGAAATGCGGATGCATTAACGAGCCGAACTCGCGGCGTTGAATGCAAGCATTGTTCACGCGCGGAAACCAAAGAAGAGGTCACCGATATCCGTCGTTTCCATGTGCTGCCAGAAGATTCCTGGACTGTCGAGAAGGTCGGAAGGAAGCAGCGAGAAGATGCCGATCTGGCGGTCATCATCGGATACCAAGAACGAGGTTTTCGACCAAGTTGGCAGCAAGTATCCAGTGAAAGCCCAATCGTGAAAGCTTACTGGGCTCAATGGCAGAGTTTGAAGCTGAAGAACGGTTGCCTCTACCGCAGTTGGGAAAGTGAGGACGGGAACATTGTAAACGATCTGCTGGTAGTTCCGAAAGGACAAATCGAAGAGGTCATCCGAGAATACCACGAGGGACCAAGCGGGGGTCATCTTGGTGTTAACAAGACTGTAGAAAAGATCAAGAAACGTTTCTACTGGGTAGGATGCCATGAGTCGGTTACGCGTTTCATTCGCAGGTGTGAACAGTGTGCGAAGGCAAAGGGTCCAGTTAGGAAAACTCGAGGAAATATGCAGCAGTACAATGTTGGAGCACCGTTCGAACGTATCGCAATGGACATCGCAGGCCCATTCCCAACGAGCAACGCTGGAAACAAATACGCGCTGGTGGTGATTGATTACTTCAGCAAGTGGCCTGAGGTGTTTTGCATCCCGAACCAGGAAGCCAAAACCATTTCGGATGCATTCGTGAATAACTGGGTTTCGCGTTATGGAGTACCAATGGAACTGCACTCAGACCAAGGGAGAAACTTCGAGTCGTCGGTGTTCAAAAAACTCTGTGACATGCTAGGTATCAGAAAGACGCGGACAACACCATTACATCCACAATCTGATGGCATGGTCGAAAGGTTCAACCGGACGATGGAGGAATACCTGAGAAAAGTCGTCGTCGGAGATCAGAAGGACTGGGATGAACATCTTCCCCTTTTCTTAATGGCATACCGTTCGGCACAGCACAATTCAACGGCAACAACACCCGTCGAAGCCATTTTTGGAACTGATCTCCGACTTCCATCGGACTTAAAGTTCGGCGTGGTACTACCGACAACTAGCGGCAGGGAAGACTTCGTAACCGAAAAGAAGGAACAGCTGAACTCCATCCATCAGTTCATCCGGGAACGACTGAACTTGGTCAGCGATAAAATGAAGGCGCGATACGACTTGAGGGCGAATACTTCTGGATTCGAGACCGGACAATTGGTATTGCTGTACAACCCACAACGGAAAAAAGGATTGTGCCCCAAATTGCAATCAGCCTGGGACGGACCATATGAGGTCATCAAGAAACTCAATGACGTGGTATACCGGATACAGCAGATGGGAAACAGACGGGCGAAGTATAAAATTGTCCACGTAGAGAGGTTAGCACCATATTACGGAGCAGGGTCCAATCGCTTGTTCGAGGACGAACAAGTTTAGGAGGAGGGCAGTGTTGCGGAGATGCAAGCGGACCGTTAAGTTCGAAAACTCTCTGGAAGTGGGGATTGGAATGATGTAAACTTCCAATGGAATTGTCAGAGCGTTCTAGAAATTTCCTATGGGGAACTTCCAACGGCGAACGTTCGAGATGGTGGACCGAGAGCTATATAAGCGCGAACACTCGCCCTCGACATTCATTCAGTTTGTGGTAGAAAACAGCGTGTGACAAGTCGGTGTGATCAACCAAGGTGAAAAGAAAAGCTTTCAATAAAGGTTTGTGTATTGTGTAATAATGTTCAAAGTGGATAGTATTGTGTAATAAAGTTTAAAGTGGATAGTATTGGATAATAAAGAAAAGTGGTGAAGCTACACAGATATTGATCTGTGGTGAAAGAATTAAAAGTGTGTGCGTTTCAATTTAAACCAAAAGGACAATTGTAGTTTATCGCAATCCAGTGGTGCGAACCCTATTTGGTGTGGGGATTGAATAAATTCGTAACAATATTGTTACGGATTATTCGATCCCACACCGAATAGGGTTTGCACCACTGGATTGCGATAAACTACAATTGTCCTTTTTATCAGAATAAAAACACACACACTTTTATTTCTTTCACCACAGATCAATTATCTGTGCAGCTTCACCACTTTTCTTTATTATCCAATACTATCCACTTTAAACCTTATTACACAAACCTTTATTGAGAGCTTTTATTTTCACACTGACTTGTCACACGCTGTTCGATGCCACAAACTGAATGAATGTCGAGGGCGAGTGTTCGCGCTTATATAGCTCTCGGTCCACCTTCTCGAACGTTCGCCGTTGGAAGTTCCCCTTCGGAAATCTCTAGAATGCTCTGACAATTAGCATTACGCCATTGGAATTTGACATCATTCCAATACCCGCTTCCAGAGAGCTTTCGAACTTCGACAGCGAAATTCGAACTGAACCGTCGGTTTGTGTCTCCGCAACAATATTGTTGCGGAGATGCAAGCGGACGGTTAAGTTCGAATTTCGCTGTCGAAGTTCGAAAACTCTCTGGAAGCGGGGATTGGAATGATGTCAACTTCCAAAGGATTGTCAGAGCGTTCTAGAGATTTCCGAAGGGGGACTTCCAACGGCGAACGTTCGAGAAGGTGGACCGAGAGCTATATAAGCGCGAACACTCGCCCTCGACAGACATTCAGTATGTGGTATTGAACAGCGTGTGAAAAGTCAGTGTGATCGAACAGTGTGAAAATAAAAGCTCTCAACTAAGGTTTGTTTGTGTAATAAAGTTTAAAGTGGATAGTATTGGATAATAAAGAAAAGTGGTGAAGCTACACAGATAATTGATCTGTGGTAAAACAAGAAAAGTGTGTGTTTTTTTTATTTCTTTCAATTCGGACAAAAAGGACAATTGTAGTTTATCGCAATCCAGTGGTGCGAACCCTATTTGGTGTGGAGATTGAATAATTCGTAACAATATGTACGTGCCTATGTGACTTACTCCATATAATTCCATTGAATGAATATGGATTTGACAGCTACGGCGTTTGTAGTTGCGCTGTCGCGTCGCCGTGTAGTCGTATGTGAAACAGGCTTTACTCTGGCGTTAAGCTCGATTTTACGATATTCGCCGAAGCAACGGATGAGGTCGTATTCCATGTTACTCCATATGAATTGATTGTTTCTAACCATGCTGTCAAAAGCGCGACCGCACGAACGCGACATTGTGATTCGGCCATTAAAGTCGACAAACAGGTGGTGGGTGTCGATTTGGAATTCGTTTGTGTGTTGTCGTTGTCCCGTTGCTATTCTAGAGATACTAGGCTATTAAAACAAATATGGCAAACAAGTCAACAATTCTTTCGTTTGTAATTGTTTCATTTATTTATATATATCTTTTTTACTTACTTTTTTAACCGATAATAATTAAAGGTTAATCAGTAATATACGCGTCAGTTTTCTTTGTTTTTTTTTGCCTTTTATCTTGTAGTTTTTACTTATTTAATATTTTATCCTACGCAATGATTATGGGTTCTTACATACAAAAATTATTTATTGTTTCTGCATCAATTACACATCTTTTTTCTTTTTTATATATAAGGTACCTATAACGAAATTTATTATTTTTTAAATGTATGTTAACTAAAAATTAACGAACAAAAATTGTTGTTAGTTGTAATGAAAAAAATAAAAAAAAAATAATAAAACTAAACATCTCATGTGTTACGTATAACTAAAGTAACGCATATGGATGAGCGACTAAAGAACTTCTAAACCAATTGATGAAATTGATGTTTAAAATACCAGATCAGGTTCTAGGTTGCGAACCGACAGAAAAAAAAAAATAAAAATAACTCGATCGTCGTTCTATAGAACACATTTCATTTAATGAAAATACCATTGATTTGGATTTGTGTAGTTCAAATATTTGATTTTATTTACCATTCCCTCTTGAATTTTGAATTTTTTGTTTTTTATTACTCATTCTCTCTTGAAATCGTATTTGTTTTTCTTTTCGTTTAATTCAACCAAAATCTTTAATAATGCTTCAAAAGATTTTGTGAAAATAAATAAATGTACAATGCTTAAACACATGTTGGTGGTGGTCACACCTTTGCTTCCTTCATCTTTACAATTGATTCCTTTACAAAAACGCGGAGTGGAGGAAAACCGTGAACAGGTCCACTGTCAAGGACCAGTTAAAAATGAGAAGAAAAGAAAGACCTTTCCAGATAAGTAGTGTGCAAATTTGTTTTGCAGAAATGTGACATTGTGGTGTGTGTATTGTGATTTTCGTTCCTCGCTGCGCGGATTCATTATTTTCTTTTTAAAAATATTTGATTTTACGTTTTGCGATAGATTAGTTTAAAATAACTATTTCAGTTTATTATTTTTTTTGTTGGTTTCTCTGCTTTCATATTTGTTTGTTTCTGTTTTTTGTTTTTTTTTTTTTCAATTGTATAACGTTTAAAGAAATAAATTGTTTATTTTATTTTTGTTTTCTTTTCAGTATATTTTATTGATCTAATTTTTAATCGGAAAGCATTGTTTTTCCGCTTTGTTTCTCTTTCTCTTTGTCTCTGTCGGTGCGTGGCTCTGCCGTTCCTTGGGGTAAAGCTGCGTTCGCTGGACCTTGATGGGTCTTTTGCTTCAGCATTGTCCAATCGTAAATATAATCATATTGGTGATTAAGGGTGCGGAACAAGATTCTGTAAAGAGAGTCAAAAAAAAAAAAAAAAAAACGCTATTATTAGTCAATATTGAAATGATAAACACAAACAAATACTAAGGCTGCGGCCACACAGGGAGCGCCGGATGGCCACTCACTGAGCGTCATCGCTGAGCGATTGGTTGCGAAAATTCGATTATATTCATATTTATACAGGGTGCCCCACGAGCAGTGTGCCAAAAAACTACAGCGTGTATATATCGTATGGGACAGGGGAGCCTATTCCTATTCCTAAAAAATTGACTTAATTTGGACAAAAAATATTAAAAATCAACGGTTACATCCGGAATGCCGTGATATACTTTTTTGTAAAGCCAGAAACCTCTTCTTTCGTCTTGTTTTTAAACGAAGCTGTTTTAAGGAATATTTTTTGAGAAATCAATTTTTAAACTCAAAATTTTGAAATTTCATACGCAATAAAGCTATACGCAATACGAGCTGGAGTACCCCAAGGCAGCGTACTTGGACCACTTCTATATAACATCTCTTCTTCTTCTTAGTGGGCGCTACAGTTCGAGGTGAACCTGGGCCTCAACCAACATGCCCCTCCATCTAGCACTATCTTTCGCTAGCCTTTTCCATTGCCGCACACCCAGTTGGCTGAGGTCCCCTTCCACCTGTGTGCGCCATCTTAAGGGCGGCCGTCCTCTGCTTCTTTGTCCCTCGGGGTTGGATTCAAAGACTCCGGGCTGGAGCTGTGGTGCCCATTCGCTCTACATGGCCCAGCCATCTGAGGCGTTGAATCCGTAGACGCCTGACTAGGCTCATGTCGCTGTACAGCCCCTAAAGTTCGTGGTTGAATCTTCTCCTCCATCCCCCGTCTGCGTTTATAGGCCCACAAATCACGCGCAAAATCTTTCTCTCGAACCGACCAAGGGCCTCCTCATCCGCTTTTGATAGTGTCCATGCTTCTGCGCCGTACAACAGGACCGGGATGATAAGGGTCTTATATAGAGTCAACTTTGTCGTTCGGGAGAGGGCTCTATTACTCAGTTGCCTCCTGAGCCCAAAGAAACAGCGATTGGCAAGAGTGATTCTGCGTTTGATTTCGGAACTGATGTCGTTGTTCCCGGTCACTGCGGAGCCAAGGTAGACCAAGTCCTTAACTACCTTGAACTTATATCTGCCAATACAAACGTTCTAGCCAAGACGTCGGTGGTGAGCGTCCTTTTTTTATGACAGCATATATTTAGTTTTGCCCTCGTTTACCGCCAGACCGACTTTCGCCGCCTTGAACTCAATACTCGCAAACGCCTCATTGAAATCTCGCTATTATGTCAATATCGTCGGCGTATGCAAGGTGTTGCGAGGATTTAAAATAGATTGTGCATCTTGTATTGGCCAGTGATTTTTGCACAATCATTTCTAATATGATGTTGAAGAAATCGAACGACAGCGCATCGCCCTGCCTAAATCCTTTTTTGACATCAAAACTATCGGTAAGGTGTTCACCGATTCGGATGGAGCAGCGAGCATTCTCCAACGTCATCCTGCATAGTCTGGCGAGTTTAGCAGGTATGTCAAAGGTAGACATAGCGTTGTATAGCTCGTCTCTAATTACGCTGTCGTATGGGGCTTTGAAGTCGACAAATAGGTGGTGAGTGTCGACTTGAAATTCATTGGTTTTCTCCAGTATCTGCCGTAGTGTGAAGATTTGGTCGATGGTGGACTTCCCTGGCCTGAATCCGCACTGATAAGGACCTATCAGCTTATTTACAAAGGGCTTCAAGCGTTCACACAAAACGGCAGAGAAGATTTTGTAGGCGATGTTAAGGAGACTTATTCCTCTATAGCTGGCGCAATCAGAGGGGTCTCCTTTCTTGTGGATCGGGCATACGATGCTGAGACTCCATTCCTCGTGCATGCTTTCCTCTAACCATATCTTACGGATGAGCTGGTGCATGCTCTCAACCAGGTCATCCCCAGCTGCCTTAAAGAGCTCAGCAGACAGTCCGTCTGCGCCAGCAGCTTTATTCGACTTGAGCTATATAACATCTACACCAGGGATATTCCTCTACCCACACAGACAACATCGATGATAGCTACGTTCGCTGATGATACTATCTTGCTCTGCTCGAACGAATGCCTTCACACAGCGACCACGCAACTCCAAAAAATATTAGACGATGCTATGAAATGGTTCAAGGAGTGGCGTATAAAAATAAATGAAGACAAAACAGTACAGGTTATATTCACAACAAAGACAAATTACACAGCTGAATAACTAAAAATAAATAACAAAAATATCACAATTGACAAAGTAGCGGAGTACTTGGGAATATATCTTGACAGCAAGCTTACGTGGAAGAATCACATACAACAAAAGAGAAATCAAATGAAGAACAAAACCAGACAACTCTACTGGCTAATACGTAGACTCTCCGTTATCAATCCACAACAAGATTCTGCTCTACAAAGCTGTAATAAAACCAATATGGGCATACGGATCTCAAATCTGGGGTACAGTCAGGAAATCAAAAATAAATATAATCCAAAGACAACAATCAAAAATTCTACGAACAATAGCAAATGCTGACTGATATGTCACAAGCATTGACATACATAACGACCTCAAAATTCCTATGGTTGAGGAAGAAATAACCAAAATAAGCAAACGACATCTGGCAAGGCTGATTACACATACCAACTATGATGTCTCCACCTTACCAATCCAAGAAATGTGAAGTAGACGGTGCCTAAAACGAAGAAGACCTTCTGATCTTAGTAACCATTAAAAGCTATACTTACTTATCAGGCCAGCGATCCATGGAGGATCTGAGCCTGAGCCATAGCTGCCTTCCATCCTTGACGGTCCCGGGCAGGCTGCTTCCAGTTGTCAAGACCAAGATGTCTTACATCCGCGATTACTTGGTCTTTATACCGGAGGTTCGGTCTTCCTCTTCTTCTCGAACCAGGAGGCTCGGAGTCGAAGACCCTCTTAGCTGGAGCGTTGATGTCCATGCGCTCGATGTAGCCGAGCCAGTGTAGTCGACGGATCCTTGCCTTCCGGACTACATCCACATCTTGGTACAGCTCGTAGAGTTCGCGGTTTTGTCTTCTTCTCCATTCACCTTCCTCACAGACAGGACCAAATATCCGGCGCAGAATTTTTCTTTCGAAAGAACCCAAAATCAGCTCCGCTGTCCTGCTTATCGTCCAGCTTTCGGCTCCGTACAGCAGGACTGGCAGAATGAGCGTTTTGTAAAGCATGACTTTGGTCTTTCGAGTGAGGAGTTTTGACCCCAGTTGTTTGGACAAGCCGAAGTAGCAGCGGTTGCCAAGGGCGATTCTATGCCGGCTCTCCACTGTGGTGTCATTTGTGGAATTTACGTTTGCCCCGGGGTAGACAAACTCCTTAACTACCTCGAAATTGTAGCTATCAATTGTTATATTTTGTCCCAGGTGGTGAGCGACGGATTGGTTTTTGCTTGACAGCATGTATTTCGTGTTGTCCTCATTGATCTTAAGGCAAACTCGTTTCGCCTGTTCTTCAATCGCCGTGAATGCTTCCACGATGCCACGAAGAGAACACGCGATGATGTCGATATCATCCGCGTATCCTAGCAGCTGGATGGACTTGTAAAAGATAGTGCCTTCCCCTTTGACGCCTGCCCATCGCACTATCTGCTCCAGCACCAGGTTGAAGAAGTCACATGACAGCGCATCTCATTGCCGAAATCCGGTGCATGTTTCGAACGGTTCCGAGCTCCTAGACTGGATCAGTTTTACCGGGATCCCGAATTCGGCCATCGCGCCAAACAGTTCTTCACGATGAATGCTGTCGTATGCGTATTGCTTAACAAGGCCTTTGGCTTTTTTGTAAAAGGCTCGTGTTTTATGTTTATCCCTAGACTCCTCGATATCCTTGAGAGCTGGGAGGCTGCGAAGATGCTTTTCTTTTGTCGCAGTCGTTTTTTCTCCTCCCTTCTTCTGGCTCGGTACTCTTCTTGCGCTGCCCTGGTTTTCCTCTGCAGCGCCTTTTGGTACGCCTCGTCGGTTGCTGCCTTTTTCTGCTCACACTCGCCAACATACCACGGAATTCTTGTCGGGGGTGGTAGGTATCCTAAGGTGGTTTCAGCTACTTCCTGAATGGCTGAGCGGCAATGCAGCCACATATTATTGGCATTTGTGTTCGACGTAGGCATAACGTAGTCTTTCGCTCAGCTGCTCCCTGTAGACTCTGGCAACCTCCAGTGTGCTCAGGCGCCCAATGTCGAACCTCCTCCTGATGGGCTGGTGCAGCTTTCTGACATTGGACAGTCGAGCTCTGAATCTTGCTGCTACGAGGAAGTGGTCAGAGTCGACATTTGCCCCTCTGAATGTTCGCACATCCAGGATTTTTGACGAGTGCCTTGCGTCAATGAGCACATGGTCGATTTGGTTTGGCGGTTCGACCGTCCGGAGATCGCCAGGTTGCTTGCGAGGGAATCTTGTGCTACCTATCACCGCATTACGAGCTGTCACAAGGTCAGCGAGTCGGAAGCCGTTATCTGTTGTTGTATCGTGGAGGCTGTGCTTTCCGATCACTCCGCCAAGGGTGTTTTCCTTACCGATTTTGGCGTTGAAGTCCCCGAGCACGATTTTTACATCGTACTCCGGACAAGCTCCGTAGGCGTTGTCCAGAAGGTCATGGAAATCCTCCTTGTGCGTGTGCACATATAAGGCTGATGTTATAAAATCTGCCTCTGATGCGGATCACAGCCAGGCGATCACTTATAGGTTTAAAGTCGAAGACCTTCGGCCTCAACCGCTTTCCCACGACAAATCCGCATCCCAGTAAGTGCAACCTTTTGTGACAGCTGTAATAAATGTCGCAATTTTTCTTCCTAATCATACCGTTTCCTATCCAGCGTATTTCCTGGACCGCAGTAATATCCACCTTGTACTGCGTGAGGATTCCTTCTAGTTTATGAGCAGCTCCGGGAGTGTACAGGGTTCTGACATTCCAGGAGCATACTCGCAAATCGTGTTCCTTTTTCGTGCGTTGTCGTCGTCGAGTATCCGTCGGTGTATCCGAGGAATCTTGCTCATTCATAACTTTTCTTTTTTTTACGTGGGCCGCACAACCGCCATTCTGGTTGGGGTTTTGTCGCTGCATACGTTTGTTCACCTCCCAACGGTTGTAGAAGAGCTTATCCAGAGGGCGCCGCGAGGTGGCCGTATGTCAACTTGACCCGGGCATTTAAACAGGGATCGGGACCCAAACCACTTTTTTCGTTAAAAAAACCTTTTTTTTTGGTTTTAACGCGGTTAGACTTGTAGGCAAATTAATGTATGAAACATTTGGGCGCTCCGAGCATAATAGCTATCCTCCTTGTACTAAGGGAGGGATCACGTCGGACCAAATCCAAAATTCTCTCATCTAAGGTCGCTGATCCATCTGTAATTGATCTTTCGCTTCTTCGATGCTCTAGTACTCCGTGCTCTCGCAGACGTCGGTGCATTTTTGAAAACATGCTACGACTGGGACACGTCCGATTGGGATATCATTCAGCGTAGAGTCTTTCGGCTTCACGATCTCGACCATTAGCTAAACCGTAGCAGAAGTGCATGTCCGTTAATTCTTCTCGAGAGTATGAGGTTGACATCGTAATGTGTTGATGAGTTAACATCCAATTTGGAAATGTTTTTTTTTTTTTTATTACAAATGCGATGCCTTTTATTTACATTTGGGTTGCAAATATTTTGTTTTACAATAAAGAAAAATTGCGGTTTTATTGTCTTAAGGTCCTAGCGGGTAGAACCTATCGACGGTGGGCGGACCCAGACGAAATTGGCAGGTCAGTTTTCAGGCGCTATCAATAAAAAAAAAAAAAGGACTAATCCAGGACTACTCCAATACTGTGTCACTTTATAGTATCCTCATAAAACTCCGATTTTTTTAAAAATAATAAAAACAGGTAAATGTTTCAGACATTAATTTGCCTACAAGTCCAGCCGCGTTTAAACCAACAAAAAAAAAAAAAAGGTTTTTCTTAGAAAAAAGTGGTTTGGGCTTTTCTTTAATTTCTCAAAAACTACAAAACATTTTTGCATCCGGTTTTCTGTTTTTAACTAAAAACTAATAAGAGAAATTAATTCTTGAAAAAAATGAGTACCTATTACATAAAATTTTGAAAAAAATTAGATCGACTTATTTTTTTTTTAATTTTTTTTTCAAAATTTTGAGTTTGGAAATTTATTTCTCAAAAACTATTCCTTAAAACAGCTTCGTTTAAAAACAAGACGAAAGAAGAGGTTTCTGGCTTTACAAAAAAGTATATCACGGCATTGCGGATGTAACGTGCGTGGCCGTGGTGCAGTGGTTAACATCATCGGCCGCCGAGCGGAAGGTCATTAGTTCAAATTCGATTCATAGCCAAGAAAAAGTAATTCCTATACGGACAAAAAGTATGCAACGCAGTTGTGAATGGAAAGCGACCAGACGTACTGCTGCAGGCATAACACTCACAGTTTTTTGTTTGTTTGTTTGTTTTATTCATTATTCACGTTACAAAATTATTTGCTCTCTAAAAGTAATATAACAATTTAGATTTCAAACGAATAGTTAGTGACATCTTGTATTGTGATTTAATAGAGATAAATGTCACATTATAAACAATTTATCTAAATACTTACTTATTTATTAAGTGTGGGGTGAATAGGATTAGTGAAGCTAAGTGTAATAAACTTACTTTTAATATAAAAAAGGATACAATGTAGACTACATAATTTCCGAAGTGCTGCACAAATTCCAAATCTGTGTATGTATGTCGTTGTAATGTTCAAGTGGTGAAGCGCAGGAACATTTCAATATCTTTTATGTCAAAGGAAAATAGCCAGGATTTTATCTTTTTAAAGAATTGAAACAATATCCGAGTGGTTCGTATTTCTTCAGGAAGCATGTTAAACAATTTTGAAGATATTATGGCATAGGAGTTACTATACAGAGTAGTACGAAAAGCAGGTATGGTAACAGTAGATCCGTAATTACTTCTCAACCCATATGTAGCAAGGAAAGGGCTTTGTATATCTTCTTCTATGGTGGCAGCCCATGAAGGACCAGAGCCAAGCTTCTCTCAATCACCCATGTTGTGTGTGATTTATTTTACGCACAGGTGAAAGGGACCTACCGTTTAATGCCGATTCCGAACGGCGTGAGTCGAGAAGCTTTTTTATGGCAAGTTTACTACGGGGGGTTTCGCCAGTACCCCGCCGAAGAGGAACCTCGCGAAAAAACATTCGATGGCGTTGGTGTTATGGGGATCCGAGCTCGCTCTTCGTGCGCCAGAGTCCAACACACTAACCACTGCGTCACGGCGCCCTCACAGTATATGGTATATGGTCAACTGAAATTCATCCTCTGCGTATGCAATATTAAAGTGCTCGAACGAATTAGTACGGACTATAACCAACTCGGAATTTGGTCGGCTCTCGTCCTATCTAGGATAACCACCCCAGGGAGTAGTGAACGAACATCAACGACCCAAACCACTGCACTCCGTTCAGATTGTGTGTCTACAGGCACATCATAAGAGAATATAAACTCAAAACTCTTGAACCTGCGCGAGTTTCTAAAAAACAAAAAAAAGAACATAAACCGATAGCAGAAGGCTTCTGCTATCCGCTGGAGCATTCAGACGCAATCACTGGTCCATTGTAATCCAGACAGATACCTTACATTACTGTATTTTCTCCGTTTTCCAGAGAAAAAATTGAAGGAGCTTCAGTGATGTAGAGCTAAGGGATTCGGCACACACCACGTCGGCTCCAAGGGTGCGCCACCGTATGCGAGCAAAGGCGGGACAATCACAGAGGAAATGCTCTGCAGTATCATCCTCCTCTTCGCCACATGCAGCACAGGTAGGCGTCTCACTGATGCTGAGCACGTAGAGATGCTTGGCAAAAGTGTAATGGCCCGTGATAACTCCCACAAGCCTTCTGCAATCGATTCTCCTTAAAGACAGGAGGAATGCTGCAGATTTTTTGCAGACATCAGGGCATACGCGCTTAGTCATCCTGCAACCCGGACAATCCCTCCATCTACGGTTGTGTGTTAAATACACAATCGTTAATGTAGGAATTTACCGTGGACGCAGGTAGACCTAGAGCGGGTTCAGGTCCTGAGAAGCTCTCCTCTGAACCCATTCTAGCGAGTTCATCAGAGGTCTTATTTCCTGGGATCCCAGAGTGTCCTGGAACCCATACAAGCCTTAATGAATTTAGTCTGCCAACTCTGTTCAAGAAGGACTTGAGTTCAAGCACATATGCTTTCACCCTTCCACCTGTGCTTCACAACATAGTGCATGGCCATTAGGATTGCGTATATCTCTGATTGGAAGACAGACGCATATTTTCCTAAGGAGAAGTGCAGTCGGATGTTTTCGCGCTCAAAGAAGACCCCAGCACCGGACCCCCGCCCAGATCTGGAGCCATCAGTGAAAATGCGAAGACTATCTTTTCCAGGTTCAGTATCCAGCCATAGCCAATCCTGACGCCATGGAAACTCGACTGTGAAATTACGACGCAATAGGATAACGGGCGTCAGTGCGTCAGAAGGCATGTCCATGAGACAGGGGTCGCAGGACGATTCTTGCGCAAGCACACCGTTATTCCTATGCGAGTTGTACCAAAAGCCATTTCTCTTCAGACGAGACATGGCTTTCAGAGCCATAACCGCCACATAAACCGTTGATTTTTAATATTTTTTTTTTTTTTCTAAATTAAGTCAATTTTTTGGAAAATTGCCCCTCCCGCCGAAACGGGTGGAATAGACCCCCCTCCCGTACGAATTTTTTCTTGTCTTGACCAGACCTACACGCTCTAGCTTGTTGGCACACTGCTCGTGGGACACCCTGTAGAATTGTTCGGTCGAGAAGACGAAGATTTGGTATACACCCTATGAATCAAGAAAGGTCATCAGTTTATGGTGAATTTTATCACTTATATACAAATCTTCGCAAGTATCCAGACCGATAGTTGGGATGACCTGATTGGGAGTATGCACCAGCTCATCTGTTATCTGTAAGATATGGTCAGAGGAATGCATGGCCGATGAACGGAATCTTAGTATCGTTTGCCCGAACCACAAGAGAAAGGAGACCCCTTTGTCTGCGCCAATTACAGAGTTATAAGTCTCCTGAGCATCACTTATAAAGCCTTCTCTGCTGCACTCTCCATGTCAGTGTGTTTTCAGGCCCGGGAAATCCACTATCGATCAAGTACATATTTACACTGCGGCAGATCCTGGAAAAAAATCAACGAGTTCCAGATCGACACTCACATTCGTTAAAACCATTTCTTCCTCGTTCAGTAAATCGATTATAATAAGAAATGTTTCGGGCTAATGAACATTCCCTTCAGTTGGATTTGGAGCAACTGTCCGTTTTATGAAGCTTATCATTCCGAAAAATTGCTGTGATCAGCTGAACTCAAAATTTCCGTGCTTATTCCATCCATTTTCTAACGTCGTCGCTTAGCGATACACTAATCGCTCGTCGCTCAGGGCATACGTGGCCGCCGCCATATGACTTGATGTTTTAATTTTTTTGGCGCTCCTCGCTCACTGTGTGACCGCAGCCTATGCATTCAATTTCGTCAAAAAATACATTTATAAGAGTACAGCCTCGATTACTCAAACGAGACTACGATTAAAATGAACGATTGAAACCAATCAGCTCTAATTCGATGCTCTAGGAGGGAGGCAGATTGAGGGAATCCTCTCATGATATGTCTCCGAGTTCCAGTTATTTCTAAATGATATTAGAAATACCCTATCAAGAAATTTGTTTATAGTTCGCACAGGCTCAAGAGGTATACATACTCTTATGTTTGTCACACAACCTGGACGAAGTGCAGATGGTTTGGGTCGTAAATGTTCTGTCACTACTCTTCAGGGGTGGTTGTCATATATAGGAGGAAAGGAACTCGACTGAATTTTTACGTTGGTTGTAGTTCGCAGCAAATATTCCATGTCATTATGTTGTTATATTAGAACTGCATACAGAGAGTATGAATTTGAAGTGACCCTATACTGTGAGTGGAATGCCTTCATTACTTCCGATTCACAACAGTTGTGTTTTCCGTATTTTCCGTGAACATACTGTGACGTGGTGATGTTTACCATTGCAGTACGGCCACCCCCAATATTTGGTTGTGTATTTTTATTGTATTATTAGTGGCTAAAGACTGCAAGCAAAAATAAGAAACAATGCAGTCTTTTCAGGATATCTGAAAGTACAGCTCAAAGTAGCAACCTTAACTGATCACTAAATGATTCCAAGATTTAACCGAAACCTTAAGGGTTACGGGCGAGAATACCATCAGAGCTTCTCAAAAATAGCTTTTCGTAATTCATAAGTATTACTAGATATTTTACTAATAAAATAAGTGTTCTTGTGGCTTCTCAAATGAAAAAGAGGACTTGAAGCGCTCATTATAAAATTATACTCTCTCATCATTTAGAAGTGCAACTTACATATCGGATGTCTAAGAATAGAGATAAGAGTGTGCACTTACCTAAATAATTGCCGCAAGTACATATAATCGGGCTGTTCTTCGAATCTCAAGCTACGACAATAATTCAAGTACATTGAAAATTCAGCGGGGAAACCCTTACATAAGACCTCTATTGGAGTTGACATTTTCTTCTCGGAGATTTTCTCATATTTCTGTTTTTTATTAGTGGCTTTCATACCCTGCCACGGGAGGACGCCACGATTAAAATACATCATGACATATCCTAATGATTCCATGTCGTCACGTCTGGACTGTTCAATACCCAAATGAGCATTGATAGATGCATAGCGTGCCGTACCAGTTAAATTTTTATCCTCACGATAAGGAATATGTATGCGACTACGAGGATCACGATATTTCTTAGCTAAACCGAAATCAATTAAAAACAATTTGTTACAATGTCGTCCAATGCCCATTAGGAAATTGTCGGGCTTAATATCACGGTGAATGAAACATTTTAAGTGTATGAACTCCAGACGGCCAATCATTTGATCAACAAGCATGAGAACGGTTTTAATTGTAAAATGACGTGTGCAAAAGTTGAAGAGATCTTCCAGAGATGGTCCCAATAAATCCATAACTAATGTATTAAAGCTCTTCTCGTGACCATAATAACGGATTCGGGGTATACCAACACCCCCGCTTAATACCCGATATAGTTTATATTCATAAAGCAGTTGTGGATGACGGGCATTGGCACTTTCTATTTTGATTGCTACCTCTTCACCGCATTGTATGCTCATTCCCAGATAAATGTCGCCGAATGAACCGCTACCTGTAATATGAAAAAAGAAAAAACAAAAGAAAATAAATATAAAGGTTAAAAGCTTCAAAAGTTTAATGGTTTTTTTCTTCTAATTTAAGATGATCAGTCATAGTAAACGTACTCTGGCGACCTATAGTTGACAAATTTGTAGCCCTACGACCACTTGAACTATGTTTGCGAGCGGTTGGACAATACTCTGGTGTAAGCAAATGCAAGAGAGTCCTTTATTACTAGCTAGATTTAATTGGTACGGCAAGACTTAAAACCTCATCTTTATATGTAATACACGAAGAGTTTGCAAATAATTTACACTGAAATTTGGAGCATTTTCATCATCGATTGATCTTTGAACTAACCATAAATACTACATGTATGTACATATTGATAATAAATCACGTATTTCTCCACGTGTAGGGGGAGGGAGCGAGCAAACAGAGCAAAGAAGTTGATCGCATTTAACATGGCAAACGCCAGCTTCGATCTCTGTCCCTGCTCAATCCAAGTTGACACACAGCCTCCGCGTGCCCCAAGGAGGGGCAGTGCTACGAGGAAAACAAACAGCTCTCCGACTCCGACAAAAAGTCTTAACCTTCCGAGATATAAGCGAACGCCTCATAACAATTCGCATTAACGCTAAATTTGGAAACATTAGCTTAATATGCGCTCACGCCCCAACGGAAAAAACCGGCCAAGTGCGAGTCGGACTCGCGCACGAAGGGTTCCGTACCATCTGTATATATAAAGCCCTGAAAAACATAACTTGTAAAAAAACCAAGTCTCGCAGCTCAGATCTTCTACCGTAAAAAGTTGTAAGATCAATGTATTTCCAAGTCAGTTAATTTATTCAGTCCCTACTTAAGGGACCTTCTGCCTTGATTGATTACGTAATTAGCTAACCTAACAACATCTTATAGTGACCATACCAATATCAAAATCTTTTATGTTTTAAGTAAATAGATTGACCTGGCCATCGCATGAAAACACAATATATCTCACAAGTAATACATATTATATTAAATTAGATTATTTAGTGCGATTTCCAAGTCAATCTATTTACTTAAAACATAAAAGATTTTGATATTGGTATGGTCACTATAAGATGTTGTTAGGTTAGCTAATTACGTAATCAATCAAGGCAGAAGGTCCCTTAAGTAGGGACTGAATAAATTAACTGACTTGGAAATACATTGATCTTACAACTTTTTACGGTAGAAGATCTGAGTTGCGAGACTTGGTTTTTTTACAAGTTATGTTTTTCATGGCATCTCATTCCTTTTTGTAGATGTATGTATGTTTGTATGTATGTTGGCGTTACAGTCCATGAAGGACATAAGCCGAGCTTCTCTCAATCACCCATGTTGTGTGTGATTTCATTTTCCCATATGTGAAAGGGACCTACAGTTTATTGCCGGTTCCGAACGGCGAATTTCGAGAAGCTTTTCATGACAATTTTACTACAGAGGATTTTGTTAGAACCCCGCTGAGGAGAAACGCCGTGAAAACACGTTCGATGGCATGGCTTTGTCGGGATTCCATCCCGTGTCATATCGGTGTCAGAGGCCAACACACTACCCACTGCGCCACGGTGCTCTCACTTCTTTCTTTACTTACATATGTATGTATAATATATCGAGGATCGTTATTTTAATCTTTTCTTTAAAACTGAGTTACTTTCTTTTTACTAGAAGGTAGAAACTACATACACATAAAGAAACCAAAGAAACTTTCTATTACATTTTTTTACTTTTTATTATATTTATATTTATTTATTTTGGGTGATAAAGTTAACCTTCTGCTTTAAATTTGTCTAATCTCCCATTTCTCACCCGTCCTATGTACCCCTCATACAGTTATGTATGTACATACATATGTATTTCTTCAGCGTAGGCACAATTTCGCTGATACCAATGAGGCTGTATACACGAGAATATATCACCAGAAAAAAACCGGTTTTGTGGGAGAGGGAGCTGAAGGTTGCGGTACGAAACGGAGTACCATTTTCCTCCGCAAATTTAGTGGGTGAACAGAAGTGGAAAACTAATACATATACAACCCTTCAGTTTTCGAGTCCGCACTTTTTTTGCCTGGTGTTGCGCTTTAATCGTCATTGGTCTTTCAAGCAGTGAACATCGGAAAAAAACAAAGGGACATTTTAGTGCGTGGTTGCACTTAATATCTGTGTCAAAGGAAATATCCCTTTCAAATGAAATGTCAAAAAGACAGAAACACTAACACAATTGAACAAGGTTCACATATACAATTTCTTCTTCTAGAAAAATGAATCCCGTGTATGCTTCAGTGTAGAGCATCAAACCGGTCTTCCTGCTGCTAGCGATATTCTCGTGTATACAGGCCCAATGCCTATGCCAGATATACACTGTTCAAATTCATGCAATGCACGTGCAAGTGTATTAGTGAACAAATCACACCACATATAGATGGGTTATATGCTTGAAGTAAAACCAAATCTTTCTGATGCGTAAATACATACATGTGTATGCATATACTCGCCGATACCGAATACAGTAAGCCTACCTACCCTTATTATTCCATTGTTTATGTATACATATGTATCCAGGCAAACAGATTCATTCACTGATGTATGTATATACGTTTATGGGATTATTTATGCAGTTGGTGTATCTAGAAAACTTAAAATTGTTGTATCTAGAAAACTGAACCGAAATTGCAAAATATTTAAGTTTTTCCTTGGTTTATACACTTAACACTAGTTGTGTTCCAAATTTGAAGCTTCTACGTCTGCTAGAAGTGCCTTAGACTTTTGATGATCGGTCAGTCAGTCAGTGAGTCAGTCAGTGAGTGACAAAATTAAGAAACTTTGACCAGTTATAATTCTTAAACTACTGGTTCAAATTGAATGAAATTTGAAATATACCGTGTCTATGCAATGCTTGCTTGGTTACTGAAAATTCAGACTTCTAGTTCTATCCACAACGAAATTATAGGGGGTCGAAAATGGCCTATTATGTTACGAGAAAAGGATGGTACGGCCGTGCCGCTTTTTTGCTCGACTTGGCAGGGGCACTGCCGTGCCCCCAGCTATAAAAGAGACTATGTGTGTTACCTCATCAAATGACAGATCTTGGTTGCAGGCGGGATTTTTTGGATGAAAATCATGTCTGTTGAATGGGAGCCCCCCTTAAATATTATTGCAACAGAAATACATCATCTGTGAAAATTTCAACTGTCTAACTATCACGGTTTATGAGATACAGCCTGGTGACAGACGGACGGACGGACAGCGAAGGCTTAGTAATAGGGTTCCGTTTTACCTTTGGGTACGGAACCCTAAAAAAGGACGATCGACTCAAAGAAGAATTCTACGATCTCCTAGACAGAACCGATGCCCAATGTCCCAGCTACGACACAAAAATAGTTCTAGGAGATTTTAATGCAAAACTGGGCAAAGAGGACATATTTGAGTCGATCATAGGAAAGCATAGCCTCCATAACACCAATCCGACCACGGACTAAGGCGGGCTACGCCCTAGCGGGGCGTAACCTCCTTGTAGCGAGCCCGCGATTCCCCCATCTCAACATCCACAAGGGCACCTGGCGGTCTTTTGATCAATCGACCACCAACCTGATTGATCACATTGCGATGGACGCCAGACACTCCTCCAGTGTTCCCGACGTACGAACCTTCCGAGGGGCCAACATCGACTCGGACCACTACCTTGTTGTAGCCAAGGTACGAATAAGGATATCAAGAATGCTTAGGAGTTGAGTAGGACAACGTAAGTGTGACGTCGGAAAGCTACAATCACAAGAGACTGCCAGAATCTTTGCCGATCGTGTCTCCTCCAAGCTCTCTCAAAATCCGCCCACAGCAGCACAAACAATAGAGCAGGAATGGGCGCATTGCCAGAGCGCCATCAGAGACGCTGCCTCAGAGGTGCTGGGTTTCAAACCGCCACCACCTAGAAACCCCTGGTTCGATGAACAATGCGAACAAGCCCATGTAGCAAAACAAGAGGCATATAAAGCCACGCTGCAACGACGGACAGCTGCTCGCGAAATCTATGAGCAGAAGAGAAGAGAGGAACGCACGCTTTTCAAAAGAAAGAAGAGAGAGCACGGAAAGCGTGAGGTCGAGGAGACGGAGAGATGTTTCCGCAGGAATGACGCCCGTAAGTTTTACAATAAGGTAAAACGAGCATGCCATGGCTACAAAGCCAGAGTGGCGGCCTGCAGGGATGAAAATGGAGAACTGGTAGTAGAGTCGCAGTCGATGCTGAGGATTTGGAAAGACCACTTCTGCAGACTGTATAACGGCGATGATAGAAAAGATACCGCTGTCAGGCAGAACAAGCCATTCGTAATGGACGACAATGTAACAGAATTCAGTCCACCCGACCTAGACGAAGTCAAAATAGCGATATCAAAACTTAAGTCTAATAAAGCCGCGGGCGCAGACGGCCTGTCTGCTGAGCTTCTTAAGGCGGCTGGAGATGAGCTGGTAAGGTGCATGCACCATCTCATTTGCAAGCATGCCCGACGAATGGAATCTCAGCATCGTTTGCCCGGTCCATAAGAAAGGAGACCTCTATAACTGCGCCAACTATACGGGAATAAGTCTCCTTAACATCGCACATAAGATCTCTTCTGTGTGTGACGCCTGAAACCGTTTGTAGATAACCTGATCGGCTCTTAGCAGTGTGGTTTCAGGCCACAATCCACAATAGACCAAATATTTACGCCACGGCAGATCTTGGAGAAGACCCAGGAATACCAAATCGACACTCACCACCTCTTCGTCGATTTCAAGGCTACATATCACAGCGTGTATAGAGATGAGCTATTCAAAGCCATGTCTAGTTTTAACATCCCTGCCAAACTCGCCCGACTGTGCAGGATGACAATGGAGAATTCTCGCTGCTCCATTAAGGTCGGTAATGAGCAAACTGAGACCTTTGATGTTAAAAAAGGATTTAGGCAAGCTGACGCGCTGTCATGCAACTTTTTCAACATCGTGCTTGAAAAGATCGTGCAAGAGTCACTGGCCAACACAAGAGGTACGATTTATTTCAAGTCTACGCAATTGCATGCGTACGCCGACGACATTGACGTGATTGGACGGACACAGCGAGACGTTAATGAGGCCTTTGTAAGCATTGAGGTAGAAGCGGCTAAGATGGGTCTCAAGGTTAATGAGGGTAAAACCAAATATCTGCTTTCATCTAAAAGAGACGCACAACACCGACGTATTGGCCAGAACGTCACCATGGGCGGATATAACTTTGAAGTGATCAAGGAATTTGTCTACCTTGTCTCACTGATGACCAGCGACAACAACACCAGCGCTGAGATAAAACGCAGAATCACTCTTGCCAACCGCTGTTTCTTTGGGCTCAAGAGGCAATTGAGAAGTAGAGCCCTCTCTCGGAAAACGAAGGTGACACTATAAAAGACCTTAATCATCCCAGTCCTCCTTTACGGCGCAGAGGCTTGGACCTTAACAAAAGCGGATGAAGATGCCCTTGGTCGTTTCGAGAGGAAAACGGGACTATCTACGGTCCCGTTTGTTCAAACGGTGTAAGGAGGAGAAGAACTGTACGGGTTGTATAGCGACTTCGGCCTGGTACGACGTCTACAGATACAGCGTCTAAGGTGGCTAGGCCATGTGGAGCGCATGGAAAAGTCTTCGAATCCACCCCGGAAGGAAGGCGCGGCAGAGGACGACCGCATCAACGATGCTGCACGCAGGTGGAAGGGGATCTTAACCAACTGGGCGTGCGGCGCTGGAAACAGCTGGCCAAAGACCGTGCCAGCTGGAGACGCTTGTTGGTTGAGGCCCAGGTTCACCACGGACTGTAGCGCCACCCAAGTAAGTAAATACTTATGAGAGCGCCGTCCCGCAGTGGATAGTGTGTTGGCCTCTGACGCCGATGACACGGGATCGAATCCCGACAACAGCTATGTCATTGAACGTGTTTTTCACGGTGCTTCTCCTTAGCGGGGTACTGACAAAACCCCCTGTTGTTTAATTATCCAGAAAAGCTTCTCGAATTCCGCCGTTCGGAACCGTCAATAAACTGTAGGTCCCTTTCACCTATGGGAAAATAAAATCACACACAACATGGGTGATTGAGAGAAGCTCGGCTTTGGTCCTTCATGGACTGTAACGCCAATATACATACAAAATAATACTTATGTATATGTATGTACTAACATAGTACATACATATACATAAGTATAATGATCCATTTCTAATAGACGGAGACCGCAGAGAATTCTGTCCCCCTGACCTCGACGAAGTTAAGATTGCCATATCGAAGCTCAAGTCGAATAAAGCTGCTAGCGCAGACGAACTGTCTGCTGAGCTCTTCAAGGCAGCTGGGGATGACCTGGTTGGGAGCATGCACCAGCTCATCCGTAAGATATGGTTAGAGGAAAGCATGCCCGAGGAATGGAGTCTCAGCATCGTATGCCCGATCCACAAGAAAGGAGACCCCTCTGATTGTGCGAGCGAAGATAACAGGGAGAAGGAAAGTTTCGCCCAGGTTGATGTTTTGACACACAACCTGAACGGAATGCAGTGGTTTTTGGGTCGTAGATGTTCGTTGACTACTCTCAGGGGTGGTTTGTCCTACATAGGACGAGAGCCAACAAATTTCGCGTTGGTTATAATTCTCAGTAATTCGTTCATGCACTTTTGGTGTTAGTATTGCATACGCAGAGGATGAATTTCAATTGACCATATACTGTGAGTGTTATGCCTGCAGCAGTACGTTTGGTCACTTTCCATTCACAACTGTGTTAACGCCTGAAGCCTTTTGTAAATAAGCTGATAGGTCCTTATCAGTGCGGATTCAGGCCAGGGAAGTCCACCATCGATCAAATCTTCACACTACGGCAGATCCTGGAAAAAACCAATGAATTTCAAGTCGACACTCACCTCCTATTTGTCGACTTCAAAGCCGCATACGACAGCGTAATCAGAGACGAGCTATACAACGCTATGTCTACCTTTGACATACCTGCTAAGCTCGTCAGACTATGCAGGATGACTTTGGAGAATGCTCGCTGCTCCATCCGAATCGGTGAACACCTTACCGATAGTTTTGATGTCAAAAAAGGATTTAGGCAGGGCGATGCGCTGTCGTGTGATTTCTTCAACATCATATTGGAAATGATTGTGCAAAAATCACTGGCCAATACAAGAGGCACAATCTATTTCAAATCCTCGCAACTTCTTGCATACGCCGACGATATTGACATAATAGGTAGATCACAGCGAGATGTCAATGAGGCGTTTGCGAGTATTGAGATGGAGGCGGCGAAAATTGGTTTGGCGGTAAACGAGGGCAAAACTTAATATATGCTGTCATCAAAAAAGGACGCTCACCACCGACGTCTCGGCCAGAACGTTTGTATAGGCAGATATAAGTTCGAGGTAGTTAAGGACTTCGTCTACCTTGGCTCCGCAGTGACCTGGAACAGCGACATCAGTTCCGAAATCAAACGCAGAATCACTCTTGCCAATCGCTGTTTCTTTGGGCTCAGGAGGCAACTGAGTAATAGAGCCCTCTCCCGAACGACAAAGTTGACTCTATATAAGACCCTTATCATCCCGGTCCTGTTGTACGGCGCAGAAGCATGGACACTATCAAAAGCGGATGAGGAGGCCCTTGGTCGGTTCGAGAGAAAGATTTTGCGCGTGATTTTTGGGCCTATAAACGCAGACGGGGGATGGAGGAGAAGATTCAACCACGAACTTTACGGGCTGTACAGCGACATGAGCCTAGTCAGGCGTCTACGGATTCAACGCCTAAGATGGCTGGCCCATGTAGAGCGAATGGACACCACAGCTCCAGCCCGGAGAGTTTTGATCCAACCCCGAAGGACGAAGAGGAAGGGGACGGCCGCACTTAAGATGGCGCACACAGGTGGAAGGGGACCTCAGCCAACTGGGTGTGCGGCAATGGAAAAGGCTAGCGAAAGATCGTGCTAAATGGAGGGGCAAGTTGGTTGAGGCCCAGGTTCACCCCGAACTGTAGCGCCCGCTAAGACGAAGAAAATATGTATGTACTTATTTCTAAATGCCGGCGCATATTTTTTTCTTTTGGGTAGAACTTAGTAACTGAGTCACACAAAAACAGTGCACGAGCACGTTATTTTTATTGTACATACTTATGCTCGTGTTTTTCTCAGCTTTTACGCTAGGAACGCCCTAACGATTTCGGTCGCACCATTTTTCAGCCATAAACAAATAAGTTAAAACGGTAATGAGCTCGGGCTCTTATGATACTAAGACCTGCATTATGACTATTTTTTTTTTCTGCCTTGTGGGCACTTCACTATTCACTACGTACTCTCTAAAAAGTTAAAGAAAAGAAAGAAATAAGAAGTCCTTAGCTTTAGCTTACTTACTTACTTAGGTGGCGCTACAGTCCGTGGTGAACCTGGGCCTCAACCAACAAGCGTCTCCAGCCGGCACGGTCTTTGGCCAGCTGTTTCCAGTGCCGCACGCCCAGTTGGTTGAGGTCCCTTTCCACCTGCGTGCGCCACCGCTGAGGCGGCCGTCCTCTGCTGCGCCTTCCTTCCGGAGTGGATTTGAAGACTTTTCGGGTCGGAGCTGTATCTTCCATGCGCTCTACATGGCCTAGCCACCTTAGACGCTGTATCCGTAGACGTCGTACCAGGCCGATGTCGCTGTACAACCCGTACAGTTCTTCGTTATATCTTCTCCTCCATACACCGTTTGAACAAACGGGACCGTAGATAGTGCGCAGAATTTTCCTCTCGAAACGACCAAGGGCATCTTCATCCGCTTTTGTTAAGGTCCAAGCCTCTGCGCCGTAGAGGAGGACTGGGATGATCAAGGTCTTATATAGTGTCACCTTGGTTTTCCGAGAGAGGGCTCTACTTCTCAATTGCCTCTTGAGCCCAAAGAAACAGCGGTTGGCAAGAGTGATTCTGCGTTTTATCTCAGCGCTGGTGTTGTTGTCGCTGGTAATCAGTGAGCCAAGGTAGACGAATTCCTTGAGCACTTCAAAGTTATATCCGCCCATGGTGACGTTCTGGCCAATACGTCGGTGTTGTCCGTCTCTTTTAGATGAGAGCAGATATTTGGTTTTACCCTCATTAACCTTGAGACCCATCTTAGCCGCTTCTGTCTCAATGCTCACAAAAGCCTCATTGACGTCTTGCTGTTTTCGTCCAATTACGTCAATATCGTCGGCGTACGCAAGCAATTGCGTAGACTTGAAATAGATCGTACCTCTTGTGTTGGCCAGTGACTCTTGCACAATCTTTTCAAGCACGATGTTGAAAAAGTTGCACGACAGCGCGTCGCCCTGCCTAAATCCTTTTTTAACATCAAAGGTCTCGGTATGCTCATTACCGACCTTAATGGAGCAACGAGAATTCTCCATTGTCATCCTGCACAGTCGGACGAGTTTGACAGGGATGTTAAAACTAGACATGGCTTTGTACAGCTCGTCTCTATATACGCTGTCATACGCGGCCTTGAAATCAACGAAGAGGTGGTGAGTGTCGATTTGGTATTCCTGGGTCTTCTCCAAGATCTGCCGTAGCGTAAATATTTGGTCTATTGTGGATTTACCTGGCCTGAAACCACACTGATAAGAGCCGATCAGGTTATCCACAAACGGTTTCAGGCGTTCACACAATACGGCAGAGAAGATCTTATATGCGATGTTAAGGAGACTTATTCCCCTATAGTTGGCGCAGTTATAGGGGTCTCCTTTCTTATTTGCCCTCCAGGTTGGGGGTTGTGCTTAGGGGTAACATCCCTATCACGTAAAAACCCACTTGTTCCGAAACGACAACAAGCCTCGGATACGGACGGATACAAAGCTGACGACCCCTGCAAACGACTAGCTTTAGCTTATGGCCCTTAAAAAAACATCGATGTTTCGAGAACCGCCACCATTTTTACGATGTTTGCATCCCTAATTGGGTCTGAGTCTAGTTGCTTTTGAAACCTTGTCATTAATAATCGTTTCTGGTTTCGCACGTGTCTCTTTTTCGGGGCTAACATTTGCCGAACGAAACTTAACATACCAATGTCGAACGTTATATTCGTTTACCGTCACATTCTTAAATGCATGCTTTTGGCTACCAGAGAAATAAGTTTGAAATCTATTTATCTTATGAAAAATACACAGAGTTACAAAAAAAGTGGCTGTAAAGAGCTGTGCCGCAGACTTCGATCTGTTAGAGGAATAGCTGTGAATGCACAAACGGTAAGGCAGCGATTAGTGGATAGTGGCTTGAGAGCAAGAAGACCTGCTCTCAGACTCACTTTTGCTCGCCTTCACCAAGACTGAACCGAGGCCGACTAGAGTAGAAGTCTTTTCACTGATGAGTCAAAGTTTTGTCTGCGCTAACCAGGTGGACTTCAGGGTGGAGACGTACAGATTTTTTTTATTTTTTTTTATAGTTCGCGCAGGTTCAAGAGCTATACTATTATGATGTTTGTCCCACAACCTGTACGGAGTGCAGTGGTTTGGGTCGTAGATGTTCGTTCACTTCTCTCCAGGGGTGGTTGTCCTAGATAGGATTCGAGAAGAACTGACGGAATTTTCACGTTGGTTGTAGTTCTCAGCAACTTATCCATGCACTTTAAGTGTTATATTAGATTTGCACACACAGAGCATGAGTTTTTAAATTACCATATACTGTGAGTGTTACGCCTTCATCAGTATGTTTGATCACTACAGTTCAGGGTGAGCCAAGGCATCAACCAACAAGTCTCTCCAGCCAGCACGATCTTTGGCCAGAGTCTCTTCATCCGCTTTTGATAACGACCAAGCCCCAGCGCCATAGATGAGGACCGGCATGATTAAAGTCTTATATAGGGATACCTTAGTTTTTCGAGAGAGGGCTCTACTACTCAATTGCCTCTTGAGCCCCAAGAAGCAGCGGTTGGCAACAGTTATTCTGCGTTTTATCTCAGCGCTGGTGTTGTTGCTGCTTGTCACTATCGAGCCAAGGTAGACGAAGTCCTTGACTACTTCAAAAATATAGCTGCCGAAGGTAACGTTCTAACCAAGACGTCGGTGTGGCGCGTCTTTCTTTGATGACAGCATGTATTTGGTCTGTCCCCATTTACCCTTAGACCCACTTTAGCCGCTTCTGCTTCAATGCTTGTGAACGCCTCATTGACATCTCGCTTTGTCCGTCCAACAATGTCAATGTCATCTGCGTAGGCAAGCAATTTTGTAGACTTAAAGTATATCGTACCTCTTGTATTGGCCTTAGAGTCCCGCACGATCTTTTCAAGAATTATGTTAAAGAAATCACATGACAGTGGCTATAGAATGGCTTTGAACTACAGACCTTCCGCTTGACCCGAGCTAAGAGATATTCTTTGGCAACAGTTCCCTAGCGGGAACATTTCTGGGGAGGTTCAGTCATGGTGTGGGCATCGTGGAAATCGTGGAAGGTTATTACGCAAACAACATTCTGGAGGAATATGTGGTTCCATTCGCACCATTTATTGGCGATAACTTTGATAACTGCTGATGCACGACAATGCTAGACCACACGTTGGTAGGTGCGTTACCGACTACCTGCAAGAAGTGGAAATTGAGGTAATAGCTTGGCCTGCGATGAGCCCAGACATGAATCCCATCGAACACGATTGGAACCTGCTGGGGTAAATGATAAGGAGACGACCTGCCTTTCCAGAGACACTCAGTGGGCTGAGATCTGCTCTGATCGAGGAATGGGAAAATTTGGACGACACCATTGTAGCAAGGGTAGGTAGGGTTAGGTACCTTATCCAAGGTAGGCCCAGGCGAATTAAAGCTTTGACTTTCAAGCAAAAAAAAAAACAAAAAAACACATCATCGAGCGCATGGACATCAACGCTCCAGCTAAGAGGGTTTTCGACTCCAAGCCTCCTGGTTCGAGAAGAGGAGGAAGACCGAACCAGCGGTATAAAGACCAAGTAATCGCGGATGTAAGACATCTTGGTCTTGATAACTGCAACTAGCGGGCCCGGGACCCGTGACCGCTCAGGCTCCGATCATCCATGGATCGCTGGCCTGATAAGTAAGTATACATACTAAGTTTTTTGTAAGGTACTTAAAGTACTAATATAATGAATATTGCAGATTCTTCTTTCAGCAAGATAGGGAATAGCCTCAGAGCCGAATGAATGGATATTGTTTATCCAGGAATCGGTGCCTTTCGGCTCTTGCCAAGAAGAACGCAATGGTACATGTGAAAACTAAGCAATAGGTTAGGTTAGGTTGACGTGGTAGGTGTAAGCCACACTTAGGCCGAAACCGGCCCATTGTGATACCATCTGGATCAGGTTACCCTGATCCGCTACCCGGGAACCAACCGGTGCTTCTAAAAAAGCGGTGGAGTTGAGCTATTTTTTGGTTTGCTAGCTCACTCAGATTGTCGAAGAAGGGCGCGCCGAGGTAAATCCTCCTGCGATTCGCAAAAGAGGGACATGAGCAGAGGAGATGGTGTATTGATTCCTCCTCCTCCTCGTCCATGCAGCCGCGACAGAAGTCATTGTAGGGTAGCCCCAGTCTGGCGGCGTGTTTTACAATCGTGCAGTGACCTGTAATGACACCCACTAAAGTGCTTAAGGTTGCCCTTTTGGTTGCCACCAGGTCCCTGGTTCGTCCTAAGTTTAACTTAGGCCACAATTGTTTGGTGATAAAGCCGATATTGCTCTCATTCCATTGGAGATTGGTTTCCTCTATGGTTTGAAGCTTTATCATGTGCTTTACCGTACTTATTGGTGTTTCTAGATACCCGAGGGTAGGTAGGCTGAGTGTGCTTGACCCTAACCTTGCGAGTTCGTCGGCCGCGCAGTTTCCTGAAATATCCCTATGCCCGGGAACCCACAGTATTTTAATGTTGAACTGTTCAGCCATCTCATCTAGAGATAGGCGACAGTTAATGGATGTTTTTGATTTGTGGGTTACCGCTGCCAGGGATTTTATCGCAGATTGGCTATCCGTGCAAATGATAATATCCTTTGTGGATATTACATTGATCCTGAGCCATGCCAGGGCCTCCGTTATCGCAGTTATTTCTGCCTGAAACACACTACAGTAATTTGGGAGTCTAAATGATAGGTTGAGGTTAAGTTCCTTGGAGTAGACCCCACTGCCTACACCCGACTCCATCTTAGAGCCATCGGTGTAGAGGGAGATCGAGTCCTTTGGTATGACTTTCCCTTCAGCCCATTCCTCCCTGTATGGAAAGACAACTTCGAAGTTCTTGGTGAACACATTCTGCGGGTTGATGTAGTCAGTGTCCATGGGTACTTTGAAGTGTTTTAGAATAGAGGTGTGGCCTTTTCGAGATGTGGGCCATTTTCTTATGCTCCTCATCCTTAGGGCCGCGCATGCAGCAACTTGCTTGCTGAAAAGGTTTAATGGTGGAAGATGTAGTAGAACATTTAAGGCCTCCGTCGGGGTTGATCTGATCGCTCCACTTATATATAAGCTGGCCGATCTTTGAACCTTCCCCAGAAGGTTTCGATTGACTGCTTTGTCTAGAGCAGTCCACCAGACTACGACGCCATACAGGAGGATAGGCCTTATGACTGCTGTGTAAAGCCAGTACATAATGCTTGGTTGTAGACCGCACCTCCTGCCCACTACTTTCTTACAGCTGTAGAGGGCAACAGTTGCTTTCTTGAACGGTCAAGAATGTTGGGTTTCCAATTCAGCCTCCTGTCAAGGACTAGGCCTAGATATTTAGTCTGTTCTTTGATTGTTAGTTGGGTTCCACCCAGCCTCGGTGGGTTGAGAGGCGGGATTTTATATTTGTTAGTGAACAGTACTAGATGGAAGTAAGCAATACAAACTAATTCTTCTAATCTTAACACCAAGAAAAATGAGTAGTTACTCTTTTTACATACGTAGTCGAAAGATCGAGTCGAAATTGTGTTGAAGTTTCGACCCAGGTTTCTCCGCAACGTACATAGTCGAAAGATCGAAGAGTTCAAACGTGGTTGAAGTGACAGATAGTATGTATAGGTATATACGGACCTTTTACTTTGATTGTGTTAGTCTTGCGTTGTGTCAACCAGAAAGCGAATAAAAGATATCTAACATACAGAGACAAAATATCAGTTCAACTCCTCGACCCAGGTTTACATACATTTTTTCGACTCGATCCAGCTCAGCTGGCTAGATTGAGTCGAGTCAACTCTATATCAACTCGATCCGCGTTTACATGCATTTCGATCCTGGTACAATCCGGATTCAACTACGCATGTAAACGCATGTGATGGAAGAAAGTCCTCGCATAGTCCCAAATTGTTGTTACTTATTCTGTTCTCAAAATCGTGAGTCACTGAACTCTGTACTGCAACTAAGCCACCAGAAATGTATGATCGTTTTGATATCACTATTTAAAAATATATAAAATGATTGTATGAAATCAAACAATATCTCCCGGCCCATGATTGCAGTGAGTTAGCAAACGAACGTTAGAACTTCGAATGATAAGCAATTAATGCGGTATTTTGTTTTATTTGGGCTCTAAACATTTTAATAACTAGAGTTTTCATTGTTATAGCTGAGCAACCGCCTCTTTACTGAGGGTAAAGGGCTGACAATTATATGTTTACAAATACTCACTATTATATGTACCTAGGTGGTCGACGTAGAGAAACTGGTAACAAAGACTGGGAACGAAACATGTAGCGCATGCAAATTAAACCCGAACCCCAATTAGGGGCATGCATAGACCTTGAAAAACAGCTTTTCTTTCCTATTCTTTACTTCTTTTTGGGAGTGTTTCCCAAAGAAGGTTAGTGATTCATCAACTCTTATATTTTTTTTTTCTTGTTTTCTCTGAAATAGGTACTTGATACGTTCCTCTCATACTGCATATGTGTTTTGCTTGCTTATCTATCTGCTAAATGCATAAAATAAAAACGTCATTATGGCTAATTGAATTAGTAAGACGAGCGGGACCTGAAACACTATATGCACTCTTGGTGTTCGAGCAGAGATTCAGTCGGCAAATAACTAGCCGTTAGGTGCAAGCAAGAAAAATGGCTGCAGAGGCACTTGCTGCTCGATGACTTGTGCCCTGTAGAAACTAGTTTTGCCCTTGCGTAAATTGAACATGCCTACACATCTACAGATAATATTCGAATAAATCTCAAACCAGCTGAGCTTTCAATACATAATAATTGCACCACAATACACGTTCGAATCCGAGATACCATTGTAATCCAAATGAAAATTAAATAAATCCCTTGACCATATGGCTCACAGCACATTTCGGCCGAATAGAGGATTATTCACTCACCGATTTTCCGAATAACTCTGTATTTCCCTCCGATTATGATCTCCGAACTCCTACTATCCTTCATCTGGCGCAACTTTTCCATTTTTATTTTCTTGGTTTTCTTCCTTAATTAATTTGACTTGCTTTTAAAGCGAATTTTGACAAAAATTATATTCAAAGCAAAAATGGTCGGTGAATTACTCCCGTTTTCTTTTTTGTTTTCAGTCTGTGCCACTTTTTTCGAATTGAAGGGAAAAAAAAAAAAAAAAAACTATTTTGTGTTTCTCTCTTTATTTCCACACAAATCGCAAACGAATCACAGAAAAGAAATCCGTCCAGATAAATTCGATAGCGAGAGAGACGAGTATATCGTTTGAGTTCTTTTTGTGTTTTAAAACGTGCAAACAAATTTTATTTTTTTTCTTACAATAGAAAAATATTTTTTTCTAAACAATTTTGAGACAGCTTTTAAAACGACATAGAAGCACTTATTTTGTTATATATACTATATACTTTTTAACTCAAGAATTTATTTTATTTTACTGATTATTTATATGTACTCATTTTATCGTAGGCAGGTTATTGAAAGTAGAAAAAAAAAAAAAAAAAGGCAAATGTGCTTGAGGTAATCAACGAGATACGCAATAATGGAGGATAAATCAAATTCAGTATCCGATGTTGAAGACGGAAATACTGTGCTCGTGCCGATCCGCACTGGTTTTGGGTTTATTTATTTATTTTTTTTTTTATTGGTTTTTTGTTTTTAAAGAAAATTAACAAAAATAAGTATTTCGAAAGAACTCGTTTTCAATAACAGAAAAAATCGAATGAAAAACTCGTCACACAAAAGAGCTGCAGAATTGACAGGCAGCCATCTTTGTTCGGTCGTCTCTCTCTTTTTGCAGCGATGGGACGTGTCCGTTTCAATCTCGTTCCGCTGTTGCAACGAAATTTAACCTCATTTTGTTCACTTTTTAGTCAGTTTCATAAAAGTCAAAATATAACCAGATGCTTACATGTCACTCGGTCTGAAGAATCCGAGAATAGAACCATAGCAGGCTTTGGTCCTGTCTGTGAGGAAGGTGAATGGAGAAGAAGACGCAACCGCGAACTCTACGAGCTGTACAAAGATATAGATGTAGTCCGGAAGGTAAAGATCCGTCGACTGCACTGGCTCGGCCACATCGGGCGCATGGACACCAACGCTCCAGCTAAGAGGGTCTTCGACTCCGAGCCTCCTGGTTCGAGAAGAAGAGGAAGACCGAACCTCCGGTATAAAGACATAGTAATCGCGGATGTGAGACATCTTGGTCTTGATAACTGCAAACAGCGTGCCCGGGACCGTCAACGATGGAAGGCAGCTATAGCTCAGGCTCAGATCCTCTATGGATCGCTGGCCTGATAAGTAAGGCTTTAAAGCAGGCTGTCATTATCGCTAGTGCAGACCGTCATAGCACATACCATCTATCGCAGACTATATCTATTCCTGGTCTATTCGCTGTCACTTTTTGACATTTCCATTGTGTTTAGCGTTATATAATAAATCAATAAATAAATAACAATACATCTTTTAGCAAATGGGCTTCCTGGTCGTGAAGGGATCTCCTTTCCAAAGACGGATTAACCTAAAATCGACGTCTCTTCTTCTTTCTTTTTATACTTTCCAGCTGTTTTAGCGCCTTCAGTCCAATGATGGCTTTAATGTACCCATTCTCCACTATTCTGAAAAAGTATGCGATGAAATGCCCACTAAAAGAAAATCTGACAGTTCGTCTGCTATCTGCTTTTGCTTCTGCGATGAATTTATTGCCAGTGGAGACGGCGTGGTAACGTGGTCGAGACCATAGATAAATACCTAGAGATGGCAATCTGATGGCTTTGACAGGCACTTTGACAGATAGCCCCTACAAACGCATTGCGGTTTGACGGCGTCTTGACTATGTCGTTCTGCCTTGTTCCGACGTCTAGACTCTACACATCGACATCTTGAGACTATCATTGTGTTAGTTAAAAGTGTCGTCTTTAAACGGAGAATAACACGTATAGCATCGCTGTGTATTACAGAAGCAACAACTAACCCCTGCGGGGATCACAGGGCAGACGTACGAAGGTTTTCCATCTTGTTCATTTATCTATGGAAAGTAGTCGACATTCTTCCTCTACAGGCGACGGAATAGTTGGAATTTGCTTAAACCTTTCGAATATGTGTCGTTTCTCCCACCGTATGCGTGTAACTATTCTTGGTTTCCGCCTCGGTAGTCGAGGTACTCTATCAATAAGATACAGCTTAAAGTAGAAACACAATGTGGCGTGCGCGCGCGCGTGCTTTTGATCGGCTTTGTACCGATTTACGGGATAATGTGTCAGACGCACGCAACCACAATTCGCAACACACAATCTGGCTTCAAGTCAGCTGCGCGTAGAGAGCTTAGGAATATGACAATACTATGTTCTGTTTCCTCAAAATGTACACATATGAATTTAGTGCAGAAAGAAGAGTAGATTTGTGTTCTGTTCTAATTATATGATTTAATTGAAACATAAATATAAGAAAATTTCAGCTCAAATAAAGGTATGTGTTTATAAAAAAATATGCATTTAGTTCTGTAACACCCATCATGATTAGTTTGCATCCAAAAAATCTAATAATAAGCTACGAAAATGTATGCATGTTGAAAGCGAACAACTCGGAGCACTACATGACAGAACACGTTACACTATTCTGCTACAATCGAACAACACTATGAAATACATCTGTCACACGCACGCCTTGAGTAGAGAGTAGCTCTACTCCGGCGCTTTGCTCGACTTTACGATATTTACGATATGAGGTCGAGCAAAAGTTGAGGTAACATTATGTGTTGCTTCATAAGATATCGTTGTTCCTACTCATGCTGTCAAAAGCACGCGCGCGCGCACGCCACATTGTGTTTCTACCATTACACAACATAAGGTAATGAACGGTTGGCAGTTCAGCCCCTCTCAACACACAACGTCACAAACCACCCACGATGTACCACAAAGAAATCTATCAACGATTTCTGTTGAAGGCTTCGACAATACCACGTATATTTATGAATGTTTTTGTGCGAAAAGAAGGTGCCATTTGCACAGCAAAAATCCAACAACCTCTCTCCGTTCGCGTTTTGATGAGGATCACCGTTCCTCCCAATCACACTCCCCGTGTCGTAAGGTATCTGTCTGGAGTACAATGGACCAGTGCTTGCGTCTGAGTGCTCCAGCGGATAGCAGAAGCCTTCAACAAAAAAAAAAAAAAAAAAAAACAATATGGTCAACTGAAATTCATCCTCTGCTTGCATTACTACAGTGCTCGAACGAATTACTGCGGACTATAACCAACGCGGAATTTGGTCGGCTCTCGTCCTATATAGGACAACCACCCCTGAGAGTAATGAACGAACATCAACGACCCAAACCACTGCACTCCGTTCAGGTTGTGTGTGTAAACACATCAAAAGAGAATATAAAAACTCTTGAACCTGCGCGAGTCTCTCAAAAAAAAAAAAAAAAAAACAAACTTGGAAATTATTTCAATGCATTTGTGTCAACGGAGTCGAGTAAGAACACCAAAATTTAACGTCGGAAAGCTGCAATCGCAGGAGACGCGCCAGAACCTTCGCCGATCGAGTCTCCCTCAAGCTCTCTCAGGTCCCGATGCAATCTGCAGAAACCATAGAACAGCAATGGAGTCGTTGTCAGAAGTCCATTAGAGAGGCCGCCTCAGATATACTCGGTTTCGAGCCACCACCGTAGAGAAACCACTGGTTTGATGATGAGTGCAGACAGGCCCATGTAGAGAAACAGAATGCATACATGGCCACATTTCATCGACGGACGAGAGCTGCCCGCGAGCTCTATGAACAGAAAAGGAGGGAGGAGCATGCGCTTCTGAGAAGGAAAAAGAAGGAGCACGAGAAGCGCGAGATCGAGGAGATGGAGGGAGGGATGTTACGGCAGGAACGACGTTCGAAAATTTTACCAGAAAGTAAAACGAACATGCCAAGGCTATAAAGCCAGAGCAGAAGCCTACAGGGATGAGCACGGACAACTAGAAGTGGAGTCACAGTCGATGCTGAGATTGTGGAAGGACCACTTCTGCAGACTGTATAACGGCGATGATAGTCAAAATGCCGCCGTCAGGCAGAGCGAACCATTCACAATGGACGAAGACGAAGGAGAATCCCGTCCACCCGACCTAGACCATGTTAAGATAGCGATATCGAAACTTAAGTCTTATAAAGCTGCTGGAGCAGACGGACTCCCCGCGGAGCTGTTTGAAGCAGCTGGCGATGAGCTGGTTAGGAACATGCACCAACTCATCTGCAAGATATGGTCGGAAGAACGCATGCCCGATGAATGGAATCTCAGTATCGTTTGTCCATAAGAAAGGAGACCCCTATGACTGCGCCAATTACAGAGGGATAAGCCTCCTGAACATTGCGTATAAGATCCTCCTTGCCGTACTGTGTAAGTACCTGAAACCGTTCGTGGACAATTTGATAGGTTCCTATCAGTGTGGTTTCAGGCCAGGAAAATCCACGATAGACCAAATATTTACACTACGGCAGATCTTGGAGAAGACCCATGAATTCCAGGTCGACACGTACCATCTTTTCGTCGACTTTGAAGCCGCGTATGACAGTGTTTATAGAGACGAGCTATACAGAGCCATGTTATGTTTTAACATTCCTGCCAAACTCGTCAGACTATGCAGGATGACTATGGAGAACTCTCGCTGCTCCATTAAGGTCGGAGGTGAACTAACCGACCCCTTTGATGTTAAAAAAGGTTTTAGACAGGGTGACGCACTGTCATGTAATTTCTTCAACATTATTCTTGAAAAGATCGTGCGGGACTCTGCGGCCAATACAAGAGGTACGATCTACTTCAAGTCTACACAATTGCTTGCCTACGCAGATGACATTGACGTAATTGGACGAACAAAGCGAGACGTCAATGAGACGTTCGCAAGCATTGAAGTAGAAGCGGCGAAAGTGGGTCTAAGGGTAAATGGGGACAAGACCAAATATATGCTGTCATCCAAGAAAGACGCACAACACCGACGTCTTGGTCAGAACGTCACCTTCGGCAGCTTTATTTTTGGAGTAGTCAAAGGACTTCGTCTACCTTGGCTTGATAGTGACAGGCAGCAACGACACCAGCGCTGAGATAAAACGCAGAATAACTCTTGCCAATCGCTGCTTTTTCGGTCTCAAGAGGCGATTGAGTAGTAGAGCCCTCTCTCGAAAAACTAAGGTTTCCCTCTACAAAACCTTAATCATCCCGGTCCTCCTCTACGGCGCTGAGGTTTGGACGTTATCAAAAGCGGATGAAGAGGCTCTTGGACGTTTCGAGAGGAAAATTTTGCGTGCAATCTCTGGTCCCGTTTGTGTAAACGGAGAATGGAGGAGGAGATTCAACCAAGAACTGTACGGGCTGTACAGCGACATCGGCCTGGTTAGACGTCTTCGGATCCAACGTCTAAGATGACTAGGCCATGTAGAGCGAATGGACATCAACGCTCCGTCCCGAAGAGTCTTCGACTCCAACCCCGAGGCAACCAACTAGGCGTGTGGCACTGGAAGCGGCTGGCCAAAGATCGGGCCGGCTGGAGAGGCTTGTTGGTTGAGGCCCTGGTTCACCCCGAACTGTAGCGCCATCAAAGTAAGTAAGTATTTGTGTCAATTTGTGTCTGTGGGGTTACCCATTCCTGAGTCGAATGATAGAACGTAGCCCCCACAACCAATAAACCGAAAACGTTACCAACTTCACAAGCCACCTATTTGACATACGAATTAAGATTATTTTGGATTGCGGAAAAATACGTCCGAGTCTTTTTCCTTTTTGTTAAAGTTCAATCTAAAAAAATATATTTTTTACTACTTGACACCATCATTTGATTTTCACTGCTAACAGCGAGTAATATTCGTTTCTTGTGCAAACATATGCAGTCGTAGTGCTCTATTGCGAAGCAAGCAGTCTTTCAATTCTCCCAAGCAAATCGTACGCCCTAAACCATTTGTATGGAATTATTCGTGAATACAACATCATGTGCAGTGAATTTGTAACTTTTCCTTTATTCAACCGATAGTGAGGGCAAATCAGTTAGCAAAAAATCTTATCCCATTGGATAAGTAACAGGAAAACAACAGGCGCCCTTCAAATAAAGTAAGTACAACTTAAATGAAAGCTTTTCCGTGTTAACATATTATTGCAGGTGCATCTTTGGATGACTACCCACTTGCGTTTAGTGTTAGTTAAGCCTTTCACATTTCTTCAGGTTACAAATTAACTGTTACAACGTTTAAAGGCTTGCAAGGGCGAACGGGCTATCATTCCAGTAAATAGTTGTCTCGTGGGCAGTTAATCGGATTTCTTTCGATTGAGAAAAAAATATGCAAATTATAGGTCAAGTGCACTAAAGAGTTAGATTGCTTTCTCACATTTGATTTGACTCAGGCCGACGACGTTTTTAGTTGTTTGCAAATGTATCACATATCGCTTACTTACGTGGGTTCGTTTAGAGCGGTTGGGAACATTCTGTTGATTTTCATAAGATTTCATAAAAACACTACTAGTGTTGTGTACAAATGTAGGTGATCTGTGGTAGCCGACAAAAGAATAAAGAAATCAAAGTTATTTCTCTTCTAATATTCAGTTTTTGTAACTGCTTGTCTTTGCGTTTCATATGAAATATTCCTTATTTACGCCCGTATTTTGGCATACCTCAGTGATGCCCTATAAGTCACCTCACAAGAGTGTGGGGAGTCACAACTTGTGAGGTTTTCCTCACAAGTTGTGAGCATCACAGTAACTGTCTAAATTGTGATGTCCGATTGAGCAGCTCACAAGTCGATCACAAGAGATAGGTAGGTAAGTAGGACCGTAGCCTTCCCAGAAATGAGAAGAACACACATAGGCCAGGGAGGCCCGTTGTGCAGCTACGAGGGAGTTTAGCCCCCTATTCGTGGAACCATTTTGTGCTTCTTAAGAAATTAAGACGATCAGATATCCCTACTTGCTGAACTTCGGTCAGATCGTTAAGGAAGTAAGATCCCAGGTATCGTTTCCTGATTGTGCAAAATGCAGGGCAGGCGCAGTGAAGGTGATAAATAGATTCGACCTCGTCTAGACAGCTTCTGCAAAAATCATTTGGAATTATACCTAGTTTTTGCGCGTGACTGCCAATAAGGCAGTGTCCAGTGTCAGTTCTTTTTAGGGAGATAATACTCCTAGTCCGTTGACTATCGAGCCGGGGCCAGATTTGCCTGGTGATGAGGCAGGTTTGTCCCTGAGTCCATCTCCGGTTCGTCTCGTTAAGAGATAGGCGACAGTCGAGACTAGTTTTTGATGTGTACACAAAGGACTCCAACGACTTTAAGGCTGTTCGACTATCCGTGAGAATGCGGATATCCGTGGTGGATATCACGTTCCACTGCAGCCAAGACAAGGCCTCTTTTATTGCCAACAGTTCCGCCTGAAAAACACTGCAGTGATTTGATGATTTTAGAGCTTTATTCAGCTTAAGTTGTTTGCAGAATACTCCACTATTCACCCCGTCCTTGGTTTTACACCCGTCAGTGTAAAAATCTACGCAGTATTACAAGAGATAAGATGGAGGAAGAATTTTTACTTGCTACAGGGCGAAATCTCCATCTAGCCAGTACGCGCTTCCCGCACCCCGATATACACAAAGGCACCTGGCGGTCTTTTGATCAGTCGACCACCAACCAGATTGATCACATCGCGATCGACGTCAGACACACTCCTCTTGATGTTCGAACTTTCCGAGGGGCTAACATCGACTCGGACCACTATCTTGTAGTAGCCAAGATGCGCCTACGGATATCACGAACGCAGCGGAGTAGAGTAGAATACAAAGCTATGACGTCGGAGAGCTACTATCGCCAGAAACCGCTCGTGTTTTTACCGATCGCGTCTACCTTAAGCTCTCCAATACATAGCGTGGAGGGTTACGCTATCAATAGAACAGTGGAATCTTTGCAAACAAGCCCTGAAAAGCTCTGCATCCGAAGTTTTGGGCTTCAAGGCTCCACCACGAAGAAACACCTGGTTCGATGACGAGTGCAGGAGGATTCACACAGCCAAGCAAGATACATATAAAGCCTCGTTGCATAAAAGAACAAAAGCAGCTCGTGAGCTCTACGAGTTAAAAAGAAGGGAGGAGCATGCTTCTCAGAAGAAAGAAGAAAGAGCACAAGAATCGCGCGATTGAGGATTTGGAGAGGTGTTACTGCAGGCGTGACGTTCGAAAGTTTTATCAACAGATAAAGCGAACATGCAAAGGTTATAAAGCCTGAACGGAAGCCTACAGGGATGAGAACGGACGGCGATGTTAATCAATATACTGCTGCAGGCAGAATTACCATTTCTAATCGACGAAGACCACAGTGAATTCCGTCCCCCTGACCTCGACGAAGTTAAGATTGCCATATCGAAACTGAAGTCGAATAAAGCTGCTGAGCTTTTCAAGGCAGCTGGGGATGACCTGGTAAGGAGCATGCACCAGCTCATCTGTAAGATATGGTCAGAGGAAAGCACGTTCGAGGAATGGAGTCTCAGCAACATATGCCCGATTCACAAGAAAGAAGACCCTTCTGACTGCGCCAATTACAGAGGAATAAGTCTTCTTAACATCGCCTACAAAATCTTCTTTGCCGTTTTGTGTGAACACCTGAAGCCTTTGTAAATAAACTGATAGGTCCTTATCAGTGCGGATACAGGCCAGGGAAGTCCACCATCGACCAAATCTTCACACTACGGCAGATCCTGGAAAAAACCAATGAATTTCAAGTCGACACTCACCGCCTATTTGTCAACTTCAAAGCCGCATACGACAGCGTAATTAGAGACGAGCTATACAACGTTATGTCTACATTTGACTTACCTGCTAAACTCGTCAGACTATGCAGGATGACTTTGGAGAATGCTCGCCGCTCCATTCGAATCGGTGAAAACCTCACCGATAGTTTTGATGTCAAAAAAGGATTTAGGCAGGGCGATGTGCTGTCGTGTGATTTCTTCATCATATAAGAAGAGGCACAATCTATTTCAAATTCTCGCACATATTGACGCACGATATTGACACATCACAGCGAGATGTCAATGAGACGTTTGCGGGTATTGGGATGGAGGCGGCAAAAATTGGTTTGGCGGTAAACGAGGGCAAAACTTAATATATGCTGTCATCAAAAAAGGACGCTCACCACCGACGTTTTGGTCAGAACGTTTGTATTGGCAGATATAAGTTCGAGGTAGTTAAGGACTTCGTCTACCTTGGCTCCGCAGTGACCTGGAACAACGGCATCAGTTCCGAAATTAAACGCAGAATCACTCTTGCCAATGGCTGTTTTTTTGGGCTCAGGAGGCAATTGGGTAATAGAGCCCGCTCCCGAACGACAAAGTTGACTCTATATAAGACCCTTATCATCCCGGTCCTGCTCAACGGGGCAGAAGTATGGACACTATCAAAAGCGGATGAGGAGGCCCTTGGTCGGTTCGAGAGAAAAATTTTTCACGTGATTTTCGGGCATATAAACGCAGACGGGGGATGGAGGAAAAGATTCAACCACGAACTTTACGGGCTGTACAGCGACATGAGTCTAGGCAGGCGTCTACGAATTCAACGCCTAAGATGGCTGGGCCATGTAGAGCGAATGGACACCACAGCTTCAGCCCGGAGAATCTTTGGATCCAACCCCGAGGGACGAAGAAGCAGAAGAGGACCTCAGCCAACTGGATGTGCGGCAATGGAAAACGCTAGCAAAAGATCGTGCTAGTTGGAGGGGCATGTTGGTTGAAGGTTCACCCCGAACTGTAGCGCCCGTTAAGAAGAAGAAGAAGTATTGTATGGTGACTTTAATTGTAATCTGTTAGACAAACGTCTTTCCGAATGTTTCCTTAGCACCTTCGAGGCTCTTGGTCTAAATCCAGTCAATAGCTCTTGTCCCACTCATTTTACTGACTCATCGAGTTCTTTACTAGATCTCCATTTAACAATCAATAATGACAGAGTATCGTATTACAGCCAACTTCAAGCGCCAGGGCAGGATTTTCTAAGCATGATCTTATTTTTACATGCCTAAAAATGTCTTGTGTGTGAACGTCTAAAACCATTTTGCACCGCACTAATCGGCAGCTACCAGTGCGGCTTCCGGCCCGGCAATTCAACTATAGACCAAATTTTCACACTTCGACAAATCCTGGAAAAGACCAACGAGTTTCAAATCGATACACACCATCTTTTCATCGATTTCAAAGCCGCATACGACAGCATTCATCGTGAAGAACTGTTTGGGGCGATGGCCGAATTCGGGATCCCGGTAAAACTGATCCAGTTGTGTCGCGCCACCCTAAAAAACACGCGATGCACCGTGCCACTCGGTTCTAGGACCTCGGAACCATTCGAAACATGCACCGGATTTCGGCAAGGAGATGCGCTGTCATGTGACTTCTTCAACCTGGTGCTGGAGCAGATAGTGCGACGGGCAGGCGTCAACAGGGAAGGCACTATCTTTTACAAGTCCATCCAGCTGCTAGGATACGCGGATGATATCGACATCATCGCGTGTTCTCGCCGTGGCATTGTGGAAGCATTCACGGCGATTGAAGAACAGGCGAAACGAATTGGCCTTAAGATCAATGAGGACAAAACGAAATACATGCTGTCAAGCAAAAACCAATCCGTCGCTCACCACCTGGGACAAAACATAACAATTGACAGCTACAATTTCGAGGTAGTTAAGGAGTTTGTCTACCTCGGGGCAAACGTAAATTCCACAAATGACACCACAGTGGAGATCCGGCGTAGAATCGCCCTTGGCAACCGCTGCTACTTCGGCTTGTCCAAACAACTGGGGTCAAAACTCCTCACTCGAAAGACCAAAGTCATGCTTTACAAAACGCTCATTCTGCCAGTCTTGCTGTACGGAGCCGAAAGCTGGACGATAAGCAGGACAGCGGAGCTGATTTTGGGTTCTTTCGAAAGAAAAATTCTGCACCGGATATTTGGTCCTGTCTGTGAGGAAGGTGAATGGAGAAGAAGACACAACCGCGAACTCTACGAGCTGTACCAAGATGTGGATGTAGTCCGGAAAGCAAGGACCCATCGACTACACTGGCTCGGCCACATCGAGCGCATGGACATCAACGCTCCAGCTAAGAGGGTCTTCGACTCCGAGCCTCCTGGTTCGAGAAGAAGAGGAAGACCGAACCTCCGGTATAAAGACCAAGTAATCGCGGATGTAAGACATCTTGGTCTTGACAACTGGAAGCAGCGTGCCCGGGACCGTCAAGGATGGAAGGCAGCTATAGCTCAGGCTCAGATCCTCCATGGATCGCAGGCCTGATAAGTAAGTAAGTTAAAAATGTCTTGCCATGTCAGTCAGCAAACCTTTCATTTTCGTGACTTTGCAGCATAACAGGATATATTCCGTCGGTGCCTGGCGATTTGAAGCCATCGAACTGATGCCACAGCAAATTCAATGGCTTCAGCCGTAACCCCGCGCGACGCAATATACCAGCTAGGCCGAGTTGTTTTCGTCGTTTCAGTTGCAGTTTCCCTTGAAGGAGTGTGTAACAAGCCGATGGCGATCTGATTTCCCGGGGAATGAGTCTGAAGTGGTAAACTGAGTGTTTCCGCTTTAGTAAAGGTACCGTCTGAGTGCATCCAGCTTTTCCCGTTTGAGGACTTTAACCAACTTGCCAGTCGCACTCGGAGACTGGATCTCTTCGCAGAAGGTCCTCTAAGAATCAATTTTCGAGTTACGAATAAGTTTTTTATAATATTTCTGCTTCGACCGGTACTTATTCCAGCCATCTTCCGAATTCGATTTGAGCGATATATTCAGTAGACGTCTGGCTTCCCTGCGAAGACTATGGAGCTCGCCATTCCACCAGGGAACCAATTTCCTGCAGGAAGGTTTGCTGATAGGCCTGGCGAGTTCAAAACAACTGGTGATGGCGCTATCCAGGTTATGAACGACGTTCTCTACCAATTGTTTCGTTCTAAGTTTAGGTAGGGCCTCAAGCTCCTCTCTAAACCGTACCCAGTCCGTCTTTCTCGGATTCCGTCTAGGTTACAAGGAAGAGATCCCACAACTTAATCGAAATTCGATATACTTATGGTCCGACAGCGTAACATCGCTGACTCTGACGCGGCAAGGCTCTTCAGTTGGTGATTTCAGGTCAATCACCTCCTATCGTCTTGTCGTAACAAACGTTGGTTGAGAGCCAACATTCTTGATGGTGAGGTCAGACGAGAAACTGAAGTCTAAAGTTAGAAGCACATTCAGGCTTGCGCGCGCGCCGACTTTGACAGCATGAGTAGGACCAAAGATATCCTATGAAGTAACACATAACGTTACCTCAAATTTTGCTCGACCTCATATCGTAAATATCGTAAAGTCGAGCAAAGCGCCGGAGTAGAGCTACTCTCTACTCGGACGTGCGTCTGACACATCGTAAGTCGGTACAAGCAAGCCTGTATGTGTTTCTAACTTAAAATACGGTCCCCTTTTGTATTGCATTTGCTGCTGCCCCAAGCAGTGTTTTGGGCATTAGCATCGCAACACAAGATGAGACCAATCTTTTTGGCTTCACAGTACTCTACGAGTTCAAAAACTACCTTCGGTGGTGGAGGTTGTATCGAGTCGTAGGGAAAGTAGGCAGACGCAACGACGAAGTGTTCTATAATTCCGTGCGTTTCGTAGCGTATTCTAGCAGCAGATCTTGTCCACAAAAATGCCCAAGTTTGGTTGCCGATAGTGAGTTCGATATGATGAGGCCGACCGTAGGCCTTTTGGATCGCTCATCATAAAGAATTTTAGCATCACGTATACCACCAAAGCCACATAGGCGTCTATTCCATACCCACGGTTCTTGAATGGATACAACGTGATTATTTGTACCACTGCATGCAATTCCTCTACTTAAAAGAGCAGTAGCAGCCTTGCAATGCTGTAGATTGATCTGGATAAAAACTATCCTGACTTTTGAGAAGAGATGGCCGCCTCTTTATAAGAGGGCTGCTTCTCTCGACTCCTCACGGTCATTTGGATCTCCATCTCAGAGGAAGGGGTTTTGTTGTGTGATCTGTCCGCCCCCGAGAAGCGGTTTTTAGCTATCTTCGCCTTCTGGCCTAGGTAGATGTGGCTTTGATCCCTCTGGGTGACCACATCTGCCATTGGACTCCGATTTCCCACCGCCCCACCGGAGAGGGAGGCATCGCACACTCTCTCCCTAGCGAGGCTATCCTTGGCGGCAGTCTTCCGTTTGCGGAAGCTTTTACCTTTTTCGGTTAGAGCTCCTGCTCTCTTCGGACGCCGGTTCTGCTCCCTTCGGACGCCAGTTTAAGACAGCCTTGCCTGTTCGAGGACTGCTACAGATCTTTCAACAGAACAAATATTAAGAGGATTTACAATCAAACAAACAATAGCAGCGATGATTTTCAACCTCCGGACCGGAGCAGAATTATAAGAAGAAAGAATCAAAAGCGGAACTATATGATAATCATTTTCTGGCCTTCACTGGCTATGTATTTACATATGTATTTGATATTTTATTACTCATTACACAGTTTTCAATACTTAATACGAACGTATGAAATTTGATGCAAGCACGCAAGTGTCTCACTTTAAAATACATGTACTCGTAGTTGACATGCCTTCTAGTTTCTGTGTAATATCTCATATCGCTTTATACTTCACTTTAGGAAACCCATTATTTGATACAACATGGCCAAGGACTATGATTATCTGCTTAAGGTACTGCTTGTTGGTGATAGCGACGTGGGCAAACACGAAATTCTATCAGGGCTAGAAGATGCCTCATCAGAGAGTCCATTTTGCAGTGGAACTGGTAAAGCTTATATGTTGTTTTTCATCTTCTCTTCATTTATGTGGATTTGATTCAAGCAGCGTACAAAACAACAACAATCTTGCTCGAGGGCAAGAGAGTAAAGTTGCAGCTTTGGGATACATCAGGCCAGGGCCGTTTCTGTACGATCATCCGCTCGTATTCGAGAGGTGCACAGGGTATTATATTAGTTTACGACATAACAAATAAATGGAGCTTCGACGGAATCGATAGATGGTTGAAAGAAGTCGAGGAGGTAATCCGAAAAGGAACGGTTCGTAATATTGAAAACTTGATTTGTTGTTTGTTTTGTCTTTAGCACGCTCCGGGAATACCGAAAGTTCTTGTAGGTAATAGACTTCATTTAGCATTCAAACGACAAGTTGCAGCTAAACAAGCCGAACTGTATGCCTCCCGCAACAATATGTCTTGTTTTGAAATATCTCCGCTTTGTGATTTTAATATAAGAGAATCGTTCTGCGAACTGGCCAGAATGGCTCTTCACAGGAATGGCATGGAAAGGATATGGAGAAGCAATAAAGGTGAGGAACGGTTCGCACATTTATCTATATTTAATACATGCCTTTGCTTGCAGTTCTATCTTTGCAAGAACTTTGCTGCAGAACCATTGTCCGGCGAACGAGTGTATACGCAATTGAAGCACTGCCTTTACCACCATCCGTCAAATCGACCCTTAAATCCTATGCACTGACAACGAATCAGTGTTTCAACACGCTTACCCATTCGAAAAGTAAGAATCGATGTAAGACACCCACGCAGAGTCACAATACAAGGAACAGCTGCAGCATTTCGTGATTTATCTGTGTTAACTTGATGATTTAACGGTTGAACATTTCAATGAACCTAACATTAGTATTTATTTTATAATATGTATACAACAAAACTCATATTCTATGGATTAATATTTATTTTTCTATTCTCATCGTACATTCGTACACGAACACGGACGTGTACGCCATGTGGTGGTAGTACCTATATAGTTCATTTAATTGCTTTTTTGGCTCAAGTCATTATAGGGACGATGATAGTTTGCCCGCACAACTGGTTTCACCGAGTCCTTATTCCCATGTAATATAGTATGCAAATTCATAACTTAAAATGTAAATTACCAGCAGGAAGATAGTATTATCTGCCATATGCCTACATGTATGTAATTGTACATGCATACGTACCACCAAAGCGGCGCAGCACTAATGTAATGAACAGAAAGAGTGTATAACGTATAATAAAATTACAAAATATATTTTTAATACACATCTCATAAGCATTATGTTCTGATGAACAACAACGTTCTACGCATCGCGCGTAAACTACACTATCAAAACTACTATTTATTAACCATTTTTTCTAACCGCTACATTTTCTTAAAATTGCGTAACGTAAATCGATTTTGTTCGTTAAACTTTAAGTACAGTGGACTTCCTGTTTTATATACTTACTATTAAGCCTAATAATAGCAACAAGACACCACTTAGTATAGTAGTTTATAAACATGAAAGAAGCAGCGAATCGACATGCCTTGGTCGCCGTTTTATTTTTGAATTCAATGTGAAAATGTATTGTTTGTTATTGAAGGTAGTCGTCGCAAAAGTTCCTTATTTTTACAATAAATTGTTGAGTGCACGACTATCGATAGTATAACGCATAGTGGTAACATCGGTTAGACAAACGATCTGTTGCCATCTAAATGTTATTGTTTGCAGCTGTCCAGTGTTCATTACTTTCTCATCAATATGCTTCTTTTTAGTTCGAATAAACACTAAGCAATTCTTTTCTTAAGGATTCAAACCATTAATTACAAGTTCTTCTCATCATTTCACAATCGATTCATCTTTAATATCATATCTTTTGATACAATGGATATTTAACCGAAAAAAGCAGTTACATGAAATACTTACAGAAAGTATTATGTACTCTATTCAAACCTTAAATTCTAACACACGGATTCATTGATTTCATCACTGTATAAGGCGAGAGTAATTTGTAAGACAACAGATTCGCATATTTTGTGTTTTTTTTTTTTTTGTGTTTAGATTTGAATACTACGAATGATACCTTGTGATTTAATTTAATTATTTTTTTGTTTTGTTTTATTTTTTTATTTTTTAATTAATAAATGTAAATAAAATAGAACGAACAACTTTTTACATATTGACAAGATGAATTTTTAATAATATTTTCATAAAAAAACCGGCCAAGTGCGAGTCGGACTCGCGCACGAAGGGTTCCGTACCATCTGTATATATAAATATGAAAGAGACTATGTATGTTACCTCATCAGTCATCACATTAAATCATATTTTTTGTATGATGACAAATCTTGGTTGCAGGCAGGTTATAGGCATATTACTTTGATAATCAAAAATCTTCATGACGAGATATACATAGTTGATCATCAGTGTCCATTGAATTCAAATCAATTATCTTACTTGACAGCAAGGATGTGCAAAGGTGAATAACAATAATGGGAAATATGGGAAAAAGGTTTGCAGCTAGGATTAATTCATCAAAGACACAACAGAGATCAAAACTAGGAGGTTATGCAGACTAAGGGGATTTTTTGGATGAAAATCATGTCTGTTGTATGGGAGCCCCCCTTAAATATTCATTTTGTTCTGTTTTTAGTATTTGTCGTGGTAGCGGCAACAGAAATACATCATCTGTGAAAATTTCAACTCTCTAACTATCACGGTTCATGAGATACAGCCTGGTGACAGACGGACGGACGGACAGCGAAGTCTTAGTAATAGGGTTCCGTTTTACCTTTGGGAACGGAACCCTAAAAATGAGGAGGGCAGAGGGCTCAGACATACAAAGTAAAGTTGTTGATTGCTCTCAACCTGGCGAGATGCCAGCAACGATCCCTGTTTCAATGCCCGGGTCCAGTTGACAAGTTCGAGGTGACCTCTGGATAGCCTCTACAACAACAGTGGGTGCCCTAGTGACGAAAAGCCAAGGCTGACCTAGACTACATGGAGTCCATTGTGCCCAATTAATTTTTAACCCGTAGAGAGCTAGACATTTTCCGTTGAGCTGAACCATCTAGACGAGGATAAGAATCCTAGTATTCTGCTCAGCCCAGGGGGGAGGGAGCAAACAGAGCAAAGAAGTTGATCGCGTTTAACGTGGCAAACGCCAGCTTCGATCTCTGTCCCTGCTCAATCCAAGTTAACACACAGCCTCCGCGTGGGCACCCTGGTCAGGTAATGAACCAAACCAATGTGTGAAGCGACCTAACAACGTTAAGTTGTGACTTACAAAAATGAAATGCTAATAAAATCAGATACCTACCATCCCCGACAAGAAACCCGTGGTATGATGGCGAGTGTGAGCAGAAAAAGGCAGCAACCGACGAGGCGTACCAAAAGGCGCTGCAGAGGAAAACCAGGGCAGCGCAAGAAGAGTACCGAGCCAAAGGAAGGGAGGAGAAAAAACTACTGCGACAGCCTCCCAGCTCAAGGATATCGAGGAATCTAGGGATAAACATAAAATACAAGAAAGCCAAAGGCCTTGCAGGAGGCTTCAAAAAGGGCATCCAGGCTCTTCGAAACTGCGAGGGTAATCTTGTCACCGACCCGCAGGGAATAGTGGATGTATTTAAGCAGCACTTCCAGCAGCTGCTTAACGAGCATGACCAAGAGAGAGTGGTAGGGACCGAGGAAATCCCAACTCCAGCCGCTGAAGTAGTCCTCCCACCCAGCATCGAAGAAGTCGGCACAGCTATTCAGAAGCTAAAGAACAACAAGGCCGCAGGCTCAGATGGCTTGCCATCAGAGCTCCTCAAGGCTGGCGGCGATGTTCTGGTAGGGAGCATGCACCAGATCATCTGCAGAATTTGGGAAGATGAAAGCATGCCCGACGACTGGAATACCAGCTCTATATGCCCCATCCACAAAAAAGGCGATCCTACCTCTTGCAAGAACTATAGAGGTATATCCCTGCTCAATGTCACATACAAGATCCTGTCCAGCGTATTGTGTGAACGTCTAAAACCATTTTGCACCGCACTAATCGGCAGCTACCAGTGCGGCTTCCGGCCCGGCAATTCAACTATAGACCAAATTTTCACACTTCGACAAATCCTGGAAAAGACCAACGAGTTTCGAATCGATACACATCATCTTTTCATCGATTTCAAAGCCGCATACGACAGCATTCATCGTGAAGCACTGTTTGGGGCGATGGCCGAATTCGGGATCCCGGTAAAACTGATCCAGTTGTGTCGCGCCACGCTAAAAAACACGCGATGCACCGTGCGACTGGGTTCTAGGACCTCGGAACCATTCGAAACATGCACCGGATTTCGGCAAGGAGATGCGCTGTCATGTGACTTCTTCATCCTGGTGCTGGAGCAGATAGTGCGACGGGCAGGCGTCAACAGGGAAGGCACTATCTTTTACAAGTCCATCCAGCTGCTAGGATACGCGGATGATATCTCGACATCATCGCTTGTTCTCGGCGTGGCATTGTGGAAGCATTCACGGCGATTGAAGAACAGGCGAAACGAGTTGGTCTTAAGATCAATGAGGACAAAACGAAATACATGCTGTCAAGCAAAAACCAATCCGTCGCTCACCACCTGGGACAAAACATAACAATTGACAGCTACAATTTCGAGGTAGTTAAGGAGTTTGTCTACCTCGGGGCAAACGTAAATTCCACAAATGACACCACAGTGGAGATCCGGCGTAGAATCGCCCTTGGCAACCGCTGCTACTTCGGCTTGTCCAAACAACTGGGGTCAAAACTCCTCACTCGAAAGACCAAAGTCATGCTTTACAAAACGCTCATTCTGCCAGTCTTGCTGTACGGAGCCGAAAGCTGGACGATAAGCAGGACAGCGGAGCTGATTTTGGGTTCTTTCGAAAGAAAAATTCTGCGCCGGATATTTGGTCCTGTTTGTGAGGAAGGTGAATGGAGAAGAAGACACAACCGCGAACTCTACGAGCTGTACCAAGATGTGGATGTAGTCCGGAAGGCAAGGATCCGTCGACTACACTGGCTCGGCCACATCGAGCGCATGGACATCAACGCTCCAGCTAAGAGGGTCTTCGACTCCGAGCCTCCTGGTTCGAGAAGAAGAGGAAGACCGAACCTCCGGTATAAAGACCAAGTAATCACGGATGTAAGACATCTTGGTCTTGACAACTGGAAGCAGCGTGCCCGGGACCGTCAAGGATGGAAGGCAGCTATAGCTCAGGCTCAGATCCTCCATGGATAGCTGGCCTGATAATTAAGTAAGTAAGTAATAAAATCAGAGGGCGCCGTGGCGCAGTGGTTAGTGTGTTGGACTCTGGCGCACGATGAGCGAGTTCGGATCCCGATAACACCAACGCCATCGAATGTTTATTTCGCGACGTTCCTAAGCTTCTCGACTCACGCCGTTCGGAATCGGCATTAAACTGCAGGTCCCTTTCACCTGTGCGAAAAATGAATCACACACAACATGGGTGATTGAGAGAAGCTTGGCTCTGGTCCTTCATGGGCTGTAACGCCACCAAAGAAGAACAAAATTAGCAAAACAGAAAAAATTAAATTTTCCACCGATTTTTTTTTTTTTAATAATTTGCGCGCACTCAAGGTCTAATAACCATATTATGGCGGCGACACAGTGCGGGCAGAAGGTAGAAAGGAAGAGGAATAGAGGAGATGCCTATGGACATTAATTTTAAATGTTTGCATGTTGCATTGAGGGGGGGAAACCGAATCTGGCAGGGAGTTCCAGATTCGTGTGGTTCGGTTAATGAAAGATTCCCTATATTTGACAGTATGTCCGAAAGCGGGCTTCAGGGTATATTGGTGAGCATTCCTAGAGAGACGTATATTGCGGGAGAAATGTTGAAGGGGCGGAATGCAACTGGCTATTGCATGAGAGCATTTTTGGTGGTAGTAACGATAAAACAGGGAGAGGCAGGTAACATTCCTGCGGTATTCCAGCGAGTCTAATGTTTTGGTAATGCTGGAGTCACCTGCCAGTTTTATGGCTCGTTTTTGTATTCTGTCTAGTAGGTGCAATGAGGTCTTGTTAAACTCTTATTTGGGGCGAATGAACGCCTTATAGATTGTAGCCAGATCTAAGGGTGAGAAATATTTCTTGCATCTGTATAAGGAGCCCAGGCATTTCGCAGCATTGTTGGCGACACTGAATATATGGTCGCTCCAATTAAGATTGTGAGCAACACTCATACCCAGGATGGAAAACTTTTCAGTTTCTGAGATGCAAGTGCCATTCATGGATAATGGCTGCGGGTTAGTTATACGCTTTAACGACAAGAGACAGCATTGTGTTTTGGATGCATTAAATAGTGAGCAAATATATGAATAAACCATAATCGTGCTCTTATTACTTTTTTTAACTGTCGTTAAATTCAAATTCAAAAGAAACAAGTGTACATGTCGGTAATAGGAGCTCACAGCTCATCCAGAATAGCTTTTGCGTGAGAGAACAAATAACATGCAAAGAAAATTTAACATTCATGAAATAAAAGAAACATTTTAGAAAGAAACTCTTTTTATTTCTCCATTTCTTTCATGACCTCTTCCGAAATTGCATTGCATATTAAATTCTGGAGCCTACATTGCGCTGCTGTTGAAAGCGGGACCATGCGATTTGCCATGCAGTGCATAAACTCGTGAATGGGGCTTTTTTCCTGGCCAGAAAGGCTCTCATTCATGGACACTTTTATTTCGTCTAGGAACTGCGTAAACGCCGCTCCAGCGCGCTTTCCCCTCGGAGTTTGCACTGCCTCGATCGGAAACAAGAAGTCTCCGAGTTCCGATGAAGATGACAGATCGTTGGTGTTACTAGAGTCTTCTTGACTGCTGTGGTAGTTTCCGAATTGTCTGCAAATGAAAAAAGTTGTTATTTTGCGTCAAAGCAAATTGAAAATGCAGTCGTTCATGTTTATATGTATGTATATACGTACACTCTACTTTGTAGCGATGGATTGAGAAAGTGCAGCGAATCAAAAATACTCGACTTCTCCACACCAACAGCTTCATTCCCAGAGGGAAGATCCATTTTTCGCTTCTCCTTCACGTACCGGTTTCGGAGACTCCTCCGTCGTTGTTTACGTTCATTTACTAAAGCAAATATTTATGTTTAGAAGGAGAGATTCACATATTTGCAATATATATCTACATATGTATATACATGTACATTACATGATAATTACCTGGCCTGTTGAGCTCATTTCCGATCTGGTCCCTCCGCGAATTCCTTTTTAACACCTTTCTGTACGATTTAGATTTTGTTTTGTAAAGGCACTCGCCGTCCTTCACCAGGATCAATTTTTCTTTGAAAGACATCTGAAAGAATGTTTTTGTTATTAAATGCCCGTTTTTAAGTAATAAAATCAATAAATTCTTACCTTTGTTTTGAAATATTCCACCAAAAACACAAACCACAAAATGCACAGATACAGGTCATCAGCAGGTCATACACAGCAAGCACATCCATCAACAGTTGTTCAAATTCAAACGCACAGAAATTTCCAACGTGTTTGACTTTTGCAGTGTTACCAGACAAATTTTTCAAATTCCCCCCAAACTCGGATCAAAATTTCCCCACATTTCTACTGGGAGAAAAAATAACCTTATTTAAATTTTTGTTTGAGTAATATTAAAAACGTAAAACTAATATTAAGAAAGTCCGTGAAAAGGAGGTGAAAACTGTGGGGGGATAGTCAGATTCGGCCGGTCCATAAATCACTCTCCGATTTTTGTTATTCCTTTACGACTTCTTAATTGTCTGCGTATGTTTAAAGAATCGTACCGGCAAGGCACTTGCTGTGTAATTCTCGAGACGAATCGAAAAGAGAATTGAGAAGCATCGTACGACAAAGATCGTATCAATGCTAATTTTTTTAACATCAGCCTGGGTAAGGAAAGCATTTTTGAACGAGTCATCGGCAAACATAGCCTACACGACATCACATCCGATAACGGACACAGGCGGATTGATCTTGCTACGGGACGAAATCTCCTTCTAGCCAGTACGCGCTTCCCGCACCTTGATATACACAAAGGCACCTGGCGGTCTTTTGATCAATCAACCACCAACCAGATTGATAACATCGCGGTCGACGTCAGACACTCCTCCACTATTCTTAATGTTCGATATTTCCGACGGGCTAACATCGGCTCGGACCACTATCTTATAATAGCTATGATGCGCCTACGGATACCACGAACGCAGCGGAGTAGAGTGAGAATACAAAGTTATGACGTCGGAAAGCTACTATCTCCAGAAACCGCTCGTGCTTTTACCGATCGCGTCCTTATCAGTGCGGATTCAGGCCATGGAAGTCCCCCATCGGCCAAATCTTCACACTACGGCAGATCCTGGAAAAAACCAATGAATTTTTTCCGAAAATTGGTTTGGCAGTAAACGAGGCCAAAACTAAATATATGCCCTCAAATCAAAAAAGGACGCTCACCACCGACGTCTTGGCCAGAGCGTTTGTATTGGCAGATATAAGTTTGAGGTAGTTAAGGACTTCGTCTATCTTGGCTCCGCAGTAACCTGAAACAACGACATCAGTTCCGTAATTAAACGCAGAATCACTCTTGCCAATCGCTGAGGCAATTGAGTAATGGGGCCCTCTCCCGAACGACAAAGTTAACTATATAGGACCCTTATCATCCCGGTCCTGCTGTACGGCGCAGAAGCATGGACACTATGAAAAGCGGCTGAGGAGGCCCTTAGTCGGTTCGAGAGAAATATTTGGCGCGTGATTTTCGGGCCTATAAACGCAATCGGGAGATGGAGGAAAAGATTCAACCACGAACTTTACGGGCTGTACAGCAACATGAGTCTAGTCAGGCGTCTACGGATTCAACGTCTAAGATGGCTGGGCCATGTAGAGCGAATGGACACCAGAGCTCCAGCCCGGAGAGCCTTTGAATCCAACCCCGAGGGACGAAGCAGCAGAGGACGGCCGCACTTAAGATGGCGCACACAGGTGGAAGGGGACCTCAGCCAACTGGGTGTGCGGCAGTGGAAAAGGCTAGGAAAAGATCGTGCTAGTTGGAGGGGCATGTTGGTTGAGGCCCAGGTTTATCCCGAACTGTAGCGCCCGTTAAGAAGAAGAAGAAAATGTTGGCCGGAAAAATTGCCAATCTGAGAACACTAGACTTTGGTCTCCTTTGATTACGTGAGCTTTCGTGTTCTCTCGCTCTCATTTTTCTCTTATTTGTTGACAATCGTAAGGGGCTTCGCACCAACGCAGTTTTTTAGGCTGCCGCATTGAATTGCTTGTGTTGGATGTTAAACGTCACTCGCAGCACGCACCAACGCAGTATTGTGATATGAGCATAAGCATGTCACTCAAAAATCGAAGTACATGCATATATGCTATTTGTCAGAAATCGCAGGAATTAAATCAAATATTCAACTACAGCTGTTTTTGACATTTCTCACAAATCTGTTCCATTCCAAGAGTAGAAGGTATAGAAAAAACTGTTCCAATCTGTTTGGAACAGCCTCACATAACACAAAGCAGGATACTTTCGAATATCTCACTGAACACTAAAATCTGTAATATTCTGTTCTGATCTTCTCAGCAATACCTCATTTACACAGTGTAGATCATCGTCCAATACTTCTTAAACGTTATTTAATTAGACTCATGCGAGTCTTTATAAATATGAACGCATCTGCGAGGTCATCAAAATACTTTCATGTTTTTAACAGCGTTCACAATACCACCATGGGATGTTTCTCGTAAACAATTTTATTTTTTCTTTTCGAAGTACGGGAGTTTTATAACCATCCATCTTGTACATCTGATACCATTTCCATTTCTCTCCTCGTTCGTAGCCAATCCTGCTTTCGAGCATGGTAAAAAGAAAACTCGATAGACACCATACTTTGTTGCTGTCAACACCTCATAATCCACCACTAAGTTGTAGTTGCACCATCGTAGTTCTTAATCTTTGGTGGGGCGGTTCATGACATCAGAATAGAATATAAACAAAAACGGTGCGGCGCGTTTCTAGAAATCGAATAAACAATTAATAATGGCAACTATTCCTCGACCCAAATCCCCCAGGACGCCAACAACAATAAAAAGCGGCGAAAAGGAAGAAAGTTTCTGGGATAAAATCGGAACATTGGGTAGAAAGAAACGCATAAAGGAAGGTAATCATTACAATCAATTATGTAATTTACACACAAGTATATATCTTAAACATTAGTTTAGTGCAATCTTAGGAACATTAGTACATACGAGATTCATGTGCTCAAATTGTTTTCAATTAGATTCCTTTTGAGGGTAATAAAAAACATATGCCCATTGGTCATATTGCAACATGACATCTGGTTTATTTTGAGATATAATATGACTCATGCTCGAGGTCATATGCTTGTTTATGATATTAAAATAAAATATACATACACACGATAGACATTATTAACATTTGTTTAATCATTGAAACGCTATATGTTTATTACAGTACAAGAGGTACAAGAGGAAGGAAAACATGCCATCGATTCACCTGGAAGCCCAAATCAATTCGATATACCACCCGAGGACTATGCTCTACGTAAGTGTTGGCCGTTTTGCACTCAGCTTGTAATTTTATTTCCAAATGCATATAGGCGAGCTCGAGCAGCGAGCGGTCATAGATCCCCAGTCGGCGAGAGACCCTGACCTTCTTAAATTACAAGCAATTCTAATCGATTGGATTAATGACGAACTTGCCGAACAGAGGATAATTGTTCAAAAGCTTGACGAAGACATGTATGACGGACAGGTATGCTAACAATTTTTGATTTACCAAACTCCTCTAGCGACCACAGTATCAAGCCAATCATCTATGTATATCTCCATCACTTAGTATTTTACTGAATTAGTTGATGTCTCAAAAAATCGATGTAGCACGAAACAATTTACTGACAAAGTTCATGGGATGTCTTCCCTTTTCTATAATCAAGTCCAAAATACAGGCAGGCTTTGTTTTCTATCATTATGGATTTTGATCTTAAAATATAAGGCCTGTTGCTCAGCTGAGTTGGAGCCGAATCTCCTAGCTCTACATCACTGGACCTCCTCATTTTTCTCCGGAAAGCGGGGAAAATACATTAATGTAAGGTGTCTGTCTGGAGTAGAATGGACCAGCTTTTGCGTCTGAGTGCTTCAACAGATAGCAGAAGCTTTCAACAAAAAAAATACTCAGCTGAGTCGATTGGATTGATTTGTTTCTACGTTCTCATTGAACTTAGGCTGCAAACAAAACACTGTTTAACTCCCCTTCATTCTGTTCGTAGAAGTATTATGTTTTGTCTTATTTCACAACGTGACTAGTTGCATTCATTGTCAAAGTGATGGGTCTATTGAACATTTCCATATTTAAACATTAAAAATGGGGTTACTAATATACAACATGTTTAGGTCTTGCACAAGCTATGGGAAAAACTAACTGGTAAAAAACTCGATGTCCTAGAAGTTACCCAATCCGAAGAAGGTCAACGACAGAAACTGAGCATCGTTCTGCGCGCTGTCAATCACGTAAGTGGAGCAATTTTAATCTTAAAACGGGTCCTGAAGTGTTGTTCTTCTGTTTTTCAGACTCTGGGTTTTCATCAAAAGATCCCCAAGTGGTCAGTGGAGAGCGTTCACTCTAAGAATATTGTTGCCATTCTGCATTTACTTGTTGCTCTCGTGCGTCACTTCCGTGCACCCATTCGTCTACCTGAAAATATATTCGTCACCGTTGTTATCGCTCAAAAGAACGGGGGAGTCCTTAATGCTCAGTAAGTGCACACAAGTGTAGAACTTTTAAATATTCTTCACACTTTGTTCTTCTTTTTGTAGGAAGTTCCAAGAGCAAATCACTTCCGAGTACGATGACGTTGGCATGCGATGCGAAAAGGATGCGTTTGATACCCTATTCGATTGTGCACCCGAGAAACTGGCAGTAGTTAAAAAATCACTGATTACGTTCGTTAACAAGCATTTGGCAAAATTGAATTTCGAGGTCAACGACTTGAATGTCGACTTCAGAGATGGAGTCTATTTGTGTTTGCTGATGGGACTACTAGGCGGATTTTTCGTGCCACTCTATGAGTTTCACTTGACTCCACGAGATGTGGACCAAATGGTACACAATGTTGCCTTTTCTTTCGATTTAATGCAGGATGTTGGACTTCCTAAGCCCAAGGCTAGGCCCGAAGGTAAAGTTCTCATTCGAAAATACAATGAAAGATATGATATTTCATTTACTTCTTTCATTTAGATGTTGTGAATATGGATTTGAAGTCGACACTCCGGGTTCTTTACAGTTTGTTTACAAAATTCAGAAATGTTGCCTAAGCTCAATATTTCTTTTAAATTAATGTTTCTTGTCTTAATCACCGGTTCAGAACGCCTCTGAGTGCCTTTTAATTTATTAACAATAAGAACAAAGTTAGTTGTTTTTCTCACAGCGTTTTTTTTACTTGTAATACCATTTACCAAAATATATATTCATATTTTAACCAACTACTGATATTGAGTTTCGAATGCATAATAGTCACAGGCCTAGTTAGGGGGCGTTCAAGTATTACAATAATTTCTATGATGTTAAAAAAATCACGACAGCGCATCGCCTTGTCTAAATCCTTTCTTAACTTCGAAACTATCGGTCAGTTCTGCACCGATTCGGATGGAGTAGCGAGCGTTCTCCAGGGTCATCCTGCAAAGTCTGACGAGCTTAGCAGGAATATCAAAAGTAAACATGGCGTTATATAATTACGCTGTCGTATGCAGCTTTGAAGTCGACAAATAGGTGGTGAGTGTCGACTTGAAATTCATTGGTTTTCTCCAGGATCTGCCGTAGTGTGAAGATTTGGTCGATGGTGGACTTCCCTGGCCTGAAACCACACTGATAAGGACCTATGAATCAGCTTATTTACGAACGGCTTCAGCCGTTCACACAAAACGGCAGCGAAGATCTTGTATGCGACATTAAGAAGACTTATACCTCTGTAGTTGGCGCAGTCAAGGGGGGATCGGGCAAACAATGCTGAGACTCCATTACTTGGGCATGCTTTCCTCTAACCATATCTTACAGATGAGCCGGTGCATACTCCTAACCAGCTAACCCCCAGCTGCTTTGAAGAGCTCAGCAGGCAATCCATCTACGCCAGCAGCTTTATTCGACTTGAGTTCGACATGGCAATCTCAACTTCGTCGAGGTCAGGGGGACGGAATTCTCTGCGATCTTCGTCATTGAGGAATGGGTCATTCTGCCTGACGGCGGTATGTTGGCTGTCATCGCCGTTATACAGTCTGCAGAAGTGGTTTTTCTAAATTCTCAGCATCGACTGCTTTATAGCCTTGAGACATTCGTTTTATCTGTTGATAAAATCTTCGAACGTCGTGCCTGCAGTAGCATCTCTCCAAGTTTTCAATCGCACGCTTCTCGTGCTGTTTCTTTTTTCTCTTGAGAAGCTTATGTTCCTCCCTTCTTTTAAGCTCGTAGAGCTCACGGGCCGCTCGTTTTGTGTTGTGTAGCGAGGATTTGTATGTCTCCTCCTCCTGCTTTTCTGCATGTATCCTTCTACAATCGTCATCGAACCAGATGTTTCGTCGTGGTGGAGCTTTAAGGCCCACCACTTCCGTTGCTGTGCTCGTCAGGGCTTGTTTGCACTGGCTCCATTGCTGCTCTACTGACTGAGTGCAGGATTGAGGTGTGTCGGAGAACTTAAGGGAGACGTGGTTGGCAAAAGCACTGGCGATCTCCGGCGATAGTATCTTTCCGACGTCATAGCTTGGTGTTCTAACTCTCCTCCGCGGTGTTCGTGTTATCCGCTGACGTATCTTGGCTACTACAAGATAGTGGTCTGAGTCGATGTTCGCTTCTCGGAAAGGGCGAACATCAAGAATAGTGATGGAGTGTCTGTCAATCGCGATGTGATCAATCTGATTGGTGACTGATTGAATCTGGCGACCGCCAGCTGCCTTTGTGTATGTATATCGAGGTGAGGAAATCGTGTGCTGGCTAAAAGAAGATTTCGCCCCGTGGCAAGGTCGATCAGCCTGTGTCCGTTATCGGATGTGGTGTCATGTAGGCTGTGTTTGCCGATGACCCGTTCACAGAGTATGATTTTGGTATCATGGCTGGGCATATGGAGTATGTTCTGTCTAGGAGATCATAGAAATCATCTTTGATGGAGTCATCCCTGTCTTCCGTAGGGGCATGGACACATATGAGACTCATGTTACAAAATTTTGCCTTAATGCAGATCGTTATAAGGCGTTCACTGATATACCGGAAGCTAAGGACTTTATGTCTTAGTCCACCTCCAACAACAAATCCGCATCCAAATAGTCTCTGTCCTCTCTCCCTATAGCAGTCACCGTAGTAGATGTCGCAGTTTTTCATCCGCTTTTTGCCCGGCCCATTCCACCGCATTTCCTGAATGACGGTTATGTCCGCTTTATAGCTGTCCACGGCGTCCGTAAGTTGTTCGGCCGCACGTGGTCTGTTTAGGGACCTAACATTCCACGTACAGAACCGAAGGCCCTTGTTTATTTTTTGTTTTCTTAAAGGGTCGTCAACATAGATCCGTTCCATTTGATTATCCGAGGCTGTTTTTGTTTCTGAGCAATATGTGGTTTGCTAGACTGTAGCCCAATCGACACTAATCCTCGACAGGATACTCGCCTCTTCCGTCAGTAATTTCCCTTATAAGGAAATTTCCAGATGGCACCACGAGGAGGTGGAAGTAGGACCTGACTAGCAGACCTGCAAGGTGTTCGGCTGCAGAGGCTCTTACTCGCTTTTTGCGGGGCCAGCATCCGTCGGCGGATGCTACCGCTACGAGGCCTTTGCTAGTCATTTCTTTCTTTACTTATGTTTAATACATACATATATCGAGGACCGTTTTCTTATCTTTTCTTCAAAACTGTGTTACTTTCTATTTAATAGAAAGTAGATACTATATACGGCCAGCGGCATACAACATCGCAATGCTACAATGGCAAGAGAACGCTAGAGCCTATGCCAGTAGCGTCTCCCTCAAGCTCTCGGAAAACCCTCCAACACCTGCTCAGACCATACAACACTAATGGACCCGTTGTCAACAAGCCTTAGAGAGTGTTGCTTCTGAGGTACTGGGTCTCAAACCGCCACTTATCAGAAATCCATGGTTTGACGACGAGTGTAGGAGGGCACACTCAGCCAAGCAGCATGCCTGTCAAGAGGCGCTGCATAGAAGGACGAGAGCACGAGAAGCGTGCGATTGAAAACTTGGAGAGATGCTACTGCAGGCACGACGTTCGAAGATTTCATCAACAGGTAAAACGAATGTCTCAAGGCTATAAAGCCGAACGGATGCCTGTAAGGATGAGAACGGACACCTAGTAGTAGAATCGCAGTCGATGCTGGGAATATGGAAAAAACCACTTCTGCAGACTGTATAACGACGACACGCACCATCTATTTGTCGACTTCAAAGCCGCATACGACAGCGTAATTAGAGACGAGCTATACAACGCTATGTCTACTTTTGACATCCCTCGTCAGACTATGCAGGATGACTTTGGAGAATGCTCGCTGCTCCATCCGAATCGGTGAACACCATACCGATAGTTTTGATGTCAAAAAAGGATTTAGGCAGGGCGATGCGCTGTCGTGTGATTTCTTCAAATCATATTAGAAATGGTTGTTCAGAAATCAGTGGCCAACACAAGAGGCACAATTTATTTTAAATGAGGCGGAGGCAGCGAAAATTGGTTTGGCAATAAGCGAGGGCAAAACTAAATATATGCTATCATCAACACAGGACGCTCACCACCGACGTCTTGGCTAGAACGTTTGTATTGGCAGTTTGAGGTAGTTAAGAACTTCGTCTATCTTGGCTCCACAGTGGCCTGGAACAACGATATCAGTTCCGAAATCAAACGCAAAATCATTCTTGCCAATCGTTGTCTCTTTGGGCTCAAGAGGGAAATTGAGTAATAGATCCCTTTCCCGAACGACAAAGTTGACTTTATACAAGACCTTTATTATCTGCTGTACGGCACAGAAGCACTATCAAAAGCGGATGAGGAAGTCCTTGATCGGTTTGAGAGAAAGCTTTTGCGTGGGATATTTGGTCCTATAAACGCAGACGCAAGATGCAGGAAAAGATTAAACCACGAGCTTTACGGGCTGTACAGCGACATGAGTCTAATCAGTCTTCTACGGATTCAACACCTAAGATGGCTAGGCCGTCACCACAGCTTCAGCCCGGAGAGTCCTTGAATCCAACACAGAGTGACGAAGAAACAGAGGACGGGCGCAATTAAAATGGCGCACACAGGTGGAAGGGGACATCAGCCAACTAACTGGTTGTGTGGCAATGGAAAAGACTAGCTAGTTGGAGGGGGATGCTGGTCGAGGCCTAGGTTCACCCCGAACTGTACCGCCCGTTAAGAAGAAGAAGAAGTGTAGTAGTTATATTATACGTACATGTAACGCTCTCTTAGTTATAGGTCTTTTAATATTGTAGTAGTTATAGAATACACATGTAACGCTCTCTAAGCATTGTAGTAGCTGTACAACATACACACGTAACTCTCTTAGCATTAAGCATGGAAGACATGAAAATATAAAAAGTGCGACACAAAAGAAAAGACGATCGTAGAGTACAGACGCGTTTCATTTTTTCGGAGTGTTTCTTTAGCTATCCTCACGCAGTACAAGGCGGATACGCTGGATAGGAAACGGTATGATTAGGAAGAAAAATTGCGACATTTATTACAGCTGTCACAAAAGGTTGCTGTCACAAAGGGATGCGGATTTGTCGTGGGAAAGCGGTTAAGGTCGAAGGTCATCGACTTTAAGCCTATAAGTGATCGCCTGGCTGTGATCCGCATCAGAGGCAGATTTTATAACATCAGCCTTATATGTGCACACGCCCCTACCGACGAGGCTGAAGACCCTATCAAGGAGGACTTCTATGACCTCCTGGACAACGCTTACGGAGTTTGTCCGGAGTACGATGTAAAAATCGTGCTCGGGGACTTCAACGCCAAAATCGGAAAGGAAAACACCCTTGGCGGAGTGATCGGAAAGCACAGCCTCCACGATACAACAACAGATAACGGCTTCCGACTCGCTGACTTTGCGACAGCTCTTAATGCGGTGATAAGTAGCACCAGATTCCCTCGTAAGAGAATCCACACAGCAACCTGGCGATCTCCGGTCGGTCGAACCGCCAACCAAATCGGCAATGTGCTCATTGACGAAAGGCACTCGTCAAACATACTGGATGTGCGAACATTCAGAGGGGCAAATGTCGACTCTGACCACTTCCTCGTAGCAGCAAGGTTCAGAGCTCGACTGTCCAATGTCAGAAAGCTGCACCAGCCCATCAGGAGGAGGTTCGACATTGGGCGCCTGAGCACACCGGAGGCTGCCAGAGTCTACAGGGAGCAGCTGAGCGAAAGACTCTACGGTATGCCTACGTCGAACACAAATGCCAATAATATGTGGCTGCATAGCCGCTCAGCCATTCAGGAAGTAGCTGAAACCACCTTAGGATACCTACCACCCCCGACAAGAAACCCGTGGTATGATGGCGAGTGTGAGCAGAAAAAGGCAGCAACCGACGAGGCGTACCAAAAGGCGCTGCAGAGGAAAACCAGGGCAGCGCAAGAAGAGTACCGAGCCAGAAGAAGGGAGGAGAAAAAACTACTGCGACAAAAGAAAAGAATCTTCGCAGCCTCCCAGCTCAAGGATATCGAGGAGTCTAGGGATAAACATAAAATACGAGCCTTTTACAAGAAAGCCAAAGGCCTTGCAGGAGGCTTCAAAAAGGGCACCCTGGCTCTCCGAAACTGCGAGGGTAATCTTGTCACCGACCCGCAGGGAATAGTGGATGTATTTAAGCAGCACTTTCAGCAGCTGCTTAACGAGTATGACCAAGAGAGAGTGGTAGGGACCGAGGAAATCCCAACTCCAGCCGCTGAAGTAGTCCTCCCACCCAGCGTCGAAGAAGTGGGCACAGCTATTCAAAAGCTGAAGAACAACAAGGCTGCAGGCTCAGATGGCTTGCCATCAGAGCTCTTCAAAGCTGGTGGCGATGTTCTGGTAGGGAGCATGCACCAGATCATCTGCGGAATTTGGGAAGATGAAAGCATGCCCGACGACTGGAATACCAGCTCTATATGCCCGATCCACAAAAAAGGCGATCCCACCCCTTGCAAGAACTACAGAGGTATATCCCTGCTCAATGTCGCATACAAGATCCTGTCCGGCGTATTGTGTGAACGTCTAAAACCATTTTGCACCGCACTAAACGGCAGCTACCAGTGCAGCTTCCGGCCCGGCAATTCAACTATAGACCAAATTTTCACACTTCGACAAATCCTGGAAAAGACCAACGAGTTTCGAATCGATACACATCATCTTTTCATCGATTTCAAAGCCGCATACGACAGCATTCATCGTGAAGAACTGTTTGGGGCGATGGCCGAATTCGGGATCCCGGTAAAACTGATCCAGTTGTGTGGCGCCACGCTAAAAAACACGCGATGCACCGTGCAAATCGGTTCTAGGACCTCGGAACCATTCGAAACATGCACCGGATTTCGGCAAGGAGATGCGCTGTCATGTGACTTCTTCAACCTGGTGCTGGAGCAGATAGTGCGACGGGCAGGCGTCAACAGGGAAGGCACTATCTTTTACAAGTCCATCCAGCGGCTAGGATACGCGGATGATATCGACATCATCGCGTGTTCTCGCCGTGGCATTGTGGAAGCATTCACGGCGATTGAAGAACAGGCGAAACGAGTTGGTCTTAAGATCAATGAGGACAAAACGAAATACATGCTGTCAAGCAAAAACCAATCCGTCGCTCACCACCTGGGACAAAATATAACAATTGACAGCTACAATTTCGGGGTAGTTAAGGAGTTTGTCTACCTCGGGGCAAACGTAAATTCCACGAATGACACCACAGTGGAGATCCGGCATAGAATCGCCCTTGGCAACCGCTGCTACTTCGGCTTGTCCAAACAACTGGGGTCAAAACTCCTCGCTCGAAAGATCAAAGTCATGCTTTACAAAACGCTCATTCTGCCAGTCTTGCTGTACGGAGCCAAAATTTGGACGATAAGCAGGACAGCGGAGCTGATTTTGGGTTCTTTCGAAAGAAAAATTCTGCGCCGGATATTTGGTCCTGTCTGTGAAGAAGGTGAATGGAGAAAAAGACACAACCGCGAACTCTACGAGCTGTACCAAGATGTGGATGTAGTCCGGAAGGCAAGTATCCGTCGACTACACTGGCTCGGCTACATCGAGCGCATGGACATCAACGCTCCAGCTAAGAAGGTCTTCGACTCCGAGCCTCCTGGTTCGAGAAGAAGAGGAAGACCGAACCTCCGGTATAAAGACCAAGTAATCGCGGATGTAAGACATCTTGGTCTTGACAACTGGAAGCAGCGTGCCCGGGACCGTCAAGGATGGAAGGCAGCTATAGCTCAGGCTCAGATCCTCCATGGATCGCAGGCCTGATAAGTAAGTAAGTAAGTTCTTTTAGCTATCGGATGACAGAAGTTAGCTTAGCAAGTAAATAAATAAATAAAATACTAAAAACACAAACAGCAAAATCACCCATTAGATTATAATGAAGGTATCGAAAATGAATGGAAAACTAAGTCTAAATAGATAAATCGGATGGAATTCGTGCAGTAATCTTACGCATGGCAAAACAATGAAAGAGAAAAGTAGAAACTCTCGTCCTCCGAGATGTTCACCATATGTATAATACAGATAACTTCTTTAATAGTCTAAATCACGGTCCGAATTGCGATTCTGCGGAGCGATCCTTCCGCCACGGCTGTCCTGAAGTTTCTGCTTCTCCCAGCACTCGCAGATTCGCTTGCCGTCAATTTCACCTAAAAAGTTGTGTCCGCCACTTCACCAGAAATGACGGAAGCACATACTCCCTTCCTTTGACTATAGCACAATTTCATCCGAAAAATAGTCGTGTCCGCTACATCACCAGAAGTGACGGAAGCATATACTCCTTTTTCGCATGTAACGCAATTTCACCTTAAGAACTGCCGCGTACGCCACTTCACCAGAAATGAAGGAAGCATCTCACATGTAGTTCGAAATAACGAGGAAGTTAGCTATCATATACTCTAACATGTATGTCTTTCCGTGGTTGTAGCAATAGGTTGGGTCCAGCAAGTGTGTTTCATAAGAACCAATATAAGATCTTTCTCGAAAAAATGCTATAAATGCAGAAGATTAATTGATGAATTAGACACGCGCATTTGATCATCGAAGGTACCTACTCTGTAATTGAGGAGAAGAACAATATTACCTTTATTATCATGGCCATCACTATACTCCGAGATGCATATTTTCCTCTCGTTCGTTTCATTTGGAGACCGAATGCAAGGTGTATTGTTATGCATCAATAGAATATATCATACATTCATTTTTACAACTGCCCAACAGTTAGGCTCATGCGCCCAGATATACGAAAGATCCAAGTGGAATTTATTTGTAACCAAAAGAAAAACACAAAAAATTATAGCAAAGTTGCCAGGGAATAAAAAATGACTAAATGACACGGTCGCTTGTCCCTATTAAGTCAATAGACATTGTTGCTAAGCGCCTCGGAAAATTCTAAAGGAATCATTTCGTATTTAAGCACTATTTGGTTTTATTTCAATTTATTTGCAAGTTCTATAGCAGGGAGCTAATGTCGAGACCTAAGGAGGTTCATATCCAGCATCTACATACTATGATAATGGTAATGTCTCATTTTTCTTAGGAGGAAGTACGTTCAGCTGAAAGGCGACGCAGGAATATTTTATATCTGATTGAAAAGTACCTAGAGGATTATGGTTTCAGTGAAGCCGGTGCGACACTGAAAAAGGAAGCACGCTTACAGGATGAATACGAAATCTGTGATAACGTGGATTTGGATACGATTTATTTGGAATACGCCAGTTTCTATCACATCAAGTTCGGGAAATACCCGAAAGTTTTGAAAAAAAACACAACCACCCTCAAGATGCAGATGAATACTTTCGTGAAAAAAACAACGCCAACGCTGACAAGCAGCGTAAAGAAGGAGGAACTACCCAAACCACAAGCGACAGGAATAAACGATAGTATGCAAATAAAACAGATGCCCATCAGTACCCAAGAGATGCATGTAGCCCCTGGAGATTATGGTGTCAAGTTTGAGGTCAACAAAATAGATGACGAGGTAGCAGTGAACGGATGGAAGGATCTGGAACATTTTGCAAAAATGTAACTATTTGGCTGAATTAAGAACGGATATAGTTTAGATATTCTTTAGGACAATCGTAGACAAGGACCTGGGCTTTAGATGGGAAGATGTGTTTGGCAACCGACGAGCAGTAGACACAATTAAGGAAGCCGTTATAATGCCACTGAATCATCCAGAGCTATTCTCGAATGGTTTAAAACCTTGGAAGTCTTTATTACTCCATGGTCCACCAGGAAAGTGGATTATATCACAATATGATGCAACAATTTGTCGAAAAGTAAATATTTTGTATTTCAGGAGGGGGAAAGACGTTGTTAGCGAGGATCTTGTGTTCAGAAACTCATAAGAAAATCACCTTTTTCAATGTAACTTCAAGCTGTATAACATCTAAATGGAGAGGCGATTCTGAGAAAATCATTAAGGTATTTATTTATGTACTTATTTGGAGGATCGTTTTCCCTGCATGCCTCACTATCACACTACACACTACACACTAAATGTACACTTGCTCACAAAACTATCCGCACAAGGATTTCTGAAACAAATTCATTCATTCACACTTCTCCAGCTCTTTCCATCGACGCACTCCCAGTTGGTTCATATTCATATTCTTATTTACTTACTTACTTTGGTGGCTCTACAGTCCGTGGTGAACTTGGGCCTCAACCAACAAGCGTCTCCAGCTGGCACGGTCTTTGGCTAGGTATTTCCAGCGCCGCACGCCCAGTTGATTAAGGTCCCCTTCCACCTGCGTGCGCCACCGATGATGCGGCCGTCCTCTGTCGCGCCTTCCTTCCGGCGTGGATTTGAAGAATCTTCGGGTCGGAGCTGTATTTTACATGCGCTCTACATGGCCTAGCCACCTTAGACGCTGTATCCGTAGACGTCGTGCTAGGCCGATATCGCTGTACAACCCGTACAGTTCGTCGTTAAATCTTCTCCTTCATACTCCGCTTGAACAAACGGGACTGTAGATAGTGCGCAGAAATTTCCTCTCGAAACGACCAAGGGCACCTTCATCCGCTTTTGTTAAGGTCCAAGCCTCTGCGCCGTAAAGGAGGACTGGGATGATTAAGGTCTTTTATAGTGTCACCTTCGTTTTCCGAGAGGGGGCTCTACAATTGCCTCTTGAGCCCAAAGAAACAGCGGTTGGCAAGAGTGATTCTGCGTCTTATCTCAGCGCTGGTGTTGTTGTCGCTGGTCATCAGTTAGCCAAAGTAGACAAATTCCATGACCACTTCAAAGTTATATCCGTCCATGGTGACGTTCTGGCCAATACGTCGGTGTTGTCCGTCTCTTTTAGATGAAAGCAGATATTTGGTTTTACCCTCATTAACCTTGAGACCCATCTTAGCCGCTTCTACCTCAATGCTTACAAAGGCCTCATTGACGTCTCGCTGTGTCCGTCCAATCACGTCAATGTCGTCGGCGTACGCAAGCAATTGCGTAGACTTGAAATAAATCGTACCTCTTGTGTTGGCCAGTGACTCTTGCACGATCTTTCAAGCACGTCACCTTGCCTAAATCCTTTTTTAACACCAAAGGTCTCGGCTTGCTCATTACCGACCTTATTGGAGCGGCGAGAATTCTCCATTGTCATCCTGCACAGTCGGACGAGTTTGGCAGGGATGTTAAAACTAGACATGACTTTGTATAGCTTATTTCTATACACGCTGTCATATGCAGCTTTGAAATCGACGAAGAGGTGGTGAGTGTCGATTTGGTATTCCTGGGTCTTCTCCAAGATCTGCCGTAGCGTAAATATTTGGTCTATTGTGGATTTACCTGCCCCGAAACCACACTGATAAGAGCCGATCAGGTTATCCACAAACGGTTTCAGGCGTTCACACAATACGGCAGAGAAGATCTTATATGCGATGTTAAGGAGACTTATTCCCCTATAGTTGGCGCAGTTATAGGGGTCTCCTTTCTTATGGACCGGGCAAAGGATGCTGAGATTCCATTCGTCGGACATGCTTTCCCCCGACCATACCTTGCAAATGAGATGGTGCATGCACCTTACCAGCTCATCTCCAGCCGCATTAAGAAGCTCAGCAGACAGGCCGTTTGCGCCCGCGGCTTTATTAGACTTAAGTCTTGATATCGCTATTTTGACTTCGTCTAGGTCGGGTGGACTGAATTCTGTTACTTAGTTGTCCATTACGAATGGCTCGTTCTGCCTGACAGCGGTATCTTGTCTATCATCGCCGTTATACAGTCTGCAGATGTGGTCTTTCCAAATCCTCAGCATCGACTGCGACTCTACTACCTGTATTTCTGTATATTGGCGTTACAGTCCATGAAGGACCTGAGCCGAGCTTCTCTCAATCACCCATGTTGTGTGTGATTTCATTTTCCCATAGGTGAAAGGGACCTACAGTTTTTGCCGGTTCCGAACGGCGAATTTCGAGAAGCTTTTCATGACAATTTTACTGCAGGGGTTTTTTTTCAGAACCCCGCTGAGGAGAAACACCGTGAAAAGCACGTTCGATGACATGGCTGTGTCGGGATTCGATCCCATTTCCCAGTTCTCCCAGTTCTCCATTTTCATCCCTGCAGGTCGCCGCTCTGGTCTTGTAGCCATGGCATGCTGTAAAACTTACGGGCGTCATTCCTGCGGAAGCATCTATCCATCTCCTCGATCTCATGCTTTCCGTGCTCTCTCTTCTTTCTTCTGAAAAGCGTGTGTTCCTCTCTTCTCTTCTGCTCATAGATTTCGCGAGCAGCTCTCGTCCGTCGTTACAGCATGGCTTTATATGCCTCTTGTTTTGCTGCATGGGCTTGTTCGCATTGTTTATCGAACCAGGGGTTTCTAGGTGGTGGCGGATTGAAACCCAGCACCTCTGAGGCAGCGTCTCTGACGGCGCTCTGGCAATGCGCCCATTCCTGCTCTATTGTTTGTGCTGCTGTGGGCGGATTTTGAGAGAGCTTAGAGGGGACACGATCGGCAGAGATTCTGGCAGTCTCTTGCGATTGTAACTTTCCGACGTCAAACTTACGTAGTCCTACTCGATTCCTAAGCATTCTTGATATCCTCATTCGTACCTTGGCTACAACCAGGTAGTGGTCCGAGTCGATGTTGGCCCCTCGGAAGGTTCGTACGTCGAGAATACAGAAGTGTCTGGCGTCGATCGCAATCTGATCAATCTGGTTGGTGGCCGATTGATCAAGAGACCGCCAGGTACCCTAGTGGATGTTGAGATGGGGGAATCGCGTGCTTGCTACAAGGCTATGCTTTCCTATTTCCTTTGCCTAGTTTTGCATTAAAATCTCCTAGAATTGTCAGCTGGGACACTGGGTAGGAGATGATAGAATTTTTCTTTGTGTCGATCGTCCCATTCTTCGGTTGGGGCGTGAGCCCATATCAAGCTAATGTTTGCGTTCGCTTACATCCCGAAAGCTTGAGACTTTTTGTCGGAGTCTTCCTCGAATAACGAATCAGCACCCGAATAGGCGCTGTTTTTTCTTCTTGTAGCAGTTCCCGTTGTAGATGGCGCAGTTTTTCATTCGTCTTTTGCCTGGTCCAACCCATTGCACTTCTTGGAGTGCGGTTATATCTGCTTTATAGCAGTTGAAAGTTTGCTCCAATTGATCGCCTGCACCCGGTCTGTTAAGGGACCTCATATTCCAGGTGTAAACTCGTAAGTCATTTAATCGTTGGCAGGGGTCGTCAGCTTTGTATCCATCCGCATCCGAGGCTTGTGGTCGTTTCGTAACGATTCATTTTTTTTCGTGATAGGGATGTTACCCTACAACCGCCATCCTGGAGAGCCAGGCTCCTCTTTCTCTAGAAACAAGGGGTCGGGTCGCTGCACACATTGGTTCACTACTTGGCGGATGGCAAGGAATGCGACGCGGAGGCTGTGTATCAACTTGGATTGAGCAGAGACAGAGATCGAAGCTGGCATTTGCCACGTTAAACGCGATCAACTTCTCTGCTTGCTTGCTCGCCCTACATAAATCGCTCACTTAGACTAAAATTAGATATGTAATAATTATGGTAGAAACTCGACCCGACTTCATTATCATAGAGCCGTAAAAATGTAAAAACACGAAAACGTAGTTCAAACGCATTAGGAAGCTACCGAAAAATGTATCTCAACAAAATATAACACAAAATTATCCGAATTAAGGTGATAACATATTCAAATTTTTCGAGTGGATAACTTGTCAATCATTTGTTGACCCACCTTTTGCTATGATTGCAGCTTGCAAGCTCATAAGTTCTCATTCCTGCTTGAGAACTTCTTTAAGAGCGGTTACATACATATGTACATACATTTTCAGTGGCCCGCATATTCGTCTAAAAGAGTCGCGGAAGTAATGCCCGCATGCGGGATCTGCAGGCCACTCGATCCTCCGCCATCGACCCTAACTCATTAGGAGCTATGCCCAAGCGAATTTTGGACTTGGTCCAACCACCTCGTCCTAGGTCTGCCAAGCGGTCGCTTGCCTGATGGTATTGCATCCAAGGCTCTCTTCGGAAGTCGTGTTGATGGCGACATTCGTCTCACGTGACCAAACCATCGAAGCATAGCCCTTTCCGTTCGGAGCAGCTGCTCAACATTGAGCTCCCCACGCACTGACGTGTTTCTCACTCTATCCCGGCGAGTAACTCCCACAACAGCACGAAGAAATCTCATTTCGGCAGCTTGTATTCGCGATCTTATTCTTTCAGTCAATACCCAAATTGTATGACCATAGGTGAGTGTTGGAACAAATACTGAGTTGAAACTCGCTAACTTGGCTTTGTCACCAAGCTCGGTCTTCCTGATTACAGATCTTATAAGCTGTTTTAAAATTGACCCAGCTTGGCCAATCCTGCAGGAAAGCTCAGCGTTACTCCTCCCATCACCCGTGAAGAAGACTCCGAGATACTTAAACTTCTCCCCCTGTTTCAATGGGACTCCACTCAAATGTAGAGTGCATTGGACATGTGTTCTGGAAATAACCATAACCTCGGATTTGTCCATGTTAACCCTCATTCCAGCATCAGCACATACGGCCTATCTAGTGCGCGCTGGAGTTCCGTCTGGGAGGATGTGAGGACAAATAAGTCCTCCGCAAAAAGAAGATGGCTTACCCTCAACTCACCCAATGTGAAACTCTTCTCGCCTCGACTGCGCTGCAACATCCAGTCCATATATATAATAAAAAGCAGAGGTGACAAGACGCACACTTGGCGAAGTCCAAGGCCCACGGTGAAAGGTGTTGATTTACTACCGTTAACCCAAACACAGCTGCTACAGTTTGCGTATAGAGACTGAATGGCCCTCAACAGAGGACCATTAATCCCATATTCCTGCAGAACACTCCAGAGTTGACCTCGAGGAACTCGTTCATACGCCTTTTTCAAATCTACAAAGCAGCTGTAGATTGGTTTGGCGTACTCCCAAGCCTTCTCGAGTACCATTCTTAGAGTGGAAAGCTGGTCGGTTGTACTTCTGCCATGACGAAACCCGCACTGTTCATTCCCTATACCGGATTCGACCATAGCTCTAGAATGCGCCTCCCACACCTTAGCGTAGACTTTACTGGGGACACTTAAAAGAGATATGCCCCTATAGTAGTTAGAGCACTCTTTTTTATTCCCCTTTTTGAATAGAGGGGCAATCACCCCAGTCTGCCAGTCGCTAGGTGTCTCACCGCATTCTCAGGCCACCTTAATGACACAAGGGAGCCATAATACTCCCTCTTTACCCATTGCCTTAAGCATTTCTGGCCGAACTTCATCCACACCGGCGGATTTGCCAACTGTTAGCGATTCAATCGCTAAAATGACTTTCTCCACCGTTGGACTATTCTCCGCCCCACTCAAGACTATAGGTCTGTCCCCCTCAGTGCCCTGTTCGGGATTGAGCAGCTCCGAAAAGTGCTCGCTCCATCTGCGTATGATGTTCATCTCATTGAAAAGCAACACACCATCGTTGGATTTAACTCCTTCGATTATGTTGAATTTCCTTCCTCTGAGCCGGCGAATGGTTTGCCAGACACCTTTTTCGCAGATCTATGGTCGCCTTCCAACTTCTCGCCGAACTCCTTCCAGGACTGCTCTTTAGCTGCTCGCACAGCAAATTTGCATGTTCTTCGCGCCACAGTGTATTGGTCACGAGAAGAAGAGTCCCCCAAGAGAATCCAGTCTCTGTAAGCCTTCTTCTTCTTTCTGATGGCTTCTTGAACTCCGGGTGTTTTAAATCACGCAGTTCTTTTCTCACCATCAGCCGCCACACCAAGCCGCTTGTCTCCACAAACATCACGTGCAGAGGCAATGACAGCTGTTGAAAATAGTCGCCATTCTTCCTCTACATGCGATGGAACAGTTGAAATTTGCTCAAACCTTTCGGATATGTGTCGTACGAAATGTTGCCGCACCTCACTGCTCTGTTGTTTCTCCCACCGTATGCGTGTAACCACTCCTGGTTTCCGCCTTGGCAGACGAGGTACTCTATCAGTAAGATACAGCTTGACACACCACCAGGTGATGATCAGTTGACAGTTCAACCCCTCTCACGCCACAAACCATCCGTTTGACACACGATGGTACCACAAAGAAGTCTTTCAACGATTTCTGTTGAAGACTCCGACGATACCACGTATGTTTATGAATGCCTTTGTGCGGAAAGAAGGTGTTCATAGTGGACATGCCATTTGCACAGCAAAAATCCAACAACCTCACTCCGTTCGCATTTTGATGAGGATCACCGTTCCTCCCAATCACACTCCCCCGTGTCGGTACATCCACACCCACGTGGGCGTTGAAGTCACCCATCAGGATATAGGAACCCATCTCAACCATCCTATCAAGGGCCGCATCAATTTCATCCAGGAAAGTTGCATACTCAGACTCTAGATTCTGTTCATATACCTGCACCAGAGGCAAAGTTGATCTTTCAAACATCGTATCCACTCCAATACCCTGTCTGCCAGCCTGGGACTTACATCCCATGAGGCTTAAAGAAAGGCACCCAGTCTCTTCGGAATTTCAAAGGTAATTTTGTCACTGGCCCGCAGGGAATAGTGGCATTTTTAGCAGCTGCTTATCGGGCAGAGAGTGGTAGGGACTGAGGAAATCCCAACTCCAGCCGCTGAAGTAGTCCTCCCACCCAGCATCGAAGAAGTCGGCACAGCTATTCAGAAGCTGAAGAACAACAAGGCCGCAGGCTCAGATGGCTTGCCATCAGAGCTCTTCAAGGCTGGCGGCGATGTTCTGGTAGGGAGCATGCACCAGATCATCTGCAGAATTTGGGAAGATGAAAGCATGCCCGACGACTGGAATACCAGCTCTATATGCTCCATCCACAAAAAAGGTGATCCTACCTCTTGCAAGAACTATAGAGGTATATCCCTGCTCAATGTCGCATACAAGATCCTGTCCAGCGTATTGTGCGAACGTGTAAATCCCTTTAGCACCGCACTAATCGGCAGGTACTAGTGCGGCTTCCGGCCCGACAAATCGACTGTAGACCAAATATTCACACTTCGACAAATCCTGGAAAAGACCAACGAGTTTCGAATCGATACACACCATCTTTTCATCGATTTCAAAGCCGCATACGACAGCATTCATCGTGAAGCACTGTTTGGGGCGATGGCCGAATTCGGGATCCCGGTAAAACTGATCCAGTTGTGTCGCGCCACGCTAAAAAACACGCGATGCACCGTGCGACTGGGTTCTAGGACCTCGGAACCATTCGAAACATGCACCGGATTTCGGCAAGGAGATGCGCTGTCATGTGACTTCTTCATCCTGGTGCTGGAGCAGATAGTGCGACGGGCAGGCGTCAACAGGGAAGGCACTATCTTTTACAAGTCCATCCAGCTGCTAGGATACGCGGATGATATCTCGACATCATCGCTTGTTCTCGGCGTGGCATTGTGGAAGCATTCACGGCGATTGAAGAACAGGCGAAACGAGTTGGTCTTAAGATCAATGAGGACAAAACGAAATACATGCTGTCAAGCAAAAACCATTCCGTCGCTCACCACCTGGGACAAAATATAACAATTGATAGCTACAATTTCGAGGTAGTTAAGGAGGTTGTCTACCCCGGGGCAAACGTAAATTCCACAAATGACACCACAGTGGAGATCCGGCATAGAATCGCCCTTGGCAACCGCTGCTACTTCGGCTTGTCCAAACAACTGGGGTCAAAACTCCTCACTCGAAAGACCAAAGTCATGCTTTACAAAACGCTCATTCTGCCAGTCTTGCTGTACGGAGCCGAAAGCTGGACGATAAGCAGGACAGCGGAGCTGATTTTGGGTTCTTTCGAAAGAAAAATTCTGCGCCGGATATTTGGTCCTGTTTGTGAGGAAGATAAATGGAGGAGAAGACAGAACCGCGAACTCTACGAGCTGTACAAAGATGTGGATATAGTCCGGAAGGCAATGATGCGTCGACTACATTGGCTTGGCCACATCGGGCGCATGAACACCAACGCTCCAGCTAGGAGGGTCTTCGACTCCGAGCCTCCAGGTTCGAAAAGAAGAGGAAGATCTAACTAAGTGTGCCTTCCAGTCACACGCACACTCAAGGCTAAGGCCTTATAACGTATTGAACGTTGTGCGAGCGAAGGTAACAGGGTAAGGGAAAGTTTCGCGCAAGTTTATGTTTTTGACACACAACCTGAACGGAGTGCAGTGGTTTTTGGGTCGTAGATGTTCGTTGACTACTCTCAGGGGTGGTTTGTCCTACATAGGACGAGAGCCGAGCAAATTTCGCGTTGGTTATAATTCTCAGTAATTCGTTCATGCACTTTTGGTGTTAGTATTGCATACGCAGAGGATGAATTGCAATTGACCACATACTGTGAGTGTTATGCCTGCAGCAGTACGTTTGGTCATTTCCATTCACAACTGTGTTACATACTTCTTTCCGTATGGGAATTGCTTTTCCTTGGCTATGAAACGAATTCGAACTATAGACCTTCCGCTCGACGGCCGATGATGTTGACCACTGCACCAAGGCCACCCCCTGCAAGTATTGTTTTGTATTTGGTCGCCTTCTATAGACGAGAGACTTACACGAATCAGTTTAACAACCTTTCGACAATATTGTCTCACGTAGTGATCACTAAAATACAAATAACATAATACCATCGTCTGTCTTCTTATTTTCCACTGACGACAACTATTTTTATTACCAAACAAATCAAGTAGGCCACTAATCATAATGACGATTATTATTTTCGTTTAGGTGCTGTTTTATTACGCTAAGATGTATGCACCCTCGGTGATATTTCTGGATGAAGTTGACGCTTTAACATCCAGCCGTGATCGAGCGTCTGATCATGAGGCATCGAAACGTTTTAAAAACGAGTTTCTGCAATTGCTTGATGGTTTAGAGGATAATACGGCTTCTACCTTCGTTTTGGCAAGTACAAACATTCCTTGGTAAGTAGCATAGAATAAGACCCAAACGAGGCTATATTCCATTTCCATTTTAATTCAGGGATATTGACGCAGCTTTCCTAAGGCGATTTGAGAAGAAAATATTTATTGGTCTCCCTGTGCCCGAGGAACGGCGAGCAATGATTCAACGATACTTTCCAAATTCTAAAATCTGCACACCGGATGTACTTAAGGAACTAACTGAGTCAAGTGAAGGTTTTACTGGTAATGTCATGCCTACCCTGTTTTTTGCGAAACCTCACTCTTCTGATTTTGTTTTTATTACAGGCGACCAAATTCGTTTAGCATGCAAGGAAGCTGCAATGAATCAAGTGAGAAACTTTACGAAACAAGGACAACAAGCCAAACCCCTCACAGGCAATGATCTCAAGGCGGCCTTTAAGAGCATAAAACCCATAGACCCGAAACTAGTTCAAAAGCATGTTGCATGGAGCAATATCAACGGAACGTAGAGAACGGGCGCAATTTGTATATTGTTTTCCTTTATTTATAACAATTCTTTAATGAAATAAAAATAAATGAGTGTGTCTGTATCGTCTATATTACTTCTTGGACTTGGACTTTACTTTTGAGATTTGCATGCCCTGATAAACTCCCGTGTAATAGCCACTCATGTACCAAGACATTAGCATGGCAGACAAATGCTCGGAATCTTCAAGCTGACCTTGTGCCAGCATGGGAGGCATCGGCGGTGGCGGTGGAATTGCCCCGAATGGAGCCCCGCTGGGTTGAGGCATGGAATATCGAGCTTTGGTCTTCTTCGTTTCCTGAGAGTTTTGTGGATTATTGGCGTCCACTTCTTGTTTAGCACGAATGAATTGCATTCGACGTGTTTTTTTCCCCCATGATGGAACCAAATCGCAAATGCGGACATCTTGCTCGTTGTCGTATCCTATGTAACGAATACGGCACATACCTTGACCCTCGTCGATCGAAAGTATTTTACCTTCGTAATCTATTCCGTCATCGTACGTAGCTCTCGCATAATCACCTATTTTGAAGTTCTGATTATCCTCCTCAGCCGGCTTAGAATGCAATTCATAACCCGATTGCTCGACTGTAGGTGCAGCGCCACTATTTTTTGCAGGGCTTTGCTTGCCATTCGTAGCACGAGCGATACGTCGTGCCAATTCTTCTTTGGCCAGTTTGAGAGAACTGTCGTACGCTTTGATCAACAAAGTATCATCCCAAACGTGCTCCTCGTCCAGAGATGCATCTTTGTCAGTCTGCAAAAGAAAATGATTGAGATCGACAGCCAACATGTTTTAAACTTTTGCTTACAACGCAACTCATTGTTTGTCGAAACGATGAACGATACTTGGGAAATTGTAAACTCTTTACCCGGCTAACAGTAAAATACTTTTTGTTTTTTTTTTTTCGTTCCTTAATTCAAACTTTTTTGGATGTTTACGCCAAGTTGACGCATCTGCAAAGCTGCAAGTACGAATCGCAGACGTCAAACGAAAAACAAATTTGTTTATGACAACAGAATGGATTCAGGCCACAATTTTGGTCTTAGTACTTGTCAAATTCTTGTGAAGTTAGCTACAGTAAGGCCCCGACTACATTCACATATTTTGAAATTAGACCGGTAGTTTATGATTCAATACTTTCAATAAATTTTGATTTTGTTCTTGTCCGTATTGCACGTATTCACATTTTTTCGACTCCCAATAAAACTACTCAAGTACCCTATTTCACATTCATGTTTAGTGGGCCTATAGAATATGTAGAAAAACAAGAATAAATAATTAAAAAAAGAAGGTAACGAAAAATGAAATGTCAAAATATTGACCTAAACTCAAAGTTCTAGCAAAATGCACTACTCCGAACGCATCCCACTTGCCTTGAAGACTTCTGCTATCTGTTGGAGCACTCAGACGCAAATACTGGTCCATTGTACCCCACCCACTTGTCTTACCCACATGTTTGTATTCAACAAGAGAGAGTCGAATCATGAAATACCGGAGTAAATACGTTATAGTCATTATTCTTCCGAAACAACCACAAGCCTCTGATATAACGGATCGAATGAATGTTGACGACCCTTAAAAAAAACAAAAAAAGGACAATGATCTACGTGGAATGTTAGATCCCTAAACTGGCCATGTGCAGCCGAACAACTTGTGGACGCCCTAGACCGCTATAAAGCGGACCGGGTATAAAGCAGATGAAAAACTGCGATATTTACTACGGCGTCTTCTATAGGGAGAGAAGACAACGATTGTTCGGATGCGGATTCGCTGTTCGAGGTGGACTAAGACAAAAAGTCCTAAGCTTTCGGCACGTGAGCGACCGCCTCATAACGATCCGTATCAAAGCTACATTTTTTAACATCAGCGTGATCTGCGTCCAAGCCCCATGGAAGACAAGGATGACTCCGCCAAAGATGAGTTCTACGATCTCCTAGACAGAACGTATGCCTAATGTCCCAGCTATGACATCAAAATTGTACTAGAAGATTTCAATGCTAAGCTGGGTAAGGAAAGCATCTTTAAACGAGCCATCGGCAAACATAGCCTACAAGACACCACATCCGTTAACGGACACAGGCTGATTGATCTTGCTACGGGGCGAAACCTCATTTTTGTCCAGTATGCGCTTCCCGCACCGCGATATACACAAAGGCACCTGGTGGTCTATCGATCAATCGACTACCAATCAGATTGATCACATTGCGATCGACGTCAAACACTTCTCCACTAATCTTGATGTTCAAATTTTCCGAGGGGTTAACATCGACTAACTAGATGCGCCTATGGATATCACGAATGCAGAGAAAGAATATAAAGTTATGACGACGGAAAGCTACTATCACCAGAAACCCCTCGTGCTTTTACCGATCGCGTCTCCCTTAAGCTCTCCAATACACCTCAACCCCCTACACTATCAATAGAACTGTGGAACCTTGCAAACAAGCACTGGAAAACTCTGCATCCGAAGTTTTGAGCTTCAAGGCTCCACCACGAAGAAACACCTGGTTCGATGACGAGTGCAGGAGGATTCACACAGCGAAGCAGGATGCATATAGAGCCTCGCTGCATAGAAGAACAAGAGCATCTCGTGAGCTCTACGAGTTAAAAAGAAAGGACGAGCATAAGCTTCTCAGAAGAGAGAAGAAAGAGCACGAGAAATGCGTGATTGAGGATTTGGGGAGGTGTTACTACAGGCGTGACGTTCGAAAGTCTTATTAACATACAAAGCGAACATGCCAAGCTTATGAGGCCAGAATGGAAGCCTGCAGGGATGAGAACGGACGCCTAGTAGTAGAATCGCAGTCGATGCTGAGAATATGGAAAAACCACTTCTGCAGACTGTATAACAGCGATGTTAGTCAATAGACCGCTGTCAGGCAGAATGATCCATTTCTAATCGACGAAGACCGCAGAGAATTCTGTCCCCCTGACCTCGACGAAGTTAAGATCGCAATATCGAAACTTAAGTCGAATGAAGCTGCTGGCGCAGACGGACTGGCAGCTGGAGATGACCTGGTTAGGAGCATACGCCAATTTATCCGTAAGATATAGAGTCAGAGGGAAGCATTCCCCAAGGAATGGAGTCTCAGCATCGTATGCCCGATCCACAAGAAAGGAGATCCCTCTGACTGCGCCAACTTCAGAGGAATAAGTCTCCTTAACATCGCCTACAAAACCTTCTCTGCCGTTTTGTGTGAACGCCTGAAGCCTTTTGTAAATAAGCTGATAGGTCCTTATCAGTGCGGATTCAGACCAGGGAAGTCCACCATCCACCAAATCTTCACACTACGGCAGATCCTGGAAAAAACCAATGAATTTCAAGTCGACACTCATCACCTATTTGACGACTTCAAAGCCGCATACGACAGCATAATTAGAGATGAGTTGTACAACGCTATGTCTACCTTTGACATCCCTGCTAAACTCGTCATATTATGCAGGATCCGCATCGGTGAACACCTGACCTATAGTATAGTATAGACCTATGTTTAGTCTTGATGTCAAAAAGAGATTTAGACAGGGCTTTGTGCAAAAATCACTGGCCAACACAAGAGACACATTTATTTCAAATCCTCACTACTCCTCGCATACGCGGATAACATTGACATAATTGGAAGAACATAGCGAGATATTGATGAGGCGCTTACGAGTATTGAGGTGGAGGCGGCGAGAATTGGTGTGGCGGTAAACGAGGGCAAAACTAAATATATGCTGTCATCAAAATAGGAGGCTCACTACCGACGTCTTGGCCAGAACGTTCGTATTGGCAGATATAAGTTCGAGATAGTTAAGGACTTCGTCTGCCTTGGCTCCGCAGTGACGTGGAACAACGACATCAGTTCCAAAATCAAACGCAGACCCATTCTTGCCAATCGCTGTTTCTTTAGCCTCAGGAGGCAATTGAGTAATAGAGCCCTCCCCCGAACGGCAAAGTTGACTCTATTTAAGACCCTTATCGTCCCGGTCCTACTGTACGGCTTAGAAGCATGGACACTATCAAAAGCGGATGAGGAGGTCCTTGGTCGGTCCGAGAGAAAAATTTGGCGCGTGATTTTCGGGCCTATAAACGCAATCGGGAGATGAAGGAAAAGATTCGACCACGAACTTTACGGGCTGTACAGCGACATTAGTCTAGTCATGCGTCTACGGATTTAACGCCTAGGATGGCTGGGCCATGTAGAGCGAATGGACACCACAACTCCAGCCCGGAGAGTCTTTGAATTCAACCCCGACGCACACAGGTGGAAGGGCACCTCTGCCAACTGGGTGTGCGGCTATGGAAAAGGCTAGCAAAAGATCGTGCTAGTTGTAGGGAATTTCCTACAAAACCGATTTCGTCTCGTGGTTATCGGTGTTTCTCAATTACATCCACCTATCTTACCTTGCATAAATATCAGGATTGCTTTTGACTTATTCGTCAATAACCCTACACTTAATTAAAATAGATTTGGATCAACAGGCATGACAATTGCTGATACCCGCCACCGCCAACAATTTGCTAAGCCTATACAGGCTTAGAGCCCTGTATCCCTTTTTTTTTGCTCCTTAAATATGCTAATAATAGGGCTGGCTAGCTTATTCCGATCAAAATTTGTCGTATTGGTGTTATTTCAGATTTGGTAGTATTTTTTTATATTCCTGATCATATAGAAATAGAGCGTTCCAGTTAAAAGCTCACACATAATAGTAAGCACATAAAAGTTCAAAACTCAATAAAGAATATCTTAACCCGCGTTCTATGTGGTCAAATTTCTTTCGATTTTGCAATACATATGTTCTATTTGTATCATCTTCACAGTTTTATTGTACTTATTCATTAAAACAAGTCGTAATGCTCTAACATATGAGTATCCTCAGACCCCCTTCTGCAGTATTACCTCAATTAAAACTGAGATACGAACTCCCTACTCTACAGTAGAACATTAACTGTTACATATTACACTAATTTGTCAACTAGTAGTACTTATATTGAGCTGCTATGCCAGGAAATAAAAATCGAGCTATTTTAGAAGACCCTATAACGGAAGACTTTGTTAAAACCCCGGTCAGTGACAGTGCTGTTGCCAATATTCGAACTCTTAAAACGTTTTTCAGATGTTTCTTATATAATTTACTGTCCGTGACTATGATAGCTTTGTAAGTTTTTCAGATATATAGAGGGAGCCTTTGATAATACTGGCTATGATTCGATCACCACTGCACTATCCTGCAGGGGTGTGGACCATCCCACTAATCACTGGATTAGGGCGATGCTAAATAGCCGTATCATATCAGCCACATGCGGAGAGGTCTCAGTGACAGTATCGGCGGTCAGAGGATGCCCACAAGGGGGAGTCCTCTCGCCACTGCTTTGGTCGATAGTCATCGACGACCTGCTACGCAAGCTGACCACTCGGGGCTACGAGGTCATCGGATATGCTGATGACCTAGTAGTCATTGTTACGGGCAAGTGCGAGGTCACTGCCTGTGAGCGCATGCAGCTTGCGCTCTAATTTATCTCTGACTGGTGTGGCAGAGAGGGGTTATCTATTAACCCAAATAAGACAATATTAGTACCATTTAAAAAGAGGAGAAAGGTACAACCTTGCTCAATCTTTCTAAATGGAACAAACATAGGATTTTCAGGGGAGGCAAAGTATCTAGGTATTGACCTAGACCGCAGACTCAACTGGAACTCCAACATGAAAAATAAACTCATGAAAGCGACTAAGGCCATGTGGGCCTGCCGACGCACCTACGGTAAAACCTGGGGGCTTAAACCTAAGGTAGTCCACTGGTTATATACCGCGATAGTAAGGCCTATCGTCACCTACGGGTCCACCGTATGGTGGACAAAAGTTGCACAAAAAACTACAATTATTAAGCTTCAACGCCTTCAGAGACTAACGTGTCTCGACATCACAGGCGCTATGCCGTCCTGCCCTACGGCAGCACAAGAAGCACTCATTGGACTCGCTCCACTGCATCTTTTTATCAAGAAGGTGGCATTACGCAGTGCAATCAAAATCCTCTGCTCGGGAACAAATATGCCATGAAGACCTGCAGGCCACATGTCCATATTACAACACTTTCCCGAGCTGGATATGATTACTACAGTCTCGGACGCATTGCCACACACCTTCACCTTTGACAAGAGATTTGAGATATTGATCCCAAATCGCTCAGCATGGGAAAACAGTGATCCCCTGCTGAATGTCAAAGGCCTTAGGTGGTACACGGATGGCTCCAAGATGGCTTCTGGCGTTGGCGCCGGCATTTTTGGACAAAACGCAAGATCTCGAAGGTCCTGGGAATAAGCCCCAGCGTCTTCCAAGCAGAGCTGCATGCCATCCTAACATGTGTCAATCTAAGTCTCGAGACTTGCATCAGAGGAGTAACTATCAACTTACTCTCTGATAGCCAAGCAGCGCTTAAAGCACTGGGTTCGTACAGCACGAACTCAAAAACCGTCAAGGAATGCCATGACGCCCTGCAAGACCTCGCCAAAAGAAACACTGTTAAACTTTGGTGGGTGCCAGGACATGGCAATGAAATTGCCGACCAACTTGCCAGAAAAGGTTCCAGCGACAAATACATAGGTCCGAAACCTTTCTGCGGCATTCCCGGGTCTAAGATAAATTACCTCTTGGACAAGTGGGAAAAATCGCAACACCTGTCCTTCTGGAACAGTGTTCGGGGACTCCGTCAATCTAAATGACTTATACGACCCCTGAACAAACACCCTATTGACATACTCAAACTCAATAGAGGGGATATCAGAAGACTAGTCAGCTATCTAACGGGACACTGCGGTCTGAGATATCATCTAAACAAAATTAGTCTCTCATCTGAAACTGAGTGTCGGCTCTGTCTAGAGGACGATGAGACGGCAGAACACGTACTATGTGAGTGTGCTGCTCTCTGCCATCTTAGGAAGCGCATCCTTCTCAGTGAAGTTATGACTCCTGAGGGGATCACCCTCGCTCCTACGAGAAGCATTCTCAACTTCATTATAGAGGTGGAGAGGCTACTCGGCTAATCAGCTAGCAGGCACAATAGATCTGCAAAGGTCGCAGTGCCATATTGCTAATAGTAGCACTAGCCCTATGTATAAAAAAAAAAAAAAGTTTTTCAGATCCGGTAAAAAGTTAACAATAGAGTACTATTTTACAATACCTTTAATAGACGTTTGGAATGCAGAACAGGAAAACATTGAATTGCATTTAAATCAGTTTAATGTAAAAAATGATTGTAATCATAAATGTATTATAAATTTAAACATCTACATATATATGTAGGTCCATGCATTCAGCCATTCATAAATGTTGTAATTGAGGCGCCCCAATTATCAACCCTGCAGGCGCACCATTTTTCTCGATACGCCTATGGTACTTTGTCATTGTATGCTTGGCTAAGTTTAAACAAGCATTAAACTTCAGTACGCCAAGTTAAGCAAAGCATCAGTTACTGTAGAGCGACACTCGCACTTAAAATAGTTAAATATACATATATTTTAGAATATATTGCATCTCTATACAAATAAAAGTGTTTCCTAATTTTTTTTTTATATCCTGACCGACAGGGCAGTGCTAGATTATGGGCTTAATCAAATGGATAAAAAGGTAATGAATCCTTTCAAAATTTAAATATTCGACGAATCATCCCTTGAAACAAGAACAGTCAAGTTCAACGACTGTTCTATTCTACATATTACACTTGTCCGTTTACCAGAGTAACAGGTCGATTTACAGTGGCGGTGATAGTATACATATTTGTACATACATATGGTGGAAGTGGGTTCTCATGCGTGTCTCCTCTTCCTCCTCCTTTTGTATTTTATGTTTCATTGTATCATATGCCTTGCTAGCAATTGGGCTTGGTATATTTAGCTCAGCTGATTTTCGATAGTTGAGGTGTTTGTCCGTTAAATTTGGCGGAACGGAGATCGCGGCTTCTGTTCTGTTACCTTTTCTATTCTACATACATAGGTACATATGTACGTATACGGAATCGTCGGTTGGAAAGTGTGTAGAGGTACGTAGTGACCGATGAAAACTTGAACGATCGGGATCTGTTCTGTGTTTTGTATTTCAATAATAACTTTAACTGATTTATTGTTTATAAAATAACCGCAGTGCGGTTAGATCTAAATAATCCTTTTTTGGTGGATATTAGATGTGATTTATGTTTTCGGCATTCTTATCTGTGTCCTTGGAAAAGTGAGTTCGTGTAAATAAATATATAGACATTTGCCGACATTCACATGCATATAAGTTTACATGCATACATATGTATAAACAAATTATAACTTGCACGTACTTGCTTATTATCATATATTAGTAGTACCGTAAGTGTGATTGCATGTGTATCAGGTGTAAGTTGCTTGTCACGTGCCCCTCGCTGCAATTTCGTTCCTGCTTGATAATGTTTTAGTCATGCACTTTGTTTTTCTATATTTAAGAAGATGGGTTGTTCCTCCAAGTTGTTTCTTTTGGCGAAGAAAACACATCAGTTAGTGTGGATCGCTTGGATACATTGATGCACTGAAAACCTAGCCTTAGTTTAGCTAATTAAACACATTAAACTTGACCAAAACACGCTGCATATTCTCTTATAACTTTTTCTATTCCCATTGTAGGTATGTACTTGTGATCTGCTTCTAATTTCATACGTTAGCCGTAGTATGTGTCATTCTAACGTTTTAATTACATCGAATTCCTTCCTGAGCGTAATTCTTCTTATCGGGCGCTACAGTTTGGGGTGAATCTAGGCCTCAACCAGCATGCCCTTTGTCTTTTCCATTGCCCCACACCCAGTTAGTTGACTGAGGTCCCCTTCCACCTGTGTGCGCCATTTTAAGTGCGGCCGTCCTCTGTTTCTTCGTCACTCGGTGTTGGATTTAAAGACTCTCCGGGCTGGAGCTGTGGTGTCCATTCGCTCTACATGGCCCAGCCATCTTAGGCGTTAAATCCGTAGACGTATGACTAGACTAATGTCGCTGTACAGCCCGTAAAGTTCGTGGTCGAATCTTTTCCTTCATCTCCCGATTGCGTTTATAGGCCCGAACATCACGCGCCAAATTTTTCTCTCGGACTGACCAAGGACCTCCTCATCCGCTTTTGATAGTGTCCATGCTTCTAAGCCGTACAGCAGGACCGGTACGATAAGGGTCTTAAATAGAGTCAACTTTGCCGTTCGGGGGAGGGCTCTATTACTCAATTGCCTCCTGAGGCTAAAGAAACAGCGATTGTCAAGAGTGGGTCTGCGTTTGATTTTTGAACTGATGTCGTTGTTCCACGTCACTGCGGAGCCAAGGTAGACGAAGTCCTTAACTACCTCGAACTTATATCTGCCAATACAAACGTTCTGGTCAATACGTCGGTGGTGAGTGTCCTATTTTGATGACAGCATATATTTAGTTTTGCCCTCGGTTACCGCCAAACCAATTCTCGCCGCCTCCACCTCAATAATCGCCTCATCAATATCTCGCTATGTTCTTCCAATTATGTCAATGTTATCCGCGAATGCGAGGAGTTGTGAGGATTTGAAATAAATTGTGCTTCTTGTGTTGGCCAGTGATTTTTGCACAAAGCCCTGCTTAAATCTCTTTTTGACATCAAAAAGAGGTGTTAGGTGTCAGGTGTTCACCGATTCGGATCCTGCATAATATGACGAGTTTAGCAGGGATGTCAAAGGTAGACATAGGGTTGTACAACTCATCTCTAATTATGCTGTCGTATGCGGCTTTGAAGTCGTCAAATAGGTGATGAGTGTCGACTTGAAATTCATTGGTTTTTTCCAGGATCTGCGTAGTGTGAAGATTTGGTCCATGGTGGACTTCCCTGCCCTGAATCCGCACTGATAAGGACCTATCAGCTTATTTACAGAAGGCTTCAGGTGTTCACACAAAACGGCAGAGAAGATTTTGTAGGCGATGTTAAGAAGACTTATTCCTTTGTAGTTGTCTGTTGACAAAACTTTTGAACGGCACGCCTGCAGTAACATCTCTCCAAATCGTTAATCGTGCGCTTCTGGTGCTCTTTCTTCTTTCTCCTGAGAATCCTATGCTCCTCCCTTCTTTTAAACTCGGAGAGCTCACGAGCTGCTATTGTTCTTCTATGCAGCGAGCCCGTATATGTGAATCGCTGTGTGAATCCTCCTTCACTCGTCATCGAACCGGGTGTTTCTTCATGGTGAAGCCTTGGAGCCCAAAACTTCAGATGTAGTGCATTTCAGGGCTTGTTTGCAAAGGTTCCACTGTTGTTTTATTGACAGGATGGAGGGATGAGGGGTATTGGAGAGCTTAAGGGAGACGCGATCGGTAAAAGCACGAGCGGTTTCTGGCGATAGTAGCTTTCCGACGTCATAACTTTGTATTCTTACTCTACTCCGCTGCGCTCGTGATATTCGTAGGCGCATCTTGGCTACTATAAGATAGTGGTCCGAGTCATTCTTAGCTCCTCGGAAAGTTCGAACATCAAGAATAGTGAAGGAGTGTCTGCCGTCGATCGCGATTGATTGATTTGGTGACCGTCAGGTGCCTTTTTGTATATTGAGGTGTGGGAAGTGCATACTGGATAAAAAGGAAGTTTCGCCCCGTAGCAAGATCAATCAGACTATGTCCGTTATCGGATGTGGTGTCGTGTAGGCTATTTTTGCCTATGACTCGTTCAAAGATGCTTTCCTTACCCAGCTTAGTATTGAAGTCTTCTAGTACAATTTTGATGTCATAGCATAGGACATTGGGCATATCAGGCTGATGTTAGAAAGTTTAGCTTTGATACGGATCGTTATGAGGCGTTCGCTCACATGTCGAAAGCTTAGGACTTTTTGCTTTAGTCCACCTCGAACAGCAAATCCGCATCCGAACAATCGTTGTCCTCTCTCCCTGAAGCAGTCGCCGTAGTAAATATTACAGTTTTTCATCCGCTTTATACCCGGTCCATTCCATCGCATTTCCTGGGTGGCGGTAAAGTCCGCTTTACAGTGGTCTAGGGCGTTCGCAAGTTGTTCGGCTGCACATGGTCTGTTTAAGGACCTAACATTCCACGTACAAAGCCGAAGATCATTGCCCTTTTGTCGTTTTTTGCAAGGGTCGTCAATATTAATCCGCGGCTGGTGGTTGTTTCGGAGTTTGTGTGTTTTTACGGTTACGGCTTACTAGGCCGTAGCCCAACCGACTAATCCTGTTTTTTGGCGCAGAAAGATAGCCATTCGCCCTTCCCCATCTGTAATTTCCATAGGAAATCTCCAGATGGCACCACGGGGAGGTGGGGATGGGACTTACTAACAGTGCCGCAAGATGTTCGTCTGCAGTGGCTCTTCTTGCTTTTTAGCAGGCCAGCATCCGTCGGATAGATGCTACCCCTACGAGACCTTTGTTAGTTTGTTAGTCCTTTGCCATTCATTTCGCCTAGGTGGCTACTTATTGAATTGCTTAATCTCACTTCTAACTGTTCCAAAACAAGTTCAGATCATCCGTACTTTGGAGTTAGTTGTTATTGACCTGATTTATGCAACACTTAAGATTTTCTTGGCATTCAGGTGATTCCTTTTCTTAAACAGACTTTGACCAAAAGGGAAATACCTACTCCGACTTCACTTATGTATTTACTATTGTTTTATTGTCACAATAATTTCTTAAAGGGAAAGAAAATACTTCCGATATGGAGTGCTTCTTGGAATATAACTCTGATCCTTAGGTATTACAAGTCGCCAAGGCTGCACAAAAGTTGGGCATGCTTTCACTCCTTTACTACATAACTAGTTTCAATGGATTTTCCAAGACATATCAAGGGAATGTGAAATTATGAATTGGCAGGCAGACGCTAGGATGTCAAAATTCAATAATGTTAAATATGAATTTTACTGTGGCTGGGACTTATTGCGTACATGTTAACTTGAGAACTGATGCAAGCCAGACTGGGACGGTACAATTTATTCATCACGAAAATGAAGGTCCCTTCACAAGTCGCGTGAGGGCTCTTTGTCAAGCTTTTTAAATATATCTACACATATCTTTACAAGCGATTATTGAACACTTAATAATGAGTTCCGTCTGTGTTCGCTTTTAGGGAACTTGATTCTTCAAATACATGTAAACGGCGTGAAAGTGAACCCCCACTCTCTACAAATAGTTCACAGCGGCCACCGGACGAATCCTACGTAAAGGCGCTTTCAAAGTTTAACGAGTGGAGACAACGACAAGTATTTCGTGGTTCTGCCCGGCTTAGCCGTAAACAAAGCCGTAAACTTAATCAACGTCGGATGCTACCTGATGAATTGTCAGACAATCCCATTCCAATAGATTGCAAAGAAATTTTGCCTAAGGATAGTACGCCTCAAGACAGTAATTCATACGAAGAAATACTTGTCGATCATAGTCAATACCATTTAAGAAAGCCGATATCAGTTCCAATCGGAAATGTTTTGGACATAGTACCTATACGTCATTCTTTTCCTGCAACCGAAGTTTTTCGCACGAAGAGTTATCGAAATCACTCTATACGACAAGCAACTGATGGACTTGAGATTTATGAGAACACAAACGTGGATATAGTTAACAATTTTGATGGAAGTCCAGATATTTTGAACATTAGCAAACACCTCATAAGCCCGCCAACAAAATTTTTCAGAGAAAGCTCCCATCCGTTTACGGATGCTCAAACGCCTATTCAGGAACAGAAATCATCTCAAGAATTGTTGTACGAGCATCCGCGTGATCTAGAACGACTTGGCGCTGTAAGATTTACTTCTAGATTGTCCGAAGAACATTGTGAATCAAATTCAAGTGGAAACAAATCAAGTAAAAGTCATCCCTACCAGACAGTTATCAACAAACACGGTGAAGAAGTCGAGTATGCGTTACCCTTGAGCGAAAAGTTAAGCGATCAAGAGAATTCTTCTGAACGATTTGAGGAAAAAGAGATTATTACATGCAATTCTGCACGTATTCAAGAGTACGTCGATGAAAACTTTCAGTTTTTAGATAAGACGAATTCACCTGGAACGTCATCGATGTCAATATCGTTTGATCCAAATCAGTTTTATAATCGAACAAACGTGCCTGTCACCGATTTGGACAAGACTAGTGGTAGAAACTGTTATAAATCTGGAAATCTTTCTTACTCCTGGGATCATATTTGTTTTTTTTGTATTTTTTTTGGTTTTGCAGGAACGAGAAACACTGAAGAGCAGAGCCTGTGCAAACAAACAGATATTATTAGGGAGCTGGAGTCATTAGAAAACTGGAGTCGGGCCTTAAGTAAAGATCTAATAAGTAAGCCGGTTAACGGAACCAATAATAATATGGTAAGTTAATAAACCGGGTGCTGTATGTAGTTTCAATGTACGTAGCTCAAATCTAGAATAAATTTCCCCTGTTTTGACCTATATTACATCGTTATCTACACTGTCCCATTACCATTTGTTTTAGCAAGAAAGAGATTTGAATGAGGCAGCTAAAGGAAAGAGTGGATTCACAGAAGTGGATTCAGAGAATTTACATTGTCGCCTCTCTGTGACCTGGATATGTTGTATTTATCGTTTCTCAAAACGTGACGCAAATATTCCAGTTTTGTCCTTTTAATGTTAAACACAAGATCTTTCTTTTGACGTCTTAGCACTTCTGCGTTTGTTACTCTGTCGGTCCAAGAGATACGGAGAATTCTTCTATAAATCCACATTTCGAAGGCTTCCAGCCTTTAACCTCTCCATACAAGAGAGGTTAAAGGTTATGTTTTTACTCCATACAAGAGCACCGACCAGATGTAACATTTTTACTTACTTACTTACTAAGGTGGCGCTACAGTCCGTGGTGAACCTGGGCCTCAACCAACAAGCACGCCCAGTTGGTTAAGGTCCCCTCCCACCTGCGTGCGCCACCGTTGATTCGGCCGTCCTCTGTCGTGCCTTCCTTCCGGGGTGGATTCGAAGACTCTTCGGGTCGGAGCTGTATTTTCCATGCGCACTACATGGCCTAGCCACCTTAGACGCTGTATCCGTAGACGTCGTACCAGGCCGATATCGCTGTACAACCCGTACAGTTCTTCGTTATATCTTCTCCTCCATACACCCTTTGAACAAACGGGACCGTAGATAGTGCGCAGAATTTTCCTCTCGAAACGACCAAGGGCATCTTCATCCGCTTTTGTTAAGGTCCAAGCCTCTGCGCCGTAGAGGAGGACTGGGATGATTAAGGTCTTATATAGTGTCACCTTGGTTTTCCGAGAGAGGGCTCTACTTCTCAATTACCTCTTGAGCCCAAATGTAACATATTACTAGCCTTAATCTCAACGGCTGGTTTTGATATCACTATTAGTGAAAGTCTTTTTCGTTTTACGGAAGGCTGTTCCTGCTTGCTCTATTCTACATTGAATTTCTTTATTTGGCTTAGCGGTGTTGTTTATCATAGTACCCAAATATCGTATGCTATTAACTATTTCCACTACTAGGTCACTGATTTTCATTAAAAAATTGTGACTTGGAACCTTTCTGTCGAAGACAATGCACTTTGTTTTGTTTGGCGTTGATTTTTAATCCCAAATCGTTGCTTTAGAGTTAACCTTGCCCATCCTTAGGTTTAATTCATTAATGTTACTTGCTAATACAACAGAATCATCAGCATATCTAATGTTGTTTATTTGTACTCCATTAACTTTGACCTTTAAAAATTTGCTCAGCGTACATATGTATTGAAAAGTAAAGGAGACAGCATGCAACCTTGCCTTACACTTCTGCGAATCTCTATTTCATCGGATTCCTTTCCTTCAATTGTGATTTTATCTCTGTTTGGTGTTTTACCTTTGAGTTTGGCCAAGTTGCAGTCAAGTTCGAGGATGGTTATCGGATTCTCGATATGCTTGGCCGGGCCTGAGATGTAAGCGTTAGCCAAAATGGCTAAACTAGTGACTTTTTGTTTTTCTAAACTTGAGTCGAAGCGTTCGTCCCTTGAAATTTTTGACCAACTACGTGCTAAGAAGGAGCTTATGTTTTGGGGCGATGTGCTTTGTCTGTCAGGAGTTGCAGTGGTGGTATTGAAATGTGGCATGGAGTTCCCAGTGAGAATGCTTATTTTATGCCAAATTTTAGCGGGCTGCGACCCTGAATGTGGCGTCGAAGTAAAATCGCGTAGGCTGTTAACTTTGCTTATTTTTATTTCCCTCCGAAACATTGGGATATTTTTTGAAGTATTTCCATGTTGCCATTTTTACGCTACGAAGTTTGGTTAAAAGCGAAGACCACCATGGTACAGTGCGTTTCCATTAGCGACAGTATCCCGTATGCCGTCCAATAAAGTCTTGTTTGTTGTTCAGAGTTAACGAGGTAGTTTTTGCTTGTTTCTTTTAAAACCTCTTTCATCCCAATCCACTTAGTATTGATAGATTCTTCGCTGATATCATTTACATCCACCTGAAGGAGTTTTCTGTTTATTTCTATTCTAATACGGTTTTGTATCCCTTGATTTTTCAGTAAATCAACATTTAGTTTTTTCACACTTCTCTTTTTAGGGTTCCGTACCCAAAGGTAAAACGGAACCCTATTACTTAGATTTCGCTGTCCGTCCGTCCGTCTGTCACCAGGCTGTATCTCGTGAACCGTGATAGCTAGACAGATAATAGAACAAAATGAATATTTTAGGGGGGCTCCCATACAACAGACATGATTTTCATCCAAAAAACCTTGGTAGGTATTGAACTAAGGTTAGTCGACAATATCCCACAACCAGTAGCAAACTTCCCAGCTTTAATCTCTTGTGTCTTTGATGTATTAATCCTAGCTGCAAACCTTTTCCCCATATCCCATTATTGTTATTCACCTTTTCACATCCTTGCTGTCAAGTAAGATAATTGATTTGAATTCAATGGACACTTTGATGATCAACTATGTATATCTCATCATGAAGATTTTTGATTATCAAAGTAATATGCCCATAACCTGCCTGCAACCAAGATTTGTCATCATACAAAAAATATGATTTAATGTGATGACTGATGAGGTCTCTTTCATATTTATATATACAGATGGTACGGAACCCTTTGTGGGCGAGTCCGACTCGCACTTGGCCGGTTTTTTTACAATTCCTTCCATTTTTAATTTACCTTTGGATACGATAGGATTATGATCAGATCCTACGTCCGAGCCTGGATACGTTTTTGCCGCTTTAACTACATTTCGGAACCTTTGCTTTATGATGAAAAAATCTATTTGAGTTCTTACTGTCGGAGTTGACCAAATTCTACCAATTTCTTTCCCCTTTCATTAATAGATCCTAAGCCATAGTTTTCTACTATATTCTCTATTCTTGAATTTCCTACTTTAGCGTTGAAATCTCCCATTATAACCGTAATCTCATTTTTCTTGGTGAGTTTGGGCGTTTACTCGATATTAATGTAAAATTCTTCAGTTTCTGAGTCTGCACATTCACTTGTTGGTGCATATACCTGGATGATATTCATTATGGTATATTTTGTTTTGAGTTTTACGATCATAACTCTCTCTGATATGAAAGATACTCCTACATTTACTGACTTCCTCACCTTTTGCATAAGCAATATTGCCACACCGCATCTATTCCTGCTTTTATCAGAACAAGAAAAACAGAATTTGTGACCATTTCCATTATACATAGGCAATCCCGAGAATGTCGATTTTTAATATTTCTGATTCTTTTATAATGTTGACTAACTTTCCTGCCTGATATAAGCTGCGAACGTTCTATGTTCCAATATTTAGACTTTGTTTGTCCTAGTAGTGTCCAAGTTATATTGTAATTTGAGGTGTTTAATATTTCCGCCTAAAATTCTTGACACTTATTTCTTAATGATGATAATGCTGATGACGTTGCAATTGCCATCTCGGGCAAATATCTACCCACACTGAATGGCCGTTTGCACACGGCATTCTCCATACTGTACAAATGGGCACAACACAATGGGCTCAGGATAAACCCCCAGAAGACGGAGCTTGTGCTATTCACCAGAAAGCATAAAATTCCGAAAGCTTGCCCAGTCACTTTACTTGGCACCAGGTTAAGCTACTCCTACAGTGGCAAATACCTTGGCATTGTATTAGATAGGAAACTAACCTGGCGGAACAACACAATCGAGCGTGCAAAAAAAGCAATTATAACTCTCTACACGTGTAGGAAAAAAATGGGGATTCGACCCCTGGCTTACCCTATGACTTTACATTACAGTCGTTAAACCTATTCTAATGTATGGACTGATAGTCTGGTGGACTGAACTGGACAAAACAACATACCATAAACAATTCGAAAAGGTACAAAGGCTGGCATGCATGTGCATCACCGGGGCCCTAAGGTCCACTTCAACAGCAGTGCTCAACATGATACTTCACCTTACACCACTCGATATACTTGGCAAATAGCCACATATACGGTAATCAGACTAATATCACAGGCCACTCCTTCATCCTGAACAACAGGATAACCAAGGCGGAAAACTCGGACCACATAGAGCCCACCACAGTCTTTGAGAAAAAATTCAAAGTAACATACCCGGACAGACGGAATTGGTCCCGCCAGACCCAACCTAGCAAGAGCTGCGTGGTCTTCTACACCGCCGGGTCAAAATCCAAAGACGGGGTGGGTAGTGGAGTATTCTGCAAACAATTAAACCTGAGCCAACCTCTAAAACTACCAAACTATTGCAGCGTCTTTCAGGCGGAATTGTTGCCAAGAAAGGAGACTCTGTCTTGGCTTAAGTGGAACGTAATATCTACTAACGGATATTCGAATCCTCACAGACAGTTAAGCAGCCTTGAAATCGCTGGGGTCATATATGTACACTTCAAAAACAAGCCTTGACTGCCGCCTATCCCTTAACGAGATGGCCGAACAGAACAGAACAAACCTCGCCATGGCTGAGATGAACCTGAGATGGACCCAGGGGCACACCTGCCTCATCTCAAGGCAAATCTGGCTTCGACTCGAAAGTCAACCAGGAGACTTATCCCCTTAAAACAAACTGACATCTACAAAATCATTGGTGTCATCACCGGTCACTGTCTCATTGGCAGTCATGCACATAAACTAGGACAAGTTCCGAATGACTTCTGCAGAAGCTGCTTAGACGAAGAGGAGGTCGAATCCATCCATCACCTACTCTGCGCCAGTCCAGCTTTCTGCTCAATCAGGAAACGCTACCTAGGATCCTACTTCCTAAACGATCTGACTGATGTTCAGCGAGTTAGGATAACTGACCTTCTTAACTATTTAAGATGCACTAAGTGGTTTCATGAATAGGGGGCCAACCCCCCTCATAGCAACACAACGGGTCTCTCTGCCTTAAGTGTTTTCTTCCCGCTCTGTGGAGGCTACGAACTACCTACCTATCTACCTAATTCAATATTTTTCTTATTATAAAAATGTGTTTTAGAATCCGCTTCAGCACTTTGTTGAGATTATCGTATGCAACACGAATGAAATTATTGAAAGTAATCCGCGAAAGATACTCGAGACCTGTAGTGGAACCTTAAGACGAGGTACTTTCTACAATGTTCCTGTTACACGATTCAAACCGCACAGGCGAGAACCATTATACGACGATAGTGCACTTCAGCTTAATTATGAGGTAATGAGGTAAGTTCCCATATCGCACTCTAATCGATCAAGTTTAAAGTATTTTTTTCTAAAAGCAAAATCCGGCATCCAAATCTGGCTCTCATAATGGGCATAGCTGTAGATAATAAATGTGCTGTAGATTCGCTGATTCTCGAACCACTAACTTGTTCTTTACACAGCTATATTCATAAACAGGTAAACTTAATTGTATTTGTTCGCTTGTGATTATATGCCACATTTCAATTTAAGGAAAATAGTCTCCCACTGCCGACTTGTCTCCAGTTCACTATTCAAATCAATGATGCAGTCACCTTCCTACACATAAACGGACTTGTACATTCAAATATATCATCACACAGTATTTTAATGTGTCACTCGTTTCAAATTGTTAAACTAACATCGTTCGAATTGACTACAAGTTCAAACGAGGAAGCTAAAAATGAGTTAGTAAATGTCACTGAAAACGGTAGATTAAAGAAACACCTAGTTTTTCTAGTTATAAAAATATTTAGTTTTAGAAAATACGAGATCGAAGAGCGCAATCAATATACCCTACAAATATCGACCATACTTTGTAAACTACAGGAAAATCTTTTCTAAACACAACTACCAAGCTCCGGAACTTCTTTCAACAAATCCATTCGTATTTCCAAAAGAACAAAGTGATGTGTACGGAATCTGTTTGACACTATGGGAGATGGTCCATTGTTCTATTCCGTTCTTCGAACTAGATTACGATGAAATGCTGAAGCTGGTTCGCTTACAAAATCTTAGGCTCATGGCACAGAAACACGATAGACAGAAACCATTCGATAAAATTTTTGCAGAGGGTTTACCTCTGAATCCGGAGACACGTTTACCCAACACGATTGAATTGAAAACTCTGTTAGATGGAATTTCACTTGGCACCGAAAACAAAGTGTATTTGCCACATGAGAAAAAAATTAATTCTGTTGAGAATAATTTAGAATGCGTACCCAATTTGTTGCTCTATTCTGATACCTACGAACGTTCAAGTACTCTAAAGGTCCAGAGCAACGATTACAATGTTGTACCCTTCATTTCGCCAACTCATCGTCAACAAGGGGAAATCGACGCTCCTACCCATAGGTCGCCTTCCAATGCACAAACTCTCCATTATGGCATTGAAATCGGCGAAGTATCTATCCCGAAAACATCCACAACATGTAAAAACAACAAAGTAGATTTGCCAAATGAGAAAAAAGTCAATTCTGTTGAGAATAATCTAGAATGCTTATCCAATTTGTTTATCGATTCTGATACAAACGAATGCCCTAATAATATAAAGGTCCATAACAATGATTATAACTTTTTATCCTCCATTTCGCATACCAATCGACGTAAAGAAAACCACGAAATCGCCACACCCGTCCATACGTCGTCTCCTAATGTACCATCTCTCCAGTATGGCTTTGAGATCGGTGACGTATATATTCCGGAAACACCTATAGCACGTAGTAACAAACTCAGAAAAAATGCGTGGCTATCGAATCAATCCATTTCTCCAATTGTTCATTCCGGCGACTTACCAAAATATAATGACGAAAATAAAAATGCACAAATTAAGGCGTCAAAACAAATGCAAGAATCGCCTTCTCGAAAGGTATATAATGTGAATATTCGAATCCGACCAAGTACAACAAGGCAACAGTTCCCGCCGATAGACGAGAACACCGCACGGTCCGTTGAAGACAACAATTCTTCCATGCAACAAGTTAATCGTTCCTCACAAATATATGACCACATCAATTTCTTCAACTCAATAATACAATCGAGTCCTCAAATTGGAATTCCGCCACATCCTAAATCATCCTCATCCACTGACTCGGCTAATTTCAACAAAAGCACAATAAAACCCTTGATACCGACTGAGAAAATTGTGAAATCGAGTTCCACAAATCCCATCGATCAGGAGTGTATTAATGAATTCTTCAGTCGTAGTCAGTCCTCAGCCGATTTCGAAAATTCCCTTTGGCGTCGTGAAAAACAAAAATGCGATCAAAGTGTCAAGAGCCAAAGGCGAATCTCAGTTAAGGACGCCGTTGACAAGTTTGAATCGTTCTCCAAATTAAACGAAACCTATACGCCCAAGCCCAAAAAAAGTACTGCAGCCACCACTCCTAGTCAAAGTAGTAAGATATTTTCTCCTTCTATTTCGAATTCAACTTCAGACTACGTTAATAGTCCTGAAAAAAGTGTTTCCAGACTAAGCGTCGTATTACGGAAAAAAAACAGTTCAAAGCCACAAACAGAGGAGGCCATGTCAATCGAAAGACGAACTTCAGAAATGATATCTCATGCTTCTGACCTTAATCAAACACCTATCGTTACATTGAATTTTAAGAAACTAGATCGGCGAGCATCTGACCTTGGCACTAACTTATTTAAGAAGAATACCAAAACTCGAGCGATTACAGCTCGGCATTCGATTTATGGAACACAAATATTTCAACGTCTCAGTAGGGCCAAGAATTCTTATGAAGACGGATCCAGCTCGTTTCAAGGAAAAGACAAGAATTTTAAGATTAAAGTAGGAAAACTTATGTGTCTGAACTGCGGACACAAACTGTTTGTTGTCGACGATGTCGGTAAGTGCTGTCAATATCTTAATTACATTTGAAGATACTAACTTCTTGTATGTCGTTAACAGTGTCTTCGGGCAAGGGCGAAGATGTACATGAGGGTTGCACAGAAATTCTCTTCACACCACTGACGCGGAACTTGGCGCTACAGGTAAGAGCTTATGAAGTGTATTTTCCTCTGCTCGGAGAAGAGATTATTTTTACTACGCTCCATTTCTGCCAGTTGGAATTGTTATAGTTGGATGAATTACATAAATATGTGGAATTTAAAGAGATTTCAAACTTCCTCCTCCATTTCCTTCTCTTGTCAGTATTTATCGGTCGATTTTTGTAATCTTTCTAACAGAAGTCTGTAAGTTTTACTTCCCCTGGTACTGACTACTCGGATAAAACATCTGGGTTTTCTTCCAACCGCTACACTCAAGACGAACTGCTCTGGCTGCATCATTTCTGTCATTTTCCCACCAATTTGTTCAATTTTATTCTTATGATCTGATTGTTTTGGTACGCTTTTCTCCTACTCAATGCTGAAACTCGATTTCAACCAACAAGTCGCCAGACCTTAAGCCACCTATGTACCTTCAGTATCCTACACGTTAGGATACAGTGTATAATCTCTTTTCGTTGCACTCTCGTCTTAGCCGTTGTAATCTTGTGTCCATTTTTTATTATACCCTACATGTACATTGTCAAATTAGCGCCGCGTACATTAAGATCAACTGGAACACTTTTGATAAGAGTCATTTCCTTCATTGTTTGGTTCCAACAACGTTTGCCTAAATTTGAGCCGAGCTACTCGAAAAGCTTTGATGATTACCTTTAAATACGTCATGGCTGGTTTTGAATTTTTCTTCCTCCTCTCGGGCGCTACAGTTCGAGATGAGCATGGGCGATCAGCAGAGATGTCGACAAATAAGTGATGACTGTCGACCTAAAATTCATTGGTTTTTTTTTTTCAGGATCTACTGTGGTGTGAAGATTTGGTCGATGGTGGACTTTACTAACCTGAAGCCACACTGATAAGAACCGATCAGCTTATTTACAAAAGGCTTCAGGCGTTCACACAAAACGCCAGAAAAATTGTTATTCCTCTGTAGCTGGCGCAGTCAAATGGTTATGCTTTCTTGTGGATCATGCAAACGATGTTCCATTCCTCAGGGATGTTTTCCTCTGATCATATCTTACAGACGAACTGGTGTATACTCCTAACCAGGTCATCTCCAGCTGCTTTTACGTGCGCCAGCAGCTTTATTCGTGTTGAGTTTCGATATGGCAATCTCAACTTCGTCGGAATTCTCGTCATTAAGAAATGGATCATCCTTCCAAACAGCGGAATATTGATTAACATCGCCGCTATCGAGAGCACCGTGGCGCAGTGGGTAGTGTTTTAACCTCTGACGCCGATGACACGGGGTCGAATCCCGACACAGCCATGTCATCGAACGTGTTTTTCACGGTGTTTTTCCTCAGCAACGTTCTGACAAAACCCCCTGTAGTAAAATTGTCATGAAAAGCTTCTCGAAATTTGCCATTCGGATCCGGCAATAAACTGTAGGTTCCGTTTACCTATGGGAAAATTAAATCACACACAACATGGGTGATTGAGAGAAGCTCGGCTTAGGTCCTTCATGGGCTGTAACGCCAACATACATACAGTGCTCCACAAAAGTCTGCGTACGGTGAAGTAATGTGGAAAAAAGATGTTTTTACTGCCAAACCATAGGTGATAATTTCCTTTTTTGGGTATATTCTAATAAAACAATGCATAAGGTATTCATTTTTGGAAAACGTAATCTTATATTATTATTCATTAAAAAAAAATAACAAAAACAATAAACTGAGTGGCAAAATTCAGTCCACAAAAGTTTGCGTACGGCTGCAAAAGAAATGGGAAAAATCAAAAAAAAAAGTGAAAAAATGTCATTAAATCTTATTACTTTCAATGTTAATATTTAGTATTAAGTATATCCTTTCATCCTTATTATTTCCTTTAGACGGGTTTGCATTGATGCTATCAACTTTTCTGTTAAAGAATTGCTTATGTTATTCCATTCAAATAACAAAGCTTGTTTTAGCTGCTCTTTATTATCGATATCGTGGGTGCGGATCATCCTTTCTAAAGCATCCCATACGTGCTCTATGGGGTTGATGTCTGGACTCTGTGGTGGGGCTTGTAGCATGTGGGGAGTGTTAAATAATAACCACATACGCGTATTGTATGCATTGTGTTTGGGGTCGTTATCTTCCTGAAAGTAGTATTCGTTGGATATTCCCAACATTTCAGCACTTGCTCTTAAATTCTTTTTGGGGATATCAATATAAATGTACAGATTCATTATGCCCTCAATAACTTCTAACTTGCCGACCCCCGATGACGACATACAGCCCCATACCATAACACTTCCACCACCGTGTTTCACGGTTTTTACCGTTTTCGTTGGATTATGGGCTTCATTTGGTTTCCGCCACACTCTTAAGCGATCAGACCCGAAAACGTTAAATTTGGATTCATCGGAAAATATAACCGTACGCCAAAAGTCTGGAGGCTTGGTTACATATTCCCTTGCAAACGCGAGCCTTTTTTGCCTGTTAATTTTGTTGATCAGTGGCTTTTTTCTGGGTACACGTGATCTAAATCCCATTTCCACTATGCTTCTCTTTACCGTTTCCGCATGCACTTTGGTATTGTGGAATTCCTGAAGTTGAGTGTTTATTTTTCTTGCAGTTGTAAAAGGTTCTTGGTTTACTATCCGCTTGATTGCTCGCTTATCTCTCTCAGAGAGCTTGGATGGTTGGCCAGATCTTGCTTTTGTTTGTATCTGTCCATCGTACCTGAAGCGGTCAATTGTTCTTTGGATTGTTGACTTGCTTCTTAAGGTTTGTTTTGCAATTTCCCCGTAAGGCATTTTTTCTTTCACGTACAAATTAATATTGGTCTGCCTCTCACTCAAGCTTAATTCTTTTTTTGCCATTTTAATCATTTTCTCACCCAATTCAAATAAAACGCCACTTGATTTTGTCACGTGTTAATTGCGAGTTAGCTAACATGATCTACAGTTACTAATTACAGTTACCTTAGTATTGCTTAAAGGAGTGTTACCAGCCGTACGCAAACTTTTGTGGACTGAATTTTGCCACTCAGTTTATTGTTTTTGTTATTTTTTTTTAATGAATAATAATATAAGATTACGTTTTCCAAAAATGAATACCTTATGCATTGTTTTATTAGAATATACCCAAAAAAGGAAATTATCACCTATGGTTTGGCAGTAAAAGCATCTTTTTTCCACATTACTTCACCGTACGCAGACTTTTGTGGAGCACTGTACATACATCGCCGCTATACAGTAGTTTTTCCATATTCTTAGCATCGACTGCGATTCTACTACTAGGTGTCCGTTCGCATCCCTACAGAATTCCATTCTGGCTTTATAACTTTGGCATGTTTGCTTTATCTATTGATAGCCTTTTCGAACGTCACGCCTGCAGTAACACCTCTCCAAATCCTCAATCGCGCTTCTCGTGCTCTTTCTTCTTTCTCCTGAGAAGCGTATGCTCCTCCGTTATTTTTAACTCGTAGAGCTCACGAGCTGATCTTGTTCTTCTATGCAACGAGGCTTTGTATGCCCCCTGCTTCGCTGTGTGAATCCTCCTGTACTCGTCACCGAACCAGGTGTTTCTTCGTGGTGGAGCCTTGAAGCCCAAAACTTCAGATGCAGTACTTTTCAGGGCTTGTTTGCAAAGGTTCCACTGTTTGATTTCTATTGACTGCGTGGAAGGTTGAGGTGTATGAGAAAGCGTAGGGGAGACGCGATCGGCAAGGAGCATATTAGCTTCTACAAGGTAGTGGTCCGAATCGATGGTAGCTAATCGAGAAATTTTAACATCAAGAATAGTGAAGGAGTGTCTGACGTCGATCGCGGTGTGGTCAATCTGGTTAGTGATTCATTGATCTGGTGACCGCCAGGTGCCTTTGTGTATATCGAGGTTAGAGGCTAGAAGGAGATTTCGCCCCGTAGCAAGATCAATCACTATGTGTCCGTTATCAGATGTGGTATTGTGTAGGCTGTGTTTGCTGACGATTTGTTCAAAGGTGCTTTCCTTACCCAGCTTAGCATTGAAGTCTCCTAGTACAATTTTGACGTCATAGCCGGGATATTGGGAGGGAGCCGTGGCGCAGTGGTTAGTGTGTTAGACCTTGACGCACGATAAGCGAGTTCGGATCCCAATAACACCAACGCTATCGAATGTTTATTTCGCTGTGTCCTTCCTCGGCAGAGTTTCGGCAAAACCCCCCGTAGTATACTTGCCATAAAGAAGCTTCTAGACTAACTCCGTTCGGAATTGGCATTAAACTGTAGGTCCCTTTCACCTGTGTAAAAAATAAATCACACACAATATGGGTGATTGAGAGAAGCTTGGCTCTGGCCCTTCATGGGCTGTAGTCCCACCAGAGAAGAAGAAGCTGGGCCATTGGGCATGTCCGTTTTTCTCCGTGGGGGCGTGGACGCAGATCAGGCTGATGTTTAAAATTTAGCCTTGATACGGATCGTTATGAGGCGTTCGCTCACATGCCGAAAGCTTAGGACTTTTTGCCTTAGTCCACCTCGAACAACAAATTCGCCTCCAAACAATCGTTGCCCTATCTCCCTATAGCAGTCGCCGTAGTAAATATCGCAGTTTTTCATCCGCCTTATACCCGGTCCATTCCATCGCATTTCCTGGATGGCGGTCCGCTTTATAGTGGTCTAGGGAGTCCGCAAGTTGTTCGGCTGCACGTGGTCCGTTTAGGGACCTAACATTCCACGTACAGAGCCAAAGATCATTTTCTTTTTTTCGTTTTTTGCAAGGGTAGTCAACATTAATCCGCTCCGTTTTATCCGAGGCTTGTTGTTGTTCTTAGCATTGTGGGGTTTTCGGGTTATGGTTTGCTAGACCATAGCCCGACCGAAATTAATCCTGTTTTGTGGCACAGGATGCTCGCCATTCGTCCTCTTCCGTAAGTAATTTCCAGATGGTACCGCAAGGAGATGGAAGTAAGACCTGGCTTATTCGCTTTTTTAGCGGACCAAAACCCGTCGGCAGATCCTACTCATACGAGGCCTACGTTAGTCTTTTACCATTCCCGGTTGTGAATGATGGAGATTATCTTATTTTTCTTATGATTACTCACTACTACAACTTCTTGTTAGCTAAGCTGTGCTCGACTGCGACTTCACCATTCGTATGCGTTTCTATATTTCAGATTTTTGGTTGTCATGACAATTCGAAGTTTTGGGTTTTTGAGTTCATCGTACTTGAGGTTCCATAGTCTAGACCCTTGTTCTCTACTGTTGTTAGCGTCAAGAAAGAAGATTATTTTTATTTCTATGATTATAGAATCATGGTGCCATAATAGCTCTAAATGAGTTTATTTAAAATAACCACTTTGCAAAAATGAATGTCGTTTTTCCGTTCAAATAGCCCCCGTTGAGAGAGATAAGATTTCGGAATTATAAGGCAAACACCACTGAGGAAAACCGAAAAAGATATATACAAGCCAGAAATGACTGTAACTCCCACATTCGACGAGCCAAATGTTTACATGATCAAGAACTGAGGCGGAAAATCCTACAATGTCCCAAGGATAGCAGAAGTTTTTGGTCTTTCGTTAAAAACATCAAAAACTCAGTATCGTCGTCTATACCAACGCTCATTCATAATGACATTCCAGCTGTGAAACCCTTAGACAAGGCTAATCTGCTTGCTGCCCACTTCGCAGCGAACTCGCAGCTCCCCAAATAATCCTTGTCACCGCCTGTTCTGTATGTGTATGTATGTATGTTGGAAAAACCACTGTATAGCGGCGATGTATGTATGTATGTTGGCGTTACAGCCCATGAAGGACCTAAGCCGAGCTTCTCTCAATCACCCATGTTGTGTGTGATTTCATTTTCACATAGGTGAAAGAGACCTACAGTTTTATTGCCGGTTCCGAACGGCGAATTTCGAAAAGCTTTTCATGACAATTTTACTACAGGGGGTTTTGTCAGAAGCCCGCTGAGGAGAAACACCGTGAAAAACACGATCGATGACATGGCTGTGTCGGGATTCGATCCCGAGTCATCGGCGTCAGAGGCCAACACACAGCCTGTTCTGGAGTACGTTAATTCCACCATGGGACAAATTCACTTCCGTACTCGTGCAGTGGCGAGGGTTCTTATAGAACTTGGCATACATAAATCCGCTGGTCCAGATGGTATTTCCCCAATAATTCTGAAGAGGTGTTCTTCTGCGCTGGCAAAACCACTGCGTAAGCTTTTTCACCTTTCCTACTCTTCTGGGCTCTACCCGAGTAGGTGGAAACAGCATTTGTTCAGCCCATTCCCAAAAAAAGGCGAATCTTCTTCTCTCTCCAACTACCGACCCATTGCACTAACGTCCCTTCTTTCCAAGGTCATGGAAACGCTGATAAATCGTCAGCTAATGAAATATCTCGAGTCGCAGAAACTCCTCAATGACCGGCAGTATGGTTTCCGCAGCAACAGATCCACTGGTGATTTGATGGCATATCTCACCGAGAAGTGGAATCATTCGCTCCACCAGGCGGGTGAGAGCAAAGTAGTTGCACTTGATATTTCGAAAGCATTTGACAGAGTTTGGCACGAAGCTCTTTTGTCGAAAATGCGTGCATTCGGGATCGACGACTCTCTTCTTCTATGGATTAGAAACTACCTTTCGAATCGTTAAATTCAAGTTGTCTTGGACGGATTCAAGTGTGACACTCACTTTGTAAATGCTGGTGTTCCCCAGGGATCCGTTTTGTCTCCGACACTCTTTCTCATTTCATAAATGATCTCTTGTCTGTTACTTCTAATCCAATCCACTCCTTCGCTGACGACAGTACCCTCAGCTTTTCATATTCGTTCACTTCTTTACGACCCTGCACTTCGGCTGTAAAAAGTGAGCGGCAGCGTATGTTAAGCTCATTAAATTCCGATATCGACAGCATCATCCAATGGGGTAAAAACAATAGAGTGGAATTGAATGCTTCCAAAACACAATGCTGTCTTCTGTCGCTAAAGCGTAACACTGACCCAATGCCATTATCCATGAATGGCACTTGTATCTCGGAAACCGAAAAGCTTTTGGTTATGTGCATCAGTGACAACCTTTGTTGGAATGATCACATATTTAGTGTCGCCAAGAATGCCGCGAAATGCCTAGGTTTCCTATACAGATGCAAGAAATTCTTCACACCAACCGATCTGGCTACAATTTATAAAGCGTTCATTCGTCCTAAGTTGGAGTTCAACGCTCACGTCTGATCTGGCGCATATAAGACCATTTTGCACCTACTAGATAGAATACAAATACTGATAGGTGACCCCAGAGTTACCAAAACACTAGACTCGCTCGAACATCGTAGGAATGTATCCTGCCTTTCACTGTTTTATCGTTACTTTCATCGTAAATGCTCTGATGAAATAGCCAGTTGCATTCCGCCCCTTCAAAACTTCTCCCGCGATACACGTCTCTCCCGGAATGCTCATGAATTCACTCTGAAGCCCGTTTTCGGTCGTACTGTCAAATATAGAAATTCTTTCCTCAACCGAACCACACGAATGTGGAACGCACTACCTCATTCGGTCTTCCCCCCAATGTCAATAGGCAGCTCGTCTCCCTCTCCCTGTTACCTTCTGCTCGCACAACGTCTTTCGTTATAAGGACTTAGCCTTGAGTGCGCGTGTGACTCTAAAAACAAAAAAAAAAAAAGGGTAAATCCCTACTCAGTAAGTGAGCTACAAAGCTTTGACAAAGACGCACATTCCATACAGTTCATTAGTGCATTTCTGCCTTCACTTATTCGTATCATATACTTATAACACATTATAAACTTGAATTAAAATAGGATAATATGACGTTATACATATCTTCACAGCAATTCACCAAATCAACCGAAGACTTTTATATCGACGACGATTTCCGTGACGAAGAGTGTGTAAATATGGAGCTCGGCACACGATCCCATCTCTCCGATCTCATCGACATCGATATACTCTCTGCGCAAATATTCAATCCCACCGAAGAATTGACTTTACAGAACAACCTACCTTGAGCGCTCGTCCACGTCTCCATCCATACATCATTGTCAGTAATTGTTTGGTTAGTGAAGTCATTATCTCAGTTGCAATGCACAATATGTTATACTTATTTATTGAACTCATGGAAAATAAAATGATATACAAGTGTTTCGTTATTACCGAATACTGAGTGATATGTCATTTGCATTTTGGTTCTTGTTTGCTATTCTGGAACCGAACTGCACTGCCCTCTTTTTTAGTCTTACTGAACCCTTTAACCCTATGTAATAGCCACAAAGACGAAGAAAAAGTTTATCGCCCATACCTTGTTCGAGAAGGAAGCAGCATCGTTGTTCGGGCGCGAGACCACGGGAAAAATGAACAACATCTTCCTGAATGAATGGCGCTCGCGATGTTTTTCCGTTGTCAGCAATCACACGGTCATCCCTGCCCAGATTCCGAGACGGGAGCCGTTTCCAATCCATTTCGAGCTCATCGAAAAGACTACGAATTTTGGCAGTGTGTTCCCCTGTACAGCGAGTATATACATTTCTATGTCTCGTGTAGCCACCGAACAGCTCGTCAGCGCCACTTCCAATCAAGACGACCTTAAGGAGTAAAACGTAAATTATTTTCAATATTGAATCAATTTGCCTACCCTAGCAGTAGATTTATATGGTTTTCCGTCGACAAAACCATCGCCACGCGAAGCAAACCAAAATGCACAGCCGAGCGATTCATCCAACACTGTATTCAGGGGGTATATCAAATGTTTGATATGAGATTCTAGTTCTCTTTTCAATTCGCTGCGGTTCACATTCACCTCTACTAGTTTCCATTTTCTAATACAGCAAAATAAAATACGGTAAAATGCAATTATATATGTAAATACCTTGTCGGGGTGAGATTTTTTAATTCTTCATATGACTCCTTGGCCGAGCAACGATCGGGTACATTCCAATTAGGTTCTTTGGCATTTAGGGTCTCGAAAGCTACATTAATTAAATCGATCGAATCGTCCTTCTTAACATATTCGTCCGCAATCCTTGCTATAATAGAGCAATCTATTCCACCCGAGAAAAGAATCGCCACCTTCGAATGAACGCAATTGTCCTTCAAATGATTTATGCATACGTTACAATAAGCTGGTGTGTATAAAACGCGTTCCTTTACTGAGCAACGCAAGAGTTCCACAAACTTTATCACTGAACTCTTGACATTACTATTGTTGAGAAGATATTTAAAAATATCTTCGCTGGAGTTGCTTTTTGATTCGCAGATCTCGTAAAAATCAAAATGTGCCTGGAATATGTAATAAAATAGAATAGATACTTGGATAAGTATAATATTTTGAATTTCCGGTGGGCGATCTTTGAGCTCCCGGTTGAGTTGTGCGAGTTATTCCGATTGAACGAAAGCAGAAAAAATATGTACATTAGAGCTCAAGAAATCAAGCAGCTAGGAAGGTGATGTTCTTCAATCAATTACCTCGACTAAGCACTACGCGAGAGTTCTGCACTAATAAACACCCAATGTCATTGCGGAAAGTTAATGATACTAAAGTGCATAAGATGGTAAAGGACTAGCAAAGGCCTCGTAGGGGTAGCATCTGCCGACGGATGCTGGCCCCGCAAAAAGCGAGTAAGAACCTCTGCAGCCGAACACCTTGCAGCTCTGCTAGTCAGGTCCTACTTCCACCTTCTCGTGGTGCCATCTGGAAATTTCCTTATAAGGGAAATTACTGACGGAAGAGGCCGAATAGCGAGTATCCTGCGCCACCAAACAGGATTAGTGTCTGTTGGGCTACTGTCTAGAAACAAAAACATATTGCATATTGCTCAGAAACAAAAAACAGCCTCGGATAATCAAATGGAACGGATCTATGTTGACGACCCTTTACGAAAACAAAAAATAAACAAGGACCTTTGGTTCTGTACGTGGAATGTTAGGTCCCTATACAGACCACGTGCGACCGAACAACTTGCGGACGCCCTAGACCGCTATAAAGCGGACATAACCGCCATCCAGGACATGCGATGGAATGGGCCGGGCAAAAAGCGGATAAAAACCTGCGACATCTACTACGGTGACTGCTGTAGGGAGAGAGGACAGAGACTATTTGGATGCGGATTTGTTGTTAGAGGTGGACTAAGGCATAAAGTCCTTAGCTTCCAGTATGTGAGTGAATGCCTTATAACGATCCGCATCAAGGCAAAATTTTGTAATATCAGCCTCATATGTGTCCATGCCCCCACAGAAGAAAAGGATGACTCCATCAAAGATGATTTCTATGACCTCCTTGACAGAACATACTCCAAATGCCCCAGCTATGATACCAAAATCATACTAGGAGATTTTAACGCTAGACTGGGTAAAGAAAGCATCTTTGAACGGGTCATCGGCAAACACAGTCTACATGACACCACATCCGATAACGGACACAGGCTGATCGACCTTGTATTTGTATTTGTATTTATTCATTTAAAAACACTTACAATGTAAGACGAATGTCTTATAAATTATTGCAAGCCTTTAGTATTTCAAAATCTGAGTAAAATAAATAAAGAAAATTAATAACGATTAATAATAAAAGTAAAACAAAAGAAAGAACAAAGTTCAACGATTTGCCAAGAACGTGAAGAGTAGTGTTGTGAATCTTTTGGTGCTTCTAATTCCTCTTATGGAGATGGGCAGAGAGTTCCAAAGGCCTATGACATAGATAAAAAATTGACGCTTAGTATTCAAGTACTTGTGTCGCGGCGGTATAAGGACGAATGATCTTGCCGAAAGAGGAAAATTCAGCCTACTGTGAAGATAGTCGGGTTGTTTAGTTTGAATTATTTTATGCAGGTAGCTAAGTGAGCGAAACTGTAGTAATGCGTTTAGACTACAACCACAGAGTTGTTTTGAATACTCGGAAATATGATCAAACGAGCGACGATTAAACACGAACCGAGCAATGTTATTGTAAACAACATTAAGTTTATGAAAGGTTGCGTGGTCCAAATCACTATATACTTCACAACAGTAAAGTAATACTGGAAGCAGAAGTGTTTTTGCAAGTAAAAGCTTAGTTTGTTTTGGAATAAAGTTTTGAGTCATCCGAAGAGCTCGAAGACTACCATAAACTTTACCTATTGAAATGTTGAGATGGTCATTCCAGGTAAGTGTGCGATTGAAAACCATACCGAGATTTTTAACAGAATCAACGTAAGCAATGGTTTGATTCCCTATCTGCAAGGGGTGCAATGAAAACTCGTCTATTGCCCTACGATAGATGGGCAACGCCTTTGACTTGATGGGATTAAGGTGAAGGTTATTCAACTTGGACCAACGAGAGATGCGCACCAAGTCCTCATTCATCATGGAAACCGCTTCGTCCTTCGCCAATAGAGGTCGACTAATCAGAAGCTGCACATCGTCTGCATACAAATGAACTAAGCAGTTCTTAACTATGAGTGGAAGTCCGTTTATGTAGATTGAAAAGAATAGAGGTCCGAGTATGGATCCTTGAGGGACGCCATGTGGGATATAAGCTAGGTTGGACACCTTTCCGTTCGCGACAACACATTGCTGTCTGCCAGTAAGATATGAATGAATCAACTTACAAGACTCTGTTGTGAATCCAAAGCTATGTTGGAGTCTCCTACAAAGTATTGAGTGGTTAACGGTGTCAAAAGCCTTCGAGAAGTCCAGAAGAGTAAGTAATGCAAAGTTACCATTATCTAAGGCAGCCCTGATCTCGTCGGTAACGAGAAGTAATGCAGACTTACAGCCACGTTGCGGCCGATAACCAGATTGGCAAGTGCTGAGAAGGCTGTTGGAAGAGAGAAAATGTTGTATCTGCTTAAATATGGCCTTTTCGAATGCTTTCGATAAGAACGGGAGGATGGCAATTGGTCGATACTCTTTAACAGTACCTGTCGTTTTTTTGGGAATGGGAATAATTTTGGCCTTCTTCCATTGCGTAGGAAATACAGATGACATTAAGATGTTATTGAAGATATATGTTATGAAGCGCAGAAGATAGGGCAGCAAAAGTTTTATGAATTTAGGGTTGATTAAATCAAGCCCAACGGCATTCGAGTGAATAGATATAATTGCCTCCACAACATCCTCGTCTGATAACCTCATAAAGCTGAAAGCGTTGCCTAAAAACTGATGTTCATCATTAAACAGACCACTGTCAATGTCGTTGTAGTTTGAATGTGGCAGTGAAGTAAATGTATGGTTTAAGGCATCACAATCAATGTCATCAGGGGGTGTTACTGACTGTTTCCCGATACCGATTTTTCGCAAATGTTTCCAAACGTCTTTGCTGGAGTTAGGAGACCCTAATTTTTGCTCAAAGTAGTTCTTTTTAGCCAATCTAATCATTTTCACCACTTCGTTTCGTAGTTTGCGATAGCCTTGATGTAAGACTTCCAACCTGTATCGTTTCCATTGACTGTAAGCGGCATCTCGTTGTGACATCACAGCAAGGATGTCGCTATTCAGCCAAGGCGGAGCCGTATGTTTGACCGAACGAGCTTTTAGTCGAACGGAGAATCGAACAGAAAATTAACGTTACGTGTTAGAAAACATATTTGCTCGTTTACATTTTGAATTAAGTATAATGAGTTCCAGTTTATGCGATGAAAATCGAGCATTAATTTGGGTACGTTTATATTTTTAAAGTCACGAAAATGAAAGGTTTGCTGACTAACATGACAATGCATTTTTAGGCATGTAAAAATAAGATCATGCTTAGAAAAACCTGGCGCTTGAAGTTGGCTGTAATGCAATACTCTATTATTATCGCTTGTTAAATAAAGATCCAGTAAAGAACTCGATGAGTCAGTGAAATGAGTGGGACAGGAGCTATTGACTGGATTTAGACCAAGGGCCTCGAAGGTGCTAAGGAAACATTCGGAAAGGCGTTTGTCTAACAGATTACAGTTAAAGTCACCACACAATACTGCATATGAAAAATTGCAGGAAAGCGATTCAAGGGATGTTACTAACGGTTCTAAACTTATGTGATTGTATGGTCTGTACACGGAACCAACGAGGACATTTTCAGAATTGCATTTAATGCTGATAAATACAAATTCTAAAGGGCAGTCATTTGCAGATCTGCTCACCAGCTTACAACTTAAACCATCTCGAACGTACATTGCGGAACCACCACCGGATCTGGAAAAGCGGTCGGCCCGAAAAAGTTTGTATCCGTGCAATCTGTAAAAATCATCGCTTACTTCCGGTTGAAACCAAGTTTCGGAAACGGAGACAATATCAATTTGGGATTCCACAAATAAGTATCTGAGTTCCTCTAATTTCTTGATCAGACTTTGCGCATTTAAATGGCATATTCGCAAACCGTTTTTTTGGGCCACTAAAGTTCGAATCATATGATATAAACTCGTATCCTTGTCATTGCCAGTGAACTCTCTGTTATTGTTAGCTGCACTCATGAATTTTAGTTTCAGTAATTTTGCAGCAACATAAGAGGGAGTTAGAAGCAAAACCGATAGAGGGGAACAACATTAAAATGTCGTTCGTCACAAAAAATTTATTTGGCAAATCATCGTTACAAATTAAATAGGAAGTAAAAGAAAAAGGAGTAAAAGGCTTGCATAACAAAATAGATAATATAAGCAGAATATATAATATAATAAAATAATAACAGAAATAATAAAAAAATAAAAGGTGTGTCATAATTGCTTACAAATTTTAAATTAACGTCGTCGCAGCGGCTATGAGACCCTCGGTGTTGTTTACAACGATACCTTCTGCATCAGCTGTTGATTTGACATAAACAGATCCATGCATTGTGTACACACTATACAGTTGGTGATCGTTCCTCAGTCGTATGGCATGGTGTAATAAATTCCGGGTGTTTTTAGAGAGACTTTCATTCATGAAGCAAGCATTGTCAGACTCAATACCCAAATCATGAAGTGAGAGTTGATGGTTTTGTTGCTTTCTTCTGTACGCAGCAGTGTGCTTCAGTAGTGCATTCCTCTCTTTACGGCTGTTAAATTTTATGATGATGGGTGGCGAAGAAGAACTTGCACTCTTCATGGACGTTGTGCGGGAACGAGAGCGAAAAATGCTCTTTAATGTTGGAGCTTTGCAATTAATAGACAAGCAGAGACGATTGAAAAGCAGAGTGAGGTTCTCCTCGGGTAACGAGGGAACTCCAAACAGAATGGCGTCTGCAGCTATGTCCTTCTTTTCGGCTTCGTCGATATGTTTATGCAAAGTCAAAAGCTTAGAGTTGAGTTCTCGTAATTCAGCTGAGTTATTTTCGATGAGAGCAGATTTCTGCACAATCTCCTTATTCACAGAAGAGAGTTTAGCATCAACGCTGGGTGCATCGATTGCGTTGACCTCAATATGTTCAATACGATGCATAATATCAGCTATCGTTGTATTTACTCTGCTGAAATTCTCTGACCATCGATTTTCAGCCTGCTCCAGTTTATCAAGAAACTCGGAGCGGATTTTTACAAACTCGTTGGTGATGTGGTTGACGATCATTTCTGTGTGTTTGTTCATGCGGTCTTCGAAAGCTGCGGTGGTAAGGAAGAGCCCATCATCTCTGTTAATGTTATGAGAAGTTGTAGTCTCTTTGCTGAATTTCTGCTCAGTGATGTTAGATTTGGGCGAATTGACTTTTGATGGTGTCAGTGTCGACACAGATGCAGATGCTGGTGTTTTTTTGGAACGGGTATTACTCATCGTTGTATTTGTAGTCGTGAAGAGAGTATGAATTAGATTTTCTTCTTTCTTCTTTTTCCTTTCTCTTGAAGATTTATCAAAACTTTAAACTCGTTTAATTAATTTAGTTTTAATGATTGCGAATTTATATGAAGCCTCGGTGAAAAGGAGCGATTCAAAGATCCAATTCGCGAATTTAGTAGACAAAATTTTAGGTAAAAAACGATATTAAAGAAAGCCGACCGCGGACGTCACAAATTTGCGTCTATACTGTATGAAAGCACATCACAACTCTTGCCACGGGGCGAAATCTTCTTTTAGCCAGCAGACGATTTCCCCACCTCGATATACACAAAGGCACCTGGCGGTCGCCAGATCAATCAATCACCAACCAGACACTCCACCACTATTCTTGATGTTCGCACTTTCCGAGGAGCGAACATCGACTCACTCAGACCACTATCTTGTTGTAGTCAAGATGCGTCAACGCATAACACGAACACCGCGGAGTAGAGTTACAACACCAAGCTATGACGTCGCCGGAGATCGCCAGTGCTTTTGCCAACCGCGTCTCCCTTAAGCTCTCCGATACACCTCACTCCTCCACTCAGTAGAGCAACAATGGAGCCTGTGCAAACAAGTCCTGAAGAGCACAGCATCTGGTTCGATGACGAGTGTAGAAGGATTCATGCAGAAAAGCAGGAGGCATACAAAGCCTCGCTACACAAAAAAACCAGAGCGGCCCGTGAGCTCTACGAGCTTAAAAGAAGGGAGGAACATAAGCTTCTCAAGAGAAAAAAGAAAGAGCGCGAGAAGCGGCCGATTGAAAACTTGGAGAGGTGCTACTGCAAGCACGACGTTCGAAGATCTTATCAACGGATAAAACGAATGTCTAAAGGCTAGAAAGCCCGAACGGAGGCCTGTAAGGATGAGAACGGGCACCTAGTGTAGAATCGCAGTCGATGCTGAGAATATAGAAAAACCACTTCTGCAGACTGTATAACGGCGATGTTAGTCAATATACCGCTGTCAGGCAGAATGATCCATTTCTAATCGACGAAGACCGCAGAGAATTCTGTCCCCCTGACCTCGACGAAGTTAAGATTGCCATATCGAAGCTCAAGTTGAATAAAGCTGCTGACACAGACGGACTGTCTGCTGAGCTCTTCAAGGAAGCTGGGGATGATCTGGTTAGGAGCATGCACTAGCTCATCTGTAAGATATGGTCAGAGGAAAGCATGCCCGAGGAATGGAGTCTCAGCATCGTATGCCCGATTCACAAGAAAGGAGACCCTTCTGATTGCGCCAACTACAGAGGAATAAGTCTACTTAATGTCGCATACAAGATCTTTGCTGCCGTTTTGTGTGAACGCCTGAAGCCGTTCGTAAATAAGCTGATAGGTCCTTATCAGTGTGGCTTCAGGCCAGGTAAGGCCACCATCGACCAAATCTTCACACTACGGCAGATCCTGGGGAAAACCAATGAATTTTAAGTCGACACCCACCATCTATTCGTCGACTTCAAGGCCGCATACGACAGCGTAATTAGAGACGAGCTATATAACGCCATGTTTACTTTTGACATTCCTGCAAAGCTCGTCAGACTTTGTAGGATGATTCTGAAGAACGGTCGCTGCTTCATCCGAATCGGTGCAGAAGAAGAGAAGATTCAATCACGAACTGTACGGTTGTACAGCGACATGAGTCTAGTCAGGCGTCTACGGATCCAACGCCTAAGATGGCTGGAGACTTCAACGCATGGGCCACTGATTGGGACAGTACGCAAACCAATCGAAGAGGCGAAGCTCTACTAGAGGCTATGTCATCACTAGACGTAATACTGCTCAATACAGGATGCGAGCACACCTTTAGCAGAAACGACATAGGTTCCATAGTTGACATTACATTTGTATCGAGTTCTCTAACGAGAGGCGCAAATTGGAGAGTAAGCAATCAGTACACCCACAGTGACCACCTGGCTATTCTTTTTGAAATACAGCCTAGGAGAGCCAACCAGGGTGCCTCGCTAAAGAAGGCACAACAAAAGGGTTGGAAAATAGAAACACTGGATGAAGACTCTTTTACCCTCACCTTTAGAGAGTCTACAATAAGGTCAGGGACAGCAAATGCTATGGCCGCTGATATTACTAAGCAAGTGATGAGGGCTTGCGATGCATCCATGGTCCGGAAAACGTCATCAAACCGCCGGCCACTAGTAGGAGATAGCAGAGCTACGCAGCAAGTGTCATAGAGCGAGAAGACTGTCCAAGCGATCCAGAGGTTTGCCCTCTCATCAGAACCTACAGGCGCAATACAGAGATAGACGTAGGGTTCTGAAATTGGCCATTAGGAGAAGCAAAAACAACAAATTTAAGGAGCTCTGCGAGCAAGCACACGTTAATCCTTGGGCTACCGCTTACAGGACTGTCATGGCAAAACTCAAAGGCACCACCAGGGCCACCGCAAAGAATGATAGAGCGTATAGAAGCACCCCAGGATGAACAGGAAGTCACACCTATCACGGAAACTGAACTCCTAAAGGTGTGCAAACATTTCGAAGACAATAAAACACCTGGGCTGGATAGCATCCCAAATAAGGCCCTTAAACTAGCCATTAAAACAAACACGGGACCATTCCTAGAAATGTACAACAGGTACCTAATCTAAGTTGTCTTTCCAGACCAATGGAAGAAACAACGCTTGGTTCTGCTGCCTAAAGGGAAAAAACAACCAGATGAGCCGTCGTCATACCGTCCGATTTGCCTATTAGACACAATGGGCAAGATACTGGAGAAAATGATAGCCAACAGACTCGAGGTGGCAATAAATGAAGCCGGGGGGCTTTCAGGCGAACAGTACGGATTCAGGCAAGCCCGTTCTACAATCGATGCTATACGGAGGGTAATCACAGTTCTGGAAGAAGCTATTCAGGGCAAGAGATGGGCAGGAGGCGCACAGATATACGGAGCCGTAATCACACTGGACGTCAAAAATGCGTTCAACTCTGCAAACTGGGGACAAATTGTACACTCACTTAGAGAAAAGATGGTGTCAGAATTCCTTAGCAAATTAATTGAAAACTATTTCGAGAAACGATATCTTTTCTACGATACCGACGACGGGGTAGTGCAGTACCACATATCTGGCGGAGTACCACAAGGATCGGTGCTAGGTCCTATTCTGTGGAACCTTATGTATGATGGAGTTCTGAGGCTAGAAATTCCCAATGAGGCAAAAGTCATAGGCTTCGCTGATGATATTGCAATCGTAGTAGCAGCGAAACACCTGGAAGAAATAGAGGACACAGGGAACGAATGGATCGGAAAAGTGAGACGCTGGATGTCAACAGTCGGGTTAGAGCTCGCCCATCACAAAACAGAAGCAGTACTAGTAAGCAGCCGCAAGAAAAGGGAAACAATTACCATCAGGGTAGGCGATCAAAATATAACGTCGAAACCGTTGTGTGCCGCTAGGCTCAGCTACAAGGAACACCTTGAAATAAAGTGCGATAAAGCAGCTCAGGTGTGTGCTGCCTTAGCCAGAATATTGACAAATATCGGAGAACCCAGGCAGCAAATAAGACTAGTTTTGTCAAGAGTGGCGCAGTCAATAATTATGTACGCGGCACCAATATGGGCAAAGGCGATGTAAATTAAGTCCCACTCAAGAAGACTAAATTCCACCAACCGACTATCCGCACTGAGAGTGTGCAGCGCTTTTCGGACGGTATCGGATGATGCTATATGTGTAATTGCTGGAATGCTACCAGCCGATATCTTGGCCATCGAGTTGCAAAGGTCCTACGACGCCAAAATTCAGGAACCACTTGCCTCAGTCAGAGATATTAAACTGGAAGAAAGACGGCGTAGCATTGAAATATGGCAGGAGCGATGGAATCAGTCAACAAAGGGAAGATGGACCCATCGACTTATACCGGACATACAAAGTTGGATAAACCGGCATCACGGAGAAGTAGATTTTTATCTTACCCAGTTTATAACCGGACATGGCTGCTTCCGAGCCTATCTTTACAGGTTTGGCCTTGATGAATCTCCTATCTGTGCATACTGTGGAGAGGCTAGAGAAGATGCAGAACACGTATTTTTTCGATGCTCACATTTCGAGGCAGAAAATAAATATTTCGAAGATAAAATTGGAGAAACACCGACTCCCGAGAACATCATAAAGCATATGCTGACATCGAGAGAAATATGGGACGCTGTGAAAGAAACCTCAGCGAGAGTCATGAAGGAACTCCGACGTCTGAAGAGAAACAGGGAGAGCAACCTAAACCAAACGGCAGCTCCCTTGGAACAGCAAACTCCAATTAGAGAAAGAAGGGCATAAGGTGCAAGCCAGCCCCGCGAAGTAATACCTACCGGCAGTCCCGCGGGGAGAGTGGTTGAAAAGTGCAGGGTGTGGTTTAGTACGTAGTCGTATTCCTGGCATCGATTATTCACGCTTGCGAATCGTACATGCAAGTAGCCCGGGCTACTGGTATCTTTTGAAGATTCCACATCCGTTTGGCGCAACCAAAACAAAAAACAAAAAAAGATGGCTAGGCCATGTAGAGCGAATGGACACCACAGCTCCAGCCCGTAGAGTCATTGAATCCAACCCCGAGGGACGAAGAAATAGAGAACGGCCGGATCTAAGGTGGCGCGCACAGGTGGAAAGGAACCTCAACCAACTGGGCGTGCGGCACTGGAAAAGACTAGCGAAAGATCGTGCTAGGTGAAGAGGCATGTTGGTTGAGGCCCAGGTTCACGCCGAACTGTAGCGCCCGCTAAATAAAAGAAAAAGTGCATAAATGTTAAATTTGCAAGGGAAGAGAATACTTAGTCGCGTGATTCAAACTCTCGCAAGTGGAAAAAAAACTATGACGGACAGCATCAAAGCTCTAAGACTAAAGTAGTACATATATGTAACCAACTAACAGCACCCGAACGATATAATAGAAGACAACATTCAACCATTGAACAAATACTTACTTACTTACTTATCAGGCCAGCGATCCATGGAGGATCTGAGCCTGAGCTATGGCTGCCTTCCATCCTTGACGGTCCCGGGCACGCTGCTTCCAGTTATCAAGACCAAGATTTCTTACATTTTTTTTTTTTTTTTTTTTAGAGACTCGCGCAGGTTCAAGAGTTTTTATATTCTCTTATGATGTGTTGACACACACAACCTGAACGGAGTGCAGTGGTTGGGGTCGTTGATGTTCGTTCACTACTCTCAGGGGTGGTTGTCCTAGACGTAGATAGGACGAGAGCCGACCGCGTTGGTTATAGTCCGAAGTAATTCGTTCAAGCACTTTTAGTGTTGCTTACGCAGAGGATGAATTTCGGTTGACCATATACTGTGAGTGTTATGCCTGCAAGCAGTACTTCTGGTCACTTTCCATACACAACTGCGATGCATACTTCCTTTTTGTCCGTATGGGAATTACTTTTTCTTGGCTATGAAGCGAATTTGAACCATAAACCTTCCGCTCGGCGGTCGATGATGTTAACCACTGCACCACGGCCACCCCTTACATCCGCGATTACTTGGTCTTTATACCGGAGGTTCGGTCTTCCTCTTCTTCTCGAACCAGGAGGCTCGGAGTCGAAGACCCTCTTAGCTGGAGCGTTGGTGTCCATGCGCTCGATGTGGCCGAGCCAGTGTAGTCGACGGATCCTTGCCTTCCGGACCACATCCACATCTTGGTACAGCTCGTAGAGTTCGCGGTTGTGTCTTCTTCTCCATTCACCTTCCCCACAGACAGGACCAAATATCCGGCGCAGAATTTTTCTTTCGAAATAACTCAAAATCAGCTCCGCCGTCCCGCTTATCGTCTAACTTTCGGCTCCGTACAGCAAGACTGGCAGTATGAGCGTTTTGTAAAGCATGACTTTGGTCCTTCGAGTGAGGAGTTTTGACCCCGTTGCCGAAGTAGCAGCGGTTGCCAAGGGCGATTCTATTCCGGATCTCCACTGTGGTGTCATTTGAAAGTAGACAAGCTCCTTAACTACCGCCTGTTCTTCAATCGCCGTGAATGCTTTCAAAATGCCACGGCGAGAACACGCGATGATATCGATATCATCCGCGTATCCTATGTAGCAGCTGGATGGACTTGTAGAAGATAGTGCCTTCCCTGTTGATGCCTGTCCGTCGCACTATCTGCTCCAGCACCAGGTTGAAGAAGTCACATGACAGCGCATCTCCTTGTCGAAATCCGGTGCATGTTTCAAACGGTTCCGAAGTCCTAGAACCGAGTTGCACGGTGCATCGCGTATTTTTTTACGTGGCGCGACACAACTGGATCAGTTTTCCCGGGATCCCGAATTCGGCCATCGCACCAAACAGTCCTTCACGATGAATGCTGTCGTATGCGGCTTTGAAATCGATGAAAAGGTGGTGTGCAAGGCCTTTGGCTTGCTTGTAAAAGGCTCGTATTTTATGTTTATCCCTAGACTCCTCGATATCCTTGAGCTGGGAGGTTGCAAAGATTCTTTTCTTTTGTCGCAGTATTTTTTTCTCCTCCCTTCTTCTGGCTCGGTACTCTTCTTGCGCTGCGCTGGTTTTCCTCTGCAGCGCCTTTTGGTACGCCTCGTCGGTTGCTCCCTTTTTCTGCTCACACTCGCCATCATACCACGGGTTTTTGTCGGGGGTGGTAGGTATCCTAAGGTGGTTTCGGCTACTTTCTGAATGGCTGAGCGGCAATGCAGCCACATATTATTGGCATTTGTGTTCGACGTAGGCATACCGTAGAGTCTTTCGCTCAGCTGCTCCTTCTAGACTCTGGTAACCTCCGGTGTGCTCAGGCGCCCAATGTCGAACCTCCTCCTGGTGGGCTGGTGCAGCTTTCTGACATTGGACAGTCGAGCTCTGAATCTTGCTACTACGAAGAAATGGTCAGAGTCGACATTTGCCCCTCTGAATGTTCGCACATCCAGTATGTTTGACGAGTGCCTTTCGTCAATGAGCACATGGTCGGTTTGGTTGGCGGTTTGGCCGTCCGGATATCGCCAGATTGCTATGTGGATTCGCTTACGAGGGAATCTTGTGACACTTATCACCGCATTACGAGCTGTCGCAAGGTCCGTGAGTCGGAAGCCGTTATCTGTTGTTGTATCGTGGAGGCTGTGCTTTCCGATCCCTCCGCCAAGGGTGTTCTCCTTACCGATTTTGGCGTTGAAGTCCCCAAGCACGATTTTTACATCGTACTCCGAACGAGCTCCGTAGGCGTTGTCCACCAGGTCATAGAAATCCTCCTTGATAGGGTCTTCAGCCTCGTCGGTAGGGGCGTGTGCACATATAAGGCAATCTTTTGTGACAGCTGTAATAAATGTCGCAATTTTTCTTCCTCATCATACCGTTTCCTACCCAGCGTATTTCCTGGACCGCAGTCATATCCGCCTTGTACTGCGTGAGGATTGAACAAATACACAGGGTAACCAACAAAATATCTACTTCCTTGGACGAAAAACAATTCTGCGTAGCAGTATACTTAGACGTCGCACAGGCATTCGACTCGGTCTGCACAAAGGACTCTTACACGAACTTGCGAAAACCGTTCCAAGGACTTTCTTCAACTACTAACAAACTTGTTTAACAGATCGATGTTTCTGTGTTAGATACAAAGACAAATGCTCAAAAATCCACTCTATCAATGCTGAAGTACCTCAAGGAACTATTCTGAGACGCCTTTTATATGTACCCTTCACATCTGAGATCCCGCGTCCTAGTAGAGAAGAGACTATGATAACGATGGAAACAACATGATAACAATGTGCCTGCGCCCTATTCGGAGCCAGGTCTAAATGGTGGCAGTATGCGAGCGTCTGGTGGCCGGCCTGTCCCGCTCGGCAGCCAGTCGGGCTTTGCCCGAAGAAGTAACGACCAACCCGGCAGTGGCCTCGCGGGCCATTATGGGGGTGTGGGGGTATGCACGCCATGCACTAACCTGTGCGTGCGGGAAGTAAAAGGCAACAGACAACAGCATCGACTTAGGATAGGCACATGGAACGTCTTATCGCTCACAGGAAAGTATCACGAGCTGGTTGAGGAAGCTGCCAGGTATCGGTTAGATATCGTCGGTATCTCTTCGACAAAGCAAAGAGGATATAGAACTGTGGACCTTTCGGGTGGAAACTCTTCCTATCAGGAGTTACACCTCAAATGTCTGCACAGGCGGGAGTGGGGATAATCATAAGTATCAATCTTAAAACTCAAGTTTGAAAGATAAACTTTGACTCTGGTGCAGGTGTATGCACCGAATCTAGAGTCAGAGTATGCGACTTTCCTGGATGAAATTGATGCGGCCCTTCATAGGGTGGTTGAGATGGATTCCTATATCCATCTGTGGATGTAACGACACGGGGGAGTGTGATTGGGAGGAACGGCGATCCTCATCAAAACGCGAACGGAGAGTGGTTGTTGGATTTTTGCTGTGCAAAAGGCATTGATAAATATACGCGGTATCATCGGAGTCTTCAACAGACATCGTTGATAGATTTCTTTGTGGTACCATCGTGTGTGAAACGGATGGTTTGTGACGTTCGTGCGTTGAGAGGGGCTGAACTGTCAACTGATCATCACATGTGTAAGCTGTAACTTACTGATAGAGTACCTCGTCTGCCATGGCAGAAACCAAGAGTGCTTACACGCATACGGTGGGAGAAAATACAGAGCAGTGAGGTGCGGCAACACTTTGCACGACACATATCCGAAAGGTTTGAGCAAATTTCAACTGTTCCATCGCATGTAGAGGAAGAATGGCGACTATTTTCAACAGCTGTCATTGCCTCTGCACGTGATGTTTGTGGAGACAAGCGGCTTGGTGTGGCGGCTGATGGTGAGAAAAGAACTGCGTGGTTTAAAACACCCGGAGTTCAAGAAGCCATCAGAAAGAAGAAGAAGGCCTACATAGACTGGATTCTCTTGGGGGACTCTTCTTCTCGTTACCAATACACTGTGGCGCGAAGAACTTGCAAATTTGCTGTGCGAGCAGCGAAAGAGGAGGCGAAGAGGAGTTCGGCGAAAAGTTGGAAAGCGACCATAGATCTGCGTAAAAGGTGTTCTGGCAAACCATCCGCCGGCTCAGAGGAAGGAAATTCAACATTATCGAAGGAGTTACATCCTAAGATGGTGAGGTGTCGCTTTCCAATGAGGTGGACATCTTACGCAGATGGAGCACTTTTCGGAGCTGCTCAATCCCGAACAGGGCGCTTAGGGGGCAGACCTATAGTCTTGAGTCGAGCGGAGAATAGTCCAACGGTTAAGGAAGTCATTTTAGCGGTTGAATCTCTAAAAATTGGCAGATTCGCCGGTGTGAATGAAGTTCGGCCAGAAATGCTTAAGGCAATGGATAAAGAGGAATTATTATGGCTCTCTCGTGTCATTAAGGTGGCCTGGGAAGGCAGTGAGACACCTAGCGGTTGGCAGACTGGGGTGATTGTCCCTCTTTTCAAAAAGGGGGGTAAAAACGAGTGCTAAAAACATCCAACGCCTCGGGTGGATTTAAACCCACCTGTGCCACTTTGCACAACCAAAGGTGATGATTTTTGGGACAATGGTCCTCACTCATGTATAGATTCATAAAATGATTAAATAATATAACATTATTCCATTTACTAGATGTCTTATATATGTAGAGTTGTAAATATGTATATCTAACGATCTAAGGCTAAGTAGTATAGTCAACTAACACCCGCATGATATAATATATTTGGAAAAAAGCAGTTGTATCTCTTCTGACGAAATCAACTCGAGGCAATAGGTTTAAAATCGAATAACTTACCATCTGCTCCTTTTTTAGCGCCAACCATTCAGGGTTAATGCACTCGCGTGTGGAGATACTTGAAAATAAACTTCGCAGTTCTTGAATATCATAATTGTCTACATCAATACGCGCCTCCCATGGATACAAAACAACGGAATCAGTATTTTCAACATTGATTTTATACAAACCGAATGGTGGAAGCTCCATGCAGTTTTTCTCGACATCAATGACTGCAAAATATCGTTGACTTTTAACAACCCAAATGCAAATTTCAATTTAAATAACAATTTTCATACCAGAGTTACTAAGGATACGAAACTGTGTCCCGTTTCGTTCAATCAGCAAGGAATTACGTCCAAGAGCATCTCTTGTAAAATACAAACTACCATTGCATATATTGTACGCGATAATGCTGTACGGCCCTTTTAACGACCTAAATAAACTCATAATATCGTCATCATTTTCTGTAGCATCCAGCTTGTTCAGCAACCAACTTGTGTCCGACAATTCATCCCTACTGTCCTTGTTAAAGATGTCACCATTCAGTAAGATTGTCCAATTATTTAAGGAAGCAGGTTGAGTCGAGACGGATTCTCCTTGTTGCCAAAGGACAAAGCCTCCCAACAGGACGTTTCCGACTGAAAATAATTCAAAAGTGTCCGGTCCACGATTCCGCAATAGTTCAATGAGTTTCTAGCAAGTAAATGTGATAATAGGAAGTATGTGATGATAGATTATGTGACATTACTTCATCAATAGACGGAACATTATCGTCATTACAAATTGAGCAGAATATACCACACATTTAAAGAAAAATGATTTTCCCACCACGTTTATTGTTTATTTACAAGCAACGTTCATCCCAGGTTCATCCACCATAGAAACGTCAGTCAGCTGTCTTGAGTTGTCAGTTGATTTCCCATGAAATGTCTCAATAGAACCGTTCGCGTAAGAAAACCGGCAAGGAAATTAGATCCGTTGGAATATGATAATCACTCCCTCAGTAATTTGAGATAAGAGTAATATCGTACTCTCACAAAAAGCAAATACCGGACCCCGCTATTGTATGTAGAGATAGTATCACTTTTCGGATTACTGAAGTACATACATACATATGACTGATTGCAAGCCGGAGTATTCCTTTCTTAACCCGAATTGTGCTATAATGGCCCAATCACACTGTCGCGTTCATGCGGTCGAGCTCTTGAAGGCATGAGTAGGATCAATGAACTCGTATGGAGTAGCACGGAATACGACCCTCATGCGTTGCTTCGGCTAATATCGTAAATATCGTAAAATCGATCTCAGCGCCAGAGTAGAGCCAGTGGCTACTCGGTCGTGCAAATGACAGCTGACAATGCTTGTCATTTATTTAATAATGATTTCTTGAAGAAATTTGCGCCTTAGGCACAAACTTATTCGATTTCAACGTCAAGGAACAAACACGCAATACATTTCCATACTTACATATATGTATGTATGACATGTTAGATGTATTTTTTTTTTGTTGCACGAACTTCCAGGCGCCTGAAGCCACATTTCGTTATAGAAATTCCTAGATCCTAGGTCGCACGTTTGACATATGTTTATCGTTCAACGCCTGTCAAAAGGCCGACCGTTCGAACGCGACATTGTGATTCGGCTATAACAGTCACTTGGAAGCAGGGATACACAATGAGATACCAATCCTTCGTACGTCTGCCCGTTGATCGCCGCAGGGGTTGGTTGTTGCTTTTGTAATACACACCGATACTATACGTGTTATTCTCCGTTTAAAACGACGCTTTTGACTAACACAATGATAGTCTCAAGACGTTAATGGGTATAGTCAAGACGTGGCAAAAGGGTCGCAACAAGGCAGAATGACATAGTCAAGACGCCGTCAAACCGCAACGCGTTTGTAGGTGCAACCTGTCAAAGTGTCTGTCAAAGCCAATGGATTGGTATCTCATTCTTTATCCCTGCTTGGAATAGACCTAGTTTATACCGTACCGAACGGTTTTTAATTTTCGCAAATAAAATTCGGATGGATACGCTATTGGCCGAATCACAATGTCGCGTTCGAGCGGTCGGGCTTTTGACAGGCGTTGTACCGACTTACGATATAATGTGTCAGACGCACGCAACCACAATTCGCAACACACAATTTGGCTTCAAGTCAGCTGCGCGTAGAGAGCTTAGTTTCACAAACCTCTCACAACACATTGAAATACATCTGTCAAACGCACGTCCGAGTAGAGAGTAGCTCTACTCCGGCGCTTTGCTCGACTTTACGATATGAGGTCCAGCAAAAGTTGAGGGAACATTATGTGTTACTTCATAGGATATCGTTGGTCCTACTCATGCTGTCAAAGTCGGCGCGCGCGCAAGCCTGTATGTGTTTCTAACTTTAGAATGACGATACCGTAGTGACTGAAATCCGACGAAAATTGTGGGCGTCTGCCCTGCGTCAATTTGTAAGTGCCAATACGTCGTCGAATTCACACCTCAACCAGCCGAATGCCTAATTATATAATGTATCATAAATCATAAGGTATAGTGTATTTGAACTTATATGTATGTATATAGATTAATAAACAACATTTCGCGATTTGCAATAATTAATTTGCCACCAGGCGAGAGTTTAAACATATTGCTGTATTAGCGACTGGCGCTGGTGTAGGACTCTGACGCACGATGAGCGAGTTCGGATCCCGATAACACCAACGACATCGAATGTTTATTTCGCGGCGTCCCTCCTCGGCGGCGTACTAGCAAAAATCCCCGTAGTATAACTTGCCTAGAAAAAGCTTCTCGACTCACGCCGTTCGGAATCGGCGTTAAACTGTAGGTGCCTTTCACCTGTGTGGAAAATAGAATCACACAACATGGGTGATTGAAGGAAAGCTTGGCTCTGGTCCTTCATGGGCTGTAACGCCACCAAAGAAGAATACGGGCTGTACAGTGATATCGGCCTAGTGCGACGTCTACGGATCCAAAGTATAGGATGGTTAGCCATGTAAAGGGAATGGAGAACACAGCTCCGGCCTAAAGAGTCTTCGAGTCCAACTCCTAGGGACGACGCAGCAGAGGACGACCGAATCTAAGGTGGCGCACACAGGTGGAAGGGGACCGTAACCAACGGGGAGTGCGTCGCTGAAAACAGCTGACAAAAGATCGTGCCAGCTGAAGAAGATTGTTGATTAAGGTCCAGGTTTACACCGGACTATAGCGCCACCTAAGTAAGTTGGTAAGCTGTTTGCTTTTGACGTCGTCGAAGTCAGATGCTAATACACTACCTATTGCGCCACGACAATGTTACTGTGTCGATAAAGTTAATTCACTTATTTAATGAAGTTGTACAGGTACAGGTTCTTATGTTCAATGGGAACATTTTCTGTGCGAAAGTGTTCTGCTTTGTGTTCATTAAGACGTTCAATCCATGTTGAATCACTTTCTCGTAACGCAACAATGCTAGCACTAACGCAGTATTGTGGTCTTCTTCTTCTTAACGGGCGCTACAGTTCGGGTTGAACCTGAGCCTCAACCAACACGCCTCTCCACCTAGCACGATCTTTCGCTAGTCTTTTCCAATGCCGCACACCTAGTTGGCTGAGGTCCCCTTCCACCTGTGTGCGCTCTTCGTCCTTCGGGGTTGGATTCAACGACTAGACTCATGTCACTGTACAGCTCGTAAAGTTCGTGGTGGAATCTTTTCCTCCATCCCCCGTCTGCCCAAAAATCACGCGCAAAATCTTTCTCTCGAACCGACCAGGGGCCTCCTCATCCGCTTTTGATAGTGTCCATGCTTCTGCGCCGTACAACAGGACCGGGATGATAAGGGTCTTATATAGAGTCAACTTTGTCTTTCGAGAGAGGGCTCTATTAATCAATTGCCTCCTGAGCCCAAAGAAACAGCGATGGTGAGCGTTCTTTTTGATGACAGCATATATTTAGTTTTGCCCTCGTCTACCGCCAAACCAATTTTCGCCGTCTCCATCTCAATACTCGCAAACGCCTTATTGACATCTCGCTGTGATCTACCTATTACGTCAATATCGACGGAGGATTTGAAATAGATTGTGTGTGGCCAGTGATTTTTGCACAATCATTTCCAATATGATGTTGAAGAAATCACACGACAGCGCATCGCCCTGCCTAATCCTTTTTTGACATCAAAACTATCGGTAAGGTGTTCACCGATTCGGATAGAGCAGCGAGCATTCTCCAAAGTCATCCTGCATAGTCTGACGAGTTTAGCAGGTATGTCAAAGGTAGACATAGCGTTGTATAGCTCGTATGCGGCTTTAAAGTTGTTGATCGCTCTAAACCTGGCGAGATGCCAGCAACGACCCCTGCTTAAATGCCCGGGTTAAGTTGACATATGGCCTCCTCGCGGCGCCCTCTGGAAAGCCTATTCAACAACCGTTGGGAGGTGAACAAAGGTATGCAGCGACCAGACCCCGATCACAATGGCGGTTGTGCGGCGGGCTAATAATTCGCCCACGTAAAAACACAAGTTATGAATGAGCAAGATGCCTCGGATACACGGACGGATACTCGACGACGACAACGCACGAAAAAGGAACACGGTTTGCGAGTATGCTCCTGGAATGTCAGAACCCTGTACACTCCCGGAGCTGCTCATAAACTAGAAGGAATCCTCACGCAGTACAAGGCGGACATTACTGCGACATATATTACAGCTGTCACAAAAGATTGCACTTACTGGGATGCGGATTTGTCGTGGGAAAGCGGTTAAGGTCGAAGGCCATCGACTTTAGACCTATAAGTGATCGCCTGGCTGTGATCGGCATCAGAGGGAGATTTTATAACATCAGCCTTATATGTGCACACGCCCCTACCGACGAGGCTGAAGACCCTATCAAGGAGGACTTCTATGACCTCCTGGACAACGCCTACGGAGCTTGTCCGGAGTACGATGTAAAAATCGTGCTCGGGGACTTCAACGCCAAAATCGGTAAGGAAAACACCCTTGGCGGAGTGATCGGAAGGCACAGCCTCCACGATATAACAACAGATAACGGCTTCCGACTCACGGACCTTGCGACAGCTCGTAATGCGGTGATAAGTAGCACAAGATTCCCTCGCAAGCGAATCCACACAGCAACCTGGCGATCTCCGGACGGTCGAACCGCCAACCAAATCGACCATGTGCTCATTGACGCAAGGCACTCGTCAAACATCCTGGATGTGCGAACATTCAGAGGGGCAAATTTCGACTCTGACCACTTCCTCGTAGCAGCAAGGTTCAGAGCTCGACTGTCCAATGTCAGAAAGCTGCACCAGCCCACCAGGAGGAGGTTCGACATTGGGCGCCTGAGCACACCGGAGGTTACCAGAGTCTAGAGGGAGCAGCTGAGCGAAAGACTCTACGGTATGCCTACGTCGAACACAAATGCCAACAATATGTGACTGCATTGCCGCTCAGCCATTCAGAAAGTAGCCGAAACCACCTTAGGATACCTACCACCCCCGACAAGAAACCCGTGGTATGATGGCGAGTGTGAGCAGAAAAAGGCGGCAACCGACGAGGCGTACCAAAAGGCGCTGCGGAGGAAAACCGGGGCAGCGCAAGAAGAGTACCGAGCCAGAAGAAGGGAGGAGAAAAAACTACTGCGACAAAAGAAAAGAATCTTTGCAGCCTCCCAGCTCAAGGATACCGAGTAGTCTAGGGATAAACATGAACACAAGCCTTTTATAAGCAAGCCAAAGGCCTTGCAGGAGGCTTCAAAAAGGGCACCCAGGCTCTTCGAAACTGCGAGGTTAAACTTGTCACCGACCCGCAGGGAATAGTGGATGTATTTAAGCAGCATTTCCACCAGCTGCTTAACGAGAGAGAGTTGTAGGGACTGAGGAAATCCCAACTCCAGCCGCTGAAGTAGTCCTCCCACCCAGCATCGAAGAAATCGACACAGCTATTCAGAAGCTGAAGAACAACAAGGCCGCAGTCTCAGATGGCTTGCCATCAGAGCTCTTCAAGGCTGGCGGCGATGTTTTGGTAGGGAGCATGCACCAGATCTGCAGAATTTGGAAAGATGAAAGCATGCCCGACGGTTGGAATACCAGCTCTATATGCCCCGTCCAAAAAAAGGCGATCCTACCTCTTGCAAGAACTATAGAAGTATATCCCTGCTCATTGTCGCATACAAGATCCTGTCCAGCGTATTTTGTGAACGTCTAAAGCCATTTTGCACCGCAATAATCGGCAGCTACCAGTGTGGCTTCCGGCCCGGCAAATCGACTATAGACCAAATTTTCACACTTCGACTAATTCTGGAAAAGACCAACGAGTTTCGAATCGATACACACCATTTTCTCATCGATTTTAAAGCCGCATATCGAATGGCCGAATTCGGGATCCCGGGAAAACTGATCCAGTTGTGTCGCGCCACGCTAAGAGACACGCGATGCACCGTGCAACTCGGTTCTAGGACCTCGGAACCATTCGAAGCATGCACCGGATTTCGGCAAGGAGATGCGCTGTCATGTGACTTCTTCAACCTGGTGCTGGAGCAGATAGTGCGACGGGCAGGCGTCAACAGGGAAGACACTATCTTCTACAAGTCCATCCAGCTGCTAGGATACGCGAATGATATCGATATCATCGCGTGTTCTCGCCGTGGCATTGTGGAAGCATTCACGGCGATTGAAGAACAGGCGAAACGAGTTGGTCTTAAGTTCAATGAGGACAAGACGAAGTACATGCTCTCAAGCAAAAACCAATCCGTCGCTCACCACCTGACAAAATATAACAATTGACAGCTACAATTTCGAGGTAGTTAAGGAGTTTGTCTACCCAAACGTAAATTTCACAAATGACACCATAGTGGAGATCCGGCATAGAATAGCCCTTGGCAACCGCTCCTACTTCGGCATGTCCAAACAACTGGGGTCGAACTCCTCACTCGAAAGACCAAAGTCATGCTTTATAAAACGCTCATACTGCCAGTCTTGCTGTACGGAGCCGAAAGTTGGACGATAAGCTGGACGGCGGAGCTAATTTCGGGTTATTTCGAAAGAAAAGTTCTGCGCCGGATATTTGGTCCTGTCTGTGGGGAAGGTGAATGGAGAAGAGGACACATCCGCGAAGTCTACGAGCTGTACAAAGATGTGGATGTAGTCTGGAAGGTAAAGATCCGTCGACTACACTGGCTCGGCCACATCGAGCGCATGGATATCAACGCTCCAGCTAAGAGGGTCTTCGACTCCGAGCCTCCTGGTTCGAGAAGAAGAGGAAGGCCAAACCTCCGGTAGAAAGACCAAGTAATCGCGGATGTAAGACATCTTGGTCTTGACAACTGGAAGCAGCGTGCCCGGGACCGTCGAGGATGGAAGGCAGCTATAACTCAGGCTCAAATCCTCTATGGATCGCTGGCCTGATCAGTAAGTAAGTATGCGGCTTTGAAGTCGACAAATAGGTGGTGCGTGTCGACTGCCGTAGTGTGAAGATTTTGTCGATGGTGGACTTCCCTGACCTGAATCTGCACTGATAGTGACTTATCAGCTTATCCCACAAAACAGCAGGGAAGATTTTGTAGGCGATGTTAAGGAGACTTATTCCTCTATAGTTGGCGCAGTCAGAGGGGTCTCCTTTCTTGTGGATTGTGCATACGATGCTGACTCCATTCCTCGGGCATGCTTTCCTCTGACCGTATCTTACTGATGAGCTGCTGCATGCTCCTAACCAGGTCAGCTGCCTTGAAGAGCTTAGCAGGCAGTCCGTCTGCGCCAGCAGCTTTATACGACTTGAGCTTCGATATGGCAATCTTAACTTCGTCGAGGTCAGAGGGACAGAATTCGCTGCGGTCCCCGTCAATTAGAAATGGATCATTATGCCTGACAGCGGTATATTGACTAACATCGCCGTTATAGAGTCTGCAGAATTGGTTTTTCAATATTCTCAGCATCGACTACGATTCTACTACTAGATGCCCGTTCTCATCCCTGCAGGCTTCCGTTCTGGCTTTATAACCATGGCATATTTGCTTTATCTGTTGATAAAACTTTCGAACTGGCGCGACCTACAGTAACACCTCTCCAAATCTTTCTTCTGATAAGCTTATGCTTCTCCCTTCTTTTTAACTCGTATAGCTCACGCGCTGCTCTTGTTCTTTTATGCAGCGAGGCCTTATATGCATCCTGCTTCGCTGTGTGAATCCTCCTGCACTCGTCATCGAACCAGGTGTTTCTTCTTGTTTGCAAAGGTTCCACTGCTGTTCTATTGATAGCGTAGAGGATTGAGGTGTATTGGAGAGCTTAAGGGGACGCGATCGATAAAAGCACGAGTGGTTTCTGGCGATAGTAGCTTTCCGACGTCATAACTTTGTATTCTTACTCTACTCCGCTGCGTTCGTGATATCCGTAAGCGCACCTTAGCTACTACAAGATAGTGGTCCGAGTCGATGTTAGCCCCTGGGAAAGTTCGGACATCAAGAATAGTGGAGGATTGTCTGACGTCGATCGCGATTTGATCAATCTGGTTGATAGTCGATTAATCAAAAGACCGACAGGTGCCTTTGTGTATATCGAGGTGCGGGAAGCGCATACTGGCTAGAAGGAGATTTCGCCCCGTAGCAAGATCAATCAGCCTGTGTCCGTTATCGGATGTGGTGTGGTGTAGGCTATGTTTGCCGATGACTCGTTCAAAGATGCTTTCCTTACCCAGCTTAGCATTGAAGTCTCCTACGTTCTGTCTAGGAGATCGTAGAACTCATTTTTGGCGGAGTCATCCTTGTCTTCCGTGGGGGCGTGGACGCAGAACAGGCTGATGTTAAAAATCGCTCACATGCCGAAAGCTTAGAACTTTTTGCCTTGTCCTCTCTCCCTGTAGCAGTCGCCGTAGTAAATATCGTAGTTTTTCATCCGATTTATACCCGATCCATTCCGTCGCATTTCCTGGATGGCGGTTATTTCCGCTTTATAGCGGTCTAGGGCGTCCGCGAGTTGTTCGGTTGCACGTGACCTATTTAGGAACCTAACATTCCACGTACAGAGCCGAAGATCATTGTCCTTTTTTCGTTTTTTGCAAGGGTCGTCAACATTAATCTGGTCTGTTATATCCGAGGCTTGTGGATATTTTCCACAAAATATCGGAGTTTGTGTTTTTTTTACGGTTACGGCTTACTAGGCCGTAGCCGCAGTATCATGATGCGGGCCAAAAATCAAAGAGTTCATAAACCGTCAACCGAATTCCTATTATCAAGCGTATAACTACAAAAAACAAAGTCCCCATGTATTGTTGATCATTGTGATGCCACCTTAGGTCTCACATCAAACAGCTGATGTTCTCCATATTAGATTGTTTGACATTTTCCCCTGGTTATGACCATTATTATTCCTGGTTTTGACAAAAGACAGTTGATAGCAGGGATAAGGAATGAGATACCAATCTATTGGCTTTGACAGACACATTGACAGTTGGCACCAACAAACGCGTTGAGGTTTGACGGCGTCTTGACTATGTCATTCTGCCTTGTTCCGACGTCTTGACTCTAAGTCAATAGCGTCGTTTTTTAAAGCGGCCACTAGACGCTCAATATTATTGTACAAAATATTGGACAATTTTATTGGCTTGCTGCCCCAGACGGTTCAATATTTTTCCCAATAATTTAGTTGACCGCTCATATTTGTAATAAAAGTCAAAAGCGTTTTGATTTTCCGCAATATATCGCACAATCTTGCAATGTTATTTACAGACGAACAATAATATTGTGCAATATCAAATATTGCACAATATTCTTAAGCGTCTAGGGGCCGCTTTATATTACAATATTACAAAAGCAACAATTATCCCATGCGACGATCAACGGGCAGACGTACGAAAGAATGGTATCTCATTCTTTATCCCTGGTTGACAGTTGACCAAGTGGACAAGTGGACGCAGATAAGAATTAAATAAGAGGACTGGTTCGCTAGTGTCCTTGTTTCTTTTCGGGTTACATTAAAAAGATCTTAAAATATAAAATGATTTTCAACAAATGCGCTCTGTTCTTATTCATTTTACCGGTCATTGTTACGAGTTACGAAGAACCGGTAATGGTTATTGCAGCCAAATTGGTTATTTGTCAGCTGATTATTTAAAAATATTGCAGGAATGTGATAAGGATTTGAGAGATCTCGGAGCAGCAGAGGCACACTTCATACAATGTGCGATTGATAATGCTAAAATCTCCCAAACGTGCATACCATGCGCTGATGCCTATCGATCTGCCGTTAGTTTTTACGAAACGTTGTTTGCCAAATGCTCGAATAAATTTTTTAACAAGAATCGCTTGAATATTGTATATAATATACATGAAGGTCTTACTGAGATATGGAACAGAGGCTACTGTGATGGTATGTATCTATAACATGCACACACATATATAGTAAAGTGAAGTTCTGGTTAACCCAGCTTGAAGCTATGAAGTTTTTAATAGAGTATAAACACAAGCTCCCTTCACTGGTCTTCCGGTTTATGTTTGTATGTACGAATGGACACGTAATGGCCTGTGGAGGACGAGAGGACTGAGGAGGACGGAGGACTTCTCACAATCACCTATACTTAGCTGTGTTCAATGAGGAAAAAACTAGACCAGAAAAGTATAGCCACTTGTCAGAAATCGCAGGAATTAAAGCAAATCCTCAAGTACAGCTTTTTGGACACCTCACAAATCCGTTTAATCTCAAGAGTAGGTGTAGAAAATCTTGTTCGAAACTGTTCGGAAAAACCTCGCTGAACACAAAGCATAATACTCGGGCAAACCTTTTTTCACTGAACACAAAAATCTATACTTTTCTGTTCTGAACTACTCAGAGCAAACTCATTGAACATAAAGTGTAGGCATATATGTACATACATATTGTATTGTATGTGATTTATTGACACGACGGTTGTGATATGATACCGGGATTGAATCCCGACAACAATAATGCAATCAAGTATGTATACTTTGAGATACATATGTAGATAGATGTTAGGATAATGTTTCTCGAAATATGCTTCGCTTAGCAAACGTTGGGTGCACTAACTTGAAGTTTACAAAGTCAAGTGCAGTTTAGTAAAAATTACAATTGACGAACAGTTGATTGTGAGCGTTGTGAGATGTGCAGCTGATGTTTACGATCTTGGCCAATAACACAAAAATTGTGGCCGGCATGTTTTTCGATCATAACAATGAGATATTGTCCCCAGATTTCAACGTTTTTCGTGACGATGGTCTTGAGAAAGAAGACGTTTGATCGGATTGAGGTGTTCTGCTGGCAGTACACATTCACATTGACGCGACACTAGTTAAGACGTCGCACATATCCCATTTTGAGTACATTTGTGTCAAAATTACTATTCCTAAGCGCAACATCTTTATCCTTTGCTGCTATATTCAACCGGCCCAGCCCATGCAGAGCCACCAGCTAGCCATAGACGCATTTGACTATTTAATATTGTCGATCCTCGCAATACCGTATTAATTCTGAGTGAATCTCCCCGATCTACAATGCTCCATCTGATGATCAGTCCCACTATGTTGCAACTAATCCCTCCTCAGACAAGGCGCTCTTTTCCATTGACTGCCTTTCAGACTTGTGTCTATATCAGTTAAGTGGTGTTACTAACAACTTGGGCAGACAACACCTAGTTTCAGCAAGCAAACATCTTTAGCAAAATTTGACCATTACCTACCTCCTCTTTCTCTGACAATGTCTTGCAAACACGATAATAATACTATACAGTCTTATCGCTTCAATTTTCGTAATACCCTCTAAGTGCTGTAAATTTCAGCAGCATTCTCTGTTGATAATGCTCTGGGCTTGTTCTATTCTGAAATTTTCAGATGTTTTATGCAATCCGTCCCAGTCTTAGTCCAGAAGAATTTATCTTCATCCCCTCCTTGGTATACAAAAGAATTACGCTCACTTCGCAATAAAACAAATAAGCTCTGGCGTATCTACCTTTAACCTCGCTCTGATTTCAACCTTTCCAATTACCTTCTTGCATATAACCAGTTTTCCGAATGCTGCGAGTTTCTTTACCTCAGATATATTAACCGTATGCAATCGGATATCATCTCTGACCCCAAACGCTTCTTTCATACATATGTATGTACATATGTACTAAAACAAAGTCAGGCACTTACCCATCAACTCTGACATTCTCCAATACATCATCGAGCGAGCCTCGAATTATAGCAAACGTATTCGCTCAATTCTTCAGTCAATTGTTCTCCAATATGACATCTGAGCGCGACCTCTCTTACTTCGCCTACCTGATGCCAAAACCTCATTAACGAATATCGGTATAACAGCGACACTCGTGATGAAGAAGATACTTACTTACTTAGGTGGCGCTACAGTCCGTGGTGAACCTGGGCCTCAACCAACAAGCGTCTCCAGCTGGCACGGTCTTTGGCTAGCTATTTCCAGCGCCGCACGCCCAGTTGATTAAGGTCCCCTTCCACCTGCGTGCGCCACCGTAGATGCGGTCGTCCTCTGCCGCGCCCTCCTTCCGGCGTGGATTTGAAGAATCTTCGGGTCGGAGCTGTATTTTCCACGCGCTCTACATGGCCTAGCCACCTTAGACGCTGTATCCGTAGACGTCGTACCAGGCCGATGTCGCTGTACAACCCGTACAGTTCTTCGTTAAATCTTCTTGCGCAGAATTTTCCTCTCGAAACGACCAAGGGCATCTTCATCCGCTTTTGTTAAGGTCCAAGCCTCTGCGTCGTAAAGGAGGACTGGGATGATCAAGGTCTTATATAGTGTCACCTTGGTTCTCCAAGAGAGGGCTCTACTTCTCAATTGCCTCTTGAGCCCAAAGCAACAGCGGTTGGCCAGAGTGATTCTGCGTTTTATCTCAGCGCTGGTGTTGTTGTCGCTGGTCATCCGTGAGTAAAGGTAGACGAATTCCTTGACCACTTCAAAGTTATATCCGCCCATGGTGACGTTCTGGCCAATACGTCGGTGTTGACCGTCTCTTTTAGATGAAAGCATATATTTGGTTTTACCCTCATTAGCCTTACAAAGCAACATTACGCCCAATCACGTCAATGTCGTCGGCGTACGCAAGCAATTGCGTAGACTTGAAATAAATCGTACCTCTTGTGTTAGCTAGTGAATCTTGCACGATCTTTTCAAGCACGATGTTGAAAAAGTTGCATGACAGCGCATCACCCTGCCTAAATCCCTTTTTAACATCAAAGGTCTCGGTTTGCTCATTACCGACCTTAATGGAGCAGCGAGAATTATCAATTGTCACCCTGTACAGTCGGACGAGTTTGGCAGGGATGTTAAAACCAGACATGGCTTTGTATAGCTCACGCTGTCATATGCAGCCTTGAAACCGACGAAGAGGTGGTGAGTGCCGATTTAGTATTCCTGGGTATTCTCCAAGATCTGCCGTAGCGTAAATACTTGGTCTATTGTGGATTTACCTGGCCTGAAACCACACTCATAAGAGCCGATCTATCTACCTAGCCGAGGTTATCTACAAACGGTTTCAGGCGTTCCCACAATACGGCAGAGAAGACCTTATATGCGATGTTAAGGAGACTTATTCCACTATAGTTGACGCGGTTATAGGGGTCTCCTTTCTTATGGACCGGGCAAACAATGCTGAGATTCCATTCTTCGGGCATGCTTTCCTCCGACCATACCTTGCAAATGAGATGGTGCATGCACCTTACCAGCTCATCTCCAGCCGCCTTAAAAAGCTCAGCAGACAGGCCGTCTGCGCCGCGGCTTTATTAGACTTAAGTATTGATATCACTATTTTGATTTCGTCTAGGTCGGGTAGATGGAATTCTCCTACATCGTCGTCCAGTACGAATGGCTCATTCTGCTTGACAGCGGTATCTTGTCTATCATCGCCGTTATACAGTCTGCAGAAATGGCCTTTCCAAATCGTCAGCATCGACTGCGACTCTACAACCAGTTCTCCATTTTTATCCCTGCAGGCCGCCGCTCTGGCTTTGCATCCATGGTATGTTCGTTTTACCTTATTGTAAAACTTACGAGCGTCATTCCTGCGGAAGCATCTCTCCATCTCACGCTTTCCGTGTTCTCTCTTCTTTCTTCTGAGAAGCGTGTGTTCCTCTCTTCTCTTCTGCTCATAGATTTCGCGAGCAGCTCTTGTCCGTCGTTGCAGCATGGCTTTATATGCCTCTTGTTTTGCTGCATGGGCTTGTTCGCATTGTTCATCGAACCAGGGGTTTCTAGGTGGTGGCTGTTTGAAACCTAGCACCTCTGAGGCAGCATCTCTGACGGCGATCTGGCAATGCGCCCATTCCTGCTCTATTGTTTGTGCTGTGGGTGGATTTTGAGAGAGCTTGGAGGAGACACGATCGGCAAAGATTCTGGCAGTCTCCTGCGATTGTAGCTTTCCGACGTCAAACTTACGTAGTCCTACTCGACTCCTAAGCATTCTTGATATCCTCATCCATACCTTGGCTACAACCAGGTAGTGGTCCGAGTCGATGTTGGCCCCTCGGAAGGTTCGCACGTCGAGAATACAGGAGGATTATCTGGCGTCGATCGCAATGTGATCAATCTTGTTGGTGGTCGATTGATCAAAAGACCGCCATGTACCCTTGTGAATGTTGAGATGGGGGAATCGCGTGTTGCTACAAGGAGGTTACGCCCCGCTAGGAAATCGATTAGCCTAAGTCCGTTGTCGGATGTGGTGTTATGGAGGCTATGCTTTCCTATCGACTTAAATATGTCCTCTTTGCCCAGTTTTGCATTAAAATCTCCTGGGACTATTTTTGTGTCGTAGCTGGGACATTGGGCATATGTTCTGTCTGGGAGATCGTAGAATTCTTCTTTGAGTCGATCGTCCTTTTCTTCCGTTGGGGCATGAGCGCATATTAAGCTAATGTTTCCAAATTTAGTTTTGATGCGGATTGTTATGAGGCGTTCGCTTATATCTCGGAAGCTTAAGACTTTTTGTCGGAGTCTTCCTCGAATAGCGAATCCGCACCCGAATAGGCGCTGTTTGTTCTCCTTGTAGCAGTTCCCGTAGTAGATGTCGCAGTTTTTCATCCCATCGCACTTCTTGGAGTGCGGTAATATCTGCTTTATAACAGTTGAGGGTTTGCTCCAATTGATCGCCTGCACCCGGTCTGTTAAGCGACCTCACATTCCAGGTGCAGACTCTCAAGTCCGTTAGTCGTTTGCAGGTGTCGTCAGCATTGTATCCGTCCGTATCCGAAACATAGATAAGGCAAGCTAATTAGTGCCCATGAGTTCTTGTATACTGAGTTTCCAGTGATCCAATATTAACACTTCTACTACAGATTGTTTTGAAAATGGATCAACAACACAACGGAGCAACAGCACATTACGGTTTCAAGATTTATTAGTCAATCACACCAATTGCGTTGCAAAAAATCTACCATCACCATGTTCGAATTGTTCTGGTACTTACTTTGAATTAAATAAATACTATCGAAAAATGGATGAAGAGAAAAAAGGAAATATTTGTTTCGATCTCCAAGATTCGGTACGTATGGACGTTTAAATCCATTTTCGTTGCATGCACATATGTCATCTTATTATTTTCTTTTTTCCCCTCAATCAGATGAATCAGACACGTTTGGCTTGGTCGAAAAAATATAAGTGTTGTCGCCGCGAGATTAGCATGGCACTGTTTATCGTGGGCACTAGCATATTTGGGACTATACCTCTGATCTTTTACTTTGGAATGTATGCCTACACAAAGCGAATGGAAACGAATCACGACCACCTTGATACAAGTAAGCATGATCCAAATGTTCAATGTTCCTCCAAGCTATTCTCTTTTTTTGTCTTTGGTTTAGACTTTGATACAGAAAATCATGCGGCTATCGCGTCTACCTCAGGAGTATCATCATCTAGACTAAACCATTCAATGGAAAATCAAAACACCGCTGTCGAGCACGATGATGCTAACATATTAGAGGGTTCAATCCAAGACACGCGGATAAGATCACAAACCGAATCACGACTTATAGAATTATAATTCATTTATTTAAAGTTTTGCACAAAAAGTATTTGGAGCCGCACAGCAGCGTAGTAAGATGTCTGCTAGTACCTGCAATTGGGCTATTCTCACAGCTGTTCACATTGAATATTACAGATGTACGGTTTACAAATAATCTGAAAAGACTTTTTTCTAACATATTTTAAATAACGGATAAGATACGAATTGTACCTTGCAATTTTCATAAGTTTGATAATAAACTCGGATGATAAGAGACCTTTGCAGTGTATAACAATAGCAGGGTGCGTCGATTGGACATTCAGATTCATGTCAGCAGATATTTTTGTATTTGCCTCCTTTACTGCATTCTTGTCACACTCGAGCATGATAGCTCCAATATGCTCCGCCAGTTCACTTGCGAAGTCTGTCATATTTGAATCAGGGATAGTAGAGAGCTGCGCTGGAAGTTTCACATGATTCATTGGAATCGTTCGAACCCGAATGCTGTGTTGTTCAACTTCATATTCACAATCGTTAAAGAATTTTGCCACAGACGATGGGCAGATTTCGTTATCCCCTGGTTGCCATGTCAGCTGAAAGTCAAATGTATCGATTTCCGGACTTGATAGCGCAGTGTTAATTCGATTGTACAACTTGGATTCATTGCAAAACTCATTGCTTTTCAGATTCAATACGATTTCTGTGGAAAAAGAAGGGATGAATATTGAGTAAATAAGAATCAATCAAGAGAAAATATTAGAGATATATTGCGAACGGGTTACGCTCGGGTATTTGTTGTCTTGCACCAGTAAGTTGGAAAGAACATGTTTGTTTTGGGGCTTATGACATCCGTTGGAGCACTCAAACACTGCATTGTACTATCTAAATCACTGATTCCCAACCATTGGTCCGCAGGAGTGCAAATATTGTCCGCGAACAATTTCAAATTTCGCGGACGATTCAAGGCCGCGCGTCATGAGTGGCGAAAAGCGGGGTACACCGAAGGAGGAGAATTTGTGTTGTCGCATGCATGAGCCGATCAATCGTAATATAATATAATATTCTTAAAGTAGCCGGGAACACCTTAGGCTACCTACCACCCCCGACAAAAAACCCGTGGTATGATGGCGAGTGTTAGCAGAAAAAGGCAGCAACCGACGAGGCGTACCAAAAGCGCTGCAGAGGAAAACCAGGGCACCGCAAGAAGAGTACCGAGCCAGAAGAAGGAAGGAGAAAAAACTACTGCGACAACGGAAAAGAATCTTCGCAGCCTCCCAGCTCAAGGATATCGAGGAGTAAAGGGATAAGCATAAAACACAAGCCTTTTGCAAGAAAGCCAAAGGCCTTGCAGGAGTCTTCAAAAAGGGCACCCAGGCTCTTCGAAACTGCGAGGCTAAACTTGTCACCGACCCGCAGGGAATAGTGGATGTATTTAAGCAGCATTTCCAGCAGCTGCTTAACGAGAGAGAGAGAGTGGTAGGGACTGAGGAAATCCCAACTCCAGTCGCTGACGTAGTCCTCCCACCCAGCATCGAAGAAGTCGGAACAGCTATTCTGAAGCTGAAGAATAACAGAGCTCTTCAAGGCTGGCGGCGATGTTCTGGTAGCGACCATGCACCAGATCATCTGCAGAATTTGGGAAGATGAAAGCATGCCCGACGACTGGAATACCAGCTCTATTTGCCCCATCCACAAAAAAGGCGATCCTACCTCCTGCAAGAACTATAGAGGTATATCCCTGCTCAATGTCGCATACAAGATCCTGTCCAGCGTACTGTGTGAACGTCTAAAGCCATTTTGCACTAATCGGCAGCTACCAGTGCGGCTTCCGGCCGGGCAGATCGACTATAGACCAAATTTTCACACTTCGACAAATCCTGGAAAGGACCAACGAGTTTCGAATCGATACACACCATCTTTTCATCGATTTTAAAGCCACATACGACAGCATTCGTCGTGAAGGACTGTTTGGTGCGATGGCCGAATTGCGATGGCCGAATTCGGGATCCCGGGAAAACTGATCCAGTTGTGCTGCACCACGCTAAAAAATACGCGGTGCACCGTGCAACTCGGTTCTAGGACCTCGGAACCATTCGAAACATGCACCGGATTTCGGCAAGGAGATGCGCTGTCATGTGACTTCTTCAACCTGGTGCTGGAGCAGATAGTGCGACGGGCAGGCGTCAACAGGGAAGACACTATCTTCTACAGGTCCATCCAGCTGCTAGGATACGCTAATGATATCGATATCATCGCGTGTTCTCGCCGTGGCATTGTGGAAGCATTCACGGCGATTGAAGAATAGGCGAAACGAGTTGGTCTTAAGTTCAATGAGGACAAGACGAAGTACATGCTGTCGAGCAAAAACCAATCCGTCGCTCACCACCTGGGACAAAATATAACAATTGACAGCTACAATTTCGAGGTAGTTAAGGAGTTTGTCTACCTCGGGGCAAACGTAAATTCCACAAAAGGACCCACAGTGGAAATCCGGCATAGAATCGCCCTTGGACACCGCTGCTACTTCGGCTTGTCCAAACAACTGGGGTCAAAACTCCTCACTCGAAAGACCAAAGTCATGCTTTACAAAACGCTCATTCTGCCAGTCTTGCTGTACGGAGCCAAAAGCTGGATGTAGTCCGGAAGGCAAAGATCCGTCGACTACACTGGTTCGGCCACATCGAGCGCATGGACATCAACGCTCCAGCTAAGAGGGTCTTCGACTCCGAGCCTCCTGGTTCGAGAAGAAGAGGAAGACCGAACCTCCGGTATAAAGACCAAGTAATCGCGGATGTAAGAAATCTTGGACCGTCAAGGATAGAAGGCAGCTATAGCTCAGGCTCAGATCCTCCATGGATCGGTGGCCTGATTAGTAAGTAAGTACGTATGTATGTATAACTTTTGCCATTCCCTCTCACATTGTAAAGGTGGTCCTAAGCTATTTAAAATCTTAGTCACCTCCCCCATCCAGTTTTTATTTCCGTTGCTTCCAATTTGATATTTTTATTTGTAATCTACTTATTATTACTTGAGTTGAAAACATAACTTACATTTTGAGACAATTTTTAGACTCAGTCTTAGTCGCCGAACTAAGAATATGGTAGGTAGGTAGGTAGGACCGTAGCCTTCCCCGAAATGAGAAGAACACACATAGGCCAGGGAGGCTCGTTGTGCAGCTACGAGGGAGTTTAGCCCCCTATTCCTGGAACCATTTTGTGCTTCTTAAGAATTTAAGAAGGTCAGGTATCCCTACTTGCTGAACTTCGGTCAGATCGTTAAGGAAGTAAGATCCCAGGTATCGTTTCCTGACTGTGCAGAATGCCGGACAGGCGCAGAGAAGGTAATGAATGGATTCGGCCTCCTCCTCGTCTAGACAGCTTCTGCAAAAATCATTCGGAATTATACCTAGTTTTTGCGCGTGACTGCCAATAAGGCAGTGTCCAGTGATGACACCGATGACTTTGTAGATGTCAGTTCTTTTTAGGGAGATAATACTCCTAGTCCGTTGACTGTTGAGCCGGGGTCAGATTTGCGTGGTGATGAGGCAGGTATGTCCCTGAGTCCATCTCCGTTTCGTCTCGGCCCTGGCGAAATTTGTAAGATTAAGTTTAATGGTTGCAAAGGGTATTACCTCACAAGCCACGATTGATTGTAGCGTCGTTCCTTCTTTGGCGAGTGTGTCAGCTCTTTCATTTCCTGGAATGTCGCTGTGGCCCTGTACCCAGATAAGTTGTATGTTGAACTGTTCGGCCATCTCGTTATGAGATGGGCGACAATCGAGACTAGTTTTTTATGTGTACTCCAACGACTTTAAGGCTGTTTGACTATCCGTGAGAATGCGGATATTCGTGGTGGATATGACGTCCCACTTCAGCCAAGACAAGGCCTCTTTTATTGCCAACAGCTCCGCCTGGAAAACGCTGCAGTGATTTGGTAATTTTAGAGATTTGTTCAGCTTAGGTAGTTTGCAGAATACTCCACTACCCACCCCGTCTTTGGTCTTAGACTCGTCAGTGTAAAAATATACGTAGTTTCTGCGGGGTTGAGTCTGGCGAGTCCAGAGATTTCAATCCGAAGCTGGGTAAAGAAGCTATCTTTGAACGGGTCATTGGAAAGCACAGCCTACACAACACCACGTCAGAAAACGGACTAAGGCTAGTGGACTTTATGGCGGGACATAATCTGGTAGTAGCAAGTACACGATTCCCACACCTCAACATCCATAAGGGGACCTGGCGGTCTTTCGATCAATCGACAACCAACCAAATAGATAATACTGCGATCGACGGCAGACACTCCTCCAGCATCCTAGATGTCTGAACCTTTCAAGGAGCCAACATCGATTCGGATCACTACTTTGTGGCAGCTAAGGTACGGATGGGAATTTCTCGCAATCAACAGAGTCGAGTAAGAACACGAAAATTCAACGTCGGAAAGCTGCAATCGCAGGAGACCGCCAGGACCTTCGCCGATCAAGTCTCCCTCAAGCTCTCTCAAGTCCCGATGCAATCTGCAGAAACCATAAAACAGCAATGGAGTCGTGGTCAGAACGCCATTAGATAGGCCGCCTCAGATGTACTCGGTTTCGAGCCACCACCGTCGAGAAACCCCTGGTTTGATGATGAGTGCAGACAGGTCTATGTAGAGAAACAGAATGCATACATGGCCACATTTCATCGACGGACGAGAGCTGCCCGCGAGCTCTATGAACAGAAAAGGAGGGAGGAGCATGCGCTTCTGAGAAGGAAAAAGAAGGAGCACGAGAAGCTCCATCGAGGAGATGGAGAGATGTTACTGCCGGAACGACGTTCGAAAATTTTACCAAGAAGTAAAACGAACATGCCAAGGCTATAAAGCCAGAGCAGAAGCCTGCAGAGATGAGCACGGACAACTAGTAGTGGAGTCACAGTCGATGCTGAGATTGTGGAAGAACCACTTCTTCAGACTGTATAACGGCGATGATAGTCAAAATGCCGCAATGCCGCCGTCAGGCAGAGCGAACCATTCACAATGGACGAAGGAGAATCCCGTCCACTCGACCTAGACGATGTTACGATAACAATATCGAAAGCTGCTGGAGCAGACGGACTCCCCGCGGAACTGTTTAAAGCAGCTGGCGATGAGCTGGTCAGGAACATGCACCAACTCATCTGCAAGATATGGTCGGAAGAACGCATCCCCGATGAATGGAATCTCAGTATCGTTTGCCCGGTCCATAAGAAAGGAGACCCCTATGACTGCGCCAATTACAGAGGGATAAGCCTCCTGAACATCGCGTACAAGATCCTCTCTGCCGTACTGTGTAAGTGCGTAAAACCGTTCGTGGACAATCTGATAGGTTCCTACCAGTGTGGTTTCAGGCCAGGAAAATCCACGATAGACCAAATCTTTACACTACGGCAGATCACCATCTCGATAGTGACAAGCAGCAACGACACCAGCGCTGAGATAAAACGCAGAATAACTCTTGCCAATCGCTGCTTCTTCGGGCTCAAGAGGCAATTGAGTAGTAGAATCCTCTCTCGAAAAACTAAGCTATCCCTCTACTCGGTCCTCCTCTAAGGCGCTGAGACTTGGACGTTGTCAAAAGCGGATGAAGAGGCTCTTGGGCCTTTCGGGAGGAAAATTCTGCGTGCAATCTTTGGTCCCGTTTGTGTAAACGGAGAGTGAAACGGAGTAAACGAGGGCAAAACTAAATATATGCTGTCATCAAAAAAGGACGCTCACCACCGACCACCAAGTTCGAGGTAGTTAGGGACTTCGTCTACCTTGGGACTGTTGGAACTGCTGTTTCTTTGGGCTCAGTAGGCAATTGAGTAATACAGCCCCCTCCCGAACGACAAAATTGACTCTATATAAGACCCTTATCATCCCGGTCCTGTTGTACGGCGCAGAAGCATGGACATTATCAAAAGCGGATGAGGAGGCCCTTGGTCGTTTCGAGAGAAAGATTTTGCGCGTGATTTTCGGGCCTATGAACGCAGACGGGGGATGGAGGAAAATATTCAACCACGAACTTTACGGGCTGTACAGCGACATGAGTCTAGTCAGACGTCTACGGGTTCAACGTCCAAGATGGCTGGGCCATGTAGAGCGAATGGACTCCATAGCTCCAGCCCGAAGAGTCTTTGAATCCAACCCCGAGGGACGAAGAAGAAGAGGACGGCCGCACTTAAGATGGCGCACACAGGACACATAAAGTCCTAAGTTTCCAGTATGTGAGTGAACGCCTCATAACGATCCGCATCAAGGCAAATTTCTGCCACATCAGCCTCATATGCATCCATGCCCCCACGGAAGACAAGGATGACTCCATCAAAGACGATTTCTATGATCTCTTAGACAGAACATACTCCAAATGCCCCAGCTATGATACCAAAATCATACTAGGAGTTTTAACGCTAAGCTAGGTAAAGAAAGCATCTTTGAACGGGTCATCAGCAAACACAGCCTACATGACACCACATCCGATAACGGACACAGGCTGATCGATCTGCCACGGGGCGAAATCTTCTTTTAGCCAGCACACGATTTCCCCACCTCGATATACACAAAGGCACTTGGCGGTCGCCAGATCAATTAGTCACCAACCAGATTGATCACATCGCGATTGACGTCCGACACTCCACCACTATTCTTGATGTTCGCACTTTCCGAGGAGCGAACATCGACTCAGATCACTATCTTGTTGTAGTCAAGATACGTCAACGCATAACACGAACACCGCGGAGTAGAGTTACAACACCAAGCTATGACGTCGGAAAGTTACTATCGCCGGAGATCGCCTGTGCCTTTGCCAACCGCGTCTCCCTTAAGCTCTCCGATACACCTCAATCTTCCACTCAGTCAGTAGAGCAACAATGGAGCCTGTGCAAACAAGCCCTGAAGAGCACAGCAACGGAAGTGCTGGAACTAAAGCTCCACCACGACGAAACATCTGGTTCGATGACGAGTGTAGAAGGATTCATGCAGAAAAGCAGGAGGTATACAAAGCCTCACTACACAAAAAACAAGAGCGGCTCGTGAGCTCTACGAGCTTGAATGAAGGGAGGAACATAAGCTTCTCAAGAGAAAAAAGAAAGAGCACGAAAAGCGGGCGATTGAAAACTTGGAGAGGTACTATTGCAGGCACGACGTTCGAAGATTTTATCAACGGATAAAACGAATGTCTCAAGGCTATAAAGCCCGAACGGAGGCCTGTTAGGATGAGAACGGACACCTAGTAGTAGAATCGCAGTCGATGCTGAGAATTTGGAAAAACCACTTCTGCAGACTGTATTACGGCGATGACAGCCAACATACCGCCGTCAGGCAGAATGATCAATTTCTTAACGACGAAGATCGCATAGAATTCCGTCTCCCTGACCGCGGAAAAGTTGAGACTGCCATGTCGAAACTCAAGTCGAATACAGCTGCTGGCGCAGATGGACTGTCTGCTGAGCTCTTCAAAGCGACTGGGGGTGAGCTGATTAGGAGCATGCACCGGCTCATCTGTAAGATATGGTCAGAGAAAAGCATGTCCGAGAAATGGAGTCTCAGCATTGTTTGCCCGATCCACAAAAAAGGAGACCCCTTGGACTGCGCCAATTACAGAGGAATAAGTCTCCTTAATGTCGCATACAAGGCCTTCGCTGCCGTTTTGTGCGGACGCCTGAAGCCATTCGTAAATAAGCTGATAGGTCCTTATCCATGTGGCTTCAGGCCAAGGAAGTCCACAATCGATCAAATCTTCACACTACGGCAGATCCTGGAGAAAACCAATGAATTTCAAGTCGACACTCACCATCTATTCGTCGACTTCAAGGCCGCATACGACAGCGGAATTAGAGACGAGCTATATAAAGCCATGTTTACTTTTGACATCCCTGATAAGCTCGTCAGACTATGCAGGTAACATACCCTACACATTCCTCAACGCGCCAGTCTATCTTTTCCATATAATACATGAGTGCAATCACCTGTATTATTTTCGCATTCTTTTTATTCTTCATTTTCTTCCCATATTCCGGAGCAGACTACATATCACGCACCGGACGTCTTAAGTTACAGCTACACGCGCAGCCGAAAAAGCTGAACAAACAGCTCCCGCGGTCCCACGGTGACCTAGTAAGCTGAGAGTGCAAAGTGGTCAATAGATATAAGGGAGTGGATGAATTCCACCCAAGCTAGTTATTAAGCTGAAGTGTAAAGAGTTTCTTGTTTTGAAAATAAAGTTGTTTTTTTTTTAAGCCGATTCGGAACGTCTTGTTTAAGTTACAGGATGACTCTGGAAAATGCTCGCTGCTCCATCCGAATCGGTGCAGAACTGACCGATAGCTTTGAATTCAAAAAAGGATTTAGACAGGGCGATGCGCTGTCGTGTGATTTTTTTAACATCGTATTAGAAATGATTGTGCAAAAATCACTGGCCAATACAAGAAGCACAATCTATTTCAAATCCTCGCAACTCCCTGCATACGCCGACGATATTGACATAATAGGTAGATCACAGCGAGATGTCAATGAGGCGTTTGCGAGTATTGAGGTGGAGGTGGCAAAAATTGGTTTGGCGGTAAACGAGGGCAAAACTAAATATCTGCTGTCATCGAAATAGGACATTTACCGCCGACGTCTTGGACAGAACGTGCATATTGGCAGATATAAGTTTGAGGTAGTTAAGGACTTCATATACCTCGGCTCCGCAGTGACTTGGAACAACAACTCCAGTTTCGAAATCAAGCGCAGAATTACTCTTGCCAACCGCTGCTTCTTTAGGCTCAAGAGGCAATTGAGAAGTAGAGTCCTCTCTCGTACGACCAAGTTGACCTTAAATAAGACCTTAACTATCCCGGTCTTGTTATACGGCGCAGAAACATGGACTTTATCTAAAGCGGATGAGGAAATCCTTGGTCGTTTCGAGAGAAAGATTATGCGTGCTATTTTCGGTCCTATAAACACAGAGCGGGATTGGAGAAGATTCAATCACGAATTGTACAGGTTGTACAGCGACATGAGTCTAGTCAGGCGTCTACGGATCCAACGTCTAAGATGGCTAGGCCATGTAGAGCGAATGGACACCACAGCTCCAGCCCGTAGAGTCTTTGAATCCAACCCCGAGGGATGAAGAAATAGAGGACGGCCGCACGTAAGGTGGCGCGCGCAGGTGAAAAGGGACCTCAACCAACTGGATGTGCGGCATTGGAAAAGACCCTCGAAAGATCGTGCTAAGTCAAGTAAGTAAGTTCTTTAGCTTTTTTCATTTAAATTCTTTCAGCTTTTTTTTTTTTTTTTCTTCTTTTTGTTTTCCAAGTTCTTGCTTTTTCTTCTTTTTCAATCCATGCAGAGCTAGTGATAACAAAGCTTTTGTTTTCTTTATGGGGCTTGATACCTTTACGTAAGGGTGTTTCAGGCCAGTCTAATAAATCGGTCGCTCTAAGGACAGGGACATTATCCGTTGATATTATTTGTGGGTCTGTGTCATTGGTATTTAAAATTTTGATTTCGTCTCCAGCATGCAACAAATCGTTGATTGCATTTACGTCTATCAAATCGGTTGAGTCCAAATTTTGGGGATCAGTTTGTGTAGCATTGTTTGCAAATATTTTTCTTTCTCCAACTCGCTTAACACTAGAAGTGCCGAAACTTATGACCCCCTTGAACCGCCGCCGTCACAATTTTGTCCCAGTATATCTTTCACAACGTCCATAAGCATAAAGTATGTTATCAGAATGGCAAATATTACATAAATAATATTCTTTACCAGTGCATTTATTACAGACAGTTTTTTACACATGTGGCACTTCACAGAAGACTTACATATTACTTGTGCATTTTGACTTGACCTGACCTTGACCTTGTACGTTTTTCTTGTCTTTCTGGTAGGTTCTCTGGAGTTTCTATAGGAATGGCTGTTTTTCTATTATTCATGTACTGTGATCCCAATTCCTCTCCTAGCTGCAAAAAAAAGTCTCTACGTTTAGTTTTGCTGTTGTTGATAATTTTTATACAATACCAATGCGTTTATAGCTGCCAAATCTAATAGATTATAAAATGTATGAACTGGCCAACGTCTAGAAGCCGCCTTTACTGTATGTTTCCTGCTCATCGAATCTACATCTACTCCATACTTCGTGTAGTTGTAGAAAAACACTGTTTCCGGTTTTCTCTTTATACTAGAACTTCTGGTTATATTTTGATGCATAGTGCTGAGCATAAGAATATTTTTATTTGACTTAGTCTGATAATAAACAGTCAAAGTGGTGTCCAGTGTCCACCAGTTTTTAGGAGAGACGTCTTGTATAATCCTTTTTTAGCGGTTTTTATGGAAATAGGTATTTCTCTTCGAACTCTATTTACAGTGCCTACGATACTAGTGTTTTTAGACTTCAAATATCCCGCTAGTAAAAGTGAAGTAGAAAAGTTGTCACATGTAACTTTCCTACCTTTGTTGATATAAGGTTCCATCAATTTCTTTACCACGTTTGTGATCATCTTTTCCAATGTAGGGGAACGCATTTATTATATAATTTGCATCTTTGTCAACAGCCATCCAAAACTTTTGGTCATACTTATCTGGCTTCGAGCTCATGAACTGAGTAAATCGGCAACGGAATTTAGAAGGAAAAAGCTGTTCGTCAATCGTTATATACGGCCCAGGTATGTAACAAGCTTGTGCATTTGCAACTCGTAGTTTTCGTCAGAATATTCCAAAGGCTCGCCATCTGATTCGTCCTCTAAAATATCATTCAAACTGGACACAATTTCTTGCAGTTTCAATATTCTGCGAAGTTGACTAGACCGACGTTGACTAGACATACATAACTACATATAATATGTATGTGAGGTTTGCGCTTGTAAAACCAAAAACTTGCAGTCTTTACGCGAAGCGATGAGGAAGTAAATTGAAACAATCACTGCTCAACTGTTTAGTCGACTCTCCACCCATGCAACTAACCAAAGCAATGACCTTTCGTCGCGTTACTGCTTAGAATCTTGGCGGGACAAAAACGACCCGGCGGCAGTTCTAGGTAAATAGTATTATATTTTATTTGCTATTGTTTTTATTAAATAGAAAACATATTGAATTTGATAAATACTATAAATTATGAAAAGTCAAAAAGTGTCGCGGTCTTGAGCAGAAAAAATGAAAAGCTAGTGACGATGAAACTTGCGGGTGGGACAAAAATGGAACGATGGCGCTTCTAGTGTTAAATTCATTCGTCTTAAAAACAATTGTATAGTTTATGCATCTGTGCTAAGTCATCGCTTTTTTCGCAATCCAAACTGTAATATTCCAGCTCTTCTATTTGCGTTGTCCAATTATATTGCAAAAACTTTTAAATGCTTGGTCCTGTACATGTTGGAGTTCGGTAGCGTAGCTGTATTTGGATCTTCTCAGACATTTGGGAAATTAAAGGAGTCTTTGTCCCAAGGAAACAGTCCACACGCCTTAAAACCATTAATAATGGTGGATGGAGAAATACTCTTGTCTACAACTTCTTACAAAAGAGGAGCAAACATCTCTTTCGTTAGATTTACTCCTGAATTTTTTCGCCGTCAATCTGTAGCTCCATTATCCCAAGCATTTTTAAGGGGTTTAAAAGCCGCCACATCTGCTGGTTGCAAAATTCGGGTTAGAGTTGGGATAAACGGCTATCAGGATGATTCCAAGTTTAACACATAGCTGGCTCACTTGGAATGTAAGATGTGTGCTATGTCCATCAACAAATTTCATTTTTTCTCAGGTCAAAAAGGGGTAAAACTCCATTGAAATATATTCGTAAGATGTATGTTTGGTCATCCAGCCGTTTTCACTTATTCCGCAGCCCCACGTATCAGGAATGGTTTTCCGTATATCATCCCTCAATTTCTTAAAAGGATAGATGATCATTGGAGGACACATTGATTCTAATGCGTTAAATGTAAACATAACAGTTAAATTCGATTTCGCTTGGCCTCTATCGACTTCGTAAATGCTTCTTGATCGTTTTGCAGCTAAAATGGATTTGACTTTATGGCACAACAAAAAATTTGTTTCATCCCTGTTAAACACAGGGATGCAAGATGCAAGCAGAATTCACGGATTGAGAAAAAATCGTTTTTGATCAAATAGTCCTGTATGGAGTCAAACCAGCCAAAAATATCTGTTACCGCTACATTTGCGCTTGCTGATGTAACTGGATCAACTGCTTTAAAAGTTAAGTAGGTATGACGCCTTGACTGGCCTTGCCTCACTACCGAATGGGTGCGCTCTGTTACTTTGCTTTAGAAATTCCTGGACCGAAAAAAGGACATCTTCTTTTCTTTTCGGAAATCCTTCTCTTGCGAAAGTTTTAGCCATTCAACAATAGTCGATTTTTCCTCTTTAGTTAAAACTGTTGCGGGCCCTGTAGATACTTTTGTAAAATGTTCACTCGTTCGGAGCTGCAAAGTAGAACGCGGTATTTTGTCGTTTCTGTAGTTTTCTAGCTCTTCATGGCCAGTAGAACTTCTTGAACATCCTTTTCTTGATGAGTCTTTCTTGTTTTCGCCATTTTTTTCAATCTCTAAAAAGTAACGATTTAATTCTATAATTGTTGGCATTGGACCACTATCTTGTGGCAGCCAGGTTGCGACTTTAAATATGTCTGGCCTAGAAAAATCGAGTGAGGCCAGCGGCATACAACGTCGCAATGCAACAATCGCAAGAGACCGCCAGAGCCTATGCCAATCGCGTCTCCTCTCCTCCTTGTACGGTCTGAGCAGGTGTTGGAGGGCTCTCGGAAAACCCTCCAACACCTGCTCAGACCGTACAACATCAATGAAGCCGTTGTCAACATGCTTTAGAAAGTGCTGCTTCTGAGGTACTGGGTTTCAAACCGCCACCAACAAGAAACCCATGGTTTGAGGACGAGTGTAGGAGGCCACACGCAGCAAAGCAGCAAGCCTATCAAGAGGCGCTGCATAGAAGGATGAGTGCTCGTGAGCATTATGAGCAGAAGAGGAGGGAGGATCATAAGCTTCTCAAAACAAAAAAAAAAAGGGAGCATGAGAAGCTCTCAATCGTAGAGATGGACAGATGCTATCGCAGAAATGACGTTCGGAGGTTTTATCAACGAATAAAACAAACATACCAGGGATATAAGACCAGAACGGAAGCCTGCAGGAACGAACATGGAAACCTAGTAGTGGATTCACAGTCGTTTATCTGGAAAGACTACTTCTGCAGACTGTATAACGGCGATGACGAAACAAATCGCGCTGTCAGGCAGAATAATCCTTTCACAATGGACGATGATAGCAGAGAATTCCATCCCCCTGACCTGGACAAAGTTAGGAATGCTTCTTTTAAGCTTAAGTCCAACAAAGCTGCTGGAGTAAACGGACTACCTGCCGAGCTGACCTGGTTGGGAGTATGCACCAGCTCATCCGTAAGATATGGTCAGAGGAATGCATACCCGATGAATGGAATCTTAGTATCGTTTGCCGATCCACAAGAAAGGAGACCCATTTGTCTGCGCCAACTACAGAGGAATAAGTCTTCCTAACATCGCTTATAAAATCTTCTCTTCTGTTCTGTGTGAACGCTTGAAACCGTTCGTTAATAAACAGATTGGTCCATATCAGTGTGGTTTCAGGCCCGGGAAGTCCGCTATAGATCAATTAATCACACTGCGGCAGATCCTGGAAAAAACAAACAAGTTCCAGATCGACACCCACCACCTGTTTGTCGACTTTAAGGCTGCATACGATACCTTTTATGTCAAAAAGGTTTTAGACAGGGCGACACGCTATCGTGTGACTTTTTCAACATCGTCCTCGAAAGGATAGTGCAAAATTCACTAGTCAATACGAGGGGCACCATCTTTTTCAAGTCCATACAACTGCTCGCATATGCCGATAACGTTGACATAATTGAACGAAGTCAGCGAGATGTCATGGAGGCCTTTACGAGCATTGAAACGGAAGCGGCTAAAATGGGACTGGCGGTAAATGAGGGCAAAACCAAATATATACTGTCGTCGAAAAAGGACACGAAGCACTGGCCTCTTGGCCAGAGCGCACATATTGGCAGGTATAATTTCGAGGCAGTCAAGGACTTCGTCTACCTAGGCTCCGCAGTGACATGCAGAAATGACATCAGTGCCGAAATCAAACGCAGAATAACTCTTGCCAACCGCTGTTTCTTTGGGCTCGGGAGGAAATTGAAAAGCAGAGCCCTCTCGAAAAACCAAGGTGAGCATATACAAGACCCTTATAGTCCCGGTCCTGATTTATGGCGCAGAGACATGGACCTGGACAAGGACGTCCTTGGTCGTTTTGAGAGAAAAATGTTGCGTGCGATTTTCGACCCGACCTGCATAAATGGGAAGTGGAGGAGATGACTTAATAGTGAACTGTAAGGGCCGTACAGGAGAGCACCGTGGCGCAGTGGGTAGTGTGTTGGCCTCTGACGCCGATGACACGGGATCGAATCCCGATACAGCCATGTCATCGAACGTGTTTTTCACGGTGTTTCTCCTCAGCGGGGCTCTGACAAAACCCCCTGTAGTAAAATTGTCATGAAAAGCTTCTCGAAATTCGCCGTTCGGAACCGGCAATAAACTGTAGGTCCCTTTCACCTATGGGAAAATGAAATCACACACAACATGGGTGATTGAGAGAAGCTCGGCTCAGGTTATTCATGGACTGTAACGCCAACATACATACATACAAGGGCCGTACAGCGACATGAACATAGCACGGCGTCTTCGGATCCAACGCCTAAGATGGCTAGGTCATGTTGAGCGCATGGAGCGAGGGATTCGGGGTTTGGCGGTCGAGGACGGCCAAATTTAAGGTGGCGCAACAAAGTGGAAGAGGACCTTAACTAACTAGACGTGCGGTACTGGAGTCTGATGGCGAAAGACCGTGCCGGTTGGAGAGGTTTCTTAAAGGAGGCCAAGAAGAAAAGTTTATTTTTTTGCACTCGGGTGCCAATAATTCAACACCCACTTTTATTGGAACCAACTATTGGCATCCATTTTTCTTAAAAGTTATCAATTAATTTAACAAAAAATAATAATTTATTATATTCTCATATTCAAAAACATTAATTTTTAATAAAACAAATAATAAGGTTTACCAAATGGGTTTAGCAGTGGGAAGTTATTGTAATGGGACCGATTTTGCGAATTCCAAATTTTGACATATCTCCACGTTTAAAAGTCACCAGAATCCAAATCCAAGGTTTTTATAGAGATGTATGTATATGTGTATGTACGTACAGTGTTGGAAAAAATAATAGGGACAAGATATTGCAAAACATATTTTTAACTTTTTTTTAAAGTAACTTCCATTTACATTTCAAAATTTTTGTATTTTACCATCGCACTCATTCGGTCGTTTAAATGCCCTACGCCTTTCCCCGAATCTCATTTTTTGTTTTATATATAAACGGCTTCACCTTTGCGCGATTTTCATATGCCTACCCAGACTCGATTTGCGCGACTTCGCTTTGCGCGAAATACCGTTTTTTCTTCAAAGAATCACGGCGTGCCATGGTTTTTTGTTAAAGATATGCATACATATCCATGTAATTTAAAACTAATAAAACTGTCTGTTACGCAGTCAAGTGAGTTGTCGACAAAGTCAACATCCAGAGTTCGTTCGGCTTTGGTTGAAAAAGTGGAAAGTATCTTAGCTGCGTGGATACAACGGCAGACATCCAACCGAATGCCTTTGAGCACAGCTGTTATTCGGGAAAAGGCATTGCAATTGTATGGGCGCTTAAAAATAGAAGAAGGATGTTCGTCTACAGAGGAACAGTTTTCGGCAAGTAGAGGCTGGTTTGACAAGTTCAAAAGAAGACAAAATCTTCACAACATGAAGCTCAAAGGAGAAGCAGCTAGTGCCGATGATTTCCGGCGATTCTTAAAACACAAATCGAAGCTGGAGGATATTCTCTTCAGCAAATATTTAATGCTGATGAGACAGGTCTCTATTGGAAACGCATGCCGAATGGAACATTCATTGCGAGAGAGGAGAAGTCTGCTCTAGGATTCAAGATAGCCAAAGAACGAATCACTATTTTGTTATGCGCAAAGGCTGAGGATGATTTCAGATGTAAGCCATTGGTTATTCATACATCTGAAAATCCGAGGGCTTTCAAGGGCGTTTCTAAACCGCATTTGCCTGTTCACTGGAGGTCGAGCAAAAAAGCATGGGTTACCGCTTCCATATTTAAGGAATGGTTGACGGAACATTTTGCCATTGAAGTCGAAGAATATTGCAAAAAGTCGAACATTTCCTTCAAAGCGTTACTTCTTCTGGACCACGCAACATCACAACAGACTTGCACCCAAACATCAAAGTTGTTTTCTTACCTCCAAACACTACCGCTTTAATTCAACCGATGGACCAAGGGGTAATTTCCACTTTCAAGGTAAATTACCTAAAGCACACATTTTCGGAGCTAATCAAAGCATCTGATGAAGACAATGGCATTAACACCATTAGAAGCTTTTGGAAAAAAAATACAGTTTTAGATGCAGTCGGCAATATAAAACTAGGATGGGGAGAATTAAGACAATCAACTCTACAAGCTGTTTGGAAAAGGCTTCTAAAACAACAAGAATCTTCAGGTGACATAGAAATTGATGTGGAAGGACTAATTGAAGTTGGTAGGCAAATTGCTGGAGAAGGCTTCGCAGACCTCAATCGAAAAGATATTAATGAAATCTTAGACGCTGATGGGCCAGACATCGCTGCAGAAGAGATGATTGATATATTTCAACAACCTGAACCTTCTGAAGAAACTGCAACTACACCCCAAGACCAAGATAAGATGACTGCAACCAACCTGGCCAAAATTCTCGCTATGGTTGACAAATTGGTGGAAGAGGTTTCCAGAATTGATCCTGACGAAGGACGGTCGAACAAGTTTCACAGCAGCATAAGGGCATCTTTGGAACCTTACAGGGCAGTTTGTTTAGAAAAATCTAAAAACAAAAAGCAATTGATTTTAACTGATTTTTTTAAACAAAATGTATGTTGGCGTTACAGTCCATGAAGAACCTGAGCCGAGCTTCTCTCAATCACCCATGTTGTGTGTGATTTCATTTTCACATAGGTGAAAGGGACCTACAGTTTATTGCCGGTTTCGAACGGCCAATTTCGAGAAGCTTTTCATGACAATTTTACTACAGGGGGTTTTGTCAGAACCCCGCTGAGGAGAAACACCGTGAAAAACACGTTCGATGACATGGCTGTGTCGGGATTCGATCCCGAGTCATCGGCGTCAGAGGCCAACACACTACCCACTACGTCACGGTGCTCTTTTTAAACAAAATGCAAATTAAAATTTGTTTAATGTAATTTTTAAGTTTTTTTTATTTTTTTCGTTTGAATGCGAGGTTTTAGTTTTTGTGAGTTTTCTGTCTTCCTTTTTCCTTGTTTTGTTGAAATAAATGTGTTTTTTTATTATTAAATACACAACGTTTTAGATTTCTTACAGTTTTTCATATTCCCTATATTCAGGAACGCAACCCCTCATTTCGCATGACGTTCTTACTTCGTTTTGCGCGGTTTCGCTTTGCGCGAAACTTTTCATTCCCCTAACCCCCGCGCAAGGCGAGGTATGAGTGTACGTACAATGATCGCTTGCTGGGACTGGAAAAAATAATAGGGACAGTTGGAATATTTTCAGTTTACTTAAATATTACTTATTTTATGTGCACTAAATCTTTGTTTGCTTAATATTTAGTGGCCCCTCCTTTATTTTTCAGCACAGCAACACATCTACGAGGCATAGATTCGAGGCATGTTTCGATCGAAATAGCGTTCCAGGTTTCTTGGACGACCTGCCACAAATGATCGCGATTTCGTATTTTGGTCTTTGAAACTTGCTTTTTTAAGATCCCCCAAAGATGTTCAATTGGGTTCAGGTCTGGTGACTGCGACGGCCAGTTCATTAATCTAACCCCATTTCCCTGGAACCATGTCTTCACAAGCTTTGAGTAATGTTTGGGGTCGTTATCCTGCTGATATTCCCATATAAGCGGCATGTTGTCCTCCGCATATGGTAGCATGGTGTTTTGCATTATATTTCTGTATACTACAGCGTTCATAGTATCTTTGATGCAAAAGAGAGGATCGACCGAGCAACCCCAAATCATGATACTGCCACCACCATGCTTTACCGTCTTCCTGGTCTATGAAGACCTGAGTTCCTGGTTTTTGGGACGTCGGTACATACATTTTGCCATCAGATCCAAAAAGATTTATTTTCGTTTCATCGGACCATAAAATATTTTTCCAATGCAGGCGATGTTGATTTAAGTCTGCAAATTCCTTCCTTTTCTTGATGTTCGCTGTGCTGAGGTGGGGAACTTTGCTTGCCACCCTTCCATGTAAGCCACATTCTATAAGTCTATTTCTAATAGTTCGGCTACAAACTGGAGCATTTAACTTTTTTTCTTCTTTTTTTTTTTAGAGAGAGACTCGCGCAGGCTCAAGAGTTTTTTATATTCTCTTATGATGTGTTGACACACACAACCTGAACGGAGTGCAGTAGTTGGGGTCGTTGATGTTCGTTCACTACTCTCAGGGGTGGTTGTCCTAGACCTAGATAGGACGAGAACCGACCAAATTCCGCGTTGGTTATAGTCCGTAGTAATTCGTTCAAGCACTTTGGTATTGCTTACGCAGAGGATGAATTTCGGTTGACCATATACTGTGAGTGTTATGCCTGCAGCAGTACGTCTGGTCACTTTACATTCACAACTGCGTTGCATACTTTTTGTCCGTATAGGAATTACTTTTTCTTGGCTATGAAGCGAATTTGAACCATAAACCTTCCGCTCGGCGGTCGATGATGTTAACCACTGCACCACGGCCACCCCCAACTCTGTTTTAAATTCGTTGGACGAGGCGAAAGGAGTTTTTTTGCATGCCCTTACTAGCTGTCGATCGAAGGCTGCCGTGGTTTTTCTTGGCCGTCCACGTGTTTCTGGCTTATTTTGTGCCTTGATAGCATTGTGAACTTTTGTTTTTGAACAATTTAAAAGTTGCGCTATCTATTTTATTCTTGAACGCTCTTCAAGCGAACAATGCCTATTTCTACCCATAGTAAAATATAAACTTGAAATCTTAAATTCAAAATAGTCACTAAACGTTACACAAACAATAAACACAACTTCCTCTCATGAACTGATCGTGATAATTGCGAAGAATATTTGTTTTCGACAGCTGTCCCTATTATTTTTTCCAAATCTAGTAATCAGTTAATTTCAATATACCGTTTTCATATTGGAACATAGATATATAGATATGATTCGGAGAAAAGGATACGCCATTCAAATGTACAAATGAGTGCGATGATAAAATACCAAATGTTTGCATTTTAAACAGAAGATACTTTCCAGAAGATAAGAAAATATGTTTTGCGACGTCTTGTCCCTATTATTTTTTCCACCAACGTATGTGCGCATTCGCGTATCGGAATTTTTGTCTCGATTATCTCGAGAACCAAAGATGATACCGGCATAAGTTTGGGTTCATTCCACCCCGAGTTACGATGCCACAAACAGACATACAGGCACCTCAAACTTAAGCGCGGTTCACATTGAACAATTTGTCTTGCGATTTGCTTGACGACCTAATAATGCGTAGCGTTTACACCAAACAACTTGTTGACCGACTTCACTTGCGAAAGAAATTTGGAAGTATTAACATGGTGGCGCATGCGCTGGTTTCAGGGATGATTATTGATGAAATACTCGAAAATGAAGGAAAAAAAAGCGAATGTGAATTAAACCATGGGTCGGAAAACGTAATAATTTCTCATCGGTAACTCTTAAGAGAATTTCACCAAAATTTGCCAGAGGATTTTCGTAATTATTTGCGAATTGTTAGGAACGTATGATGAGTTACTGAGAGAAATAATTCCTCATATGAAAAAATCAAACCAAAATTATTTTTCTTTGTTTGAAGTCATATCGTTCATTCCGCTCAAAGTTGGTGTTGTTTCTCTGAACGCACAAGCAAAAATGAAAAAATGCTCTGAAGTTGTACGACAACTGTTCACACTTATACATAAATCGTTCAACCAAGGCTGTCAAGCAAAAAGTTGGAAATTTTCAACTTCCTGACTACAAATCGTACCGACTTGTAGCTGGAGCGTTCACATTGGTTTTGCATACACAATTTGTCGTCCAACCACGATTGTCAAGCAAATCGCTCGATAAATCGTTCAATGTGAACCGCGCTTTATAACACCTCTTTTTGCGTCGGGGGTTAAAAATTAAAAAAAAAAAAAAATAATGTATCCATTTTTCCCACCAGGAAGTTAGTCGTGTGGGCCTTGCGGGTCGCACCTAGACCACATTTTTCACTTTTTAAAATGTGTTTTTTTTTTTTTATAGTTACACCCGCACTCAAGACTAAAGCCTTATCACGTTTTTGAACGTTGTGCGAGCGAAGGTAACAGGGAGAGGCATAGTTTTCGCTCAGGTTTACACACAACCTGAACGGAGTGCAGTGGTTTTTGGGTGGTAGATGTTCGTTCACTACTCTCATGGGTGGTTGTCCTAGATAGAACGAGAGCCGACCCAATTCCGCTTTGGTTATAGTCTGTAATAATTCGTTCGAGCACTTTTAATATTGCATACGCAGAGGATGAATTTCAATTGACCATGTACTGTGAGTGTTATGCCTGCAGCAGTACGTTTGGTCGCTTTCCATTCACAACTGTGTTCCATACTTTTATCCGTATAGGAATTGCTTTTTTATTGGCTATGAAACGAATTTGAACTATAGACCTTTCGCTAGACGGCCGATGATGTTAACCACCGCACCACGACCAAGGTGTTAACACCTTCACTAGCACTCACTGACTGAAGAGGTAGCATTCGCCAAAAAGAAAATGCACAATTGCGAGGAATAAATTACAATTTAAGAAAAAAATTAAATTGGCTTGCTTAGATAAATAGTTTTTGAAAAAATCCCTTATGAATGAAGGGGTGCCAATAATTGTATCCGTTACGCTACCTGCGAAAAAACCTAATTTGCAGGGTGGTATGAATGTGATATTTTTGAAATATGTACGTTAAAAAAACACGTTAATTAAGAATATATAAAGAACATGTTCTCCACATTCTTTATTGTTTTCTTTCGAAACAAATTTACACACAATCAGAAATAAATTATTAAAACATGGACATAATTATAAAACTTAAAGAAAATATCACACTGCGGTATCAAGCGGTCCGGTACTAAACCTAACAAAAGAGTTTAAGTCCAAATCCAAATTTTTTGTAGATATGAACATTTTAAAACATTCTAGTTCGAATTCGTTGACAAGTGACCAACTGCCAAGCTCACCTAGCTTACTTAATTTGGGGCACACTTCGACTAGTTTGTAAGCCATTCTTATAGACAACCCGTTCGAAAATGCCACATTCAATGATTCAAGGTATTGCATCGGATTTCGAGAAAGTATTGTATCGAACAGAGCATCGCTCGTCGAAGCCATTGTTCCAATATGGATGGTTTTAATTTTCAAACAGCTCGACAATAAAAACTCCAAATGTTGATCGACGCAAGTAGCGGCAATCGTTAGTTGTTCCAAATTCATAAATGGCGGTATGTCCAGTTTCCTAGTGTATAGCGAAGTGCTTTCGATCAAATCGCAATTGTAAAACGTAAGAATTTTTAGATCAGGGCAGTACTGACTGACATACATTAGGGCGTTCATATCTAATTGATCCACATGCTCGAAATGAAGATGCGTTAAATTGCATCCCTTCACTTGTAATACATCCCGCACCTGATCGCCAAAGAAGTCGCATGACAACAATTTCAATACAGACAATTTGTTAATTGCAATCAATGCCATCAAGTCATTTAGCAACGGGTTGTGAAATAAAAGTACGGTTGTGATTTCAGGACATAGTTCAGCAAGTAGTTGAAGGTGCTTCGTTACCACATAACGGCTGGAGAACATTCTCAGTTGCAACTTGGGCCGTTCCCAAATTTCATAACCATCAAGGGTCATATCTACATATTCCAAGCATCGACCAATATCGTCGAATCTTCCAATGTCATAGAGAAATGGCATTTTAACAAGTAGTTCCGTATAACCCTGTAGAGTTATTGATGTCCTATACAATTGCAGAATGCGCAATTTTTTCAAATTAATCAAGTACTTAACGCTACTATTTGTAATAGACTTTGATGAACTTATATCCAATGTTTGCAAGTGTGGGCAGTCTGTCTCTAAGAGCTGTAGTATATTATCCGTACAGTCGTAGTTCAATACAAGATGTTTCAGGTTTCGCATGCATGTCAATCCGTTGGTAATTATCGGTTCCATTTCTGACGTCTTCCAACCACCGGATAAAGAGCTCAGATTTAAGAATTCCAATCCGGGCATTTTATTCAATTTTGTGTAGAACATGTGACGCATCATTTTAGGAACTTGCTGGAAATCCAAGTGTCGTAAATACGGCGAAACAATTACGCCTGCCAAACCAACCGCAACGTTCACTTGACTGAGGTACTCACTGATGGCCGATGATGCTCGAAGACAGCCTTTCACATCGTCAATCAGTTTTGGGATGGTTCGAAACACTTCTTTGCCCAAACGATCGTATAGGTAATGTGGCACGTTGTATTCGAAGACATCGTGTGCAATTTCAAGGCATTTCTTTAACATATCAGTCGCCTTTTGTGCATCGTGCTTAGATAAAATTCCAAGTGTTTTCATATATTGTTTGCCAAATCTATTAAGCCATGCTACAAGGGCCTGCAATGACAAGTCTTCTAATGTTGGCGGTTGTCTGAACTTTGGCATTATGGCAGAGTTTGAAGAGTTTTTGTTGAGCAGGTCGATCTGAAAGATACCATTCGTTATGCATTTTTCAAAAATAACATTCAATTTCAGTTGAAGACGTATTGAGTGGCCAAGGGTCGAAGTTCGCAGATGAGCCACGTTCCTACATGTCTGATTAGATTCGATTCGAAAGTGGGAGTAGATAGAAACGAATTCAAATATGTGAGAAGTTCGGATAGTGAGTGATGGGGGGTAAAGTTTCTTTTTTTAACTACAATCCCTCTAAACATATAATTCAGGACTAAGAACATGGTTGGACTATATGTGAGAGGAGCTAAAAGCATTCAGGTGTTTAACTCTCAAAAGGAAAACAACCGACCTCAAAGAGAAGGATGGCCGGCGATCAAGCCAACAACCTACTACCCTCGAAGGAGAAAGTACGAAACGATTTACGTCGAAGGAAAAATACATTTTATTTATTCTTATTGACATTGTTTACGAAGATGCTTAAGAGAAATATATATTTTGATGTCAACGATATGAATGTGTCGGAACTTGATTTAGTTAACTGAAACATACAAAACCAGTGTGTGTACTTTCCTATTGATGTTGAATTTGTTCTCCTCTCTTTTGTTAACAAAATGGAATGTTTTTACTTATCTGCTCATCGCGTTGTGGTCAGGTTGAGGCAGGTTTTATATGGAACATATGTACATACATACATATATGGTTGGTAGTCTACACAATTCAGAATAGTCAGTACGTAAGTCCGTATGATACAAGCAACATTTTTTTATACATAAAAACCTATGTGCATATACGCATACAATTTAATTTACTTGCCGACCTACAGAATAAAACATCAGTCAATATTTGCATACTTGTTACGAGCATGATCTACTTTAAAAAAAAAGAAACCAAGATTTTGCTTAGTGTCTCGAGGGACTAAAGACGTTTGGAATCATAATGCATTACGAGATATGGTTTTAACAAAAACTTGGTAATTATGTACTTGTGTACAACTTACCAAAATATTCTACACCACCTCCCGATGATCGTGAAAGCCTTCTTCCTTCTAAACCAATAACTCGATACAAGTCTTTACTTATCACAAGAATCAGTCTACCGTCCGGTGTAATAGCGAAAACATTCTGGCAACTATTTAATACTCCGTCCTGCGACGATATGCCGGTTAGACTTCCTTAATATAAAACAAAACAAAATCGAAACTGTGTATTTTTATCTTTTCTCCAAAACAAAAACATATTGCGCATCTTACTCACCTCGTTTGATAAACGCCTCGATAAAATCTCTTCGTACAAGAGTAGATAACTTTAGATTTCGTACCAAATAGTAATCGCTTATGTCAATCAGATGTTGAAAATCAAATGGTATTGTGTCACAATCGCCCAAAACTACAGATATCTAAAAACGAATGCGATTATTTTGAGTATAATACAAAGGTATTCTTCTAAAAATTAATGACAGACACATGTATTTTGAAGTCCCACCCAAATATACGAGTATAGCTGGGAGGATTTTATTTTCCTTTTGCGAAATCCACAATATGAGCATTTTGATGCTAGAATTGTGGGATGTACTTATTTTTAGCACGGGCAAGGAGAGACGAGGTTGCATATACAGATCATCAACTGGTGGATTGTTTTCTTAAGTTTTTTTTTTTGTTCGTTGCTTGCTCGTATTTTTCTAGACCATTGAACCAATGAGGGTGGGGAGGCACAAGCTAGCAGCACATGTGTAAAGTCAAAAAACGCATTGAAATCACTCACCATGTTGTTAAAAGGTTGATTTTTGATCATCTTGGTTATAGAATCTCTGCCCTTTTTATCGTAGAGTCCCATTTGGCAGGAGATATTCACTTGCGGTGCTGGGAAAGACCAAACTTCGGGACAGAGCATAACTCAGATTGTTTTTAAATATGTAATTACTTCAATATTTAACAAAAAACTGACAACAAAATTACAAATGTCAAATTAACACCATGTCAAAACTATCAGTCAGTTTTGTTATTTTCTTCTATGTTATATGTCATCCGATTGTGACGTCACTATTAAAAACTAAGGAAAATTATATTCTGATACTAGCTAACCCGGCAAACGTTGTTCGGCCATATAAATTAATTCGGGTGCAGTTCCTATTTTTTAAACTCAAATCTCTTCACAATTATAACAGGTTTATATATAAATGGCAAAGAACTAACAAAGGCCTCGTAGGAGAAGCATCTATCCGACGGATGCTGGCCTCCTAAAAAGGGAGAAGAGCCACGGCAGTCAAACATCTTGCGGCACTGTTAGTAAGTCCCATCCCCACCTCCTCGTGGTGCCATCTATAGATTTCCTATGGAAATTTCAGACGGGGAAGGGCGAATGGCAAGCCTCCTGCGCCAAAAAACAGGATTAGTCGGTTGGGCTACGGCCTAGTAAGCCGTAACCGTAAAAAAACACAAACTCCGAAACAACCAAAAGCCTCGGATCTAACGGACCGGATTTATGTTGACGACCCTTGCAAAAAACTAAAAAAGGACAATGATCTTCTGCTTTCTACGTGGAATGTTAGGTCCCTAAACAGGCCACGTGCAGCCAAACAACTTGCGGACGCCCTAGACCGCTATAAAGCGGACATAACCGCCAAATAGGAAATGCGATGGAATGGACCGGGTATAAAGCGGATGAAGAACTGCGAAATTTACTACGGAGACTGCTATAGGGAGAGAGGACAACGATTGTTCGGATGCAGATTTGTTGTTCGAGGTGGACTAAGGCAAAAAGTCCTAAGCTTTCGGCATGTGAGCGAACGCCTCATAACAATCCGATTCAAGGCTAAATTTTTAGCATCAGCCTGATCTGCGTCCATGCCCCCACGGAAGACAAGGATGAGTCCGCCAAAAATGAGTTCTCCGATCTCTTAGACAGAACGTAGGAGACTTCAATGCTAAGCGGGGTAAGGAAAGCATCATTGAACGAGTCATCGGCAAACATAGCCTACACAACACCACCTCCGATAACGGACACAGGCTGAATGATCTTGCTACGGGGCGAAATCTCCTTCTAGCCAGTACGCGCTTTCCGCACCTCGATATACACAAAGGCACCTGGCGGTCTTTTGATCAATCGACTACCAACCAGATTGATCACATCGCGATCGACGTCAGACACTCCTCGACGTCGGAAAGCTACTATCGCCAGAAACCGCTCGTGCTTTTACCGATCGCGTCTCTCTTAAGCTCTCCAATACACCTCAATCCTCCACGCTATCAATAGAACAGCAGTGGAGCCTTTGCAAACAAGCCCTGAAAAGCTCTGCATCCGAAGTTTTGGGTTTCAAGGCTCCACCACGAAGAAACACCTGGTTGGATGACGAGTGCAGGAGGATTCACACAGCGAAGCAGGATGCATATAAGGCCTCGCTGCATAAACGAACAAGAGCAGCTCGTGAGCTCTACGAGTTAAAAGGAAGGGAAGAGCATAAGCTTCTCAGGAGAAAAAAGAAAGAGCACGAGAAGCGCGCGATCGAGGATTTGGAGAGGTGTCACTGCAGGCGTGATGTTCGAAAGTTTTATCAACAGATAAAGCGAATATGCCAAGGTTATAAAACCAGAACGGATGCCTGCAGAGATGAGAACGGACACCTAGTAGTAGAATCGCAGTCGATGCTGAGAATATGGAAAAACCACTTCTGCAGGCTGTATAACGGCGATGTTAGTCAATATACCGCTGTCAGGCAGAATGATCCATTTCCAATCGACGAAGACCGCAGAGAACTTCGTCCCCCTGACCTCGACGAAGTTAAGATTGCCATATCGAAACTCAAGTCGAATAAAGCTGCTGGCGCAGACGGACTGTCTGCTGAGCTTTTCAAGACAGCTGGGGATGACCTGGTTAGGAGCATGCACCAGCTCATCTGTAAGATATGATCAGAGGAAAGCATGCCCGAGGAATGGAGTCTCAGCATCGTACGCCAACTACAGAGGAATAAGCCTCCTTAACATCGCCTACAAAATCTTCTCTGCCGTTTTGTGTGAACACCTGAAGCCTTTTTTAAATAAGCTGATAGGTCCTTATCAGTGCGGATTCAGGCCAGGGAAGTCCACCATCGACCAAATCTTCACACTACGGCAGATCCTGAAAAAAACCAATGAATTCCAAGTCAACACTCACCACCTATTAGTCGACTTCAAAGCCGCATACGACGGCGTAATTAGAGAAGAGCTATACAACGCTATGTATACCTTTGACATACCTGCTAAACTCGCCAGACTATGCAGGATGATTTTGGAGAATGCTCGCTGCTCCATCCGAATCGGTGAAAACCTTACCGATAGTTTTGATGTCAAAAAAGGATTTAGGCAGGGCGATGCGCTGTCGTGTGATTTTTTCAAAATCATATTAGAAATGATTGTGCAAAAATCACAGGCCAATACAAGAGGCACAACCTATTTCAAATCCTCGCAACTCCTTGCATACGCCGACGATATTGACAAAATAGGTAGATCACAGCGAGATGTCCATGAGGCGTTTTGCGAGTATTGAGATGGGGGCGGCGAAAATTGGTTTGACGATAAACGAGGGCAAAACTAAATATATGCTGTCATCAAAAAGGACGCTCACCACCGACGTCTTGGCCAGAACGTTTGTATTGGCAGATATAAGTTCGAGGTATTTAAGGACTTCGTCTACCTTGGCTCCGCAGTGACCTGGAACAACGACATCAGTTCCGAAATCAAACGCAGAATCACTCTTGCCAATCGCTGTTTCTTTGGGCTCAGGAGGCAATTGAGTAATAGAACCCTCTCCCGAACGACTCTGGAAAACGCTGCAGTGATTTGGTAATTTTAGAGCTTTATTCAGCTTAAGTTGTTTGCAGAAGACTCTACTACCCGTCCTTGGTTTTAGACTCGTTAGTGTAGGAGTCTACGCAGTATCTGCGAGGTTGAGTATGGCGGTTCCAGTTTTGTCTGTCGGGGTAAATCGTCATGAAGTTTTTTTCCAAGACCGTGGTGGGTTCTGTGAGGGCCAAGTTTACTGCCATGGTTGACATGTTGTTGTTTAAGATGGAGGAGTGGCCAGTAACATAGCTCGTCCATTTCGAGTTGACTTTGAGTCTAATGGCCGTGTGTGTGGCAATTTGCTTGCCGAAAATATCGAGTGGTGTAAGGTCGAGTATCCCTGGCGTGACTATCCACCTTGACGCGGTGCTGGGGCTTAAACTAGCCTGGGATACAATGTTGAATCAACATGGTCTCTCAATGCTAGTGACTAAGAGGTAGTCAGCCCTATTCCAGTGGTGGAGTGAGCTTATTGAAACCGTGCCCAAGGATGAAAGGTTGGAGGGCTTATTTCCAACCGTTAACGAGCTCCCTTAGGTGCCCAGGCGAGGCCTAAGGTATCAAATGCCTTACTCCGATAATCGGCGGCTCTGTCGGAGTGGACCCCATACTTCCGTCCGGACTCGTGGGAACAAAATTTCTGAATTAAACAAGAACAAAAAAAAGGATGAAGAGAAAGGAGAGCTCTCTCTTGAGTCAGTGGCAGACGCGCTAAACGACGTAGCCACTAGCCAGGATGAGGACATCTCGAGGGAATTGGAGGAGAAACTACTCGCCGATCCCGAAGAGACAGTCCAGAAGAGCGAAGGAAAAGGCAAGACTGCCAAAAAGGAGGAAAAACTTTCCAAGGGAAAGCAAAGGCTTAGGGAGTACAGGAAAGCTGTACACCTTAAGCGTATACTGGAAGAAAAGGGTATTCCTCTGCTCTCCGATTTGGAGAAGGGAAAACTCAGATGGGCTGAGGAAACCATTGCCAAAGATGCCCTGATAAAGCCAAAGAATGACAAAGGGGCAACGGACAATGGTGGAAAAAAGGGCAAGGATGAGAAAGATCCTGAAAAGCCCCCAGAAAAAGGAAAGCGGCGAACCGGGGCAACTGGAGCCGAAGCCGATAAGGCGGGCACCAGTGGCACCTGGGCTCGACGTAAGGGTGGAAAGAGCGCACCAAAGGCCGAAGTCGCTAAGACGGGTCTAGGTGAGGCAACTTCCACGGCGATCGATGCACCAAAGACCGAAGTCGCTAAGACGGGTCTAGGCAAGGCAACTTCCACGGCGATCGATGCAACTGGCAAGACCGCTACCAAGAAAAGGGAAGGGTTTATGGCAAAAAGGGTGAGATCCCAGGAAGAGGCCAACAACCCGCAGTTTAGCGGGGCTATCCGTAATGCTCTACAGCTTGCTGTAGTGGATTGCGGCAAGCCAAGTGGCCAGTATACCTTCGAACAGGGGAAGATTATCGAAAAGGCTCTGGCTAAAGCGATCTTCGACCACATTCGGGGGAACGCTGGGAAACCTGCGCCAACGTTTGGCCTCACGAACTGGAAGCGGGGCATAAGCAGACTGGACTGCAAAGACCAGCTCTCGCATGACTTCGCCTCAAAAGTCATTCCCAGTCTTAAGCCATGGGAAGGAGCTGCACTAAAGGCAGTCCCCCTGGATAAGATACCGGAGAGCCCTAGGGCCAAAATGAATGTACCGGATATGGGGATGAAGAAAGAGGAGATTCTCGGCTTTCTAAGGGCACAAAACCCAGCGGTACCTATGGATGACTGGGAGGTTGTGGCTTTGGAAAACAACGGAAATGATACGAAAAGTATCATCTTCGTTATAGAGAATCCACCGGAAATTCTAAGGGAAAAAAAGGCTATGCGCTTGTTCTTCGGAGCTGGTGAGTTTCTATTGAGACTCACGAAGAAGGCGCGGCCTGGTGAGGTGGTACTGGTGGAGGTGGAAAAGGATACTACAGACAATGAAGGTAGTACAAATAAACCTCCACCACAGTAAAGCCGCCTCGGTAAACCTCATGCTGCTCCTCAACAAGGAACAGCTTGACTTGGCCCTAGTCCACAATCGAGTAAAAGGACTAGGGTCATCAAAATACAAAATAATTTATAACGGTAACGAAGGCAAGGTAAGGACCTGTATTGTTGCCAGGAAAGAACTCCACACACTAATGCTAACCAATTTCAGCTCGGGTGATCAGACGGTTGTGGAAGTCAAAGGAAAAAACGGCACCTTCACGATGGCGTCGGTTTACCTACCATATGACGAAGCCACGGACGTCCCCTCGGAAGGAGTAAGGAAACTGGTCTCTATGACCAAACAAGGTAAGAAGAACTTAGTCTTAGGGTGTGATGCTAACGCCCATCATACCATTTGGGGTAGCACTAACACAAATAGTAGAGGTGAGACTCTGTTCAGTTATGTCCTAAATACTAATCTAACTATATGTAACCGTGGTATTTCACCAACCTTTATCACTAGAAATAGAAGGGAGGTTATAGACGTTACTTTAGTAAATGGAAACGGTAATGCAAAGGTCCCAGACTGGAGAGTGTCCGACAAAGCGTCACTTTCTGACCACTGCTGGATACTCTTTGATCTGAATCTCTGTGTAACAGAGATCTCTGGCAATGTCTTTCGGAATCCGCTGAAGGCGAATTGGCAAAAGTTCAACATGGAATTGGGAAAAACCCTAGTTCGACCTCCGAATGGAAATCCCAACTCCACAAAAGACATCGATAAGATGATACTGAACCTAACCGATAAGCTAAACCGGTCCTTCAAGAGATCTTGCCCTATCAAAAATCCAGGTAAAAAGAACCACCCACCGTGGTGGAACGCAAAAATAGCAGAGCGGCTACGTATCTCCAGACATAGTTGGAACCTCGCTAAAGAGGGCTCCATCGAATGGTCAACTTATAGAGATAATGTTAAGCGACTCAAAAAGGAAATTAGATTCGCTAAAAAGAGCTCGTGGAGAAATTTCTGCGGGTCTATCGAATCATGTACGGATGCGGCTCGTCTGAGAAAGGTCCTTGCCAAGGCTCCCACGCAGGTTTCTTCAATCAGGAAATCTGATGGTAGCTGGACAGACTCAAACGAAAGCATGCTTGACGCCCTACTAAAATGTCACTTCCCTAACTGTGTAAACGCGGGAACATTCGAGACGGCGAATACACTGGTAAGGGAACAGACTGGGCCTGAAATAATCGATAAGATCGTTACCAAAGAAAAAATGTTGTGGGCGGTAAAATCGTTCGACCCATACAAGGCGCCAGGAATAGACGGTATATATCCGAAAATGCTGCAAGAACCAGGGGAACTTATCATCCCCTGGCTAGAACGCATATACTGCTGGTGCCTCAGGATGGGGCATGTCCCACAAGCATGGAGAGAGGTTAGGGTGGTGTTTATACCCAAATCAGGAAAGGTCAACCATGCCACAGCAAAGGAGTATAGACCTATCAGCCTATCCTCCTTCCTTATGAAAACACTGGAACGACTAATCGACAAATACATAAGAGATGAGATTGGTGATAGCTACTTATCACAATCACACAACGCATACATAAAGGGAAGATCGGTAGACACCGCTCTTCACAGGGTGGTCTATACGATAGAAAAGGCACTCAATGCTAAGGAATATGCCCTGGGGGCCTTTCTAGATGTTGAGGGTGCCTTCAATAACGTCAGTACCGAGACAATAATGTCCAGTCTACGGATGGCCCACATAAACTCGGGAATCTGTAGATGGATTGAACAAATCCTAAGTACTCGCATAGTAAACTCGTCGATAGGAGGAGCAAACGGAAGGGTGAGAGTCAACCAAGGCACACCACAGGGGGGTGTTCTATCGCCTCTCCTGTGGCTCCTCGTAGTCGATGAATTGCTAAAGCTCCTAGAGACACAGGGTTTCAATGTCACGGCCTATGCTGATGACATTACCATCCTGATACCTGGGAAATTTCCTCAGGTCCTTAGTGAAAGACTAAGTTATGCGCTGCTATTGGTGAATAACTGGGTCAAGGAACGGGGCCTAGGGGTAAATCCAACCAAAACTGAGATTGTCCTCTTCACACGAAAAAGATCAATACCTAGTTATACATATCCACGTATAAATGGCATCGACCTGATTCCGAAGAAATCCGCTAGGTATCTTGGCATAATTCTAGATTCCAAGCTTAGCTGGAAGGACAACATAAACGAAAGGACCAAGAAAGCTTACGTGGCACTATATTCGTGCAGGGTAGCTTTCGGAAAGACATGGGGCTTTAAACCAAAGGTGGTATACTGGCTATACACCGCGGTGGTAAGACCTATTTTAGTCTATGGATCAATTGTCTGGTGGAAAGCACTTGAAAAGAAATGCAACCTTCAAAGTCTTACAAGGATTCAGAGGGCTGGCTGCCTGGCGGTGACCGGATCTATGAAATCCACACCAACGGCGGCCCTTGAGGCAATGCTGAACCTACCACCACTAGACATGTATTGCGAAAGCATTGCAGCCAGGGCTGCGTTAAGGATGCAAGAATCCAGTCTCTGGAAAAGATGTCCTCATGGCCACGCATCAATCCTGGATCGATGGGCTATCCTGAGATCCGTAACCGAAACGGACTATACCACCCCACTTTCTTGCTGTGAGAGGAGATTCTCTACTAGGATTCCCTCCAGGGAGGAATGGGCCAGTGGTATGGTAAACACGGAAGAGGAACTGGCAGTCTATACCGACGGATCCAAAACGGATACCGGTACAGGAGCCGGAGTCTACTTCGAATCTCAGGAAGCGGGTCACTCCTACAGACTTGATGATGGCTGTAGCGTCTTCCAGGCTGAGATCTTTGCAATCAAAAAAGGTGCGGATCTGATTCTTAGGGAGAATTTCTCAGGTAAGAGAATCAAAATCTATGTTGACAGTCAGGCAGCCATTAAGGATGCAAGAATCCAGTCTCTGGAAAAGATGTCCTCATGGCCACGCATCAATCCTGGATCGATGGGCTATCCTGAGATCCGTAACCGAAACGGACTATACCACCCCACTTTCTTGCTGTGAGAGGAGATTCTCTACTAGGATTCCCTCCAGGGAGGAATGGGCCAGTGGTATGGTAAACACGGAAGAGGAACTGGCAGTCTATACCGACGGATCCAAAACGGATACCGGTACAGGAGCCGGAGTCTACTTCGAATCTCAGGAAGCGGGTCACTCCTACAGACTTGATGATGGCTGTAGCGTCTTCCAGGCTGAGATCTTTGCAATCAAAAAAGGTGCGGATCTGATTCTTAGGGAGAATTTCTCAGGTAAGAGAATCAAAATCTATGTTGACAGTCAGGCAGCCATTAAGGCTCTGCAAGCAACATGGATAAGATCCAAGCTCGTAAAACTCTGTAAAGAGAAACTAGAAGAAATATCGGATGTCAATGAGGTAACCATCTGCTGGGTACCAGGGCATGTGAATATTTTCGGAAATGAGAAGGCGGACGAACTAGCCAGACTGGGATCAGGCGCAGATACCTCGCAGATCACAACTGAGGCTAGAACGCCACTCAGCACACTATTCAGAGAAATAGGGGTGGAACTGCTGGGAAAGGCCAACAAGCGATGGTGTCAATTAGACACATGCGCTACGGCAAAAAAGGCAAAAAGGCAAAAAAAGGACGGAAAGTCTGCTAAATCTTGGTAGAGGGAATATACGACTGGTAGTCGGTACTCTCACTGGGCACTGCATGATATCATATCATGCAGCTAGACTAGGCCAGCTCTACAACGATTTTTGCAGAAGCTGTAGGGACGAAGAGGAAATAGAATCCATTCGTCACCTACTGTGTGAATGCCCTGCACTGGCCCGAAAAAGATTTACGTACCTCGGGAACTATTTCTTTTCGGGTTTAGAGGAGGCAAGAGACATTAAGCTGAACAAACTGCTAAGATTCTTAATTGAATGTGGGTGGTTTAGCTCAGCGGGTAACTAACAGGTTCCCCTCGGGTTAGTTTTCAAAATGGGCACAATGGACTCTTAGTAGTCTAAGTGAGCCGTGACCTCATGTCAATAGGGCACCCAACTAACCTAACCTAACCTAAGGTCGAGTATCGTGTTAAGCGCAGCCGTTGGGGTGGACCTGAGGGCCCCGGTAATGCACACACACGCCAACCTTTGTACCTTCTCGAGTTGTTTAAGGTATGTTGTCTTGTCCAGTGCAGTCCACCAGTCCACTCCATACATTAGTATAGGTCTAACGACCGTGATGGCCTATGGCTTTCTTGCATGTGTAGAGAGTTATTGTTGCTTTTTTAGCTCTTTCGATTGTGTTGCTCTTCCAGGTTAATTTCCTGTCTAGTAGAATGCCAAGGAATTCGGCATTGAAGGAATAGTTTAATCTGGTACTAAGCAAAGTGATAGGGCAGTGTTCCGGGATTTTATGCTTTTTGGTGAATAGCACGAGCTCCGTTTTCTGGGGATTCACCCTGAGCCCGTTGCTGGTCATTCAATGTGGATAGGTATTTATCTGAGATTAAATAACGTCCAGGCCTTCTTTCTCCAGTCTAATTAGTAGTTCGTTTATAACTACATTCCAGAGAAGAGGTGAGAGAACACCTCCTTACGGGGTTCCCCTGGTAACCACTATGGTGGTTACTTGGCTTCCCCATTTGGAGACCATCTTGCCTCTCCACCATTAGCTTTGCCAGCCCTTCTATTATTGCTTTCGGAGTGACGTTGTTAAAGGCGCTCTCTATGTCAAGAAAGGCTGTTATAGTGTATTAGGGATGGATCCAAGTTGTGACGTATGTGAAGTCTATTAGCCTCTCAAAAGTTTTTAGTGCAAAGGTTAGGCCTTAGATCCTTGGGGGAAGTGTGAGAATTCCTGCCGGCCTTGGGGATGAAAAGCACCTTTGCGCACTTCCACTTTTCTGGAATGTGACTCCAAGCTAGGCATCCTTTAAAGATAATCTCTAGCCATCGTATAGTCCATTCCATAGTCTGTGTGAGTTCGATAGGGTAAATTCCATCCGAACCTGGCGATTTGTAGGGCTTGAAGCTTTTTAACGCCCATATAATTTTCTCTCTGGAGATGATATGATCGTGATTGGGTTCCTCGCGAATGCACTGAGTCTTGCGATTCATAGCAGCCTGGGAAGTGCGTGTTAAGGAGAAGATTTAGAGTTTCTTCCCCAGACGTTGTCCAAACTCCGTTTGCTGTAAGGCAGCTCGGGATTTTTGGATCTTTCGAGAGTATTTTCCCCAGTCTGTAGGCATCTGAAATTTTCTCCATCTTGTTACAGAAGAGTTTCCAGGATAGCCTTTGTTCTTTCCTCAGAGTTTGCTTGCACAGTCTGAGTGAATCTTTGTATAGGCTCCAATCCCTGTCGTTTCTTGTACTCTTTGCTTTATTGAAGAGTTTTCGACAGTTCTTGCGGAGCTTGCTGAGATCTGCGTTCCACCAAGAAGAGTAAGAGTTTTTTCCTGGGTTTTTTCGGGTTGTAGCTCATGGATTTCTTGGATGATATTGGCCTTAAGTGCTTGAATCGTTTCGGGATTATTGGCTTAACAACGGTCCTTCACGGTTCCCGCTCCGAGGCGGCCAATTGATATCACCAAGACGGCTGATACGATTTGGGAATTTAGTGCGCAAAAGATAGACTGTGGCATGGCGCGTCATCCTGCATGAACCAGAGGTCGCTCAAATCCATGTCTTCAATTACAGTAAAAAAAAGGCCGGTTAACATGGCCCTGTTACACCCACCGTTGACCGACGTTGTTCCCAGCCTCTTTTTCTAAGAAAAATGGTTCAATGATGCCATTACTCCACAAAAGGTATAAGCTGTAAAAATTTGTTAATCTTAGGAGATATCAACATTGATATACTTGTTAGTAACCAGGACTCCGATAGTTATCTATCATTAATGTCGTCATATGGCTTAGAGTCACTAATAAATGCCCCGACACGAATGACAAGTTTAACCCAAACATGCATTGATCACTTTTTTGTAAGATTTCGTAAGAGCTGCGCTCCCAAAGTAAACAGTGACATATTGAACCTCGAAATCACAGATAATTGTATGATAACTTTGAAAATTGATTTCTTGGAACCAAAAAAGCACAACTCTTCTAAATATATACCATTCCCAGTACAAAAGCACAAAACCAACTTCGTAAAATTAATCGAGTATTTAAAATTTGAACTCTGGGAAGAAATATATTTAGAGACTGATCCTACCTTAGCATATGATAACTTCTTGAAAATATTGCAAACGCATATTAAGAAATCGACCGAGGCTTCTGCAAATTTGCCTAAAACTTGTAAAGTTAAACGACTTCGACCATGGATTGGGGAGAATCTACTTCTTATGATAACCAGGAAAAATCGGTTAAGAAAAAAATGCAAACGTCACCCGCATATTTCAAGACTGAAACAGCAATATATTAAATTAAGTCAGGATGTAAAAAAAAACAGGTAGAAATTAGCCGTAACAGGTTTTACACTGATAAATTTGAAAACTGTAGAGGGAGCATTAAGAAAGAATGGAGAGTTGTAAACAGTATCCTTAACAGACATGTGAATAACGATCGAACTTTCGATATTATTATTGAAAATAATTACACTTCTAATAAAATGGAAATCATGAACGCCTTTAATAAATATTTTGCTTCTACTGCAATAGACTTGAAAACTTGTCCTTCCCTTAAACATTGCGGATGTGACTTGTATTCGGACCTAGTTCCTGACGGGATTCAAAACAATACCTTTGTTTTCGATAATTTTACACCAGGTGAAGTACATAAAACTATAATCAATCTCGATAATAAGTGTTCAAGTACATCCGATGGAATCACTTATTATTTACTCAAACGTATTTCGTGGTATGTCGTTGACGTATTAGCTCATATTTTTAATATGAGTGTCAATTATGGTATTTTTCCCAGTTCGCTAAAAAATGCTGAAGTGATTCCGTTGTTTAAAAAAGGAAATCGAAAACACATGAGCCAATATAGACCTATATCTATTCTACCAACTTTTTCTAAACTACTGGAAAAACTTATGAAGTGCCGGATAGTTTCTTTCCTGAAAAGAAATAAGTATTTTAGCAGTGAGCAGTTCGGCTTTCGTGAGGGTAGGTCCACGGAGGATGCGATACTAAAATTATGCAGCGAAATTTGTGAAGGTTTTAACAGTAATAGTACACCAATAGCTTTTTTCATCGATATGACGAAGGCTTTTGATATGGTTAACCATAACATTTTGTTGGATAAGCTCTACAAAGCTGGATTTCGAGGGTCGGTGTATAACTGGTTTACTTCATATCTGAAAGACAGATCACAGAGGGTTAAACTAGAAGGGGTTACTAGCGATGAATTAAAAATTAATATTGGTGTACCACAAGGCTCTGTCCTGGGTCCTATTCTATTCTTAATATATGCAAATTCCCTTTTCAGTCAAAATTTCAGAAGTAAAGTCACAGCGTTCGCAAATGATGTTGCATTAACTTACGTCAATAAATCTTTCTTTGAGTCGTTGGTCAACTTAGAGCATGACATGCAAATCTTGAGGCAATGGTTCGCCAAACATGAGCTTCTCATAAGCGAAAAAACAAAGATTATGATTTGCAGCTTAAAAACATCTGGGTTAATTGACTGCAATATACGTTTTCATTCTTCCGCATGTGAAAAATTTTATTTGTCTTCTCATGTTTGTGGCAGATCCAACTACGTCTCAAGTGCTCTTTGTACGGCCAAGTGCTTTAACATAGAATCGGTAGATAACTTTAAGTACCTGGGAGTTGTTATTGACAAAAATATGAACTGTAAAACACATACGGCGGAATTAAGAAAGTATATGTTGTCCGTCACGCGAAATATATTTATGCTACAACCTTATTGCTCACGAAAACTCCTAATGAGTATATACTACGGACTTGTTCACTCGAAACTGCAGTATGGCGTTTCCAGCCCATTGTTTTGGCCCAAAGGCACATAATAAGACTTATATGTAAAAAGGATAGATCTAGTAGTAGCTGGCCGTTGTTTCATCGCCTCCATGTCTTACCGTTGAAACATCTCTATGTTTATAAAGTGCTTAAAATCTTTTTTATGCGTAGTGGTTACTCTTCCACTCTTAGAGGCTCAAACACATATAGCTTGAGGATAAATAATAAGGCATTCGTTAACATACCAGCCTCACTTAAAACTCACCACTCGAAATTTTATACTGTATCTGCACCTAAACTATTTAATAAATTACCATTCGAATTAAGAATTTTAAATGTTCCTACCTTGTTTTTAAATAATGTTAAAAAATGGCTTTTTACAATGGATAGCTCAGAAGTCAAAAATCTTCTAATTAATTTAGAATAGACAACCATTTTATCTTTGTTGTTTTTTATTCATTTTTTTCTTTTCTCCTTTTTTTCGAATGCTATGTATATTAAGTAGGTTTATAATTATGTTTGTTGTCATCACTCAACACTCATTTTGTAAAACCTAAACAACCACAACCAAATAAAATTTGTGTAATTTGTTGAAAAAGTCATTCGCCTCTAGCTGTTTTATGACTACAGAATTGACTGAACAGTATTCTTTTTAAAATCTTCTTTGGAATCAACATTATGGTTGTATGCAATTTATGTAATGTAACTTTAAGTCATGTATCTAAAATGAAGTCAAAAATAAAGTAAACTCTATGAATTTGGAAACGAAAAGAATAATAATAAAAAAAAATTCGCACCAAACTGTCATTCTCTGTGGATGCATTGGCTTCTCGACAATAACGTGCGGGCTTACAGAGTATTAGCGTAGCCGCCGAGATGAAAATGCGCCTCGTCAGAAAAGATGATGATACGCCCAAAATCGTTGTGCAATGCTCTAAGGCCCAAACTGCGAAACGATAACGAAGCGGATGGTCCCGCGCCTTCAATTGCTGAGTCAATTGGACTTTGTAAGCGAATAATCCGAGATATTTGTGCAAATTTCTCCTCAGGCTAGTGCGTAAAACGTTGATACAAGTCTCACGAGCTTTTTGCACAAGCTTGCGTACAGCAGTCGTGGTGAGTGCTTCATTTCGGCCAAAACTTATTTTAAAAAAAATGCACTGTTTGAGGTACACAGCACTCACTTTGGAAATAAGTTTTCAATATTTCCCAACGTTGTTCAAGCGTAAAGCGATTTATTTCGTTCCGCGGAGGTATGGTACTAACCTGACTTTCTGTCGAAATTTCGAGCGGGAAACAGCTGTCAGTAAAAAAAAAACACTAGATGACCCACTCCTAACGTTCTATAACCTGGACATACATACACATGTGTCTATAAAGGGATTCGTCAAAGTCAACTGTTGAACAAAACACAAATTAAAATGAACCATCTCAAGACCTTTTAAAATACCAATTTAGTAATGCAAAATATATATTTTATTATTATAAATTGTTTGGTGTCCTATTTACAAGTAAACAATTGGCGAAGAGCTTCATCCGCTCATTGCGTATAACACTGCAAACTGTATTGTCGAGTATATATATGTATGTAGATTAGCTTTTGAACGCCTTCGCCTATTTTAAATCACTAATTAACCAATAAATTTAAGCTACAAGACGTTTTGTAAACGCAATCAGTTTTGGGATTTATCTAAACTCGTAGATTTCAATACAACTTTCGGGCACGTGATTTAGTTCGATGGATTGATACAACTCGGATGATTTATGGTAATAGTAGCCTTCCATTTTGCCCTTCGACTTTGTGAAACATATGTAATAAAAACCAGCAAACGATGCACCGTTTATATCCTTAATCGTGTGATCAGGTACCTGAAAACAGAATTTAATTATTTGTTTTGCTAAGAATTTATTCAATAAATTTCTTTCTAAAACTGATCGACAATTCCTACAAATACTCTAGTTCACTAGTCGAGATAGCGAACTCTTAATTTCTCTATCGAGTTACAAGTACTTAAAGGTAATTCGATAAAGAATTACGTTCTTTCGTTAAAAACATCAAGAACTCCGTCCATCATCTATACTCACGCTCATTCACAATGACATTCCGGCTGTCAAACCCTTAGACAAAGCTAATCTGCTTACTGCCCACTTTGCAGAAAACTCGCAGCTCTCCAAATCATCATTGTCACCGCCTGTTTTGGAGTACGTTAATTCCAGCATGGGACAAATTTTCTACCATACTCGTACAGTTGCAAGGGTTCTTAAAGAACTTGACATACACAAATCCGCTGGTCCAGATTCTGAAGAGGTGTTCTTCTACGCTGGCAAAACCACTGCGTAAGCTTTTTCACCTTTCCTACTCTTCTGGGCTCTATCTGAGTAGATGGAAAACAGCATTTGGCGAATCTTCTTCTCTCTCCAGTTACCAACCCATTGCACTACCGTCCCTTCTTTCCAAGGTCATGGAAACGCTGATAAATCGTCAGTTAATGAAATATCTCGAGTCACAGAAACTCCTCAATGACCGGTTGTACGGTTTCCGCAGCAACAGATCCACAGCCAACAGACCGGTGGCTTTACCGAGAAGTGGAATCGTTCGCTCCACCAGGCGGGTGAGAGCAAAGTAGTTGCACGAAAGCATTTGACAGAGTTTGGCATGAAGCTCTTTTGTCGAAAATGCGTGCATTGGGAATCGATCGCCAAGAATGCCGCGAAATGCCTAGGTTTCCTACACAGATGCAAGAAATTCTTCCACCGATCTGGCTACAATTTATAAGGCGTTCATTCATCCAAAGTTGGAGTTCAACGCTCATATCTGGTCTGCCCATCTAAGACCTCATTGCACCTACTAGATAAAATACAAAAACGCGCGATAAAACTGATAGGTGACTCCGGCACTACCAAAACATTAGACTCTCTGGAACATCGTAGGAATACCTCCTGCCTTTCATTGTTTTATCGTAACTTTCATCATAAATGCTCTGATGAATTAGCCAGTTGCATTCCGCCCCTTCAAAACTTCTCTCGCGATACACGTCACATTACATTTCCCACCGTTGGACCTCTTCAGCAAGCAAGTTGCTGCCTGCGCGGCCCTACGAATTAGGGGCATAGGAAAATGGCCCACATTACAAAAATGACATACTACCATTCTTTCCATTCTTAAGCACTTCAAAGTACCCATGGACACAGACTACATCATCCCGCAGAATGTGTTCACTAGGAACTTCGAATTCGCCTTTCCACCCAGGGAGGAATGGGCTAAAGAAAAAGTTATACCAAATGACTCGATCTCCCTCTATACCGATGGCCCCAAGATGGAGTCAGGTGTAGGTAGTGGAGTCTTCTCCAAGGAACTTAACCTCAACCTATCATTCAGACTCCCAAATCACTGCAGTGTTTATCTGGCAGAATTAACAGCGTTAACGGAGGCCCTTGCATGGCTCAGGATCAATGTAATATCCGCCAAGGATATTATCATTTGCACGGACAGTCAATCTGCGATAAAGTCCCTGGCAGCGGTAACCCACAAATCAAAGGCATCTCTTAACTGTCGCCTATCTCTAGACGAGATGGCTGAACACTTCAACATTAAAGTATTGTGTGTTCCCGGGCACTCGCAAAGTTAGGGTCAAGCACACTCAGTCTTCCTACCTTGAAACACCAATAAGTACGGTAAAGCACATGATAAAACTTCGAACCATAGAGGCGACCAACCTCCAATGGAATGAAAGTAATATCGGCTTTATCACTAAACAAATCTGGCCTAAGTTAAACCTAGGACGAACAAAGAACCCAGTAGCAACCAAGAGGGCTGCTTTGGCACTCTATTGGGTGTCATTACAGGTCACTGCATCATTGGAAAACACGCCGCCAGACTAGGGCTGCCCTCCAATGACTTTTGCCGCGGCTGCATGGACGAGGGGAGGGCATGGGCTCGGAGATACAGGGTAAAGTTGTTGATCGCTCTCAACCTGGCGAGATGCCAGCAACGATCCCTGTTTAAATGCCCGGCGCCCTCTGGATAGCCTCTTCAACAACCGTTAGGAGGTGAACAAACGTATGCAGCGACAAAACCCCGACCATAATGGCGGTTATGCGGCGGGCTAACAATCCGCCCACGTAAAAAAAACATAAAGTTATGAATGGGTAAGATGCCGACGAGAACGCACGAAAAAGGAACACGATTTGCGAGTATGCTCCTGGAATGTCAGAACCCTGTTGTTCGCGCACGTTGGCAATGCTGTATACTGACTCTGGATCTAGAACTCCCGCGAGAGGGAGCATCTTTCTGGTTGTTGACGACAGAGGGAGAGGCGTTCAATTTTTGGTTGGATTTAAAATAGTAGTGTTGAAAAAACGTGGATTATATTTTTGAATAATAAAGACTCTTATCCAAGGATTTTGCTGATCATTTTTAATTTCCTGAAAACGCTCAGGATCACCTGTTCACTCCCGGAGCTGCTCATGAACTAGAAAGAATCCTCACGCAGTATAAGTGATCGCCTGGCTGTGATCCGCATCAGAGCCAACCAAATCGACCATGTGCTCATTGACGCAAGGCACTCGTCAAACATCCTGGATGTGCGAACATTCAGAGGGGCAAAAGTCCTCCCACCCAGCATCGAAGAAGTCGGCACAGCTATTCAGAAGCTGAAGAACAACAAGGCCGGAGGCTCAGATGGCTTGCCATCAGAGCTCTTCAAGGCTGGCGGCGATGTTCTGGTAGGGAGCATGCACCAGATCATCTGCAGAATTTGGGAAGATGAAAGCATGCCCGACGATCGGAATACCAGCTCTATTTTCCCCATCTACAAAAAAAGGCGATCCTACCTCTTGCAAGAACTATAGAGGTATATCCTTGCTCAATGTCGCATACAAGATCCTGTCTAGCGTATTGTGTGAACGTCTAAAGCCATTTTGCACCGCACTAATCAGCAGCTACCAGCGCGGCTTCCGGCCCGGCAAATTGACTATAGACCAAATTTTCACACTTCGACAAATCCAAAAGACCAAAGACCAACGAGTTTCGATCGATACACACCATCTTTTCATCGATTTCAAAGCCGCATACGAAAGCATTCATCGTGAAGAACTGTTTGGTGCGATGGCCGAATTCGGGATCCCGGGAAAACTGATCCAGTTGTGTCGCGCCACGCTAAAAAAATACGCGATGCACCGTGCAACCAGTTTCTAGGACTTCGGAACCGTTTGAAGCATGCACCGGATTTCGGCAAGGAGATGCGCTGTCATGTGACTTTTTCAACCTGGTGCTGGAGCAGATAGTGCGACGGGTAGGCGTCAACAGGGAAGGCACTATCTTCTACAAGTCCATCCAGCTGCTACATAGGATACGCGGATGGTATCGATATCATCGCGTGTTCTCGCCGTGGCATTTTGGAAGCATTCACGGCGATTGAAGAACAGGCGGTAGTTAAGGAGTTTGTCTACTTCCAAATGACACCACAGTGGAGATCCGGCAGAGAATAGCCCTTGGCAACCGCTGCTACTTCGGCTTGTCCAAACAACTGGGGTCAAAACTCCTCACTCGAAGGACCAAAGTCATGTTTTACAAAACGCTCATACTACCAGTCTTGCTGTACGGAGCCGAAAGTTGGACGATAAGCAGGAGAGCGGAGCTGATTTTGAGTTATTTCGAAAGAAAAATTCTGCGCCGGATATTTGGTCCTGTCTGTGAGGAAGGTGAATGGAGAAGAAGTCACAACCGCGAACTCTACAAGCTGTACAAAGATGGGGATGTAGTTCGGAAGGCAAAGATCCGTCGACTACACTGGCTTGGCCACATCGAGCGCATGGACATCAACGCTCCAGCTAAGAGGGTCTTCGACTCCGAGCCTCCTGGTTCGAGAAGAAGAGGAAGACCGAACCTCCGGTATAGAGACCAAGTAATCGCGGATGTAAGACATCTTGGTCTTGATAATTGGAAGCAGCGTGCCCGGGATGGTCAAGGATGGAAGGCAGATATAGCTCAGACTCAGATCCTCCATGGATCGCTAGCCTGATAAGTAAGTAAATAAGCATGGACGAGGACGAACAGGAATCAATACATCACCTTTCTGCTCATGCCCCTCTTTTGCGAACCGCAGGAGGATCTATGAAAATCTAAGTGAGCTAGCAAACCTAAAAATAGCTCAACTCCATCGCACCATCAGAAGCACCGGTTGGTTCTCAGGTAGCGGATCAGGGTAATGATCCATGTGGTATCACAATGGGCCGACTTCGGCCTACCGTGTAGCTTATGCCAACCACTTGTGCCTAACCTAACCTATACGTCTCTCCCGGAATGCTCATGAATTCACTTTGAAGCCCGTTTTCGGTCGTACTGTCAAATATAGAAATTCTTTCTTCAACCGAACCACACGAATGAGGAACGCGCTACCTCGCTCGGTCTTCCCCCCTCAATACAATATGCAGATATTCAAGACCAACACACTGGCGACACTTTTTGATATTCCTTTTTCTCTCATTAGGTAATTTTCAATTTCGTTTGACTTGTTTAATTACTTTTGAGTGAGGTTTTCTATGTACGGATGCCTCCTGAGAGGCGGCGTGGCGCAGTGGGTAGTGTATTGACCCCTGATGCCGATGACACGGGATCGAATCCCGACAACAGGCATATCACCGCACGTGTTTTCACTGTGCAGCTGCTCAGCAGGGTTGTGACAAAAGCCCCTGTAGTACAGTAGGTCCCTTTCACCTATGGGAAAATAAAATCACACACAACATGGTCGATTGGGAGAAGCTCAGCTTTGGTCCTTAATGGACTGCAACGCCAACATACATGCCTCCTGTTAAATTTGTCAACGGCAGAGAGTTAACGCTCGGCAGAAAGAAGATTGAAAAGGTAAGTCTTCCGAAGCTGCGTGTGATAGGCGCCCTCGAAAAAGTTAGCATAAGACAGTGCTATCAAGAAGGGTTAGTTAAGCTCATTCCTAAGCCAGGTTGTAGCATGATTCTTATGGTTATATGTAATTATGGTTAGAGAATACTTTTAAGTTTGTAAATACAAGAAAGAAAATCACAATCAAAAATGTTGATTGTTCATAACTCACTAGAAAGTGTTCCTTCCATCGCATGAAAACGTAATCGCTCTTCTCCAAGGATTCGTAATCGAAATTGTCAGAATAAAAATTATCCTTATAATTGGCGAACGCATCGAATTTACCCTTAATAAAATAAAAAGGAACAAATTAATTATCGCATATTTTGTAAGTACTCTCTTGAATTGTAATTGAAATTAGAACTTACCCAATGCCCTCTGTCAACATCCGCGTTTGCCTCCCATTTCCTAGTGAGAAAAGGATGTTTTTTCGAGATGATTTCACCGTCGAAAAACGTGGTTAACGTCGGAAATTCAAATGTAAGACCGTTGATTTTTAAATAACCACACAAAAAAGAATTCTCCATATCTACATGCTGTAAGTAAGTATCAACGATATTTTGGTGTAAGCACTCATTAGAATATAAATATGTATATTTGACTTACCTGTAAAACGACTTCTACATCGTAGGAATTCCCCTGTGACTTTTGAGATCCTTGAAATTTGGATCCATTGTATAGTAAGGTTTTAGTCACACCAGCTTGTTTTGAGTTAGCCGGAGGTGGAGGTACGATGTCGTCTTTTACAGGCATGCTTGAGGAGTCGACAAACTGGAAAGGTATGGTGTTTAACACTGAATTTATACCCTTCCCTAAAGAATAGCGTATTCAAATGCTTGACACCTGAAAATTAAACAAAAACGGAAAGCTCAGTCATTCTGTTTTAAAAAAAATAATACAAAAATAACAGGAAACGGCGATGATGCAGAATGCAATATATGTATATATGCATCCTACAATTGAGCTGAATTGTATTAAGACGCAGTCCGAAGAAAAAGTTGGTCATAGCCAAAACAGACAACAAATAGTTAAACAACCGACCAAATGTTATCAGAGAACGGCGTCGACTTAGGATGGGCACATGGAATGTCCATCGCTCACAGGAAACTATCTCGAGCTGGTTGCCAGGTATCGATTAAATATCTTAGGTATCTCTTCGACAAAGCAAAGAGGATATAGAACTGTGGACCTTTCGGACGGGTGGAAACTCTTCCTTCCTCAAATATCTGCACGGGCGGGAGTGGGGATACTCATAAGTCCCAGGCTGGCAGACAGGTTATTAGAGTGGATACCGGTAGGAGGAAGAGTCGCGATCGTAAAACTCAAGCTTGAAAGATCAACTTTGGCTCTGGTGCAGGTGTATGCACTGAATCTAAAGTCACAGTAGGCGACTTTCCTCGATGAAGTTGATGCATGCTGCCCTTGATAGGGTGGTTGAGATGGATACCTATATCCTGATGAGTGATTTCAACGCCCACGTGGGTGTGGATGGAACGACACGGGGGATTTAGATTGGGAGGAACGGTGATCCTAATCAAAACGCGAACGGCGAGAGGTTGTTGAGTTTTTGCTGTGCAAATGACATGTCCATTATAAACACCTTCTTTCCGCCCAAAGTCATTCAAAAATATACGTGGTATCGTCGGAGTCTTCAACAGAAATCGTTAATAGATTTCTTTGTGGAACCGTCGTGTGTGAAACGGATGGTTTGTGACGTTCGTGTGCTTAGAGGGGCTGAACTGTCAACTGACGTTATGTAAGCCGTATCTTACTGATAGAGTACCTCGTCTGCCAAGGCGGAAACCAAGAGTGGTTACACGCATACGGTGGGAGAAAATACAGAGCAGTGAGGTGCGGTAACACTTTGCACGGCACATAGCCGCAATGTTTGATCAAATTCCAACTGTTCCATCGCATGTAGAAAGAGGAAGAATGGCGACTATTTTCAACAGTTGTCATTGCCTCTGCACGTTATGTTTGTGGATAGAAGCGGTTTGGTGTGGCGGCTGGTGGTGAGAAGTAGAAGAAGGCCTACAGGGACTGGATTCTCTTGGGAGACTGCTTCCCGTGACCGGTACACTGTGGCGCGAAGAACTTGCAAATTGGCTGTGCGAGCAGCTGAAGAGTAGTCCTGGAAGCAGCTCGGCAAGAAGTTGGAAGGCGACCATAGATCTGCGAAAAAGGTGTTCCGCCAAACCATTCGTGCGGTTTAGAGGAAGGAAATTCAACATAATCGAAGCAGTAAAATCCAAAGATGATGTGTTGCTTTCCAATGAGATGAACATCATACGCAGATGGAGCGAGCACTTTTCGGAGCTGCTCAATCCCGAACAGGGCGCTGAGGGGAACAGACCTATAGTCTTGAGTGGGCCGGAGAATAGTCCAATGGTTGAGGAAGTAATTTTAGTGATTAAATCGCTAAAAGTTGGCAATTCCACCGGAGTGGATGAAGTTTGGCCAGAAATGCTTAAGGCAATGGGTAAAGAGGGAGTATTATGGCTCTTCCGTGTCATTAAGGTGGCCTAGGAATGCGGTGAGACATCTAGAGATTGGCAGACTTAGGTGATTGTCCCTCTTTTCAAAAAGGGGGATAAAAATAAGTGCTTCAACTATAGGGGCATATCTCTTTTTGTTCCCGGTAAAATCTACGCTAAGGTGTTGGAGCGCGTTCTAGAGCTATGTGTGAACAGCTCAGTTTTCATCACGGCAGAAGTACAACCGACCAGCTTTTCACTCTAAGAATCGTACTCGAGAAGGGTTGGGAGTACGCATAACCGATCTACTGCTGCTTTGTAGATTTGGAAAAAGCGTATGACCGAGTTCCTCGAGGTAAACTCTGGAGTGTTGTGCATGGATATGGGATTGATGGTCCTCTGTTGAGGGTCATTCAGTCTCTATACACAAACTGTAGCAGCTGTGTTCAGGTTAACGGTGCTAAATCAACACCTTTCACTGTGGGCGTTGGAATTCGCCAACTGTGCGTCTTGTCACCTCTCCTTTTCATTATATAGGTACATAGATGGACTGGATGCTGCAACGCAGTCAAGGCGAGGAATGTTTCACATTGGGAGAGTTGAGGGTAAGCCATCTTCTTTTTGCAGATGAATTAGTTGTCCTCACATCCAGACGGGACTCCAGCACGCACTAGGTTAACGTGGACAAATCCGAGGTTATGGTTATTTCCAGAACACCTGTCCAATGCACTCTACATGTTAGTGGAGTCCCATTGAAACAGGTGGAGGAGTTTAAGTATCTCGGGGTCTTTTTCACGCGGGGTCATTTTTGAAACAGCTTGGAAGATCTGTAATCAGGAAGACCGAGCTTGGTGTAGCCAAGTTTTTAACTCAATATTTGTTCCAACTCTCACCTATGGTCATGAAATTTGGGTATTGACCGAAAGAATAAGATCGCGAATACAAGCTGCCGAAATGAGATTTCTTCGTGCTGTTGTGCGAGTTACTCGCCGGGATATAAACATTGCAGTGCGCGGGGAGCTCAATCTTGAGCAGCTGCTTCTCGCCACCATCACGACTTCCGAAACGTGCCTTGAATGCAATAACATCAGGCAGGCGACTGCTTGGCAGACCCAGGAGGATTGAGTGGGCAGGAGATCCCGCGTGTGCGCATTGTCCGCGGCGACCCCTTTAGTGGGCCAATAATTATATTCTGCTTCCGATATATGTACAAAGTTTTTCAGTTATGCCTGTTTCACAATGCTACTACACGGCAACGCGAGGGCCAACTACAAACGCCGTAGCTGTCAAATCCATATTCATTCAATGGAATTATATGGAGTAAGTCACATAGGCACAGCCAAGTCATCGAACGTGTTTTTCACGGTGTTTCTCCTCAGCGGGGTTCTGACAAAACCCCCTGTAGTAAAATTGTCAAGAAAAGCTTCTCGAAATTCGCCGTTCGGAACCGGCAATAAACTGTAGGTCCCTTTCACCTATGTGAAAATGAATTCACACACAACATGGGTGATTGAGAGAAGCTCGGCTCAGGTTCTTTATGGACTGTAACGCCAACATACATACATACAAGTCACATAGGTACGTATGTAGTCGTGTCGCAGCGCTGAAATTTCGAAAATTTGAAGAACTGTCGCAACTACACGGCGTTGTGCCATTTCGAATTCGACATTGGAGGAATACGTTTGATAACTTGGTCTAACCCACCACCTTCTTCTGACTTTTATTTTCGCTTTTAACTTTTTATAGGCTAAAGTAGCCGCACATGTTAGCAATAAGGTTTTTTCAAATTGTTTTTATCCATTTATGAACTAAATTCAGTTACAATCTTCGAATTTTTTACTGATGCCAACATCACTCTTTAGAATTCACCTCCAACTTCATTCACAGAAGTAAAACGCAGATGAACGTAGCTCCATTCTGTATTGACTCAACGACTTTACAACCACAGCAAACGGCAGCGTTTGTAGTTGCGCTGTCGCGTCGCCGTGTAGTAGCATTGTGAAAAAAGCATTAGGCGGTGGATCGATTTGCAATTGATTTTCGAATCATACTCAAAGTCTTCGACGGAAACAAAAGTCCAATTGCTTCGATTCTCGCACTAAATGTATTCCGACAGCGATAAGACCGAGTTTCCTGTCTATAATACATATATACATATACATATATTCTTCAATACTAACTGCTCCGGACACAATTGTTTTTCCTGTTCGCACTATTATTGCTCTATGAAGTAGTAAATAATCAACCAAAGTGAATTGAGTTCGAGATGCACTCTTAGACGACGGATCGCGAACGGTAAATTATTTAAAGTTAAAAATTCGCGTTGTTGCGGTGTAAATCGATTGATAATAAATCGTTAAGCCTTACTAAGTATATCTGACTTTAACTGTGTTTTATTAGATCTTAACGGGATATGTATACTATAGGTATTGCTACTTAAATTCTCCGCTGAAGAAAATAAAAGACCCAAAAAGCTCCTACTCACTACTTTTAAATCGTTTGCTTGGTTGGTTTAGTCTAAAACGACTTGGCAACCAATATAAAGGAAGTATATTGATCTATCTAAGTTGTTTATGGTTAAGTCTTAATCTTTATAGCATACAAAATCAGGTAGTGGCTAATTTACTAATTATTAAATTATAAGGATATAATAAAAAGATAACGCATTGTATGTAGACTATTCTGGAATACAAAACATATACATAAAGAATGTATAGCAACCCACAAATCCAATCCTTGTACGCGAAAGGCACTCTCGATGCGGATGTCAATTCATTTATTTTTATTGCATTGAATCGCAACTAGACATCCACATTACTTTCACAAATCTACTTTAATCTTCTATTTATAGATAATTGCAAACTGCTCAGGAAGTAGTTATGCATCACAAAGCACAAATCACCGTCCTTGGCTGCTTATGCGAAATTCTCTTTTGCTAAGTAAACCATAACACAAAATGTACTTGTGCCAAACACACATGCCCATTGTTGTGGGCGAATTATAATAAAACGTAGAACCCAAACAGAACTTCCTGATTCTCTGGTATCTACGAAACGAGTAATTTTGCAATTGGCGTACTTACTTGAATACGGGTGAATATGGTACGTTTTTTCTTGTTTCCTTTTTTTTTTTAATTACTAACAGAGGACATAATCTCCTTTATTTTGTTGATTTTAAATAGAGAAAGCATATTTCTTTCTTCGCGAGACAGCGAAATTGTTGATCGACTCGACGTACAGTCAAAAAAATTGAGAGATTTGTCAAACCTGTCAGCTGGTCAGTGGGTTCATTCAGTGATTCATCAAGCAGATGCACAAACCATTTGTCATTGTGCAGAATAAATTCAGCATTAAAACATTAGTTTTGTCGGTACATATTACAAATCCATTGTACACGTCTCGTCTCTTTGACGGGTAAGTCTCGGTGATTTGCTTTTGGACTGACATTCCGTGTTGCAAGGGTTATTACATAGAGCTTTACTTTATTCCGCGTTTTTTTGACATTTCGTTTTTCATTTCATTAGCGCCGTTCAAACCATACGATTTGTCTATACGATTCGCTTGATGACTCGTGTCTGTACTGCCAATCGTCAATGTGAACGCTCCATACTGCAAGTCGATACGATTTGTAGTATGAAGTTCAGAATTTTCGACTTTTTGCCTTGCTTGTGTGGGTGCTCGTGTATGTGTAAAAGTCAGAAATTATACTTTCATACGTTTTTCACTTTTTGTGACTTCGAAGGGTGAACATCAGCGGACAAAGGCGATATCACGACGAATTTAGTGACAAGTTATGGCATTTCCAAGCTTGTAGATGTAATAATAGACTATTGTTGGCGGGATTGGTGTCTACTTCCGAACTTCGGATATATGTATGTAGCTGGCTTAAATTGGTAGTGGTCAGCAAAACTCTAAATCTTGTGGTTATAATTCCAAAAATATTTTCTACTATGATGATACTTCCACATGGGAGCCGCCGGGACCGACGCCAGGCACCGAGATACCGACCACCAATTGCGGGGGCTCCGGTTTCTCGTGGTACCAGATTATAGCTACCGGTGGAGCTTCGCGATCGCAAGGTCACTTTCAGATGAGCTCGAGGTCTAGCACCTCACCCTAGAAAAACTCTCAACCTTGGAGCTAAGCAGTACTCCAGCGCCTCGCCTCTTACGACAGGCATACCTTTCATTCTCCCCATTTTGCAAAAACTCGGATGTATATTTAAAAAAAAAACAGGGGTAACAATATTCATGACACAAATTCTCTCTCACAAATGAAATCTATCAAACTTGCAGTATAGTGTGAACGCTACGTACTTTTGATAGTCAAAAAAATCGTATAGACAAATCGTATGGTGTGAACGCCGCTATTGTCGTAAGCCTGTGGTGAAATGTGAAAAGAAAGAATGTCGGTTATTACATGGCGCGCCTTTAGTTAAGATTAAAATAAGTGCGAAAGAGAGGGTCAGCGAAACAGAAATACACTGGCACGGTAACGCGTGGGTGGCTACTCCGCGCGTCTTTCTGACATTTCCTTATCTCCTTTTCTTTGTTTTGCGTGGTTGCTTCACTCGTGTTTCTGATTTGAAAGTGTACGTTTGGATTCCATTCATACTTTTCAAACTTCACCACAGGCTAACCACAATGAAATGTTAAACGAAATTGACTCCGTGAGCCTTTTCACGGATGGTGTTGTTTGGACTGTATGTGAATAACGACCGATTGTCGAGTGAATGTGCAATCTGTTGTGCGAATGGATGTGCGAGTGAATGTCCACTGTTGTGCGAATGGATGTGCGAGTGAATGTGCAAAATGGATTTGCGAATCCAGTGTGCGAATATATTTGCGAAAGAAAATAAAGTGCGTAAATGAAAAACCACCGATAAATATAATTTAAATCAATTTATTTTTAATTCTAAACCGCCACGCTGCGCTGTAGTGAAGAAACTCGACTGTGCCGAACTGTGTCGTACGAAGTACTGTCCTGATGCACCGCCGTAAGTCAACTGTACCGAGCTGTTGTATGTACTGTCCTGTTGCAGCTGTGAAACTCCACCGAGCTGTTTCATCATCTCATATATGTATGTATGTATGTACATACATATCTGTGGCAACGGTAAAATGGAACGACATGGACTACCATTGCCTCGCTGCCACCGGCATGCATGTACATACACGTACATATGTATTTTGTGTGGTGATGATTCGTGCGAGATCGACGGTAGGGTGATTGTTGCCGTGCTTGCGAGAAGAATGTTTCTTATGACGTTTTACCTTAAAATGATGAATACACAGTTCGATGCAGATTCGTTTCAACATACCGGCCCACTTGAAGGCGCATAGCCTTCAATATAATTTATCTGACTCATTGATCGGTAGTGGGCACAATCTTGTGATTGAGCGTTTGTAGATGCCACCTGCTGTTTTTATGGTCGCTACGCGGACCTTGCCGTCGGCTCCCGCATGAGTTTGGATGACTCGGCCCATTGCCCACTTGAGTGGTGGCATGTTGTCCTCTTTTATAAGAACGAGCTCTCCGTTACGAATGTTAAAGGCGGGTGACCTCCACTTCTGGCGACGTTGGAGTTCATGTAAATACTCGTGGCTCCAGCGGTTCCAAAATTTTTGCTGAACCAGCTGAACATATTGATGTCGTCTGATATGGTTGAAGTCAGCGTCTGCGATATTTGGCTCTGCTATGGTGACAAGTGGTCCTCCCACAAGGAAATGCCCCGGCGTGATCACGCGCATATCATCAGGATCATTGGATACGGGTGTCAGAGGTCTGCTATTCATCACTGCCTCCACTTGACAACAAATAGTGCTCAATTCGTCAAATGAAAGCAATGCACCTCCAATGGTTTTGCGAATATGGATTTTGGCTACCTTTACCGCCGCCTCCCATAGCCCACCAAAGTGAGGCGATCGCGGGGGAATAAACTTCCATTCTATGCCGTCTTGTATGCATTCCGCTTGAACAATAGCCTTGTGCTGCTCTGAGGTGAAAAGTGCGTGAAGTTCTTTGAGCTCCCGACTCGCACCGGTGAAATTTGTGGCGTTATCGGAGTAGATGGTACTGCATTTGCCACGACGAGCAATGAAACGCTTTAGGGCTGCCAAAAACGCTGATGTAGAAAGCTGTGTTACTAGCTCCAAATGCACTGCCTTTGTTGCAAAGCACACGAATATGGCAATGTACACTTTATATGGAGCCCGTCCACGAATGCGCTGGGATACATATAGCGGTCCGCAAAAATCAACGCCAGTTGTGTTGAATGGCTTTGATGGTTTTACACGATCGGGCGGCAAAGCTCCCATTATCTGGCTGCTGAACGTTGGCCTTGAACGAAAACAAAGGAGACAGCTGTGTATTACCTGGTGAATTATTCTTTTGGCTGACATGATCCAGAAGCGTTCTCTCAAAATGTTGTGGAGTGTTTGACTCCCAGCGTGCGAGTTCCGGCAATGATGGTAACGAATTAAGGTTGCCACAAATGGATGATCCTTGGGCAAAATGATTTGGTGTGCAGCATCGTAGACCAGCTCCGAATTATTTAATCTGCCTCCAACGCGAAGTATTCCATCTGCAATGAATGGTGACAATTGGTGAATGCGAGACTTGCGAATGTTGGAAGTTCCGAGCTGGATGTAGTGGATTTCCTCTGCAAAGTGAATATGCTGTATATTGCGAATAGTACAAAGCAAAGCATCATCAAGCTCCTTGGCTGAGATATTGGCATTGAATTTTAGTGGATGTTTTGACTGCGAGTTGTATATAAACCTTCGAACATAGCAAAAAATTCGGATTAACCTTAAGTAATTATTATGGTACTTGCATTGCGTGATCAGATCCGTGTGCGATGTTGTGAATAAGGCTACTTTTTGTTTGCGTTCGTCTGGAAGCTCGGCTAGGTCATCAATGATAAATTCGGTTGGGAATGTTGTGTCTGCTTTATTGAGAAATGTGGGGCCGTGAAACCAGAAATCATTTTTGATCATCTCGGCTGGGTGAACGCCTCTGGACACCAGATCCGCGGGATTGTCGTTAGATTGAACGTGATTCCATGTGCGGTGTTTTGAATGCCGCTGAATTTTCGAGACTCTATTTGCCACGAATGTTACCCACCGACATGGTTCAGACGCCAGCCAAGCGAGCACTATAGTTGAATCCGTCCAACAGTACGTAGGAACGGCAGTATCGATAATTTTCATTTCAGCAATCTTGTCTAGTAACTCGATTAAGAGCACGGCTGCACACAACTCTAGCCTTGGCAGCGAAATTTCTTTGATCGGAGCTACTCTGGATTTAGCACATAACAGATTGGTTGAAACAATGCAACTGGAATTCTCGGTTCTGATGTAGATGCACGCTCCGTAGGCCTTCGTGCTGGCGTCTGAAAAACCATGTAATTGAGTACGATTTGCGATTATGGGTACATACCGTGGTATTTGTGCGGTGATGATGTCTTTCAGATGGGATTCATACTCCACCCACTCCGAATGTATCGACTCTGGCAGGCTTTCGTCCCAGTTTAAACTCAGCTTCCACAAAGTCTGCAAGAATATTTTGGCTTTGACGAGGATTGGGTTCATTAGACCCAACGGGTCATAAAATTGCGAGATTTGCGACATAATTCCTCGTTTGGTCAACGGATGCTGTTTGTTGTTGTATTTGAAACGAAAGACATCGTTGATGGGATCCCATCCTATTCCTAGCGCTTTAACGATTTCGGTGTCACCCAGAATTATGTGCGATTCCTTGTCCTGGTCTGGAACATCTTCGATGATTTCTGGGTGATTGGTTGCCCACTTCCTTAGTGGAAAACCTCCGAGCGTCAGCATGTCGGTAACTTCCTTCTTGATTTGTTGAACTATTTCAATATCATCTGCTCCGGACATTAGGTTGTCAACATAGAAATCACGAAGGGTGACGGCTGATCCCATTGGAAATGTAGCAGCATTCTCTTCTGCAAGCATTCGAAGGCTTCTTACTGCTAAGTACGGAGCTGCGCTTGTACCGTACGTCACGGTTTCAAGCTGGAATGTTTCGATGGCTTTGGTAATGGTATCTCTCCATAAAATGCATTGTAGATCGATGTCACTGTTGTTGACAAGAATTTGCCGATACATTTGGCTGATATCGGCCATTATCACGAATCGATGTGTGCGGAATCTGGTCAAACTGGTGAATATGTCATCTTGCAGGGTAGGGCCCACCTTGAGGATATCGTTAAGAGATTTTCCTGACGACGTCTGACATGAAGCGTCAAAAACCACTCTTAACTTCGTCGTAGAACTGTCTGGTTTGACGACACAGTGATGCGGTAAGTAGTTGACTCTTCTGTTAACCAATTGCTCTAATGGCAATTTGGTCATATGTCCCAGCTTGGCGTATTCCTCCATGAAGCGACGATATTCTATCTGCATTTCAGGACAGCGATTTAGCTTGCGCTCTATTGACAGCAAGCGCCTCAGCGCGATGTCGTACGACTCTCCTAAAACAGATCTTTCTTCGCGGAGTGGTAGGCGAACTATAAACTTGTTTGACATTGGGCATTTACGAGTTGTTGCACGAAAATATTGCTCACATTCCTCCTCCTCAATGGATAAGTGTTTCGGTGTAGTTTGATGATCTTCAATTTTCCAGAATTTTTGCAAGAGTTCTTCTATACTCGGACTTTGCGGCATCATTGTTGTAAGCGTTGCGTGGTCACTTTGCCCTGAGTTTTCGACGGTGCTGTGCGACAAATTGTAATGTGATTGTAGGTCCGTTGACATAGTACCAGAAATCACCCATCCCAGAAGTGTTTTGCGAGCAAAGGGTAATGTTTCTCCTAGTTTCAATTGACCCACTTGGAGCAGATCGAAAAACAGACCAGCCCCTATCAGAATGTCGATTGGGCCTGGGTAGTTGAAGCGCGGATCGGCTAGCTTGATGTTGTCCGGAATATTCCAGTCCTTTACATTAAAGCGACGGGATGGTTGTGCTGATGTGATTTCTGGCAGAATGATTACTTCAACGTCGGTTGCGTAATTGCTGTTAAGGGATTGTATTTGTAACCTGCACTTTTGACGCGCCACTGTGCTCACTGATCCAATTCCATTGACATCTAAGTTGATCCTTTCTCGCTTTAGTCGGAGAGATTGTGCGACAGATTCGGTTATAAAGTTTAACTGCGATGCCGAATCTAGAATTGCACGTGCGGTAATGGTGGTTCCGGTATGATTCCTTAGCTGTACTAGTGCAGTAGCTAATACGATGTGGCTTGCCGAATGGTTCGTTTGCAATGATGATTGTTGTGTAGTAGAAGTGACATTTGTTGAGTGTAACTCCATTTTCGCGGGCTGCACTTGCACTGTTTGTGGTGTCGGACGTCTAGTATTGGACCTGGGGCGAGAACTTCCTTCCGAAGTCAGCTGATCGCGATGAAGTAAGGTGTGATGATTTGCTCCACACCTTTGGCATTTGTTGACTGAGTCACAGCCTTGAACAGTGTGACCAGCCTTTAGACAATTGATGCAGAGACGCAGTTGTTTGATGAGCTTGAATCTGTCGAAAGGGTTTAAACTGCCGAACTTAGCACACATAAATGCATTGTGTCGTGGTTGGGCCTTGCACAATGGACACGATGATGGCGCCGACTTGGCTGCTAGAAACGATGCATTGTTGTATACAGGGTTACCTTTAGGCTTCGTGCCCGCATTATGTGAGGATGGAGTAGGCAATTGTTGACGAAGCCGTGTATTTTCGGCGATGGTCAACGTTTTGCATCGTCTTTCGAGAAAGCGGGCCAAATCATCCCACGATGGGTAGTGGAGGGTGTCCTGAGTTGAATTTGACGTTGTGTTTCCTTCCTGCTTCATCGCGACATTATCTTCCCATCTTGCCTGTGATTCACCATCAAGCCTTGACAATACTAGATACAGCAAGAATCCATTTGCGATTTGTTGATCGGTGCCAAGTGCACGTAAAGCACGAAGGTTTGAATTGATTGTGTCGACTATCGATCGAATGTTTTCAACGCTTGGTTTGGAGATCGATTGAACACTGAATATCTCTTTGATGTGATCTTCGAAGATGCCTTTCTTGTCGTCGTAGCGAGACTTCAGCAACTCGATTGCAATGTCGTAATTACTTGCTGTCACTTCAAATGATTGAATGACCTTAGCCGCGTCACCGCCAGTACATGAACGCAGGTAATGGAATTTCTCCGTTTTTGACAATTCGTGGTTGTTATGAACGAGTGACGAAAACATGTCGAAGAAGTCTACCCACTTCTTTCGAGATCCAATGAACGTTGGTAACTGTAGTTTTTGTAGATGGGTGCGAGGTTGGTGGACGGGGGAAGCGCTGGCATTCAATAGTGCAGCACTAGCGTCGACTGACGAACGTGGACGAAGCGCGTCTAATCTTTCGAGGATTTGAGATTTGAGAAGATAGTAACTCTCTTCATAACTGTCACGCTTAGTATTTTCAATTTCATTTTCATCGAGCCGCTCAATTTGTGATTGAATGTCATTAAAGTTGTTGTACTGATTTTCGAGCACGCTTAACTTTGTTTCCCATTGAAACCGATTGAGATTGTTAATGTTAGCAGCCATGTAGTTCTTAGTCTTCGTTAATTGTCCTAGTAACACAGCCCGAACGGTACGATTTTGCTTTAATTCGGTAGAGCTGGTTGCTTCGACAGAGCCCACATCCTTTCCATCTGGGTTTCCCATGTTGAAATTGACGAATGACCTTTAAAACACACTTCACTATTATTTGTATATTTGTATTGTATTATATGAAACTTAAATTTGCGAAGGCGCCTTTAACAATCCGGCTCGAAGGACCTTAATGACTCCGTGAGCCTTTTCACGGATGGTGTTGTTTGGACTGTATGTGAATAACGACCGATTGTCGAGTGAATGTGCAATCTGTTGTGCGAATGGATGTGCGAGTGAATGTCCACTGTTGTGCGAATGGATGTGCGAGTGAATGTGCAAAATGGATTTGCGAATCCAGTGTGCGAATATATTTGCGAAAGAAAATAAAGTGCGTAAATGAAAAACCACCGATAAATATAATTTAAATCAATTTATTTTTAATTCTAAACCGCCACGCTGCGCTGTAGTGAAGAAACTCGACTGTGCCGAACTGTGTCGTACGAAGTACTGTCCTGATGCACCGCCGTAAGTCAACTGTACCGAGCTGTTGTATGTACTGTCCTGTTGCAGCTGTGAAACTCCACCGAGCTGTTTCATCATCTCATATATGTATGTATGTATGTACATACATATCTGTGGCAACGGTAAAATGGAACGACATGGACTACCATTGCCTCGCTGCCACCGGCATGCATGTACATACACGTACATATGTATTTTGTGTGGTGATGATTCGTGCGAGATCGACGGTAGGGTGATTGTTGCCGTGCTTGCGAGAAGAATGTTTCTTATGACGTTTTACCTTAAAATGATGAATACACAGTTCGATGCAGATTCGTTTCAACAGAAATGTCAAATAAACGCGGAAGGAAGAAAAGCTTCATGTTATAACCCTTGCAACTCGAAATGTCAGTCCAAAAGGAAATCACCGAGACTTGCGTGCCAAAAAGACGCGCCGACTAATAACCGACTATTTAACAATGCATACGTCGTACTGCATAAGTCCATATCTGTCAAAGCTTTGTCATTTGTCAGTTTTGTGTTGTGTGAATTTAAGATCCCTAATGAATAGTAAGTCCTATCCCCACCTCCTCGCGGTGCCATCTGGAGATTTCCTATTGAAATTGCAGACGGGGAAGGGCAAATGGCGAGCCTCCTGCACCAAAAAAACAGGATTAGTCGGTTGGGCTACGGTTACGGTCCGGTAAGCCGTAACTGTAAAAAAAATCACAAACTCCGAAACAACCACATTCCTCGGATATAACGAACCGGATTAATGTTGACGATCCTTGCAAAAAACGAAAAAAGGACAATGATCTCCGGCTCTGTACGTGGAACGTTAGGTCCCTAAACAGGCCACCTCGATATACACAAAGGCACCTGGCGGTCTTTTGATCAATCGACTACCAACCAGATCTTCGGAAGAAGATGTCAAAAAAGGATTTAGGCCGGGCGATGCGCTGTCGTGTGATTTCTTCAACATCATATTAGAAATGATTGTGCAAAAATCACTGGCCAATACCATCTATTTCAAATCCTCGCAACTCCTTGCATACGCCGACGATATTGACGTAATAGGTAGATCACAGCGAGATGTCAATGATGCGTTTGCAAGTATTGAGATGGAGGCAGTGAAAATTGGTTTGGCGGTAAACGGGGGTAAAACTAAATATATGCTGTCATCAAAAAAGGACGCTCACCACCGAAGTCTTGGCCAGAACGTTTGTATAGGCAGATATAAGTTCAGGGTAGTTAAGGACTTCGTCTACCCTGGCTCCGCAGTGACCTGGAACAACGACATCAGTTGGGCTCAGGAGACAATTGAGTAATAGAGCCCTCTTCCGAACGACAAAGTTGACTCTATCTAAGAGCCTTATCATCCCGGTCCTGCTGTACGGCGCAGAAGCATGGAAGCAATAAGGAGGCCCTTGGTCGGTTCGAGAGAAAGATTTTGCGAGCAATTTTAGGGCCTATAAACGCAGACAGAGGATGGAGGAAAAGAATCAACCATGACTTTACGGGCTGTACAGCGACATGAGTCTAGTCAGGAGTCTACGGATTCAACGCCTAAGATGGCTAGGCCATGTAGAGCGAATGGACACCACAGCTCCAGCTCGGAGATTCTTTGAATCCAACCCCGAGGGACGAAAAAGCAGAAGACGGCCGCACTTAAGATGGCGCACACAGTTGGAAGGGGACCTCAGCCAACTGAGTGTGCGGCAATGGAAAAGGCTAGCAGAAGATCGCGCTATTCGGAGAGGCATGTTGGTTGAGGCCCAGATTCACTCCAAACTGTAGCACTCGTTCAGAAGAAGAAGAATGAATAAGTACGACTACCTCAAAATTTTGAAAAAGGATCTTCACCAAAGTACTTTCAACAGGGTAATGATCTCAAGCACACTGCTCATATAGTACCTATGCGGATCATTCACCATGTTCCCCATATTCTTTCGACTCCCCCCAATCATTAGATATGAATCCGATAGAACACCTATGGGATGAACTTCGCAGACGGATGCAAAAACGTACCATTTCGGGGAAGGATCAACTCAAGCAACTTTTACAGCAAGAATGGGCCAATATTGGAGCTGAAACCAATAATATTCATTCCAATAAATGTGGAATGAATTTTGTCTGTCTCCATACATATAAATGTTCACCTCATTCTTCCATCATACAATTCAGCAAATAATATGTATCTGATTAGCAAATACTCATTTTTATATATTTTTATGAAAAACTGGACTGTCGAATGGTAAAAAATGTCAACTTGTTTCTTATATGAACTAAGTGGGTCGCAGGGCATCCAAGTTGGAGCGAAGCGATCCATTTTGAAACTCCGTTTAGTATTTTATCAGTGCGCGTGAGCAACCATAATCCAAGCAAAGTAGTATCTTCTGATACGAATACGGTGACAGTTATGCATTACAAAAACTTAGATGTTTATCGGACCCTTAAAAGATGGTAACTGAGTTTCTTTATCGATTGTAAAAAGATTTGTGGTTCTATGTTAATTCGTCTATTTTTTGCTTTTATTTCCTTAAAACCGTCCTCTCGATGCCTTCTATTTACATGTCTAACTTGGTCAAAATCCGTCAAAGCGTTTAGGAGAAGTAATCTGTCAACGAAATACATTTTGGGGTGTTCAGGAGCTTCGCTCCGAAAAAAAACTATTTTTGATTGAAATTATGATTTTAATTCTTAACTGGTATTTTAGTGAGTGTATCTTAATTTAAACAGAAGAAGGTCTGCAATTGTGTAATTATCTTCCCGAAATGAAGGTTCCGTTTCATATTGTTTTTGAATTTGATTTATTCACCATTTAATATTGAGTTATCTTTTGAACAAAGCCAATCGAAATTACACCACTGACAGTTAGCTTCTTCCAAATTACAAAAACAAAACTGAGGGCTGTCAAAACAAGTTGTTTCTTCACAGCGTAGCATACCTCTGAAATTTCACCGCGTCGCTTTGAAACGAGAACAACCCCTATAGAGTTGATTGGCCTTGGTCATGTTTTGGTGAATCACAATTGCAAGCATAACCGGAGGCCTTAACTGCACTGGCTAAAGCGGGCCACAGACACGCTACTGATTGAAGGAATCGGATACGATTCAAACAGATCGGCGTGTGTGTGGAGCAGTTTGCTACAGATCGCAAGTTATCAAATATGTTTGATTTTCTGGCAATCGGTAGTGTGTGGAACAGTCAATTGCATTTCACTTAATAAATTCATATGCGAAAAATCATCTCGCTTTTTCAACCACTCCTGCATCCACAGTGAACGTTTTTTTTTTTTTTTTTTTTCCTTTTCCTTTCTTCTTTTCTTTTTTCACACAAATAAACACCACACAACAAAATTATCTTTTCTCCGCGATCCATGTTAACCCGACGGCGAACAGCGTGAAATGAAGAACGTATAGTCCGGGTCCACACGGCGCGTGTTTTTTTGCGTGTGTTTCTTTTGAACCTTCGTTCCAATTTGAACGCGGTTCCACACGGAGCTTTTTCTTCACGCGCCTGTTTTTTAACATTTCGCTTCACATTTCATTTTCGTTAGCCTGTGGTGATGCTTGAAAACCAAGAATGGTATCTAAACGTACACTTTCAAATAAGAAACAAGAGTGAAGCGACATCGCAAAACAAAGAAAAGGATATAAGGAAATGTCAAGAAAAGGCACGAAGTAGCTACCCGTGCGTGACTGTGCCCATGTATTCCTGTTTCACTTATTCTCTCTTTTGCACTAATTTCACCCTTCGATAAGCACGCGCCGTGTGGACTCGGACATACCCAACCCCAAGTGTTTGGCGAATTGACGTCACACAGATCTATTCATTCCGTAGCGTGTCTGTGGTTCGCTTAATACAGCTAGCTTATAATGTTAAGTATGTATATTTACCCCGTTTACATGCGTAGTTGAATCCGGATTCAACTAGAATCGAAATCCATATAAACGCGGATCGAGTTGAAATAGAGTCGACTCGACTCGATCCAACTAGCAGAGCTAGATCGAGTTGAAAAAATGCATGTAAACCTGGGTCGAGGAGTCGAACTGAGATTTTGTCTCTGTATGTGTGAGATGTGTGACAGCGCGGTTACTTCTGTTTGTGAAGTTGGAGGTGAATTCTATAGAGTGAATGTGGCATTAGTTAAAAATTCGAAGATTGAAACTGAATTTAGTTCATAAATGGATCAAAATAATTTGAAAAAAACATTATTGCTAACATGTGCGGCTGCTTAAGCCTATAAAAAGTTAAAAGCGAAAACAAAAGTCAGAAGAAGGTGGTGGGTTAGACCAAGTTATCAAACGTATTCCTTCAACGTCGAATTCGAAATGGCACAACGCCGTGTAGTTGCGACAGTTTTTCAAATTTTCGAAATTACAGCGCTGCGACACGACTACATACGTGCCTATGTGACTTACTCCATATAATTCCATTGAATGAATATGGAATTGACAGCTACGGCGTTTGTAGTTGGGCTGTCGCGTCCCCGTGTAGTAGGCATGAACCATAGGTAAATGAACAAGATGGCAATCTGATGGCTTTGACAGGCATTTTGACAACTAGCCCCTGAAAAAGCGTTGCGGTTTGACGGCGTCTTGGCTATGTTATTCTGCCTTGTTCCGACGTCTTGACTCTAACACGGCGTCTCCACTGGCGATAAATTCATCGCAGAAGCATAAGCAGATAGCAGACAGCAGACGAACTGTCAGATTTTCTTTTAGTGGGCATTTCATTGCATACTTTTTCAGTATAGTCGAGAATGGCAACGAATGAGTACATTAAAGCCATCATTGGACTGAAGGCGCTAAAACAGCTGAAAGAAATAAAAACACAGAAGAAGAGACGTCGATGATAATAAAACCGAAAAATTTATTTCAAACGCAACAATGTACGCACCGAACAGGGAAAATAGTGTCAAGTGGCTGCTTGGGTTGCTATCACCAAATGCGATAAACAAAACAAAGAAAAATGACAGCTTGGCTTGCTTTCATAGTCGGAGTCTACACGAGGGCTATCTGACGAGGGCTAAAATAAGTGTAAAAGAGAGGGTAAGTGAAACAGAAATACATTGGCACAGTCACGCGCGGGTAGCTACTTCGTGGGTTTTTTGCCATTTCCTTATCTCCTTTTCTTTGTTTTGCGATTTCGCTGCACTCCTGTTTCTGACTTGGAAGTGTACGTTCGGATACCATTCTTACTTTTCAAACATCACCACAGGCAACGAAATTGTAATGTGAAGCGAAATGTCAAAAAACAGGCACGCGCAGGAAAAGCTTCGTGTGGACGCGTCCTCAAATTGGAACGTAGGTTGAAAAGAAAAAGGCGCAAAAAGAAAGCCCTCGTGTAGACTCCGACATAGCAGGCTATAGATAGCAGGAGATAAAGCAGGCTATATCTCGCAGGCTATGGATTAACCGCCGCTATGGCGGTCTACACTAGCGATAACCATAGTCTGCTTCGTCGCAGGCTATGGATTTATCGCCAGTGGGGACGCCGTGTAAGTCAAAAGCGTCGTTTTTAAGGCGGCCCCTAGACGCTCAATATTATTGTGCAAAATATTGCACAATTTTATTGGCTTGCTGTCCCAGACGGTTCAATATTTTTCCCAATAATTTAGTTGACCGCTCATATTTGAATTAAAAGGCGAAAGCGTTTTGATTTTCCGCAATATAACGCACAATCTTGCAATATTATCTACAGACGAACAATAATATTGAGCAATAACAAATATTGCACAATATTATTAGGCGTCTAGTCGCCGCTTTAATTACAAAAGCAACAACCAACCCCTGCGGGGATCAACGGACAAACATACGAAAGATTGGTATCTCATTCTTTATCCCTGGTCAAAGCGTCGGAACAAGGCAGAATGACATAGTCAAGACGCCGTCAAACCGCAACGCGTTTGTAGGGGCTAGTTGTCAAAATGTCTGTCAAAAGCCATCGTGTTCATTATCTATGGTCAAGACGTGGCAAACTGGTCGCAACTAGGCAGAATGACATAGTGAAGACGCCGTCAAACCGCGACGCGTTTGTAGGTCCAATTTGTTCAAGTGCCTATCAAAGCCAATAGATTGGTATCTCATTCTTTATCCCTGCTTTCGACTACGCATGTAGACGGGGTAATTGTTAGCCAGTAATTAAATAAATACAAAGCCAAGTAACCCACGCCGGGCGTACGTACGAAGGATTTTAATAATTCCTATATATAGTGTGTAGTGAAATCTCTGTGTTCTATGTAGTTTCGCTTGTATTCGCGTATATATTTGTGAGATTGCGAACTATTGGATTGGCAGTATATTTTTGTCGGTTTGCTAGTGAGGAGTGGTGGTGTCTAAGCGGTCTAAGCAGCGTTAAGAAATACAGCATGGCATTTCAATCCCAACCCAAAGGCTTTGCCACCAAAGCTATTCATGTCGGCCAGGATCCCGAGCAATGGAATAGTTTATGCGTAATTCCACCGATAGTGACAAGTACCACTTTTAAGCAGGATGGACCCGCTGATTTTAGAGTGAGAATTGTTCTTTTTTTTGCACATTTAAATGTGATTACATCAATATGTATATATATATGTATAGCTGTACATAATGACGGGGAGATTCCGATTACCGAGGTAGAGGATTTTGAAAATTGTCTGCGTAAACGTACATGCATAAAATGTAGGCATACTCTTAGGACTAGTTAGTAATCCATGTGATGCGTACATTCATGAAAACACCTAATTCTGTTTGAAATAATTTTTGGATAAACTTCCGAATAGTCCGCATTTCCGATTTATTTATTTAGAAAGGGGCATTCATCAAGCTTGGGCGCTTATACTTTGTACAGTCCTATGGCTTTCTTGCATGTGTAGAGAGCTATAGTTGCTTTTTAGCTCTTTCGATTGTGTTGCTCTTCCAGGTTAATTTCCTATCTAGTATAATGCCAGGGTATTTGGCATTGTACCAAGGCATTGTTAGTAAGGTACCAAGCAAAGTAATAGGGCAGTGTTCCGAGATTTCGTGCTTTTTGGTGAATAGCACGAGCTCCGTTTTCTGGAGAAGCACCCTGAGCCCGTTGCTCCACTTTTCTGGAATGTGACTCCAAGCTAGGCATCCTTTAAAGATAATCTCTAGCCATGTTATAGTCCATTCCATAATTTGTGTGAGTTCGATAGGGTAAATTTCATCCGAACCTGACGATTTGTAGGGCTTGAAGCTTTTTAACGCCCATATGATTTTCTCTCTGGAGATAATGTGGTCGTATTTTCCTCGCTAGTGTACTGAGTCTTGCGGTTCAAGCAGCCCGAGAAGTGCGTATTGAGGAGAAGATTTAGAGTTTCTTGATTAAATGATAACAATGATGCCTGTTTCACAATGCTACTACACGGCGATGCGACAGCGCAACTACAAACGCTGCCGTTTGCTGTCGTTGTAAAGTCGTTCAATCAGCTCATCAATCAGATGAGCGAGTTTCATCGGCATTTTTTTTACAGCGAGGTTACTTCTGTGAGTGAAGTTGGAGGTGAATTCTATAGAGTGAAGTGCCAACTTCAGTAAAAAACTTGAAGAGTTAAACTGAAATCATAAATGGCTAAAACAATTTGAAAAAACCTTATTGCTAACATGTGCGGCTGCTTTAGCCTATAAAAAGTTAAAAGCGAAAACAAAAGTCAGAAGAAGGTGATCGGTAAGACCAAGTTATCAAACGTATTCCTCCAATGTCGAATTCGAAATGGCACGGCGCCGTGTAGTTGCGACAATTTTTCGAATTTTCGAAATTACAGCACTGCGACACGACTACACACGTGCCAATGTGACTTACTCCATATAATTCCATTGTATGAATATTACTCGTACAAAGTCATCCCGGAGGTAGACGAAGTATTGTTGGGAACCTGGCAACGTTAAGATCTCTATCAATAGCTAGTTATGTACACATAATATGTTTGTGCCACGTGGTATTGGTTAGGTGTTTGTGTACGCTTTTATTTATAAACAATAATCTGCCGGTATCGTTTGTTAATTATTGGCGGCACACGAAATTAGAGTGGTTTTAGGGATGGCCCTCACAAAATCGTTGTAAATAATAGTGAGAAGGACGTTTAGACTGATGGGTTGGTTGGTTATGGACTTACATCTAATCCCTATCATTTTTAGGGTTCCGTACCCAAAGTGTACAACGGGACCCTATTACTAAGACTTCGCTGTCCGTCCGTCTGTCACCAGGCTGTATCTCATGAACCGTGATAGTTAGACATTGAAAATAATGTATTTCTGTTGCCGCTATAACAACAAATACTAAAAACAGAATAAAATAAATATTTAAGGGGGGCTCCCATACAACAGACATGATTTTCAAGCAAAAAATCCCCTTGGTCACATACTGAACTAAGGTTAGTCGACAATATCCCACAACCAGTAGCAAAGTCCGGGTTCACACGGCGCATGTTTAACGTATGGTGAAATGAGTGCAAAAGTAAGGGTAAGTGAAACAGAAATACATTGGCACAGTCACGCGTGGGTAGCTACTTCGTGCGATTTTTTACACATTTCCTGATCTCCTTTTCTTTGTTTTGTGATGTCGCTTCACTCTTGTTTCCGATTTGGAAGTATACGTTTGGATATCATTCTTGGTTTTCAAACATCACCACAGGCTAACGAAAATGAAATGTGAAGCGAAATGTCAAAAAACAGGCGCGTGAAGAAAAAGCTCCGTGTGGAACCGTGTTCAAATTGGAAAATTGGAACGGAGGTTCAAAAGAAACACACGCCATGTGGACCCAGACAAACTTCCGAGCTTTGATCCCTATTGTGTCCTTGATATATTAATCCTAGCTGCAAACCTTTTTCCTATAATTATTGTTACCTTTTCGCCTCCTTGCTGTCAAGTAAGTAATTGATTTGAATTCAATGGACACTTGGAGTAATATGCCTATAACCTGCATTAAAGTAATATGCCTATAACCTGCCTGCAACCAAGATCTGTCACCATGCAAAAAATCATTTTAAACGGATTAGCCGTTTTAATGTGATGACTGATGAGGTAACATACAACGTCTCTTTCATTATTATATATACAAATGGTACGGAACCCTTCGTGCGCGAGTCCGCCTCGCACTTGTCCGGTTTTTATTAAATTTTTATTCAGTAGCTACAAAATGCTTTCTCAAGAAATAATAATTCTCACTTTACATAGGAGCATCTCCTCTGTCACTGATTGGTTATACTGACGATTGATCACATTGAAACAGTCGAATAAGATATTGATATTGTCGATATTGAAATTGCAACCTCCCAACCATTCCCAAGGACTGAAGATTTGCTTAAAGCTGTGTGTTTTGTCATATGTTGCTTTGTTTTCAAGCAACTAACAATATTTGGCAATAAACATTAACGTATCAAATCAAATTAGTAGTCGTTGGAAGTATACTCAGAAAATATGATTTTTGAAATAGCTTCGATATCGGCAACCTCCATCATTGGGCTTGCGGGTGGTTCGATCAAAACCACTATTGAATTATTTTGATGGCTACCGAAAAAACTCGTAAAATCTCAGCTGAACATTGTTCCTTTCTGGTGGGATGATATGCAAAACCATGTCAATATAAAGCCCATATATTCTAATACAGTTAACAAACAGACCACCCAATTGAATATAATAAGTTTGGCTGCGCAACTAGTGGACCTCATGCTAGATCTTCTCATACTTCACTCTTAACAAGGTTTTACTATTTTGTGATAAAGTAATATTGCCACTGGTGAAGAGCATCTGTGATTTTTAGTGGCTCGAAGTTTTATAACAATGTATCGCAATGACAATGGCCAGATCTATACCAAAGTCAATGGCTAGCTCTTTATCAATGTCAACAAAGCTGATATTTCTCTATATGATATAAAGGCTTAACCATAATATATTTAAGTGAACTTGAGCCCACTTAAGTTTGAATGAAAAGTCAAGTTACTGAAGTTACTTAAACAAATTGAATAAACTGTCCAATTACTCGGCTTCAAATGTTATTTTTCATGGGAACATAATCCAACCGATATCAGCCATTTGTGACGCAAGGAACTCGTATTTTCACTGATAAGTTAATGGAGAACTGATTGGGATCTCATAATTCACCGGAAGAGAACGACTTTTGATCCCGTCAATGTTATTGAATCTTATAACAGATTATATGTACATATATGGGGAATAGCAAATCATAAAAAACAAATAGACTTCAGAAAACACATGACAAAGTCAATGGAGGCTGCACTGTTGGATTATACAAGCTTACGCCAGATAACCCTCGGTGCCCTACAATACACCTTTGCAAAACATGGATTATTGTCATCCATACTGCATCAAAAAGCGATGAATTTGAAAAAAAAAAAAAGAAAATGCACCAACCATTCTCCATTATATCATGGTATACCGTCCGGGGTTAAAACGTACAAGTAAATACACACAATTTGTACAAAAGCTATGTACTGCGTAGTGATATTCTATTTCCAATTGTTGCAATAGGAGATCATGTGTTAGAGATTAAACATGTTTTGACAACGACCCCCTACGTTCTATTTCGGGTGTTGTCTGTTTCTTTTATTGGCAATTAACGAATTGTATTTGTCACCTTTTGCGATTCTCTAAATTGAGTTCCAATAAGACACGAAAGCTGTTCAACCACTTGGCGGTCTGCTAGTGTCAACAACACTGCAAAGCCACCTAATCAACTGTGTTTGGTTCAGTGTGTTTTGATCAATTTACTGTTTGGCTTATCAACTGTTCGTGCTTCAATTTCTGTCACTATAATAAGCCAGACATACATATGTACACATGTGTATATAATGTCAGCATAGATAAAAAAACTGGCCAGTGCGAGTCGGATTCGCGCACGAAGGGTTCCGTACCATCTGTATATACATATAAATATGAAATAGACTATGTATGCATGTTATCAGTCATCACATTAAATCACATTTTTTGTATGATGACAAATCTTGGTTGAAGGCAGGTTATCGGCATATTACTTTGATAATCACCATTGAATTCAAATCGATTATCTTACTTGACAGCAGCGATGTGAAAAGGTGAATAACAATAAATATGGGGAAAAGGTTTGCAGCTAGGATTAATTCATCAAAGACACAAATATATTGTCGACTAACCTTAGTTCAGTATGTGACCAAGGGGATTTTTTGGATGAAAATCATGTCTGTTGTATGGGCGCCACCTTTAAATATTAATTTTGTTCTGTTTTTAGTATTTGTCGTGGTAGCGGCAACAGAAATACATCATCTGTGAACATTTCAACTGTCTAACTGTCACAGTTCATGAGATACAGCCTGGTGACAGACGGACGGACGGACGGACAGCGAAGTCTTAGTAATAGGGTTCCGTTTTACCTTTGGGTACGGAACCCTAAAAAGGCACGTTCATAGCTATCAATTCGAATGATAAGAGATGTGGCTATTTTGGCTTCAAGTTATTTTCAAAAAATGTTCTCTCAAGTAAATGCCGAAATGAATGACGTCAATGACTGATACGCCTCTTCCTCTTATGTTAAGACGCGCGTGTCGTTTATAATTATCTTATAGCATGATTTCGTTCGAAGCATAAGCAGATAGCAGACAGCAGACGAACTGTCAGATTTTCTTTTAGTGGGCATTTCATTGCATACTTTTTCAGTATAGTCGAGAATGGCAACGAATGAGTACATTAAAGCCATCATTGGACTGAAGGCGCTAAAACAGCTGAAAGAAATAAAAACACAGAAGAAGAGACGTCGATGATAATAAAACCGAAAAATTTATTTCAAACGCAACAATGTACGCACCGAACAGGGAAAATAGTGTCAAGTGGCTGCTTGGGTTGCTATCACCAAATGCGATAAACAAAACAAAGAAAAATGACAGCTTGGCTTGCTTTCATAGTCGGAGTCTACACGAGGGCTATCTGACGAGGGCTAAAATAAGTGTAAAAGAGAGGGTAAGTGAAACAGAAATACATTGGCACAGTCACGCGCGGGTAGCTACTTCGTGGGTTTTTTGCCATTTCCTTATCTCCTTTTCTTTGTTTTGCGATTTCGCTGCACTCCTGTTTCTGACTTGGAAGTGTACGTTCGGATACCATTCTTACTTTTCAAACATCACCACAGGCAACGAAATTGTAATGTGAAGCGAAATGTCAAAAAACAGGCACGCGCAGGAAAAGCTTCGTGTGGACGCGTCCTCAAATTGGAACGTAGGTTGAAAAGAAAAAGGCGCAAAAAGAAAGCCCTCGTGTAGACTCCGACATAGCAGGCTATAGATAGCAGGAGATAAAGCAGGCTATATCTCGCAGGCTATGGATTAACCGCCGCTATGGCGGTCTACACTAGCGATAACCATAGTCTGCTTCGTCGCAGGCTATGGATTTATCGCCAGTGGGGACGCCGTGTAAGTCAAAAGCGTCGTTTTTAAGGCGGCCCCTAGACGCTCAATATTATTGTGCAAAATATTGCACAATTTTATTGGCTTGCTGTCCCAGACGGTTCAATATTTTTCCCAATAATTTAGTTGACCGCTCATATTTGAATTAAAAGGCGAAAGCGTTTTGATTTTCCGCAATATAACGCACAATCTTGCAATATTATCTACAGACGAACAATAATATTGAGCAATAACAAATATTGCACAATATTATTAGGCGTCTAGTCGCCGCTTTAATTACAAAAGCAACAACCAACCCCTGCGGGGATCAACGGACAAACATACGAAAGATTGGTATCTCATTCTTTATCCCTGGTCAAAGCGTCGGAACAAGGCAGAATGACATAGTCAAGACGCCGTCAAACCGCAACGCGTTTGTAGGGGCTAGTTGTCAAAATGTCTGTCAAAAGCCATCGTGTTCATTATCTATGGTCAAGACGTGGCAAACTGGTCGCAACTAGGCAGAATGACATAGTGAAGACGCCGTCAAACCGCGACGCGTTTGTAGGTCCAATTTGTTCAAGTGCCTATCAAAGCCAATAGATTGGTATCTCATTCTTTATCCCTGCTTTCGACTACGCATGTAGACGGGGTAATTGTTAGCCAGTAATTAAATAAATACAAAGCCAAGTAACCCACGCCGGGCGTACGTACGAAGGATTTTAATAATTCCTATATATAGTGTGTAGTGAAATCTCTGTGTTCTATGTAGTTTCGCTTGTATTCGCGTATATATTTGTGAGATTGCGAACTATTGGATTGGCAGTATATTTTTGTCGGTTTGCTAGTGAGGAGTGGTGGTGTCTAAGCGGTCTAAGCAGCGTTAAGAAATACAGCATGGCATTTCAATCCCAACCCAAAGGCTTTGCCACCAAAGCTATTCATGTCGGCCAGGATCCCGAGCAATGGAATAGTTTATGCGTAATTCCACCGATAGTGACAAGTACCACTTTTAAGCAGGATGGACCCGCTGATTTTAGAGTGAGAATTGTTCTTTTTTTTGCACATTTAAATGTGATTACATCAATATGTATATATATATGTATAGCTGTACATAATGACGGGGAGATTCCGATTACCGAGGTAGAGGATTTTGAAAATTGTCTGCGTAAACGTACATGCATAAAATGTAGGCATACTCTTAGGACTAGTTAGTAATCCATGTGATGCGTACATTCATGAAAACACCTAATTCTGTTTGAAATAATTTTTGGATAAACTTCCGAATAGTCCGCATTTCCGATTTATTTATTTAGAAAGGGGCATTCATCAAGCTTGGGCGCTTATACTTTGTACAGTCCTATGGCTTTCTTGCATGTGTAGAGAGCTATAGTTGCTTTTTAGCTCTTTCGATTGTGTTGCTCTTCCAGGTTAATTTCCTATCTAGTATAATGCCAGGGTATTTGGCATTGTACCAAGGCATTGTTAGTAAGGTACCAAGCAAAGTAATAGGGCAGTGTTCCGAGATTTCGTGCTTTTTGGTGAATAGCACGAGCTCCGTTTTCTGGAGAAGCACCCTGAGCCCGTTGCTCCACTTTTCTGGAATGTGACTCCAAGCTAGGCATCCTTTAAAGATAATCTCTAGCCATGTTATAGTCCATTCCATAATTTGTGTGAGTTCGATAGGGTAAATTTCATCCGAACCTGACGATTTGTAGGGCTTGAAGCTTTTTAACGCCCATATGATTTTCTCTCTGGAGATAATGTGGTCGTATTTTCCTCGCTAGTGTACTGAGTCTTGCGGTTCAAGCAGCCCGAGAAGTGCGTATTGAGGAGAAGATTTAGAGTTTCTTGATTAAATGATAACAATGATGCCTGTTTCACAATGCTACTACACGGCGATGCGACAGCGCAACTACAAACGCTGCCGTTTGCTGTCGTTGTAAAGTCGTTCAATCAGCTCATCAATCAGATGAGCGAGTTTCATCGGCATTTTTTTTACAGCGAGGTTACTTCTGTGAGTGAAGTTGGAGGTGAATTCTATAGAGTGAAGTGCCAACTTCAGTAAAAAACTTGAAGAGTTAAACTGAAATCATAAATGGCTAAAACAATTTGAAAAAACCTTATTGCTAACATGTGCGGCTGCTTTAGCCTATAAAAAGTTAAAAGCGAAAACAAAAGTCAGAAGAAGGTGATCGGTAAGACCAAGTTATCAAACGTATTCCTCCAATGTCGAATTCGAAATGGCACGGCGCCGTGTAGTTGCGACAATTTTTCGAATTTTCGAAATTACAGCACTGCGACACGACTACACACGTGCCAATGTGACTTACTCCATATAATTCCATTGTATGAATATTACTCGTACAAAGTCATCCCGGAGGTAGACGAAGTATTGTTGGGAACCTGGCAACGTTAAGATCTCTATCAATAGCTAGTTATGTACACATAATATGTTTGTGCCACGTGGTATTGGTTAGGTGTTTGTGTACGCTTTTATTTATAAACAATAATCTGCCGGTATCGTTTGTTAATTATTGGCGGCACACGAAATTAGAGTGGTTTTAGGGATGGCCCTCACAAAATCGTTGTAAATAATAGTGAGAAGGACGTTTAGACTGATGGGTTGGTTGGTTATGGACTTACATCTAATCCCTATCATTTTTAGGGTTCCGTACCCAAAGTGTACAACGGGACCCTATTACTAAGACTTCGCTGTCCGTCCGTCTGTCACCAGGCTGTATCTCATGAACCGTGATAGTTAGACATTGAAAATAATGTATTTCTGTTGCCGCTATAACAACAAATACTAAAAACAGAATAAAATAAATATTTAAGGGGGGCTCCCATACAACAGACATGATTTTCAAGCAAAAAATCCCCTTGGTCACATACTGAACTAAGGTTAGTCGACAATATCCCACAACCAGTAGCAAAGTCCGGGTTCACACGGCGCATGTTTAACGTATGGTGAAATGAGTGCAAAAGTAAGGGTAAGTGAAACAGAAATACATTGGCACAGTCACGCGTGGGTAGCTACTTCGTGCGATTTTTTACACATTTCCTGATCTCCTTTTCTTTGTTTTGTGATGTCGCTTCACTCTTGTTTCCGATTTGGAAGTATACGTTTGGATATCATTCTTGGTTTTCAAACATCACCACAGGCTAACGAAAATGAAATGTGAAGCGAAATGTCAAAAAACAGGCGCGTGAAGAAAAAGCTCCGTGTGGAACCGTGTTCAAATTGGAAAATTGGAACGGAGGTTCAAAAGAAACACACGCCATGTGGACCCAGACAAACTTCCGAGCTTTGATCCCTATTGTGTCCTTGATATATTAATCCTAGCTGCAAACCTTTTTCCTATAATTATTGTTACCTTTTCGCCTCCTTGCTGTCAAGTAAGTAATTGATTTGAATTCAATGGACACTTGGAGTAATATGCCTATAACCTGCATTAAAGTAATATGCCTATAACCTGCCTGCAACCAAGATCTGTCACCATGCAAAAAATCATTTTAAACGGATTAGCCGTTTTAATGTGATGACTGATGAGGTAACATACAACGTCTCTTTCATTATTATATATACAAATGGTACGGAACCCTTCGTGCGCGAGTCCGCCTCGCACTTGTCCGGTTTTTATTAAATTTTTATTCAGTAGCTACAAAATGCTTTCTCAAGAAATAATAATTCTCACTTTACATAGGAGCATCTCCTCTGTCACTGATTGGTTATACTGACGATTGATCACATTGAAACAGTCGAATAAGATATTGATATTGTCGATATTGAAATTGCAACCTCCCAACCATTCCCAAGGACTGAAGATTTGCTTAAAGCTGTGTGTTTTGTCATATGTTGCTTTGTTTTCAAGCAACTAACAATATTTGGCAATAAACATTAACGTATCAAATCAAATTAGTAGTCGTTGGAAGTATACTCAGAAAATATGATTTTTGAAATAGCTTCGATATCGGCAACCTCCATCATTGGGCTTGCGGGTGGTTCGATCAAAATCACTATTGAATTATTTTGATGGCTACCGAAAAAACTCGTAAAATCTCAGCTGAACATTGTTCCTTTCTGGTGGGATGATATGCAAAACCATGTCAATATAAAGCCCATATATTCTAATACAGTTAACAAACAGACCACCCAATTGAATATAATAAGTTTGGCTGCGCAACTAGTGGACCTCATGCTAGATCTTCTCATACTTCACTCTTAACAAGGTTTTACTATTTTGTGATAAAGTAATATTGCCACTGGTGAAGAGCATCTGTGATTTTTAGTGGCTCGAAGTTTTATAACAATGTATCGCAATGACAATGGCCAGATCTATACCAAAGTCAATGGCTAGCTCTTTATCAATGTCAACAAAGCTGATATTTCTCTATATGATATAAAGGCTTAACCATAATATATTTAAGTGAACTTGAGCCCACTTAAGTTTGAATGAAAAGTCAAGTTACTGAAGTTACTTAAACAAATTGAATAAACTGTCCAATTACTCGGCTTCAAATGTTATTTTTCATGGGAACATAATCCAACCGATATCAGCCATTTGTGACGCAAGGAACTCGTATTTTCACTGATAAGTTAATGGAGAACTGATTGGGATCTCATAATTCACCGGAAGAGAACGACTTTTGATCCCGTCAATGTTATTGAATCTTATAACAGATTATATGTACATATATGGGGAATAGCAAATCATAAAAAACAAATAGACTTCAGAAAACACATGACAAAGTCAATGGAGGCTGCACTGTTGGATTATACAAGCTTACGCCAGATAACCCTCGGTGCCCTACAATACACCTTTGCAAAACATGGATTATTGTCATCCATACTGCATCAAAAAGCGATGAATTTGAAAAAAAAAAAAAGAAAATGCACCAACCATTCTCCATTATATCATGGTATACCGTCCGGGGTTAAAACGTACAAGTAAATACACACAATTTGTACAAAAGCTATGTACTGCGTAGTGATATTCTATTTCCAATTGTTGCAATAGGAGATCATGTGTTAGAGATTAAACATGTTTTGACAACGACCCCCTACGTTCTATTTCGGGTGTTGTCTGTTTCTTTTATTGGCAATTAACGAATTGTATTTGTCACCTTTTGCGATTCTCTAAATTGAGTTCCAATAAGACACGAAAGCTGTTCAACCACTTGGCGGTCTGCTAGTGTCAACAACACTGCAAAGCCACCTAATCAACTGTGTTTGGTTCAGTGTGTTTTGATCAATTTACTGTTTGGCTTATCAACTGTTCGTGCTTCAATTTCTGTCACTATAATAAGCCAGACATACATATGTACACATGTGTATATAATGTCAGCATAGATAAAAAAACTGGCCAGTGCGAGTCGGATTCGCGCACGAAGGGTTCCGTACCATCTGTATATACATATAAATATGAAATAGACTATGTATGCATGTTATCAGTCATCACATTAAATCACATTTTTTGTATGATGACAAATCTTGGTTGAAGGCAGGTTATCGGCATATTACTTTGATAATCACCATTGAATTCAAATCGATTATCTTACTTGACAGCAGCGATGTGAAAAGGTGAATAACAATAAATATGGGGAAAAGGTTTGCAGCTAGGATTAATTCATCAAAGACACAAATATATTGTCGACTAACCTTAGTTCAGTATGTGACCAAGGGGATTTTTTGGATGAAAATCATGTCTGTTGTATGGGCGCCACCTTTAAATATTAATTTTGTTCTGTTTTTAGTATTTGTCGTGGTAGCGGCAACAGAAATACATCATCTGTGAACATTTCAACTGTCTAACTGTCACAGTTCATGAGATACAGCCTGGTGACAGACGGACGGACGGACGGACAGCGAAGTCTTAGTAATAGGGTTCCGTTTTACCTTTGGGTACGGAACCCTAAAAAGGCACGTTCATAGCTATCAATTCGAATGATAAGAGATGTGGCTATTTTGGCTTCAAGTTATTTTCAAAAAATGTTCTCTCAAGTAAATGCCGAAATGAATGACGTCAATGACTGATACGCCTCTTCCTCTTATGTTAAGACGCGCGTGTCGTTTATAATTATCTTATAGCATGATTTCGTTCGTTTGGAATATAAATTTATTTGTTTACTTCTTTTTACGTTACTTAATTTATAATTGATTATCCCGGCAACACCGAGATACAAGACTAAAATGCTCGATATATGGTCACCCACGCAATAACTGGCGTATTTATTTGTGTTTATTTCGATAATAATAGTCTCACAGATTAAGATGAGTGCCTTATAAATTTGTGTACAAGAATACATGTACAAAAATAGTTGAAGGTTGGTTAAGGAATCAATAAAGCAAGAAGGATAGAAATATAAAAGAAAGAGATGACGAAATAGTGTACATGGATAAGTTTATTAAGAGGTGGTGAATGAATGTGCTCATTGACGCAAGGCACTCGTCAAACATCCTGGATGTGCGAACATTCAGAGGGGCAAATGTCGACTCTGACTACTTCCTCGTAGCAGCAAGATTCAGAGCTCGACTGTCCAATGTCAGAAAGCTGCACCAGCCCACCAGGAGGAGGTTCGACATTGGGCGCCTGAGCACACCGGAGGTTGCCAGAGTCTACAGGGAGCAGCTGAGCGAAAGACTCTACGGTATGCCTACTTCGAACACAAATGCCAATAATATGTGGCTGCATTGCCGCTCAGCCATTCAGGAAGTAGCCGAAACCACCTTAGGATACCTACCACCCCCGACAAGAAACCTGTGGTATGATGGCGAGTGTAAGCAGAAAAAGGCAGCAACCGACGAGGCGTACCAAAAGGCGCTGTAGAGGAAAACCAGGGCAGCGCAAGAAGAGTAACGAGCCAGAAGAAGGGAGGAGAAAAAACTACTGCGACAAAAAAAAAGAATCTTCGCAGCCTCCCAGCTCAAGGATTTTACAAGAAAGCCAAAGGCCTTGCAGGAGGCTTCAAAAAGGGCACTCTGGCTCTTCGAAACTGCGAGGGTAATCTTGTCACCGACCCGCAGGGAATAGTGGATGTATTTAAGCAGCACTTCCAGCAGCTGCTTAACGAGCATGACCAAGAGAGTGTGGTAGGGACCGAGGAAATCCCAACTCCAGGCGCTGAAGTAGTCCTCCCTCCCAGCATCGAAGAAGTCGGCACAGCTATTCAGGAGCTGAAGAACAACAAGGCCGCAGGCTTAGATGGCTTGCCATCAGAGCTCTTCAAGGCTGGTATTCAAGGTCGGTATTCCCGACGACTGGAATACCAGCTCTATATGCCCCATCCGCAAAAAAGGCGATCCTACCTCTTGCAAGAACTATAGAGGTATATCCCTGCTCAATGTCGCATACAAGATCCTGTCCAGCGTATTGTGTGAACTTCTAAAACCATTTTGCACCGCACTAATCGGCAGCTACCAGTGCGGCTTCCGGTCCGGCAAATCAACTATAGACCAAATTTTCACACTTCGACAAATCCTGGAAAAGACCAACGAGTTTCGAATCGATACACACCATCTTTTCATCGATTTCAAAGCCGCATACGACAGCATTCATCGTGAAGAACTGTTTGGGGCGGTGGCCGAATTCGGGATCCTGGTAAAACTGATCCAGTTGTGTCGCGCCACGCTAAAAAACACGCGATGCACCGTGCAACTCGGTTCTAGGACCTCGGAACCATTCGAAACATGCACCGGATTTCGGCAAGGAGATGCGCTGTCATGTGACTTCTTCAACCTGGTGCTGGAGCAGATAGTGCGACGGGCAGGCGTCAACAGGGAAGGCACTATCTTTTACAAGTCAATTCAGCTGCTAGGATACGCGGATGATATCGATATCATCGCGTGTTCTCGCCGTGGCATTGTGGAAGCATTCACGGCGATTGAAGAACAGGCGAAACGAGTTGGTCTTAAGATCAATGAGGACAAAACGAAATACAAGCTGTCAAGCAAAAACCAATCCTTCGCTCACCACCTGGGACAAAATATAACAATTGACAGCTACAATTTCGAGGTAGTTAAGGAGTTTGCCTACCTCTGGGCAAACGTAAATTCCACAAATGACACCACAGTGGAGATCCGGCATAGAATCGCCCTTGGCAACCGTTGCTACTTCGGCTTGTCCAAACAACTGGGGTCAAAACTCCTCACTCGAAAGACCAAAGTCATGCTTTACAAAACGCTCATTCTGCCAGTCTTGCTGTACGGAGCCGAAAGCTGGACGATAAGCAGGACAGCCGAGCTGATTTTGGGTTCTTTCGAAAGAAAAATTCTGCGCCGGATATTTGGTCCTGTCTGTGAGAAAGGTGAATGGAGAAGAAGACACAACCGCGAACTCTACGAGCTGTACCAAGATGTGGATGTAGTCCGGAAGGCAAGGATCCGTTGACTACACTGGCTCGGCCACATCGAGCGCATGGACATCAACGCTCCAGCTAAGAGGGTCTTCGACTCCGAGCCTCCTGGTTCGAGAAGAAGAGGAAGACCGAACCTCCGGTATAAAGACCAAGTAATCGCGGATGTAAGACATCTTGGTCTTGACAACTGGAAGCAGCGTGCCCAGGACCGTCAAAGATGGAAGGCAGCTATAGCTCAGGCTCAGATCCTCCATGGATCGCTGGCCTGATAAGAAGAAGAAGGTGAATGAATAGAGTATGAGTCCACCCGACCTAGACGAAGTCAAAATAGCGATATCAAGACTTAAGTCTAAAAAAGCCGCGGGCGCAGACGGTCTGTCTGCTGAGCTTCTTAAGGCGGCTGGAGATGAGCTGGTAAGGTGCATGCACCATTTCATTTGCAATGTATGGTCGGAGGAAAGCATGCCCGACGAATGGAATCTCAGCATCGTTTGCCCGATCCATAAAAAAGGAGACCCCTATAACTGCGCCAACTATAGAGGAATAAGTCTCCTTGACATCGCATATAAGATCTTCTCTGCCATATTGTGTGAACGCCTGAAACCGTTTGTGAATAACCTGATCGGCTCTTATCAATGTGGTTTCAGACTAGGTAATTCCACAATAGCCCAAATATTTACGCTACGGCAGATCTTGCAGAAGACACAGGAATACCTAATCGACACTCACCACCTCTTCGTCGATTTCAAGGCTGCATATGACAGCGTGTATAGAGATGAGCTATACAAAGCCATGTCTAGTTTTAACATCCCTGCCAAACTCGTCTGACTGTGCAGGATGACAATGGAGAATTCTCACTACTCCATTAAGGTCGGTAATGAGCAAACCGAGACCTTTGATGTTAAAAAAGGATTTAGGCAAGGTGACGAGCTGTCATGCAACTTTTTCTCAACATCGTGCTTGAAAAGATCGTGTAAGAGTCCTGGCCAACACGTACGCCGACGGCCTTGACGTGAATGGACAGACACAGCGAGACGTCAATGAGGTCGTTGTAAGCATTGAGGTAGAAGCGGCTAAGATGGGTCTCCAGGTTAATGAGGGTAAAACCAAATGTCTGCTTTCATCTAAAAGAGACGGACAACACCGACGTATTGACCAGCGACAACAACACCAGCGCTGAGATAAAACACAGAATCACTCTTGCCAGCCGCTGTTTCTTTGGGCTCAAGAGGCAATTGAGAAGTAGAGCCCTCTTTTGGAAAACCAAGGTGACACTATATAAGACCTTAATCATCCCAGTCCTTCTTTACGGCGCAGAGGCTTGGACCTTAACAAAAGCGGATGAAGATGCCCTTGGTCGTTTCGAGCAGAAAATTCTGTGCACTATCTATCCCGTTTGTTCAAACGGTGTATGGAGGAAAAGATATAACGAAGAACACTACTGGCTGTGCAGCAACATCGGCCTGGTACGACATCTACGGATATAGCGTCTAAGGTGGCTAGGCCATGTAGAGCGCATGGAAAATACAGCTCCGACCCGAAGAGTCTTCGAATCCACCCCGGAAGGAAGGCGCGGCAGAGGACGGTCGCATCAATGGTGGAAGGGGACCTTAACCAACTGAGAAGAATCAGAAATCTAAAGCAATTTAAAACCGAACTAGTTAATTACTTGGGCAATGATCATACTCTATCCTTACTTACTTACTTAGGTGGCGCTATAGTCCGTGGTGAACCTGGGCCTCAACCAACAATCGTTTCCAGCCGGCCCGATCGTTGCCCAGCCGCTTCCAGTGCCGCACGCCCAGTTGGTTGAGGTCCCTTTCCTCCTGTGCGCGACACTTTAAATGCGGTCGTCCTCTGCTGCGTCGTCCCTCGGGGTTGGAGTCGAAGATTCTTCGGGCCGGAGCGTTGATGTCCATTCGCTCTACATGGCCTAGCCATCTTAGACATTGGATCCGAAGACGTCTAACCAGGCCGATGTCACTGTACAGCCCGTACAGTTCTTGGTTGAATCTCCTCCTCCATTCCCCTTTTACACAAACGGGACCAAAGATTGCACGCAGAATTTTCCTCTCGAAACGTCCAAGAGCCCCTTCATCCGCTTTTGATAACGTCCAAGCCTCAGCGCCGTAGAGGAGGACTGGGATGATTAAGGTTTTGTAGAGGGAAACCTTAGTTTTTCGAGAGAGGGCTCTACTACTCAATTGCCTCTTGAGCCCGAAGAAGCAGCGATTGGCAAGAGTTATTCTGCGTTTTATCTCAGCGCTGGTGTCGTTGCTGCTTGTCACTACCGAGCCAAGGTAGACGAAGTCCTTGGCTACTTCAAAACTATAGCTGCCGAAGGTGACGTTCTGACCAAGACATCGGTGTTGCGCGTCTTTCTTGGATGACAGCATATATGTATTTGGTCTTGTCCCCATTTACCCTTAGACCCACCTTAGCTGCTTTTGCTTCAATGCTTGCGAACGCCTCATTGACGTCTCGCTTTGTCCGTCCAATCACGTCAATGTCATTTGCGTAGGCAAGCAATTATGTGGACTTGAAGTAGATCGTATCTCTTCTATTGGCCGCAGAGTCCCGCACTATATTTTTAAAAATAATGTTAAAGAAATCACGTGACAGTGCGTCATCATGTCTAAAACCTTTGTTAACATCAAATGGGTCGGTTAGTTCACCTCCGACCTTAATGCAGCAGCGAGAGTTCTCCATAGTCATCCTCCACAGTCTGACGAGTTTGGCAGGAATGTTAAAACATGACATGGCTCTGTATAACTCGTCTCTATAAACACTGTCATACGTGGCTTTAAAGTCGACAAGAGATGGTGCGTGTCGATCTGGAATTTATGGGTCTTCTCCAAGATCTGCCGCAGTATAAATATTTGGTCTATCGTGGATTTTCCTGGCCTGAAACCACACTGGTAGGAACCTATCAGATTGTCCACGAACGGTTTCAGGCACTTATACAGTACGGCAGAGAGGATCTTGTACGCGAGGAGGCTTATCCCTCTGTAATTGGCGCAGTCATAGGAGTCTCCTTTCTTATGGACCGGGCAAACGATATTGAGATTCCATTCATCGGGCATGCGTTCTTCCGACCATATCTTGCAGATGAGTTGGTGCATGTTCCTCATCGCCAGCGGCTTTAAACAGTTCCGCGGGGAGTCCGTCTGCTCCAGCAGCTTTATAAGACTTAAGTTTCGATATCGCTATCTTAACATCGTCTAGGTCGGGTGGACGGGATTCTCCTTCGTCTTCGTCGATTGTGAATGGTTCGCTCTGCCTGACGGCGGCATTTTGACTATTATCGCCGTTATACAGTCTGCAGAGGTGGTCCTTCCACAATCTCAGCATCGACTGTGACTCCACTACTAGTTTTCCGTGCTCATCCCTGCAGGCTTCTGCTTTATAGCCTTGGCATGTTCGTTTTACTTTCTGGTAACATTTTCGAACGTCGTTCCTGCAGTAACATCTCTTCATCTCCTCGATCTCGCGCTTCTCGTGCTCCTTCTTTTTCCTTCTCAGAAGCGCATGCTCCTCCCTCCTTTTCTGTTCATATAGCTCGCGGGCAGCTCTCGTCCGTCGATGCAATGTGGCCATGTATGCATTCCGTTTCTCTACATGTGCCTGTCTGCACTCATCATCAAAACAGGGGTTTCTCGACGGTGGTGGCTCGAAACCGAGTACATCTGAGGCGGCTTCTCTAATTGCGTTCTGACAACTCGTTCTGCTCGTGCCTATGGATGTTAAAAATGAAGCGCGCAATGCTGTTAAAAGCCAAATTAAGTTTTGGCTTAGATCTGAAATCTAAATTGCAAAAAACTTCGCAGCCATAGGTAAGACAGCAGCAGAGTCTTTGCGATAATCATTTTAGTTTTTACAGGGATGTAGTGCTGTGATGCCCAGAGAGTTCACAGAATGCCGTACACCTTTCCGATGCTGGCGTTGACGTGATCGTCGCATATAAGAGTGCGGTTAAAGATTAGTCCTAGATTCCTCGCGCTCTCAACAAAATCGATATTATATTGACCTAGTTTTATAGCTGGAAAGGCAGATGTGTCCACCGGATTTCGATATATAACCAGTGACTTCGATTTACTGGGATTGAGGCATAGGGTATTGCTTTGGGCCCAGTCAAGGATACCTTGGAGGCCTTCATTCATTGTGGCAACGGATGCTACCGCCGAGTGAAATGGAAAGGATATTTGTAACTGCACGTCATCTGCGTACATGTGTACCCTGCAATGTTTGACAATATTGGGTAATTCATTAACATACAGCAGGAATAAAACCGGACCTAGTATGGAACCTTGTGGCACACCGGCATGCCTGGAAAGAAGGTCCTACATTTGATCGCCAATTACTTCTTTCTGTTGTCTGCCAGCCACATTGGACTGGAAGATCCTTGCGGTATGCCTTGAAATATACAATTTTTCAGTAGCTTGTTACACAAGATAATGTGGTTCACTGTGTCAAAGGACTTGGAGAAGTCAAGTAACGTAAGGATGGTCAATTCTTTTTTATCTATACCTTTCCTGATCTCATCAACGATAAACAACAGAGCAGTTTTACAGCTGTGCTGGGGGCTGTGCAGTAATCTTTCAGCGGAGAGATGTCTAAATATTTGGGGTAAGATTGCTTTTTCAAAAACTTTAGGTAGATAGGGAACGATCGCTATAGGTCGGGGAGGTTAAAGTTTGGTTTTTTAGGTAGGGGAACTATTTTAGCCTGCTTCCATTCCCTGGGAAAAATACAGGTAGTGATGATGCGGTTGAAGATATGGGTAATGTAAGGCAATGTAACAGGAAGTGTTATTTTTGAAAATTTAGGATTGACCCCGGCCAAACCAAGAACTGCATTTACGACTTCAACTTCGGTTAAAAGATGCAGATTAAGTAGCCTCGAGCTTGCTGAAACAGGTATGTATTTGCTCTTCTTTCAATAACACTTGATTTAAGACATTAGGGGAGGATGCTGAGGTAAATAAGGAATTAAGAGTGTTACAGTCAAGGTAGTCCATAGGCTTGGACTGAGACTTAACCACGCCTATTTGGTGTAAGTTTTTCCATAGTTTCTCTCCGGAGCCAGTGCGGTCAACACTGCTTGCGTAGAAGGTTTTCTTAGCCTTTCGTATCTCAAGGGTCACTTTATTCCTGAGTTCTCGGTATTTCAGACGCAAAATGTCCACTCTATACCTCTTCCAACGGTGATACGCTAAGTTCCTGTCCTTCACTAGCTTTTTAATGTTGTTATTCATCCAGCTTGGAGAACTATGGTTTATTAGTTCTTAATTGAATGTGCTTATCAAAGAGTAAGTTAATTTTTTCCCTAAAATAAGCAACTTGCTCGTTGACGCAAGTCATGTTCAGTCTTGCTCCGTGTCATTCATCCTGCCATTCTTGCAGATAAACTTAAATTTAAGGTTCTTGATAATTGGCTGAGGTCTTGATAATTGGTCATCTCTTATTCTAAAGTACTGCGCATCGAATTTTATCAACCCAATTTTGGGATTATTGTTTTGAAGACACCGTTCATTACTTCATTCATTGGGGGTGGCCGTGGTGCAGTGGTAAACATCACCGATCGTCGAGCGGGAGGTCTGTCATGCTCCGTGTGTACAATATAACACTATAAGTACATGGAACAGTTACTGAGAACTACAACCAACGTGGAAATTCGGACGGTTCCTTTCATCCTATCTAGGACAACCACCTCTGGAGAATAGTGAACGAACATCTACGACCCAAACCACTGCATTCCGTTCAGGTTGTGTGATAAACGTTATAAGAGTATAAACTCTGGGACCTGTGCGAACTTTAAAAAAAAAAAAAAAAATAAAGACAACTTGGAAATGATCAAAGCCTTTCCATTCTCAATAACCCTGCCTAACGGGTATTTCTATGGAAATGAAAACAGACATCACCAGACTCTTTACCCAATGATTTTGTTTTTTCTCTAGTCGGTATCTGGAATCTTTTTCTGAAAATGTCTACATAATTCGTTTTTCGCCTATCAAAGTACTAAGTAGGACACAGGTTTTATCCTGTGGTCACAACAGAAAAGTACAGTATGACGTCTAGAGCATTATAACAAACTGGTATTCATATACATACCACTCATTAAACCATATTTTGTTTCTTGTCCCCTTTTTCGAGCAGGGTTACGAGTACTCCCGCAGTGGCAATCCGACCAGAAATGTACTGGAACAGTGTCTCGCTTCTTTGGATAATGCTAAATACGGATTGACATTTGCTTCAGGACTCGGAGCTGTAACAGCTATTTTAAACATGCTCAACAGCGGAGCCCACATTGTTATCGGTGACGATATCTACGGTGGTACCAATCGACTTTTCCGGTAAATAAAAAACTAGAATTTTAATAATTTTTCCAATCAATAAATCCTTTGTTGCAGTGAAGTTGCAGCACGATTTGGACTGGAATTAACATTCGCTGATCCAACAAATGTGGCAGATATATCGGCTGCCATGAAGTCTAACACCAAAATGGTGTTTTTGGAGACACCAACCAATCCGCTAACGAAAGTAGTCGATATCCAAGCCGTTGCTAGTTTGGTTCATGAAAAGAAAGACATCATTGTAGTGGTTGATAATACATTCCTTACATCGTACTTCCAAAGACCATTGGAACTTGGCGCTGACATTGTAGTCTATTCGGTCACCAAGTATTTGAACGGACACGCCGATGTTATAATGGGTGCTGCTACTATGAATGACGACCAACTCTACCAACGTTTACGCTTCCTTCAAAACGGTGATGAGAGAAATCATGATATTTGATTGAAAACAAACATTTAATTGCTAATACTAATTAAACAGCTACTGGGATAATTCCTGCACCGTTTGACTGCTACCAGGTCAATCGTAGCCTTAAGACACTTTCTCTCCGAATGGAGCAGCATCAGAAGAATTCCATAGCCATTGCTAAATTCTTGGAGCAACATCCTTTTGTTGAGAAAGTTCTTCATCCGGCTTTGCCATCACATCCTCAACATGAAATTACCCTAAAACAGACTTATGGTTATAGTGGAGTGTTTTCATTTTATCTCAAGGGAGGTCTCGAAGAATCAAAGAAGTTTTTAATGAGTCTAAAGTTATTTACGTTGGCTGAAAGTCTGGGCGGCTGTGATAGTTTGGCAGAGATACCGTGAGCTATCATAGAGATTTATTCGCTAAAATACAAAACTTCAGTTATCGATTTTTTGTAGGTCTCTGATGTCGCATGCTTCAGTCCCCCTAGAAGATCGTATTAAGCTAGGATTAACAGACTCTCTCATAAGACTATCCGTTGGACTTGAAGACATTGAAGATCTGGTCGCAGACTTACAACAGGCTTTGGAAGCTGCTTCATCTGAATGAAAAAAAACTGATAATGCTTAAAAATAAACATCATGCTATGTATTAAGATTTTGGTTTTCTTAAGCTTTTGGATCGCAATATCGTTCGTAATAGACTGCAGTCAATATGAAAACAAGCTGAAAGGATGGCTAAAACAGGTATACGTGCCAAACCAGCGATGGTTTTACCCAGCTTGTACTATTCAAATATATGACAAAATAACTATTGCAGGTTCTCGATGAAATGGATAAGTCACCTATTGCAATGCCGTATGCTTTTATGCTTTCTTTTGTTTTAGCGTCGGCGGGCGCGTGTCGCAGTGGTTAGAGTTTTGAACTCTGACGCATGATGAGCGAGTACGAATTCCGATAACACCAACGCCATCGAATTTTTATTTCGCGGCGTCCCTCCTCGGCGGGGTACTGGCAAAACCGCCCGTAGTATACTTGTCATGAAAAAGCTTCTCGACTCACGCTGTTTTTTTTTTTTTTTTTTTTTTTTTTTTTTTTATATATATATGGGGCTATCAATAGCAATGCGGCACTGCGACCTTTGCAGATCTATTGTGCCTGCTAGCCGAGTAGCCTCTCCACCTCCACAATGAAGTTGAGAATGCTTCTCGTAGGAGCCAGGGTGATCCCCTCAGGAGTCATAACTTCACTAAGAAGGATACGCTTCCTAAGATGGCAGAGAGCAGCACACTCACACAGTATGTGTTCTGCCGTCTCATCGTCCTCAAGACAGAGCCGACACTCAGTTTCAGACGAGAGGCTAATTTTGTTTAAATGATATCTCAGACCGCAGTGTCCCGTTAGATAGCTGACTTGTCTTCTGATATCCATCCTATTGAGTTTGAGTATGTCAATAGGGTGCTTGTTCAGGGGTCGTATAAGTCGTTTAGATTGACGGAGTCTCCGAACGCTGTTCCAAAAGGACAGGTGTTGTAATTTTTCCCACTTGTCTAAGAAGTAATTTATCTTAGACGCGGGAACGCCGCAGAATGGTTTCGGACCTATATACTAGTCACTGGAGCCCTTCCTGGCAAGTTGGTCGGCAATTTCATTGCCCTTGATATCTTTATGGCCTGGCACCCACCAAAGTTTAACATTGTTTCTTTCGGCGAGGTCTTGTAGGGCGTCATGGCATTCCTTGACGGTTTTTGAGTTCGTGCTGTACGAACCCAGCGCTTTAAGCGCTGCTTGGCTATCAGAGAGTATGTTGATGGTTACTCCTCTGATGCCAGTCTCAAGATTTAGATTTACGCATGTTAGGATGGCATGCAGCTCTGCTTGGAAGATGCTGGGACTTATTCCCAGTGCTTCGAGGTTTTGCGTTTTGATCCAAAGATGCCGGCGCCAACGCCGGAAGCCATCTTGGAGCCATCCGTGTACCACCTAAGGCCTTTGACATTTAGCAGGGGATCACTGTTTTTCCATGCTGAGCGGTTTGGGATTCCCACGCTGTTAGGAATCGGCATTAAACGGTAGGTCCCTTTTACTTGTGTCAAAATTAAATTACACACAACATGGGTAATTGAAGAGAAGCTTGGATCTGGTCATTCATGGGCTGTGTAACGCCACGAAAGAAAGAAAAAAGGTTTTAACATCTATGGTACACATCCGTTATGAATACATTACTTGTGAATTATATTTGAAAGTCATCTCTATATCTCATTGTCCATCGTCTGGCCTATCTATTGGACAGTATCTGGGGAAAGGCCATAAATGTTGATTAAGGCAGAACCCTTAATGAACCTGTAAGGTTTTCAAACCAATGGACAAAGCAATACATCATTCTGATCGCTAAAGGGAGTAAGCCATCGTGACAACCCACGTTGCACTGCCTCATGCATGTTGGACACTATAAGTAAAATAATGGGGTAGTTTAGGTTAGATTGACGTGGAAGGCGTAAGCCACACTTAGGCCGAAGCCGGCCCATTGTGATACCACCTGGATCAGGTTACCCTGATCCGCTACCTGGGAACCAACCGATGCTTCTAATAAAGCGGTGGAGTTGAGCTATTTTTTGGTTTGCTAGCTCACTCAGATTGCCGAAGAAGGGCGCGCCGAGGTAAATCCTCCTGCGATTCGCAAAAGAGGGACATGAGCAGAGGAGATGGTGTATTGATTCCTCCTCCTCCTCGTCCATGCAGCCGCAACAGAAGTCATTGTAGGGTAGCCCCAGTCTGGCGGCGTGTTTTCCAATGGTGCAGTGACCTGTAATGACACCCACTAGAGTGCTTAAGGTTGCCCTTTTGGTTGCCACCGGGTCCCTGGTTCGTCCTAAGTTTAACTTAGGCCACAATTGTTTGGTGATAAAGCCGATATTGCTCTCATTCCATTGGAGATTGGTCTCCTCTGTGGTTTGAAGCCTTATCATGTGCTTTACCGTACTTATTGGTGTTTCTAGGTACCCGAGGGTAGGTAGGCTGAGTGTGCTTGACCCTAACTTTGCGAGTTCGTCAGCCGCGCAGTTTCCTGGAATATCCCTATGCCCGGGAACCCACAGTTTTTTAATGTTGAACTGTTCAGCCATCTCATCCAGAGATAAGCGACAGTTAATGGATGTTTTTGATTTGTGGGTTACCGCTGCCAGGGATTTCATCGCAGATTGGCTATCCGTGCAAATGATAATATCCTTTGTGGATATTACATTGATCCTGAGCCATGCCAGGGCCTCCGTTATCGCAGTTATTTCTGCCTGAAACAGACTACAGTAATTTGGGGGTCTAAATGATAGGGTGAGGCTAAGTTCCTTGGAGTAGACCCCACTGCCTACACCCGACTCCATCTTAGAGCCATCGGTATAGAGGGAGATCGAGTCCTTTGGTATGACTTTCCCTTCAGCCCATTCCTCCCTGGATGGAAAGACAACTTCGAAGTTCCTGGTGAACACATTCTGCGGGTTGATGTAGTCAGTGTCCATGGATACTTTGAAGTGTTTTGGAATAGAGGTGTGGCCTTTTTGAGATGTGGGCCATTTTCTTATGCTCCTCATCCTTAGGGCCGCGCATGCAGCAACTTGCTTGCTGAAAAGGTTTAATGGTGGAAGATGTAGTAGAACATGTAAGGCCTCCGTGCTGGTTGATCTGATCGTTCCGCTTATATATAAGCTGGCCGATCTTTGTACCTTCCCCAGAAGGTTTCGATTGACTGCTTTATCCAGAGCAGTCCACCAGACTAAGACGCCATACAGGAGGATGGGCCTTATGACTGCTGTGTAGAGCCAGTACATAATGCTTGGTTGGAGACCCCACCTCCTGCCCACTACTTTCTTACAGCTGTAGAGGGCAACAGTTGCTTTCTTGACCCGATCAAGAATGTTGGGTTTCCAAATCAGCCTCCTGTCAAGGACTAGGCCTAGATATTTAGCCTGTTCTTTGATTGTTAGTTGAGTTCCACCCAGCCTCGGTGGGTTGAAAGGCGGAATTTTATATGGGGTAAATCATATACAATGTAAACGTAAATACATACATATCACCAGGACTTCTATCAACTTCTTTTAGTACATCCTTTAGCAGATTTCAATGACATTGTCATAATTTATTTGATCTATGTTTCTGTGTATAAAGTACATCTTCTTTTATGGCGTAAAGTACATCTTCGCTGTCTGGCGCTGATGGGATCTATGAAGCCCACACCAACGGCGGCTCTTGAAGTCATGCTGAGCCTCCCACCCCTAGACATATACTGCGAGAGCGTCGCAACCAGAAAAGTCCTCACGGACATGCATCAGTCTTGGATCGATGGGCCGTCTCGAGATTCAGAACCGTAACGGACTATGTCACCCGACTTCCTTCCTGGGAGAGGAGATTCTCTATTAGAATTCCCTCCAGGGAGGAATGGACCGGTGATTTGGTACGCACGGAAAGTGAACTGGCACTCTACACCGACGGATCCAAAATGGATGTTGGCACAGGTGCAGGAGTCTACTTTGAGTCTCGGGATATGCATCGCTCCTACAGGCTCGATGATGGATGCAGTGTCTTCCAAGCTGAGGTCTTCGCTATCAAGCAGGCGGCGGACCTGACCAGCAAAGAGAGTATCACAGGAAAAAGGATCAGCATCTATGTTGACAGCCAGGCAGCCATTAAGGCTCTGCAGGCAGCATGGATAAAATCCAAACTCTGCAAGGAGAAGTTAGAAGAGATATCCAATGTAAATGAGGTGACCCTTTGCTGGGTACCTGGTCATATTAATATCTCTGGAAACGAGAGGGCGGACGAGCTGGCTAGGGTGGAATCAAGCGCTAACATTGCGCAGATCTCAGCTGAGGCCAAAGCACCAATCAGTGCGCTCTACAGGAAGATAGAGACGGAACTATTAGTGAAAGCCAATAAGCGATGGTGTCGCTTAGATACATGCGCAACGGCGAGATTGACTTGGCCCGTCTATGATAAAAAAAGAACGGAAAATCTGCTGAAGTTCAATCGTGGGAATATTCGACTGGCAGTCGGTGCCCTCACCGGGTACTGCATGCTATCCTACAATGCAGCTCGACTAGGCCAGCCCTACAAAGACTTCTGCAGAAGCTGCAGGGACGAAGAGGAAATTGAATCCATTCGTCACCTGCTGTGCGAATGTCTGGCGCTAGCCCAAAAAAGGAATATATTCCTTGGAAGATACTTCCTTTCGGGACTAGAAGAGGTAGGTAACATTGGGCTGAACAGAATACTGGGATTTTTATCCCCGTCTGGTTGGTTCAGCACGACGGTAAATGCCTAGTTATCAACGGGTTATAAAACAATTGGGCACAAAGGACTCAACGTAGTCTACGTGAGCCTTGACTTTTCATCAATAGGGCACCCATGTACCTAACCTAACCTTTATGGCGTTACAGCCCATGAAGGACCAGAGCCAAGCTTCTCTACAATCACCCATATTGTGTGTGATTCATTCCTCACACAAGTGAATGGGACCTACAGTTTAATGCCGATTCCGAACGGCTGAGTCGAGAAGCCTTTTCAAACCAAGTATACTACGGGAGGTTTTGCCAGAACTCCACCATTTGATGACGTTCGTGTTATCGGGATCCGAACTCGCTCATCGTACGCCAGAGTCCAACACACTAACCAGTGCACTACGGCGCCTTCAAAATCAAATTAACTAAGAGAAATACTAACCACGATAAAATGTTACGAGCCCCGGTACTAGCTTGATCGTGGTGAAAAAACTAACGAAAACTTGACCTCAAAATATAACACACAACTTTGCGACTGCAGCTATTGAAAAAGAAAACACCGCCTTCACAATTTGCGAGCTAAATGAAAAACTATTCCAGATAAGCAAAAACCAAGAGAGTGGAAATAAAAACCGGCCAAGTGCGAGTCGGACTCGCGCACGAAGGGTTCCGTACCATCTGCATATATGTATAAATATGAAAGAGACTATGTATGTACTATCTTCATGATGAGATATAGTTGATCATCAAAGTGTCCATTGAATTCAAATCAATTATCTTACTTGACAGCAACGATGTGAAAAGGTGAAAAAGGCTTGCAGCTAGGATTTATTCATCAAAGACACAAAAGAGATCAAAACTGGGAAGTTTGCTACTGGTTGTGGGATATTGTCGACTAACCTTAGTGTGAAAATTTCAACTGTCTAACTATCACGGTTCATGAGATACAGTCTGGTGACAGACGGACGGACGGACGGACAGCGAAGTCTTAGTAATAGGGTTCCGTTTTACCTTTGGGTACGGAACCCTAAAAACGGTTGACAGCAATTTTTTAAAATTGACAAGAAACAGAAACTCGAGAGCGCTATCTGTTATTCCAAAACTTCAACTATACACCTAAATGTTCTGTTTCATTTACAACACAAAACTAATTAAAATGATAACATAGATGTAGGAATGTATCAACCAACAAATGCGTCACCCTATAACGGATCGACGAGACAGGACAGTTAACTGAACGAACGAACGTACACCTATGTACACGGGCTAACCATAATAGACTTAAGGGTTGACCATAATAGACATAAGCGAGCGTACGCCAGCTTACGGAAATGTCTTATTACTTGCAAAGCCTATGATATACCCATGATGGGAATATCCGCGGTTTCGTTAAATGTTCGTTAACTTGAGCGAGCTTACGGAGCGTGTCTCAATGAAAGAAGATGTTCCGCGCGGAATTTTGACAGCTAACAGTGAAAGAAACCAAAAGTACAATCAGGAAAAATAATGACAAATTTAAATATGTACGGCGGAATACGATTTTATTAATTTATTTTTATTTTTCTCACTTTAAACGAAACGATTGTAGCCACACCGAAAATAAGCCAACCGAAAGAAAACAATTTGACAGTTCCCTCGCTTAAGTTCATTATGGGTAACTTGACTTTTCGTGGAAACTTAAGTGAGATTTTTGTTCGATTCTCACATAAGCTTAAGTTCGCGTAAGTCTATTATGGTCAACCCTTTAAGCGAGCTTAAGTTTATTGCAAAACCGAACGAAAATCTCACTTAAGTTTCAACGAAAAGTCAAGTCACGCATAATGATATTAAGCGAACCTGAGCGAAGGAAGATGAGTTCTATGATCTCCTAAACAGAACGTATGCCCAATGTCCCAGCTATGACATCAAAATTGTACTAGGAGACTTCAATGCTAAGCTGGGTAAGGAAAGCATATTTGAACGAGTTATCGGCAAACAAAGCCTACACGACACCACCTCCGACAACGGACACAGTCTGATTGATCTTGCTACGGGGCGAAATCTCCTTCTAGCCAGTACGCGCTTCCCGCACCTCGATATACACAAAGGCACCTGGCGGTCTTTTGATCAATCGACTACTAACCAGATTAATCACATCGCGATCGACGTCAGACACTCCTCCACTATTCTTGATGTTCGAACTTTCCGTGGGGCTAACATCGACTCGGACCACTATCTTGTAGTAGCCAAGATGCGCTTACGGATATCAGGAACGCAGCGGAGTAGAGTAAGAATACAAAATTATGACGTCGGAAAGCTACTATCGCCAGAAACCGCTTGTGCTTTTACCGATCGCGTCTCCCTTAAGCTTTCCAATACACCTCAAGCTTCCACGCTATCAATAGAACCGCAGTGGAGCCTTTGCAAACAAGCCCACGAAGAAACACCTGGTTCAATGATGAGCGCAGGAGGATTCACACAGCGAAGCAGGATGCATATAAGGCCTCGCTGCATAAAAGAACAAGAGCAGCTCGTGAGCTCTACGAGTTAAAAAGAAGGGAAGAGCATAAGCTTCTCAGAAAGAGCGCAAGAAGCGCGCGATTGAGGATTTGCAGAGGTGTTACTGCAGGCGTGACGTTCGAAAGTTCTATCAACAGATGAAGCGAATATGCCAAGGTTATAAATCCAGAACGGATGCCTGCAGAGATGAGAACGGACACCTAGTAGTAGAATCGCAGTCGATGCTGAGAATATGGAAAAACCACTTCTGCAGACTGTATAACGGCGATGTAAGTCAATATACCGCTGTCAGGCAGAATGATCCATTTCCAATCGACGAATACCGCAGATAACTCCGTCCCCCTGACCTCGACGAAGTTAAGATTGCCATATCGAAACTCAAGTCGATTAAAGCTGCTGGCGCAGTCGGACTGTCTGCTGAGCTCTACAAGGCAGCTGGGGATGACCTGGTTGGGAGCATGCACCAGCTCATCCGTAAGATATGGTTAGAGGAAAGCATGCCCGAGGAATGGAGTCTCAGCATCGTATGCCCGATCCACAAGAAAGGAGACCCCTCTGATTGCACCAACTATAGAGGAATACATTTCCTTAACATCGCCTACAACATTTTCTCTGCCGTTTTGTGTGAACGCCTGAAGCCTTTTGTAAATAAGCTGATAGGTCCTTATAAGTGCGGATTCAGGCCAGGGAAGTCCACCATCGACAAAATCTTCACACTACGATAGATCCTGGAAAATACCAATGAATTTCAAGTCGACACTCACCACCTATTTGTCGACTTCAAAGCCGCATACGACAGCGTAATTAGAGATGAGCTATACAACGCTATGTCTAACTTTGACATACCTGTTAAACTCGTCAGACTATGCAGGATGACTTTGGAGAATGCTCGCTGCTCCATCCGAATCGGTGAACACCTTACCGATAGTTTTGATGTCGAAAAAGGATTTAAGCAGGGCGATGCGCTGTCGTGTGATTTCTTCAACATCGTATGATTGTGCAAAAATCACTGGCCAATACATGAGGCACAATCTATTTCAAATCCTCGCAACTCCTTGCATACGCCGACGATATTGACATAATATCACAGCGAGATGTCAATGAGGCGTTTGCGAGTATTGAGATGGAGGCGGCGAAAATTGATTTGGCGGTACACGAGGGCAAAACTTAATATATGCTGTCATCAAAAAAGGGCGCTCACCACCGACGTCTCGGCCAGAACGTTTGTATGGGCAGATATAAGTTCGAGGTAGTTAAGGACATTGTTCCGGTCGGAGCTATGTTGTCCATACGTGTAGAGACAAAGTGTGTAATAAAGGTGTGTGTAAGCAATAATGTATAAAGTGTGCTAAGCCTTGTAATAAAGGTTCACATTGTTCCCATCCGGAAACCAAAGAACAGGTCACCGACATCCGTCGTTTCCATGTGCTGCCAGAAGATTCCTGGACTGTCGAGAAAGTCGGAAGAAAGCAGTGAGAATATGCCGATCTGGCGGTCATCATCGACTACCAACAACGAGGTCTTCGGCCAACTTGGCAGCAAATATCCATTGAAAGCCCAATCGTAAGAGTTTACTGGGCTTAATGGCAGAGTTTGAAGCTAAAGAGCAGTTGCCTCTACCGCAGTTGGGAAGTGAGAACGGGGACATTGTAAACGATCTGCTGGTATTCCAAAGGGACAAATTGACGAGTTCATCCGAGAATACCACGAGGGACTTCCATCGGATCTGAAGTTTGGCGTGGTACCACCGACAACTAGCCGCAGGGTGGACTTCATAACCGAAAAGAAAGAGCAGCTGAACTCTATATCCAATTCATCCGGGAGTGACTTAATTTGGTCAGTGATAAAATGAAAGCGAGACATCACTTAAGGGCGAACACTTCTGGATTCAAACCAGGACAATTGGTATTGCTGTACAGGTCACAACGAAAAAAAGGTGCCCCAAATTGTAATCAGCCTGGGACGGGCCGTTTGAGGTCATCAAGAAACTCAACGACGTGGTATACGGTATACAGCAAACGGGAAACAAACGGGCAAAGTATAAGATTGTCCACTTGGAGAAGTTAGCGCCATACTGCGGAGAAGGATCAAATCGCTTGTCCGAGGATGAGGAGGGCAGTGTTGTCGACATGAATCGTTGGTTATGTTCGAATTTCGCTGTCAACGTTTGGAATGCTCTGATGCATCTGAAAAGGAAATTATGGCAACTTTCAGTGGCATACTGCTGAATGTCAATTCCAGAGCATTCTAGAGACTTCTGAAGAGGAAGATTGGGCCAAGGGCTATATTAGCGGGAACACTCGCCCTCGGTGGGTCAGTTTTCGAGATTCAGTAACGAGTGATCAGTCGGTATTCAGGCTGAAAGTAATCAAGCCATCTAGTGAGTTGTAGAGACAAAGTGTGTAATAAAGGTGTGTGTAAGCAAAAAAGTGTAAAGTGTGTAAAGGCTTGTAACATTTGTTGTCGCATTATGCGTACACAGATTCATAGCGCTGTTTGTTGGCCTGGAATCTGGACGGTTTCCGCCATCTTCCTTTGTCTTTGTACGTGTGTGCAAAACGCCACTTTTTTCCAGTGAATCTATCTCCCGTATGAGAAAGCGCATTATGCCCTTGACTTCGTCTCCACCTTGCGAAAGAGAAGACTCACTACGGTTTGAAGATGGTACCGACTCTTCGAAAGGTTCACCTCGTTCCTCTTGTCGATGATAGTCGATACGCAATGCAGTTGGCAAGCATCGCAACACGATGGACTTGAGCATGACATAGTAGAGGGTTGTGGGTACCTGCAATGCAGTGAGGGAACGAGTACAGGAGACAACTGTTCCGTAGAGATCTCGTAAACCCCCGGCGTCGTTCCTTTCGCGAATTGGAGTAAGACTTACCAGTTGGTGGATATGCTTATCGATAAGCTTTTCGGTGCTTCCGAATTACTCTTGTAAGAGCGCGACTACTGCTTCATAGCACTTCTCAGACGGCTTAAAGCCAGCGAATAATTACTTCGCATCTCCAGTAAGCACTGATTCTAAGTAATTAAAATTTTCAGTCGGGGATAAGCGTACATTTTCATGGACTGTACACCAGAATTGTTCCCAGAATGGTATCCAGTCGTTGAAACTTCCGTCGAAGCGCTTAAGGAGAAGCTTCGGCAGAATGGAGCCGTTATTTACCGGTCTCGTGCTAACGGAAATGTCGCCTGGTCCGAGTGCAGGTGGAACTGGATTAAATTTCTGATGAAGTTTACCTAGCCGCATGTTGAGTCGAGATAACGCATTGATAGCCTGATCTTGGTAATCCACAATCTTTTCAATGGGATCATTTGGTTTAAGGACTCCCTTTAGCTTGACATCTTCGTTAATTGAATTGAGGTTGTCGTTAGCTGACGTCAATCGTTCAGAAAGGGGCACGAGCTCCTCCTCGATTTCATCGAACTTTTGCTCATTTTCGTCGAAAATGGGGAACCAGCATCTTTTAAAAAATCAGACGCGTTTTTTACGATTTTTGCCACTTGAACTCGGTACGCAGCACGTGCTCATAGTTCCATCTTTTTTTGCTTTCAGAGTCGCGATTCCGCTCAATGAGTTTTGTATATTTTTTCGGTTTTCTTTTGACCTTTTATGGTCCCGGGTTTCGGCACCAATGTTAAAAAACCCGAGGTAAATAAAAAAAAACCCACTAAATTCAAGTCTTTGTTTCACAAAAAAATCGAAAGAAGACGTCGACTGCTATAATGGCAAAACGCACCACTGGATTGCGATAAACTACAATTGTCCTTTTTATCCGAATTAAAAACAGACACACTTTTCTTTCTTTCACCACAGATCAATTATCTGTGCAGCTTCACCACTTTTCTGTATTATCCAAAACCTATTGAACACTTTAAACTTTATTACACACACAAACCTTTATTGAAAGCTTTTATTTTCCCACTGTTTTATTGATCACACCGACTTGTCACGCTCTGTTCAATACCACAAACTGAACGTACATATGTCGAGGGCGAGTGTTCGCGCTTGTATAGCTCTCGGTCCACCTTCTCGAACGTTCGCCGTCGGAAGTTCCCCTTCGGAAATCTCTAGAATGCTCTGACAATTAGCACTACGCTGTTGACAGTTGACATCATTCCAATCTCCGCTTCAAGAGAGCTTTCGAACTTCGACAGCGAAATTCGAACTTAACCGTCGGTTTGTGTCTCCGCAACACTGCCCTCCTCCTAAACTTGTTCGTCCTCGAACAAGCGATTGGATCCTTCTCTTATCCTTATCTTATCTTGATGACCTCATATGACCCGTCCCAGGCTGATTGCAATTTGGGCACAACCCTTTTTTTCGTTGTGGGTTGTACAGCAATACCAATTGTCCTGTTTCGAATCCAGAAGAGTTTGCCCTTAAGTCGTATCTCGCCTTCATTCTACCGCTGATCAAGTTCAGTCGCTCCCGGATGAACTGATGGATGGAGTTCAGCTGTTCCTTCTTTTCGGTTACGAAGCCCTCCCTGCCGCTAGTTGTCGGTAGTACCACGCCAAACGTCCGATGGAAGTCGGAGATCAGTTCCAAAAATGGCTTCAGCTGGTGTTTTTGCCGTGGAATTGTGCTGTGCCGAACGGTACGCCATTAAGAAGAGGGGAAGATGTTCATCCCAGTCCTTCTGATCTCCAACGACGACTTTCCTCAAGAATTTCTCCATCCTCCGGTTGAACCTTTCGACCATGCCATCAGATTGTGGGTGTAATGGTGTTGTCCGTGTCTTTTTGATACCTAGCATGTCGCAGAGTTCTTTGGACACCGACGACTTGAAGTTCCTTCCTTGGTCTGAATGCAGTTCCATTGGTACTCTATAACGCGCAACCCAGTTATTTACAAATGCATCCGAAACGGTTTTGGCTTCTTGGTTCGGGATGCAAAACACCTCAGGCCACTTGCTGAAGTAATCGATCACCACCAGCGCTGCTCGTTGGGAATGGGCCTGCGATGTCCATGGCGATGCGTTCGAACGGTGCTCCAACATTGTACTGCTGCATATTTCCTCGAGTTTTCCTAACTGGACCCTTTGCCTTCGCACACTGTTCACACTTGCGAATGAAATTTGTGACCGACCCATGGCATCCTACCCAGTAGAAACGTCTCTTGATCTTTTCTACAGTCTTGTTAACACCAAGATGACCCCCGTTTGGTCTCTCGTGGTATTCTCGGATGACCTGATCGATTTGTCCCTTTGGAATTACTAGCAGATCGTTTACAATGTTCCCGTCCTCACTTTCCCAACTGCGGTAGAGGCAACCGTTTTTCAGCTTCAAACTCTGCCATTGAGCCCAGTAAGCTTTCATGATTGGGCTTTCACTGGATATTTGCTGCCAAGTTGGTCGGAAACCTCGTTCTTAGTAGTCGATGATGACTGCCAAATCGGCATCTTCTCGCTGCTTTCTTCCGACCTTCTCGACAGTCCAGGAATCTTCTGGCAGCACTTGGAAACGACGGATGTCGGTGACCTGTTCCTTAGTTTCGGCACGTGAACAATGTTTGCACTCAACATCGCAAGGTCGTCTCGATAATGCATCCGTATTTCCATGACTGCTTCCCTTCCGGTGGTCGATACTGTAGTCATAACTCTGGATTCTCTCTATCCATCTAGCAAGCTGGCCTTCCGGGTTTTTGAACTGTAGCAGCCACCTCAACGCTGCGTGGTCCGTCCTAAGATGAAAAGCTTGGCTATAGAGATATTTGTGGAAATGCTTGACACAGTCAACCACGGCTAAAAGCTCCTTCCTAGTTACACAGTAGTTCCTCTCCGGTTTCGATAGGATCCTACTGTAATAAGCGATGACCCGTTCTGGCCCGTCAATCATTTGAGAGAGTACTCCTCCGATTCCATGTCCGCTCGCATCGGTGTCCAAAATAAACTTTTCTCCCGGGACAGGGTATGCAAGGATCTGCGCACTGCAGAGCAATTCCTTCAGGTGAATGAACGCTTCCTCCTGCGGCTTCTCCCACTTGAATGGCCGATTCATTTCGGTGAGCTCGTTCAAACTGCTGGCAACGTTTGCAAATCCTGGGATGAATCGCCTGTCCCAGGAATGACCTTAACTCATGAAGATTCTTCGGCCGCGGCCATTCCTTAACCGCTGAGATTTTCTCTTCAGCTGTGTGGACTCCTTCCGCAGTCACCACATGTCCCAAATACTTCACCTCGTTTTTGAAGAGCAAACATTTCTTCGGGCTCAATTTCAGTCCGGCTGCTTGAATACGTTCCAGTACCTCTTCAAGCTTCCTAAGGTGATCGTCGAAATCCTTGCCCATGACAATTATGTCATCCAGATAGACAAGGCAGTTCATAAGTCTCTCAGCAATGGCTGGCGCATTGCAAAGACCGAAGGGCATCACAGAGAATTGCCACAACTCTCCCCCGGCGGTGAACGCGGTCTTTTCCTTGTCTTGCTGGTCAAGCTCTATTTGCCAGTATCCGCTTTGCAAGTCCAGCGTCGAGAACCACTTTGCACCAGATAGTGTGTCCAAGGTGTCGTCGATTCTCGGTAAAGGATAGCTGTTCTTCTTCGTGACGTCGTTCAGCTTCCTATAGTCCACGCAGGTGGCCGTTACAGTCAATGGCGATCGTTATCGGGCCATGTTGAACGAATTTTTGTTCACAAAAATTGAAGAGGAGGATATTGGCAACATTTGGTTTCAACAGGACGGCGCTACGTGCCACACAGCCGAAGCTACACTCGATGTTTTGCGCCCTGTTTTTGAAGATCACATTATCAGCCGCGGAGCTGATGTCGTTTTTTACCACCTCGAAGCGTCGATTTGACACCGTTGGACTATTATTTGTGGGGTGCCGCCAAAGATAAGTGTTACGCCGACAAGCCAGAGACAATTGACGCTTTAAAGGACAATATTCGTGTACCCATTGGTGAAATACAGCTGCACACAATCGATAATGTGCTTACAAATTGGACCGATCGTGTAGGCTACTGCATGGCCAGCCGAGGCAGCCATAATCTCATGCATGCAAAATATGTATCAAACTTATGAATTTCTTTTAAGTCTTTCTTTAGGTTTTATAACATCCCAGTGGGAAGTTATTGTTATGGGGCCGGTTTTGCGAATTCCAAATTTTGACATATCTCCACGTTTCAGGGAAACCAAGAATCCAAATCCAAGGTTTTTATAGAGATGTATGTGTATGTGCGTATGTACGTATGTGTGCATGTGCGTGCGGAATTTTCGCATTGACATGACATCGGATTCATTCCACGCGTCATTGCGCAACTTAGAACTGAGTAAGCTTTCAGCAAAATTGGTCCAGCCGTTTTTTGTTAGAAATTAAATAACTAAAAAATAGGTAAACAAAAACTGAACAACACGCGGTGTCCCCACCCATGTGAGTACTAACCGCGCCCGACACTGGTTGCGGTGATCGAACGAGAATCGATATATATGAGATTGCTCGGCAAATGTTGTGGTTGGGTAAGCAAACGCACACTCATGAGCTGCTCGTGAGTGTTCACTACCCAACGAGCAATTATTAAACGCACGCGCTCATAAGTAATTGGCTGTGAGCATTTTTATTTTCGCCCACGAACACGAGTGTCTGTGCATTTATGGAAACTCACCCCTGTGTGCACTTCATATGTTCGGTAAAGAAAACGCACACGTGAACGAACATCTACGATCCAAAACCACTGCACTCCGTTCAGGTTAAAAAAAGAAAGCATTGGGCATTGCGAAAAGTGTCTAATCTGGTTTATCGAGAACCCGCAAAAGTTCTTTTGTCCTACATTTGAATAGCACAAGTTGGGTAAAACCATCGCTGATTTGGCACATATACCTGTTTTTTCTTCTTCTTCTTTGATGGCGTTACAGCCTATGAAGGACCAGAGCCAAGCTTCTCTCAACCAACCATGTTGTGTGTGTTTTATTTTTCACACAGGTGAAAGGGACCTACAGTTTAATGCCGATTCCGAACGGCGTGAGTCGAGAAGCTACGGGGGGTTTTGCCAGTACCCCGCCGGGGAGGAACGTCGCGAAATAAACATTCGATGGCGTTGGTGTTATGGGGATCCGAACTCGCTCATCGTGCGCCGGAGTCCAACACAATAACCACTGCGCCACGGCGCCCTCAATAAGCTTAAGAAAACCAAAATCTTAATACATGGAGTGATGTTTATTTTTAAGCATTACACTTCTTTTTATTCAGACGAAGCAACTTGCAAAGCATGTTGTAAGTCTGCGACAAGATCTTCAATGTCTTCTAGTCCAACGGATAATCTTATGAGAGAGTCTGTTAATCCTAGCTTAATACGATCTTCAAGGGGGACTGAAGCATGCGTCATCACCGACCTATAAGAGAATGGTTAACTGAAGTTTCGTGTATATATAGCGAATAAATCTCCATGGTAACTCACGGTAACTCTGCCAAACTCTCAAAGCCGCCCAGACTCTCAGCCAACGTAAATAACTTCAGACTCTTCAAAAACTTTTTTGATTCTTCGAGACCTCCCTTGAGATAAAATGAAAACACTCCACTATAACCATAAGTCTGTTTTAGGGTAATTTCATGTTGAGGATGTGATGGCAAAGCCGGATGCAGAACTTTCTCAACAAAAGGATGTTGCTCCAAGAATTTAGCAACGGCTATCGAATTCCTCTGATGCTGCTCCATTCGAATAGGAAGTGTCTTAAGGCTACGATTGACCTGGTAGCAGTCAAACGGTGCAGGAATTATCCCAGTAGCTGTTTAATTAGTATTAACAATTAAATGTTTGTTTTCAATCAAATATCATGATTTCTCTCATCACCGTTTTGAAGGAAGCGTAAACGTTGGTAGAGTTGGTCGTCATTCATAGTAGCAGCACCCATTATAACATCGGCGTGTCCGTTCAAATACTTACTGACCGAATAGATTACAATATCAGCGCCAAGTTCCAATGGTCTTTGGAAATACGAAGTAAGGAATGTATTATCAACTGCTAGAATGATGTCTTTCTTTTCATGAACCAAACTAGCAACGGCTTGGATATCGACTACTTTTATTAGCGGATTGGTTGGTGTTTCCACCCACACCAGTTTGGTATTACCCTTGATGGCGGCCGACGTTTCGGCCTCATTTGTTGGATCAACGAATGTGAACTCCAGTCCCAATCGTGCTGCAACTTGACTGCAACAAATGATTTATCGATTGGAGACTTATTAAAATTAAATTTTTTTATTTACCGGAAAAGTCGATTGGTACCACCGTAGACATCATCACCGATAACAATGTGGTCTCCGCTGTTGAGCATAGTTAAAACAGCTGTTATAGCTCCGAGTCCCGAAGCAAATGCCAATCCGTATTTAGCATTATCCAAAGAAGCGAGACACTGTTCCAGTACATTTCTGGTCGGATTGCCACTGCGGGAGTACTCGTAACCCTGCTCGAAAAAGGGGACAAGAAACAAAATATGGTTTAATGAGTGGTATGTATATGAATACTAGTTTTTTATAAAGCTCTAGAGGTCAATGAGCCGTTTTTATGTAATGAAATGAATGAAGTCTTCTTAAGAATAATATTGTATTTATTTCCCGGAATTCGCTGTATCACATTTCAAATCTTGAAAATACATCCATACTGTACTTTTCTGTTGTGACCACAGAATAAAGCCTGTGCTCCAATTAGTACTTTCTTAGGAGAAAAACGAACGATTTACATATAATAATGGATATTCATCATGTTAGCAACAATAAGAGAAGAGAGATCAATCCCAAAATGCACAGAACAAGTTAGATTATGGGATGGGCCGGCCTCTCCAGCCGTCCAATAACGTCAACGTCATCGGCGTAGGCAAGCAATTGTGTGGACTTGAAGTAGATCGTATCCTCTTGTGGCCGCAGAGTCCTGCATGATCTTTTCAAGTATGATGTTAAAGAAATCACATGACAGTGCGTCACCCTGTCTAAAACCTTTTTTAACATCAAAGGGGTCGGTTAGTTCCCCTCCGACCTTAATGGAGCAGCGAGAGTTCTCCATAGTCATCCTTCACAATCTGACAAGTTTGGCAGGAATGTTAAAACATGACATGGCTCTGTATAGCTCGTCTCTATAAACACTGTCATACGCGGCTTTAAAGTCGACGAAAAGATGGTGCGTGTCGACCTGGAATTCATAGGTCTTCTCCAAGATCTGCCGTAGTGTAAATATTTGGTCTATCGTGGATTTTCCTGGCCTGAAACCACACTGGTAGGAACCTATCAGATTGTCCACGAACGGCTTCAGCACTTACACAGTACGGCAGAGAGGATCTTGTACGCGATGTTCAGGAGGCTTATCCCTCTGTAATTGGCGCAGTCATAGGGTCCTCCTTTCTTATGGACCGCAAGAAAAAACAAGAAAACGAATAGCGGCGCCGGGCAAACGATACTGAGATTCCATTCATCGGGCATGCGTTCTGCAGAAGTGGTCCTTCCACAATCTCATCATCGACTGTGACTCCACTACTAGTTGTCCGTGCTCATCCCTGCAGGCTTCTGCTCTGGTTTTATAGCCGTGGCATGTTCGTTTTACTTTCCGCTGAAATTCGCATGCAAACTCAAAATTTTGATAAAAAAAAAAAACGAAAAAAAAAAAAATGATTTAGACCGATTTTTCTCAAAATTGTGAAATGAAGTGCTAAAGTGGCTTTTTGTGGTCAATGTGGTTCTGAATCGAGCACAAAAACTGAATGCTTTTATCGAAACTGACGATTTCAGTTTTTTAGTTGCCTTAAGGAGACAATTGATCATGAAACATTACTAAGCTTTCGTCAGTTGTTAAAAAATAGTCCAAGAGCGAAGGCCAGCTTTGAAATGCACAGCGTTATGTGTGATACTAAGACCACAGTTTACAGCAAAATCCTTCATCGAACTTGATTTAACATCATTATGCAACAGATTTTTATTAAAATCTCCACATAATAATATATTTTGGTACCGCAGGCTATAGTGGGACAATTCAGTCTCTAATTCTGTAAGAACAGTATCACGGTGTGGGACGTACACACAGCCAATTAGACATTTTTGAAAATTATCAGAGATTTCAACAAACAATGTCTCACGTAAAGCAACATTTGCAATAAATGGCAACGATCTATTCTAATGTTAGACCACCGTTTTCGCGGAAAGCGAAGGAATACGAAGAGAGGCGGATTAATAGCGGACAATGATCTCCTGATGACTCCGATTTCAGACGGAAAGCGTCAAAGTGCGGAGAGATTTGGTGACGGAGTTTATCTGCGATGCTCTTTACAATAGCGGAGGGGCTCTCGCCAGGTCTCGAAAACGAAGCGAGATATCGAAAAATTTTATTCATCATTTTTGATTTATTTTGGGTCGACGTAGCTAAATGCATCATCAGATCGCGGCGCTACCGAAATCGTACTCTCCCCACTTACCTCAAAGGAAGTACCTGGTCTTCCTTGCCAAAAAACAAAACTAGAATAGAAATTTTTAATTCTCTCATAAACTAGAAGACATCCATTCAGTTTTTTGTGTTCGATTCAGAATTAATCTAGCCATTGAGTGCAAAAAGCCAATTTAGCACTACCTTTCACACTTTTGAGAAAAATTGGTCTAAACTTTTTTTTTTCGTTTTTTTTTTTTATCAAAATTTTGGGTTTGAATGCGAATTTTTTCAAAAGCTATGACGTAAATAACCTAATTTAAAATTAGCATTAAAGAACAGGTTTTTGGCTTTCAAAATTAATATAATACTTCACTGTAGGTGTTGCCGCTGTTTCTTAATATGTATTTTTTTATATTAGGTAATTTTTTCTAAAATTGCGCCTACCTCCCAAACGGGGCGAGATAGAATCCCCTACCATAGTAGAAAATGATTGCTTTTGCACGGTCTACAAAAAACCATTATCAACTTTTGACGCCATGCCCCCACGGAGGAATGGCTCCACCAAAGATGAATTCTACGATCTCCTAGACAGAACATATGCCCAATGTCCCAGCTGTGACATCAAAATTGTACTAGGAGACTTCAATGCTAAGCTGGGTAAGCTGGGTAAGTGCACATATCACTTTCGTTACATAATAATATAAATTGATTGTACTACAATTAGGAATGCACTCATGTATACTCTCTGTACTCTTACCCGCTTTTCTTGGGGCCCATCCAGCTTGAAATTTGTGCTAGTTACTATAGGAGGAACAATGCATTGGCTGTTCCACTGCTCCGGTTTTTGAGCAGCATGAATAGCTTTAGTGGCAAATGTTGTTGTTTGAATGCCATTTTCACTTAGAATCACTGTGTTTTCAGATTAATTTTCACTTGCACTATAAGCCGCATTCAATTATACTGTGCTGAACTGCAAACCTCGCCGTTATAAAAGTCGACTGTTTGCGAATCAATTACATTTTTTTGCTTACTTTCTGAGAGATCATTTATTACATACATAACTACAAGTTGAAATTCATTTTAAGCGGCCTACACACACGCTACGGATCGAATGGATCGGTTTGAACTCATTTCGCCACACACTTGTGGATCGGTATACGTTCTTCATTTCACGCTGTTCGCCGTCGAGTAAGGATGGATCGCGGAGAAAAAATAATTTTGTTGTGTGGTGTGTATTTGTGTGGAAAAAGAAAAGAAGGGATAATGAAAAAGAAACGTTCACTGTGGATGCAGGAGTGGTTTCTGATCCTAATAACTTATTCATATATAGATACAAGTTAACACACCGATATTCACCGCAGTACCTATTGCGAGCTTATGTACAATGCAAATATGCTTATTGTGCATCTTTCCATCAATTTGACTCCACGATCCGGTCACACGAGTTTCCCATTGCAAGTGCATTTGTTCCTCGTCACACGGGTCAACGTACACGCGTTTCCTGTGATAACGCTGATCCAACACCTTTCCATTCCCACGCTCCCTAAATTCCCGAGAATAATGTAATGTACTAATTTAGGATAAGTAAGCAAATTGTGAATATATATAGATGGGAAATAAAAGTTTGGTTCGTTCAGTTGTTGTGATCGACCTCCTAAGTGAATTGTGTGTTTTTTTAACGTACCGCGTACGCGAGCACGTAACTTACATGTATTCACAAATATGTGAATGAGGGTCTCATAGTTCTATTGCCTATTGCCTGCGAGTGTTTATTGCTTGTTTCATTTTATGATTCGATGTTCACAGTTTTATAACACACATTTGTGCACATACGAATCACAAATACAATCATAAACATATAAACTGACTGCATAGATGCACTCTAACAACTTCGGGTGGACGTTTCCTAGGCATCGTCAACCGCGCCACACACACGCTACCGATCGCAAGAATATCAAAATAATTTGATAACTTGCGATCTGTAGCAGACTGTGCCACACACACGACGATCTGTTAGAATCGCAACATATTCAACCGCACCACACACACACTACCGAATGCAAGAATATCAAACTCAATTTGCGATCTGTAGCAAACTACCCCACACACACGACGATCTGTTTGAATCGCAACCGATCCATTCGATCCGTAGCGTGTGTGTAGGCCGCTTTAGGTAGGTCCACATGCATTTCATACATACATATGTAGACATAGGGACAAATTATACTTGATAACAGCTAATCATAGTGGGTACACTCAAAATTGTTTATTTTATATGATATTCTATCACCTACCTACACCCTGAGTGTCAACTTACAGAAAAGACTCTAATCAACAAATTCATAAATATGCACACAAAGCAGTGAGCAGTGAGCAGCAATGTTCTCTATAAAGTGCTGATCATTGTCTGAATTAGCATCGAAAATAACAAATATTGTTTGTTTATCAGTCGACTCCATATACCATTAATGTGGGATGGGAGCCGAACTAACGAGCAACACCCTAGACAAACAGACGATTAGCCGACAACCGATCACGTACGCCACAATATAACAGGACAATCATACGATGAACACACAGCGCACACAACACATACAATACACACAACGTACCACGTACGCAACGCGGAACGAAACAAAAGCAGACGAAAACGAACACGCGAAACAAGACATTCATTGTCAACCAGTCGTCTGAGTATCCAGTCTCCGCATTGCGCAGTGGCCACCAAGCCCTTTTTTGCTTTTCTTTCTTTTTTAATGAATAAAGTTTTATATGTACATATTTGTCATTGTTGTGCGTTTTCTTTTGTGAGGAGAAATCCTACAAAATTGGGGACTCGCCCGGGATCTGAAGACACTCGTCCGGGATCTCAAGACATTCGTCCGGGATATGTGAAGCCACTCGTCCGGATTTATTATGGTGGTTTAATAACCAAATTAATTACCAGTTTAGTTTGAAGTGCTCGCCCGGATTTGAGACAAATTAATTAATTTACTTGTGCGCGTATAAAATAGTTGATTGCATTAACAATCTAAAAACGAAAAACAAACGAAGAAAACAGAAAGCGAATCAAAACGAACAGTGAGAAAAAAAAAAAAAAAAGAAAAAAAAAAGAGGAAAAAGTGAAAGAACAACAAGGGCATTAACCCAAGCGGCATTTTTGTTCTTGTCATCATAAAGTTATGCGTGTGCCTATGCATTAGTGTGTGTGCGTAGCACAAAAAGAAAAGAAAAAACAAGAAAACGAATAGCGGCGCCGTGTCCAGGCAGAAGGTTAGCGGAAAGCAAAAGGTTAGCGGGAAGCCAACGGTTAGCGGGAAGCAGAAGGTTAGCGGGAAGCAGACGGTTAGCGGGAAGCAGACGGTTAGCGGGAAGCAGACGGTTAGCGGGAAGCAGACGGGTAGAGGAGTTGCAGTGTTGCCGTGTTCCTGTGAGACAGAATTTACTTTTTTCTATTTTTTCCATTAGAAGTATTTAGTTTTGATTATATTGATCCTTATATTTCACTTTTCGTATAACTTTTTGAGCATATTACTAGTTATATATATACTATATCTCTAAATATTGAATTATATTATCATTAACTAAGTTTTCCCCGAAAGAAGGGTAAGAATTTTGTATAGAATTAAGTTTTTTTTTTTTGGTAAAACAGAGACATTGTGATGGATGCTCAGACGATTTTGGCGATGACGGTGGATGTGTTGCGCGAAAGACTAGGGCAACTTAATTTACCGACGACAGGACTTAAAACAACGTTACAAGATAGGCTTCTGGAACACTATCGGTTATCCCGACCGCAGGCGGATACCGAACAGAGTTCGGCCGGGTCAGATGTAGAGGAACTCGCAGCCGACCAGGTTCCAGTGTCGTGGTCAAAAGCGGTGTTTACGCTGAAAGACATAGAGGACTCCCTACTACCTTTCGATGGGTCTGGATACCCCGACATCAATCAATGGATCCAGGACTTCGAAGAAAATGCATTAGTGGTGGGGTGGAGTGAGCTCCAAAAATATATCTACGCTAAGCAGCTCATCAAGGGGCCGGCCAAGTTATTCATCAGGAGTCTGTCAGGGACGAGCGATTGGAACGCCTTAAAATGCGCGCTGCAAAAGGAATTCTCCTTCAAAAGGTCGTCAGCGGAAGTTCACCAGCTGTTAAGGGAACGTCGGAAGAGGTCCACCGAGTCATTACAGGAGTATTTGTACTCGTTGATGGAAATAGGTAGACAGACCGACCTGGACGAAGAGAGTCTGATCCAGTATTTTGTTGAAGGAGTTCCGGATTCTAGGCAAAACAAAGCAACCCTATACCAAGCGTGCACCATCGCCGAGTTGAAAAATCAGATCAGGGTGTATGAAAAGCTTCGAGGTCCCAGTCAGCAGTCACCATACGCTAAAGGGTACCAGCAACCGTCAACAAGCTACAAGCCTACACCAAAGATCGAGAAGAAGGAGAGAAAGTGCTATGAATGCGGAGATACGAGTCACATCGCCAGAAACTGTCCACGCAAAGCCATCAAATGCTTCAAGTGCAACCGCACTGGCCACCGGTCGTTTGAGTGCAGATCTACTGGGAATGCGCCACAGAACCAGCCGAAGGAAGAGAGGAGGAACGCTCATGCTGCAACAACAGATGGCGGAATCCGATCTTTGCCAGAAGCTAGAGTTTTCTTAGCAACTGGTACCAAGCGCATCTTTAAAGAAATCTCCATTAAAGGGCAGAACTTGTCAGCGTTGGTGGATACGGGAAGTGACTTAAGCCTCATAAGGCATGATGAATTCCTAAGACTTGGATTGACAGGGCTATACAACGCCAAGAGAATCTTATATGGGATCGGACAAAATCGGATAGTAACTCAGGGAAGTGTTGACGAGGAAGTAGTGGGGGATGGAATTCCAGTAAGAATACGTCTCCATGTGGTGAGCGAAAATGACATGCTGTATCCTGCCGTTCTTGGGAACGATATACTGGAGGAAGTGAACCTCCACATCTCGGAAGACGGTGTCGAGTTTAGCGGAAAACTAAGTCAAGGAAGTTCGGAAGAATGTGAGCAAAGACTAGGGGAAAAGGTATGTCAAGAAGCAGAGAAGAGCAACAACTCAAAAGATGACAGAGAAAAGTCGGAAGAGTCGCGTCTAACAAAGGAATTCGAGGAAATCTGTTTGTCAGCTGAGGAAGGTGAATTTAGAACTGAACCGGATTTAGATCTCGTACACTTGGGAGATGCCGTTAAAGGAGCTGTATTGCAAATCGTTAAGGAATATAAACCGGTTAAGATCAAAAAGTCCCCTGTCGAGATGAAGATCCTACTGACCGACGAGATACCGGTATTCCAAAGACCGAGACGCCTCTCAAATTATGAGCAGATTGTCGTTCGGAAGCAGATCAACAAATGGCTAGACGAAGGAATAATTCAGCCGAGTACCTCGGAGTACGCCTCACCAATCGTGCTCGTTGCAAAGAAAGATGGCAGCAAGAGGCTGTGCTGCGATTATCGGAAGCTGAACCAGAAGATCATACGGGATCATTTTCCAATGGCTCTAATAGATGAAGTCGTGGAGCAGCTTCAAGGAGCTTCAGTTTTTACCACGTTGGACTTAGAGAACGGGTTCTTCCACGTTCCCGTAGAAGCAAGCTCTCGGAAATATACATCGTTCGTCACGCCCGAAGGTCAATACGAGTTCCGGTATGTTCCATTTGGACTCTGCAATTCGCCAGCGGTATTCAGCAGATTTATCTCCGCTATCTTCCGCGAGTTGATCCAGGCCCGCATCATGGTGGCGTATATGGATGATGTTATAATCCCAGCGCAGAACGACCAAGAAGGTATGCAGAGATTAAGGTGGGTTCTTCAAGTGGCCGCATCGTATGGATTACGTGTGAAGTGGGCTAAGTGTCAGCTGTTGAAAAGGAAGATCGATTTCTTAGGATACGTTATCGAAAATAACATGATTCAACCGTCACGAGAAAAGACAAGAGCTGTGAGTGAGTTCACTGTGCCCGTAGACAAGAAAACGCTTCAACGTTTCTTGGGTCTCACTTCGTATTTCAGAAGATTTGTGGAAGGATTTGCCATCGTCGCTAAGCCCCTGTCCGATTTACTCCGAAAGGATGCAGTTTTTGAATGGGGAACCGAGCAGTGGTTGGCATTCGAACAACTTAAAGCCGCGTTAACCAAAGCGCCGGTGCTTAGGTTGTTCAACCCCGTGGCAGAAACCGAGGTGCATACAGACGCCAGTAAGTTTGGATATGGAGGGATTCTACTGCAAAGAGATGCAGACGATCAACAGTTTCATCCTGTCCAGTATATGAGTAGGAAAACTTCCCCGGTAGAACAAAAATATCATTCGTACGAGTTAGAAGTGCTGGCAGTCATCGAAGCACTCAAGAGGTGGAGAGTTTACCTTTTGGGAGTTAAGTTCAAAATAGTCACGGACTGCAATGCATTCGCTATGACAATGCGGAAAACGGACGTTCCAGTCAGGGTGTCAAGATGGGCAATCTTCTTGCAGGATTATGAGTATGTCGTGGAACATCGATCTGGTTCGAAGCTGAAGCACGTGGACGCCCTAAGTAGAGTGTCATGCCTCCTCCTAGAAGATTCTTTTAGCCATCGTATACGGGAAGCGCAACAAGAGGACGATTGGGTTAGAGCAGTGAGAAAGATTTTGGAGAAGGAAAGTTACGAAGACTTCTTTATGAAAGCGGGAATCTTGTACAAGGATCCATCGAGAGAGCTAATAGTGGTGCCAACTTCAATGGAACGAGAGATCATCGATATCGCTCATCGACAAGGTCATTTTTCCACTAAGAAAACACAGGACCTCGTCGAAAGATCATTCTTCATACCAAATCTGAAGTCAAAAGTAGCGATCGTCGTTAGAGGATGCATCAAATGCCTCGTTTCAGAGTCCAAAACCGGCAAAAAAGAAGGTCTCCTGACCCCGATCAACAAAGAAGACAAGCCCTTAGGAACATATCATCTCCATCATCTTGGGCCTATGGAACAAACCCATAAGCAGTATAATCACATATTGGTAGTAGTAGATGCCTTTTCAAAATTTGTTTGGCTGTACCCAACGAAGGGCACCGGAGCTAGCGAAGTAATAGAACGTCTACGGAAACAATCCATCGTATTTGGTAATCCAAAGAGGATAATATCAGATAGAGGTTCGGCATTCACGTCCAATGCGTTTAACGACTACTGCCGACAAGAGGGCATTCAACACTTAGTTATAGCAACTGGAGTCCCTCGAGGAAACGGACAAGTGGAGCGGGTACACCGAATCATCGTGCCCATGTTAACTAAGCCCTGCGTCGGAAACGACAAAAACTGGTACAAACATGTGGACCGTGTCCAACAAGTCTTGAATAGCACACCACCACGGAGTACGAAATATAGCCCTTTCCACATTCTTACGGGATTGGAGCTGCGTACAGCTGAATTACCGGATCTTCGAGAACTTCTACACGACGAAATTGTGGATGAACTGGACGAGAACCGAGATGAAATGAGGGAAGAAGTTCGGGAAAACATCGCCAAGATCCAGAGGGAGAACAGGAAATCTTTCGATAAGAAAAGAGTACCAGAGCAGGTTTATAAACCAGGAGAGTTAGTCGCCATCAAGCGCACACAATTTGGGTCTGGAATGAAGCTCAGGCCAAAATATCTTGGGCCTTACAAGGTATTGAGGTGTTTTAATCACGGCCGATATGAGATTGAAAAGGTGGGACGCCAAGAGGGGCCCAATAAAACTAACACAGTGGCCGAACATATGAAAAAATGGGACCCTTCATTCGGGGCGAATGAACGGTCAGGATGGCCGATTGTGGGATGGGAGCCGAACTAACGAGCAACACCCTAGACAAACAGACGATTAGCCGACAACCGATCACGTACGCCACAATATAACAGGACAATCATACGATGAACACACAGCGCACACAACACATACAATACACACAACGTACCACGTAGGCAACGCGGAACGAAACAAAAGCAGACGAAAACGAACACGCGAAACAAGACATTCATTGTCAACCAGTCGTCTGAGTATCCAGTCTCCGCATTGCGCAGTGGCCACCAAGCCCTTTTTTGCTTTTCTTTCTTTTTTAATGAATAAAGTTTTATATGTACATATTTGTCATTGTTGTGCGTTTTCTTTTGTGAGGAGAAATCCTACATTAATTGCTAATAAATAGAGGAAAATTCGGATAAGTTGCAAATGCAATCAATCAATAAAATAGTGCAATGTTCGTTCCACGATAAACAAGATCATTCCGAAATGAGAACTTGGATAGGAAATTGTGTAAGCCTTTTGAATAGTCTACTCATCAGTGTGATAAACATTATAAGAGTATAAATTCTTGAACCGAGCGCGAACCACCAAAAAAAAAAAAAATAAAAAAATAATCTGGTCTAGGTGGTCTGGCCATCGTATATCGCAGGAAAATACAACATTCTTTAACTGGTCGTTGTGCTTCCTCGACAACGACGTGGACGCCGCAACTGATATTATCGTAAACATTATCCAAATCGGCATGGTAAATTTTATTCCCAGCAAGATTAAAAGCACCAGGCCTAAGGATAATACGTGGTTTGACTCGAGCTGCAAAGAGGCTATTAGGCTCAGGGAGCTAAGTTTTCGGGCCTACAAGGCAAACAGTTCTGAGGAAAGCCGAAAAAAGTACATACGAGCCAGAAATGACTGCAACACCCACATTCGACGGATTAAATTCCAATCCGACCAAAAATTAAGGCGTAAACTCCTTCAATGTCCCAAAGGTAGCAAAGGTTTCTGGTCGTTTGTAAAAAACGTAAAAAACTCAACTAAGTCGTCTATACCGACGCTCATCCACAATGACATTCCAGCTGTCACCCCCTTAGACAAAGCTAACCTACTTGCTGCCCATTTCGCAACCAGTTCTCAGCTGCCAGCTTGTACTTTGTCTCCGCCTGTACTAGAGTGTGTCAATTCCACCATGGGACTAATCCACTTCCGCACTCGTACAGTCGCAAGGGTTCTTAAAGACCTCGACATACACAAATCCGCTGGTCCAGATGGTATTGCCCCAATAGTTCTGAAGAGGTGTTCTTCTACGCTGGCAAAACCACTGCATAAGCTTTTTCACCTTTCCTACACCTCTGGGCTCTTTCCGAGTAGGTGGAAAACAGCATTTGTCCAGCCTGTACCCAAAAAAGGCGAATCATCTTCTCTCTCCAACTACCGACCCATCGCACTAACGTCCCTTCTTTCCAAGGTCATGGAAACGCTGATTAACCGTCAGCTTATGAAATATCTCGAATCACGGAAACTCCTCAATGATCGCCAATACGTCTTCCGCAGCAACAGATCCACTGGTGATATGATGGCATATCTCGCTGAAAAGTGGAATCACTCGCTTCACCAAGCAGGTGAAAGCAAAATTGTTGCACTGGATATTTCGAAAGCATATGACAGGGCTTGGCATGAAGCCCTTTTGTCGAAAATGCGTGCTTTTGGGATCGATGAGTCTCTCTTTCAATGGATTAGAAGCTACCTTTCGAATCGTTCAATTCAAGTTGTTTTGGACGGATTCAAGTCTAATACTCACTTTGTAAATGCCGGTGTTCCCCAGGGCTCCGTTTTGTCTCCGACACTCTTTCTTATTTTTATAAATGATCTCTTGTCTGTTACTCCTAATCCAATTCACTCCTTCGCTGACGACAGTACCCTCAGCTTCTCATATTCGTTCACCAGTTTACGACCCAGCACTTCGGTTGTAGATAATGAGCGGCAGCGTATGTTAAGCTCATTAAATTCCGATATCGACAGCATCATCCAATGGGGTAAAAACAATAGAGTGGAATTTAATGCTTCCAAAACACAATGCTGTCTCTTGTCGTTAAAGCGTATAAATAACCCGCAGCCATTATCCATGAATGGCACTTGCATCTCAGAAACTGAAAAGCTTTCCATCCTGGGTATGAGTGTTGCTCACAATCTTAATTGGAGCGACCATATATCCAGTGTCGCCAAGAATGCTGCGAAATGCCTAGGATTCTTATACAGATGCAAGAAATCTTTAGTTTAGTTTAGTTTTAGTTTAGTTTAGTTTATTTACAGTAAATGCTAACACATTAAGATAAATCTTATAAACTAGTGATAGCTAAATGAGTACAGTTATATACTTAGATCTGGCTACAATCTATAAGGCGTTCATTCGCTCCAAATTAGAGTTTAACGCTCATGTCTGGTCCGGTGCTTCCAAGACCTCACTGCACCTACTTGACAGACTACAAAAACGAGCCATAAAACAGATAGGTGACTCCAGCATTACCAAAACATTAGACTCGCTGGAACACCGCAGGAATGTTACCTGCCTCTCCCTGTTTTATCGTTACTACCACCAAAAATGCTCTGATGAAATAGTCAGTTGCATTCCGCCCCTTCAACATTTCTCCCGCAATCCACGTCTCTCTAGGAATGCTCATCAATATACTCTGAAGCCCGCTTTCGGACGTACTGTCAAATATAGAGAATCGTTCATTAACCGAACCACACAAATCTGAAACTCCCTGCCGGATTCGGTTTTCCCACCTCAATGCAACATGCAAGCATTTAAGATCAATGTCCGTCGGCATCTCCTTTATTCCTCTTCCTCTCTACCTTCTGCCCGCACTGTGTCGCCGACATAATAAGGATATTAGACCTTGAGTGCGCGCAAATTATTTAAGACAAAAAAAAAAAAAAAAAAATACATATCTCACAATTTGGAAAAGCAATACAATTAAAAGAGCAAAAAAAGCAACAATAGCTCTCTACACATGTAAGAAAGCCCAAGGAAAAAAATGGGGATTCAACCCCAAGATCACCCTATGGCTCTTCATCACGTTCGTTAGACTCATACTAATGTATGGAGTGATAGTCTGGTGGACTGCACTAGACAAGACAACATACCACAAACAACTCGAGAAGGTACAAAGGATGGCATGTATGTGCATTACCGGGGCCCTCAGGTCCACACCAACGGCTGCGCTTAACATGATACTAGACCTTACACCACTCGATATTTTCGGTAAGCAAATTGCCACACACACGGCCATAAGACTAAAAGCCAACTCGAAATGGGCGAGCTATGTCACTGGCCACTCCTCCATCCTGCAAAACAGGATAACTATGACAGAAAACCTGGACCACACAGAACCCACCATAGTCTTGGACAAAAACTTTACGATGATCTACCCGGACAGGAAGAACTGGACCCGCCAAACTCAACCGCGCAGAAATTGCGTGGATTTCTACACTGACGGGTCTAAAACCAAAGACGGGGTGGGCAGTGGAGTATTCTGCAAACAACTGAAGCTATATAAAGCTCTAAAATTACCAGATAACTGCAGCGTTTTCCAGGCGGAACTGTTGGCAATAAAAGAGGCTTTGTCTTGGTTGAAGTGGAACGTAATATCCACCACGGATATTCGCATTCTCACAGACAGTCAAGCAGCCATAAAGTAGTCTCGACTGTCGCAGATCTCTTAACGAGATGGCAGAACAGTTCAACATACAGCTTATCTGGGTACCGGGACACAGCGACATTACAGGTAATGAAAAAGCCGACACACTCGCCAAACAAGGAACGACGTTACAATCAATCGTGGCTTGTGAGGGAGTACCCCTTACAACCATTAAACATAATCTGACCAATCTCGCCAGGGCCGAGACGAACCTGAGATGGACACAGGGACATACCTGCGTCATCACCAGGCAAATCTGGCCTCGGCTTGACAGTCAACGCACAAGGAGTATAATCTCCCTAAAAAGAACTGACATCTACAAAGTCATCGGTGTCATCACAGGACACTGCCTCATTGGTAGTCACGCAAAAAACTAGGAATAGTTCCAAATGATTTCTGCAGAAGTTGTCAGGACGAGGAGGAGGTCGAATCCATTCACCACCTTCTCTGCGCCTGTCCAGCTCTTTGCAATAGCAGGAAACGTTACCTAGGCTCTTACTTCCTTAACGGTCTGACAGATGTTCAGAAAGTAGGGATACTTGATCTTCTTAACTTCTTAAGAAGCACAAAATGGTTCCACGAATAGGGGGGTAAAACCCCCTCGTAGCTGCACAACGGGCCTCCTTGGCCTATGTGCATTCTTCTCAATTCTGGGAAGGCTACGACCCTACCTACCTACCTACCCTATCTCACAAGTAGTACATATTATATTAAATTCGATTATTTAGTGCGATATCCAAGTGAATCTATTTACTTAAAACATAAAAGATTTTGATATTGGTATGGTCACTATAAGATGTTGTTAGGTTAGCTAATTACGTTATAACTTAGGACAGAAGGTCCCTTAAGTAGGGACTGAATAAATTAACCGACTTGGTATTACATGGATCTCACAAGTTTTTACTGTAGAACAACTGAGGTGCGAGACTTGGTTTTTTTTTACAAGTTATGTTTTTGATGGCATCTCATTTCTTTTTGTAGACAGTCTTACTTTTTTTCCTATCCGGTACCTCCTACTTCTTGAATACCAACAACGGATTGTCTTAAAGCTCACACTCTGTCTTATGAGCTTTTCTTATTTTTGTTGGTTAAAGTTAATCTTTATGTAAAATTGATAGCTCTCATTCACTGTAAATACTGTCAATGTACCTAATAGAAAATTACAACATCAGGCTTAAGAGAGAATTATCTTGAAATAATACATATACGGTACTCTCTGGCTACGGCCCTTGTGCGCCGTAAAAGTAAAGAAGGGCGCCGCGCCGTGAGTTAGGAAGTTTAAAGGATAATAGTTATATTAAAGATAAAATAAGCTTCGTGCTGCTTGTAAACTGAATTTTTAAACATACCTCACTTTGCCTCTCTTTTGACACAACAGTCCAACGAGAACGAGGTAAATAAAAAAATGTCCAACCTGCGACCTGTACAATGCGTTTTTTTTTTTTTCAAATCTCAATTTCTGTGCTTAAGAAAGCGTTTGTTGAACAAAGAGGTATAAGCCGCAGAGGCATGTTGATTGAAGCTCAGGTCCACCCCGAACTGTGGCGACCGTGAAGTAAGTAAGTATCTTTTTCAAATAGCTTAAGTAGGGCGCCATGACGAAATACTAAACTTGTAAGTGCGCCGCGGGCTGGAAAAGATTGGGAACCACTGACTTAACCCATTATTTTTCTATGGAATCAGATTTATTTAAGGATTGTTTAAGTGTTTATACCCATGCTAACTGATACCATTTACATAAGTTAAATAAAACGTGGTTTGTGTTTATACCTGCGATATCGCAGTAAGACCCAAAGGTTGCCGGGAAGAAAGTGGCCGCCTTTCTGTGATGGACGGGAAGCGTGGAAGCGGCGGCGCGGGCAAGCCACCTCCGCCGACCGCGGTTATGGTTAGTAGTGTTCTTTCTTTTATGGTAATTTCGGGCAGTTTAGTCTACTTAATACTTTGCGGGATTTTGGTACAACTTTCATAAGACGTGTCCCATTCTTGCATTTTCATTTTACATTTACGACCATTTTAGAAGTTACCATTTAACATAATTATACTTAGGTACCTATTAGAGCACTGCGCGAGTACGTAAAAAGTATTTGGAGTAATAATCGCGGAGTATAACAAAACGATGCTATTACGTACTCGGCATCGTTTCTGAATGCATCGCCGATTCCTCCTCCGGAATGATTATGAGTAATTATCGTTAAAACTGCATCGTAGCATTACGCATCGAAGCGGTAGGTATCGTGAATCGTGATAATGTACTTGAAAAACTGACAGGCAAGAGTGCACTTCAGATCGGAACACAAAATTTGATTCGTTGATAGTCACACAACATTAACTATAATAATAAAGAAATCGCAGTAAGGCACCTTAGACTTGGCACGACATTGTCTAGATTTCATTATTTTTTAGAGATAAACAAGCAGCTCCATTGAGACTTGGCTAGGTTTTTACAGAATGTTTTTGGTGGGATTAATCCTACCTGCAAACCTTTTTCCCATAATTACTGTTATTCACCTTTCACCTCCTTGCTGTCAAGTCAGATACAGTGTTCCCCGCTAAATTGAACATGCCACTTTGTCAGATATTTTGAGCAATTATCCGGGTGGTTCAATTCACGAAATACCGCTTAATTGACCCATATGTTCAATTAGGCGAAAACCCGTTTAATTTCATCTCTAGTACAATTAACCGAGGTTAGCTTGGTTGAGCATCCGAGGTGGATGCTACATCTGCGACCAGCAGGGGTACATTGTGAGAAACTGCCGCCTGCGAAGAAAGCGTTCGAGGTCTAGTTTGCCAAGAAGGGAGAGAACGAGTCAGTGCAGAGGGGCATGCGCGGGCCCACACATCGGAGTGTCCCAGCGTATTCGTATCCCGAATCTGTAGGGGTGTAACCAGCCTAGTCGTCGAAGGAACAATGGACGGGCAACTGATTTTGGACACAGGCGCAACTCATTCAGTCATTCGAAGCGGATTGGTTTCTGACATCGAGCCATTTACCGGGATAAGGCTTCGTACAGTAACTGGTGGGAAGGCGGAAGTTAAGGGTAAAGTCCAGAAGAGAATTACGATGGGTGCCGTCGAGTTCCAGCATGATTTCATCGTTGCGGACATTATTGATAACATTATAATCGGCGTCGACTTCATGATTAGGCATGGCTTCACATTGGACCTCAACCAAAATGTAATGAAGTACGGTAACTTGGAGCTCCCACTAATAATAGATAATGGACAGGGAACAAGATCAGGCGAATAGGCGTACAAGCGCGCCAAACAGTTCCCCCGAATGCAGAAGCTGTGATTTGGGCAAGGATAGAAAACTGTACAAAAGGGAACAACGATCGCTCAATGCCAAGAAGCTGTCGCCCTTATGTACTACGAGGATCGGAAACAACAGGAAATCCAGGCCAACAAGGCGTTCTTGAAAATAATGGCCGGAGAGGGGACGCAACATCTAGTGAAGAAGCAGAAAAGTAAAGCACTCTCCCTGCTTCGTACGTATTGGACAGTTTTTGCAGGACTTCTCTATGGCCAAGGTTTTCATCTTAGGACGAACCACGCAGCGTTAAGGTGGCTACTGCAATTCAAAAGTCCGGAAGGAGTGTTTTGCACACCGAGCCAAGAAGCCAAAGCCATTTCGGATACATTCGTGAATAACTGGGTTGCGCGTTATAGAGTACCGCTGGAACCGCACTCGGACCTAGGAAGGAACTCTGAGTCGTCGGTGTTCGAAAAACTCTGCGACATGCTAGGTATCAGAAAGACACGGACAACACAAAAGAACTGCGCTGTCAAAATTGGAATTACATGACGTTGATGGCTGCCATGTGTGTGCAGTGAGGCAAATTTAAATGAAAAAATAAATGCTTCCAAATGTTACAATTTGCCTATCGTAGGTAAAACTTCTTTGTTTACCGCCGATCAATTAACCGACAAATTTGCATGTATTTGAAGTTTGTTTGTTGTAAGCTTTTAGTCCAATTAAGCGGGTTAATCATTTAAGCGGGACTCAATTTACCTTACAAATTTGTGTATGCTTTATATGAGCAGTATTCAAGCCCACTTTTTTCGTTCGATTAGGCGGGTAAATCAATTAAGCGGGGAATACTGTGATTGATTTGAATTCAATGGACACTTCGATAATCAACTATCTTATCATGGAGATTTTTTATCATCAAAGTAGTATGCCTATAACCTGCCTGCAACCAAGATCATTTCAAACGGATTAGCCGTTTTAATGTGATCACTGATGAGGTAACATACGGTACGGAACCCTTCGTGCGCGAGTCCGACTCGCACTTGGCCGGTTTTTTGCATTTCTAATACCCGACGCAAAAAGTGGGGTGTTAGTTTGAGGTGTCTACGTATATGCGTGTCTGTCTGTGGCAACTTAACTCCTGAACGAATGAACCGATTATGATTCTAACGTGATCGAAATTGTTCTTAGCTGTGAAGATCTGTTCAGGTGTTTCAAGGTCATTAGCTATATTTGTTAGCTGCGGTAACAATCAACCACCATCGGGCGCGGTCAGTACTTAGATGGGGAACCACTTGAAAACACCGCGTGTTGGCATCAAGTCTCCATTTAGGCTAAGCGCAAATTGAGACACGTAAAGCACGCGTGAGGGGACATGACACAAGTGCCATGACGCACACGCATAGCGTGGTGATCCCCAAATTGAGACGCAGGTACTCGCTGTTCGAATGCATAATGTCCGATTCGCAATCGAAACAATTAATATTGTGAAACCTAAGTTCCGAGTCAGATTCAGATGAAGCTGAAGAGGAGATACTTTGTTGTATTGCTTAATGAACCGGAAATTAAATTTCTTTTTTTTTTTAGAGACTCGCGCAGGTTCAAGAGTTTTTTATGTTCTCTTAAGATGTGATATTCACACAACCTGAACGGAATGCAGTGGTTTGGGTCGTTGATGTTCGTTCACTACTCTCAGGGGTGGTTGTCCTAGATAGGACGAGAGCCGACTAAATTCCGCGTTGGTTATAGTCCGTAGTAATTCGTTCGAGCATTTTTAGTATTGCATACGCAGAGGATGAATTTTCCATTGACCATATACTGTGAGTGTTATGCCTGCAGCAGTACGTCCGGTCACTTTCCATTCACATCTGTGGTGCATACTTTTTGTCCGTATAGGAATTAATTTTTCTTGGCTATGAAACGAATTTGAACTATAGACCTTCCGCTCGGAGGTCGATGATGTTAACCACTGCACCACGGCCACCCTGTAATAAATATGTACATATGTATATTCTGTCTGAGAGAAAAAAGAGTGGTCAATTTATGATTTTCTCTTTTTGTAGATGGCACATTGGGTATCATACAGCTCTTTATGAGCCCTAACTGGCTTTATTTATTTTTCTTCTGCCATTTCTCCATAACCAAGAACCACACGCGAGAGAATGGCACGTGAATGGCTCGCACGGGTCGCGACACGTCACACTTGTTTACCAATTTACGCCGTTCTATTCAATCCTGTAGTTTACAAAAACAAGCGTCACGCTGCGCCACCTTACACACGCTAGACGTGCCTCAATTTGCGCTTAGCCCTATGGAAACTTAGCCCATGTGCGCACTCCACATGTTCGTTAAACAGAACCCACCCTACAGAGCGCACGTATGTGTGCGTTCTCTTTAACGAACAGATGAAGTGCGCACAGGGGTGAGTTTCATCTGCAAGGTATGGTTGGAAGAACGCATGCCCGATGAATGGAATCTCAGTATCGTTTGCCCGGTCCATAAGAAAGGAGACCCCTATGACTGCGCCAATTACAGAGGGATAAGCCTCCTGATCATCGCTTACAAGATCCTCGCTGCCGTACTGTGTAAGTGCCTGAAACCGTTCGTGGACAATCTGATGCCATGAAAAACATAACTTGTAAAAAAACCAAGTCTCGCAACTCAGATCTTCTACCGTAAAAAGTTGTGAGATCCATGTATTACCAAGTCAGTTAATTTATTCAGTCCCTACTTAAGGGACCTTCTGCCTTGATTTGTTACGTAATTAGCTAACCTAACAACATCTTAGTGACCATACCAATCTCAAAATCTTTTATGTTTTAAGTAAACTTTATGTTTGAAGTATACAACACACACACAACGAAGTTATAGGGGGTCGAAAATGGCCTATTATGTTACGAGAAAAGGATGGTACGGCCGTGCCGCTTTTTCGCTCGACTTGGCAGGGGCACTGCCGTGCCCCCAGATAGGTTCCTTCCAGTGTGGGGTCAGGCCAGGAAAATCCACAAGAGATCAAATATTTACACTACGGCAGATCTTGGAGAAGACCTATGAATTCCAGGTCGACACGCACCATCTTTTCGTCGACTTTAAAGCCGCGTATGACAGTGTTTATAGAGACGAGCTATACAGAGCCATGTTATGTTTTAACATTCCTGCCAAACTCGTCAGACTGTGCAGGATGACTATGGAGAACTCTCGCTGCTCCATTAAGGTCGGAGGGGAACTAACTGACCCTTTGATGTGAAAAAAGGTTTTAGGCAGAGTGACGCACTGTCATGTGATTTCTTTAACATTATTCTTGAAAATATCGTGCGGGACTCTGCGGCCAAAACAAGAGGTACGATCTACTTCAAGTCCACACAATTGCTTGCATACGCAGATGACATTGACGTTATTGGACGGACAAAGCGAAACGTCAATTGGGCGTTCGCAAGCATTGAAGCAGAAGCGGCTAAAGTGGGTCTAAGGGGAAATGGAACAAGACCAAATGTATGCCGTCATCCAAGAAAGACGCGCAGCACCGACGTCTTGGTCAGAACGTCACCTTCGGCAGCTATATTTTTGAAGTAGTCAAGGACTTCGTTTATCTTGGCTCGATAGTGACAAGCAGCAACGACACCAGCGCTGAGATAAAACGCAGAATAACTCTTGCCAACCGCTGCTTCTTTGGGCTTACGAGGCAATTGAGTAGTAGAGCCCTTTCTCGAAAAACTAAGGTATCCCTCTACAAAACCTTAATCATGCCGGTCTTCCTCTACGTCGCCGAGGCTTGGACGTTATCAAAAGCGGATGCAGAGGCTCTTGGGCGTTTCGAGAGGAAAATTCTGCGTGCAATCTTTGGTCCCGCTTGTGTAAACGGAGAGTGGAGGAGAAGATTAAACCGAGAACTGTACGGGCTGTACAGCGACATCGGCCTAGTTAGACGTCTACGGATAGAATGTCTACGATGGCTGGGTCATGTAGAACGAATGGACATCACCGCTCCGGCTCGAAGAGTCTTCGACACCAACCCCGAGGGACGACGCAGAAGAGGACGACCGCATCTAAGATGGCGCGCACAAGTGGAAAGGGACCTCAACCAACTGGGCGTGCGGCACTGGAATTGCAATACACCTTGGCAGTACATGGATTATTGTATACTGCATTTATTATATACTGCATAAAAGAGAAATAATTTGAAAAATAAAAAATATACCAACCATTCTCCGTTATATTGTTTCGGACACGAGCTAACGGTTGTGTTCGAATTTCGCTGTCAAAGTTTGCAATGGCCTGATACAGTTAAAATGGAAACGATGGTAACTTTCAGTGGCATATTGCTGAATGTTAATGATAGAGCACGGAGCATCCTAGAGACTTCTGAAGGGGAACGTCTGATGGCGAACATTCGAGAGATTGGACCTAGGGAATTCAGTATTCATCCAGTCATTCAGTGATACGTTATTCGTTTAGTGAATTCAGTTTTCATTCAGTGTTCAGTATCAGTGACTCAGTATTCAGTGATCAGTCGATAAACCAGTGTGAAAGCAATCAAGCCATCTAGCGAGTTGCAGAGACAAAATTCGTATAAAAGGTGTGTGTAAGCGATGAAGTGGAAAGTGTTATAAAAGTTTTTAATAAAGGTGAAGCACCCAGATAATTGATCTGAAGTGGAATAGTCAAGTGTGTATAGAATAAATTAGTTGACAGTTGTAGTATACCGCAATCCAGTGGTCAGACCCTATTCTCTATTATATTGTATTGATCTTCGTAACCATATTTTGGCGTACCGTCCAGGGCTAAAATGTACAAGTAAGTATATACACACAATTTGTACATAAGCTATATACTGTGTAGTGATATTCTATTCTCGGGTGTTGACAGTTTCTTTTATTGGCAGTTAACGAATTTTATTTGTCATACTTTTCGATTCTCTAAATTGAGTTCCAGTAAGACACGAAAGTTGTTCTATCAGTTGACGCTCTGCTACATAGTGTCAACAACACTGCAAAGCCACCTAAACAACTTTGTTTGGCTCAGTGTGTTTTGATCAATTCACTCTTTGGCTTATCAACTGTTCGTGCTTCAATTACTGTCACTATAATAAGCCAGACACACATATGTACACATATGTATATAATGTCAGCATAGATAAAAAGGCATGTTCATAGCTGTCAATGCGAATGATAAGAGATGTGGCTATTTGGCTTCAAGTTACTTTCAAAAAATATTCCCTCAAGTAAATGCCGAAGTGAATGACATCAATGACTGATACGCCTCTTCCTTTTATGTTAGGACGCGCGTGTCGTTTATAATTATCTTATAGCATGATTTCGTTCGTTTGGAATATAAATTTAATTGTTTACTTCTTTTTACGTTACTTAATTTATAATTGATTATCCCGGCAACACATTACAATGTCAGCTAACGCGTTCATCTGAATTCATGGATTAAAATTTCAAATGGATTTCTTCTTAACGGGCGCTACAGTGAACCTGGTGAACCTGGGCCTCTACCAACATGCCCCTCCAACTAGCACGATCTTCTTCTAGCCTTTTCCATTGCCGCACAGCCAGTTGGTTGATGTCCCCTTCCACCTGTGTGCGCCATCTTAGGTGCGGCCGTCCTGTGCTTCTTCGTCCCTCGGAGTTGGATTCAAAAACTCTCCGGGCTGGAGCTGTGGTGTCCATTCGCTCTACATGGCCCAGCCATCTTAGGCGTTGAATCCGCAGACGCCTCACTGATGATAAGGGATGATAAGGGTCTCATATAGAGTCAACTTTGTCGTTCGCGAGAGGACTCTATTACTTAATTGCCTCCTGAGCCCAAAGAAACAGCGATGGGTAAGAGTGATTCTGCGTTTGATTTCGGAACTGAGGTCGCTGTTCCAGGTCACTGCGGAGCCAAGGTAGACGAAATCCTTAACTACCTCGAACTTATATCTGCCAATACAAACGTTCTGACCAAGACGTCGGTGGTGAGTTTTGCCCTCGTTTACCGCCAAACCAATTTTCACTGCCTCCATCTCAATACTTGCAAACGCCTCATTGACATCTCGCTGTGATCTACCTATTATGTCAATATCGTCGGCGTATGCAAGGAGTTGCGAGGATTTGAAATAGATTGTGCCTCTTGTATTGGCCTGTGATTTTTGCACAATCATTTCTACTATAACTCATAACTATCGGTAAGGTGTTCACCGATTTTTGCACAATCATTTCTACTATAACTCATAACTATCGGTAAGGTGTTCACCGATTCGGATGGAGCAGCGAGCATTCTCCAAAGTCATCGTGCATAGTCTGAGCGTTGTATAGCTCGTCTCTAATTACGCTGTCGTATGCGGCTTTGAAGTCGACAAATAGGTGATGAGTGTCGACTTGAAATTCATTGGTTGTTTTATAGGATCTGCCGTAGTGTGAAGATTTGGTCGTCGGTGGAGTTTCCTGGCCTGAATCTGCACTGGTAAGGACCTACCAGCTTATTTACAAAAGGCTTCAGGCGTTCACCCAAAACGGCAGAGAAGATTTTGTAGGCGATGTTAAGTAGACTTATTTCTCTGTAGTTGGCGCAATCAGAGGGGTCTCTTTTCTGTGGATCGGACATACGATGCTGAGACTCCATTCCTCGGGCATGCTTTCTCTGACCAAATCTTACAGATGAGCTGGTACGTGCTCCTAACCAGGTTATCCCCAGCTGCCTTGAAGAGTTCAGCAGACAGTCCGTCTGCGCCAGCAGCTTTATTCGACTTGAGCTTCGAGTCGAGGTCAGGGGGACAGAATTCTCTGCGGTCTTCGTCGATTAGAAATGGATCATTCTGCCTGACAGCGGTATATTGACTAACATCGCCGTTATACGGTCTGCAGAAGTGGTTTTTTCCATGTTCTCAGCATCGACTGCGATTCTACTACCAGGTGTCCGTTCTTATCCCTGCAGGCTTACGTCCTGGCTTTATAACCTTGGCATATTTGCTTTATGTGTTGATAAAACTTTCGAACGTCACGCCTGGAGTAACAACTCTCCAAATCCTCAATCACGCGCTTTTCGTGCTCTTTCTTCTTCTTCTGAGAAGCTTATGCTCCTCCCTTCATTTTAGCTCACTCGTAGAGCTCACGAGCTGCTCTTGTTCTTTTATGCATCCTGCTTCGCTGTGTGAATCTTCCTGCACTCGTCATCGAACCAGGTGTTTCTTCGTGTTGGAGGCATGAAACCCAAAACTTCGTATGCAGGGCTTGTTTGCAAAGGCTCCACTGGTGTTCTATTGATAGAGTGGATGATTGAGGTATATTGGAGAGCTTAAGGGGCGATCGGTAAAAGCACGAGCGGTTTCTGGCGATAGTAGCTTTCCGACGTCATAACTTTGTATTCTTACTCTACTCCGCTGCGTTCGTGATAATCGTAGGCGCATCTTGGCCACTACAAGATAGTAGTCCGAGTCGATGTTAGCCCCTCGGAAAGTTCGAACATCAAGAATAGTGGAGGAGTGTCTGACGTCGATCGCAATATGATCAATCTGGTTGGTGGTTGATTGATAAAAAAACCGCCAAGTGCCTTTGTGTATATCGAAGTGCGGAAAGCGCGTACTGGCGTACTGGTACCGTTAACGGATGTGGTATCGTGTAGGTTATGTTTGCCGATGGCTCATTCAAAGATGCTTTCCTTACCCAGCTGAGCATTGAAGTCTCCTAGTACAATTTTGATGTCATAGCTTGGATATTGGGCATACGTTCTTGTCTTCCGTGGGGGCGTGGACGCAAATCAGGCTGATGTTAGAAAATTGAGCCTTGATACGGATCGTTATGAGGCGTTCGCTCACATGCCGAAAGCTTAAGACTTTTTGCCCTAGTCCACCTCGAACAGCAAATCCGCATCCGAACAATGGTTGTCCTCTCTCCTTATATCAGTCGCCATAGTAAATATCGTAGTTTTTCATCCGCTTTATACCCGGCCCATTCCATCGCATTTCCTGGATGGCGGTTATGTCCGCTTTATAGCGGCCTAGGGAGTCCGCGAGTTGTTCGGCTGCACGTAGCCTGTTTAGGGACCTAACATTCCACGTACAGAGCCGAAGATCATTGCCCTTTTTTCGTTTTCTGCAAGGGTCGTCAACATAAATCCGGTCCGTTTTATCCGAGGCTTGTGGTTGTTTCGGAGTTTGTGATTTTTTTACGGTTACTTCTTACTAGACCGTAGCCCAACCGACTATTCCTGTTTTTTTGGCGCAGGAGGCTCGCCATTCGCCCTTCCCCGTCTGCAATTTCCATAGGAAATCTCCAGATGACACCACGAGGAGGTGGGGATGGGACTTACTAACAGTGCCGCAAGATGCTCGACTGCGGTGGCTCTTCTCGCTTTTTAGCAGGCCAGCAGCCGTCGGATAGATGCTACCCCTACGAGGCTTTTGTTAATGCTTTGCCATCCCGATTTTATTTTTACCAGAATTAATAAATTAAATGTCAGATACGGAGTAGGCTGTGAGATGTCAGATAACACCCTTATTAATAACCTAATCAACAATAACATGTAGTACATCACATTGTTTGAGTTAACACCATCGACCAAGGCCAAGGGCGAATTTCGATTACCCGCATTAACGGGACTCGATGAGTCAGCACATTTCAGCACCTTAGGCAGTTCTCGCTACTTGCGCGTTTCCCAGATCGTAGAGGAGGATCATATTCTGTCTGGCTACGATCGCATAGGCTTACATATACGCCAGTCGAACCATGGATTGCATCAGCCAATGCATACGAACGCATGCTGACGATGCGTTCTCGATCAAGTAACAGCGTATGGAGATAGGATGTGGAATACGGACCGAATACGATCCAGGGAAGAGGGGACATGCAAAACACCTGTGTCAGCGAGAGGAGGAGAATCGTGCGAAGCATTGTAAGCAGGTCGGGCAGATTGGGATGGTAGTTCGTCGTGAGACTCGCAGCCGAATAGTCGTAGAACATTAAATAAACTTGTACAATAGAAAACTAAGAATCGCTTTTTAATCCGTAAGTCGAACAGTGGGCCAGGCTCATGCCTGGCGTTCGCGGTTTTTTTTGGATTCCCCTTCAGGGAATTCTTTAACTGGCGCCCGAGCAGGGACCGGCCTCTAAATCGATCTATTTCTTTCATTGACCAATAGCCACGGGTCCTTTCATACAGGACGAAAGGGTCAGTACGCTCTATTTGAGTGAACGTCGCTGTAACCATGGGAACACAGTAGACCACTCTGACCCCGATGTGGCCGATTCCGACATAACCATGGGAACATGTACGGAGATTGGTTAGATAAGTAGATCGATTGTGAAGTGATTCGTGCCGCGAGTAGGTCGCCTGCAATCTCAACGCAGGCTTCCAAAAGGGACAACCACGAACCTTCCATGGCCGGTCTCCAAAAGAATATATATATCGGTTCGGTTCGGTAATTTTATCGGTCTTTTTTTATTTTTTATTGCAGCTGATCAGAGTCGGTAAAACATTCGAATTGTGCTGGTCTTAAGCCCCCCAAAGAAATTATGAGCCAATATAATTTGTAAGTGGCTAAATTGCGAACAAAATAAGAAATAGAAAAATAAGAAGAAAGAGATACAAAGTGCAAGAAAATTGTAATAAGGCTCAAAATTTAGTGACTAAGTGCTGTGCCTAAAATCAATAATAATTAAACAAAAGTGCTAGTGAATTGTGTCATTAACCCCCATAGCCATACGTTCCAAGCCATAATTTCCTAAGGTAAGCGCTTCTAATTTTTATTAAAGTATTCTCTTACCCGTCGCAAAAATGGATCAAATAACTAGTTCCCTAACCGAGTTGACTGGTGCGGTGAATAATATTCTTGCCCAGATTAAGGGGTTGGAAATGCGGCTGAAAGCTGTCGAAAGTAAGCCAGTGCCACCCGTACAAGGAAATGTCGAGGTGGAACGGGCAAGCATAATCGTGCAGCCTAGCCCACCGCAAAATGAAAGTGAATTAAAAGAGATTAGCCGCCTTCCCGACTGTGTGAAGGAGCTGCAAATATTCGACGGAAATCCTACGCAGTATGTTTCCTGGGTACATTCAGTAGAGAGTATCCTAAGGGATTTCGAAATAGTGAGGGAAAAACCTATATACCGCGCGATACTTCAGCACATCCGGGGAAAGGTTCGCGGACCGGCCAATTCTGCGTTGGTCTCTTACAATATATTCGATAGCGACTGGGCGAGTATGAAACAGGTTCTCTCGCTGCACTATGCAGACAAGCGAGATATGAGAACGCTGGAACATCAGTTGAACCAGCTTAGTCAGAAAAATAGCAGAATAGACGAATTCTATGCTGCCGTTAATCACCAGTTGTCCTTGATGGTCAACAAATTGAAGACCGAATCTTATAGCGAAGAAACAGCGAGAGCATTGGTGGAAACATATCGGAATCGGGCTCTGGACGTATTTGTTCGTGGCCTGAACGGCGATATTTCGAAAATGTTAATAGTCCAAAGGCCCAAGACCCTACCGGAAGCTTACTCCACTTGTTTGGAGATCCAAAATCTAAATTTTAGAAGCAACAATATTCATTCATCCACCGGTCCTAACTTGATTACTGCTCCAATGAACCAAACGTTTAAAAGTTCGGAGGCTAGACCACCATTGCCACCAAGAAAATTCTACCAATCCCATCCAAGTGGTTCCAGACAATTCTCCTGGAAACCTCCTCAACGCGATCATGGTGTCCCGCCAAGGCCCGGACCTAAGCCCCTGCCAAAAATGGATGTTGACGAAAGCGTTCAAAGTCGTCAAGTGAATTATATGAATCGTCCAAAAAATCCGTTCAAGCGTAAGGCTAAGTCAGATAACTATCCAAATAAGAATCAGAGGTTGTATCATACCGAGGTGGAAGAAGACGAAGGAAATTACCGAGAGGTCGCTGAGGAGGCCGTCAGTGAAGAAGTAAATTTTATGACGGACGGCTATCCAGCGTACCATATATAGAATATGTGGTAGGAGATGGGGCTGTGCTGAAATTCCTTGTCGATACGGGGGCGAACAAGAATTTCATCAGCTCCAAATTAAGACAGACAGCGATCCCCCTCGAAAAACCATTTTTCGTTCGGTCAGCTTCAGGAAAGATTAGTATTTCTGAATATATCACGGGAAGATTCTTCGCGAGGGTCGGTAACAATACTTTACTGAGATTTTACGTGTTACCTGGACTTGAGTCCTTCGATGGTATCATAGGCGATGATACATTGAAGGAGCTTGAGGCCGTTATTGACAGAAAAACCAATGTTTTAATGTTAAAGCCGGGAATAAAATTACCCTTGAAGGAGAAACACTCCAAGGAGGTAAATATATCATTAAACGAAAGTTTAGCAGAGGAAGTCAAACAGGCGTTACAAAATCTAATAGCAAAATACAATCCACTATTCGGCCCGATAAATACAAATGAGGAAATCGATACATCCGTTCAAGCAGAAATTAGAACACAGACGGATGAGCCGATCTATACGAAAAGCTACCCATACCCGGCCTCCCTTAGAGGCGAAGTCGAGAAGGAGATCTCTAAACTCTTGGAAGCGGGAATAATTCGGCCTTCGAAAAGTCCTTACAATTCGCCAATTTGGGTGGTCCCAAAAAAACCGAAGCCCACCGGCGAAAAGCAGTACAGAATGGTTATTGACTATAAGAGGTTGAACAGTGTTACGATCTCAGATGCGTACCCAATTCCTGACATCAACGCCACACTCGCCAGCCTCGGTAAGGCCCGATACTTCACAACACTGGACCTGACATCCGGCTTCCACCAAATACCTATGAAACCTTCTGATATCCCCAAAACAGCGTTCTCGACGATGAATGGGAAGTACGAGTTTCTGAGATTGCCCTTTGGCCTGAAAAATGCTCCGGCGATCTTTCAACGGATGATAGATGATGTGCTAAAGCCCTATATAGGCAAAATCTGTTATGTCTATATAGATGATATAATCGTCTTTGGCAATAGCCCAGAAAATCATCTGAAGAACCTCGATACGGTACTTGGAAGGTTAAGCGGGGCCAACCTTAGGGTCAACTTGGAAAAGACGCACTTCATGGACACTGAGGTGGAGTTCCTTGGATATATCATTACCCCTGATGGGGTGCGTCCAGACATGAAGAAGGTAGAGGCGATTCGTAATATCCAGCCTCCCGAAAATTTAAAGGAGCTGAAATCTTCCCTTGGAATGACATCTTATTACAGGAAATTCATACGGGATTATGCGAAGGTTGCCAAGCCACTCACCAACCTGACTCGAGGGGAATATGCCCAAGTGAAGGCCAATCAGTCGAGAAATATTCGCATTACGCTCGGTGAAGACGCGATGAAGGCCTTTAATGATTTAAAAACACTGTTGACCTCTGCAGAAGTTCTTTCATTTCCTGATTTCGACGTGCCATTTAATCTTACTACGGATGCCTCGAATACAGCAATCGGAGCCGTACTATCGCAGGTTGAGCTAGGTAAAGACAAACCCATCGCTTATATCTCACGGTCCCTCAACAAGACAGAGGAAAATTATGCGACCAATGAAAAAGAGATGCTGGCGATAGTATGGGCCCTAGACAACCTCCGATCCTATCTATATGGGGCTAGAAAAATACGTATATTCATTGATCACCAACCATTGACCTTTTCATTGGGCAATAGAAACTTTAACGCAAAGTTAAAACGTTGGAAGGCAAGGATAGAGGAATATAACTGCGGATTGGTTTACAGACCGGGTAAATCTAATGTCGTAGCCGACGCTCTATCGAGACTTAAAATTAAGAACCATCACCTGACCGCCTCAGTAAATGCTGAAGCTGGATCCCAGGTGAACGCGCTACACGACAATTCCTTAACGGACACCGCCTCCAACGCTAATTCAGAAACAAAAACTGCTCACTCTACTACAGAGGAGGCTTCAGAGCATGGATCCTTAACGGAACCAAATGACGACGAAACCCATTCCACTGAATCCGCTTCCGAGACGATGCATAGTGCCGAACAGGACTCGACAGACCTAATTCCGCACGTAGAAGCACCCCTTAATGTCTTCCGAAATCAAATCGTGATAGAATTGGGGAAGGGTCTCAGTATTTACGAAGAACCACATCCTGGTTTCTCAAGGCACTATATCGCCGTGGATAATTTGGATAAAACAACGTTGGTAGAGATACTGCAAACTCGATTAAGACCAAATATAGTGAATGGCATCAAGATCCCCGAATGCTGTATTGACTTGCTGCAAAAGGTATATTTGGAATACTTCGTCTGCTATAAGATAAGAATCACTCAAAGAATCGTGGAAGATGTAGCCAACGAAAACCGAGTGTGGGATCTTATAAGCAAGGAACATAGGCGGGCCCACAGAAACGCCAGAGAAAATAAGGAACAACTTCTAGAGAAATATTACTTTCCAAAAATGAATAGCCTTATCAAGAAGTACACGAAGTCGTGCGATGTCTGCCTCGCAAACAAATATGACCGACACCCGGCGACGCCTGAGTTGCAGCCTACTCCGTCTCCTTCTTATCCCTGCGAGATACTACACCTCGATATTATGGAAATACAAGGGGAAAAATTTATCTCTTGCCTGGACAAATTCTCGAAATTTGCTAAACTCTTTCACATTAAAAACAAATCTTCCCTACACCTTAGAGACAAAATTATAAAAATCCTTCACTATTTCACGATCCCCAAAATGATTGTCACTGATAACGAAAGGAGTTTCCTTAGCCCAATTGTGGTTAACTTTATAAAGATGCTCGATATAAAAATGTATCAGACACCCGTCAATCGCAGCGAAGTCAATGGGCAGGTCGAGCGATTTCACTCCACCATTCTTGAAATCTATCGATGTCTGAAGGCTGAATACAAAGACCTCAAGCTGAGGGAACTTCTAAATAAATCTGTGGATAGGTATAACAATACCATTCACTCAGTGACGCAGCGAAAGCCGTCGGATGTATTCTTTAACAGAAGCAGTAGATACAACTTCCAAAATATGGCCAACTTTCGGATCAAGGTGAACCAGCAGTTAAGAGAAAGGATACAGAAGAAGCAAGCTGATAGGAACGTATGGCATAATAAAAAGAGAACGGTACCCAAGGCATTTAAAAAAGGTGACGTTGTTTACACTTCCTTTAAAAGAATCCAGGGCAAGCACAAGCCTTTGTATCGAAAGGAAGTTGTAGCAAAAAATAATAAGGTCATGTGCTTACAACAACAGGGCGCAAAATACATAAAGCGCAAGTTAGAAATTCATAAAAAAATTTTTACAAAAAAAAAAAAAAAAAAAAAAAAGGGAGAATGGCACACTCACTTGGCACGCGCACATTTTTTTCTTTTTACGGCACTTACGCACAAATCTTTAGGAGATGTTATAAGATATGTAAAATAAGTAAAACATGATTATGTACAATATTACACCACAGACATGTTAAAAGAATTAAAACACACATAGATATGCATGTACGATAGATTGTATCTTAATATTTAAGTTTGTTTATTTCCTTTTATCTGAATATTAAGTTCATTAAGGTTGTTTTATTCCTTGTATCTCAATATTAAGTGTAACTCTTTGTATCTGAATATTAAGTTTTACTTGTTCTCAACACTAATGTCTTCTTTCCTACATAGTTTAACGCCATATAATTTGTAATTGTAATAATTGGTTATATTTTCTAAACTACTGTAAAATTATATTCGTCGTAAGCCACCAAGTCGGTATTTCCAGACTAACCTGCCTGATCTGCCTGGCAACGGTACAAGGGTTCCAGATATTCAAATGCACAACCCCACTCGTCCCTATCAAGGAAGGCAAAGCGTGGATAGTCGACGGCAACCTCAATCTTGTACACGTTATTAATCTAAACCAGTTCGAGCGTCAGGCGACGGAGGTCGCGGAATCTATCAACAAGCACATCATCGACAAAGGGGACAGACGGCTGATTAACTTCCATCTTAACTCGATCACGGATCGCATCAGGTTACTGAAGGGTAGGACACCAAGGAAGCAGAGATCAATAAACTGGATTGGATCCGCGTGGAAATGGGTCGCTGGAAACCCGGATGCTTCAGACTGGGACGAAATCCTAAAAAGCCAACAGCAGATCGTGGAAAACAACAACCATCAGTACAAGGTGAACGAGCGAGTCATAGAGTCCATCGAAGACATAACCAAGATAGTTAACTGGGTCATTGACAACACCCACAGCGAAAGGGCGATAGCGGATATCCAGAGGTTCAAACGTGACATCTTGGACCAGGTTTTACTAATGAAAGAAGAGATCAACGAGGTGGTGCGAGCATGCCAGATGGCTAAAAACGGCATCGTGAACACCAACCTTCTTAACCACAACGAAATCAACCTGCTAATAAACGAACTTGAAACCCTTCCGTACGAAAACGAAATTGAGGCAATCGAATTCGGAGCACCATCGGTTTACACAAACGGTTCGATTCTCTTGTACGTCTTGTCCATGCCGAAGGTGAAGAAGGAGGACTACAACCTGTTGCTAATAAAACCATCGGTAACCAACGATCAGCAAGTTAGCATCGATTTTAATAGAATACTTATCAACCGGGAGGAAACCTATGGCGTGATCCAACAATGCCTATCGATAAGCAACACCACTGTATGCAGAGAAGGATCACTCTCGAGGATTCCAGAAAATCACTGCATAGCCAGATTGCTGAAGGGAGGTCATGCAGCATGCACATATCGTACGAACACCCGCGAAGTTGTCGAGCTGATCAAAGGAAACACCATATTTGCAACGAACTTCAAAGGCCAACTTACCTCAGGAAGCATCAAGCAGTTTTTGACGGGAACCTTCATCATCCAGTTGAATAATGAAACAATCCAATTAGGAAACAGGACCTTCATAAGCTCTAGCTACGCTGCTCTCCAAATCCTGCCATCAGCGATGACGAACGTTACTGTCAAGGAACATGAGGTGGACCTTCAATTCATTCACAAACTCAGTATTGAAAACATCAAACGACTCGGTCACCTGGCCACTAGGATGGGAATCTCTACGCTATGGGACGTCGCTGTCTTCGTATTGCTGATATCGTTCGTGATCATCATGTGGCGTAAGCTAAGTGGAAAATTGAGTCTTCCAGCACTCAGGATACCAGAGGCTTCTGCAGATGCAACTCGAAACTAAGGACGACCGACCAGCTGGGCGATGATGTCATCCATCTGCGAGACGCAGATTTTTGAAGGGGGAGGAGTTAACACCATCGACCAAGGCCAAGGGCGAAGGTCGATTACCCGCATTAACGGGACTCGATGAGTCAGCACATTTCAGCACCTTAGGCAGTTCTCGCTACTTGCGCGTTTCCCAGATCGTAGAGGAGGATCATATTCTGTCTGGCTACGATCGCATAGGCTTACATATACGCCAGTCGAACCATGGATTGCATCAGCCAATGCATACGAACGCATGCTGACGATGCGTTCTCGATCAAGTAACAGCGTATGGAGATAGGATGTGGAATACGGACCGAATGCGATCCAGGGAAGAGGGGACATGCAAAACACCTGTGTCAGCGAGCGGAGGAGAATCGTGCGAAGCATTGTAAGCAGGTCGGGCAGATTGGGATGGTAGTTCGTCGTGAGACTCGCAGCCGAATAGTCGTAGAACATTAAATAAACTTGTACAATAGAAAACTAAGAATCGCTTTTTAATCCGTAAGTCGAACAGTGGGCCAGGCTCATGCCTGGCGTTCGCGGTTTTTTTTGGATTCCCCTTCAGGGAATTCTTTAACTTTTGTCTATTTGTTTATTTTTGTTAATTATTTATTTATTCATTTTTTTACACGCACACATATATTTATTTATTTATTCTTGCAAAAATTATAGAGGTATATCCCTGCTCAATGCCGCATACAAGTTCCTGTCCTGCGTATTGTGTGAACACGTCTAAAGCCATTTTACATCGCACTAATCGGCAGCTACCAGGGCGGCTTCCGGCCCGGCAAATCGATTGTAGACCAAATTTTCACACTTCGACAAATCCTGGAAGAGACCAACGAGTTTTGAATCAATACACACCATCTTTTCATCGATTTCAAAGCCGCATACGACAGCATTCATCTTGAAGGACTGTTTGGTGCGTTGGCCGAATTCGGGATCCCGGGAAAACTGATCCAGTTGTGTCGCGCCACGCTAAAAAATACGCGATGCACCGTGCAACTCGGTTCCAGGACTTTGGAACCGTTTGAAATATGCACCGGATTTCGGCAAGGAGATGCGCTGTTATGTGATTTTTCTACCTGGTGCTGGAGCAGATAGTGCGACGGGCAGGCGTAAACAGGGAAGGCACTATCTTCTACAAGTCCATCCAGCTCCTACATAGGATAAGCGAATGATATCGATATCATCGCGTGTTCTCGCCGTGGCATTGTGGAAGCATTCACGGCGATTGGAGAACAGGCGAAACGAGTTGGTCTTAAGGTCAATGAGGACAAGACGAAGTATATGCTGTCAAGCAAAAACCAATCCGTCGCTCACCACCTGGGACAAAATATAACAATTGACTGCTACAATTTCGAGGTAGTTAAGGAGTTTGTCTAAATGACACCACAGTGGAGATCCGGCATAGAATCGTCCTTGGCAACCGCTGCTACTTCGGCTTGTTCAAACAACTGGGGTTAAAACTCCTCACTCGAAGCCGAAAGCTGGACGATAAGTAGGACAGCGGAGCTAATTTTGGGTTCTTTCAAGAGAAAAATTCTGCGCCGGAAATGGTTAAGCCTAACAGCTTTGTTGACATTGATAAAGAGCTAGCCATTGACTTTGGTATAGATCTGGCCATTGTCATTGAGATACATTGTTATAAAACTTCGAGCCACTTTCAAAGCGAGCCATAACCGGTATAGAAAAATAAGTCACGTACCACAACTGGGAGCGTCAATGATCGTAGGCAAAGAATTCTCACAAAACTTGTAAATTGTTCGCCATGTGGTTTTTCTATGTACATGGCCAAACAATTTATCCCTAATTCGATTGTGAGGAACTCAACAGATTAGGGCAAGCAATTAAGGGAAACGCACCGACTCTGACCATTACTCGCACCAGTCTTTACAATACTCCCTTATTCTCTCAACAGGATCAAGTGAAAACCATTTGGTTCAGTTCAAAAGTCTAAAAATCATAGATGCTCTTCACCAGCGGCAATATTACTTTATCATAAAATAGTAAAACATTGTTAAGAGTGAAGTATGGGAGCCAAACTTATTATATTTTACTTGGGCGGTCAATTTAACATTGTATCGTGAATAAATACTTCGCTTTGCTAACTGTATCAGAATTCATGTATATGTAACCTACTTTGCAGCCAGTTTCTGTACTCCCAACTTGTACTTTGTCTGGCTGTATTAGAGTGCGCCAATTCCACTATGGTACTAATCCACTTCCGCACTCGTACAGTCGCAAGTGTTCTTAAGGACCTCGACATACACAAATCCGCTGGTCCAGATGGTATTGCCCCAGTAGTTCTAAAGGGGTGTTCTTCTACGCAGGCAAAACCACTACGTAAACTTTTTCACCTTTCCTACTCCTCTGGGCTCTTTCCGAGTAGGTGGAAAACAGCATTTGTCCAGCCTAAACCCAAAAAACGTTGCACTAACGTCCCTTCTTTCCAAGATTATGGAAACGCTTATTAACTGTCAGGTTATGAAATATGAGAGCACCGTGGCGCAGTGGGTAGTGTGTTGGCCTCTGAAGAAGATGACAGGGGATCGAATCCCGACACAGCCATGTCATCGAACGTGTTTTTCACAGTATTTCTCCTCAGCGGGGTTCTGACAAAACCCCCTGTAGAGAAATTGTCATGAAAAGCTTCTCGAAATTCGCCGTTCGGAACCGGCAATAAACTGTAGGTCCCTTTCACCTATGGGAAAATGAAATCACACACAACATGGGTGATTGAGAGAAGCTCGGCTCAGGTCTTTCATGGACTGTAACGCCAATATACATACACATACATCATGAAATATCTTGAATCACGGAAACTGATCAATAACCGGCAGTACGGTTTCCGCAGCAACAGATATTCACAGGTGATTTGATGGCATATCTCGCCGAAAAGTGGAATCGCTCGCTTCACCAAGCAGGTGAAAGCAAAGTTATTGCACTGGATATTTCGAAAGTATTTGACAGGGTTTAGCATGAAGCCCTTTTTGCGAAAATGCGTGCTTTCGGGATCCATGGGTCTCTTCTTCAATTGATTAGAAGCTACCTTTCGAATCGTCCAATTCAAGTTGTTTTTGATTCAAGTCTGATACTCACTTTGAAAATGCTGGTGTTCCCCAGGGCTCCGTTTTGTCTCCGACACTCTTTCTCATTTTTATAAATGATCTCTTGGCTGTTACTTCTAATCCAATTCACTTCTTCGCTGGCGGCAGTACCCTCTTCCTCGGCTTCCTCAGCTTCTCATATTCGTTCACTAGTTTACGACCCTGCACTTCGGTTGTAATGGGGTAAAAACAATACGAGTGGTATTTAATGCATCCAAGACACAATGCTGTCTCTTGTCGTTAAAGCGTATGACTAACCCGCAGCCATTATCCATGAATGGCACCGAAACCGAAATGCTTTCCATCCTAGGTATGTGTGTTACTCACAATCTTAATTGGAGCGACCACATATTCAGTGTCGCCAAGAATGCTGCGAAATGCCTAGGCTTCTTATACAGATGCAAGAGATATTTCTAACCCTTAGATCTGGCTACAATATATAAGGCGTTCATTCGCCCTAAATTAGAGTTTAACGCTCATGTCTGGTCCGGTGCTTCCAAGACCTCATTGCACCTACTAGACAGAATACAAAAACGCTCGATAAAACTGATAGGTGACTCCAGCATTACCAAAACATTAGACTCGCTGGAACATTGCAGGAATGTTTCCTGCCTCTCCCTGTTTTATCACCCCTTCAACATTTCTCCCGCAACACACGTCTTTCAAGGAATGCTCACCCTGAAGCCCGCTTTCGGACGTACCGTCAAATATAAAGAATCTTTCATTAACCGCAGCATACGAATTTGGAACTCCCTGCCGGATTCGGTCTTTACCCCTCAATGCAAGATGCAAGCATTTCAGATCAATGTACATCGGTATCTCCTCTATGCCTCTTCCTTTTTACCTTCTGACCGCACTGTGTCACCTACATAATAAGGTTATTAGACCTTGAGTGCGCGCAAATTATTTAAAAAAAACCGGCCAAGTGCGAGTCGGACTCGCGCACGAAGGGTTCCGTACCATCTGTATATAAAAATATGAAAGAGACGTTGTATGTTACCTCATCAGTGATGACATTAAAACGGCTAATCCGTTTGAAATTATTTTTTTGCATGCTGACAGATCTTGGTTGCAGGCTGGTTATAGGCATATTACTTTGATGATCAAAAATCTCCATGATGAGATAGTTGATCATCAAAATGTCCATTGAATTCAAATCAATTATCTGACTTGACAGCAAGTAGGTGAAAAAGTGAATAACAATAACTATGGGGAAAAGGTTTGCAGCTAGGATTAATATATCAAGGACACAATAGGGATCAAAGCTTGGAAGTGTGTTATGGGAAAATTATGGGAAAAAGGTTTGCAACTAGGATGAGGACACAATAGGGATCAATGCTTGGAAGTGTTTTATTGGTTGTGGGATATGATCGAAAGTTAATTTCACAACAATTCAATTTGTTGCAACATTTGATATCTTAACCTATGAAAGGGTTTGCAGCAAGGATTAACTTAGCAGTGACACAATAGAGATCATCAAAGTTTAAAGGGTATTTATAATTGAATGTTCGTAATTATAGAAAAAAAGGGTTGCAGCTAGGATTAATACATCAAAGACACAACAGGGATCAAAACTCGGAAGTTTGCTACTGGTTGTGGGATATTGTCGAATAACCCTAGGTCAGTATGTGACCAAGTGGACTTTTTGGATGAAAATCATGTCTGTTGTATGCGAGCCCCCCTTAAATATTCATTTTATTCTGTTTTTGGTATTTGTCGTTATAGCGGCAACAGAAATACATCATCTGTGAAAATGTCAACTGTCTAACTATCACGGTTCATGAGATACAGCCTGGTGACAGATGGACGGACGGACAGCGAAGTCTTAGGTTAGATTAGGTCATTGTGGTCGGCATAAGCCACACGTAGGCCGAAGTCGGCCCATTGTGATACCACATGGATCGTGTTACCCAGATCCGCTACCAGAGAACCAACCGTCGCTTCTGATGAAGCGATGTGGTTGAGCTATTTTATGGTGTGCTAGCTCACTTAAATTATCATAGAAGGGCGCGCCGAGGTAGATTCTTCTGCGATTCGCAAAGGAGGGGCATGAGCAGAGGAGGTGATGTATTGATTCCTCCTCCTCCTCGTCCATGCAGCCGCGACAGAAGTCGTTGGAGGGTATTCCCACTCTGGCGGCGTGTTTCCCAATGATGCAGTGACCTGTAGTGACACCCACCAGAGTACTTAAGGTTGCCCTTTTGGTTGCCATTAGGTCCCTGGTTCGTCCTAGGTTTAATTTAGGCCAGAGTTGTTTGGTGATAAAGCCGATATTACTCTCATTTCATTGAAGGTTGGTCGCCTTAGTGGTTTGGAGTTTTATCAAATGCTTTACCGTACTTATTGGTGTTTCTGGGTACCCGAGGATAGGTAGGCTGAGTGTGCTAGACCCTAACTTTGCGATTTCGTCGGCCGCGCAGTTTCCTGGAATATCCCTATGCCCGGGAACAAACAATACTTTAATGTTGAACTGCTCAGCCATCTCATCTAGAGATAGGCGACAGTTAAGAGATGTCTTCGATTTGTGGGTTACCGCTGCCAGGGATTTTATCGCAGATTGGCTATCCGTGCAAATGATAATATCCTTGGCGGATATTACATTGATCCTGAGCCATGCAAGGGCCTCCGTTGTCGATTTTATTTCAGCCTGATACACACTGCAGTAATTTGGGAGTCTGAAGGACAGGCTGAGGTTAAGCTCCTTGGAGAAGACTCCACTGCCCGACTCCATCTTAGAGCCATCGGTATACAGGGAGATCGAGTCCTTTGGTATGACTTTCCCTTCAGCCCATTCCTCCCTGGATGGAAAGTTCCTAGTGAACACGTTTTGCGGGATGATATAGTCTGTGTCCATGGGTACTTCGAAGTGTTTTAGAATGGTTGTGTGTCCTTTTTGTGATGTGGGTCATTTTATTATGCTCCTCATCCTCAGGGCCGCGCAGGCAGCAATTTGTTTGCTGAAAAGGTTCAGTGGTGGAAGGTGTAACAGAATGTTTAGGGCCTCCGTGGGGGTTGATCTGATCGCTCCGCTTATGTATAAGCTGGCGGATCTTTGTACTTTCCCCAGAAGGTTTCGATTGACTGCCTTGTCCAGAGCAGTCCACCAGACTACGACGCCATACAGGAGCATGGGCCTTATGACCGCCATGTAGAGCCAGTGCATAATGCTTGGTTGGAGACCCCACTTCTTGCCCACCACTTTTTTGCAACTGTAGAGGGCACCAGTTGCTTTCTTGACGCGGTCAAGAATGTTGGGTTTCCAATTCAGCTTTTTGTCAAGGACTAGGCCTAGATATTTGGCCTGCTCTTTGATTATTAGTTGGGTTCCACCCAACCACGGTGGGTTGAGGGGCGGAATTTTATATTTGTTAGTAAACAGTACTAGATCGGTCTACTTAGGGTTCACCCCAAGTCCATAGTACTGCGTCCAGGTTTCTACTGTATGTAATGCACTCTGTATAAGGTCGCATAGAGTGCTGGGAAGTTTTCCTGTGGCGGCAATAGCAATGTCATCTGCATAGGCGGTCACAGCGTACCCTTCCTGTTCAAGCAACAGCAGTAGCTCGTTAACCACCACGTTCCAAAGGAGAGGGGAGAGTACTCCACCCTGTGGTGTACCTCTGCTAACCATTCTGGTTGATACGGCACCAGCGAAGTTGGCTTTGACAACTCTTTGTGTTAGCAGTTGTCGTACCAGTTCTATCACTGATCCCGTAACACCCAGATCAGTCAGCGCTTTGGTGACGGCCCATGGTTCAACATTAGTAAAGGCACCCTCAATGTCGAGAAAGGCGACTAGAGTATATTCCTTACGATCCAGTGACCTTTCTATTTTGCTGACCAGTGAGTGGAGTGCTGTTTCCACCGATTTGCCTTTGTTGTAGGCATGTTGATTATCCGACAGCCTTCCTGAGAGGCAGCTGTAGCGAATGTGTGCGTCTAGAATCTTCTCTAGAGTTTTTAATAGAAAAGAAGTACGACTAATAGGCCTCAAGTCATTTGCATACGTATGGGAGCTTTTGCCTGCCTTGGGTATGAAAACGAGTTTGGTTACCTTCCACTTGCTAGGGATGTATGATAGGGAGAGGCAACTCTTGTATATGAATATAAGCCAGGGGAGGATGATATCTACTACCTGCTGAAGCTCAGCTGGTATGATACCAACCGGTCCGAAGTCTTAGTAATAGGGTTCCGTACCCAAAGGGTAAAAGGGTTGCAGCTAGGATTAATACATCAAAGACACAAAAGGTATCAAAGCTGGGAAGTTTGCTACTGGTTGTGGGATATTGTCGACTAACCTTAGGTCAGTATGTGACCAGGGGGATTTCTTTGGATGAAAATCATGTCTGTTGTATGGGAGCCTCCTTAATATTAATTTTATTTAATTAATTTAATTAATTAAATGAATTAATTTTAGTATTTGTTGCTATAGCGGCAACAGAAATACATCATCTGTGAAAATTTCAACTGTCTAACTATCACGGTTCATGAGATACAGCCTGGTGACAGATGGACGGACAGTGTTGAAAATTAATAAATATGTATTTTCTTATTCACCTCGAAGTCTTTTGACGCACATGTATGGGTTCCGATTTATTTGCATATACACACACACAATGTATTGTAACTTGGCGTTTATTACTCTCAAGAGTTTAGTTGTGCTTCGTCAGTGGAAAGAATAGGACGCGCTTAGCAAACATCGATTCTAAATAAACGCAGATTAAATTTAACCAAAGGAAGCCTTTTATTTTGCCCGGTTTATCATCTAGATTGTCCCCGGTTTTTTTTAAATCTGGTGCCGAAACCCGGGAAGGCTAGTCGTATTTGTCGCGAAAATTTGAGTTGAAAATTAAGGAAATCGATTAAGAAATGGAATTCGCCACACGTGCGGCCTGCCGAGGCCAACTCACAAAGATTGTGAAAGCCGTTTCGGACTACTTAAGTTCGTCAGAGTCGCAGCTAGATCGTGAAGAAAACCTCGACGCGGTCGAAGAGGAATTACGCACGTACATACAGAGACTGCGCGCCGTGAAAGATAGTCTCACTACGGTTAATACAAGAATCATTGAAAATGATCTCATCAAGGCCGACTTCGATCAAGAGATGGCAAAAACAGCAGAATACGAAGATACAGCAATTGCCGCGCTTTCTCGTTTAGAGGCTAGACTGAAGAAATTAACTGAAAAGTTTCGCCTAACACCAACCAACATTGAGACCGAAAAACCTCCACGTCCTCAGCAATGTCATGTAAGTCTACCAAAGCTCACGCTTAAGAAATTTGATGGCAAGGTGAAAGACTGGCTGCCCTTCTGGGAGCAATTCCGTTTATCAGTGCATGAAAATGCATCCCTATCCGGAACTGAAAAATTTGGTTATCTTGAGTCATGTCTGTTGGGTGCCGCTAGAAAGGTCATAACAGGATTCACGTCTTCCGAAAATTGTTACGATGCCGCTATTTCATTGTTACAAGAACAATACGGAGATGTAGAACGGTTAATCGACAGTCACATCCAACAGCTTGTCTCCCTCCGACCAGTACACTCAGCCACCGACGTTAACGGTCTCCGAAATTTGTACAATGCCACCACCACATGCAGACGATCATTGACAGCTCTAAATGTTGCCTCAAATCAATATGACGTTATGCTTAAGTCTATCCTCTTTCGATGCCTGCCCGCAGAGCTTCGAATAAACTACCACCGAATGAAGGAACGAGAAAGAAGCCACCAAAGCATAAAGGATGAAAACGAAGATGAACCGAACACTACCCACTCACACTCCAGCACGATATCAGCTATAGGATATGTACACAACTTGATGGAATTCCTAAAATATGAGATCGAAGCAATGGAAAGAAGCAAATTAACCGTCTCGCTCCCACAAAATCACCATAAGGTTAGCACTGCTTCCACAGCTGCGAGCTTGGTCGCCTTGAAGGAGAATGAGGAATGTGTGTTTTGCCACTCCACATCTCATCACACAAAGGAATGTGATGCCAATCTAACCATCGTGCAAAAAAGGGACCTTTTATCGAAAAACGGGAGATGCTTCAAATGCGCCAGAAAGGGACATGTCTCAAGGAAGTGTAGAAGTGTCAAGTGGATTAAGTGTTGTAAGTGCAAGGGAAACCACATGACAACAATGTGCGATCCGAAAGTACATAAGGTTTATCCTCTTGCTGTAATGCAACCCGAAGGTGACAGGGAACAAGACAGAGACAAACATGCAGGTGTGTCATCGAATCTCATGTGTAATTCTCGCGGTGAATATACGAATGTGTTTTTAAAAACTGCTCGTTGTATTGGGAAGGGAATGAGACAAAAGGATAGTCTCCTGCTCCGAATCGTTATCGACGGCGGAAGCCAAAACACTTTCATATGTGAAAACGTTGTGAAAAAATTAAATTTAACTAAAGTCGGTGAAGTTAGAATGGCAGTCCTGCCCTTTGGTTCAACGACTCATCTTCCCCAGAAGACGATAGAAAAGGTTAAAATTTGTTTAAAGAGCCAGTTCGATCAGCGAGCAATAGAGATTGAGGTTTTGGTGGTTCCGCAGATATGTATAGATCGGCTTGATGCCCCAAACGAAAGATGTTTACCACTTTCAAATTTCAGATTAGCGGACAAAATAGTGGCTGAAAATATCAAAATCGAGCCCGGACTGAGTTTACTGATTGGGGCTGACTATTATTGGGAAGTTGTCAGCGGTAATCAGCGAAAGATAACAAAACGATTAAGAGCAGTGGGAACGCTTTTTGGTTGGACGGTACAGGGGCTTCATGAACATACGAACTATCGTGTAGCTGAAGGTGGAGCTGCATTTTTTGTTTCAAAGATACCTTGGGGAGAAGAGCCATGCGAAGAGCGTTTAGCAACGATGTGGGCTCTAGAATCGATAGGAATACAAGGCGAGAAGCAAGAAAAAGGATCCTTGACAGAAAAACTTACGCGACAGTGCATTCGGCAAGTGGGAAGCAGATATCAAGCATCGTTACCTTGGAAAGATGATAGTTCGAGCTTCTGTGGGGACAGAAAACAGGCCATTGCACGCGTTGATTCCTTGGTGCGCCGACTTTCGAGAGATCCGACCAAACTTGCAGAATATAATACAGCAATTCAAAACCTGCTGAAGGAAGGTATCGCAGAATCAGTCAACGATCGGACATCAAAAAGAACATTTTATCTGCCACATCACCCTATTTACAAGGCAGAAAGCGAAACCACCCGCTTACGCATTGTATTTGACGCATCGTTCCATACAGAAGATCATCCGTCTCTTAATAGTTGCCTGGTAACTGGTACTAACTTGCTTGCAGATGTTCAAGCGATTCTGCTAAATTTCAGAATGGGACCCTTTGCACTAGTGGCCGATATCGAGAAGGCATTCCTGCAAATTCTATTGGCTGAAGAGGATAGAGATTCTCATCGTTTCGTTTGGCTTTCGTCAATTAAAGATCGTCATTACCAGGACTACAGGATGACGCGCGTTACGTTTGGGGTCAATTGCAGCCCCTTCCTGCTCTCAGCTACCATACAACACCACTTGCGGAAGAATGAAGAAAAGTACCCAGGTACGTGTAAATCGTTAATGAAATCATTTTACATGGATGACTTGGTTCTCAGCTTCAATACAGAAGTAGAAGGGCAAAATATTTATAGAGATTCCATGGAAATAATGAAAGCCGCTTCCATGTCGTTACGAAAATGGCATCCAAACAGCTCGAAGTTGCGGACACTATTTGGCGATCAAGAGATGCGAAGTAGTCAAGGCGTCTTAGGTCTCATATGGCATGTTTATACGGATGAGTTGCAGGTATCTTTGCGGTCGTTACAAGGTATACGTCTGGATGCAGGTAGGGGTAGCAAGAGGACCGTGCTTCAGGCCATTGCACGAATTTATGACCCCTTGGGAATTGTTTCACCGACCGTCATCCGGCTTAAGATATTTTTCCAAGCCATATGGAAAAGAAAATTGGGGTGGGATGAGCCTATTCCGAGCGATCTTCTGTCTGAGTGGCACGAGGTAACCACAGGTGTTCTTCAGCTAGCAAACATGACGATTCCAAGAACGGTGTTGCCAATGTTAAGAACGAACATCATTACTATCCACGTCTTTGCTGATGCTAGTTTAAAGGCCTACGGAGCTGTAGCTTATGTCAAGAGTGTAAGCTACCAAGGTGAAATCAATGTTTCTTTCCTATGCGCTAAAAGTAGAGTGGCGCCTTTGAAGGAAAGCAAGGAGGGGGAATTGACGTTGCCAAAGCTAGAGCTTACAGCTAATTTAATAGCGGCAAGACTTTCGGCTTATCTGAAGAAAACTCTTAAGGTTTCAATTCACAGGTGTTTTCTGTGGTCCGACTCAAAAATTGCCCTCAACTGGATTTATGGAGAAACAAATCGCTGGAAGCCATACGTGCAAAGTCGTGTAGTCGAGATCAGAAGCCTGACGAGACTTGCGGATTGGGGCCACTGCTGCGGTAAGGAAAATCCAGCCGATCTGGTTACGCGAGGTATTTCGGGAGACAAGCTCAAGGAATCTTCGAGGACCTGAGTGGTTAAAGGAACACGACGATCAAAATCAATACAGTCATACCGACGGTGATGATATTTCTTCGCCAACAGTGTTATTGTCAGAAGTGGAGCAAGTCGTCCATAAAATAAACGATCCTGTCCTGGACTGCGAAAACTTCAGCACATGGACCAGATTATTAAGAACAACAGCTTGGATACAACGATTCCTGAGGGTTTGCCAGAAGAGGACCAAAGCGAGTGTGCAATTAACAGCAGAAGAACTTGACTTAGCTGAAAACTATTGGGTCAGGTACGTACAATATGATGCCTTTGCTAATGAAATCCGACTTTTACAGAAGGGCCAACCTATTCCTGGGAAATCTCCTATTTATGAATTATGCCCATTTTTGGATGCTGAGGGATATTTAAGGTTGGGAGGTCGACAACAACTTCTGGACGATACGTTTGATGTAAGGCACCCTAAAATACTGCCGGCTGACTCACGAATCACGAAACTACTCATTGAAGACTGCCACGTGAGAACGTTACACGGTGGTGCGAGTATAATCTTGGCGAAATTGAGAGAGAAATTTTGGGTTCTAAGAGGACGTCAATTCGTCAAGAAACTCTTGAAGAAGTGTTTCACTTGCAAAAAATTATTTGGGAAGGCAGCGACTCAGCCGTTTGCTCCGCTACCAAAGGAAAGGATCACACTTACGAGGCCGTTTGACAATGTCGGCGTTGATTTCGCCGGCCCGATGTTCTATACTACTGATGTTGATGAAGTAATGCACAAGTCTTTTGTAATGATTATCACGTGTGCAGCTATTCGAGCGGTCCACCTGGAGCTGGTGCCCAATATGACGACGGAAGGTTGTTTGATGGCCCTACGACGCTTCATTGCCCGACGAGGTGTGCCTTCGCTAATAATTTCGGACAATGCCAAAACTTTTCGTCGTGCTGCCCAAGAGCTGAATGACGTCCCGGACTCTACAAACGATGGTGCATTACGAGATTTCCTCTGCCAAAAGCGAATAAGATGGCAGTTTATAGTTGAAAGGGCACCATGGTGGGGCGGTTTTTGGGAGAGGTTAATTCGGACAATAAAAACCACCCTTAAGGCAGTTATTGGAAGCGCAAAGCTAAGTTTCGAGCAACTAAGAACTTTGCTTACCGAAGCTGAAGCGATAGTCAATGACAGGCCTATCACGTATGTTTCAAGCGATCCATTGGATTTAGCTCCGCTTTCGCCGTCAAAATTTTTATCGATCCCTACTATTGGAGGTAAAGAAGGGAATATATCCACGAATAGTGACATTCAAGAACTTTGGAAACATCGTTTTAAATATGCTAATAAGTTATGGCGACGATGGCGAGTTGAGTACTTGCAGACGTTGCGGCTATTTCATACAAATATCCCGAAGTGTTCCCCTCCTTTAAGAGAGGGCGACGTCATCTTACTTTTCGATCATGCTAAACCTCGGGTGCACTGGAAATTGGCTATCATAGAGAAGGCGTTCCCTGGAAGAGATGGACGAGTGAGGTCGTGTGAGATCAGATGTGGCGATGGGAAGGTATTTAGAAGACCAGTACAATTACTTTATCCTTTGGAAATTGGCCCGGCGGAGGATGTTGAAAATTAATAAATATGTATTTTCTTATTCACCTCGAAGTCTTTTGACGCACATGTATGGGTTCCGATTTATTTGCATATACACACACACAATGTATTGTAACTTGGCGTTTATTACTCTCAAGAGTTTAGTTGTGCTTCGTCAGTGGAAAGAATAGGACGCGCTTAGCAAACATCGATTCTAAATAAACGCAGATTAAATTTAACCAAAGGAAGCCTTTTATTTTGCCCGGTTTATCATCTAGATTGTCCCCGGTTTTTTTTAAAGACAGCGAAGTCTTAGTAATATGGTCCCGTTTTACACTTTGGGTACGGACTACCCATCCGCAACCACCCGCAAGCCCACTGATGGAGGTTGCCGATATCGAAGCTATTTCAAAAATCATATTTTCTGAACACCATACTTCCAACGACTATTATCAAATATTTAAATGGACACACTGATTTGATACGTTGGTATCTTCCCACTTCGCCAATTCCCATTTCGCCAATTCCCACTTCGCCAACGATTTTTTTCTCACTTCGCCAAATCCCACTACGCCAACAGATAAGATAAACTTAATCCGGAAATTCCCATTTCGCCAACAAAACAAAAATATTAGTGAAAGACAGTTGAAATGAAGTTTAAAATCAATTGATCGCTCAATTAACATATCCGGGTGTACCATACATATTTTTGTATGTAAACGGTCGTCGGAAGGAGTTGGTTGTGTTTCTGCCAATTGTGTCTTAGAATTGTTTAAATTTATTTCTCTTGTTACATCATTTGTTAACGCATTTGGATACAAAGACGCTTTAATTTTTCACGCAACGCATTTGAGAAGTAAAAATACATTTTTTTAGTTATTTAAGCTTATCACATATCACACAACCTTATTGGGGTGCAATGGTTTGAGTCGCATATGTTCGTTCCCTACTCTCCAGATGTTGGTGTCCTAGATAGGATTTGAGAGGAACCGTCCGATTTTTCACGTTGGTTGTACTTCTCAGCAACTATTCCATGCACTTATGGTGTTATATTAGAATTGCACACACACACAGATAATGAATCTGAAGTGACCATATACTGTGAGTGTTATGCCTTCATCAGTATGTTTTATAACTTCTCATTCACAACAGCTGTGTTGCATAGTTTTTTTCCGTATAGGAATTGTTTTTTCTTGGCAATGGAATGACTTTGAACTGCATACCTCCCGCTCGACGGTCGGCGATGTTTATCACTGCACCACGGCCACCCCTCACAGGTTTTTAAAGTAACTAAGCCAAAGATTAGAGGAATTTTTGGAAGTTGATAGTGAAGATGAGCAAGATACCTATGGAAGTGCAATGGCGGGCGAAGAGGGCGACAGTGAATACAATAATGTGAATGTAGGAGATTTAGACGTCGAGGGATTGCAATTACCAGAATATGATCCTGTTAGTGACACTGATTCGGACCAAAAATTGGAAGTAGCTCCAATTAAATTTTCTGAAAATAATTATACAGCTAGAGATGGTAAAATTTGGTCAAACCAACCACCACAACCTTGCCGATTTTTGTCGCATAATATTCTAAGAAGCTCGAACACTGGACCAGCACGTAGAACAAAAGATCTTAATGTTGATGTCAACTGAAATGTGTGGTATAATAATTCGCAAAATCAATAGAAAAGCTATCCAGTGCGATCGTGAACACGAAGAAGAAGAAACAAGACCACTTCGTAAATGGAAAACTATTACTAAAACTGAATTTCACGCTTATCTGGGCATACTTTTGTCAGCTGGTGTCACACACAACTGATATATGGAAAACTAGCTTACATCCGTTGTATCGTGCTTTGAATGAGTCTCCAACGTTTTTGGGCTTTCAGTCGTTTTATCAGATTTGATAATGGAAATACGCGCCAGCAACCTCCAGGATAACTATAAAGCAGGAGCCAATGTCACTGTTGATGAACAACTTTATCCTTGTCGTGTTGGCAGCGGATTCACTCAATATTCCTTCGAAACCGGCCATGGTATTAAGGTTGGTGGGTATGTGGAGCTATTACTTCTTATCCAGTCAAAGGACAAATCCATACTGGTAGGGCACCTTCTGGAGAAAGAGAAAAAAAGTCAAGGTGAGCGTGTGGTCAAAGATTTGTGCTGCAATCTGTTCCGTGGAAGTGCTCGAAACATCGTATGTGACAACTTTTTTACAAGCTATAAATTTGGCTTATACTCTGATGTTAGACTACAATTTGTCAATATTTTGCACTGCAAACAAAAGACATACATCCGTACCAGCCGAATTTAATAATCCAAAAGAAAGAGCAGTAGAAACACCAATTGGATTAAGCAGCAACATAAGCAACATATATTCCGAAAAAGAACAAATCGGTTGTGCTTCCTTCCACTTCCCATTATAGTATCGAAATTGAGGGTCCTAAAAAAAGCCAAAAATGATACTCGATCACAATAGAAGCAAAGGAGGTGTTGACAATATGGGCAAATGCCTTGGTGAATATGCACACAAAGGTTAAGCAGCGATTGGATAACATGGATATAACAAATCTGCAATTTATTGATTTGATTAAATATCACATTAATTTAATTTGAATAAAATAACATTGCGTTCGAATTAAACTTGTTCACCGATTGAGGCGAAATTCACCCTGATCATTAAGTTTGATAAGAAATATAATAATTGAATTTATTTGTATATACATATGCCTGAAACGATTGGCGAAATAGTTGGCGAGATGGGAATTAGCGAAGTGGGAATTGGCGAAATAGGAATTGGCAAAGTGGGAATTGGCAAAGTGGGAATTGGCAAAGTGGGAAATGGGAATTAGCGAAGTGGGAATGAACCGATACGTTAATGGCTATTGCCAAATATTGTTAGTTGCTTGAAAACAAAGCAATATATGACAAAGCACACAGCGCTAAGCAAATCTTCGGTCTTCCATATCGATTTTTTTTCTTATTCAATTGTTTCAATGTGATCAATCGTCAGTGTAACCAATCAATGACAGAGGAGATGCTCCTATGTAAAGTGAAAATGAATAGCATATTATGGTTCGAGAAAAGGATGGTACGGCCGTGTCGCTTTTTTGCTCGACTTGGCAGGGGCACTGCCGTGCCCCCAGATTTTCTGAGAAGGTATTCTGTAACTATGTACATATGTACTGAATAAAATTCTAAAAATAATAGGGATTAGATGTAAATCCATAACCAACCCATCAGTGTAAACGTCCTTCTCACTATTTATTAATTTTTTTTTTTTCTTTAGAGTTTTTCATATTCTCTTATGATGTGTTGACACAACAACCTGAACGGAGTGCAGTGGTTTGGGTCGTTGATGTTCGTTCACTACTCTCAGGGGTGGTTGTCCTAGGCCTAGATAGGACGAGAGCCGACCAAATTCCGCGTTGGTTATAGTCCGTAGTAATTCGTTCAAGCACTTTAGTATTGCATACGCAGAGGATGAATTTCGGTTGACCATATACTGTGAGTGTTATGCCTGCAGGCAGTACGTCTGGTCTCTTTCCATTCACAACTGCGTTGCATACTTTTTATCATCCTATTAGGAATTACTTTTACTTGGCTATGAAGCGAATTTGAACTATAGACCTTTCGATCGGCGGTCGATGACGTTAACCACTGCACCACGGCCACCCCGAACGATTTTGTGAGGATCATCCCTTAAACTACTCTAATTTCGTGTGCCGCCAATAATTTCGAATGTTTAACAATTATAGACTTATTTTGAAAAATTAAAACAAAAATAAATGACTAATTAGAGATAGGATTTCTCGTTAAAAAATTACCTTGAGCAATTTTGTTGACGCAAAGTATAATAGCTAACTTGTGTAACTATGTTTCTAACAAAATAATAGTAATTCTTATTAACTATATACATATGTAATAAATAATTGTGTCAACAAAATTGTGACTAAGCATGCAACTTTACTACCTTGATTGTATTTAGGGGTGTAGTAAAAAAGGAAAACAAACGATACCGGCAGATTATTGCTGACAAATAAGATTAATTTAATTAATTAAGCGTTTACAAGTGTACACGAACACCTATCGAACACCACGTGGCACAAACATGTTGTGTGTACACAACTTGCTATTAATAGAGATCTTAAGGTTGCCAGCTTCAAAACAATCTGCTATCACTGGGATGACTTTGTACGAGTAATTAGTTTGTTGACAACTAGATACTTATGTATGACTCATTCCATAATAATTGCAAAAGAAAGGAAACCCGCTTGTCATCTAGGATGAAATTAAGTTTCTGTAGTTCACTACACTTATCAAGTTTAACATAATGAAATACATTTTATCATTTAAGAATCTTCACAGGCACTTGTGGTGGATGACTGTACTCTTCACGATCGGCCAGGAAATAAATGACAGACAAATAGATAACTAAATCGTGGAATCTGAACAAACATGCCAAATGAAATTCAACTCTCTTTGCTTCGACGAACCCACGGAGTTAAATGAGTTTCATTGTTATCATTTTATCAATGTTAATGATAAAGAAATTATGACTTTTGTATATCGTACGAATTCTGTAGCAAGTTGATTTCTTATTGCATCACTTTTTCACTTTTATCACTTACTTACGGACACAATGTACTTTTATTTGAAACACGTGCACAAATTCAATTCGGTTGTCAGATGTGATCACATTTAGATGTGCAAAAAAAAAAAAAAAAAAAACAATTCTCACTCTAAAATCGGCGGGCCCATCCTGCTTAAAAGTGGTACTTGTCACTATCGGTGGAACTACGCATAAACTATTCCATTGCTCGGGATCCTGGCCGACATGGATAGCTTTGGTGGCAAAACCTTTCGGCTGTGATTGAAATGCCATACTGTATTTCTGAACGCTTAGACACCACCACTCCTCACTAGCAAACCGATAAAAATATACTGGCAACAGTTCGAATATCTCGCAAATATATACGCAAACACAAGCGAACCGAGAGATTTCACTACACACTATAGTACATTCGTCATGAGAAGCAAGAATTATGAATGAGATTGAAATCCTTCGTGCATATGCCCGACGTGCCCCTCCGGGGTTAGTTTTTTTGTATTTATTTATTTTAGTTGCTATGCTAACAATATACATAATTAAAGCTATAGGCTAGCTGTATTAGCCAGATCAGCAAAGGCCTCCGGCTATGCTTGCATTGGTTATACACCAATACCTGACTAATCGCCAATACTATGTATTAAAACGACACGGTGAAATTTGAAAGGTGTGCTTCGCTGCGAAGAAACAATTTGTTTTGACAGCCCTCTGTTTTTTAACTTCCCAGTCGGAAGTTACTGTAATGAGGCCGATTTGCGATTTCCAAATTTTGACATATCTCCACGTTTCAAGGTCACCATAATCAAAATTCAAGATTTTTACAGCGATGTATGCATGTGGTTGTATTTACGTACATATGTGCGTTTGTGCGGTGCGTATATGCGTACATACATATGTGCAATCGGAATTTTCGCATCGATTATCTCGAGAACCATAGATGATACTGACATGGGACCGGGTTCATTCCACCCGTAATTACGCAACCTAGAACTTGTTTTCAGCAAAATCGGTTCAGCAGTTTTTTGTTAGAAATTAAATAACTAAATAATAGGCAAAAAAAAAATAATAACAACACGCGGTATTCCCAAGCGGTTCACCATCTACATAAGTACTGATTGTGGTGATCGGACGAGAACCGATACATATGAGATTGCAGTGTAGTGTTGCATGGAGCGACAGCAAGAAGGCAGCTTGATGCCAACCCGACGCTGGTTGATTGTGGTGATCGGACGAGAATCGATACATATGAGATTGCTCGGACAGTGTTGTGGTCGCATGGAGCGACAGCAAAAAGGCTGCTTAATGCCAACAGCACTCGGTGTTCCCAAGCGGTCCCCATTTATGCCTGATCCACAATACTGCGTTGCTGCGAGGCACTTTACGTGTTACGAGAAATGCTTCGACGCATCCTTACTTCAATTTTATCAGCCGTTCCATGTCAAAACACTGACGTCAACGTACACAACACAAACCATAAAATACATACACAGATACAGCATACAAGTTAATATCATAGAGCATTGATTTGATCCGTAAGCAATGTAAACAAGCTGCGGTCAAATCACATGCCACATATTAGGGAGACCAGGAGGTGCGATCGATTTTTGTTGACACAGCTGCGGCTTAATGGCAAAATGCTTTTAGTCGAAGTCAAGTGCTTGCAGCTGCGTCGGCAGATTCGTGCGTGATTTATGGTCTAAGTTCAAAGTCCAGCAAAGGGACGCTGTCGTAGAGCAGCATAACGCTTAGTATATAAGTTAATCTAAGTTCAGCGCAACAGCAGTTCATCATCAACATCAGAGGACTCAGCAGTTCATCATCACCATCAGAGGACTCAGCAGAGTTCGATAGCAGCACTGAGATCGAGTGGACTCCGCGGCTTGGGTGTTTAAGTAAATTTAGCTAAGTATTGAAAGTAGTGTATTGAAAGTGAATTAATAAAAGCAAAGCTGGTTAGCTCTTTTTAAAAAACTCCCGTGTCGCGTAGAAAAAAATAATTTACACATCAATACACAGCAACAGTCCTTCAAACGCACAGAAATTTCCGACGTGTTTGACTTTTGTCTCCTTTGGTTACGTGAGCTTACGTTTTCTCTCGCTCTCATTTTTTCTTATTTCCTCTCATTTCTTAATGAACGTAAGCTCGCCAACGCAAACGCAGTATTTTGGACTACCCCATTGAATTGCTTGGGTTGGATGTCTCAGCTAGCACTAACGCAGTATTGTGGATCAGGCATTAAGGACTAACCGCGTCCGACGCTGGTTGATTGTGGTGATCGGACGAGAACCGATACACATGAGATTGCTCGGACAGTGTTGTGGTTGCATGGAGCGACAGCAAAAAGGCTGCTTAATGCCAACAACAATCGGTGTTCCCAAGCGGTCCCCATTTAAGGACTAACCGCATCCGATTGTGGTGATCGGACGAGAACCGATACATTTTCATTCATTTTTAATTCATTGTATTTCAAGAAAATGAAAGACAAAATGATTAATACTAGCTTACATCATAACTAACATTAGTGTCTTAGGGTCAGCGGGCACTCTAAAACAAACACTATCTATAAACTTAACTTATGTCTTTCGACTACTTAATATCTACAGTAAATTGATAACTTTATTTATTAAATTAAATTTTGCCAAGAAAATGGTTACAAAAACTTTGCGTACTAACGGGATTTATGGGTGTATATAAAACTTACGATCCAACTAAAACTAACTAATTCTAACTTAATCTATCTTAACTAAAATGTATATACAGAGCTTATATACTCTATATATGCATATCTTTTTATTTTTCTTTTTTAATTTTACGATTTTATTTTTATTTTGTTTAACTTCCCATTGGGAAGTTAATGTAATGGGCCGATTTTGCGAATTCCAAATTTCGACATATCTCCAGGTTTCAAGGTCACCAGAATCCAAATCCAAGGTTTTTATAAAAATGTATGTGTGTGTATGAATCTATGTGCGCATGTGCGTTTCCCGCTCGACTTTCTCGAGAACCAAACATGGTATTGACGTAAAATTGGATTCGTTCCACGCGTAGTTACCCAACTTAGTACTGAATAAATTGTCAGCAAAATCGGTGCAGCTGTGTTTTTGTTACAAATTAAATAACTAAAAAATAAGCAAAAAAAAAAAAAAAAAATGAACAACACGCGGTGTTCCCAAACCGTCCCCCATCTAAGTACTGACTGCAACCGATGCTGGTTGATTGCGTTGATCGGACGACAACCGATACATATGAGATTGCTCGGACAGTGAAAGAGAACGCACACGTATGTATGGTATGTATGTGCACTCTGTAGGGTGGGTTACGTTTAAATAAGTTGATTTACTGCTCGGGAGTTGTTTGCAGAATGGTAAAACATGGAAACATTTCACTTGAACATTTTTTTTTTTCGTTTTCCATTTTTATAATATTTTAGTCTAAGATGGCTTCATTTTCTGTAAAGTCTAAATTAGAAACTTTCAGCAATCAAAATTGCACACGCACGTGAGCATCATAATCGGTCTATTCATTCAGGAGTTACGATGCCACAGACAGAAACACAAACACCTCAAACTTATAACACCCCTCTTTTTGCGTCGGGGGGTTAAAAATGAAAAAAAAAAAAATAAAATGGGTGTTTCCATTTTTCGCATTGAGAAGTTAGGCGTGTGGGCCTTGCCTTGCGGGTCGCACCTAGACCACATTTTTTTTTTATTAAATGCCCAACACTTATAATCTACCTTAGCCCTGCCCTAGCCTACCCTACCCTATCGGAGCCCGTCAATGACGTTCGGCGAACCTGCCTTGAAGAGGCTATATTAAAGGATTCCACAACGGAGTCCGTTAGCCACCAAAAGCGTTGATGCTGTCGGACAACGTCTTCTCTCTCTCGGCGAGAAACCGCTCTACTGAACCTGAGGCGCCCGGGCTCACAGAGCACGACGTTAGGTTCGTAAAGGAGCCGCCGTTCCACAGAACTACGGGCCACATGGAAGATTAGCGGTACCGCCAATCTATCCTGGATCAGCCCACAATTATCGAGATAAAGAAATGCTTCCGGAAGCACAAAGCCGTTCAGACGCACTTTTTCGTGATACATAAAATTGGGGTAGTAAGCCCCAGAGATCAGGTTATTGGTCGAAGTAACGTGACCTCGAATCAGTTTAATCAGTAAGTTATCTATCCGTAAAGTCCTTGCCCTATCGTATAGGGCCCCGTTGGGATAGAACTTTCTGTACTCAGACTCTGGGTTTCTGTGTAATCCAAGACAAGTCCTCAGACATTGTCTCTCAAACACCCGAATCCTTTCCATTAGGCTTGCGCTCACATTAAACCAGACGGGGCATCCATAGGCAATTATGGCCTGATTAAGGCCATGTAGCAGATTACCTTCACCCTAGAATCAAGTTGGCTGCAGTGAAACAGCCATCTTGTCAGGGCGAAAGCGCCCCGGGCTCTTTCCAGAGCAGCATCTACATTTTTGGTAAAATATAGCTACTGATATGACTACACTTTTACTCGCCAATGGACGCCTGTCCGGTCCGATGATTGCGAATTTTCACCAATGTTTTCTAGTGTCCCTGGAGGCCGTAGACAGAGGCGTTCTGAATAAAATAGTTTCTGATTTCTCGAAGTTGATTTTCAACTTCCAGTCATCACCGAACGTTGCAATAAAATGCCAATGACCTCGATCGTTGGACCTGATCTGTACGCAACCAAGTCATCTGCATACGCTATTGAATGGTGCAGAGAAACTATCAGATCACTGATATAAATTCTGAAAAGGATCGGCGAATTTACCGTACCCCTGTTGCAATCCGTTTTTAATTTCAAATGTTTGAGCAGAAGTTACGTTGGCAATTTTCACAACGAACTTTCTTCTCGTTAACATATCATGAATTATATAAAGCAATGGTTTACTTATGCCCATTCGTTTGAGCTTGTACTAAAATCCACCTAACCATACGGTGTCGCAGGCAGGCACCCGTGCATTGGTTCTTGCATTTATTCCATTGGATATCCGAGACCAGTTTCGACGCGGCATGTATGGTTTCATGCCCCGCCCTGAAACCGAATTGGTTATCCCGGTTGATATTTTTGTCCTCAGCCCATTTGGACAGGGCTCTATGGATTACCTCCTCGAAGACCTTGCTGATACTCGGAAGGAGACTAATCGACCGAAGATTTGCCGGATTAGAGGAGTATTTGCCCCTCTTAGGAATTGGTTGGACCACCGCCGTTTTCCAATGCACCGGATAATATGCATTATTCAGTGCATTGTTGAACAGGATGGTGTACTTCTTTATAGCTACTGGTGGGGGGTGCCTGAGCACAACATTGGATATACCATCAGTACCCGTGGATTTTTTATTTCTTAATGACATGAAGATCAACTGGAGATCCTCCGTCGAAATGAACAGTGTATCAGCACCTTCATTGGCGATGGCATTGTTCGATATATGGTACATGTATACACATAAATAATGTACATTACAATAACACACATTTATGTATGTATAGGTATATTATATTATATATATAATATTATATATATTATATATATATATATATATATAATATAGGTATATATTATTATATATATAATATTATATAATATTAATCTTTAACTACCTTGAATTGTCAGTTGTCGTCAGACCAGGGATAAACAATGAGATACCAAACTTTCATACGTCTGCCCGTTGATCCCCGCAGGGGTAGGTTGTTGCTTTTGTAATTAAAGCGGCCCCTAGACGCCTAATAATATTGTACAATATTTGATATTGCACAATATTATTGTTCGTCTGTAGATAATATTGCAAGATTGTGCGATATATTGCGGAAAATCAAAACGCTTTTGACTTTTAATACAAATATGAGCGCTCAACTAAATTATTGGGAAAAATATTGAACCGTCTGGGGCCGCAAGCCAATAAAATTGTGCAATATTTTGCACAATAATATTGAGCGTCTAGAGACCGCTTTAAAAACGACGCTTTTGACTTAAGAGTCAAGACGTCGGAACAAGGCAGAATGACATAGTCAAGACGCCGTCAAACACAACGCGTTTGTAGGTGCTAGTTGTCAAAATGCCTGTCAATGCCAAAAGATTGGTATCTCATTCTTTATCCCTGCGTCAGACTCTCGTGAGCATCGGAATAAATCTTTCGTTACTAGTTTTCGTTCTTTTTTCTTTCCCTACAAAGGTTATGGGCCCAGGTCCCGTTTGAAAGTAACGTAAAGTGTTTTTTTGAGTAGTGAACTTAATTAGTCGCGATGAGTGCAGCGCTGTACCAAATCGACAAACTCGACGACGACAACTACGACACATGGAAAGTGCACATGCGGTCTGTGCTGATCCATTGTGAACTCTGGGAATATGTTTCTCAGATTATACCCTATCCAGAGGATGCTGCTAAGGTGGCAGCATGGAAATCAAAAGACGACAAAGCGCTTGCTACGATCATTCTTAGCCTCGAATCCTCCCAGTTGCACAATGTTAAAAATTGTAAGGTCTCCCACGATGCTTGGGTAAAATTGGAAGAGGTCCACTGTCCACGTGGCCCAGCCCGAAAGGTGACAATTTTTAAACAGTTACTTGGACTAAGAATGGCAGAAAATGGTTCAATGACGGATCATCTCAACAAGTTCTTCGACTTATTTGAAAAACTAGTTGAAATGGAAATTAAATTACAGGATGAACTACTCGCTATAATTATGTTGTCAAGTTTGCCAAAAAATTATGATAATTTCATAATTGCCATCGAGTCGCGTGATTCACTTCCAACGACAGCAAATCTGAAGATAAAGTTAATAGAGGAATCGAAACGAAGAGAGGGTGACACAAACATTGTTGGTATAAGTCATGAGTCTGCCTTTTTACGAAAACAAAGAAAAAGTAACACAGTACATAAGTCCCAACAGCGGAACAAAAAGTGTTACAAGTGTGGCGCGCGAGGGCATTTTGCGGCTGTTTGTACATCAAACAAAAATAAAATCTCATCGGTATTCGTTATGAAAAACAACAACAAAGTTGCAATAAATGTCCATATCGATGCATTAAATTCAAAACTTCAGAGTAACGATTGGGTTTGGGATAGTGGTGCCACTTGCCATATGTGTTGTGACAAAAAACTATTTACAAGTTTAAGACCGCACACAGAGAAAATCGAAGTAGCGGGAGACAATTTTATATACTCCGAAGGAAAAGGAACAGTCGAAATTGAAACACAAGGAAGCTCAATTTCATTACTCAATGTGTTGTTCGTGCCGGTTCTGCAGGCTAATTTTATTTCTTTACGAAAAGTGGTCGAAAATAAATTAATAGTCGAACTAAACAATACGTGCGGCATGATTAAAGATCGGAATGGCAAAAAAATAATGCGTGCCGATAAAACGGGCGAATTTTTCGTTTATGCCTGATTCACAACACTGCGTTGGTGCGAGGCACTTTACGTGTTACGAGAAATGCCTCGACGCATGCTTTGACAATGACAATTCAATTTTTTCGGCTGCTCCATGTCAAAGTAAACGCACACAACACAAACCACAAAATACACAGATATAGCATACACATCAATACACAGCAACAGTCGTTCAAACGCACAGACATTTTCGACGTGTTTGACTTTTGTATGCTTTGGTTACGTGAGCTTACGTTTTCTCTCGCTCTCAATTTTTCTTATTTCCTCTCATTTTTTCTTATTTCCTCTCATTTTTCAATGAACGTAAGCTCGCCAACGCAAACGCAGTATTTATGACTACCCCATTGAATTGCTTGTGTTGGATGTCTCAGCTAGCACTAACGCAGTGTTGTGAATCAGGCATTATAGAGCAAAATCAAACTCGTTATATACTGCAAAAGCAGTTGATACAGATATGTTCGAATGGCATCGAAAATATGGCCACCTCAATGTAAATAGTCTTAAACATTTAAACACAAATCGGATGGTTCGTGGTCTAGATTTAAACACCAGTGGCGTTATGCGGGATTGTGAAGTTTGTTTAAAGGGCAAAATATGCGCGCAGCCATTTCCCAAAAACCTTGAAAAACGCAGTTCAAAAGTTTTAGAAATTATCCACAGTGACGTGTGCGGACCGATGCGAAACGCCTCGCTTGGTGGTGCGAAATATTTTGTATCATTTATTGATGATTATACTCGCCGAATATCTGTGTTTTTTATTAAAAACAAAAGCGATGTATTCGAGTGCTTTAAATCGTTTAAAAACGTTGTCGAACGCGAAACAAATAACAAAATAAAAATATTGCGTTCGGATAATGGCCGTGTGTACATAAACAAAGACTTTGATGATTTTTTAAAGCGCGAGGGTATACAAAGAGAATCGTCCGTACCATACACACCTCAACAAAATGGGGTCGCCGAACGTGCGAATCGGACATTGGTTGACATGTCAAGGTGCATGTTAATAGACTCGGGATTGCCTGACTATTTATGGGCGGAAGCGGTGAATACAGCTGTCTATTTGCGGAATCGAGCACCAACGAAAATTCTTGGAAATAATACCCCTCATGAAATGTGGTGTGGTTACAAACCAAACGTGTCTCATTTTCGAGTTTTTGGCCAAAAAGCAATCGTCTTGGATAAACGTCCAGGTAAATCAAAATTTTCACCTAAAGGTATTGAAGGTTTTCTCGTAGGATATTCAAACCCATCAAAAGCGTATAGGTTTTTTGAGCCTAAAAATAGACAAATCCATACATCTCGAGATGTCCGTTTTCTTTCTGGATCTAACTATGATACAGTAAAGACAGACATGAATTATATATCCTTCACACCATGTGAAGAAAATAATGTCGATGATAAAAGCATTGTCGTTTATGATGACGTAGTTCCAAAGGAGGAAGCAGTCGATGTAAATGGAAGTCGTTGATGTCGTTGATGCTGGTACTGATTGTAATGTTTCACAAGTTGCTGAAGAAGAGCAATACCATAAGCCAGATGGAACTAGTGAAAATGAAAAAAAATGCTGCTGCTGGTGCAGGCGATGGTGAGTGTTTTGATTATGGGGAAGACAAAGTCGATAGTCAAGTGGTTGAAAGCGTTTGTAGGAAAAGCCGCTTGCGACCCAAAACTAGGGGGCCTAGTATGTCATATAAGAAATTCTTTAGTGCCAAGGCATTGCCAAATCCACTCAGTGTGAATGAAGCTTTGGGTAGAGAAGACGCAAGTGAGTGGAAAAAGGCCATGGAGGAAGAGTTCAATTCATTAAGGAAAAATCAAACATGGGAATTGGTGAATTTACCCAGACATCGCCAACCAATTAAATCCAAATGGGTATTTAATATCAAATACGACAAAAACGGTGAGGTTGCTCGTTACAAAGCGCGACTTGTGGCAAAGGGGTGTAGTCAGAGGTATGGATTGGATTACAGGGATACGTTTTCACCAGTAGTAAGATACGGGTCTATTCGTCTTATACTTGCTTTGTCTGCGGAATTCGATTTATTTGTCCATCAAATGGATGTATCTTCCGCCTACTTGAATGGAGAACTCCAGGACGAAGTCTTCATGGAACAACCCGAGGCTTTTATTGATCCCGAAAACCGAGCAAAAGTTTGCCGTTTGAGGAAGGCTCTCTATGGCCTTAAGCAATCGGGCCGAGAGTGGAATCACGAGATAGATGCTGTTTTAAAACACATTGGATTCTCGAAATGCAATGGAGATGCCTGCGTGTATAAAATGAACAACGGTGATGACATTAACCTAATCGCAATATACGTAGATGACATATTGTTGGCATGTTCGAATATCCAACAACTCAATATAATAAAATCAAAAATTTGTTCGAAATTTGATGTAGTTGATAAGGGTCCCATTGACTACTTCCTCGGGATGGAAATCGTTAAAAATAAAAACTCTATTCAAATTTCACAAGCCCAATTTATACAGAAGCTGCTTGTTGAATTCGGAATGGCGCAAAGCAGATCGTGTTCGACTCCGTTAGACCCAGGAAGTCGTTTTGAAAAATGTTTTGACTGCTGCGAATCGAAGTGTTCGCTGGTGGATGAAAAGCTGTATCAATCTCTAATTGGATCTCTGATGTACTTGGGAGTTTGCACTAGACCAGATATCATACACTCAGTATGCAAACTTGCTCAATTCAATAAGAATCCGCACACTGAACACCTAAATGCTGCTAAACATATACTGAGGTACCTTAATAATACCCTAAATTTCAAAATTAAATATTTTCAGAGCAAGGAAAGTCTAAAGGGCTTTGCTGATGCTGATTGGGCAGGCAGCTCAAATGACAGAAAATCGTTTACTGGCTTTGTATTCGTTGTTGCTGGTGCAGCCGTCTCGTGGGAGAGTAAGAAGCAACAAGCCGTCGCACTCAGCAGTACGGAGGCTGAATACACCGCCCTTTCTTCAGCATCAAAAGAGGTGGTCTATCTACGGAGTTTTCTGACTGAACTAGGCTTTAACGCCCTTATCGATGGTCCGACCGATCTATTTGGAGACAACATAAGTGCCCAAAACTTAGTTAAGAATCCTGTGTATCACAATAGGACAAAACATATAGACATAAAAATTCATTATATACGAGAAGTATTTGTTAAAGGGTTAATCAATCTAAAATATATTCCAACTGGTAATATGATTGCTGATATTTTTACAAAAAATCTGAAAAAGAACAAACATTCAGAATTGTGCTCATTGCTGGGTTTAATAGTTTGAATTATCTAAGTTTATATTGTGAAATATGTATGCATATTGAAATTGAAAACATTTTAGTTTATACTCCAGTGAATTTTTATTTTTTTTTGAATTAAAATTAATGTAATTATTGAGGGAAAGATTGTATACACATAAATAATGTACATTACAATAACACACATTTATGTATGTATAGGTATATACGATATTAATATTAATTTTTAACTACTCTGAATTGTCAGTTGTCGTCAGACTCTCGTGAGTATCGGAATAAATGTTTCGTTACTAGTTTTCGTTCTTTTTTCTTTCCCTACAGTACATATAGTCGTCATTGAACCTGTTAAAACCATGGTTCTCGATTCGCCAATGTTCGATGTCATTTCGAAGGTAGAAGTGGTGAAGCAAGGCTCTATTCTCCAGATCGTGGTTCGGACGAATGCTTTTATTCACTTTATACACTTTCTGGAAGACAGCTCCCACTGTCGCCACTTTCTTCTGAAGATCCTCAATCACAAAAAAGTCGTCATCTAGGGCGGCGCTCTCTGGATCGATGTTGACTGTTCGTAATAAACGTTCGTTGTCTGACGTTCTCGGGAGCTTTAAATCCTGAATGTCATTCTGATCTTTTCTCCGAAATATTTTATTTATGTGCGGGAACATATTCGCGTTGTTGGATTTTACAGCGCGAATTTTGTTGCTCCAGTGCAGACTTATGGCTATTTTGTAATTTTCTTAAATTAACTGTCGGAGATTTTTAATCGGTGACTTCAGGGTCCTGACCTCCGAGTTTTGTCTGTCGGTAAACCGCCTGTACAAGAGTTTGAGTCTTGACAGGTGTCTACTATTCTGTCTGTGAAGTGCGTCTATGGTCGCGTTTCGGTACACGTCCGTGGTATCGTAATGCCGTTGGCGTGGTATCGTTCTGTCCATCGTTTGTTTGATAATTTCATCCACATGTTTTAGGTGCCTATCAATTTCGTCATTTGATAGGTTCCTATTGTTTGTTCAGTGGGGATGAGGCACTCGAAGTGAGTGCTCTCGTCAGGAAGTTGGCAAAGCGTGGCCAGCGTGCCCTACTACAATCGTAGGGGTACGTGTGAACATACTCTGCCATTTCTGCGAATTCGTCCGGTATGTTAATTACGGCACTGAGTCCGTAATGGACGCTGTCATACTCAACAGCACGTAAACAGTTAGTTGACCAATCGTTAGTGTCAGCCAGTCTCAGTCGTGAGTCAAAGCAATACTCAATGTTATGCTGGGCCCACCAATGGCTTAGTAGGCTCCCTCTAGTGTTGGGTACATTGTTGCCCCAATCACCATGTTTGGCATTTAAATCTCCGGCCAAAACATAAAAGTTTTCTGCCGAGTCTAGGCGCAGAAATCGAAAAGTATTTCGAGCTCTGCAATGAAGATATTGGGTTGAGGTGCTTCAGGTGCATAGGCCGATACTATGTATATCCTACTTCCGTTCCGAAGGGGGGTGCACACAACACATGCCTCTAGCACCTGGAATCCTCGCATATCACTGCTATATATAATTTTATATTTAATGTTATTTTTAATGAAGATCGCGACACCTCCGCCTTGAGTGGCATTGGGTCGGTCTCTTCGTATTATATTGTAGGAATTGTGCCGAATTTTGTGCCTCTGGTTTAGCTTAGTTTCGCTAGCCAGGAACACATCAGGGCTTTCTTCCTGCAACAGGTTAAAAAAAGGCGAGTCATTCGATCCTAATCAGCGAATTCACATTTACAGCCAGGATCTTTAAGAAACTCTCTACCGGCATACCCATTACGAATGTAGAGGCGCTAAGTTCGGTAGAAACGAGTAGATCCTATCCTCTCGCCCACTCTATTATCTGCTTTTGGAACTGGCCGATCTGCCTTGAATAGTGAGCAGAATCGAACGCAGGTCCACCGAGGCGTTCGGTTCATTAAGGACAGGCCCTGGGGCTCTGAAAACAGCCTTCGTAGGTCAATTGGGGTATGACGGCTAAAGTTTGCATACGTCCCGTGGGAGGTATCTTCTCGACTTTCTGCTGAGCTTCTTTGATTTGATTTATCTGCTGGAATTAAAGACAACCCCAACAGCTTGTGGGGTGCCTCGAGTTCCCGCAGAGTGCGCATATAAGTTGCTCGCTTTCAACGACCTTTTCTGAAGCCGCATTCGTCGTGTTTGTGGTTCTGTGCACACATTACGCATCGAGGCTTCATTTCACAATTCTTATTGCACGACCTGGGCGGCTATGGTGGTGATTTTCCTTAGACGCTCTAGGCTCCGGCTGAAAGCTGAACCAGGAAGAAGTATAATGACCTCTTCAACAATTTAACCCGTACCGTACTAAGGGGCTTGCTTGACCCCCAGAGACTTGAGGTCATCGCTCTCGAACTTTTTGAGCTCTAAGAGCACTTCTTCGGGATCAGTTGTGGCATCTATGTCTTTGGGGAACATTATCTGCAACCTCTCGGTTTTTCGGATGAACGTATAGAACTCCGTAATGGACCAGTGTTTCACACTGGATAACATACAGTCTGTTTTAGAGCGAAGGAATGGGCGTAGATGGGCGGCACCTTGCTGTTGTTGTTGCTGCTGCTTCTTTGGCTGTGGTAGTTGCTGCTTCATTTGCTGCGGCTGTGTTGTTGCTGCTTCTGCTGCTGCGGCTGCTGTTGTTACTGCCGTTGCGGTTCTTTTTGGCGCTGATATTGTAGTCTATTTAGTCAGAAAGTATTTCAATGAACACTCCGTTGTTATAATGGGTGCTGCTACTATGATTGACGAACAACTCTACCAACGTTTACGTTTCCTTCAAAATGGTAATGAGAGAAATCGTGATACCTTATTGAAAACAAACATTTAATGGTTAGTACTTTGAAGAATGTTTGACTGCTACTAGGTCAATCGTAGCCTTAAGAGACTTCCTATTCGAATGGTGCAGCATCAGAAAAGTTCAATAGCCGTTGATTAATTCTTGGAGCAAGATTTCTGTATTGAGAAAGTTCTGCACGCGGCTTTGCTATCAACATGTATATATGTATGTATGTTGGCGTTACAGTCCATGAAGGACCAAAGTCGAGCTTCTCTCAATCACCCATGTTGTGTGTGATTTTATTTTCCCGTGGATGAAAGGGACCTACAGATTATTGCCGGTTCCGAACGGCGAAATTTGAGAAGCACGTTGGATGACATGGCTGTTGTCAGGATTCGATCCTGTGTCATCGGCGTTATAGGCCAACACACTACCCACTGCGCCCTCTCATCCTCAACATGAAATTGCCTTAATAGGGATTTATGCTCACCAGGCCACTATAGGTGGCCGGTAGCACGACAGCTCACTAGGCCATTATAGGTGGCCGGCAGCACGACAGCTCACCAGGCCACTATAGGTGGTCGGCATCTCGACAGCTCACCAGGCCATTATAGGTGGCCGGCAGCACGATAGTTCACCAGGCCACTATAGGTGGCTGACAGTACGACAGCTCACCAGGCCACTACAGGTGGCCGGCAGCACGACAGCTCACCAGGCCGCTATAGGTGGCCGGCAGTACGACAGCTCAGCAGGTCACTATAGGTGGCCGGCAGCACGACACCTCACCAGGCCACTATAGGTGGCCGGCAGCACGACAGCTCACCAGGCCACTATAGGTGTCCGGCAGCACGACAGCTCACCAGGCGACTATAGGTGGTCGGCATCTCGACAGCTCACCAGGCCATTATAGGTGGCCGGCAGCACGATAGTTCACCAGGCCACTATAGGTGGCTGACAGCATGACAGCTCACCAGGCCACTATAGGTGGCCGGCAGCACGACATCTCACCAGGCTACTATATGTGGCCGGTAGAACGACACATATAGTGCGCCCGGACGGCGTGGCGCAGTGGTTAGTGTGTTGGACTCTGACGCACGATGAGCGAGTTCGGATCCCGATAACACCGACGCCATCGAATGTTTATTTCGCGACGTTCCTCCCCGGCGGGGTACTGGCAAAACCCCCCGTACTATACTTGCCGTGAAAAAGCTTCTCGACTCAAGCCGCTCGGAATTGGCATTGAAATGTAGGTCCCTTTCACCTGTGTGAAATATAAATCACACACAACATGGGTGATTGAGAGATGCTTGGCTCTGGTCCTTCATGGGCTGTAACGCCATCAAAGAAGAAGAAGAAGCACGACAGCTCACCAGGCCACTATAGGTGGAAGGCAGCACAACATCTCACCAGGCCACTATAGGTGGCCGGCAGCACGATAGCTTACCAGGCCACTACAGGTGGCCGGCAGCACGACAGCTCACCAGGCCACTATAGGTGGCCGGCAGCACGACAGCTCACCAGGCTACTATATGTGGCCGGTAGCACGACACATATAGTGCGCCCGGACGGCGTGGCGCAGTGGTTAGTGTGTTGGACTCTGACGCACGATGAGCGAGTTCGGATCCCGATAACACCGACGCCATCGAATGTTTATTTCGCGACGTTCCTCCCCGGCGGGGTACTGGCAAAACCCCCCGTACTATACTTGCCGTGAAAAAGCTTCTCGACTCAAGCCGTTCGGAATCGGCATTGAAATGTAGGTCCCTTTCACCTGTGTGAAAAATAAATCACACACGACATGGGTGATTGAGAGATGCTTGGCTCTGGTCCTTCATGGGCTGTAACGCCATCAAAGAAGAAGCACGACAGCTCACCAGGCCACTATAGGTGGCCGGTAGCACGACAGTTCACCAGGCCACTATGGGTGGCCAGCAGCACGGCAGCTCCCCAGGCCACTATAGGTGGCCGCAGCATGACAGCTCACCAGGCCACTATATGTGGCCGGTAGCACGACCACTCGCCAGGCCACTATAGATGACCGGCAGCACGACAGCTCACCAGGCCACTATAGGTGGCCACCAGCACGACAGCTCACCAGGCCACTATAGGTGGCCGACAGCACGACAGCTCACCAGGCCACTATAGGTGGCCGGCAGCAAGATAACTCACCAGGCCACTATAGATGACCGGCAGCACGACAGCTCACCAGGCCACTATAGGTGGTCGGCAGCACGACAGCTCACCAGGCCACTATAGGTGGCCGGCAGCACGACAGCTCACCAGGCCACTATGTGTGGCCGGTAGCACGACCACTCGCCAGGCCACTATAGATGACCGGCAGCATGACAGCTCACCAGGCTACTATAGGTGGCCGGCAGCACGACAGCTCACCAGGCCACTATAGGCGGCCGGCAGCCCGACAGCTCACCAGGCCACTATAGGTGGCCGGCAGCACGACAGCTCACCAGGCCTATATAGTTGACCGGCAGAACGACAGCTCACCAGGCCACTATATGTGGCCGGTAGCACGACCACTCGCCAGGCCACTATAGATGACCGGCAGCACGACAGCTCACCAGGCCACTAAAGGTGGCCGGCAGCACGAGACCTCACCAGTCCACTATAGGTGGCCGGCAGCACGACAGCTCACCAGGCCAATATAGATGAACGGCAGCACGACAGCTCACCAGGCCAGTATATGTGGCCGGTAGCACGACCACTCGCCAGGCCACTATAGATGACCGGCAGCACGACAGCTCACCAGGCCACTAAAGGTGGCCGGCAGCACGAGACCTCACCAGGCCACTATAGGTGGCCGGCAGCACGACAGTTCACCCGGCCACTACAGGCGGCCGGCAGCACGACAGCTCACCAGGCCACTATATGTGGCCGGTAGCACTACAGCTCACCAGGCCACTATAGGTGGCCGGCAGCACGACAGCTCACCAGGCCACCATAGGTGGCCGGCAGCACGACAGCTCACCAGGCCACTACAGGCGGCCGGCAGCACGACAGCTCACCAGGCCACTATATGTGGCCGGTAGCACTACAGCTCACCAGGCCACTATAGGTGGCCGGCAGCACGACAGCTCACCAGGCCTATATAGATGACCGGCAGCACGACAGCTCACCAGGCCACTATATGTGGCCGGTAGCACGACCACTCGCCAGGCCACTATAGATGACCGGCAGCACGACAGCTCACCAGGCCACTAAAGGTGGCCGGCAGCACGAGACCTCACCAGGCCACTATAGGTGGCCGGCAGCACGACAGCTCACCCGGCCACTACAGGCGGCGGGCAGCACGACAGCTCACCAGGCCACTACAGGCGGCCGGCAGCACGACAGCTCACCAGGCCACTATATGTGGCCGGTAGCACTACAGCTCACCAGGCCACTATAGGTGGCCGGCAGCACGACAGCTCACCAGGCCTATATAGATGACCGGCAGCACGACAGCTTACCAGGCCACTATATGTGGGAGGCAGCACGACACCTCACCAAGCCTCTATAGGTGGCCGGCATCTCGACAGCTCACCAGGCTACTATAGGTGGCCGGCATCTCGACAGCTCACCAGGCCTCTATGGGTGGCCGGCAGCACGACAGCTCACTAGACCACTACAGGTGGCCCGCAGCACGACAGCTCACCAGGCCACTAAAGGTGGCCGGCAGCACGACACCTCACCAGGCCTCTATAGGTGGCCGGCTTCTCGACAGCTCACCAGGCTACTATAGGTGGTCGGCATCTCGACAGCTCACCAGGCCACTAAGGGTGGCCGGCAGTACGACATTTCACCAGGCCACTGAGATGGCCTGCAGCACGACACCTCACCAGGCCACTATAGGTGGCCGGCAGCACGACGGCTCACCAGGCCACTATAGGTGGCCGGCAGCACGACAGCTCACCAGGCCACTATAGGTGGCCGGCAGCACGACAGCTCACCAGGCCACTATAGGTGGCCGGCAGCACGACAGTTCACCAGGCCACTATAGGTGGCCGGCAGCACGACAGTTCCCCAGGCCACTATAGGTGGCCGGCAGCATGACAGCTCACCAGGCCACTATGGATGACCGGCAGCACGACAGCTCACCAGGCCACTATAGGTGGCCGGCAGCACGACAGCTCACCAAGCCACTAAAGGTGGCCGGCAGCACGACACCTCTCCAGGCCACTATAGGTGGCCGGCAGCATGAGAGCTCACCATGCCACTATAGGTGGCCGGCAGCACGACACCTCACCAGGCCACTATAGGTGGCCGACAGCACGACAGCTCACTAGACCACTACAGGTGGCCTGCAGCACGACAGCTCACTAGACCACTACAGGTGGCCCGCAGCACGACAGCTCACCAGGCCACTATATGTGGCCGGTAGCACGACAGCTCACCAGGCCACTATAGGTGGCTGGCAGCACGACAGCTCACCAGACCACTATAGGTGGCCGACAGCACGACAGCTCACCAGGCCGCTATAGGTGGCCGGCAGCATGACAGATCACCAGGCCACTGTAGGTGGGAGGCAGCACGACAGCTCACCAGGCCACTATAGGTGGCCGGCAGCACGATAGCTTACCAGGCCACTACAGGTGGCCGGCAGCACGACAGCTCACCAGGCCACTGTAGGTGGCCGGCAGCACGACACCTCACCAGGCCACTATAGGTGGCCGGCAGCACGACAGCTCACCAGGCCACTATAGGTGGCCGGCAGCAAGACAACTCACCAGGCCACTATAGATGACCGGCAGCACGACAGCTCACCAGGCCACTATAGGTGGCAGGCATCTCGACAGCTCACCAGGCCACTGTAGGTGGCAGGCATCTCGACAGCTCACCAGGCCACTATAGGTGGTCGGCATCTCGACAGCTCACCAGGCCACTAAGGGTGGCCGGCAGTACGACATTTCACCAGGCCACTGAGATGGCCTGCAGCACGACACCTCACCAGGCCACTATAGGTGGCCGGCAGCACGACGGCTCACCAGGCCACTATAGGTGGCCGGCAGCACGACAGCTCACCAGGCCACTATAGGTGGCCGGCAGCACGACAGCTCACCAGGCCACTATAGGTGGCCGGCAGCACGACAGCTCACCAGGCCACTATATGTGGCCGGTAGCACGACCACTCGCCAGGCCACTATAGATGACCGGCAGCACGACAGCTCACCAGGCCACTAAAGGTGGCCGGCAGCACGAGACCTCACCAGGCCACTACAGGTGGCCGGCAGCACGACAGCTCACCAGGCCACTATAGGTGGCCGGCAGCACGACACCTCACCAGGCCACTACAGGTGGCCGGCAGCACGACAGCTCACCAGGCCACTATAGGTGGCCGGCAGCACGACAGCTCACCAGGCCACTATAGGTGGCCGGCAGCACGACACCTCACCAGGCCACTATAGGTGGCCGGCAGCACGACACCTCACCAGGCCACTATAGGTGGCCGGCAGCACGACAACTCACCAGGCCACTACAGGTGGCCGGCAGCACGACAGCTCACCAGGCCGCTATAGGTGGCCGGCAGCATGACAGATCACCAGGCCACTGTAGGTGGGAGGCAGCACGACAGCTCACCAGGCCACTATAGGTGGCCGGCAGCACGATAGCTTACCAGGCCACTACAGGTGGCCGGCAGCACGACAGCTCACCAGGCCACTGTAGGTGGCCGGCAGCACGACACCTCACCAGGCCACTATAGGTGGCCGGCAGCACGACAGCTCACCAGGCCACTATAGGTGGCCGGCAGCAAGACAACTCACCAGGCCACTATAGATGACCGGCAGCACGACAGCTCACCAGGCCACTATAGGTGGCAGGCATCTCGACAGCTCACCAGGCCACTGTAGGTGGCAGGCATCTCGACAGCTCACCAGGCCACTATAGGTGGCCGGCAGCACGACAACTCACCAGGCCACTACAGGTGGCCGGCAGCACGACAGCTCACCAGGCCGCTATAGGTGGCCGGCAGCATGACAGATCACCAGGCCACTGTAGGTGGGAGGCAGCACGACAGCTCACCAGGCCACTATAGGTGGCAGGCATCTCGACAGCTCACCAGGCCACTGTAGGTGGCAGGCATCTCGACAGCTCACCAGGCCACTATAGGTGGCCGGCAGCACGACAGCTCACCAGGCCACTATAGGTGGCCGGCAGCAAGACAACTCACCAGGCCACTATAGATGACCGGCAGCACGACAGCTCACCAGGCCACTATATGTGGCCGGTAGCACGACCACTCGCCAGGCCACTATAGATGACCGGCAGCACGACAGCTCACCAGGCCACTAAAGGTGGCCGGCAGCACGAGAGCTCACCAGGCCACTACAGGTGGCCGGCAGCACGACAGCTCACCAGGCCACTATAGGTGGCCGGCAGCACGACAACTCACCAGGCCACTACAGGTGGCCGGCAGCACGACAGCTCACCAGGCCACTATATGTGGCCGGTAGCACGACCACTCGCCAGGCCACTATAGATGACCGGCAGCACGACAGCTCACCAGGCCACTAAAGGTGGCCGGCAGCACGAGACCTCACCAGGCCACTACAGGTGGCCGGCAGCACGACAGCTCACCAGGCCACTATAGGTGGCAGGCATCTCGACAGCTCACCAGGCCATTGTAGGTGGCAGGCATCTCGACAGCTCACCAGGCCACTATAGGTGGCCGGCAGCACGACAGCTCACCAGGCCACTATAGGTGGCCGGCAGCAAGACAACTCACCAGGCCACTATAGATGACCGGCAGCACGACAGCTCACCAGGCCACTATAGGTGGCAGGCATCTCGACACCTCACCAGGCCACTATAGGTGGCCGGCAGCACGACACCTCACCAGGCCACTATAGGTGGCCGGCAGCACGACAACTCACCAGGCCACTACAGGTGGCCGGCAGCACGACAGCTCACCAGGCCGCTATAGGTGGCCGGCAGCATGACAGATCACCAGGCCACTGTAGGTGGGAGGCAGCACGACAGCTCACCAGGCCACTATAGGTGGCCGGCAGCACGATAGCTTACCAGGCCACTACAGGTGGCCGGCAGCACGACAGCTCACCAGGCCACTGTAGGTGGCCGGCAGCACGACACCTCACCAGGCCACTATAGGTGGCCGGCAGCACGACAGCTCAGCAGGCCACTATAGGTGGCCGGCAGCACGACACCTCACCAGGCCACTATAGGTGGCTGGCAGCACGACAGCTCACCAGGCCACTATAGGTGGCCGGCAGCACAACACCTCACCAGGCCACTATAGGTGGCCGGCAGCACGATAGCTTACCAGGCCACTACAGGTGGCCGGCAGCACGACAGCTCACCAGGCCACTATAGGTGGCCGGCAGCACGACAGCTCACCAGGCCACTATAGGTGGCCGGCAGCACGACACCTCACCAGGCCACTATAGGTGGCCGGCAGCACGACACCTCACCAGGCCACTATAGATGGCCGGCAGCACGACAGCTCACCAGGCCACTACAGGTGGCCGGCAGCACGGCAGCTCAGCAGGCCACTATAGGTGGCCGGCAGCCCGACAGCTCACCAGGCCACTATAGGTGGTCGGCAGCACGACAGCTCACCAGGCCACTATAGGTGGCCGGCAGCACGACAGCTCACCAGGCCACTATGTGTGGCCGGTAGCACGACCACTCGCCAGGCCACTATAGATGACCGGCAGCATGACAGCTCACCAGGCTACTTAAGGTGGCCGGCAGCACGACAGCTCACCAGGCCACTATAGGTGGCCGGCAGCACGACAGCTCACCAGGCCACTATAGGTGGCCGGCAGCACGACAGCTCACCAGGCCACTATAGGTGGCTGGCAGCACGACAGCTCACCAGGCCACTATAGGTGGCCGGCAGCACAACACCTCACCAGGCCACTATAGGTGGCCGGCAGCACGATAGCTTACCAGGCCACTACAGGTGGCCGGCAGCACGACAGCTCACCAGGCCACTATAGGTGGCCGGCAGCACGACACCTCACCAGGCCACTATAGGTGGCCGGCAGCACGACACCTCACCAGGCCACTATAGGTGGCCGGCAGCACGACAGCTCACCAGGCCACTACAGGTGGCCGGCAGCAGGACAACTCACCAGGACACTATAGATGACCGGCAGCACGACAGCTCACCAGGCCACTATAGGTGGCAGGCATCTCGACAGCTCACCAGGCCACTGTAGGTGGCAGGCATCTCGACAGCTCACCAGGCCACTATAGGTGGTCGGCATCTCGACAGCTCACCAGGCCACTATAGGTGGTCGGCATCTCGACAGCTCACCAGGCCATTATAGGTGGCCGGCAGCATGACAGTTCACCAGGCCACTACAGGTGGCCCGCAGCTCCACAGCTCACCAGGCCACTATAGGTGGAAAGCAGCACGACAGGTCCCCAGGCTACTATAGGTGGCCGGCAGCACGACAGCTCACCAGGCCACTATAGGTGGCCGGCAGCACGGCAGCTCACCAGCCCACTATAGGTGGCCGGTAGCACGACAGCTCACCAGGCCGCTATAGGTGGCCGGCAGCACGACAGATCACCAGGCCACTGTAGGTGGGAGGCAGCACGACAACTCACCAAGCCACTATAGGTGGCCGGCAGCACGACAGCTCAGCAGGCCACTATAGGTGGCCGGCAGCACGACACCTCACCAGGCCACTATAGGTGGCCGGCAGCACGACAGCTCACCAGGCCAATATAGGTGGCCGGCAGCACGACAGCTCACCAGGCCACTATAGGTGGCCGGCAGCACGACAGCTCACCAGGCCACTACAGGTGGCCGGCAGCACAACACCTCACCAGGCCACTATAGGTGGCCGGAAGCACGATAGCTTACCAGGCCACTACAGGTGGCCGGCAGCACGACAGCTCACCAGGCCACTATAGGTGGCCGGCAGCACGACACCTCACCAGGCCACTATAGGTGGCCGGCAACACGACACCTCACCAGGCCACTATAGGTGGCCGGCAGCACGACAACTCACCAGGCCACTACAGGTGGCCGGCAGCACGACAGCTCACCAGGCCGCTATAGGTGGCCGGCAGCATGACAGATCACCAGGCCACTGTAGGTGGGAGGCAGCACGACAGCTCACCAGGCCACTATAGGTGGCCGGCAGCACGATAGCTTACCAGGCCACTACAGGTGGCCGGCAGCACGACAGCTCACCAGGCCACTGTAGGTGGCCGGCAGCACGACACCTCACCAGGCCACTATAGGTGGCCGGCAGCACGACAGCTCACCAGGCCACTATAGGTGGCCGGCAGCAAGACAACTCACCAGGCCACTATAGATGACCGGCAACACGACAGCTCACCAGGCCACTATAGGTGGCAGGCATCTCGACAGCTCACCAGGCCACTGTAGGTGGCAGGCATCTCGACAGCTCACCAGGCCACTATAGGTGGTCGGCAGCACGACACCTCTCCAGGCCACTATAGGTGGCCGGCAGCACGACAGCTCAGCAGGCCACTATAGGTGGCCGGCAGCACGACACCTCACCAGGCCACTATAGGTGGCTGGCAGCACGACAGCTCACCAGGCCACTATAGGTGGCCGGCAGCACAACACCTCACCAGGCCACTATAGGTGGCCGGCAGCACGATAGCTTACCAGGCCACTACAGGTGGCCGGCAGCACGACAGCTCACCAGGCCACTATAGGTGGCCGGCAGCACGACACCTCACCAGGCCACTATAGGTGGCCGGCAGCACGACACCTCACCAGGCCACTATAGGTGGCCGGCAGCACGACAGCTCACCAGGCCACTACAGGTGGCCGGCAGCACGACAGCTCAGCAGGCCACTATAGGTGGCCGGCAGCACGACAGCTCACCATGCCACTATAGGTGGCCGGCAGCACGTCAGCTCACCAGGCCGCTAAAGGTGGCCGGCAGCACGACGGCTCACCAGGCCACTATAGGTGGCCGGCAGCACGTCAGCTCACCAGGCCGCTAAGGGTGGCCGGCAGCACGACAACTTACCATGGCCACTATAGGTGGCCGGCAGCACGTCAGCTCACCAGGCCGCTAAGGGTGGCCGGCGGCACGACGGCTCACCAGGCCACTATAGGTGGCCGGCAGCACGACAGCTCACCAGGCCTATATAGATGACCGGAAGCACGACAGCTCACCAGGCCACTATATGTGGCCGGTAGCACGACCACTCGCCAGGCCACTATAGATGACCGGCAGCACGACAGGTCACCAGGCCACTAAAGGTGGCCGGCAGCACGAGACCTCACCAGGCCACTATAGGTGGCCGGCAGCACGACAGCTCACCAGGCCAATATAGATGAACGGCAGCACGACAGCTCACCAGGCCACTATAGGTGGCCGGCAGCACGTCAGCTCACCAGGCCTATATAGATGACCGGCAGCACGACAGCTCACCAGGCCACTATATGTGGCCGGTAGCACGACCACTCGCCAGGCCACTATAGATGACCGGCAGCACGACAGCTCACCAGGCCATTAGAGGTGGCCGGCAGCACGAGACCTCACCAGGCCACTATAGGTGGCCGGCAGCACGACAGCTCACCCGGCCAATATAGATGAACGGCAGCACTACAGCTCACCAGGCCACCATAGGTGGCCGGCAGCACGACAGCTCACCAGGCCACTATAGGTGGCCGGCAGCACGTCAGCTCACCAGGCCGCTAAAGGTGGCCGGCAGCACGACGGCTCACCAGGCCACTATAGGTGGCCGGCAGCACGCCAGCTCACCAGGCCGCTAAGGGTGGCCGGCAGCACGACGGCTCACCAGGCCACTATAGGTGGCCGGCAGCACGACAGCTCACCAGGCCTATATAGTTGACCGGAAGCACGACAGCTCACCAGGCCACTATATGTGGCCGGTAGCACGACCACTCGCCAGGCCACTATAGATGACCGGCAGCACGACAGCTCACCAGGCCACTAAAGGTGGCCGGCAGCACGAGACCTCACCAGGCCACTATAGGTGGCCGGCAGCACGACAGCTCACCAGGCCAATATAGATGAACGGCAGCACGACAGCTCACCAGGCCAGTATATGTGGCCGGTAGCACGACCACTCGCCAGGCCACTATAGATGACCGGCAGCACGACAGCTCACCAGGCCACTAAAGGTGGCCGGCAGCACGAGACCTCACCAGGCCACTATAGGTGGCCGGCAGAACGACAGTTCACCCGGCCACTACAGGCGGCCGGCAGCACGACAGCTCACCAGGCCACTATATGTGGCCGGTAGCACTACAGCTCACCAGGCCACTTTAGGTGGCCGGCAGCACGACAGCTCACCAGGCCACCATAGGTGGCCGGCAGCACGACAGCTCACCAGGCCACTACAGGCGGCCGGCAGCACGACAGCTCACCAGGCCACTATATGTGGCCGGTAGCACTACAGCTCACCAGGCCACTATAGGTGGCCGGCAGCACGACAGCTCACCAGGCCTATATAGATGACCGGCAGCACGACAGCTCACCAGGCCACTATATGTGGCCGGTAGCACGACCACTCGCCAGGCCACTATAGATGACCTGCAGCACGACAGCTCACCAGGCCACTAAAGGTGGCCGGCAGCACGAGACCTCACCAGGCCACTATAGGTGGCCGGCAGCACGACAGCTCACCCGGCCACTACAGGCGGCGGGCAGCACGACAGCTCACCAGGCCACTATATGTGGCCGGTAGCACTACAGCTCACCAGGCCACTATAGGTGACCGGCAGCACGACAGCTCACCAGGCCACTATAGGTGGCCGGCAGCACGACAGCTCACCAGGCCGCTATAAGTGGCCGGCAGCACGACAGCTTACCAGGCCACTATATGTGGGAGGCAGCACGACACCTCACCAAGCCTCTATAGGTGGCCGGCATCTCGACAGCTCACCAGGCTACTATAGGTGGCCGGCATCTCGACAGCTCACCAGGCCTCTATGGGTGGCCGGCAGCACGACAGCTCACTAGACCACTACAGGTGGCCCGCAGCACGACAGCTCACCAGGCCACTAAAGGTGGCCGGCAGCACGACACCTCACCAGGCCTCTATTGGTGGCCGGCTTCTCGACAGCTCACCAGGCTACTATAGGTGGTCGGCATCTCGACAGCTCACCAGGCCACTAAGGGTGGCCGGCAGTACGACATTTCACCAGGCCACTGAGATGGCCTGCAGCACGACACCTCACCAGGCCACTATAGGTGGCCGGCAGCACGACGGCTCACCAGGCCACTATAGGTGGCCGGCAGCACGACAGCTCACCAGGCCACTATAGGTGGCCGGCAGCACGACAGTTCACCAGGCCACTATAGGTGGCCGGCAGCACGACAGTTCCCCAGGCCACTATAGGTGGCCGGCAGCATGACAGCTCACCAGGCCACTATGGATGACCGGCAGCACGACAGCTCACCAGGCCACTATAGGTGGCCGGCAGCACCACAGCTCACCAAGCCACTATAGGTGGCCGGCAGCACGACACCTCTCCAGGCCACTATAGGTGGCCGGCAGCACGAGAGCTCACCATGCCACTATAGGTGGCCGGCAGCACGACACCTCACCAGGCCACTATAGGTGGCCGACAGCACGACAGCTCACTAGACCACTACAGGTGGCCGGCAGCACGACAGCTCACTAGACCACTACAGGTGGCCCGCAGCACGACAGCTCACCAGGCCACTATATGTGGCCGGTAGCACGACAGCTCACCAGGCCACTATAGGTGGCTGGCAGCACGACAGCTCACCAGACCACTATAGGTGGCCGACAGCACGACAGCTCACCAGGCCGCTATAGGTGGCCGGCAGCACGACAGCTCACCAGGCCACTATAGGTGGTCGGCAACTCGACAGCTCACCAGGCCATTTTAGGTGGCCGGCAGCACGATAGTTCACCAGGCCACTACAGGTGGCCCGCAGCACGACAGCTCACCAGGCCACTATAGGTGGCCGGCAGCACGACAGTTCACCAGGCCACTATAGGTGGCCCGCAGCACGACAGCTCACCAGGCCACTATATGTGGCCGGTAGCACGACAGCTCACCAGGCCACTATGGGTGGCTGGCAGCACGACAGCTCACCAGGCCACTATAGGTGGCCGACAGCACGACAGCTCACCAGGCCGCTATAGGTGGCCGGCAGCACGACACCTCACCAGGCCACTATAGGTGGCTGGCAGCACGACAGCTCACCAGGCCACTATAGGTGGCCGGCAGCACGACAGTTCCCCAGGCTACTATAGGTGGCCGGCAGCACGACAGCTTACCAGGCCACTATAGGTGGCCGGCGGCACGACAGCTGACAGGCCCACTATAGTTGGCCGGTAGCACGACAGCTCACCAGGCCATTAGAGGTGGTCGACGGCACGACAGTTCACCAGGCCACTACAGGTGGCCCGCAGCACGACAACTCACCAGGCCACTTTAGGTGGCCGGCAGCACGACAGTTCCCCAGGTTACTATAGGTGGCCGGCAGGACGACAGCTCACCAGGCCACAATAGGTGGCCGGCAGCACGACAGTCCACCAGGCCACTATAGGTGGCCGGCAGCACGACAGTTCCCCAGGCCACTATAGGTGGCCGGCAGCACGACAGCACACCAGGCCACGACAGTTCACCAGGCCACTACAGGTGGCCCGCAGCACGACAGCTCACCAGGCCACTTTAGGTGGCCGGCAGCACGACAGTTCCCCAGGTTACTATAGGTGGCCGGCAGGAAGACAGCTCACCAGGCCACAATAGGTGGCCGGCAGCACGACAGTCCACCAGGCCACTATAGGTGGCCGGCAGCACGACAGTTCCCCAGGCCACTATAGGTGGCCGGCAGCACGACAGCACACCAGGCCACATAGATGACCGGCAGCACGACAGCTCACCAGGCCACTATAGGTGGCCGGCAGTACGACAGCTCACCAGGCCACTATAGTTGGCCCGTAGCACGACAGTTCACCAGGCCACTATAGGTGGCTGGCAGCACGACAGTTTACCAGGCCACTATAGGTTGCCGGCCGCTCGACAGTTCCCCAGGCCACTATAGGTGGTCGGAATTATAACAGCTCACCAGGCCACTAAAGATGACCGGCAGCACGACAGCTCACCAGGCCACTATAGGTGGCCGGCAGCACGACAGTACACCAGGCCACTATAGGTGGCCGGCAGCACGACAGTACACCAGGCCACTATAGGTGGCCGGCAGCACGACAGTTCCCCAGGCCACTATTGGTGGTCGGCATCATGACAGCTCACCAGGCCACTATAGGTGGCCGACAGCACGACAGCTCACCAGGCCACTAAAGGTGGCCGGCAGCACGACACCTCACCAGGCCACTATAGGTGGCCGGCAGCACGACAGCTCACCAGGCCACTATAGGTGGCCGGCAGCACGACAGCTCACCAGGCCACTTCAAGGTGGCCGGCAGCACGACAGCTCAATAGGCCACTTCAAGGTGGCCGGCAGCACGCCAGCTCACCAGGCCACTATAGGTGGCCGGCAGCACGACACCTCACCAGGCCACTATAGGTGGGCGGCAGCACGACAGCTCACCAGGCCACTACAGGTGGCCGGCAGCACGACAGCTCACCAGGCCACTATTGTTGGCCCGTAGCACGACAGTTCACCAGGCCACTATAGGTGGCCGGCAGCACGACAGTTCACCAGGCCACTATAGGCGGCCGTCAGCACGACAGTTCCCCAGGCCACTATAGGTGGTCGGCAGCATGACAGCTCACCAGGCCACTATAGATGACCGGCAGCACGACAGCTCACCAAGCCACTATATGTGGCCGGTAGCACTACAGCTCACCCTGCCACTATAGGTGGCCGGCAGCACGACAGCTCACCAGGCCACTATAGGTGGATGGCAGCACGACAGCTCACCAGGCCACTATAGGTGGCCGGCAGCACGACACCTCACCAGGCCACTATAGGTGGCCGGCAGCACGACAGCTCACCAGGCCAATATAGATGACCGGCAGCACTACAGCTCACCAGGCCACTATAGGTGGCCGGCAGCACTACAGCTCACCAGGCCACTATAGGTGGCCGGCAGCACGACAGCTCACCAGGCCACTATATGTGCCCGGTAGCACGACCACTCGCCAGGCCACTATAGGTGGCCGGCAGCACGACAGCTCACCAGGCCACTACAGGCGGCCGGCAGCACGACAGCTCACCAGGCCACTATATGTGGCCGGTAGCACTACAGCTCACCAGGCCACTATAGGTGGCCGGCAGCACGACAGCTGACCAGGCCACTATAGGTGATCGGCAGCACGACAGCTCACCAGGCCGCTATAGGTGGCCGGCAGCACGACAGCTCACCAGGCCACTATAAGTGCCCGGCAGCACGACAGCTCACCAGGCCACTATAGGTGGCCGGGAGCACGACAGCTCGCCAGGCCACTATAGGTGGCCGGCAGCACGACAGCTCACCAGGCCACTATAGGTGGACGGCAGCACGACAGCTCACCAAGCCACTATAGGTAGCCGGCAGCACGACACCTCACCAGGACACTAGAGGTGGCCGGCAGCACGACAGCTCACCAGGCCACTATAGGTGGCCGGCAGCACGACAGCTCACCAGGACACTATAGGTGGCCGGCAGCACGACAGCTCACCAGGCCACTATAGGTGGACGGCAGCACGACAGCTCACCAGGCCACTATAGGTGGCCGGCAGCACGACAGCTCACCAGGAGACTATAGGTGGCCGGCAGCACGACAGCTCACCAGGAGACTATAGGTGGCCGGCAGCGCGACAGCTCACCAGGCCACTATAGGTGACCGGCAGCACGACAGCTCACCAGGCCGCTATAGGTGGCCGGCAGCACGACAGCACGACAGCTCACCAGGCCACTATAGGTGGGAGGCAGCACGACACCTCACCAGGCCTCTATAGGTGGCCGGCATCTCGACAGCTCAACAGGCCACTATGGGTGGTCGGCATCTCGACAGCTCACCAGGCCTCTATAGGTGGCCGGCAGCACGACAGCTCACCAGGCCACTACAGGTGGCCGGCAGCACGACAGCTCACCAGGCCACTACAGGTGGCCGGCAGCACGACAGCTCACCAGGCCATTAAAGGTGGCCGGCAGCTCGACACCTCACCAGGCCTCTATGGGTGGACGGCATCTCGACAGCTCACCAGGCCACTATAGGTGGTCGGCATCTCGACAGCTCACCAGGCCACTATGGGTGGCCGGCAGTACGACAGTTCACCAGGCCACTCAGGTGGCCCGCAGCACGACAGCTCACCAGGAGACTATAGGTGGCCGGCAGCACGACAGCTCACCAGGCCACTATAGGTGGCCGGCAGCACGACAGCTCACCAGGCCACTATAGGTGGCCGGCAGCACGACAGCTCACCAGGCCACTATAGGTGGCCGGCAGCACGACACCTCACCAGGCCTCTATGGGTGGCCGGCATCTCGACAGCTCACCAGGCTACTATAGGTGGTCGGCATCTCCTCAGCTCACCAGGCCACTATGGGTGGCCGGCAGTACGACAGTTCGCCAGACCACTCAGGTGGCCCGCAGCACGACAGCTCACCAGGCCACTATAGGTGACCGGCAGCACGACAGTTCCCCAGGCTACTATAGGTGGCCGGCAGCACGACAGCTCACCAGGCCACTCAGGTGGCCCGCAGCACGACAGCTCACCAGGCCACTATACGTGGCCGGCAGCAGGACAGTTCCCCAGGCTACTATAGGTGGCCGGCAGCACTACAGCTCACCAGGCCACTCAGGTGGCCCGCAGCACGACAGCTCACCAGGCCACTATAGGTGGCCGGCAGCACGACAGTTCCCCAGGCTACTAAAGGTGGCCGGCAGCACGACAGCTCACCAGCCCACTATATGTGGCCGGGAGCACGACACCTCACCAGGCCATTAGAGGTGGCCGGCAGCACGACAGTTCCCCAGGCTACTATAGGTGGCCGGCAGCGCGACAGCTCACCAGGCCACTATAGGTGGCCCGCAGCACGACAGCTCACTAGGCCACTATAGGTGGCCCGCAGCACGACAGCTCACCAGGCCACTATAGGTGGCCGGCAGCACGATAGTTCCCCAGGCTACTCTAGGTGGGCGGGAGCACGACAGCTCACCAGGCCACTATAGGTGGCCGGCAGCACAACAGTTCACCAGGCCATTACAGGTGGCCGGCAGCACGACAGCTCACCAGGCCGTTATAGGTGGCCGGCAGCACGACAGCTCACCAGGCCTCTAAAGGTGGCCGGTAGCACGATACCTCACCAGGCCATTATAGGTGCCCGGCAGCACGACAGCTCACCAGCCCGCTATAGGTGGCCGGTAGCACTACAGCTCACCAGGCCATTAGAGGTGGCCGGTAGCACCATTCCTCACCAGACCTCTATGGGTGGCCGGCATCTTGACAGCTCACCAGGCCACTATAGGTGGCCGGCAGCACGACAGCTCACCAGGAGACTATAGGTGGCCGGCAGCACGACAGCTCACCAGGCCACTATAGGTGACCGGCAGCACGACAGCTCACCAGGCTGCTATAGGTGGCCGGCAGCACGACAGCACGACAGCTCACCAGGCCACTATAGGTGGGAGGCAGCACGACACCTCACCAGGCCTCTATAGGTGGCCGGCATCTCGACAGCTCAACAGGCCACTATGGGTGGTCGGCATCTCGACAGCTCACCAGGCCTCTATAGGTGGCCGGCAGCACGACAGCTCACCAGGCCACTACAGGTGGCCGGCAGCACGACAGCTCACCAGGCCACTACAGGTGGCCGGCAGCACGACAGCTCACCAGGCCACTAAAGGTGGCCGGCAGCACGACACCTCACCAGGCCTCTATAGGTGGCCGGCATCTCGACAGCTCACCAGGCTACTATAGGTGGTCGGCATCTCGACAGCTCACCAGGAAACTATGGGTGGCCGGCAGTACGACAGTTCACCAGGCCTCTCAGGTGGCCCGCAGCACGACAGCTCACCAGGCCTCTATGGGTGGCCGGCATCTCGACAGCTCACCAGGCCTCTATAGGTGGCCGGCAGCACGACAGCTCACCAGGCCACTACAGGTGGCCGGCAGCACGACAGCTCACCAGGCCACTACAGGTGGCCGGCAGCACGACAGCTCACCAGGCCATTAAAGGTGGCCGGCAGCACGACACCTCACCAGGCCTCTATGGGTGGACGGCATCTCGACAGCTCACCAGGCCACTATAGGTGGTCGGCATCTCGACAGCTCACCAGGCCACTATGGGTGGCCGGCAGTACGACAGTTCACCAGACCACTCAGGTGGCCCGCAGCACGACAGCTCACCAGGCCACTATAGGTGGTCGGCAGCACGACAGCTCCCCAGGCTACTATAGGTGACCGGCAGCACGACAGCTCACCAGGCCACTATAGGTGGCCGGCAGCACGACACCTCACCAGGCCTCTATGGGTGGCCGGCATCTCGACAGCTCACCAGGCTACTATAGGTGGTCGGCATCTCCTCAGCTCACCAGGCCACTATGGGTGGCCGGCAGTACGACAGTTCGCCAGACCACTCAGGTGGCCCGCAGCACGACAGCTCACCAGGCCACTATAGGTGACCGGCAGCACGACAGTTCCCCAGGCTACTATAGGTGGCCGGCAGCACGACAGCTCACCAGGCCACTCAGGTGGCCCGCAGCACGACAGCTCACCAGGCCACTATAGGTGGCCGGCAGCACGACACCTCACCAGGCCTCTATGGGTGGCCGGCATCTCGACAGCTCACCAGGCTACTATAGGTGGTCGGCATCTCCTCAGCTCACCAGGCCACTATGGGTGGCCGGCAGTACGACAGTTCGCCAGACCACTCAGGTGGCCCGCAGCACGACAGCTCACCAGGCCACTATAGGTGACCGGCAGCACGATATTTCCCCAGGCTACTCTAGGTGGGCGGCAGCACGACAGCTCACCAGGCCACTATAGGTGGCCGGCAGCACAACAGTTCACCAGGCCATTACAGGTGGCCGGCAGCACGACAGCTCACCAGGCCTCTAAAGGTGGCCGGTAGCACGATACCTCACCAGGCCACTATAGGTGCCCGGCAGCACGACAGCTCACCAGCCCGCTATAGGTGGCCGGTAGCACGACAGCTCACCAGGCCATTAGAGGTGGCCGGTAGCACGATTCCTCACCGGACCTCTATGGGTGGCCGGCATCTTGACAGCTCACCAGGCCACTATAGGTGGTCGGCATCTCGACAGCTCACCAGGCCTGTATGAGTGGCCGGCAGTCAACAGCTCACCAGGCCATAAGAGGTGGCCGGCAGCACGACAGCTCACCAGGCCACTATAGCTGGGCGGCAGCACGACAGCTCACCAGGCCACTATAGGTGCCCGGCAGCACGACAGCTGACCAGCCCGCTATAGGAGGCCGGTAGCACGACAGCTCACCATGCCATTAGAGGTGGCCGGCAGCACGACGGCTCACCAGGACACTATAGGTGGACGGCATCTCGACAGCTCACCAGGCCATTATAGGTGGCCGGCAGCACGACAGCTCACCAGCCCACTATAGGTGGCCGGTAGCACGACAGCTCACCAGGCCATTAGAGGTGGCCGGCAGCACGACAGCTCACCAGGACACTATAGGTGGTCGGCATCTCGACAGCTCACCAGGCCATTATTGGTGGCCGGCATCTCGACAGCTCACCAGGCCATTATTGGTGGCCGGCAGCACGACAGCTCACCAGGCCACTACAGGTGGCCGGCAGCACGACAGCTCACCAGGCCACTAAAGGTGGCCGGCAGCACGACACCTCACCAGGCCTCTATGGGTGGCCGGCATCTCGACAATTCACCAGGCCACTATAGGTGGTCGGCATCTCGTCAGCTCACCAGGCCACTATGGGTGGCCGGCAGTACGACAGTTCGCAAGGCCACTCAGGTGGCCCGCAGCACGACAGCTCACCAGGCCACTATAAGTGCCCGGCAGCACGACAGCTCACCAGGCCACTATAGGTGGCCGGCAGCACGACAGCTCACCAGGCCATTAGAGGTGGCCGGCAGCACGACAGCTCACCAGGCCACTATAGGTGGTCGGCATCTCGACAGCTCACCAGGCCACTATGAGTGGCCGGCAGTCAACAGCTCACCAGGCCATAAGAGGTGGCCCGCAGCACGACAGCTCACCAGGCCACTATAAGTGCCCGGCAGCACGACAGCTCACCAGGCCACTATAGATGGCCGGCAGCACGACAGCTCACCAGGCCACTATGGGTGGCCGGCAGTACGACAGTTCGCAAGGCCACTCAGGTGGCCCGCAGCACGACAGCTCACCAGGCCACTATAAGTGCCCGGCAGCACGACAGCTCACCAGGAGACTATAGGTGGCCGGCAGCACGACAGCTCACCAGGCCAGTATAGATGGACGGCAGCACGACAGCTCACCAGGCCACTATAGGTGGCCGGCAGCACGACAGCTCACCAGGACACTATAGGTGGCCGGCAGCACGACAGCTCACCAGGCCACTATAGGTGGACGGCAGCACGACAGCTCACCAGGCCACTATAGGTGGCCGGCAGCACGACAGCTCACCAGGAGACTATAGGTGGCCGGCAGCACGACAGCTCACCAGGACACTATAGGTGGCCGGCAGCACGACAGCTCACCAGGCCACTATAGGTGGCCGGGAGCACGACAGATCGCCAGGCCACTACAGGTGGCCGGCAGCACGATAGCTCACCAGGCCACTATAGGTGGCCGGCAGCACGACAGCTCACCAGGCCACTATAGGTGGTTGGCATCTCGACAGCTCACCAGGCCACTATGGGTGGCCGGCAGTACGACAGTTCACCAGACCACTCAGGTGGCCCGCAGCACGACAGCTCACCAGGCCACTATAGGTGGTCGGCAGCACGACAGCTCCCCAGGCTACTATAGGTGACCGGCAGCACGACAGCTCACCAGGCCACTATAGGTGGCCGGCAGCACGACACCTCACCAGGCCTCTATGGGTGGCCGGCATCTCGACAGCTCACCAGGCTACTATAGGTGGTCGGCATCTCCTCAGCTCACCAGGCCACTATGGGTGGCCGGCAGTACGACAGTTCGCCAGACCACTCAGGTGGCCCGCAGCACGACAGCTCACCAGGCCACTGTAGGTGACCGGCAGCACGACAGTTCCCCAGGCTACTATAGGTGGCCGGCAGCACGACAGCTCACCAGGCCACTCAGGTGGCCCGCAGCACGACAGCTCACCAGGCCACTATAGGTGGCCGGCATCTCGACAGCTCACCAGGCCACTATGAGCGGCCGGCAGTCAACAGCTCACCAGGCCATAAGAGGTGGCCGGCAGCACGACAGCTCACCAGGCCACTATAGGTGGGCGGCAGCACGACAGCTCACCAGGCCACTATAGGTGCCCGGCAGCACGACAGCTGACCAGCCCGCTATAGGAGGCCGGTAGCACGACAGCTCACCATGCCATTAGAGGTGGCCGGCAGCACGACAGCTCACCAGGACACTATAGGTGGACGGCATCTCGACAGCTCACCAGGCCATTATAGGTGGCCGGCAGCACGACAGCTCACCAGCCCACTATAGGTGGCCGGTAGCACGACAGCTCACCAGGCCATTAGAGGTGGCCGGCAGCACGACAGCTCACCAGGACACTATAGGTGGTCGGCATCTCGACAGCTCACCAGGCCATTATGGGTGGCCGGCAGCACGACAGCTCACCAGGCCACTACAGGTGGCCGGCAGCACGACAGCTCACCAGGCCACTAAAGGTGGCCGGCAGCACGACACCTCACCAGGCCTCTATGGGTGGCCGGCATCTCGACAATTCACCAGGCCACTATAGGTGGTCGGCATCTCGTCAGCTCACCAGGCCACTATGGGTGGCCGGCAGTACGACAGTTCGCAAGGCCACTCAGGTGGCCCGCAGCACGACAGCTCACCAGGCCACTATAAGTGCCCGGCAGCACGACAGCTCACCAGGCCACTATAGGTGGCCGGCAGCACGACAGCTCACCAGGCCATTAGAGGTGGCCGGCAGCACGACAGCTCACCAGGCCACTATAGGTGGTCGGCATCTCGACAGCTCACCAGGCCACTTTGAGTGGCCGGCAGTCAACAGCTCACCAGGCCATAAGAGGTGGCCCGCAGCACGACAGCTCACCAGGCCACTATAAGTGCCCGGCAGCACGACAGCTCACCAGGCCACTATAGGTGGCCGGCAGCACGACAGCTCACCAGGCCACTATGGGTGGCCGGCAGTACGACAGTTCGCAAGGCCACTCAGGTGGCCCGCAGCACGACAGCTCACCAGGCCACTATAAGTGCCCGGCAGCACGACAGTTCACCAGGAGACTATAGGTGGCCGGCAGCACGACAGCTCACCAGGCCAGTATAGATGGACGGCAGCACGACAGCTCACCAGGCCACTATAGGTGGCCGGCAGCACGACAGCTCACCAGGACACTATAGGTGGCCGGCAGCACGACAGCTCACCAGGCCACTATAGGTGGACGGCAGCACGACAGCTCACCAGGCCACTATAGGTGGCCGGCAGCACGACAGCTCACCAGGAGACTATAGGTGGCCGGCAGCACGACAGCTCACCAGGACACTATAGGTGGCCGGCAGCACGACAGCTCACCAGGCCACTATAGGTGGCCGGGAGCACGACAGCTCGCCAGGCCACTACAGGTGGCCGGCAGCACGATAGCTCACCAGGCCACTATAGGTGGCCGGCAGCACGACAGCTCACCAGGCCACTATAAGTGCCCGGCAGCACGACAGCTCACCAGGCCATTAGAGGTGGCCGGCAGCACGACAGCTCACCAGGACACTATAGGTGGTCGGCATCTCGACAGCTCACCAGGCCATTATTGGTGGCCGGCAGCACGACAGCTCACCAGGACACTATAGGTGGCCGGCAGCACGACACCTCACCAGGACACTATAGGTGGCCGGCAGCACGACAGCTCACCAGGCCACTATAGGTGGCCGGCAGCACGACAGCTCACCAGGACACTATAGGTGGCCGGCAGCACGACAGCTCACCAGGCCACTATAGGTGGACGGCAGCACGACAGCTCACCAGGCCACTATAGGTGGCCGGCAGCACGACAGCTCACCAGGAGACTATAGGTGGCCGGCAGCACGACAGCTCACCAGGACACTATAGGTGGCCGGCAGCACGACAGCTCACCAGGCCACTATAGGTGGCCGGGAGCACGACAGCTCGCCAGGCCACTACAGGTGGCCGGCAGCACGATAGCTCACCAGGCCACTATAGGTGGCCGGCAGCACGACAGCTCACCAGGCCACTATAAGTGCCCGGCAGCACGACAGCTCACCAGGCCATTAGAGGTGGCCCGCAGCACGACAGCTCACCAGGACACTATAGGTGGTCGGCATCTCGACAGCTCACCAGGCCATTATTGGTGGCCGGCAGCACGACAGCTCACCAGGACACTATAGGTGGCCGGCAGCACGACACCTCACCAGGACACTATAGGTGGCCGGCAGCACGACAGCTCACCAGGCCACTATAGGTGGCCGGCAGCACGACAGCTCACCAGGCCACTATAGGTGCCCGGCAGCACGACAGCTCACCAGGCCACTATAGGTGGCCGGGAGCACGACAGCTCGCCAGGCCACTATAGGTGGCCGGCAACACGACAGCTCACCAGGCCACTATAGGTGGCCGGCAGCACGACAGCTCACCAGGCCACTATAAGTGCCCGGCAGCACGACAGCTCACCAGGCCACTATAGGTGGCCGGGAGCACGACAGCTCGCCAGGCCACTATAGGTGGCCGGGAGCACGACAGCTCGCCAGGCCACTATAGGTAGCCGGCAGCACGACAGCTCACCAGGCCACTATATGTGGCCGGGAGCACGACAGCTCACCAGGCCATTAGAGGTGGCCGGCAGCACGACAGTTCCCTAGGCTACTATAGGTGGCCGGCAGCGCGACAGCTCACCAGGCCACTATAGGTGGCCGGGAGCACGACAGCTCACCAGGCCACTATAGGTGGCCGGGAGCACGACAGTTCACCAGGCCACTATAGGTGGCCCGCAGCACGACAGCTCACCAGGCCACTATATGTGGCCGGTAGCACGACAGCTCACCAGCCCACTATGGGTGGCTGGCAGCACGACAGCTCACCAGGCCACTATAGGTGGCCGACAGCACGACAGCTCACCAGGCCGCTATAGGTGGCCGGCAGCACGACACCTCACCAGGCCACTATAGGTGGCTGGCAGCACGACAGCTCACCAGGCCACTATAGGTGGCCGGCAGCACGACAGTTCCCCAGGCTACTATAGGTGGCCGGCAGCACGACAGCTCACCATGCCATTAGAGGTGGCCGGCAGCACGACAGCTCACCAGGACACTATAGGTGGACGGCATCTCGACAGCTCACCAGGCCATTATAGGTGGCCGGCAGCACGACAGCTCACCAGCCCACTATAGGTGGCCGGTAGCACGACAGCTCACCAGGCCATTAGAGGTGGCCGGCAGCACGACAGCTCACCAGGACACTATAGGTGGTAGGCATCTCGACAGCTCACCAGGCCATTATTGGTGGCCGGCAGCACGACAGCTCACCAGGCCACTACAGGTGGCCGGCAGCACGAGAGCTCACCATGCCACTATAGGTGGCCGGCAGCACGACACCTCACCAGGCCACTATAGGTGGCCGACAGCACGACAGCTCACTAGACCACTACAGGTGGCCGGCAGCACGACAGCTCACTAGACCACTACAGGTGGCCCGCAGCACGACAGCTCACCAGGCCACTATATGTGGCCGGTAGCACGACAGCTCACCAGGCCACTATAGGTGGCTGGCAGCACGACAGCTCACCAGACCACTATAGGTGGCCGACAGCACGACAGCTCACCAGGCCGCTATAGGTGGCCGGCAGCACGACAGCTCACCAGGCCACTATAGGTGGTCGGCAACTCGACAGCTCACCAGGCCATTTTAGGTGGCCGGCAGCACGATAGTTCACCAGGCCACTACAGGTGGCCCGCAGCACGACAGCTCACCAGGCCACTATAGGTGGCCGGCAGCACGACAGTTCACCAGGCCACTATAGGTGGCCCGCAGCACGACAGCTCACCAGGCCACTATATGTGGCCGGTAGCACGACAGCTCACCAGGCCACTATGGGTGGCTGGCAGCACGACAGCTCACCAGGCCACTATAGGTGGCCGACAGCACGACAGCTCACCAGGCCGCTATAGGTGGCCGGCAGCACGACACCTCACCAGGCCACTATAGGTGGCTGGCAGCACGACAGCTCACCAGGCCACTATAGGTGGCCGGCAGCACGACAGTTCCCCAGGCTACTATAGGTGGCCGGCAGCACGACAGCTTACCAGGCCACTATAGGTGGCCGGCGGCACGACAGCTGACAGGCCCACTATAGTTGGCCGGTAGCACGACAGCTCACCAGGCCATTAGAGGTGGTCGACGGCACGACAGTTCACCAGGCCACTACAGGTGGCCCGCAGCACGACAACTCACCAGGCCACTTTAGGTGGCCGGCAGCACGACAGTTCCCCAGGTTACTATAGGTGGCCGGCAGGACGACAGCTCACCAGGCCACAATAGGTGGCCGGCAGCACGACAGTCCACCAGGCCACTATAGGTGGCCGGCAGCACGACAGTTCCCCAGGCCACTATAGGTGGCCGGCAGCACGACAGCACACCAGGCCACGACAGTTCACCAGGCCACTACAGGTGGCCCGCAGCACGACAGCTCACCAGGCCACTTTAGGTGGCCGGCAGCACGACAGTTCCCCAGGTTACTATAGGTGGCCGGCAGGACGACAGCTCACCAGGCCACAATAGGTGGCCGGCAGCACGACAGTCCACCAGGCCACTATAGGTGGCCGGCAGCACGACAGTTCCCCAGGCCACTATAGGTGGCCGGCAGCACGACAGCACACCAGGCCACATAGATGACCGGCAGCACGACAGCTCACCAGGCCACTATAGGTGGCCGGCAGTACGACAGCTCACCAGGCCACTATAGTTGGCCCGTAGCACGACAGTTCACCAGGCCACTATAGGTGGCTGGCAGCACGACAGTTTACCAGGCCACTATAGGTTGCCGGCCGCTCGACAGTTCCCCAGGCCACTATAGGTGGTCGGAATTATAACAGCTCACCAGGCCACTAAAGATGACCGGCAGCACGACAGCTCACCAGGCCACTATAGGTGGCCGGCAGCACGACAGTACACCAGGCCACTATAGGTGGCCGGCAGCACGACAGTACACCAGGCCACTATAGGTGGCCGGCAGCACGACAGTTCCCCAGGCCACTATTGGTGGTCGGCATCATGACAGCTCACCAGGCCACTATAGGTGGCCGACAGCACGACAGCTCACCAGGCCACTAAAGGTGGCCGGCAGCACGACACCTCACCAGGCCACTATAGGTGGCCGGCAGCACGACAGCTCACCAGGCCACTATAGGTGGCCGGCAGCACGACAGCTCACCAGGCCACTTCAAGGTGGCCGGCAGCACGACAGCTCAATAGGCCACTTCAAGGTGGCCGGCAGCACGCCAGCTCACCAGGCCACTATAGGTGGCCGGCAGCACGACAGCTCACCAGGCCACTATAGGTGGCCGGCAGCACGACAGCTCACCAGGCCACTTCAAGGTGGCCGGCAGCACGACAGCTCAATAGGCCACTTCAAGGTGGCCGGCAGCACGACACCTCACCAGGCCACTATAGGTGGCCGGCAGCACGACAGCTCACCAGGCCAATATAGATGACCGGCAGCACTACAGCTCACCAGGCCACTATAGGTGGCCGGCAGCACTACAGCTCACCAGGCCACTATAGGTGGCCGGCAGCACGACAGCTCACCAGGCCACTATATGTGCCCGGTAGCACGACCACTCGCCAGGCCACTATAGGTGGCCGGCAGCACGACAGCTCACCAGGCCACTACAGGCGGCCGGCAGCACGACAGCTCACCAGGCCACTATATGTGGCCGGTAGCACTACAGCTCACCAGGCCACTATAGGTGGCCGGCAGCACGACAGCTGACCAGGCCACTATAGGTGATCGGCAGCACGACAGCTCACCAGGCCGCTATAGGTGGCCGGCAGCACGACAGCTCACCAGGCCACTATAAGTGCCCGGCAGCACGACAGCTCACCAGGCCACTATAGGTGGCCGGGAGCACGACAGCTCGCCAGGCCACTATAGGTGGCCGGCAGCACGACAGCTCACCAGGCCACTATAGGTGGACGGCAGCACGACAGCTCACCAAGCCACTATAGGTAGCCGGCAGCACGACACCTCACCAGGACACTAGAGGTGGCCGGCAGCACGACAGCTCACCAGGCCACTATGGGTGGCCGGCAGCACGACAGCTCACCAGGACACTATAGGTGGCCGGCAGCACGACAGCTCACCAGGCCACTATAGGTGGACGGCAGCACGACAGCTCACCAGGCCACTATAGGTGGCCGGCAGCACGACAGCTCACCAGGAGACTATAGGTGGCCGGCAGCACGACAGCTCACCAGGAGACTATAGGTGGCCGGCAGCGCGACAGCTCACCAGGCCACTATAGGTGACCGGCAGCACGACAGCTCACCAGGCCGCTATAGGTGGCCGGCAGCACGACAGCACGACAGCTCACCAGGCCACTATAGGTGGGAGGCAGCACGACACCTCACCAGGCCTCTATAGGTGGCCGGCATCTCGACAGCTCAACAGGCCACTATGGGTGGTCGGCATCTCGACAGCTCACCAGGCCTCTATAGGTGGCCGGCAGCACGACAGCTCACCAGGCCACTACAGGTGGCCGGCAGCACGACAGCTCACCAGGCCACTACAGGTGGCCGGCAGCACGACAGCTCACCAGGCCATTAAAGGTGGCCGGCAGCACGACACCTCACCAGGCCTCTATGGGTGGACGGCATCTCGACAGCTCACCAGGCCACTATAGGTGGTCGGCATCTCGACAGCTCACCAGGCCACTATGGGTGGCCGGCAGTACGACAGTTCACCAGGCCACTCAGGTGGCCCGCAGCACGACAGCTCACCAGGAGACTATAGGTGGCCGGCAGCACGACAGCTCACCAGGCCACTATAGGTGGCCGGCAGCACGACAGCTCACCAGGCCACTATAGGTGGCCGGCAGCACGACAGCTCACCAGGCCACTATAGGTGGCCGGCAGCACGACACCTCACCAGGCCTCTATGGGTGGCCGGCATCTCGACAGCTCACCAGGCTACTATAGGTGGTCGGCATCTCCTCAGCTCACCAGGCCACTATGGGTGGCCGGCAGTACGACAGTTCGCCAGACCACTCAGGTGGCCCGCAGCACGACAGCTCACCAGGCCACTATAGGTGACCGGCAGCACGACAGTTCCCCAGGCTACTATAGGTGGCCGGCAGCACGACAGCTCACCAGGCCACTCAGGTGGCCCGCAGCACGACAGCTCACCAGGCCACTATACGTGGCCGGCAGCAGGACAGTTCCCCAGGCTACTATAGGTGGCCGGCAGCACTACAGCTCACCAGGCCACTCAGGTGGCCCGCAGCACGACAGCTCACCAGGCCACTATAGGTGGCCGGCAGCACGACAGTTCCCCAGGCTACTAAAGGTGGCCGGCAGCACGACAGCTCACCAGCCCACTATATGTGGCCGGGAGCACGACACCTCACCAGGCCATTAGAGGTGGCCGGCAGCACGACAGTTCCCCAGGCTACTATAGGTGGCCGGCAGCGCGACAGCTCACCAGGCCACTATAGGTGGCCCGCAGCACGACAGCTCACTAGGCCACTATAGGTGGCCCGCAGCACGACAGCTCACCAGGCCACTATAGGTGGCCGGCAGCACGATAGTTCCCCAGGCTACTCTAGGTGGGCGGGAGCACGACAGCTCACCAGGCCACTATAGGTGGCCGGCAGCACAACAGTTCACCAGGCCATTACAGGTGGCCGGCAGCACGACAGCTCACCAGGCCGTTATAGGTGGCCGGCAGCACGACAGCTCACCAGGCCTCTAAAGGTGGCCGGTAGCACGATACCTCACCAGGCCATTATAGGTGCCCGGCAGCACGACAGCTCACCAGCCCGCTATAGGTGGCCGGTAGCACTACAGCTCACCAGGCCATTAGAGGTGGCCGGTAGCACCATTCCTCACCAGACCTCTATGGGTGGCCGGCATCTTGACAGCTCACCAGGCCACTATAGGTGGCCGGCAGCACGACAGCTCACCAGGAGACTATAGGTGGCCGGCAGCACGACAGCTCACCAGGCCACTATAGGTGACCGGCAGCACGACAGCTCACCAGGCCGCTATAGGTGGCCGGCAGCACGACAGCACGACAGCTCACCAGGCCACTATAGGTGGGAGGCAGCACGACACCTCACCAGGCCTCTATAGGTGGCCGGCATCTCGACAGCTCAACAGGCCACTATGGGTGGTCGGCATCTCGACAGCTCACCAGGCCTCTATAGGTGGCCGGCAGCACGACAGCTCACCAGGCCACTACAGGTGGCCGGCAGCACGACAGCTCACCAGGCCACTACAGGTGGCCGGCAGCACGACAGCTCACCAGGCCACTAAAGGTGGCCGGCAGCACGACACCTCACCAGGCCTCTATAGGTGGCCGGCATCTCGACAGCTCACCAGGCTACTATAGGTGGTCGGCATCTCGACAGCTCACCAGGCCACTATGGGTGGCCGGCAGTACGACAGTTCACCAGGCCTCTCAGGTGGCCCGCAGCACGACAGCTCACCAGGCCTCTATGGGTGGCCGGCATCTCGACAGCTCACCAGGCCTCTATAGGTGGCCGGCAGCACGACAGCTCACCAGGCCACTACAGGTGGCCGGCAGCACGACAGCTCACCAGGCCATTAAAGGTGGCCGGCAGCACGACACCTCACCAGGCCTCTATGGGTGGACGGCATCTCGACAGCTCACCAGGCCACTATAGGTGGTCGGCATCTCGACAGCTCACCAGGCCACTATGGGTGGCCGGCAGTACGACAGTTCACCAGACCACTCAGGTGGCCCGCAGCACGACAGCTCACCAGGCCACTATAGGTGGTCGGCAGCACGACAGCTCCCCAGGCTACTATAGGTGACCGGCAGCACGACAGCTCACCAGGCCACTATAGGTGGCCGGCAGCACGACACCTCACCAGGCCTCTATGGGTGGCCGGCATCTCGACAGCTCACCAGGCTACTATAGGTGGTCGGCATCTCCTCAGCTCACCAGGCCACTATGGGTGGCCGGCAGTACGACAGTTCGCCAGACCACTCAGGTGGCCCGCAGCACGACAGCTCACCAGGCCACTATAGGTGACCGGCAGCACGACAGTTCCCCAGGCTACTATAGGTGGCCGGCAGCACGACAGCTCACCAGGCCACTCAGGTGGCCCGCAGCACGACAGCTCACCAGGCCACTATAGGTGGCCGGCAGCACGACACCTCACCAGGCCTCTATGGGTGGCCGGCATCTCGACAGCTCACCAGGCTACTATAGGTGGTCGGCATCTCCTCAGCTCACCAGGCCACTATGGGTGGCCGGCAGTACGACAGTTCGCCAGACCACTCAGGTGGCCCGCAGCACGACAGCTCACCAGGCCACTATAGGTGACCGGCAGCACGATATTTCCCCAGGCTACTCTAGGTGGGCGGCAGCACGACAGCTCACCAGGCCACTATAGGTGGCCGGCAGCACAACAGTTCACCAGGCCATTACAGGTGGCCGGCAGCACGACAGCTCACCAGGCCTCTAAAGGTGGCCGGTAGCACGATACCTCACCAGGCCACTATAGGTGCCCGGCAGCACGACAGCTCACCAGCCCGCTATAGGTGGCCGGTAGCACGACAGCTCACCAGGCCATTAGAGGTGGCCGGTAGCACGATTCCTCACCGGACCTCTATGGGTGGCCGGCATCTTGACAGCTCACCAGGCCACTATAGGTGGTCGGCATCTCGACAGCTCACCAGGCCACTATGAGTGGCCGGCAGTCAACAGCTCACCAGGCCATAAGAGGTGGCCGGCAGCACGACAGCTCACCAGGCCACTATAGCTGGGCGGCAGCACGACAGCTCACCAGGCCACTATAGGTGCCCGGCAGCACGACAGCTGACCAGCCCGCTATAGGAGGCCGGTAGCACGACAGCTCACCATGCCATTAGAGGTGGCCGGCAGCACGACGGCTCACCAGGACACTATAGGTGGACGGCATCTCGACAGCTCACCAGGCCATTATAGGTGGCCGGCAGCACGACAGCTCACCAGCCCACTATAGGTGGCCGGTAGCACGACAGCTCACCAGGCCATTAGAGGTGGCCGGCAGCACGACAGCTCACCAGGACACTATAGGTGGTCGGCATCTCGACAGCTCACCAGGCCATTATTGGTGGCCGGCATCTCGACAGCTCACCAGGCCATTATTGGTGGCCGGCAGCACGACAGCTCACCAGGCCACTACAGGTGGCCGGCAGCACGACAGCTCACCAGGCCACTAAAGGTGGCCGGCAGCACGACACCTCACCAGGCCTCTATGGGTGGCCGGCATCTCGACAATTCACCAGGCCACTATAGGTGGTCGGCATCTCGTCAGCTCACCAGGCCACTATGGGTGGCCGGCAGTACGACAGTTCGCAAGGCCACTCAGGTGGCCCGCAGCACGACAGCTCACCAGGCCACTATAAGTGCCCGGCAGCACGACAGCTCACCAGGCCACTATAGGTGGCCGGCAGCACGACAGCTCACCAGGCCATTAGAGGTGGCCGGCAGCACGACAGCTCACCAGGCCACTATAGGTGGTCGGCATCTCGACAGCTCACCAGGCCACTATGAGTGGCCGGCAGTCAACAGCTCACCAGGCCATAAGAGGTGGCCCGCAGCACGACAGCTCACCAGGCCACTATAAGTGCCCGGCAGCACGACAGCTCACCAGGCCACTATAGATGGCCGGCAGCACGACAGCTCACCAGGCCACTATGGGTGGCCGGCAGTACGACAGTTCGCAAGGCCACTCAGGTGGCCCGCAGCACGACAGCTCACCAGGCCACTATAAGTGCCCGGCAGCACGACAGCTCACCAGGAGACTATAGGTGGCCGGCAGCACGACAGCTCACCAGGCCAGTATAGATGGACGGCAGCACGACAGCTCACCAGGCCACTATAGGTGGCCGGCAGCACGACAGCTCACCAGGACACTATAGGTGGCCGGCAGCACGACAGCTCACCAGGCCACTATAGGTGGACGGCAGCACGACAGCTCACCAGGCCACTATAGGTGGCCGGCAGCACGACAGCTCACCAGGAGACTATAGGTGGCCGGCAGCACGACAGCTCACCAGGACACTATAGGTGGCCGGCAGCGCGACAGCTCACCAGGCCACTATAGGTGGCCGGGAGCACGACAGATCGCCAGGCCACTACAGGTGGCCGGCAGCACGATAGCTCACCAGGCCACTATAGGTGGCCGGCAGCACGACAGCTCACCAGGCCACTATAGGTGGTTGGCATCTCGACAGCTCACCAGGCCACTATGGGTGGCCGGCAGTACGACAGTTCACCAGACCACTCAGGTGGCCCGCAGCACGACAGCTCACCAGGCCACTATAGGTGGTCGGCAGCACGACAGCTCCCCAGGCTACTATAGGTGACCGGCAGCACGACAGCTCACCAGGCCACTATAGGTGGCCGGCAGCACGACACCTCACCAGGCCTCTATGGGTGGCCGGCATCTCGACAGCTCACCAGGCTACTATAGGTGGTCGGCATCTCCTCAGCTCACCAGGCCACTATGGGTGGCCGGCAGTACGACAGTTCGCCAGACCACTCAGGTGGCCCGCAGCACGACAGCTCACCAGGCCACTGTAGGTGACCGGCAGCACGACAGTTCCCCAGGCTACTATAGGTGGCCGGCAGCACGACAGCTCACCAGGCCACTCAGGTGGCCCGCAGCACGACAGCTCACCAGGCCACTATAGGTGGCCGGCATCTCGACAGCTCACCAGGCCACTATGAGCGGCCGGCAGTCAACAGCTCACCAGGCCATAAGAGGTGGCCGGCAGCACGACAGCTCACCAGGCCACTATAGGTGGGCGGCAGCACGACAGCTCACCAGGCCACTATAGGTGCCCGGCAGCACGACAGCTGACCAGCCCGCTATAGGAGGCCGGTAGCACGACAGCTCACCATGCCATTAGAGGTGGCCGGCAGCACGACAGCTCACCAGGACACTATAGGTGGACGGCATCTCGACAGCTCACCAGGCCATTATAGGTGGCCGGCAGCACGACAGCTCACCAGCCCACTATAGGTGGCCGGTAGCACGACAGCTCACCAGGCCATTAGAGGTGGCCGGCAGCACGACAGCTCACCAGGACACTATAGGTGGTCGGCATCTCGACAGCTCACCAGGCCATTATTGGTGGCCGGCAGCACGACAGCTCACCAGGCCACTACAGGTGGCCGGCAGCACGACAGCTCACCAGGCCACTAAAGGTGGCCGGCAGCACGACACCTCACCAGGCCTCTATGGGTGGCCGGCATCTCGACAATTCACCAGGCCACTATAGGTGGTCGGCATCTCGTCAGCTCACCAGGCCACTATGGGTGGCCGGCAGTACGACAGTTCGCAAGGCCACTCAGGTGGCCCGCAGCACGACAGCTCACCAGGCCACTATAAGTGCCCGGCAGCACGACAGCTCACCAGGCCACTATAGGTGGCCGGCAGCACGACAGCTCACCAGGCCATTAGAGGTGGCCGGCAGCACGACAGCTCACCAGGCCACTATAGGTGGTCGGCATCTCGACAGCTCACCAGGCCACTTTGAGTGGCCGGCAGTCAACAGCTCACCAGGCCATAAGAGGTGGCCCGCAGCACGACAGCTCACCAGGCCACTATAAGTGCCCGGCAGCACGACAGCTCACCAGGCCACTATAGGTGGCCGGCAGCACGACATCTCACCAGGCCACTATGGGTGGCCGGCAGTACGACAGTTCGCAAGGCCACTCAGGTGGCCCGCAGCACGACAGCTCACCAGGCCACTATAAGTGCCCGGCAGCACGACAGTTCACCAGGAGACTATAGGTGGCCGGCAGCACGACAGCTCACCAGGCCAGTATAGATGGACGGCAGCACGACAGCTCACCAGGCCACTATAGGTGGCCGGCAGCACGACAGCTCACCAGGACACTATAGGTGGCCGGCAGCACGACAGCTCACCAGGCCACTATAGGTGGACTGCAGCACGACAGCTCACCAGGCCACTATAGGTGGCCGGCAGCACGACAGCTCACCAGGAGACTATAGGTGGCCGGCAGCACGACAGCTCACCAGGACACTATAGGTGGCCGGCAGCACGACAGCTCACCAGGCCACTATAGGTGGCCGGGAGCACGACAGCTCGCCAGGCCACTACAGGTGGCCGGCAGCACGATAGCTCACCAGGCCACTATAGGTGGCCGGCAGCACGACAGCTCACCAGGCCACTATAAGTGCCCGGCAGCACGACAGCTCACCAGGCCATTAGAGGTGGCCGGCAGCACGACAGCTCACCAGGACACTATAGGTGGTCGGCATCTCGACAGCTCACCAGGCCATTATTGGTGGCCGGCAGCACGACAGCTCACCAGGACACTATAGGTGGCCGGCAGCACGACACCTCACCAGGACACTATAGGTGGCCGGCAGCACGACAGCTCACCAGGCCACTATAGGTGGCCGGCAGCACGACAGCTCACCAGGACACTATAGGTGGCCGGCAGCACGACAGCTCACCAGGCCACTATAGGTGGACGGCAGCACGACAGCTCACCAGGCCACTATAGGTGGCCGGCAGCACGACAGCTCACCAGGAGACTATAGGTGGCCGGCAGCACGACAGCTCACCAGGACACTATAGGTGGCCGGCAGCACGACAGCTCACCAGGCCACTATAGGTGGCCGGGAGCACGACAGCTCGCCAGGCCACTACAGGTGGCCGGCAGCACGATAGCTCACCAGGCCACTATAGGTGGCCGGCAGCACGACAGCTCACCAGGCCACTATAAGTGCCCGGCAGCACGACAGCTCACCAGGCCATTAGAGGTGGCCCGCAGCACGACAGCTCACCAGGACACTATAGGTGGTCGGCATCTCGACAGCTCACCAGGCCATTATTGGTGGCCGGCAGCACGACAGCTCACCAGGACACTATAGGTGGCCGGCAGCACGACACCTCACCAGGACACTATAGGTGGCCGGCAGCACGACAGCTCACCAGGCCACTATAGGTGGCCGGCAGCACGACAGCTCACCAGGCCACTATAGGTGCCCGGCAGCACGACAGCTCACCAGGCCACTATAGGTGGCCGGGAGCACGACAGCTCGCCAGGCCACTATAGGTGGCCGGCAACACGACAGCTCACCAGGCCACTATAGGTGGCCGGCAGCACGACAGCTCACCAGGCCACTATAAGTGCCCGGCAGCACGACAGCTCACCAGGCCACTATAGGTGGCCGGGAGCACGACAGCTCGCCAGGCCACTATAGGTGGCCGGGAGCACGACAGCTCGCCAGGCCACTATAGGTAGCCGGCAGCACGACAGCTCACCAGGCCACTATATGTGGCCGGGAGCACGACAGCTCACCAGGCCATTAGAGGTGGCCGGCAGCACGACAGTTCCCCAGGCTACTATAGGTGGCCGGCAGCGCGACAGCTCACCAGGCCACTATAGGTGGCCGGGAGCACGACAGCTCACCAGGCCACTATAGGTGGCCGGGAGCACGACAGCTCACCAGGACACTATAGGTGGCCGGCAGCACGACACCTCACCAGGACACTATAGGTGGTTGGCATCTCGACAGCTCACCAGGCCACTATGGGTGGCCGGCAGTACGACAGTTCACCAGACCACTCAGGTGGCCCGCAGCACGACAGCTCACCAGGCCACTATAGGTGGTCGGCAGCACGACAGCTCCCCAGGCCACTATAGGTGCCCGGCAGCACGACAGCTGACCAGCCCGCTATAGGAGGCCGGTAGCACGACAGCTCACCATGCCATTAGAGGTGGCCGGCAGCACGACGGCTCACCAGGACACTATAGGTGGACGGCATCTCGACAGCTCACCAGGCCATTATAGGTGGCCGGCAGCACGACAGCTCACCAGCCCACTATAGGTGGCCGGTAGCACGACAGCTCACCAGGCCATTAGAGGTGGCCGGCAGCACGACAGCTCACCAGGACACTATAGGTGGTCGGCATCTCGACAGCTCACCAGGCCATTATTGGTGGCCGGCATCTCGACAGCTCACCAGGCCATTATTGGTGGCCGGCAGCACGACAGCTCACCAGGCCACTACAGGTGGCCGGCAGCACGACAGCTCACCAGGCCACTAAAGGTGGCCGGCAGCACGACACCTCACCAGGCCTCTATGGGTGGCCGGCATCTCGACAATTCACCAGGCCACTATAGGTGGTCGGCATCTCGTCAGCTCACCAGGCCACTATGGGTGGCCGGCAGTACGACAGTTCGCAAGGCCACTCAGGTGGCCCGCAGCACGACAGCTCACCAGGCCACTATAAGTGCCCGGCAGCACGACAGCTCACCAGGCCACTATAGGTGGCCGGCAGCACGACAGCTCACCAGGCCATTAGAGGTGGCCGGCAGCACGACAGCTCACCAGGCCACTATAGGTGGTCGGCATCTCGACAGCTCACCAGGCCACTATGAGTGGCCGGCAGTCAACAGCTCACCAGGCCATAAGAGGTGGCCCGCAGCACGACAGCTCACCAGGCCACTATAAGTGCCCGGCAGCACGACAGCTCACCAGGCCACTATAGATGGCCGGCAGCACGACAGCTCACCAGGCCACTATGGGTGGCCGGCAGTACGACAGTTCGCAAGGCCACTCAGGTGGCCCGCAGCACGACAGCTCACCAGGCCACTATAAGTGCCCGGCAGCACGACAGCTCACCAGGAGACTATAGGTGGCCGGCAGCACGACAGCTCACCAGGCCAGTATAGATGGACGGCAGCACGACAGCTCACCAGGCCACTATAGGTGGCCGGCAGCACGACAGCTCACCAGGACACTATAGGTGGCCGGCAGCACGACAGCTCACCAGGCCACTATAGGTGGACGGCAGCACGACAGCTCACCAGGCCACTATAGGTGGCCGGCAGCACGACAGCTCACCAGGAGACTATAGGTGGCCGGCAGCACGACAGCTCACCAGGACACTATAGGTGGCCGGCAGCGCGACAGCTCACCAGGCCACTATAGGTGGCCGGGAGCACGACAGATCGCCAGGCCACTACAGGTGGCCGGCAGCACGATAGCTCACCAGGCCACTATAGGTGGCCGGCAGCACGACAGCTCACCAGGCCACTATAGGTGGTTGGCATCTCGACAGCTCACCAGGCCACTATGGGTGGCCGGCAGTACGACAGTTCACCAGACCACTCAGGTGGCCCGCAGCACGACAGCTCACCAGGCCACTATAGGTGGTCGGCAGCACGACAGCTCCCCAGGCTACTATAGGTGACCGGCAGCACGACAGCTCACCAGGCCACTATAGGTGGCCGGCAGCACGACACCTCACCAGGCCTCTATGGGTGGCCGGCATCTCGACAGCTCACCAGGCTACTATAGGTGGTCGGCATCTCCTCAGCTCACCAGGCCACTATGGGTGGCCGGCAGTACGACAGTTCGCCAGACCACTCAGGTGGCCCGCAGCACGACAGCTCACCAGGCCACTGTAGGTGACCGGCAGCACGACAGTTCCCCAGGCTACTATAGGTGGCCGGCAGCACGACAGCTCACCAGGCCACTCAGGTGGCCCGCAGCACGACAGCTCACCAGGCCACTATAGGTGGCCGGCATCTCGACAGCTCACCAGGCCACTATGAGCGGCCGGCAGTCAACAGCTCACCAGGCCATAAGAGGTGGCCGGCAGCACGACAGCTCACCAGGCCACTATAGGTGGGCGGCAGCACGACAGCTCACCAGGCCACTATAGGTGCCCGGCAGCACGACAGCTGACCAGCCCGCTATAGGAGGCCGGTAGCACGACAGCTCACCATGCCATTAGAGGTGGCCGGCAGCACGACAGCTCACCAGGACACTATAGGTGGACGGCATCTCGACAGCTCACCAGGCCATTATAGGTGGCCGGCAGCACGACAGCTCACCAGCCCACTATAGGTGGCCGGTAGCACGACAGCTCACCAGGCCATTAGAGGTGGCCGGCAGCACGACAGCTCACCAGGACACTATAGGTGGTCGGCATCTCGACAGCTCACCAGGCCATTATTGGTGGCCGGCAGCACGACAGCTCACCAGGCCACTACAGGTGGCCGGCAGCACGACAGCTCACCAGGCCACTAAAGGTGGCCGGCAGCACGACACCTCACCAGGCCTCTATGGGTGGCCGGCATCTCGACAATTCACCAGGCCACTATAGGTGGTCGGCATCTCGTCAGCTCACCAGGCCACTATGGGTGGCCGGCAGTACGACAGTTCGCAAGGCCACTCAGGTGGCCCGCAGCACGACAGCTCACCAGGCCACTATAAGTGCCCGGCAGCACGACAGCTCACCAGGCCACTATAGGTGGCCGGCAGCACGACAGCTCACCAGGCCATTAGAGGTGGCCGGCAGCACGACAGCTCACCAGGCCACTATAGGTGGTCGGCATCTCGACAGCTCACCAGGCCACTTTGAGTGGCCGGCAGTCAACAGCTCACCAGGCCATAAGAGGTGGCCCGCAGCACGACAGCTCACCAGGCCACTATAAGTGCCCGGCAGCACGACAGCTCACCAGGCCACTATAGGTGGCCGGCAGCACGACATCTCACCAGGCCACTATGGGTGGCCGGCAGTACGACAGTTCGCAAGGCCACTCAGGTGGCCCGCAGCACGACAGCTCACCAGGCCACTATAAGTGCCCGGCAGCACGACAGTTCACCAGGAGACTATAGGTGGCCGGCAGCACGACAGCTCACCAGGCCAGTATAGATGGACGGCAGCACGACAGCTCACCAGGCCACTATAGGTGGCCGGCAGCACGACAGCTCACCAGGACACTATAGGTGGCCGGCAGCACGACAGCTCACCAGGCCACTATAGGTGGACGGCAGCACGACAGCTCACCAGGCCACTATAGGTGGCCGGCAGCACGACAGCTCACCAGGAGACTATAGGTGGCCGGCAGCACGACAGCTCACCAGGACACTATAGGTGGCCGGCAGCACGACAGCTCACCAGGCCACTATAGGTGGCCGGGAGCACGACAGCTCGCCAGGCCACTACAGGTGGCCGGCAGCACGATAGCTCACCAGGCCACTATAGGTGGCCGGCAGCACGACAGCTCACCAGGCCACTATAAGTGCCCGGCAGCACGACAGCTCACCAGGCCATTAGAGGTGGCCGGCAGCACGACAGCTCACCAGGACACTATAGGTGGTCGGCATCTCGACAGCTCACCAGGCCATTATTGGTGGCCGGCAGCACGACAGCTCACCAGGACACTATAGGTGGCCGGCAGCACGACACCTCACCAGGACACTATAGGTGGCCGGCAGCACGACAGCTCACCAGGCCACTATAGGTGGCTGGCAGCACGACAGCTCACCAGGACACTATAGGTGGCCGGCAGCACGACAGCTCACCAGGCCACTATAGGTGGACGGCAGCACGACAGCTCACCAGGCCACTATAGGTGGCCGGCAGCACGACAGCTCACCAGGAGACTATAGGTGGCCGGCAGCACGACAGCTCACCAGGACACTATAGGTGGCCGGCAGCACGACAGCTCACCAGGCCACTATAGGTGGCCGGGAGCACGACAGCTCGCCAGGCCACTACAGGTGGCCGGCAGCACGATAGCTCACCAGGCCACTATAGGTGGCCGGCAGCACGACAGCTCACCAGGCCACTATAAGTGCCCGGCAGCACGACAGCTCACCAGGCCATTAGAGGTGGCCCGCAGCACGACAGCTCACCAGGACACTATAGGTGGTCGGCATCTCGACAGCTCACCAGGCCATTATTGGTGGCCGGCAGCACGACAGCTCACCAGGACACTATAGGTGGCCGGCAGCACGACACCTCACCAGGACACTATAGGTGGCCGGCAGCACGACAGCTCACCAGGCCACTATAGGTGGCCGGCAGCACGACAGCTCACCAGGCCACTATAGGTGCCCGGCAGCACGACAGCTCACCAGGCCACTATAGGTGGCCGGGAGCACGACAGCTCGCCAGGCCACTATAGGTGGCCGGCAACACGACAGCTCACCAGGCCACTATAGGTGGCCGGCAGCACGACAGCTCACCAGGCCACTATAAGTGCCCGGCAGCACGACAGCTCACCAGGCCACTATAGGTGGCCGGGAGCACGACAGCTCGCCAGGCCACTATAGGTGGCCGGGAGCACGACAGCTCGCCAGGCCACTATAGGTAGCCGGCAGCACGACAGCTCACCAGGCCACTATATGTGGCCGGGAGCACGACAGCTCACCAGGCCATTAGAGGTGGCCGGCAGCACGACAGTTCCCCAGGCTACTATAGGTGGCCGGCAGCGCGACAGCTCACCAGGCCACTATAGGTGGCCGGGAGCACGACAGCTCACCAGGCCACTATAGGTGGCCGGGAGCACGACAGCTCACCAGGACACTATAGGTGGCCGGCAGCACGACACCTCACCAGGACACTATAGGTGGCCGGCAGCACGACAGCTCACCAGGCCACTATAGGTGGCCGGCAGCACGACAGCTCACCAGGCCACTATAGGTGGCCGGGAGCACGACACCTCACCAGGCCTCTATGGGTGGCCGGCATCTCGACAGCTCACCAGGCTACTATAGGTGGTCGGCATCTCCTCAGCTCACCAGGCCACTATGGGTGGCCGGCAGTACGACAGTTCGCCAGACCACTCAGGTGGCCCGCAGCACGACAGCTCACCAGGCCACTATAGGTGACCGGCAGCACGACAGTTCCCCAGGCTACTATAGGTGGCCGGCAGCACGACAGCTCACCAGGCCACTCAGGTGGCCCGCAGCACGACAGCTCACCAGGCCACTATAGGTGGCCGGCAGCACGACACCTCACCAGGCCTCTATGGGTGGCCGGCATCTCGACAGCTCACCAGGCTACTATAGGTGGTCGGCATCTCCTCAGCTCACCAGGCCACTATGGGTGGCCGGCAGTACGACAGTTCGCCAGACAACTCAGGTGGCCCGCAGCACGACAGCTCACCAGGCCACTATAGGTGACCGGCAGCACGATATTTCCCCAGGCTACTCTAGGTGGGCGGCAGCACGACAGCTCACCAGGCCACTATAGGTGGCCGGCAGCACAACAGTTCACCAGGCCATTACAGGTGGCCGGCAGCACGACAGCTCACCAGGCCTCTAATGGTGGCCGGTAGCACGATACCTCACCAGGCCACTATAAGTGCCCGGCAGCACGACAGCTCACCAGCCCGCTATAGGTGGCCGGTAGCACGACAGCTCACCAGGCCATTAGAGGTGGCCGGCAGCACGACAGCTCACCAGGACACTATAGGTGGTCGGCATCTCGACAGCTCACCAGGCCATTATTGGTGGCCGGCAGCACGACAGCTCACCAGGCCACTACAGGTGGCCGGCAGCACGACAGCTCACCAGGCCACTAAAGGTAGCCGGCAGCACGACACCTCACCAGGCCTCTATGGGTGGCCGGCATCTCGACAATTCACCAGGCCACTATAGGTGGTCGGCATCTCGTCAGCTCACCAGGCCACTATGGGTGGCCGGCAGTACGACAGTTCGCAAGGCCACTCAGGTGGCCCGCAGCACGACAGCTCACCAGGCCACTATAAGTGCCCGGCAGCACGACAGCTCACCAGGCCACTATAGGTGGCCGGCAGCACGACAGCTCACCAGGCCATTAGAGGTGGCCGGCAGCACGACAGCTCACCAGGCCACTATAGGTGGTCGGCATCTCGACAGCTCACCAGGCCACTTTGAGTGGCCGGCAGTCAACAGCTCACCAGGCCATAAGAGGTGGCCCGCAGCACGACAGCTCACCAGGCCACTATAAGTGCCCGGCAGCACGACAGCTCACCAGGCCACTATAGGTGGTCGGCATCTCGACAGCTCACCAGGCCATTATTGGTGGCCGGCATCTCGACAGCTCACCAGGCCATTATTGGTGGCCGGCAGCACGACAGCTCACCAGGCCACTACAGGTGGCCGGCAGCACGACAGCTCACCAGGCCACTAAAGGTGGCCGGCAGCACGACACCTCACCAGGCCTCTATGGGTGGCCGGCATCTCGACAATTCACCAGGCCACTATAGGTGGTCGGCATCTCGTCAGCTCACCAGGCCACTATGGGTGGCCGGCAGTACGACAGTTCGCAAGGCCACTCAGGTGGCCCGCAGCACGACAGCTCACCAGGCCACTATAGGTGGTCGGCATCTCGACAGCTCACCAGGCCATTATTGGTGGCCGGCATCTCGACAGCTCACCAGGCCATTATTGGTGGCCGGCAGCACGACAGCTCACCAGGCCACTACAGGTGGCCGGCAGCACGACAGCTCACCAGGCCACTAAAGGTGGCCGGCAGCACGACACCTCACCAGGCCTCTATGGGTGGCCGGCATCTCGACAATTCACCAGGCCACTATAGGTGGTCGGCATCTCGTCAGCTCACCAGGCCACTATGGGTGGCCGGCAGTACGACAGTTCGCAAGGCCACTCAGGTGGCCCGCAGCACGACAGCTCACCAGGCCACTATAAGTGCCCGGCAGCACGACAGCTCACCAGGCCACTATAGGTGGCCGGCAGCACGACAGCTCACCAGGCCATTAGAGGTGGCCGGCAGCACGACAGCTCACCAGGCCACTATAGGTGGTCGGCATCTCGACAGCTCACCAGGCCACTATGAGTGGCCGGCAGTCAACAGCTCACCAGGCCATAAGAGGTGGCCCGCAGCACGACAGCTCACCAGGCCACTATAAGTGCCCGGCAGCACGACAGCTCACCAGGCCACTATAGATGGCCGGCAGTACGACAGTTCACCAGACCACTCAGGTGGCCCGCAGCACGACAGCTCACCAGGCCACTATAGGTGGTCGGCAGCACGACAGCTCCCCAGGCTACTATAGGTGACCGGCAGCACGACAGCTCACCAGGCCACTATAGGTGGCCGGCAGCACGACACCTCACCAGGCCTCTATGGGTGGCCGGCATCTCGACAGCTCACCAGGCTACTATAGGTGGTCGGCATCTCCTCAGCTCACCAGGCCACTATGGGTGGCCGGCAGTACGACAGTTCGCCAGACCACTCAGGTGGCCCGCAGCACGACAGCTCACCAGGCCACTGTAGGTGACCGGCAGCACGACAGTTCCCCAGGCTACTATAGGTGGCCGGCAGCACGACAGCTCACCAGGCCACTCAGGTGGCCCGCAGCACGACAGCTCACCAGGCCACTATAGGTGGCCGGCATCTCGACAGCTCACCAGGCCACTATGAGCGGCCGGCAGTCAACAGCTCACCAGGCCATAAGAGGTGGCCGGCAGCACGACAGCTCACCAGGCCACTATAGGTGGGCGGCAGCACGACAGCTCACCAGGCCACTATAGGTGCCCGGCAGCACGACAGCTGACCAGCCCGCTATAGGAGGCCGGTAGCACGACAGCTCACCATGCCATTAGAGGTGGCCGGCAGCACGACAGCTCACCAGGACACTATAGGTGGACGGCATCTCGACAGCTCACCAGGCCATTATAGGTGGCCGGCAGCACGACAGCTCACCAGCCCACTATAGGTGGCCGGTAGCACGACAGCTCACCAGGCCATTAGAGGTGGCCGGCAGCACGACAGCTCACCAGGACACTATAGGTGGTCGGCATCTCGACAGCTCACCAGGCCATTATTGGTGGCCGGCAGCACGACAGCTCACCAGGCCACTACAGGTGGCCGGCAGCACGACAGCTCACCAGGCCACTAAAGGTGGCCGGCAGCACGACACCTCACCAGGCCTCTATGGGTGGCCGGCATCTCGACAATTCACCAGGCCACTATAGGTGGTCGGCATCTCGTCAGCTCACCAGGCCACTATGGGTGGCCGGCAGTACGACAGTTCGCAAGGCCACTCAGGTGGCCCGCAGCACGACAGCTCACCAGGCCACTATAAGTGCCCGGCAGCACGACAGCTCACCAGGCCACTATAGGTGGCCGGCAGCACGACAGCTCACCAGGCCATTAGAGGTGGCCGGCAGCACGACAGCTCACCAGGCCACTATAGGTGGCCGGGAGCACGACAGCTCGCCAGGCCACTATAGGTGGCCGGGAGCACGACAGCTCGCCAGGCCACTATAGGTAGCCGGCAGCACGACAGCTCACCAGGCCACTATATGTGGCCGGGAGCGCGACAGCTCACCAGGCCATTAGAGGTGGCCGGCAGCACGACAGTTCCCCAGGCTACTATAGGTGGCCGGCAGCGCGACAGCTCACCAGGCCACTATAGGTGGCCGGGAGCACGACAGCTCACCAGGCCACTATAGGTGGCCGGGAGCACGACAGCTCACCAGGACACTATAGGTGGCCGGCAGCACGACACCTCACCAGGACACTATAGGTGGCCGGCAGCACGACAGCTCACCAGGCCACTATAGGTGGCCGGCAGCACGACAGCTCACCAGGCCACTATAGGTGGCCGGGAGCACGACACCTCACCAGGCCTCTATGGGTGGCCGGCATCTCGACAGCTCACCAGGCTACTATAGGTGGTCGGCATCTCCTCAGCTCACCAGGCCACTATGGGTGGCCGGCAGTACGACAGTTCGCCAGACCACTCAGGTGGCCCGCAGCACGACAGCTCACCAGGCCACTATAGGTGACCGGCAGCACGACAGTTCCCCAGGCTACTATAGGTGGCCGGCAGCACGACAGCTCACCAGGCCACTCAGGTGGCCCGCAGCACGACAGCTCACCAGGCCACTATAGGTGGCCGGCAGCACGACACCTCACCAGGCCTCTATGGGTGGCCGGCATCTCGACAGCTCACCAGGCTACTATAGGTGGTCGGCATCTCCTCAGCTCACCAGGCCACTATGGGTGGCCGGCAGTACGACAGTTCGCCAGACAACTCAGGTGGCCCGCAGCACGACAGCTCACCAGGCCACTATAGGTGACCGGCAGCACGATATTTCCCCAGGCTACTCTAGGTGGGCGGCAGCACGACAGCTCACCAGGCCACTATAGGTGGCCGGCAGCACAACAGTTCACCAGGCCATTACAGGTGGCCGGCAGCACGACAGCTCACCAGGCCTCTAATGGTGGCCGGTAGCACGATACCTCACCAGGCCACTATAAGTGCCCGGCAGCACGACAGCTCACCAGCCCGCTATAGGTGGCCGGTAGCACGACAGCTCACCAGGCCATTAGAGGTGGCCGGCAGCACGACAGCTCACCAGGACACTATAGGTGGTCGGCATCTCGACAGCTCACCAGGCCATTATTGGTGGCCGGCAGCACGACAGCTCACCAGGCCACTACAGGTGGCCGGCAGCACGACAGCTCACCAGGCCACTAAAGGTAGCCGGCAGCACGACACCTCACCAGGCCTCTATGGGTGGCCGGCATCTCGACAATTCACCAGGCCACTATAGGTGGTCGGCATCTCGTCAGCTCACCAGGCCACTATGGGTGGCCGGCAGTACGACAGTTCGCAAGGCCACTCAGGTGGCCCGCAGCACGACAGCTCACCAGGCCACTATAAGTGCCCGGCAGCACGACAGCTCACCAGGCCACTATAGGTGGCCGGCAGCACGACAGCTCACCAGGCCATTAGAGGTGGCCGGCAGCACGACAGCTCACCAGGCCACTATAGGTGGTCGGCATCTCGACAGCTCACCAGGCCACTTTGAGTGGCCGGCAGTCAACAGCTCACCAGGCCATAAGAGGTGGCCCGCAGCACGACAGCTCACCAGGCCACTATAAGTGCCCGGCAGCACGACAGCTCACCAGGCCACTATAGGTGGTCGGCATCTCGACAGCTCACCAGGCCATTATTGGTGGCCGGCATCTCGACAGCTCACCAGGCCATTATTGGTGGCCGGCAGCACGACAGCTCACCAGGCCACTACAGGTGGCCGGCAGCACGACAGCTCACCAGGCCACTAAAGGTGGCCGGCAGCACGACACCTCACCAGGCCTCTATGGGTGGCCGGCATCTCGACAATTCACCAGGCCACTATAGGTGGTCGGCATCTCGTCAGCTCACCAGGCCACTATGGGTGGCCGGCAGTACGACAGTTCGCAAGGCCACTCAGGTGGCCCGCAGCACGACAGCTCACCAGGCCACTATAGGTGGTCGGCATCTCGACAGCTCACCAGGCCATTATTGGTGGCCGGCATCTCGACAGCTCACCAGGCCATTATTGGTGGCCGGCAGCACGACAGCTCACCAGGCCACTACAGGTGGCCGGCAGCACGACAGCTCACCAGGCCACTAAAGGTGGCCGGCAGCACGACACCTCACCAGGCCTCTATGGGTGGCCGGCATCTCGACAATTCACCAGGCCACTATAGGTGGTCGGCATCTCGTCAGCTCACCAGGCCACTATGGGTGGCCGGCAGTACGACAGTTCGCAAGGCCACTCAGGTGGCCCGCAGCACGACAGCTCACCAGGCCACTATAAGTGCCCGGCAGCACGACAGCTCACCAGGCCACTATAGGTGGCCGGCAGCACGACAGCTCACCAGGCCATTAGAGGTGGCCGGCAGCACGACAGCTCACCAGGCCACTATAGGTGGTCGGCATCTCGACAGCTCACCAGGCCACTATGAGTGGCCGGCAGTCAACAGCTCACCAGGCCATAAGAGGTGGCCCGCAGCACGACAGCTCACCAGGCCACTATAAGTGCCCGGCAGCACGACAGCTCACCAGGCCACTATAGATGGCCGGCAGTACGACAGTTCACCAGACCACTCAGGTGGCCCGCAGCACGACAGCTCACCAGGCCACTATAGGTGGTCGGCAGCACGACAGCTCCCCAGGCTACTATAGGTGACCGGCAGCACGACAGCTCACCAGGCCACTATAGGTGGCCGGCAGCACGACACCTCACCAGGCCTCTATGGGTGGCCGGCATCTCGACAGCTCACCAGGCTACTATAGGTGGTCGGCATCTCCTCAGCTCACCAGGCCACTATGGGTGGCCGGCAGTACGACAGTTCGCCAGACCACTCAGGTGGCCCGCAGCACGACAGCTCACCAGGCCACTGTAGGTGACCGGCAGCACGACAGTTCCCCAGGCTACTATAGGTGGCCGGCAGCACGACAGCTCACCAGGCCACTCAGGTGGCCCGCAGCACGACAGCTCACCAGGCCACTATAGGTGGCCGGCATCTCGACAGCTCACCAGGCCACTATGAGCGGCCGGCAGTCAACAGCTCACCAGGCCATAAGAGGTGGCCGGCAGCACGACAGCTCACCAGGCCACTATAGGTGGGCGGCAGCACGACAGCTCACCAGGCCACTATAGGTGCCCGGCAGCACGACAGCTGACCAGCCCGCTATAGGAGGCCGGTAGCACGACAGCTCACCATGCCATTAGAGGTGGCCGGCAGCACGACAGCTCACCAGGACACTATAGGTGGACGGCATCTCGACAGCTCACCAGGCCATTATAGGTGGCCGGCAGCACGACAGCTCACCAGCCCACTATAGGTGGCCGGTAGCACGACAGCTCACCAGGCCATTAGAGGTGGCCGGCAGCACGACAGCTCACCAGGACACTATAGGTGGTCGGCATCTCGACAGCTCACCAGGCCATTATTGGTGGCCGGCAGCACGACAGCTCACCAGGCCACTACAGGTGGCCGGCAGCACGACAGCTCACCAGGCCACTAAAGGTGGCCGGCAGCACGACACCTCACCAGGCCTCTATGGGTGGCCGGCATCTCGACAATTCACCAGGCCACCATAGGTGGTCGGCATCTCGTCAGCTCACCAGGCCACTATGGGTGGCCGGCAGTACGACAGTTCGCAAGGCCACTCAGGTGGCCCGCAGCACGACAGCTCACCAGGCCACTATAAGTGCCCGGCAGCACGACAGCTCACCAGGCCACTATAGGTGGCCGGCAGCACGACAGCTCACCAGGCCATTAGAGGTGGCCGGCAGCACGACAGCTCACCAGGCCACTATAGGTGGTCGGCATCTCGACAGCTCACCAGGCCACTTTGAGTGGCCGGCAGTCAACAGCTCACCAGGCCATAAGAGGTGGCCCGCAGCACGACAGCTCACCAGGCCACTATAAGTGCCCGGCAGCACGACAGCTCACCAGGCCACTATAGGTGGCCGGCAGCACGACATCTCACCAGGCCACTATGGGTGGCCGGCAGTACGACAGTTCGCAAGGCCACTCAGGTGGCCCGCAGCACGACAGCTCACCAGGCCACTATAAGTGCCCGGCAGCACGACAGTTCACCAGGAGACTATAGGTGGCCGGCAGCACGACAGCTCACCAGGCCAGTATAGATGGACGGCAGCACGACAGCTCACCAGGCCACTATAGGTGGCCGGCAGCACGACAGCTCACCAGGACACTATAGGTGGCCGGCAGCACGACAGCTCACCAGGCCACTATAGGTGGACGGCAGCACGACAGCTCACCAGGCCACTATAGGTGGCCGGCAGCACGACAGCTCACCAGGAGACTATAGGTGGCCGGCAGCACGACAGCTCACCAGGACACTATAGGTGGCCGGCAGCACGACAGCTCACCAGGCCACTATAGGTGGCCGGGAGCACGACAGCTCGCCAGGCCACTACAGGTGGCCGGCAGCACGATAGCTCACCAGGCCACTATAGGTGGCCGGCAGCACGACAGCTCACCAGGCCACTATAAGTGCCCGGCAGCACGACAGCTCACCAGGCCATTAGAGGTGGCCGGCAGCACGACAGCTCACCAGGACACTATAGGTGGTCGGCATCTCGACAGCTCACCAGGCCATTATTGGTGGCCGGCAGCACGACAGCTCACCAGGACACTATAGGTGGCCGGCAGCACGACACCTCACCAGGACACTATAGGTGGCCGGCAGCACGACAGCTCACCAGGCCACTATAGGTGGCCGGCAGCACGACAGCTCACCAGGACACTATAGGTGGCCGGCAGCACGACAGCTCACCAGGCCACTATAGGTGGACGGCAGCACGACAGCTCACCAGGCCACTATAGGTGGCCGGCAGCACGACAGCTCACCAGGAGACTATAGGTGGCCGGCAGCACGACAGCTCACCAGGACACTATAGGTGGCCGGCAGCACGACAGCTCACCAGGCCACTATAGGTGGCCGGGAGCACGACAGCTCGCCAGGCCACTACAGGTGGCCGGCAGCACGATAGCTCACCAGGCCACTATAGGTGGCCGGCAGCACGACAGCTCACCAGGCCACTATAAGTGCCCGGCAGCACGACAGCTCACCAGGCCATTAGAGGTGGCCCGCAGCACGACAGCTCACCAGGACACTATAGGTGGTCGGCATCTCGACAGCTCACCAGGCCATTATTGGTGGCCGGCAGCACGACAGCTCACCAGGACACTATAGGTGGCCGGCAGCACGACACCTCACCAGGACACTATAGGTGGCCGGCAGCACGACAGCTCACCAGGCCACTATAGGTGGCCGGCAGCACGACAGCTCACCAGGCCACTATAGGTGCCCGGCAGCACGACAGCTCACCAGGCCACTATAGGTGGCCGGGAGCACGACAGCTCGCCAGGCCACTATAGGTGGCCGGCAACACGACAGCTCACCAGGCCACTATAGGTGGCCGGCAGCACGACAGCTCACCAGGCCACTATAAGTGCCCGGCAGCACGACAGCTCACCAGGCCACTATAGGTGGCCGGGAGCACGACAGCTCGCCAGGCCACTATAGGTGGCCGGGAGCACGACAGCTCGCCAGGCCACTATAGGTAGCCGGCAGCACGACAGCTCACCAGGCCACTATATGTGGCCGGGAGCACGACAGCTCACCAGGCCATTAGAGGTGGCCGGCAGCACGACAGTTCCCCAGGCTACTATAGGTGGCCGGCAGCGCGACAGCTCACCAGGCCACTATAGGTGGCCGGGAGCACGACAGCTCACCAGGCCACTATAGGTGGCCGGGAGCACGACAGCTCACCAGGACACTATAGGTGGCCGGCAGCACGACACCTCACCAGGACACTATAGGTGGCCGGCAGCACGACAGCTCACCAGGCCACTATAGGTGGCCGGCAGCACGACAGCTCACCAGGCCACTATAGGTGGCCGGGAGCACGACACCTCACCAGGCCTCTATGGGTGGCCGGCATCTCGACAGCTCACCAGGCTACTATAGGTGGTCGGCATCTCCTCAGCTCACCAGGCCACTATGGGTGGCCGGCAGTACGACAGTTCGCCAGACCACTCAGGTGGCCCGCAGCACGACAGCTCACCAGGCCACTATAGGTGACCGGCAGCACGACAGTTCCCCAGGCTACTATAGGTGGCCGGCAGCACGACAGCTCACCAGGCCACTCAGGTGGCCCGCAGCACGACAGCTCACCAGGCCACTATAGGTGGCCGGCAGCACGACACCTCACCAGGCCTCTATGGGTGGCCGGCATCTCGACAGCTCACCAGGCTACTATAGGTGGTCGGCATCTCCTCAGCTCACCAGGCCACTATGGGTGGCCGGCAGTACGACAGTTCGCCAGACAACTCAGGTGGCCCGCAGCACGACAGCTCACCAGGCCACTATAGGTGACCGGCAGCACGATATTTCCCCAGGCTACTCTAGGTGGGCGGCAGCACGACAGCTCACCAGGCCACTATAGGTGGCCGGCAGCACAACAGTTCACCAGGCCATTACAGGTGGCCGGCAGCACGACAGCTCACCAGGCCTCTAATGGTGGCCGGTAGCACGATACCTCACCAGGCCACTATAAGTGCCCGGCAGCACGACAGCTCACCAGCCCGCTATAGGTGGCCGGTAGCACGACAGCTCACCAGGCCATTAGAGGTGGCCGGTAGCACGATTCCTCACCAGACCTCTATGGGTGGCCGGCATCTTGACAGCTCACCAGCCCACTATAGGTGGCCGGTAGCACGACAGCTCACCAGGCCACTATAGGTGCCCGGCAGCACGACAGCTCACCAGCCCGCTATAGGAGGCCGGTACACGACAGCTCACCAGGCCATTAGAGGTGGCCGGCAGCACGACAGCTCACCACGACACTATAGGTGGACGGCATCTCGACAGCTCACCAGGCCATTATAGGTGGCCGGCAGCACGACAGCTCACCAGCCCACTATAGGTGGCCGGTAGCACGACAGCTCACCAGGCCATTAGAGGTGGCCGGCAGCACGACAGCTCACCAGGACACTATAGGTGGCCGGCAGCACGACAGCTCACCAGGCCACTATAGGTGGACGGCAGCACGACAGCTCACCAGGCCACTATAGGTGGCCGGCAGCACGACAGCTCACCAGGAGACTATAGGTGGCCGGCAGCACGACAGCTCACCAGGACACTATAGGTGGCCGGCAGCACGACAGCTCACCAGGCCATTAGAGGTGGCCGGCAGCACGACAGTTCCCTAGGCTACTATAGGTGGCCGGCAGCGCGACAGCTCACCAGGCCACTACAGGTGGCCCGCAGCACGACACCTCACCAGGCCTCTGTAGGTGGACGGCAGCACGACAGCTCACCAGGCCACTGTAGGTGGCCGGCAGCACGACAGCTCACTATAGGTGGTCGGCATCTCGTCAGCTCACCAGGCCACTATGGGTGGCCGGCAGTACGACAGCTCGCAAGGCCACTCAGGTGGCCCGCAGCACGACAGCTCACCAGGCCACTATAAGTGCCCGGCAGCACGACAGCTCACCAGGCCACTATAGGTGGCCGGCAGCACGACAGCTCACCAGGAGACTATAGGTGGCCGGCAGCATGACAGCTCACCAGGCCACTATAGATGGACGGCAGCACGACAGCTCACCAGGCCACTATAGGTGGCCGGCAGCACGATAGCTCACCAGGCCACTATAGGTGGCCGGCAGCACGACAGCTCACCAGGCCACTATAGGTGGTTGGCATCTCGACAGCTCACCAGGCCACTATGGGTGGCCGGCAGTACGACAGTTCACCAGACCACTCAGGTGGCCCGCAGCACGACAGCTCACCAGGCCACTATAGGTGGTCGGCAGCACGACAGCTCCCCAGGCTACTATAGGTGACCGGCAGCACGACAGCTCACCAGGCCACTATAGGTGGCCGGCAGCACGACACCTCACCAGGCCTCTATGGGTGGCCGGCATCTCGACAGCTCACCAGGCTACTATAGGTGGTCGGCATCTCCTCAGCTCACCAGGCCACTATGGGTGGCCGGCAGTACGACAGTTCGCCAGACCACTCAGGTGGCCCGCAGCACGACAGCTCACCAGGCCACTGTAGGTGACCGGCAGCACGACAGTTCCCCAGGCTACTATAGGTGGCCGGCAGCACGACAGCTCACCAGGCCACTCAGGTGGCCCGCAGCACGACAGCTCACCAGGCCACTATAGGTGGCCGGCATCTCGACAGCTCACCAGGCCACTATGAGCGGCCGGCAGTCAACAGCTCACCAGGCCATAAGAGGTGGCCGGCAGCACGACAGCTCACCAGGCCACTATAGGTGGGCGGCAGCACGACAGCTCACCAGGCCACTATAGGTGCCCGGCAGCACGACAGCTGACCAGCCCGCTATAGGAGGCCGGTAGCACGACAGCTCACCATGCCATTAGAGGTGGCCGGCAGCACGACAGCTCACCAGGACACTATAGGTGGACGGCATCTCGACAGCTCACCAGGCCATTATAGGTGGCCGGCAGCACGACAGCTCACCAGCCCACTATAGGTGGCCGGTAGCACGACAGCTCACCAGGCCATTAGAGGTGGCCGGCAGCACGACAGCTCACCAGGACACTATAGGTGGTCGGCATCTCGACAGCTCACCAGGCCATTATTGGTGGCCGGCAGCACGACAGCTCACCAGGCCACTACAGGTGGCCGGCAGCACGACAGCTCACCAGGCCACTAAAGGTGGCCGGCAGCACGACACCTCACCAGGCCTCTATGGGTGGCCGGCATCTCGACAATTCACCAGGCCACTATAGGTGGTCGGCATCTCGTCAGCTCACCAGGCCACTATGGGTGGCCGGCAGTACGACAGTTCGCAAGGCCACTCAGGTGGCCCGCAGCACGACAGCTCACCAGGCCACTATAAGTGCCCGGCAGCACGACAGCTCACCAGGCCACTATAGGTGGCCGGCAGCACGACAGCTCACCAGGCCATTAGAGGTGGCCGGCAGCACGACAGCTCACCAGGCCACTATAGGTGGTCGGCATCTCGACAGCTCACCAGGCCACTTTGAGTGGCCGGCAGTCAACAGCTCACCAGGCCATAAGAGGTGGCCCGCAGCCACTATAGGTGGCCGGCAGCACGACATCTCACCAGGCCACTATGGGTGGCCGGCAGTACGACAGTTCGCAAGGCCACGGCAGCACGACAGCTCACCAGGCCACTATAGGTGGCCGGCAGCACGACAGCTCACCAGGACACTATAGGTGGCCGGCAGCACGACAGCTCACCAGGCCACTATAGGTGGACGGCAGCACGACAGCTCACCAGGCCACTATAGGTGGCCGGCAGCACGACAGCTCACCAGGAGACTATAGGTGGCCGGCAGCACGACAGCTCACCAGGACACTATAGGTGGCCGGCAGCACGACAGCTCACCAGGCCACTATAGGTGGCCGGGAGCACGACAGCTCGCCAGGCCACTACAGGTGGCCGGCAGCACGATAGCTCACCAGGCCACTATAGGTGGCCGGCAGCACGACAGCTCACCAGGCCACTATAAGTGCCCGGCAGCACGACAGCTCACCAGGCCATTAGAGGTGGCCGGCAGCACGACAGCTCACCAGGACACTATAGGTGGTCGGCATCTCGACAGCTCACCAGGCCATTATTGGTGGCCGGCAGCACGACAGCTCACCAGGACACTATAGGTGGCCGGCAGCACGACACCTCACCAGGACACTATAGGTGGCCGGCAGCACGACAGCTCACCAGGCCACTATAGGTGGCCGGCAGCACGACAGCTCACCAGGACACTATAGGTGGCCGGCAGCACGACAGCTCACCAGGCCACTATAGGTGGACGGCAGCACGACAGCTCACCAGGCCACTATAGGTGGCCGGCAGCACGACAGCTCACCAGGAGACTATAGGTGGCCGGCAGCACGACAGCTCACCAGGACACTATAGGTGGCCGGCAGCACGACAGCTCACCAGGCCACTATAGGTGGCCGGGAGCACGACAGCTCGCCAGGCCACTACAGGTGGCCGGCAGCACGATAGCTCACCAGGCCACTATAGGTGGCCGGCAGCACGACAGCTCACCAGGCCACTATAAGTGCCCGGCAGCACGACAGCTCACCAGGCCATTAGAGGTGGCCCGCAGCACGACAGCTCACCAGGACACTATAGGTGGTCGGCATCTCGACAGCTCACCAGGCCATTATTGGTGGCCGGCAGCACGACAGCTCACCAGGACACTATAGGTGGCCGGCAGCACGACACCTCACCAGGACACTATAGGTGGCCGGCAGCACGACAGCTCACCAGGCCACTATAGGTGGCCGGCAGCACGACAGCTCACCAGGCCACTATAGGTGCCCGGCAGCACGACAGCTCACCAGGCCACTATAGGTGGCCGGGAGCACGACAGCTCGCCAGGCCACTATAGGTGGCCGGCAACACGACAGCTCACCAGGCCACTATAGGTGGCCGGCAGCACGACAGCCTACCAGGCCACTATAAGTGCCCGGCAGCACGACAGCTCACCAGGCCACTATAGGTGGCCGGGAGCACGACAGCTCGCCAGGCCACTATAGGTGGCCGGGAGCACGACAGCTCGCCAGGCCACTATAGGTAGCCGGCAGCACGACAGCTCACCAGGCCACTATATGTGGCCGGGAGCACGACAGCTCACCAGGCCATTAGAGGTGGCCGGCAGCACGACAGTTCCCCAGGCTACTATAGGTGGCCGGCAGCGCGACAGCTCACCAGGCCACTATAGGTGGCCGGGAGCACGACAGCTCACCAGGCCACTATAGGTGGCCGGGAGCACGACAGCTCACCAGGACACTATAGGTGGCCGGCAGCACGACACCTCACCAGGACACTATAGGTGGCCGGCAGCACGACAGCTCACCAGGCCACTATAGGTGGCCGGCAGCACGACAGCTCACCAGGCCACTATAGGTGGCCGGGAGCACGACACCTCACCAGGCCTCTATGGGTGGCCGGCATCTCGACAGCTCACCAGGCTACTATAGGTGGTCGGCATCTCCTCAGCTCACCAGGCCACTATGGGTGGCCGGCAGTACGACAGTTCGCCAGACCACTCAGGTGGCCCGCAGCACGACAGCTCACCAGGCCACTATAGGTGACCGGCAGCACGACAGTTCCCCAGGCTACTATAGGTGGCCGGCAGCACGACAGCTCACCAGGCCACTCAGGTGGCCCGCAGCACGACAGCTCACCAGGCCACTATAGGTGGCCGGCAGCACGACACCTCACCAGGCCTCTATGGGTGGCCGGCATCTCGACAGCTCACCAGGCTACTATAGGTGGTCGGCATCTCCTCAGCTCACCAGGCCACTATGGGTGGCCGGCAGTACGACAGTTCGCCAGACAACTCAGGTGGCCCGCAGCACGACAGCTCACCAGGCCACTATAGGTGACCGGCAGCACGATATTTCCCCAGGCTACTCTAGGTGGGCGGCAGCACGACAGCTCACCAGGCCACTATAGGTGGCCGGCAGCACAACAGTTCACCAGGCCATTACAGGTGGCCGGCAGCACGACAGCTCACCAGGCCTCTAATGGTGGCCGGTAGCACGATACCTCACCAGGCCACTATAAGTGCCCGGCAGCACGACAGCTCACCAGCCCGCTATAGGTGGCCGGTAGCACGACAGCTCACCAGGCCATTAGAGGTGGCCGGTAGCACGATTCCTCACCAGACCTCTATGGGTGGCCGGCATCTTGACAGCTCACCAGCCCACTATAGGTGGCCGGTAGCACGACAGCTCACCAGGCCACTATAGGTGCCCGGCAGCACGACAGCTCACCAGCCCGCTATAGGAGGCCGGTAGCACGACAGCTCACCAGGCCATTAGAGGTGGCCGGCAGCACGACAGCTCACCACGACACTATAGGTGGACGGCATCTCGACAGCTCACCAGGCCATTATAGGTGGCCGGCAGCACGACAGCTCACCAGCCCACTATAGGTGGCCGGTAGCACGACAGCTCACCAGGCCATTAGAGGTGGCCGGCAGCACGACAGCTCACCAGGACACTATAGGTGGCCGGCAGCACGACAGCTCACCAGGCCACTATAGGTGGACGGCAGCACGACAGCTCACCAGGCCACTATAGGTGGCCGGCAGCACGACAGCTCACCAGGAGACTATAGGTGGCCGGCAGCACGACAGCTCACCAGGACACTATAGGTGGCCGGCAGCACGACAGCTCACCAGGCCATTAGAGGTGGCCGGCAGCACGACAGTTCCCTAGGCTACTATAGGTGGCCGGCAGCGCGACAGCTCACCAGGCCACTACAGGTGGCCCGCAGCACGACACCTCACCAGGCCTCTGTAGGTGGACGGCAGCACGACAGCTCACCAGGCCACTGTAGGTGGCCGGCAGCACGACAGCTCACTATAGGTGGTCGGCATCTCGTCAGCTCACCAGGCCACTATGGGTGGCCGGCAGTACGACAGCTCGCAAGGCCACTCAGGTGGCCAGCAGCACGACAGCTCACCAGGCCACTATAAGTGCCCGGCAGCACGACAGCTCACCAGGCCACTATAGGTGGCCGGCAGCACGACAGCTCACCAGGAGACTATAGGTGGCCGGCAGCATGACAGCTCACCAGGCCACTATAGATGGACGGCAGCACGACAGCTCACCAGGCCACTATAGGTGGCCGGCAGCACGACAGCTCACCAGGACACTATAGGTGGTCGGCATCTCGACAGCTCACCAGGACACTATAGGTGGCCGGCAGCACGACAGCTCACCAGGCCACTATAGGTGGCCGGGAGCACGACAGCTCGCCAGGCCACTACAGGTGGCCGGCAGCACGATAGCTCACCAGGCCACTATAGGTGGCCGGCAGCACGACAGCTCACCAGGCCACTATAAGTGCCCGGCAGCACGACAGCTCACCAGGCCATTAGAGGTGGCCGGCAGCACGACAGCTCACCAGGACACTATAGGTGGTCGGCATCTCGACAGCTCACCAGGCCACTATAGGTGGCCGGGAGCACGACAGCTCGCCAGGCCACTACAGGTGGCCGGCAGCACGATAGCTCACCAGGCCACTATAGGTGGCCGGCAGCACGACAGCTCACCAGGCCACTATAAGTGCCCGGCAGCACGACAGCTCACCAGGCCATTAGAGGTGGCCGGCAGCACGACAGCTCACCAGGACACTATAGGTGGTCGGCATCTCGACAGCTCACCAGGCCATTATTGGTGGCCGGCAGCACGACAGCTCACCAGGACGCTATAGGTGGCCGGCAGCACGACACCTCACCAGGACACTATAGGTGGCCGGCAGCACGACAGCTCACCAGGCCACTATAGGTGGCCGGCAGCACGACAGCTCACCAGGCCACTATAGGTGGCCGGGAGCACGACAGCTCGCCAGGCCACTACAGGTGGCCGGCAGCACGATAGCTCACCAGGCCACTATAAGTGCCCGGCAGCACGACAGCTCACCAGGCCACTATAGGTGGCCGGCAGCACAACAGCTCACCAGGCCACTATATGTGGCCGGCAGCACGACAGCTCACCAGGCCACTATAAGTGCCCGGCAGCACGACAGCTCACCAGGCCACTATAGGTGGCCGGGAGCACGACAGCTCGCCAGGCCACTATAGGTGGCCGGCAGCACGACAGCTCACCAGGCCACTATAGGTGGACGGCAGCACGACAGCTCACCAAGCCACTATAGGTAGCCGGCAGCACGACACCTCACCAGGACACTATAGGTGGCCGGCAGCACGACAGCTCACCAGGCCACTATAGGTGGCCGGCAGCACGACAGCTCACCAGGACACTATAGGTGGCCGGCAGCACGACAGCTCACCAGGCCACTATAGGTGGACGGCAGCACGACAGCTCACCAGGCCACTATAGGTGGACGGCAGCACGACAGCTCACCAGGAGACTATAGGTGGCCGGCAGCACGACAGCTCACCAGGCCACTATAGGTGGCCGGCAGCACGACAGCTCACCAGGCTACTATAGGTGGCCGGCAGCACGAGAGCTCACCAGGCCACTATAGGTGGACGGCAGCACGACAGCTCACCAGGCCACTATAGGTGGACGGCAGCACGACAGCTCACCAGGAGACTATAGGTGGCCGGCAGCACGACAGCTCACCAGGCCACTATAGGTGGCCGGCAGCACGACAGCTCACCAGGCTACTATAGGTGGCCGGCAGCACGACAGCTCACCAGGCCGCTATAGGTGGCCGGCAGCACGACAGCTCACCAGGCCACTATAAGTGCCCGGCAGCACGACAGCTCACCAGGCCACTATAGGTGGCCGGGAGCACGACAGCTCGCCAGGCCACTATAGGTGGCCGGCAGCACGACAGCTCACCAGGCCACTATAGGTGGACGGCAGCACGACAGCTCACCAGGCCACTATAGGTGGCCGGCAGCACGACACCTCACCAGGACACTATAGGTGGCCGGCAGCACGACAGCTCACCAGGCCACTATAGGTGGCCGGCAGCACGACAGCTCACCAGGACACTATAGGTGGCCGGCAGCACGACAGTTCACCAGGCCACTATAGGTGGACGGCAGCACGACAGCTCACCAGGCCACTATAGGTGGCCGGCAGCACGACAGCTCACCATGAGACTATAGGTGGCCGGCAGCACGACAGCTCACCATGAGACTATAGGTGGCCGGCAGCACGACAGCTCACCAGGCCACTATAGATGGACGGCAGCACGACAGCTCACCAGGCCACTATGGGTGGCCGGCAGCACGACAGCTCACCAGGACACTATAGGTGGCCGGCAGCACGACAGCTCACCAGGCCACTATAGGTGGACGGCAGCACGACAGCTCACCAGGCCACTATAGGTGGCCGGCAGCACGACAGCTCACCAGGAGACTATAGGTGGCCGGCAGCACGACAGCTCACCAGGACACTATAGGTGGCCGGCAGCACGACAGCTCACCAGCCCACTATAGGTGGCCGGTAGCACGACAGCTCACCAGGCCATTAGAGGTGGCCGGCAGCACGACAGCTCACCAGGACACTATAGGTGGTCGGCATCTCGACAGCTCACCAGGCCATTATTGGTGGCCGGCAGCACGACAGCTCACCAGGCCACTACAGGTGGCCGGCAGCACGACAGCTCACCAGGCCACTACAGGTGGCCGGCAGCACGACAGCTCACCAGGCCACTATAGGTGGCCGGCAGCACGACAGTTCCCCAGGCTACTATAGGTGGAAGGCAGCACGACAGCTCACCAGGCCACTATAGGTGGCCGGCAGCATGACAGCTCACCAGCCCACTATATGTGGCCGGAAGCACGACAGCTCACCAGGCCATTAGAGGTGGCCGGCAGCACGACAGTTCCCTAGGCTACTATAGGTGGCCGGCAGCGCGACAGCTCACCAGGCCACTACAGGTGGCCCGCAGCACGACACCTCACCAGGCCTCTGTAGGTGGACGGCAGCACGACAGCTCACCAGGCCACTGTAGGTGGCCGGCAGCACGACAGCTCACCAGGCCACTATAGGTGGCCGGCAGCACGACAGCTCACCAGGACACTATAGGTGGCCGGCAGCACGACAGCTCACCAGGCCACTATAGGTGGACGGCAGCACGACAGCTCACCAGGCCACTATAGGTGGCCGGCAGCACGACAGCTCACCAGGAGACTATAGGTGGCCGGCAGCACGACAGCTCACCAGGCCACTATAGGTGGCCGGCAGCACGACAGCTCACCAGGCCATTAGAGGTGGCCGGCAGCACGACAGCTCACCAGGACACTATAGGTGGTCGGCATCTCGACAGCTCACCAGGCCATTATTGGTGGCCGGCGGCACGACAGTTCGCAAGGCCACTCAGGTGGCCCGCAGCACGACAGCTCACCAGGCCACTATAAGTGCCCGGCAGCACGACAGCTCACCAGGCCACTATAGGTGGCCGGCAGCACGACAGCTCACCAGGAGACTATAGGTGGCCGGCAGCATGACAGCTCACCAGGCCACTATAGATGGACGGCAGCACGACAGCTCACCAGGCCACTATAGGTGGCCGGCAGCACGACAGCTCACCAGGACACTATAGGTGGTCGGCATCTCGACAGCTCACCAGGACACTATAGGTGGCCGGCAGCACGACAGCTCACCAGGCCACTATAGGTGGCCGGGAGCACGACAGCTCGCCAGGCCACTACAGGTGGCCGGCAGCACGATAGCTCACCAGGCCACTATAGGTGGCCGGCAGCACGACAGCTCACCAGGCCACTATAAGTGCCCGGCAGCACGACAGCTCACCAGGCCATTAGAGGTGGCCGGCAGCACGACAGCTCACCAGGACACTATAGGTGGTCGGCATCTCGACAGCTCACCAGGCCATTATTGGTGGCCGGCAGCACGACAGCTCACCAGGCCACTACAGGTGGCCGGCAGCACGACACCTCACCAGGACACTATAAGTGCCCGGCAGCACGACAGCTCACCAGGCCATTAGAGGTGGCCGGCAGCACGACAGCTCACCAGGACACTATAGGTGGTCGGCATCTCGACAGCTCACCAGGCCATTATTGGTGGCCGGCAGCACGACAGCTCACCAGGCCACTACAGGTGGCCGGCAGCACGACACCTCACCAGGACACTATAAGTGCCCGGCAGCACGACAGCTCACCAGGCCACTATAGGTGGCCGGGAGCACGACAGCTCGCCAGGCCACTAAAGGTGGCCGGCAGCACGACAGCTCACCAGGCCACTACAGGTGGACGGCAGCACGACAGCTCACCAAGCCACTATAGGTAGCCGGCAGCACGACACCTCACCAGGACACTATAGGTGGCCGGCAGCACGACAGCTCACCAGGCCACTATAGGTGGCCGGCAGCACCACAGCTCACCAGGACACTATAGGTGGCCGGCAGCACGACAGCTCACCAGGCCACTATAGGTGGACGGCAGCACGACAGCTCACCAGGCCACTATAGGTGGCCGGCAGCACGACAGCTCACCAGGAGACTATAGGTGGCCGGGAGCACGACAGCTCGCCAGGCCACTACAGGTGGCCGGCAGCACGATAGCTCACCAGGCCACTATATGTGGCCGGGAGCACGACAGCTCACCAGGCCGTTAGAGGTGGCCGGCAGCACGACAGTTCCCCAGGCTACTATAGGTGGCCGGCAGCGCGACAGCTCACCAGGCCACTATAGGTGGCCGGGAGCACGACAGCTCACCAGGACACTATAGGTGGCCGGCAGCACGACACCTCACCAGGACACTATAGGTGGCCGGCAGCACGACAGCTCACCAGGCCACAATAGGTGGCCGGCAGCACGATAGCTCACCAGGCCACTATAGGTGGCCGGGAGCACGACAGCTCGCCAGGCCACTACAGGTGGCCGGCAGCACTATAGCTCACCAGGCCACTATAGGTGGCCGGCAGCACGACAGCTCACCAGGCCACTATAAGTGCCTGGCAGCACGACAGCTCACCAGGCCATTAGAGGTGGCCGGCAGCACGACAGCTCACCAGGACACTATAGGTGGTCGGCATCTCGACAGCTCACCAGGCCATTATTGGTGGCCGGCAGCACGACAGCTCACCAGGACACTATAGGTGGCCGGCAGCACGACACCTCACCAGGACACTATAGGTGGCCGGCAGCACGACAGCTCACCAGGCCACTATAGGTGGCCGGCAGCACGACAGCTCACCAGGCCACTATAGGTGGCCGGGAGCACGACAGCTCGCCAGGCCACTACAGGTGGCCGGCAGCACGATAGCTCACCAGGCTACTATAAGTGCCCGGCAGCACGACAGCTCACCAGGCCACTATAGGTGGCCGGCAGCACGACAGCTCACCAGGCCACTATATGTGGCCGGCAGCACGACAGCTCACCAGGCCACTATAAGTGCCCGGCAGCACGACAGCTCACCAGGCCACTATAGGTGGCCGGGAGCCCGACAGCTCGCCAGGCCACTATAGGTGGCCGGCAGCACGACAGCTCACCAGGCCACTATAGGTGGACGGCAGCACGACAGCTCACCAAGCCACTATAGGTAGCCGGCAGCACGACACCTCACCAGGACACTATAGGTGGCCGGCAGCACGACAGCTCACCAGGCCACTATAGGTGGCCGGCAGCACGACAGCTCACCAGGACACTATAGGTGGCCGGCAGCACGACAGCTCACCAGGCCACTATAGGTGGACGGCAGCACGACAGCTCACCAGGCCACTATAGGTGGCCGGCAGCACGACAGCTCACCAGGAGACTATAGGTGGCCGGCAGCACGACAGCTCACCAGGCCACTATAGGTGGCCGGCAGCACGACAGCTCACCAGGCTACTATAGGTGGCCGGCAGCACGAGAGCTCACCAGGCCACTATAGGTGGACGGCAGCACGACAGCTCACCAGGCCACTATAGGTGGCCGGCAGCACGACAGCTCACCAGGAGACTATAGGTGGCCGGCAGCACGACAGCTCACCAGGCCACTATAGGTGGCCGGCAGCACGACAGCTCACCAGGCTACTATAGGTGGCCGGCAGCACGACAGCTCACCAGGCCACTATAGGTGGCCGGCAGCACGACAGCTCACCAGGCCACTATAGGTGGCCGGCAGCACGACAGCTCACCAGGCCACTATAAGTGCCCGGCAGCACGATAGCTCACCAGGCCACTATAGGTCGCCGGGGGCACGACAGCTCGCCAGGCCACTATAGGTGGCCGGCAGCACGACAGCTCACCAGGCCACTATAGGTGGACGGCAGCACGACAGCTCACCAAGCCACTATAGGTGGCCGGCAGCACGACACCTCACCAGGACACTATAGGTGGCCGGCAGCACGACAGCTCACCAGGCCACTATAGGTGGCCGGCAGCACGACAGCTCACCAGGACACTATAGGTGGCCGGCAGCACGACAGTTCACCAGGCCACTATAGGTGGACGGCAGCACGACAGCTCACCAGGCCACTATAGGTGGCCGGCAGCACGACAGCTCACCAGGAGATTATAGGTGGCCGGCAGCACGACAGCTCACCAGGCCACTATAGATGGACGGCAGCACGACAGCTCACCAGGCCACTATAGGTGGCCGGCAGCACGACAGCTCACCAGGACACTATAGGTGGCCGGCAGCACGACAGCTCACCAGGCCACTATAGGTGGACGGCAGCACGACAGCTCACCAGGCCACTATAGGTGGCCGGCAGCACGACAGCTCACCAGGAGACTATAGGTGGCCGGCAGCACGACAGCTCACCAGGACACTATAGGTGGCCGGCAGCACGACAGCTCACCAGCCCACTATAGGTGGCCGGTAGCACGACAGCTCACCAGGCCATTAGAGGTGGCCGGCAGCACGACAGCTCACCAGGACACTACAGGTGGCCCGCAGCACGACACCTCACCAGGCCTCTATAGGTGGACGGCAGCACGACAGCTCACCAGGCCACTGTAGGTGGCCGGCAGCACGACAGCTCACCAGGCCACTATAAGTGCTCGGCAGCACGACAGCTCACCAGGCCACTATACGTGGCCGGGAGCACGACAGCTCACCAGGCCACTATAGGTGGCCCGCAGCACGACACCTCACCAGGCCTCTATAGGTGGACGGCAGCACGACAGCTCACCAGGCCACTGTAGGTGGCCGGCAGCACGACAGCTCACCAGGCCACTATAAGTGCTCGGCAGCACGACAGCTCACCAGGCCACTATACGTGGCCGGGAGCACGACAGCTCACCAGGCCACTATAGGTGGCCGGGAGCACGACAGCTCACCAGGCCACTATAGGTGGCCGGGAGCACGACAGCTCGCCAGGCCATTATAGGTGGCCGGCAGCACGACAGCTCACCAGGCCACTATAAGGCCCAGCAGCACGACAGCTCACCAGGCCACTATAGGTGGACGGCAGCACGACAGCTCACCAGCCCACTATAGGTGGACGGCAACACGACAGCTCACCAGGCCACTGTAGGTGGCCGGCAGCACGACAGCTCACCAGGCCACTATAGGTGGACGGCAGCACGACAGCTCACCAGGCCACTATAGGTGGACGGCAGCACGACAGCTCACCAGGCCACTATAGGTGGCCGGCAGCACGACACCTCACCAGGACACTATAGGTGGCCGGCAGCACGACAGCTCACCAGGCCACTATAGGTGGTCGGCATCTCGTCAGCTCACCAGGCCACTATGGGTGGCCGGCAGTACGACAGTTCGCCAGGCCACTCAGGTGGCCCGCAGCACGACAGCTCACCAGGCCACTATAGGTGGCCGGCAGCACGACAGTTCCCCAGGCTACTATAGGTGGTCGGCAGCACGACAGCTCACCAGGCCACTCAGGTGGCCCGCAGCACGACAGCTCACCAGGCCACTATAGGTGGCCGGCAGCACGACAGTTCCCCAGGCTACTATAGGTGGCCGGCAGCACGACAGTTCCCCAGGCTACTATAGGTGGCCGGCAGCACGACAGCTCACCAGGCCACTTTAGGTGGCCGGCAGCACGACAGCTCACCAGCCCACTATATGTGGCCAGGAGCACGACAGCTCACCAGGCCATTAGAGGTGGCCGGCAGCACGACAGAGGCTACTATAGGTGGCCGGCAGCGCGACAGCTCACCAGGCCACTATAGGTGGCCCGCAGCACGACAGCTAACCAGCCCACTATAGGTGGCCGGTAGCACGACAGCTCACCAGGCCTCTATAGGTGGCCGGCATCACGACAGCTCACCAGGCCTCTATAGGTGGCCGGCATCTCGACAGCTCACCAGGCTACTATAGGTGGTCGGCATCTCGACAGCTCACCAGGCCACTATGGGTGGAGGGCAGTACGACAGTTCACCAGGCCTCTCAGGTGGCCGGTAGCACGACAGCTCACCAGGCCGTTAGAGGTGGCCGGCAGCACGACAGCTCACCAGGCCTCTATAGGTGGCCGGCATCACGACAGCTCACCAGGCCTCTATAGGTGGCCGGCATCTCGACAGCTCACCAGGCTACTATAGGTGGTCGGCATCTCGACAGCTCACCAGGCCACTATGGGTGGAGGGCAGTACGACAGTTCACCAGGCCTCTCAGGTGGCCGGTAGCACGACAGCTCACCAGGCCATTAGAGGTGGCCGGCAGCACGACAGCTCACCAGGCCTCTATAGGTGGCCGGCATCTCGACAGCTCACCAGGCCTCTATAGGTGGCCGGCAGCACAACACCTCCCCAGGCCACTATAGGTGGCCGGCATCTCGACAGCTCACCAGGCCACTATAGGTGGCCGGCAGCACGACACCTCACCAGGACACTATAGGTGGCCGGCAGCACGACAGCTCACCAGGCCACTATAGGTGGCCGGGAGCACGACAGCTCGCCAGGCCACTATAAGTGCCCGGCAGCACGACAGCTCACCAGGCCACTATAGGTGGCCGGCAGCACGACAGCTCACCAGGCCACTATAGGTGGCCGGCAGCACGACAGCTCACCAGGAGACTATAGGTGGCCGGCAGCACGACAGCTCACCAGGCCACTATAGGTGGACGGCAGCACGACAGCTCACCAGGCCACTATAGGTGGCCGGCAGCACGACAGCTCACCAGGACACTATAGGTGGCCGGCAGCACGACAGCTCACCAGGCCACTATAGGTGGCCGGCAGCACGACAGCTCACCAGGCTACTATAGGTGGCCGGCAGCACGACAGCTCACCAGGCCACTATAAGTGCCCGGCAGCACGACAGCTCACCAGGCCACTATAGGTGGCCGGGAGCACGACAGCTCACCAGGCCAATATAAGTGGCCGGGAGCACGACAGCTCGCCAGGCCACTATAGGTGGCCGGCAGCACGACAGCTCACCAGGCCACTATAAGTGCCCAGCAGCACGACAGCTCACCAGGCCACTATAGGCGGACGGCAGCACGACAGCTCACCAGCCCACTATAGGTGGACGGCAGCACGACAGCTCACCAGGCCACTGTAGGTGGCCGGCAGCACGACAGCTCACCAGGCCACTATAAGTGCCCGGCAGCACGACAGCTCACCAGGCCACTATAGGAGGCCGGGAGCACGACAGCTCACCAGGCCACTATAGGTGGCCGGGAGCACGACAGCTCGCCAGGCCATTATAGGTGGCCGGCAGCACGACAGCTCACCAGGCTCGTATAAGTGCCCAGCAGCACGACAGCTCACCAGGCCACTATAGGTGGACGGCAGCACGACAGCTCACCAGCCCACTATAGGTGGACGGCAGCACGACAGCTCACCAGGCCACTGTAGGTGGCCGGCAGCACGACAGCTCACCAGGCCACTATAGGTGGACGGCAGCACGACAGCTCACCAGGCCACTATAGGTGGACGGCAGCAAGACAGCTCACCAGGCCACTATAGGTGGCCGGCAGCACGACACCTCACCAGGACACTATAGGTGGCCGGCAGCACGACAGCTCACTAGGCCACTATAGGTGGCCGGCAGCACGACAGCTCTGCAGGACACTAAAGGTGGACGGCAGCACGACAGCTCACCAGCCCACTACAGGTGGACGGCAGCACGACAGCTCACCAGGTCACTGTAGGTGGCCGGCAGCACGACAGCTCCCCAGGCCACAATAGGTGGACGGCAGCACGACAGCTCACCAGGCCACTATAGGTGGACGGCAGCACGACAGCTCACCAGGCCACTATAGGTGGCCGGCAGCACGACACCTCACCAGGACACTATAGGTGGCCGGCAGCACGACAGCTCACCAGGCCACTATAGGTGGCCGGCAGCACGACAGCTCACCAGGCCACTATAGGTTGCCGGGAGCACGACAGCTCACCAGGCCACTACAGGTGGCCGGCAGCACGATAGCTTACCAGGCCACTATAAGTTCCCCGCAGCACGACAGCTCACCAGGCCACTATAGGTGGCCGGCAGCACGACAGCTCACCAGGCCACTATAGGTGGCCGACAGCACGACAGCTCACCAGGACACTATAGGTGGCCGGCATCTCGACAGCTCACCAGGCGGCTATAGGTGGCCGGCAGCACGACAGCTCACCAGGCCACTATAGGTGGCCGGCAGCACGACAGCTCACCAGGCCACTATAGGTGGCCGGCAGCACGACAGCTCACCAGGCCACTATAAGTGCCCGGCAGCACGACAGCTCACCAGGCCACTATAGGTGGCCGGGAGCACGACAGCTCGCCAGGCCACTATAGGTGGCCGGCAGCACGACAGCTCACCAGGCCACTATAGGTGGACGGCAGCACGACAGCTCACCAGGTCACTGTAGGTGGCCGGCAGCACGACAGCTCACCAGGCCACAATAGGTGGACGGCAGCACGACAGCTCACCAGGCCACTATAAGTGCCCGGCAGCACGACAGGTCACCAGGCCACTATAGGTGGCCGGGAGCACGACAGCTCGCCAGGCCACTATAGGTGGCCGGGAGCACGACAGCTCGCCAGGCCACTATAGGTGGCCGGGAGCACGACAGCTCGCCAGGCCACTATAGGTGGCCGGCAGCACGACAGCTCACCAGGTCACTATAGGTGGACGGCAGCACGACAGCTCACCAGGCCACTATAGGTGGCCGGGAGCACGACAGCTCATCAGGCCACTATAGGTGGCCGGCAGCACGACAGCTCACCAGCCCACTATAGGTGGACGGCAGCACGACAGCTCACCAGGTCACTGTAGTGGCCGGCAGCACGACAGCTCACCAGGCCACAATAGGTGGCCGGCAGCACGACACCTCACCAGGACACTATAGGTGGCCGGCAGCACGACAGCTCACCAGGCCACTATAGGTGGCCGGCAGCACGACAGCTCACCAGGACACTATAGGTGGCCGGCAGCACGACAGCTCACCAGGCGACTATAGGTGGACGGCAGCACGACAGCTCAACAGGCCACTATAGGTGGCCGGCAGCACGACAGCTCACCAGGCCACTATAGGTGGACGGCAGCACGACAGCTCACCAGGCCACTATAGGTGGCCGGCAGCACGACAGCTCACCAGGAGACTATAGGTGGCCGGCAGCACGACAGCTCACCAGGCCACTATAGGTGGCCGGCAGCACGACAGCTCACCAGGCTACTATAGGTGGCCGGCAGCACGACAGCTCACCAGGCCACTATAGGTGGACGGCAGCACGACAGCTCACCAGCCCACTATAGGTGGACGGCAGCACGACAGCTCACCAGGCCACCATAGGTGGCCGGCAGCACGACACCTCACCAGGACACTATAGGTGGCCGGTAGCACGACAGCTCACCAGGCCACTATAGGTGGCCGGCAGCACGACAGCTCACCAGGCCACTATAGGTGGCCGGCAGCACGACAGCTCACCAGGCCACTATAGGTGGCCGGGAGCACGACAGCTCGCCAGGCCACTACAGGTGGCCGGCAGCACGATAGCTCACACGGCCACTATAAGTGAACGGCAGCACGACAGCTCACCAGGAGACTATAGGTGGCCGGCAGCACGACAGCTCACCAGGCCACTATAGGTGGCAGGCAGCACGACAGCTCACCAGGCTACTATAGGTGGCCGGCAGCACGACAGCTCACCAGGCAACTATAGGTGGACGGCAGCACGACAGCTCACCAGGCCACTATAGGTGGCCGGCAGCACGACAGCTCACCAGGCCACTATAGGTGGCCGGCAGCACGACAGCTCACCAGGAGACTATAGGTGGCCGGCAGCACGACAGCTCACCAGGTCACTATAGGTGGCCGGCAGCACGACAGCTCACCAGGCCACTATAGGTGGACGGCAGCACGACAGCTCACCAGGCCACTATAGGTGGACGGCAGCACGACAGCTCACCAGCCCACTATAGGTGGACGGCAGCACGACAGCTCACCAGGCCACTATAGGTTGCCGGGAGCACGACAGCTCACCAGGCCACTACAGGTGGCCGGCAGCACGATAGCTTACCAGGCCACTATAAGTTCCCCGCAGCACGACAGCTCACCAGGCCACTATAGGTGGCCGGCAGCACGACAGCTCACCAGGCCACTATAGGTGGCCGACAGCACGACAGCTCACCAGGACACTATAGGTGGCCGGCATCTCGACAGCTCACCAGGCGGCTATAGGTGGCCGGCAGCACGACAGCTCACCAGGCCACTATAGGTGGCCGGCAGCACGACAGCTCACCAGGCCACTATAGGTGGCCGGCAGCACGACAGCTCACCAGGCCACTATAAGTGCCCGGCAGCACGACAGCTCACCAGGCCACTATAGGTGGCCGGGAGCACGACAGCTCGCCAGGCCACTATAGGTGGCCGGCAGCACGACAGCTCACCAGGCCACTATAGGTGGACGGCAGCACGACAGCTCACCAGGTCACTGTAGGTGGCCGGCAGCACGACAGCTCACCAGGCCACAATAGGTGGACGGCAGCACGACAGCTCACCAGGCCACTATAAGTGCCCGGCAGCACGACAGCTCACCAGGCCACTATAGGTGGCCGGGAGCACGACAGCTCACCAGGCCACTATAGGTGGACGGCAGCACGACAGCTCACCAGGCCACTATAGGTGGACGGCAGCACGACAGCTCACCAGGCCACTATAGGTGGCCGGCAGCACGACACCTCACCAGGACACTATAGGTGGCCGGCAGCACGACAGCTCACCAGGCCACTATAGGTGGTCGGCATCTCGTCAGCTCACCAGGCCACTATGGGTGGCCGGCAGTACGACAGTTCGCCAGGCCACTCAGGTGGCCCGCAGCACGACAGCTCACCAGGCCACTATAGGTGGCCGGCAGCACGACAGTTCCCCAGGCTACTATAGGTGGTCGGCAGCACGACAGCTCACCAGGCCACTCAGGTGGCCCGCAGCACGACAGCTCACCAGGCCACTATAGGTGGCCGGCAGCACGACAGTTCCCCAGGCTACTATAGGTGGCCGGCAGCACGACAGTTCCCCAGGCTACTATAGGTGGCCGGCAGCACGACAGCTCACCAGGCCACTTTAGGTGGCCGGCAGCACGACAGCTCACCAGCCCACTATATGTGGCCAGGAGCACGACAGCTCACCAGGCCATTAGAGGTGGCCGGCAGCACGACAGAGGCTACTATAGGTGGCCGGCAGCGCGACAGCTCACCAGGCCACTATAGGTGGCCCGCAGCACGACAGCTAACCAGCCCACTATAGGTGGCCGGTAGCACGACAGCTCACCAGGCCTCTATAGGTGGCCGGCATCACGACAGCTCACCAGGCCTCTATAGGTGGCCGGCATCTCGACAGCTCACCAGGCTACTATAGGTGGTCGGCATCTCGACAGCTCACCAGGCCACTATGGGTGGAGGGCAGTACGACAGTTCACCAGGCCTCTCAGGTGGCCGGTAGCACGACAGCTCACCAGGCCATTAGAGGTGGCCGGCAGCACGACAGCTCACCAGGCCTCTATAGGTGGCCGGCATCACGACAGCTCACCAGGCCTCTATAGGTGGCCGGCATCTCGACAGCTCACCAGGCTACTATAGGTGGTCGGCATCTCGACAGCTCACCAGGCCACTATGGGTGGAGGGCAGTACGACAGTTCACCAGGCCTCTCAGGTGGCCGGTAGCACGACAGCTCACCAGGCCATTAGAGGTGGCCGGCAGCACGACAGCTCACCAGGCCTCTATAGGTGGCCGGCATCTCGACAGCTCACCAGGCCTCTATAGGTGGCCGGCAGCACAACACCTCCCCAGGCCACTATAGGTGGCCGGCATCTCGACAGCTCACCAGGCCACTATAGGTGGCCGGCAGCACGACACCTCACCAGGACACTATAGGTGGCCGGCAGCACGACAGCTCACCAGGCCACTATAGGTGGCCGGGAGCACGACAGCTCGCCAGGCCACTATAAGTGCCCGGCAGCACGACAGCTCACCAGGCCACTATAGGTGGCCGGCAGCACGACAGCTCACCAGGCCACTATAGGTGGCCGGCAGCACGACAGCTCACCAGGAGACTATAGGTGGCCGGCAGCACGACAGCTCACCAGGCCACTATAGGTGGACGGCAGCACGACAGCTCACCAGGCCACTATAGGTGGCCGGCAGCACGACAGCTCACCAGGACACTATAGGTGGCCGGCAGCACGACAGCTCACCAGGCCACTATAGGTGGCCGGCAGCACGACAGCTCACCAGGCTACTATAGGTGGCCGGCAGCACGACAGCTCACCAGGCCACTATAAGTGCCCGGCAGCACGACAGCTCACCAGGCCACTATAGGTGGCCGGGAGCACGACAGCTCACCAGGCCAATATAAGTGGCCGGGAGCACGACAGCTCGCCAGGCCACTATAGGTGGCCGGCAGCACGACAGCTCACCAGGCCACTATAAGTGCCCAGCAGCACGACAGCTCACCAGGCCACTATAGGCGGACGGCAGCACGACAGCTCACCAGCCCACTATAGGTGGACGGCAGCACGACAGCTCACCAGGCCACTGTAGGTGGCCGGCAGCACGACAGCTCACCAGGCCACTATAAGTGCCCGGCAGCACGACAGGTCACCAGGCCACTATAGGAGGCCGGGAGCACGACAGCTCACCAGGCCACTATAGGTGGCCGGGAGCACGACAGCTCGCCAGGCCATTATAGGTGGCCGGCAGCACGACAGCTCACCAGGCTCGTATAAGTGCCCAGCAGCACGACAGCTCACCAGGCCACTATAGGTGGACGGCAGCACGACAGCTCACCAGCCCACTATAGGTGGACGGCAGCACGACAGCTCACCAGGCCACTGTAGGTGGCCGGCAGCACGACAGCTCACCAGGCCACTATAGGTGGACGGCAGCACGACAGCTCACCAGGCCACTATAGGTGGACGGCAGCAAGACAGCTCACCAGGCCACTATAGGTGGCCGGCAGCACGACACCTCACCAGGACACTATAGGTGGCCGGCAGCACGACAGCTCACTAGGCCACTATAGGTGGCCGGCAGCACGACAGCTCTGCAGGACACTAAAGGTGGACGGCAGCACGACAGCTCACCAGCCCACTACAGGTGGACGGCAGCACGACAGCTCACCAGGTCACTGTAGGTGGCCGGCAGCACGACAGCTCCCCAGGCCACAATAGGTGGACGGCAGCACGACAGCTCACCAGGCCACTATAGGTGGACGGCAGCACGACAGCTCACCAGGCCACTATAGGTGGCCGGCAGCACGACACCTCACCAGGACACTATAGGTGGCCGGCAGCACGACAGCTCACCAGGCCACTATAGGTGGCCGGCAGCACGACAGCTCACCAGGCCACTATAGGTTGCCGGGAGCACGACAGCTCACCAGGCCACTACAGGTGGCCGGCAGCACGATAGCTTACCAGGCCACTATAAGTTCCCCGCAGCACGACAGCTCACCAGGCCACTATAGGTGGCCGGCAGCACGACAGCTCACCAGGCCACTATAGGTGGCCGACAGCACGACAGCTCACCAGGACACTATAGGTGGCCGGCATCTCGACAGCTCACCAGGCGGCTATAGGTGGCCGGCAGCACGACAGCTCACCAGGCCACTATAGGTGGCCGGCAGCACGACAGCTCACCAGGCCACTATAGGTGGCCGGCAGCACGACAGCTCACCAGGCCACTATAAGTGCCCGGCAGCACGACAGCTCACCAGGCCACTATAGGTGGCCGGGAGCACGACAGCTCGCCAGGCCACTATAGGTGGCCGGCAGCACGACAGCTCACCAGGCCACTATAGGTGGACGGCAGCACGACAGCTCACCAGGTCACTGTAGGTGGCCGGCAGCACGACAGCTCACCAGGCCACAATAGGTGGACGGCAGCACGACAGCTCACCAGGCCACTATAAGTGCCCGGCAGCACGACAGCTCACCAGGCCACTATAGGTGGCCGGGAGCACGACAGCTCGCCAGGCCACTATAGGTGGCCGGGAGCACGACAGCTCGCCAGGCCACTATAGGTGGCCGGGAGCACGACAGCTCGCCAGGCCACTATAGGTGGCCGGCAGCACGACAGCTCACCAGGTCACTATAGGTGGACGGCAGCACGACAGCTCACCAGGCCACTATAGGTGGCCGGGAGCACGACAGCTCACCAGGCCACTATAGGTGGCCGGCAGCACGACAGCTCACCAGCCCACTATAGGTGGACGGCAGCACGACAGCTCACCAGGTCACTGTAGTGGCCGGCAGCACGACAGCTCACCAGGCCACAATAGGTGGCCGGCAGCACGACACCTCACCAGGACACTATAGGTGGCCGGCAGCACGACAGCTCACCAGGCCACTATAGGTGGCCGGCAGCACGACAGCTCACCAGGACACTATAGGTGGCCGGCAGCACGACAGCTCACCAGGCGACTATAGGTGGACGGCAGCACGACAGCTCAACAGGCCACTATAGGTGGCCGGCAGCACGACAGCTCACCAGGCCACTATAGGTGGACGGCAGCACGACAGCTCACCAGGCCACTATAGGTGGCCGGCAGCACGACAGCTCACCAGGAGACTATAGGTGGCCGGCAGCACGACAGCTCACCAGGCCACTATAGGTGGCCGGCAGCACGACAGCTCACCAGGCTACTATAGGTGGCCGGCAGCACGACAGCTCACCAGGCCACTATAGGTGGACGGCAGCACGACAGCTCACCAGCCCACTATAGGTGGACGGCAGCACGACAGCTCACCAGGCCACCATAGGTGGCCGGCAGCACGACACCTCACCAGGACACTATAGGTGGCCGGTAGCACGACAGCTCACCAGGCCACTATAGGTGGCCGGCAGCACGACAGCTCACCAGGCCACTATAGGTGGCCGGCAGCACGACAGCTCACCAGGCCACTATAGGTGGCCGGGAGCACGACAGCTCGCCAGGCCACTACAGGTGGCCGGCAGCACGATAGCTCACACGGCCACTATAAGTGAACGGCAGCACGACAGCTCACCAGGAGACTATAGGTGGCCGGCAGCACGACAGCTCACCAGGCCACTATAGGTGGCTGGCAGCACGACAGCTCACCAGGCTACTATAGGTGGCCGGCAGCACGACAGCTCACCAGGCAACTATAGGTGGACGGCAGCACGACAGCTCACCAGGCCACTATAGGTGGCCGGCAGCACGACAGCTCACCAGGCCACTATAGGTGGCCGGCAGCACGACAGCTCACCAGGAGACTATAGGTGGCCGGCAGCACGACAGCTCACCAGGTCACTATAGGTGGCCGGCAGCACGACAGCTCACCAGGCCACTATAGGTGGACGGCAGCACGACAGCTCACCAGGCCACTATAGGTGGACGGCAGCACGACAGCTCACCAGCCCACTATAGGTGGACGGCAGCACGACAGCTCACCAGGCCACTATAGGTTGCCGGGAGCACGACAGCTCACCAGGCCACTACAGGTGGCCGGCAGCACGATAGCTTACCAGGCCACTATAAGTTCCCCGCAGCACGACAGCTCACCAGGCCACTATAGGTGGCCGGCAGCACGACAGCTCACCAGGCCACTATAGGTGGCCGACAGCACGACAGCTCACCAGGACACTATAGGTGGCCGGCATCTCGACAGCTCACCAGGCGGCTATAGGTGGCCGGCAGCACGACAGCTCACCAGGCCACTATAGGTGACCGGCAGCACGACAGCTCACCAGGCCACTATAGGTGGCCGGCAGCACGACAGCTCACCAGGCCACTATAAGTGCCCGGCAGCACGACAGCTCACCAGGCCACTATAGGTGGCCGGGAGCACGACAGCTCGCCAGGCCACTATAGGTGGCCGGCAGCACGACAGCTCACCAGGCCACTATAGGTGGACGGCAGCACGACAGCTCACCAGGTCACTGTAGGTGGCCGGCAGCACGACAGCTCACCAGGCCACAATAGGTGGACGGCAGCACGACAGCTCACCAGGCCACTATAAGTGCCCGGCAGCACGACAGCTCACCAGGCCACTATAGGTGGCCGGGAGCACGACAGCTCGCCAGGCCACTATAGGTGGCCGGGAGCACGACAGCTCGCCAGGCCACTATAGGTGGCCGGCAGCACGACAGCTCACCAGGTCACTATAGGTGGACGGCAGCACGACAGCTCACCAGGCCACTATAGGTGGCCGGGAGCACGACAGCTCACCAGGCCACTATAGGTGGCCGGCAGCACGACAGCTCACCAGCCCACTATAGGTGGACGGCAGCACGACAGCTCACCAGGTCACTGTAGTGGCCGGCAGCACGACAGCTCACCAGGCCACAATAGGTGGCCGGCAGCACGACACCTCACCAGGACACTATAGGTGGCCGGCAGCACGACAGCTCACCAGGCCACTATAGGTGGCCGGCAGCACGACAGCTCACCAGGACACTATAGGTGGCCGGCAGCACGACAGCTCACCAGGCGACTATAGGTGGACGGCAGCACGACAGCTCAACAGGCCACTATAGGTGGCCGGCAGCACGACAGCTCACCAGGCCACTATAGGTGGACGGCAGCACGACAGCTCACCAGGCCACTATAGGTGGCCGGCAGCACGACAGCTCACCAGGAGACTATAGGTGGCCGGCAGCACGACAGCTCACCAGGCCACTATAGGTGGCCGGCAGCACGACAGCTCACCAGGCTACTATAGGTGGCCGGCAGCACGACAGCTCACCAGGCCACTATAGGTGGACGGCAGCACGACAGCTCACCAGCCCACTATAGGTGGACGGCAGCACGACAGCTCACCAGGCCACCATAGGTGGCCGGCAGCACGACACCTCACCAGGACACTATAGGTGGCCGGTAGCACGACAGCTCACCAGGCCACTATAGGTGGCCGGCAGCACGACAGCTCACCAGGCCACTATAGGTGGCCGGCAGCACGACAGCTCACCAGGCCACTATAGGTGGCCGGGAGCACGACAGCTCGCCAGGCCACTACAGGTGGCCGGCAGCACGATAGCTCACACGGCCACTATAAGTGAACGGCAGCACGACAGCTCACCAGGAGACTATAGGTGGCCGGCAGCACGACAGCTCACCAGGCCACTATAGGTGGCTGGCAGCACGACAGCTCACCAGGCTACTATAGGTGGCCGGCAGCACGACAGCTCACCAGGCAACTATAGGTGGACGGCAGCACGACAGCTCACCAGGCCACTATAGGTGGCCGGCAGCACGACAGCTCACCAGGCCACTATAGGTGGCCGGCAGCACGACAGCTCACCAGGAGACTATAGGTGGCCGGCAGCACGACAGCTCACCAGGCCACTATAGGTGGCCGGCAGCACGACAGCTCACCAGGCCACTATAGGTTGCCGGGAGCACGACAGCTCACCAGGCCACTACAGGTGGCCGGCAGCACGATAGCTTACCAGGCCACTATAAGTTCCCCGCAGCACGACAGCTCACCAGGCCACTATAGGTGGCCGGCAGCACGACAGCTCACCAGGCCACTATAGGTGGCCGACAGCACGACAGCTCACCAGGACACTATAGGTGGCCGGCATCTCGACAGCTCACCAGGCGGCTATAGGTGGCCGGCAGCACGACAGCTCACCAGGCCACTATAGGTGGCCGGCAGCACGACAGCTCACCAGGCCACTATAGGTGGCCGGCAGCACGACAGCTCACCAGGCAACTATAAGTGCCCGGCAGCACGACAGCTCACCAGGCCACTATAGGTGGCCGGGAGCACGACAGCTCGCCAGGCCACTATAGGTGGCCGGCAGCACGACAGCTCACCAGGCCACTATAGGTGGACGGCAGCACGACAGCTCACCAGGTCACTGTAGGTGGCCGGCAGCACGACAGCTCACCAGGCCACAATAGGTGGACGGCAGCACGACAGCTCACCAGGCCACTATAAGTGCCCGGCAGCACGACAGCTCACCAGGCCACTATAGGTGGCCGGGAGCACGACAGCTCGCCAGGCCACTATAGGTGGCCGGGAGCACGACAGCTCGCCAGGCCACTATAGGTGGCCGGGAGCACGACAGCTCGCCAGGCCACTATAGGTGGCCGGCAGCACGACAGCTCACCAGGTCACTATAGGTGGACGGCAGCACGACAGCTCACCAGGCCACTATAGGTGGCCGGGAGCACGACAGCTCACCAGGCCACTATAGGTGGCCGGCAGCACGACAGCTCACCAGCCCACTATAGGTGGACGGCAGCACGACAGCTCACCAGGTCACTGTAGTGGCCGGCAGCACGACAGCTCACCAGGCCACAATAGGTGGCCGGCAGCACGACACCTCACCAGGACACTATAGGTGGCCGGCAGCACGACAGCTCACCAGGCCACTATAGGTGGCCGGCAGCACGACAGCTCACCAGGACACTATAGGTGGCCGGCAGCACGACAGCTCACCAGGCGACTATAGGTGGACGGCAGCACGACAGCTCAACAGGCCACTATAGGTGGCCGGCAGCACGACAGCTCACCAGGCCACTATAGGCGGACGGCAGCACGACAGCTCACCAGGCCACTATAGGTGGCCGGCAGCACGACAGCTCACCAGGAGACTATAGGTGGCCGGCAGCACGACAGCTCACCAGGCCACTATAGGTGGCCGGCAGCACGACAGCTCACCAGGCTACTATAGGTGGCCGGCAGCACGACAGCTCACCAGGCCACTATAGGTGGACGGCAGCACGACAGCTCACCAGCCCACTATAGGTGGACGGCAGCACGACAGCTCACCAGGCCACCATAGGTGGCCGGCAGCACGACACCTCACCAGGACACTATAGGTGGCCGGTAGCACGACAGCTCACCAGGCCACTATAGGTGGCCGGCAGCACGACAGCTCACCAGGCCACTATAGGTGGCCGGCAGCACGACAGCTTACCAGGCCACTATAGGTGGCCGGGAGCACGACAGCTCGCCAGGCCACTACAGGTGGCCGGCAGCACGATAGCTCACACGGCCACTATAAGTGAACGGCAGCACGACAGCTCACCAGGAGACTATAGGTGGCCGGCAGCACGACAGCTCACCAGGCCACTATAGGTGGCTGGCAGCACGACAGCTCACCAGGCTACTATAGGTGGCCGGCAGCACGACAGCTCACCAGGCAACTATAGGTGGACGGCAGCACGACAGCTCACCAGGCCACTATAGGTGGCCGGCAGCACGACAGCTCACCAGGCCACTATAGGTGGCCGGCAGCACGACAGCTCACCAGGAGACTATAGGTGGCCGGCAGCACGACAGCTCACCAGGTCACTATAGGTGGCCGGCAGCACGACAGCTCACCAGGCCACTATAGGTGGACGGCAGCACGACAGCTCACCAGGCCACTATAGGTGGACGGCAGCACGACAGCTCACCAGCCCACTATAGGTGGACGGCAGCACGATAGCTCACCAGGCCACTATAGGTTGCCGGGAGCACGACAGCTCACCAGGCCACTACAGGTGGCCGGCAGCACGATAGCTTACCAGGCCACTATAAGTTCCCCGCAGCACGACAGCTCACCAGGCCACTATAGGTGGCCGGCAGCACGACAGCTCACCAGGCCACTATAGGTGGCCGACAGCACGACAGCTCACCAGGACACTATAGGTGGCCGGCATCTCGACAGCTCACCAGGCGGCTATAGGTGGCCGGCAGCACGACAGCTCACCAGGCCACTATAGGTGGCCGGCAGCACGACAGCTCACCAGGCCACTATAGGTGGCCGGCAGCACGACAGCTCACCAGGCCACTATAAGTGCCCGGCAGCACGACAGCTCACCAGGCCACTATAGGTGGCCGGGAGCACGACAGCTCGCCAGGCCACTATAGGTGGCCGGCAGCACGACAGCTCACCAGGCCACTATAGGTGGACGGCAGCACGACAGCTCACCAGGTCACTGTAGGTGGCCGGCAGCACGACAGCTCACCAGGCCACAATAGGTGGACGGCAGCACGACAGCTCACCAGGCCACTATAAGTGCCCGGCAGCACGACAGCTCACCAGGCCACTATAGGTGGCCGGGAGCACGACAGCTCGCCAGGCCACTATAGGTGGCCGGGAGCACGACAGCTCGCCAGGCCACTATAGGTGGCCGGGAGCACGACAGCTCGCCAGGCCACTATAGGTGGCCGGCAGCACGACAGCTCACCAGGTCACTATAGGTGGACGGCAGCACGACAGCTCACCAGGCCACTATAGGTGGCCGGGAGCACGACAGCTCACCAGGCCACTATAGGTGGCCGGCAGCACGACAGCTCACCAGCCCACTATAGGTGGACGGCAGCACGACAGCTCACCAGGTCACTGTAGTGGCCGGCAGCACGACAGCTCACCAGGCCACAATAGGTGGCCGGCAGCACGACACCTCACCAGGACACTATAGGTGGCCGGCAGCACGACAGCTCACCAGGCGACTATAGGTGGACGGCAGCACGACAGCTCAACAGGCCACTATAGGTGGCCGGCAGCACGACAGCTCACCAGGCCACTATAGGTGGACGGCAGCACGACAGCTCAACAGGCCACTATAGGTGGCCGGCAGCACGACAGCTCACCAGGCCACTATAGGTGGACGGCAGCACGACAGCTCACCAGGCCACTATAGGTGGCCGGCAGCACGACAGCTCACCAGGAGACTATAGGTGGCCGGCAGCACGACAGCTCACCAGGCCACTATAGGTGGCCGGCAGCACGACAGCTCACCAGGCTACTATAGGTGGCCGGCAGCACGACAGCTCACCAGGCCACTATAGGTGGACGGCAGCACGACAGCTCACCAGCCCACTATAGGTGGACGGCAGCACGACAGCTCACCAGGCCACCATAGGTGGCCGGCAGCACGACACCTCACCAGGACACTATAGGTGGCCGGTAGCACGACAGCTCACCAGGCCACTATAGGTGGCCGGCAGCACGACAGCTCACCAGGCCACTATAGGTGGCCGGCAGCACGACAGCTCACCAGGCCACTATAGGTGGCGGGGAGCACGACAGCTCGCCAGGCCACTACAGGTGGCCGGCAGCACGATAGCTCACACGGCCACTATAAGTGAACGGCAGCACGACAGCTCACCAGGAGACTATAGGTGGCCGGCAGCACGACAGCTCACCCGGCCACTATAGGTGGCTGGCAGCACGACAGCTTACCAGGCTACTATAGGTGGCCGGCAGCACGACAGCTCACCAGGCAACTATAGGTGGACGGCAGCACGACAGCTCACCAGGCCACTATAGGTGGCCGGCAGCACGACAGCTCACCAGGCCACTATAGGTGGTCGGCAGCACGACAGCTCACCAGGAGACTATAGGTGGCCGGCAGCACGACAGCTCACCAGGTCACTATAGGTGGCCGGCAGCACGACAGCTCACCAGGCCACTATAGGTGGACGGCAGCACGACAGCTCACCAGGCCACTATAGGTGGACGGCAGCACGACAGCTCACCAGCCCACTATAGGTGGACGGCAGCACGACAGCTCACCAGGCCACTATAGGTTGCCGGGAGCACGACAGCTCGCCAGGCCACTACTGGTGGCCGGCAGCACGATAGCTTACCAGGCCACTATAAGTTCCCGGCAGCACGACAGCTCACCAGGCCACTATAGGTGGCCGGCAGCACGACAGCTCACCAGGCCACTATAGGTGGCCGACAGCACGACAGCTCACCAGGACACTATATGTGGCCGGCATCTCGACAGCTCACCAGGCCGCTATAGGTGGCCGGCAGCACGACAGCTCACCAGGCCACTATAGGTGGCCGGCAGCACGACAGCTCACCAGGCCACTATAGGTGGCCGGCAGCACGACAGCTCACCAGGCCACTATAAGTGCCCGGCAGCACGACAGCTCACCAGGCCACTATAGGTGGCCGGGAGCACGACAGCTCGCCAGGCCACTATAGGTGGCCGGCAGCACGACAGCTCACCAGGCCACTATAGGTGGACGGCAGCACGACAGCTCACCAGGTCACTGTAGGTGGCCGGCAGCACGACAGCTCACCAGGCCACAATAGGTGGACGGCAGCACGACAGCTCACCAGGCCACTATAAGTGCCCGGCAGCACGACAGCTCACCAGGCCACTATAGGTGGCCGGGAGCACGACAGCTCGCCAGGCCACTATAGGTGGCCGGGAGCACGACAGCTCGCCAGGCCACTATAGGTGGCCGGCAGCACGACAGCTCACCAGGTCACTATAGGTGGACGGCAGCACGACAGCTCACCAGGCCACTATAGGTGGCCGGGACCACGACAGCTCGCCAGGCCACTATAGGTGGCCGGCAGCACGACAGCTCACCAGCCCACTATAGGTGGACGGCAGCACGACAGCTCACCAGGTCACTGTAGGTGGCCGGCAGCACGACAGCTCACCAAGCCACTATAGGTGGCCGGCAGCACGACACCTCACCAGGACACTATAGGTGGCCGGCAGCACGACAGCTCACCAGGCCACTATAGGTGGCCGGCAGCACGACAGCTCACCAGGACACTATAGGTGGCCGGCAGCACGACAGCTCACCAGGCGACTATAGGTGGACGGCAGCACGACAGCTCAACAGGCCACTATAGGTGGCCGGCAGCACGACAGCTCACCAGGCCACTATAGGTGGACGGCAGCACGACAGCTTACCAGGCCACTATAGGTGGCCGGCAGCACGACAGCTCACCAGGAGACTATAGGTGGCCGGCAGCACGACAGCTCACCAGGCCACTATAGGTGGCCGGCAGCACGACAGCTCACCAGGCTACTATAGGTGGCCGGCAGCACGACAGCTCACCAGGCCACTATAGGTGGACGGCAGCACGACAGCTCACCAGCCCACTATAGGTGGACGGCAGCACGACAGCTCACCAGGCCACCATAGGTGGCCGGCAGCACGACACCTCACCAGGACACTATAGGTGGCCGGTAGCACGACAGCTCACCAGGCCACTATAGGTGGCCGGCAGCACGACAGCTCACCAGGCCACTATAGGTGGCCGGCAGCACGACAGCTCACCAGGCCACTATAGGTGGCCGGGAGCACGACAGCTCGCCAGGCCACTACAGGTGGCCGGCAGCACGACAGCTCACCAGGCCACTATAGGTGGACGGCAGCACGACAGCTCACCAGGCCACTATAGGTGGCCGGCAGCACGACAGCTCACCAGGAGACTATAGGTGGCCGGCAGCACGACAGCTCACCAGGCCACTATAGGTGGCCGGCAGCACGACAGCTCACCAGGCTACTATAGGTGGCCGGCAGCACGAGAGCTCACCAGGCCACTATAGGTGGACGGCAGCACGACAGCTCACCAGGCCACTATAGGTGGCCGGCAGCACGACAGCTCACCAGGCCACTACAGGTGGCCGGCAGCAGGATAGCTCACCAGGCCACTATAAGTGCTCGGCAGCACGACAGCTCACCAGGCCACTATAGGTGGCCGGCAGCACGACAGCTCACCAGGCCACTATATGTGGCCGGCAGCACGACAGCTCACCAGGCCACTATAAGTGCCCGGCAGCACGACCGGGAGCCCGACAGCTCGCCAGGCCACTATAGGTGGCCGGCAGCACGACAGCTCACCAGGCCACTATAGGTGGACGGCAGCACGACAGCTCACCAAGCCACTATAGGTAGCCGGCAGCACGACACCTCACCAGGACACTATAGGTGGCCGGCAGCACGACAGCTCACCAGGCCACTATAGGTGGCCGGCAGCACGACAGCTCACCAGGACACTATAGGTGGCCGGCAGCACGACAGCTCACCAGGCCACTATAGGTGGACGGCAGCACGACAGCTCACCAGGCCACTATAGGTGGCCGGCAGCACGACAGCTCACCAGGAGACTATAGGTGGCCGGCAGCACGACAGCTCACCAGGCTACTATAGGTGGCCGGCAGCACGAGAGCTCACCAGGCCACTATAGGTGGACGGCAGCACGACAGCTCACCAGGCCACTATAGGTGGCCGGCAGCACGACAGCTCACCAGGAGACTATAGGTGGCCGGCAGCACGACAGCTCACCAGGCCACTATAGGTGGCCGGCAGCACGACAGCTCACCAGGCCACAATAGGTGGCCGGCAGCACGACAGCTCACCAGGAGACTATAGGTGGCCGGCAGCACGACAGCTCACCAGGCCACTATAGGTGGCCGGCAGCACGACAGCTCACCAGGCTACTATAGGTGGCCGGCAGCACGAGAGCTCACCAGGCCACTATAGGTGGACGGCAGCACGACAGCTGACCAGGCCACTATAGGTGGCCGGCAGCACGACAGCTCACCAGGCCACTATAGGTGGCCGGGAGCCCGACAGCTCGCCAGGCCACTATAGGTGGCCGGCAGCACGACAGCTCACCAGGCCACTATAGGTGGACGGCAGCACGACAGCTCACCAAGCCACTATAGGTAGCCGGCAGCACGACACCTCACCAGGACACTATAGGTGGCCGGCAGCACGACAGCTCACCAGGCCACTATAGGTGGCCGGCAGCACGACAGCTCACCAGGACACTATAGGTGGCCGGCAGCACGACAGCTCACCAGGCCACTATAGGTGGACGGCAGCACGACAGCTCACCAGGCCACCATAGGTGGCCGGCAGCACGACACCTCACCAGGACACTATAGGTGGCCGGTAGCACGACAGCTCACCAGGCCACTATAGGTGGCCGGCAGCACGACAGCTCACCAGGCCACTATAGGTGGCCGGCAGCACGACAGCTCACCAGGCCACTTAAGGTGGCCGGGAGCACGACAGCTCGCCAGGCCACTACAGGTGGCCGGCAGCACGATAGCTCACACGGCCACTATAAGTGCCCGGCAGCACGACAGCTCACCAGGAGACTATAAGTGGCCGGCAGCACGACAGCTCATCAGGCCACTATAGGTGGCTGGCAGCACGACAGCTCACCAGGCTACTATAGGTGGCCGGCAGCACGACAGCTCACCAGGCAACCATAGGTGGACGGCAGCACGACAGCTCACCAGGCCACTATAGGTGGCCGGCAGCACGACAGCTCACCAGGAGACTATAGGTGGCCGGCAGCACGACAGCTCACCAGCCAACTATAGGTGGACGGCAGCACGACAGCTCACCAGGCCACTATAGGTGGACGGTAGCACGACAGCTCACCAGGAGACTATAGGTGGCCGGCAGCACGACAGCTCACCAGGCCACTATAGGTGGACGGCAGCACGACAGCTCACCAGGCCACTATAGGTGGACGGCAGCACGACAGCTCACCAGCCCACTATAGGTGGACGGCAGCACGACAGCTCACCAGGCCACTATAGGTTGCCGGGAGCACGACAGCTCGCCAGGCCACTACAGGTGGCCGGCAGCACGATAGCTTACCAGGCCACTATAAGTTCCCGGCAGCACGACAGCTCACCAGGCCACTATAGGTGGCCGGCAGCACGACAGCTCACCAGGCCACTATAGGTGGCCGACAGCACGACAGCTCACCAGGACACTATATGTGGCCGGCACCTCGACAGCTCACCAGGCCGCTATAGGTGGCCGGCAGCACGACAGCTCACCAGGCCACTATAGGTGGCCGGCAGCACGACAGCTCACCAGGCCACTATAGGTGGCCGGCAGCACGACAGCTCACCAGGCCACTATAAGTGCCCGGCAGCACGACAGCTCACCAGGCCACTATAGGTGGCCGGGAGCACGACAGCTCGCCAGGCCACTATAGGTGGCCGGCAGCACGACAGCTCACCAGGCCACTATAGGTGGACGGCAGCACGACAGCTCACCAGGTCACTGTAGGTGGCCGGCAGCACGAAAGCTCACCAGGCCACAATAGGTGGACGGCAGCACGACAGCTCACCAGGCCACTATAAGTGCCCGGCACCACGACAGCTCACCAGGCCACTATAGGTGGCCGGGAGCACGACAGCTCGCCAGGCCACTATAGGTGGCCGGGAGCACGACAGCTCGCCAGGCCACTATAGGTGGCCGGCAGCACGACAGCTCACCAGGTCACTATAGGTGGCCGGCAGCACGACAGCTCACCAGGCTACTATAGGTGGCCGGCAGCACGACAGCTCACCAGGCCACTATAGGTGGACGGCAGCACGACAGCTCACCAGGCCACTATAGGTGGCCGGCAGCACGACAGCTCACCAGGCCACTATAGGTGGCCGGCAGCACGACAGCTCACCAGGAGACTATAGGTGGCCGGCAGCACGATAGCTCACCAGGTCACTATAGGTGGCCGGCAGCACGACAGCTCACCAGGCCACTATAGGTGGACGGCAGCACGACAGCTCACCAGGCCACTATAGGTGGACGGCAGCACGACAGCTCACCAGCCCACTATAGGTGGACGGCAGCACGACAGCTCACCAGGCCACTGAAGGTGGCCGGCAGCACGACAGCTCACCAGGCCACTATAGGTGGACGGCAGCACGACAGCTCACCAGGAGACTATAGGTGGCCGGCAGCACGACAGCTCACCAGGTCACTATAGGTGGCCGGCAGCACGACAGCTCACCAGGCCACTATAAGTGCCCAGCAGCACGACAGCTCACCAGGCCACTATAGGTGGACGGCAGCACGACAGCTCACCAGCCCACTATAGGTGGCCGGCAGCACGACAGCTCACCAGGCCGCTATAGGTGGCCGGCAGCACGACAGCTCACCAGGCCACTATAGGTGGTCGGCAACTCGACAGCTCACCAGGCCATTTTAGGTGGCCGGCAGCACGACAGTTCACCAGGCCACTACAGGTGGCCCGCAGCACGACAGCTCACCAGGCCACTATAGGTGGCCGGCAGCACGACAGTTCACCAGGCCACTACAGGTGGCTCGCAGCACGACAGCTCACCAGGCCATTATATGTGGCCGGTAGCACGACAGCTCACCAGGCCACTATGGGTGGCTGGCAGCACGACAGCTCACCAGGCCACTATAGGTGGCCGACAGCACGACAGCTCACCAGGCCGCTATAGGTGGCCGGCAGCACGACACCTCACCAGGCCACTATAGGTGGCTGGCAGCACGACAGCTCACCAGGCCACTATAGGTGGCCGGCAGCACGACAGTTCCCCAGGCTACTATAGGTGGCCGGCAGCACGACAGCTTACCAGGCCACTATAGGTGGCCGGCGGCACGACAGCTGACAGGCCCACTATAGTTGGCCGGTAGCACGACAGCTCACCAGGCCATTAGAGGTGGCCGACAGCACGACAGTTCACCAGGCCACTACAGGTGGCCCGCAGCACGACAGCTCACCAGGCCACTTTAGGTGGCCGGCAGCACGACAGTTCCCCAGGTTACTATAGGTGGCCGGCAGCACGACAGCTCACCAGGCCGCAATAGGTGGCCGGCAGCACGACAGTCCACCAGGCCACTATAGGTGGCCGGCAGCACGACAGTTCCCCAGGCCACTATAGGTGGCCGGCAGCACGACAGCACACCAGGCCACTATAGATGACCGGCAGCACGACAGCTCACCAGGCCACTATAGGTGGCCGCCAGTACGACAGCTCACCAGGCCACTATAGTTGGCCCGTAGCACGACAGTTCACCAGGCCACTATAGGTGGCTGGCAGCACGACAGTTTACCAGGCCACTATAGGTGGCCGGCTGCACGACAGTTCCCCAGGCCACTATAGGTGGTCGGCAGCATAACAGCTCACCAGGCCACTAAAGATGACCGGCAGCACGACAGCTCACCAGGCCACTATAGGTGGACGGCAGCACGACAGCTCACCAGGTCACTGTAGGTGGCCGGCAGCACGACAGCTCACCAGGCCACAATAGGTGGACGGCAGCACGACAGCTCACCAGGCCACTATAAGTGCCCGGCAGCACGACAGCTCACCAGGCCACTATAGGTGGCCGGGAGCACGACAGCTCGCCAGGCCACTATAGGTGGCCGGCAGCACGACAGCTCACCAGGTCACTATAGGTGGACGGCAGCACGACAGCTCACCAGGCCACTATAGGTGGCCGGGAGCACGACAGCTCGCCAGGCCACTATAGGTGGCCGGCAGCACGACAGCTCACCAGCCCACTATAGGTGGACGGCAGCACGACAGCTCACCAGGTCACTGTAGGTGGCCGGCAGCACGACAGCTCACCAGGCCACAATAGGTGGACGGCAGCACGACAGCTCACCAGGCCACTATAGGTGGACGGCAGCACGACAGCTCACCAGGCCACTATAGGTGGCCGGCAGCACGACACCTCCCCAGGACACTATAGGTGCCCGGCAGCACGACAGCTCACCAGGCCACTATAGGTGGCCGGCAGCACGACAGCTCACCAGGCCACTATAGGTGGACGGCAGCACGACAGCTCACCAGGCCACTGTAGGTGGCCGGCAGCACGACAGCTCACCAGGCCACTATAGGTGGACGGCAGCACGACAGCTCACCAGGAGACTATAGGTGGCCGGCAGCACGACAGCTCACCAGGTCACTATAGGTGGACGGCAGCACGACAGCTCACCAGGCCACTATAGGTGGCCGGCAGCACGACAGCTCACCAGGAGACTATAGGTGGCCGGCAGCACGACAGCTCACCAGGCCACTATAGGTGGACGGCAGCACGACAGCTCACCAGGCCACTATAGGTGGACGGCAGCACGACAGCTCACCAGCCCACTATAGGTGGCCGGCAGCACGACAGCTCACCAGGCCGCTATAGGTGGCCGGCAGCACGACAGCTCACCAGGCCACTATAGGTGGTCGGCAACTCGACAGCTCACCAGGCTATTTTAGGTGGCCGGCAGCACGACAGTTCACCAGGCCACTACAGGTGGCCCGCAGCACGACAGCTCACCAGGCCACTATAGGTGGCCGGCAGCACGACAGTTCACCAGGCCACTACAGGTGGCTCGCAGCACGACAGCTCACCAGGCCATTACATGTGGCCGGTAGCACGACAGCTCACCAGGCCACTATGGGTGGCTGGCAGCACGACAGCTCACCAGGTCACTATAGGTGGCCGACAGCACTACAGCTCACCAGGCCGCTATAGGTGGCCGGCAGCACGACACCTCACCAGGCCACTATAGGTGGCTGGCAGCACGACAGCTCACCAGGCCACTATAGGTTGCCGGCAGCACGACAGTTCCCCAGGCTACTATAGGTGGCCGGCAGCACGACAGCTTACCAGGCCACTATAGGTGGCCGGCGGCACGACAGCTGACAGGCCCACTATAGTTGGCCGGTAGCACGACAGCTCACCAGGCCATTAGAGGTGGCCGACAGCACGACAGTTCACCAGGCCACTACAGGTGGCCCGCAGCACGACAGCTCACCAGGCCACTTTAGGTGGCCGGCTGCACGACAGTTCCCCAGGTTACTATAGGTGGCCGGCAGCACGACAGCTCACCAGGCCGCAATAGGTGGCCGGCAGCACGACAGTCCACCAGGCCACTATAGGTGGCCGGCAGCACGACAGCACACCAGGCCACTATAGATGACCGGCAGCACGACAGCTCACCAGGCCACTATAGGTGGCCGGCAGTACGACAGTTCACCAGGCCACTATAGTTGGCCCGTAGCACGACAGTTCACCAGGCCACTATAGGTGGCTGGCAGCACGACAGTTTACCAGGCCACTATAGGTGGCCGGCTGCACGACAGTTCCCCAGGCCACTATAGGTGGTCGGCAGCATAACAGCTCACCAGGCCACTAAAGATGACCGGCAGCACGACAGCTCACCAGGCCACTATAGGTGGACGGCAGCACGACAGCTCACCAGGTCACTGTAGGTGGCCGGCAGCACGACAGCTCACCAGGCCACAATAGGTGGACGGCAGCACGACAGCTCACCAGGCCACTATAAGTGCCCGGCAGCACGACAGCTCACCAGGCCACTATAGGTGGCCGGGAGCACGACAGCTCGCCAGGCCACTATAGGTGGCCGGGAGCACGACAGCTCGCCAGGCCACTATAGGTGGCCGGCAGCACGACAGCTCACCAGGTCACTATAGGTGGACGGCAGCACGACAGCTCACCAGGCCACTATAGGTGGCCGGGAGCACGACAGCTCACCAGCCCACTATAGGTGGACGGCAGCACGACAGCTCACCAGGTCACTGTAGGTGGCCGGCAGCACGACAGCTCACCAGGCCACAATAGGTGGACGGCAGCACGACAGCTCACCAGGCCACTATAGGTGGACGGCAGCACGACAGCTCACCAGGCCACTATAGGTGGCCGGCAGCACGACACCTCCCCAGGACACTATAGGTGCCCGGCAGCACGACAGCTCACCAGGCCACTATAGGTGGCCGGCAGCACGACAGCTCACCAGGCCACTATAGGTGGCCGGCAGCACGACAGCTCACCAGGCCACTATAGGTGGCCGGCAGCACGACAGCTCACCAGGCCACTATAAGTGCCCGGCAGCACGACAGCTCACCAGGCCACTATAGGCGGCCGGGAGCACGACAGCTCGCCAGGCCACTATAGGTGGCCGGCAGCACGACAGCTCACCAGGTCACTATAGGTGGACGGCAGCACGACAGCTCACCAAGCCACTATAGGTGGCCGGCAGCACGACACCTCACCAGGACACTATAGGTGGCCGGCAGCACGACAGCTCACCAGGCCACTATAGGTGGCCGGCAGCACGACAGCTCACCAGGACACTATAGGTGGCCGGCAGCACGACAGCTCACCAGGCGACTATAGGTGGACGGCAGCACGACAGCTCAACAGGCCACTATAGGTGGCCGGCAGCACGACAGCTCACCAGGCCACTATAGGTGGACGGCAGCACGACAGCTCACCAGGCCACTATAGGTGGCCGGCAGCACGACAGCTCACCAGGAGACTATAGGTGGCCGGCAGCACGACAGCTCACCAGGCCACTATAGGTGGCCGGCAGCACGACAGCTCACCAGGTTACTATAGGTGGCCGGCAGCACGACAGCTCACCAGGCCACTATAGGTGGACGGCAGCACGACAGCTCACCAGCCCACTATAGGTGGACGGCAGCACGACAGCTCACCAGGCCACCATAGGTGGCCGGCAGCACGACACCTCACCAGGACACTATAGGTGGCCGGTAGCACGACAGCTCACCAGGCCACTATAGGTGGCCGGCAGCACGACAGCTCACCAGGCCACTATAGGTGGCCGGGAGCACGACAGCTCGCCAGGCCACTACAGGTGGCCGGCAGCACGATAGCTCACACGGCCACTATAAGTGCCCGGCAGCACGACAGCTCACCAGGAGACTATAGGTGGCCGGCAGCACGACAGCTCACCAGGCCACTATAGGTGGCCGGCAGCACGACAGCTCACCAGGCTACTATAGGTGGCCGGCAGCACGACAGCTCACCAGGCCACTATAGGTGGACGGCAGCACGACAGCTCACCAGGCCCCTATAGGTGGCCGGCAGCACGACAGCTCACCAGGCCACTATAGGTGGCCGGCAGCACGACAGCTCACCAGGAGACTATAGGTGGCCGGCAGCACGACAGCTCACCAGGTCACTATAGGTGGCCGGCAGCACGACAGCTCACCAGGCCACTATAGGTGGACGGCAGCACGACAGCTCACCAGGCCACTATAGGTGGACGGCAGCACGACAGCTCACCAACCCACTATAGGTGGACGGCAGCACGACAGCTCACCAGGCCACTGTAGGTGGCCGGCAGCACGACAGCTCACCAGGCCACTACAGGTGGCCCGCAGCACGACAGCTCACCAGGCCACTATAGGTGGCCGGCAGCACGACAGTTCACCAGGCCACTACAGGTGGCTCGCAGCACGACAGCTCACCAGGCCATTACATGTGGCCGGTAGCACGACAGCTCACCAGGCCACTATGGGTGGCTGGCAGCACGACAGCTCACCAGGTCACTATAGGTGGCCGACAGCACTACAGCTCACCAGGCCGCTATAGGTGGCCGGCAGCACGACACCTCACCAGGCCACTATAGGTGGCTGGCAGCACGACAGCTCACCAGGCCACTATAGGTTGCCGGCAGCACGACAGTTCCCCAGGCTACTATAGGTGGCCGGCAGCACGACAGCTTACCAGGCCACTATAGGTGGCCGGCGGCACGACAGCTGACAGGCCCACTATAGTTGGCCGGTAGCACGACAGCTCACCAGGCCATTAGAGGTGGCCGACAGCACGACAGTTCACCAGGCCACTACAGGTGGCCCGCAGCACGACAGCTCACCAGGCCACTTTAGGTGGCCGGCTGCACGACAGCTCACCAGGCCACTATAGGTGGCCGGCAGCACGACAGCTCACCAGGACACTATAGGTGGCCGGCAGCACGACAGCTCACCAGGCGACTATAGGTGGACGGCAGCACGACAGCTCACCAAGCCACTATAGGTGGCCGGCAGCACGACACCTCACCAGGACACTATAGGTGGCCGGCAGCACGACAGCTCACCAGGCCACTATAGGTGGCCGGCAGCACGACAGCTCACCAGGACACTATAGGTGGCCGGCAGCACGACAGCTCACCAGGCGACTATAGGTGGACGGCAGCACGACAGCTCAACAGGCCACTATAGGTGGCCGGCAGCACGACAGCTCACCAGGCCACTATAGGTGGACGGCTCACCAGGCCACTATAGGCGGCCGGGAGCACGACAGCTCGCCAGGCCACTATAGGTGGCCGGCAGCACGACAGCTCACCAGGTCACTATAGGTAGACGGCAGCACGACAGCTCACCAAGCCACTATAGGTGGCCGGCAGCACGACACCTCACCAGGACACTATAGGTGGCCGGCAGCACGACAGCTCACCAGGCCACTATAGGTGGCCGGTAGCACTACAGCTCACCAGGCCACTATAGGTGGCCGGCAGCACGACAGCTGACCAGGCCACTATAGGTGACCGGCAGCACGACAGCTCACCAGGCCGCTATAGGTGGCCGGCAGCACGACAGTTCCCCAGGCCACTATAGGTGGTCGGCAGCATGACAGCTCACCAGGCCACTAAAGGTGGCCGACAGCACGACAGCTCACCAGGAGACTATAGGTGGCCGGCAGCACGACAGCTCACCAGGCCACTATAGGTGGCCGGCAGCACGACAGCTCACCAGGTTACTATAGGTGGCCGGCAGCACGACAGCTCACCAGGCCACTATAGGTGGACGGCAGCACGACAGCTCACCAGCCCACTATAGGTGGACGGCAGCACGACAGCTCACCAGGCCACCATAGGTGGCCGGCAGCACGACACCTCACCAGGACACTATAGGTGGCCGGTAGCACGACAGCTCACCAGGCCACTATAGGTGGCCGGCAGCACGACAGCTCACCAGGCCACTATAGGTGGCCGGGAGCACGACAGCTCGCCAGGCCACTACAGGTGGCCGGCAGCACGATAGCTCACACGGCCACTATAAGTGCCCGGCAGCACGACAGCTCACCAGGAGACTATAGGTGGCCGGCAGCACGACAGCTCACCAGGCCACTATAGGTGGCCGGCAGCACGACAGCTCACCAGGCTACTATAGGTGGCCGGCAGCACGACAGCTCACCAGGCCACTATAGGTGGACGGCAGCACGACAGCTCACCAGGCCACTATAGGTGGCCGGCAGCACGACAGCTCACCAGGAGACTATAGGTGGCCGGCAGCACGACAGCTCACCAGGTCACTATAGGTGGCCGGCAGCACGACAGCTCACCAGGCCACTATAGGTGGACGGCAGCACGACAGCTCACCAGGCCACTATAGGTGGACGGCAGCACGACAGCTCACCAACCCACTATAGGTGGACGGCAGCACGACAGCTCACCAGGCCACTGTAGGTGGCCGGCAGCACGACAGCTCACCAGGCCACTATAGGTGGACGGCAGCACGACAGCTCACCAGGCCACTATAGGTGGACGGCAGCACGACAGCTCACCAGGAGACTATAGGTGGCCGGCAGCACGACAGCTCACCAGGTCACTATAGGTGGCCGGCAGCACGACAGCTCACCAGGCCACTATAAGTGCCCAGCAGCACGACAGCTCACCAGGCCACTATAGGTGGACGGCAGCACGACAGCTCACCAGCCCACTATAGGTGGCCGGCAGCACGACAGCTCACCAGGCCGCTATAGGTGGTCGGCAACTCGACAGCTCACCAGGCCATTTTAGGTGCCCGGCAGCACGACAGTTCACCAGGCCACTACAGGTGGCCCGCAGCACGACAGCTCACCAGGCCACTATAGGTGGCCGGCAGCGCGACAGTTCACCAGGCCACTACAGGTGGCCCGCAGCACGACAGCTCACCAGGCCATTATATGTGGCCGGTAGCACGACAGCTCACCAGGCCACTATGGGTGGCTGGCAGCACGACAGCTCACCAGGCCACTATAGGTGGCCGACAGCACGACAGCTCACCAGGCCGCTATAGGTGGCCGGCAGCACGACACCTCACCAGGCCACTATAGGTGGCTGGCAGCACGACAGCTCCCCAGGCCACTATAGGTGGCCGGCAGCACGACAGTTCCCCAGGCTACTATACGTGGCCGGCAGCACGACAGCTTACCAGGCCACTATAGGTGGCCGGCGGCACGACAGCTGACAGGCCCACTATAGTTGGCCGGTAGCACGACAGCTCACCAGGCCATTAGAGGTGGCCGACAGCACGACAGTTCACCAGGCCACTACAGGTGGCCCGCAGCACGACAGCTCACCAGGCCACTTTAGGTGGCCGGCAGCACGACAGTTCCCCAGGTTACTATAGGTGGCCGGCAGCACGACAGCTCACCAGGCCGCAATAGGTGGCCGGCAGCACGACAGTCCACCAGGCCACTATAGGTGGCCGGCAGCACGACAGTTCCCCAGGCCACTATAGGTGGCCGGCAGCACGACAGCACACCAGGCCACTATAGATGACCGGCAGCACGACAGCTCACCAGGCCACTATAGGTGGCCGGCAGTACGACAGCTCACCAGGCCACTATAGTTGGCCCGTAGCACGACAGTTCACCAGGCCACTATAGGTGGCTGGCAGCACGACAGTTTACCAGGCCACTATAGGTGGCCGGCTGCACGACAGTTCCCCAGGCCACTATAGGTGGTCGGCAGCATAACAGCTCACCAGGCCACTAAAGATGACCGGCAGCACGACAGCTCACCAGACCACTATAGGTGGCCGGCAGCACGACAGTACACCAGGCCACTATAGGTGGCTGGCAGCACGACCGTACACCAGGCCACTATAGGTGGCCGACAGCACGACAGCTCACCAGGCCACTAAAGGTGGCCGGCAGCACGACACCTCACCAGGCCACTATAGGTGGCCGGCAGCACGACAGCTCACCAGGCCACTATAGGTGGCCGGCAGCACGACAGCTCACCAGGCCACTTCAAGGTGGCCGGCAGCACGACAGCTCAATAGGCCACTTCAAGGTGGCCGGCAGCACGACAGCTCACCAGGCCACTATAAGTGGCCGGCAGCTCGACACCTCACCAGGCCACTATAGGTGGCCGCCAGCACGACAGCTCACCAGGCCACCACAGGTAGCCGGCAGCACGACAGCTCACCAGGCCACTATAGTTGGCCCGTAGCACGACAGCTCACCAGGCCACTATGGGTGGCTGGCAGCACGACAGCTCACCAGGCCACTATAGGTGGCCGACAGCACGACAGCTCACCAGGCCACTATAGGTGGCTGGCAGCACGACAGCTCACCAGGCCACTATAGGTGGCCGGCACCACGACAGTTCCCCAGGCTACTATAGGTGGCCGGCAGCACGACAGCTTACCAGGCCACTATAGGTGGCCGGCGGCACGACAGCTGACAGGCCCACTATAGTTGGCCGGTAGCACGACAGCTCACCAGGCCATTAGAGGTGGCCGACAGCACGACAGTTCACCAGGCCACTACAGGTGGCCCGCAGCACGACAGCTCACCAGGCCACTTTAGGTGGCCGGCAGCACTACAGTTCCCCAGGTTACTATAGGTGGCCGGCAGCACGACAGCTCACCAGGCCGCAATAGGTGGCCGACAGCACGACAGTCCACCAGGCCACTATAGGTGGCCGGCAGCACGACAGTTCCCCAGGCCACTATAGGTGGCCGGCAGCACGACAGCACACCAGGCCACTATAGATGACCGGCAGCACGACAGCTCACCAGGCCACTATAGGTGGCCGGCAGTACGACAGCTCACCAGGCCACTATAGCTGGCCCGTAGCACGACAGTTCACCAGGCCACTATAGGTGGGTGGCAGCACGACAGTTTACCAGGCCACTATAGGTGGCCGGCTGCACGACAGTTCCCCAGGCCACTATAGGTGGTCGGCAGTATAACAGCTCACCAGGCCACTAAAGATGACCGGCAGCACGACAGCTCACCAGGCCACTATAGGTGGCCGGCAGCACGACAGTACACCAGGCCACTATAGGTGGCCGGCAGCACGACCGTACACCAGGCCACTATAGGTGGCCGGCAGCACGACAGTTCCCCAGGCCACTATAGGTGGTCGGCAGCATGACAGCTCACCAGGCCACTAAAGGTGGCCGACAGCACGACAGCTCACCAGGCCACTAAAGGTGGCCGGCAGCACGACACCTCACCAGGCCACTATAGGTGGCGGGCAGCACGACAGCTCACCAGGCCACTATAGGTGGCCGGCAGCACGACAGCTCACCAGGCCACTTCAAGGTGGCCGGCAGCACGACAGCTCAATAGGCCACTTCAAGGTGGCCGGCAGCACGACAGCTCACCAGGCCACTATAAGTGGCCGGCAGCTCGACACCTCACCAGGCCACTATAGGTGGCCGCCAGCACGACAGCTCACCAGGCCACTACAGGTAGCCGGCAGCACGACAGCTCACCAGGCCACTATAGTTGGCCCGTAGCACGACAGTTCACCAGGCCACTATAGGTGGCCGGCAGCACGACAGTTCCCCAGGCCACTATAGGTGGCCGTCAGCACGACAGTTCCCCAGGCCACTATAGGTGGTCGGCAGCATGACAGCTCACCAGGCCACTATAGATGACCGGCAGCACGACAGCTCACCAAGCCACTATATGTGGCCGGTAGCACTACAGCTCACCCTGCCACTATAGGTGGCCGGCAGCACGACAGCTCACCAGGCCACTATAGGTGGCCGGCAGCACGACAGCTCACCAGGCCATTAGAGGTGGCCGGCAGCACGACACCTCACCAGGCCACTATAGGTGGCCGGCAGCACGACAGCTCACCAGGCCAATATAGATGACCGGCAGCACTACAGCTCACCAGGCCACTATAGGTGGCCGGCAGCACGACAGCTCACCAGGCCACTATATGTGGCCTGTAGCACGACCACTCGCCAGGCCACTATAGGTGGCCGGCAGCACGACAGCTCACCAGGCCACTACAGGCGGCCGGCAGCACGACAGCTCACCAGGCCACTATATGTGGCCGGTAGCACTACAGCTCACCAGGCCACTATAGGTGGCCGGCAGCACGACAGCTGACCAGGCCACTATAGGTGACCGGCAGCACGACAGCTCACCAGGCCGCTATAGGTGGCCGGCAGCACGACAGTTCCCCAGGCCACTATAGGTGGTCGGCAGCATGACAGCTCACCAGGCCACTAAAGGTGGCCGACAGCACGACAGCTCACCAGGCCACTAAAGGTGGCCGGCAGCACGACACCTCACCAGGCCACTATAGGTGGCCGGCAGCACGACCTTACACCAGGCCACTATAGGTGGCCGGCAGCACGACAGTTCCCCAGGCCACTATAGGTGGTCGGCAGCATGACAGCTCACCAGGCCACTAAAGGTGGCCGACAGCACCACAGCTCACCAGGCCACTAAAGGTGGCCGGCAGCACGACACCTCACCAGGCCACTATAGGTGGCCGGCAGCACGACAGCTCACCAGGCCACTATAGGTGGCCGGCAGCACGACAGCTCACCAGGCCACTATAGGTGGACGGCAGCACGACAGCTCACCAGGCCACTATAGGTGGCCGGCAGCACGACAGCTCACCAGGAGACTATAGGTGGCCGGCAGCACGACAGCTCACCAGGCCACTATAGGTGGCCGGCAGCACGACAGCTCACCAGGCTACTATAGGTGGCCGGCAGCACGACAGCTCACCAGGCCACTATAGGTGGACGGCAGCACGACAGCTCACCAGCCCACTATAGGTGGACGGCAGCACGACAGCTCACCAGGCCACCATAGGTGGCCGGCAGCACGACACCTCACCAGGACACTATAGGTGGCCGGTAGCACGACAGCTCACCAGGCCACTATAGGTGGCCGGCAGCACGACAGCTCACCAGGCCACTATAGGTGGCCGGGAGCACGACAGCTCGCCAGGCCACTACAGGTGGCCGGCAGCACGATAGCTCACACGGCCACTATAAGTGCCCGGCAGCACGACAGCTCACCAGGAGACTATAGGTGGCCGGCAGCACGACAGCTCACCAGGCCACTATAGGTGGCCGGCAGCACGACAGCTCACCAGGCTACTATAGGTGGCTGGCAGCACGACAGCTCACCAGGCCACTATAGGTGGACGGCAGCACGACAGCTCACCAGGCCACTATAGGTGGCCGGCAGCACGACAGCTCACCAGGCCACTATAGGTGGCCGGCAGCACGACAGCTCACCAGGAGACTATAGGTGGCCGGCAGCACGACAGCTCACCAGGTCACTATAGGTGGCCGGCAGCACGACAGCTCACCAGGCCACTATAGGTGGACGGCAGCACGACAGCTCACCAGGCCACTATAGGTGGACGGCAGCACGACAGCTCACCAGCCCACTATAGGTGGACGGCAGCACGACAGCTCACCAGGCCACTGTAGGTGGCCGGCAGCACGACAGCTCACCAGGCCACTATAGGTGGACGGCAGCACGACAGCTCACCAGGAGACTATAGGTGGCCGGCAGCACGACAGCTCACCAGGTCACTATAGGTGGCCGGCAGCACGACAGCTCACCAGGCCACTATAAGTGCCCAGCAGCACGACAGCTCACCAGGCCACTATAGGTGGACGGCAGCACGACAGCTCACCAGCCCACTATAGGTGGCCGGCAGCACGACAGCTCACCAGGCCGCTATAGGTGGCCGGCAGCACGACAGCTCACCAGGCCACTATAGGTGGTCGGCAACTCGACAGCTCACCAGGCCATTTTAGGTGGCCGGCAGCACGACAGTTCACCAGGCCACTATAGGTGGCCCGCAGCACGACAGCTCACCAGGCCACTATAGGTGGCCGGCAGCACGACAGTTCACCAGGCCACTACAGGTGGCCCGCAGCACGACAGCTCACCAGGCCATTATATGTGGCCGGTAGCACGACAGCTCACCAGGCCACTATGGGTGGCTGGCAGCACGACAGCTCACCAGGCCACTATAGGTGGCCGACAGCACGACAGCTCACCAGGCCGCTATAGGTGGCCGGCAGCACGACACCTCACCAGGCCACTATAGGTGGCTGGCAGCACGACAGCTCACCAGGCCACTATAGGTGGCCGGCAGCACGACAGTTCCCCAGGCTACTATAGGTGGCCGGCAGCACGACAGCTTACCAGGCCACTATAGGTGGCCGGCGGCACGACAGCTGACAGGTCCACTATAGTTGGCCGGTAGCACGACAGCTCACCAGGCCATTAGAGGTGGCCGACAGCACGACAGTTCACCAGGCCACTACAGGTGGCCCGCAGCACGACAGCTCACCAGGCCACTTTAGGTGGCCGGCAGCACGACAGTTCCCCAGGTTACTATAGGTGGCCGGCAGCACGACAGCTCACCAGGCCGCAATAGGTGGCCGGCAGCACGACAGTCCACCAGGCCACTATAGGTGGCCGGCAGCACGACAGTTCCCCAGGCCACTATAGGTGGCCGGCAGCACGACAGCACACCAGGCCACTATAGATGACCGGCAGCACGACAGCTCACCAGGCCACTATAGGTGGCCGGCAGTACGACAGCTCACCAGGCCACTTTAGTTGGCCCGTAGCACGACAGTTCACCAGGCCACTATAGGTGGCTGGCAGCACGACAGTTTACCAGGCCACTATAGGTGGCCGGCTGCACGACAGTTCCCCAGGCCACTATAGGTGGTCGGCAGCATAACAGCTCACCAGGCCACTAAAGATGACCGGCAGCACGACAGCTCACCAGGCCACTATAGGTGGCCGGCAGCACGACAGTACACCAGGCCACTATAGGTGGCCGGCAGCACGACAGTTCCCCAGGCCACTATAGGTGGTCGGCAGCATGACAGCTCACCAGGCCACTAAAGGTGGCCGACAGCACGACAGCTCACCAGGCCACTAAAGGTGGCCGGCAGCACGACACCTCACCAGGCCACTATAGGTGGCCGGCAGCACGACAGCTCACCAGGCCACTATAGGTGGCCGGCAGCACGACAGCTCACCAGGCCACTTCAAGGTGGCCGGCAGCACGACAGCTCAATAGGCCACTTCAAGGTGGCCGGCAGCACGACAGCTCACCAGGCCACTATAAGTGGCCGGCAGCTCGACACCTCACCAGGCCACTATAGGTGGCCGCCAGCACGACAGCTCACCAGGCCACTACAGGTAGCCGGCAGCACGACAGCTCACCAGGCCACTATAGTTGGCCCGTAGCACGACAGTTCACCAGGCCACTATAGGTGGCCGGCAGCACGACAGTTCCCCATGCCACTATAGGTGGCCGTCAGCACGACAGTTCCCCAGGCCACTATAGGTGGTCGGCAGCATGACAGCTCACCAGGCCACTATAGATGACCGGCAGCACGACAGCTCACCAAGCCACTATATGTGGCCGGTAGCACTACAGCTCACCCTGCCACTATAGGTGGCCGGCAGCACGACAGCTCACCAGGCCACTATAGGTGGCCGGCAGCACGACAGCTCACCAGGCCATTAGAGGTGGCCGGCAGCACGACACCTCACCAGGCCACTATAGGTGGCCGGCAGCACGACAGCTCACCAGGCCAATATAGATGACCGGCAGCACTACAGCTCACCAGGCCACTATAGGTGGCCGGCAGCACGACAGCTCACCAGGCCACTATATGTGGCCTGTAGCACGACCACTCGCCAGGCCACTATAGGTGGCCGGCAGCACGACAGCTCACCAGGCCACTACAGGCGGCCGGCAGCACGACAGCTCACCAGGCCACTATATGTGGCCGGTAGCACTACAGCTCACCAGGCCACTATAGGTGGCCGGCAGCACGACAGCTGACCAGGCCACTATAGGTGACCGGCAGCACGACAGCTCACCAGGCCGCTATAGGTGGCCGGCAGCACGACAGCACGACAGCTCACCAGGCCACTATAGGTGGGAGGCAGCACGACACCTCACCAGGCCTCTATAGGTGGCCGGCATCTCGACAGCTCAACAGGCCACTATGGGTGGTCGGCATCTCGACAGCTCACCAGGCCTCTATAGGTGGCCGGCAGCACGACAGCTCACCAGGCCACTACAGGTGGCCGGCAGCACGACAGCTCACCAGGCCACTACAGGTGGCCGGCAGCACGACAGCTCACCAGGCCACTACAGGTGGCCGGCAGCACGACAGCTCACCAGGCCACTAAAGGTGGCCGGCAGCACGACACCTCACCAGGCCTCTATAGGTGGCCGGCATCTCGACAGCTCACCAGGCTACTATAGGTGGTCGGCATCTCGACAGCTCACCAGGCTACTATAGGTGGTCGGCATCTCGACAGCTCACCAGGCCACTACAGGTGGCCGGCAGCACGACAGCTCACCAGGCCACTACAGGTGGCCGGCAGCACGACAGCTCACCAGGCCACTACAGGTGGCCGGCAGCACGACAGCTCACCAGGCCACTACAGGTGGCCGGCAGCACGACAGCTCACCAGGCCACTATGGGTGGCCGGCAGTACGACAGTTCACCAGGCCTCTCAGGTGGCCCGCAGCACGACAGCTCACCAGGCCACTATAGGTGGTCGGCAGCATGACAGCTCACCAGGCCACTATAGATGACCGGCAGCACGACAGCTCACCAAGCCACTATATGTGGCCGGTAGCACTACAGCTCACCCTGCCACTATAGGTGGCCGGCAGCACGACAGCTCACCAGGCCACTATAGGTGGCCGGCAGCACGACAGCTCACCAGGCCATTAGAGGTGGCCGGCAGCACGACACCTCACCAGGCCACTATAGGTGGCCGGCAGCACGACAGCTCACCAGGCCAATATAGATGACCGGCAGCACTACAGCTCACCAGGCCACTATAGGTGGCCGGCAGCACGACAGTTCCCCAGGCTACTATAGGTGGCCGGCAGCACGACAGCTCACCAGGCCGCAATAGGTGGCCGGCAGCACGACAGTCCACCAGGCCACTATAGGTGGCCGGCAGCACGACAGTTCCCCAGGCCACTATAGGTGGCCGGCAGCACGACAGCTCACCAGGCCACTACAGGTGGCCGGCAGCACGACAGCTCACCAGGCCACTACAGGTGGCCGGCAGCACGACAGCTCACCAGGCCACTACAGGTGGCCGGCAGCACGACAGCTCACCAGGCCACTACAGGTGGCCGGCAGCACGACAGCTCACCAGGCCACTATAGGTGGCCGGCAGCGCGACAGCTCACCAGGCCAATATAGATGACCGGCAGCACTACAGCTCACCAGGCCACTATAGGTGGCCGGCAGCACGACAGTTCCCCAGGCTACTATAGGTGGCCGGCAGCACGACAGCTCACCAGGCCACTACAGGTGGCCGGCAGCACGACAGCTCACCAGGCCACTACAGGTGGCCGGCAGCACGACAGCTCACCAGGCCACTACAGGTGGCCGGCAGCACGACAGCTCACCAGGCCACTATGGGTGGCCGGCAGTACGACAGTTCACCAGGCCTCTTAGGTGGCCCGCAGCACGACACCTCACCAGGCCACTATATGTGGCCGGTAGCACTACAGCTCACCCTGCCACTATAGGTGGCCGGCAGCACGACAGCTCACCAGGCCACTATAGGTGGCCGGCAGCACGACAGCTCACCAGGCCATTAGAGGTGGCCGGCAGCACGACACCTCACCAGGCCACTATAGGTGGCCGGCAGCACGACAGCTCACCAGGCCAATATAGATGACCGGCAGCACTACAGCTCACCCTGCCACTATAGGTGGCCGGCAGCACGACAGCTCACCAGGCCACTATAGGTGGCCGGCAGCACGACAGCTCACCAGGCCATTAGAGGTGGCCGGCAGCACGACACCTCACCAGGCCACTATAGGTGGCTGGCAGCACGACAGCTCACCAGGCCACTATAGGTGGCCGGCAGCACGACAGTTCCCCAGGCTACTATAGGTGGCCGGCAGCACGACAGCTTACCAGGCCACTATAGGTGGCCGGCGGCACGACAGCTGACAGGTCCACTATAGTTGGCCGGTAGCACGACAGCTCACCAGGCCATTAGAGGTGGCCGACAGCACGACAGTTCACCAGGCCACTACAGGTGGCCCGCAGCACGACAGCTCACCAGGCCACTTTAGGTGGCCGGCAGCACGACAGTTCCCCAGGTTACTATAGGTGGCCGGCAGCACGACAGCTCACCAGGCCGCAATAGGTGGCCGGCAGCACGACAGTCCACCAGGCCACTATAGGTGGCCGGCAGCACGACAGTTCCCCAGGCCACTATAGGTGGCCGGCAGCACGACAGCACACCAGGCCACTATAGATGACCGGCAGCACGACAGCTCACCAGGCCACTATAGGTGGCCGGCAGTACGATTGCTCACCAGGCCACTTTAGTTGGCCCGTAGCACGACAGTTCACCAGGCCACTATAGGTGGCTGGCAGCACGACAGTTTACCAGGCCACTATAGGTGGCCGGCTGCACGACAGTTCCCCAGGCCACTATAGGTGGTCGGCAGCATAACAGCTCACCAGGCCACTAAAGATGACCGGCAGCACGACAGCTCACCAGGCCACTATAGGTGGCCGGCAGCACGACAGTACACCAGGCCACTATAGGTGGCCGGCAGCACGACAGTTCCCCAGGCCACTATAGGTGGTCGGCAGCATGACAGCTCACCAGGCCACTAAAGGTGGCCGACAGCACGACAGCTCACCAGGCCACTAAAGGTGGCCGGCAGCACGACACCTCACCAGGCCACTATAGGTGGCCGGCAGCACGACAGCTCACCAGGCCACTATAGGTGGCCGGCAGCACGACAGCTCACCAGGCCACTTCAAGGTGGCCGGCAGCACGACAGCTCAATAGGCCACTTCAAGGTGGCCGGCAGCACGACAGCTCACCAGGCCACTATAAGTGGCCGGCAGCTCGACACCTCACCAGGCCACTATAGGTGGCCGCCAGCACGACAGCTCACCAGGCCACTACAGGTAGCCGGCAGCACGACAGCTCACCAGGCCACTATAGTTGGCCCGTAGCACGACAGTTCACCAGGCCACTATAGGTGGCCGGCAGCACGACAGTTCCCCATGCCACTATAGGTGGCCGTCAGCACGACAGTTCCCCAGGCCACTATAGGTGGTCGGCAGCATGACAGCTCACCAGGCCACTATAGATGACCGGCAGCACGACAGCTCACCAAGCCACTATATGTGGCCGGTAGCACTACAGCTCACCCTGCCACTATAGGTGGCCGGCAGCACGACAGCTCACCAGGCCACTATAGGTGGCCGGCAGCACGACAGCTCACCAGGCCATTAGAGGTGGCCGGCAGCACGACACCTCACCAGGCCACTATAGGTGGCCGGCAGCACGACAGCTCACCAGGCCAATATAGATGACCGGCAGCACTACAGCTCACCAGGCCACTATAGGTGGCCGGCAGCACGACAGCTCACCAGGCCACTATATGTGGCCTGTAGCACGACCACTCGCCAGGCCACTATAGGTGGCCGGCAGCACGACAGCTCACCAGGCCACTACAGGCGGCCGGCAGCACGACAGCTCACCAGGCCACTATATGTGGCCGGTAGCACTACAGCTCACCAGGCCACTATAGGTGGCCGGCAGCACGACAGCTGACCAGGCCACTATAGGTGACCGGCAGCACGACAGCTCACCAGGCCGCTATAGGTGGCCGGCAGCACGACAGCACGACAGCTCACCAGGCCACTTTAGGTGGGAGGCAGCACGACACCTCACCAGGCCTCTATAGGTGGCCGGCATCTCGACAGCTCAACAGGCCACTATGGGTGGTCGGCATCTCGACAGCTCACCAGGCCTCTATAGGTGGCCGGCAGCACGACAGCTCACCAGGCCACTACAGGTGGCCGGCAGCACGACAGCTCACCAGGCCACTACAGGTGGCCGGCAGCACGACAGCTCACCAGGCCACTACAGGTGGCCGGCAGCACGACAGCTCACCAGGCCACTAAAGGTGGCCGGCAGCACGACACCTCACCAGGCCTCTATAGGTGGCCGGCATCTCGACAGCTCACCAGGCTACTATAGGTGGTCGGCATCTCGACAGCTCACCAGGCTACTATAGGTGGTCGGCATCTCGACAGCTCACCAGGCCACTACAGGTGGCCGGCAGCACGACAGCTCACCAGGCCACTACAGGTGGCCGGCAGCACGACAGCTCACCAGGCCACTACAGGTGGCCGGCAGCACGACAGCTCACCAGGCCACTACAGGTGGCCGGCAGCACGACAGCTCACCAGGCCACTATGGGTGGCCGGCAGTACGACAGTTCACCAGGCCTCTCAGGTGGCCCGCAGCACGACAGCTCACCAGGCCTCTATGGGTGGCCGGCATCTCGACAGCTCACCAGGCTACTATAGGTGGCCGGCAGCACGACAGCTCACCAGCCCACTATATGTGGCCGGGAGCACGACACCTCACCAGGCCATTAGAGGTGGCCGGCAGCACGACAGTTCCCCAGGCTACTATAGGTGGCCGGCAGCGCGACAGCTCACCAGGCCACTAAAGGTGGCCCGCCGCACGACAGCTCACCAGGCCACTACAGGTGGCCGTCAGCACGACAGTTCCCCAGGCTACTATAGGTGGGCGGCAGCACGACAGCTCACCAGGCCACTATAGGTGGCCGGCAGCACGACAGCTCACCAGGCCACTAAATGTGGCCGGCAGCACGACAGCTCACCAGGCCACTATAGGTGGCCCGCAGCACGAGAGCTCACCAGGCCACTATAGGTGGCCCGCAGCACGACAGCTCACCAGGCCACTATAGGTGGCCGGCAGGACGATAGTTCCCCAGGCTACTATAGGTGGGCGGCAGCACGACAGCTCACCAGGCCACTATAGGTGGCCGGCAGCACAACAGTTCACCAGGCCATTACAGGTGGCCGGCAGCACGACAGCTCACCAGGCGGTTATAGGTGGCCGGCAGCACGACAGCTCACCAGGCCCCTAAAGGTGGCCGGTAGCACGATACCTCACCAGGCCACTATAGGTGCCCGGCAGCACGACAGCTCACCAGCCCGCTATAGGTGGCCGGTAGCACGACAGCTCACCAGGCCATTAGAGGTGGCCGGTAGCACGATTCCTCACCAGACCTCTATGGGTGGCCGGCATCTTGATAGCTCACCAGGCCACTATAGGTGGTCGGCATCTCGACAGCTCACCAGGCCACTATGAGTGGCCGGCAGTCAACAGCTCACCAGGCCATAAGAGGTGGCCGGCAGCACGACAGCTCACCAGGCCACTATAGGTGGGCGGCAGCACGACAGCTCACCAGGCCACTATAGGTGCCCGGCAGCACGACAGCTCACCAGCCCGCTATAGGAGGCCGGTAGCACGACAGCTCACCAGGCCATTAGAGGTGGCCGGCAGCACGACAGCTCACCAGGACACTATAGGTGGACGGCTTCTCGACAGCTCACCAGGCCATTATAGGTGGCCGGCAGCACGACAGCTCACCAGCCCACTATAGGTGGCCGGTAGCACGACAGCTCACCAGGCCATTAAAGGTGGCCGGCAGCACGACAGCTCACCAGGACACTATAGGTGGTCGGCATCTCGACAGCTCACCAGGCCATTATTGGTGGCCGGCAGCATGACAGCTCACCAGGCCACTACAGGTGGCCGGCAGCACGACAGCTCACCAGGTCACTAAAGGTGGCCGGCAGCACGACACCTCACCAGGCCTCTATGGGTGGCCGGCATCTCGACAATTCACCAGGCCACTATAGGTGGTCGGCATCTCGTCAGCTCACCAGGCCACTATGAGTGGCCGGCAGTACGACAGTTCGCAAGGCCACTCAGGTGGCCCGCAGCACGACAGCTCACCAGGCCACTCAGGTGGCCCGCAGCACGACAACTCACCAGGCCACTATAGGTGGCCGGCAGCACGACAGTTCCCCAGGCTACTATAGGTGGCCGGCAGCACGACAGCTCACCAGGCCACTATAGGTGGCCGGCAGCACGACAGTTCCCCAGGCTACTATAGGTGGCCGGCAGCACGACAGCTCACCAGGCCACTCAGGTGGCTCGCAGCACGACAGCTCACCAGGCCACTATAGGTGGCCGGCAGCACGACAGTTCACCAGCCCACTATATGTGGCCAGGAGCACGACAGCTCACCAGGCCATTAGAGGTGGCCGGCAGCACGATAGAGGCTACTATAGGTGGCCGGCAGCGCGACAGCTCACCAGAGACTATAGGTGGCCGGCAGCACGACAGCTCACCAGCCCACTATATGTGGCCAGGAGCACGACAGCTCACCAGGCCACTATAGGTGGCCGGCAGCACGACAGCTCACCAGCCCACTATATGTGGCCAGGAGCACGACAGCTCACCAGGCCATTAGAGGTGGCCGGCAGCACGATAGAGGCTACTATAGGTGGCCGGCAGCGCGACAGCTCACCAGGCCACTATAGGTGGCCCGCAGCACGACAGCTAACCAGCCCACTATAGGTGGCCGGTAGCACGACAGCTCACCAGGCCATTAGAGGTGGCCGGCAGCACGATAGAGGCTACTATAGGTGGCCGGCAGCGCGACAGCTCACCAGGCCACTATAGGTGGCCGGCAGCACGACAGCTCACCAGCCCACTATATGTGGCCAGGAGCACGACAGCTCACCAGGCCACTATAGGTGGCCGGCAGCACGACAGCTCACCAGCCCACTATATGTGGCCAGGAGCACGACAGCTCACCAGGCCATTAGAGGTGGCCGGCAGCACGATAGAGGCTACTATAGGTGGCCGGCAGCGCGACAGCTCACCAGGCCACTATAGGTGGCCGGCAGCACGACAGCTCACCAGCCCACTATATGTGGCCAGGAGCACGACAGCTCACCAGGCCACTATAGGTGGCCGGCAGCACGACAGCTCACAAGCCCACTATATGTGGCCAGGAGCACGACAGCTCACCAGGCCATTAGAGGTGGCCGGCAGCACGATAGAGGCTACTATAGGTGGCCGGCAGCGCGACAGCTCACCAGGCCACTATAGGTGGCCGGCAGCACGACAGCTCACCAGCCCACTATATGTGGCCAGGAGCACGACAGCTCACCAGGCCACTATAGGTGGCCGGCAGCACGACAGCTCACCAGCCCACTATATGTGGCCAGGAGCACGACAGCTCACCAGGCCATTAGAGGTGGCCGGCAGCACGATAGAGGCTACTATAGGTGGCCGGCAGCGCGACAGCTCACCAGGCCACTATAGGTGGCCCGCAGCACGACAGCTAACCAGCCCACTATAGTTGGCCGGTAGCACGACAGCTCACCAGGCCATTAGAGGTGGCCGACAGCACGACAGTTCACCAGGCCACTACAGGTGGCCCGCAGCACGACAGCTCACCAGGCCACTTTAGGTGGCCGGCAGCACGACAGTTCCCCAGGTTACTATAGGTGGCCGGCAGCACGACAGCTCACCAGGCCGCAATAGGTGGCCGGCAGCACGACAGTCCACCAGGCCACTATAGGTGGCCGGCAGCACGACAGTTCCCCAGGCCACTATAGGTGGCCGGCAGCACGACAGCACACCAGGCCACTATAGATGACCGGCAGCACGACAGCTCACCAGGCCACTATAGGTGGCCGGCAGTACGACAGCTCACCAGGCCACTATAGTTGGCCCGTAGCACGACAGTTCACCAGGCCACTATAGGTGGCTGGCAGCACGACAGTTTACCAGGCCACTATAGGTGGCCGGCTGCACGACAGTTCCCCAGGCCACTATAGGTGGTCGGCAGCATAACAGCTCACCAGGCCACTAAAGATGACCGGCAGCACGACAGCTCACCAGGCCACTATAGGTGGACGGCAGCACGACAGCTCACCAGGTCACTGTAGGTGGCCGGCAGCACGACAGCTCACCAGGCCACAATAGGTGGACGGCAGCACGACAGCTCACCAGGCCACTATAAGTGCCCGGCAGCACGACAGCTCACCAGGCCACTATAGGTGGCCGGGAGCACGACAGCTCGCCAGGCCACTATAGGTGGCCGGGAGCACGACAGCTCGCCAGGCCACTATAGGTGGCCGGCAGCACGACAGCTCACCAGGTCACTATAGGTGGACGGCAGCACGACAGCTCACCAGGCCACTATAGGTGGCCGGGAGCACGACAGCTCGCCAGGCCACTATAGGTGGCCGGCAGCACAACAGCTCACCAGCCCACTATAGGTGGACGGCAGCACGACAGCTCACCAGGTCACTGTAGGTGGCCGGCAGCACGACAGCTCACCAGGCCACAATAGGTGGACGGCAGCACGACAGCTCACCAGGCCACTATAGGTGGACGGCAGCACGACAGCTCACCAGGCCACTATAGGTGGCCGGCAGCACGACACCTCCCCAGGACACTATAGGTGCCCGGCAGCACGACAGCTCACCAGGCCACTATAGGTGGCCGGCAGCACGACAGCTCACCAGGCCACTATAGGTGGCCGGCAGCACGACAGCTCACCAGGCCACTATAAGTGCCCGGCAGCACGACAGCTCACCATGCCACTATAGGCGGCCGGGAGCACGACAGCTCGCCAGGCCACTATAAGTGCCCGGCAGCACGACAGCTTACCAGGCCACTATAGGTGGACGGCAGCACGACAGCTCACCAGGCCACTATAGGTGGACGGCAGCACGACAGCTCACCAGGCCACTATAGGTGGACGGCAGCACGACAGCTCACCAGGCCACTATAGGTGGCCGGCAGCACGACACCTCCCCAGGACACTATAGGTGCCCGGCAGCACGACAGCTCACCAGGCCACTATAGGTGGCCGGCAGCACGACTGCTCACCAGGCCACTATAGGTGGCCGGCAGCACGACAGCTCACCAGGCCACTATAAGTGCCCGGCAGCACGACAGCTCACCAGGCCACTAAAGGCGGCCGGGAGCACGACAGCTCACCAGGCCACTATAGGTGGCCGGCAGCACGACAGCTCACCAGGTCACTATAGGTGGACGGCAGCACGACAGCTCACCAAGCCACTATAGGTGGCCGGCAGCACGACAGCTCACCAGGCCACTAAAGGCGGCCGGGAGCACGACAGCTCACCAGGCCACTATAGGTGGCCGGCAGCACGACAGCTCACCAGGTCACTATAGGTGGACGGCAGCACGACAGCTCACCAAGCCACTATAGGTGGCCGGCAGCACGACACCTCACCAGGACACTATAGGTAGCCGGCAGCACGACAGCTCAACAGGCCACTATGGGTGGTCGGCATCTCGACAGCTCACCAGGCCTCTATAGGTGGCCGGCAGCACGACAGCTCACCAGGCCACTACAGGTGGCCGGCAGCACGACAGCTCACCAGGCCACTACAGGTGGCCGGCAGCACGACAGCTCACCAGGCCACTACAGGTGGCCGGCAGCACGACAGCTCACCAGGCCACTAAAGGTGGCCGGCAGCACGACACCTCACCAGGCCTCTATAGGTGGCCGGCATCTCGACAGCTCACCAGGCTACTATAGGTGGTCGGCATCTCGACAGCTCACCAGGCTACTATAGGTGGTCGGCATCTCGACAGCTCACCAGGCCACTACAGGTGGCCGGCAGCACGACAGCTCACCAGGCCACTACAGGTGGCCGGCAGCACGACAGCTCACCAGGCCACTACAGGTGGCCGGCAGCACGACAGCTCACCAGGCCACTACAGGTGGCCGGCAGCACGACAGCTCACCAGGCCACTATGGGTGGCCGGCAGTACGACAGTTCACCAGGCCTCTCAGGTGGCCCGCAGCACGACAGCTCACCAGGCCTCTATGGGTGGCCGGCATCTCGACAGCTCACCAGGCTACTATAGGTGGCCGGCAGCACGACAGCTCACCAGCCCACTATATGTGGCCGGGAGCACGACACCTCACCAGGCCATTAGAGGTGGCCGGCAGCACGACAGTTCCCCAGGCTACTATAGGTGGCCGGCAGCGCGACAGCTCACCAGGCCACTAAAGGTGGCCCGCCGCACGACAGCTCACCAGGCCACTACAGGTGGCCGTCAGCACGACAGTTCCCCAGGCTACTATAGGTGGGCGGCAGCACGACAGCTCACCAGGCCACTATAGGTGGCCGGCAGCACGACAGCTCACCAGGCCACTAAATGTGGCCGGCAGCACGACAGCTCACCAGGCCACTATAGGTGGCCCGCAGCACGAGAGCTCACCAGGCCACTATAGGTGGCCCGCAGCACGACAGCTCACCAGGCCACTATAGGTGGCCGGCAGGACGATAGTTCCCCAGGCTACTATAGGTGGGCGGCAGCACGACAGCTCACCAGGCCACTATAGGTGGCCGGCAGCACAACAGTTCACCAGGCCATTACAGGTGGCCGGCAGCACGACAGCTCACCAGGCGGTTATAGGTGGCCGGCAGCACGACAGCTCACCAGGCCCCTAAAGGTGGCCGGTAGCACGATACCTCACCAGGCCACTATAGGTGCCCGGCAGCACGACAGCTCACCAGCCCGCTATAGGTGGCCGGTAGCACGACAGCTCACCAGGCCATTAGAGGTGGCCGGTAGCACGATTCCTCACCAGACCTCTATGGGTGGCCGGCATCTTGATAGCTCACCAGGCCACTATAGGTGGTCGGCATCTCGACAGCTCACCAGGCCACTATGAGTGGCCGGCAGTCAACAGCTCACCAGGCCATAAGAGGTGGCCGGCAGCACGACAGCTCACCAGGCCACTATAGGTGGGCGGCAGCACGACAGCTCACCAGGCCACTATAGGTGCCCGGCAGCACGACAGCTCACCAGCCCGCTATAGGAGGCCGGTAGCACGACAGCTCACCAGGCCATTAGAGGTGGCCGGCAGCACGACAGCTCACCAGGACACTATAGGTGGACGGCTTCTCGACAGCTCACCAGGCCATTATAGGTGGCCGGCAGCACGACAGCTCACCAGCCCACTATAGGTGGCCGGTAGCACGACAGCTCACCAGGCCATTAAAGGTGGCCGGCAGCACGACAGCTCACCAGGACACTATAGGTGGTCGGCATCTCGACAGCTCACCAGGCCATTATTGGTGGCCGGCAGCATGACAGCTCACCAGGCCACTACAGGTGGCCGGCAGCACGACAGCTCACCAGGTCACTAAAGGTGGCCGGCAGCACGACACCTCACCAGGCCTCTATGGGTGGCCGGCATCTCGACAATTCACCAGGCCACTATAGGTGGTCGGCATCTCGTCAGCTCACCAGGCCACTATGAGTGGCCGGCAGTACGACAGTTCGCAAGGCCACTCAGGTGGCCCGCAGCACGACAGCTCACCAGGCCACTCAGGTGGCCCGCAGCACGACAACTCACCAGGCCACTATAGGTGGCCGGCAGCACGACAGTTCCCCAGGCTACTATAGGTGGCCGGCAGCACGACAGCTCACCAGGCCACTATAGGTGGCCGGCAGCACGACAGTTCCCCAGGCTACTATAGGTGGCCGGCAGCACGACAGCTCACCAGGCCACTCAGGTGGCTCGCAGCACGACAGCTCACCAGGCCACTATAGGTGGCCGGCAGCACGACAGTTCACCAGCCCACTATATGTGGCCAGGAGCACGACAGCTCACCAGGCCATTAGAGGTGGCCGGCAGCACGATAGAGGCTACTATAGGTGGCCGGCAGCGCGACAGCTCACCAGAGACTATAGGTGGCCGGCAGCACGACAGCTCACCAGCCCACTATATGTGGCCAGGAGCACGACAGCTCACCAGGCCACTATAGGTGGCCGGCAGCACGACAGCTCACCAGCCCACTATATGTGGCCAGGAGCACGACAGCTCACCAGGCCATTAGAGGTGGCCGGCAGCACGATAGAGGCTACTATAGGTGGCCGGCAGCGCGACAGCTCACCAGGCCACTATAGGTGGCCCGCAGCACGACAGCTAACCAGCCCACTATAGGTGGCCGGTAGCACGACAGCTCACCAGGCCATTAGAGGTGGCCGGCAGCACGATAGAGGCTACTATAGGTGGCCGGCAGCGCGACAGCTCACCAGGCCACTATAGGTGGCCGGCAGCACGACAGCTCACCAGCCCACTATATGTGGCCAGGAGCACGACAGCTCACCAGGCCACTATAGGTGGCCGGCAGCACGACAGCTCACCAGCCCACTATATGTGGCCAGGAGCACGACAGCTCACCAGGCCATTAGAGGTGGCCGGCAGCACGATAGAGGCTACTATAGGTGGCCGGCAGCGCGACAGCTCACCAGGCCACTATAGGTGGCCGGCAGCACGACAGCTCACCAGCCCACTATATGTGGCCAGGAGCACGACAGCTCACCAGGCCACTATAGGTGGCCGGCAGCACGACAGCTCACAAGCCCACTATATGTGGCCAGGAGCACGACAGCTCACCAGGCCATTAGAGGTGGCCGGCAGCACGATAGAGGCTACTATAGGTGGCCGGCAGCGCGACAGCTCACCAGGCCACTATAGGTGGCCGGCAGCACGACAGCTCACCAGCCCACTATATGTGGCCAGGAGCACGACAGCTCACCAGGCCACTATAGGTGGCCGGCAGCACGACAGCTCACCAGCCCACTATATGTGGCCAGGAGCACGACAGCTCACCAGGCCATTAGAGGTGGCCGGCAGCACGATAGAGGCTACTATAGGTGGCCGGCAGCGCGACAGCTCACCAGGCCACTATAGGTGGCCCGCAGCACGACAGCTAACCAGCCCACTATAGTTGGCCGGTAGCACGACAGCTCACCAGGCCATTAGAGGTGGCCGACAGCACGACAGTTCACCAGGCCACTACAGGTGGCCCGCAGCACGACAGCTCACCAGGCCACTTTAGGTGGCCGGCAGCACGACAGTTCCCCAGGTTACTATAGGTGGCCGGCAGCACGACAGCTCACCAGGCCGCAATAGGTGGCCGGCAGCACGACAGTCCACCAGGCCACTATAGGTGGCCGGCAGCACGACAGTTCCCCAGGCCACTATAGGTGGCCGGCAGCACGACAGCACACCAGGCCACTATAGATGACCGGCAGCACGACAGCTCACCAGGCCACTATAGGTGGCCGGCAGTACGACAGCTCACCAGGCCACTATAGTTGGCCCGTAGCACGACAGTTCACCAGGCCACTATAGGTGGCTGGCAGCACGACAGTTTACCAGGCCACTATAGGTGGCCGGCTGCACGACAGTTCCCCAGGCCACTATAGGTGGTCGGCAGCATAACAGCTCACCAGGCCACTAAAGATGACCGGCAGCACGACAGCTCACCAGGCCACTATAGGTGGACGGCAGCACGACAGCTCACCAGGTCACTGTAGGTGGCCGGCAGCACGACAGCTCACCAGGCCACAATAGGTGGACGGCAGCACGACAGCTCACCAGGCCACTATAAGTGCCCGGCAGCACGACAGCTCACCAGGCCACTATAGGTGGCCGGGAGCACGACAGCTCGCCAGGCCACTATAGGTGGCCGGGAGCACGACAGCTCGCCAGGCCACTATAGGTGGCCGGCAGCACGACAGCTCACCAGGTCACTATAGGTGGACGGCAGCACGACAGCTCACCAGGCCACTATAGGTGGCCGGGAGCACGACAGCTCGCCAGGCCACTATAGGTGGCCGGCAGCACAACAGCTCACCAGCCCACTATAGGTGGACGGCAGCACGACAGCTCACCAGGTCACTGTAGGTGGCCGGCAGCACGACAGCTCACCAGGCCACAATAGGTGGACGGCAGCACGACAGCTCACCAGGCCACTATAGGTGGACGGCAGCACGACAGCTCACCAGGCCACTATAGGTGGCCGGCAGCACGACACCTCCCCAGGACACTATAGGTGCCCGGCAGCACGACAGCTCACCAGGCCACTATAGGTGGCCGGCAGCACGACAGCTCACCAGGCCACTATAGGTGGCCGGCAGCACGACAGCTCACCAGGCCACTATAAGTGCCCGGCAGCACGACAGCTCACCAGGCCACTATAGGCGGCCGGGAGCACGACAGCTCGCCAGGCCACTATAAGTGCCCGGCAGCACGACAGCTTACCAGGCCACTATAGGTGGACGGCAGCACGACAGCTCACCAGGCCACTATAGGTGGACGGCAGCACGACAGCTCACCAGGCCACTATAGGTGGACGGCAGCACGACAGCTCACCAGGCCACTATAGGTGGCCGGCAGCACGACACCTCCCCAGGACACTATAGGTGCCCGGCAGCACGACAGCTCACCAGGCCACTATAGGTGGCCGGCAGCACGACTGCTCACCAGGCCACTATAGGTGGCCGGCAGCACGACAGCTCACCAGGCCACTATAAGTGCCCGGCAGCACGACAGCTCACCAGGCCACTAAAGGCGGCCGGGAGCACGACAGCTCACCAGGCCACTATAGGTGGCCGGCAGCACGACAGCTCACCAGGTCACTATAGGTGGACGGCAGCACGACAGCTCACCAAGCCACTATAGGTGGCCGGCAGCACGACACCTCACCAGGACACTATAGGTAGCCGGCAGCACGACAGCTCACCAGGCCACTATAGGTGGCCGGCAGCACGACAGTTCACCAGGACACTATAGGTGGCCGGCAGCACGACAGCTCACCAGGCGACTATAGGTGGACGGCGGCACGACAGCTCAACAGGCCACTATAGGTGGCCGGCAGCACGACAGCTCACCAGGCCCCTATAGGTGGACGGCAGCACGACAGCTCACCAGGCCACTATAGGTGGCCGGCAGCACGACAGCTCACCAGGAGACTATAGGTGGCCGGCAGCACGACAGCTCACCAGGCCACTATAGGTGGCCGGCAGCACGACAGCTCACCAGGCTACTATAGGTGGCCGGCAGCACGACAGCTCACCAGGCCACTATAGGTGGACGGCAGCACGACAGCTCACCAGCCCACTATAGGTGGACGGCAGCACGACAGCTCACCAGGCCACCATAGGTGGCCGGCAGCACGACACCTCACCAGGACACTATAGGTGGCCGGTAGCACGACAGCTCACCAGGCCACTATAGGTGGCCGGCAGCACGACAGCTCACCAGGCCACTATAGGTGGCCGGGAGCACGACAGCTCGCCAGGCCACTACAGGTGGCCGGCAGCACGATAGCTCACACGGCCACTATAAGTGCCCGGCAGCACGACAGCTCACCAGGAGACTATAGGTGGCCGGCAGCACGACAGCTCACCAGGCCACTATAGGTGGCCGGCAGCACGACAGCTCACCAGGCTACTATAGGTGGCCGGCAGCACGACAGCTCACCAGGCCACTATAGGTGGACGGCAGCACGACAGCTCACCAGGCCACTATAGGTGGCCGGCAGCACGACAGCTCACCAGGCCACTATAGGTGGCCGGCAGCACGACAGCTCACCAGGCCACTATAGGTGGCCGGCAGCACGACAGCTCACCAGGCCACTATAGGTGGCCGGCAGCACGACAGCTCACCAGGAGACTATAGGTGGCCGGCAGCACGACAGCACGACAGCTCACCAGGCCACTATAGGTGGACGGCAGCACGACAGCTCACCAGGCCACTATAGGTGGCCGGCAGCACGACAGCTCACCAGCCCACTATATGTGGCCAGGAGCACGACAGCTCACCAGGCCACTATAGGTGGCCGGCAGCACGACAGCTCACCAGCCCACTATATGTGGCCAGGAGCACGACAGCTCACCAGGCCATTAGAGGTGGCCGGCAGCACGATAGAGGCTACTATAGGTGGCCGGCAGCGCGACAGCTCACCAGGCCACTATAGGTGGCCCGCAGCACGACAGCTAACCAGCCCACTATAGGTGGCCGGTAGCACGACAGCTCACCAGGCCATTAGAGGTGGCCGGCAGCACGATAGAGGCTACTATAGGTGGCCGGCAGCGCGACAGCTCACCAGGCCACTATAGGTGGCCGGCAGCACGACAGCTCACCAGCCCACTATATGTGGCCAGGAGCACGACAGCTCACCAGGCCACTATAGGTGGCCGGCAGCACGACAGCTCACCAGCCCACTATATGTGGCCAGGAGCACGACAGCTCACCAGGCCATTAGAGGTGGCCGGCAGCACGATAGAGGCTACTATAGGTGGCCGGCAGCGCGACAGCTCACCAGGCCACTATAGGTGGCCGGCAGCACGACAGCTCACCAGCCCACTATATGTGGCCAGGAGCACGACAGCTCACCAGGCCATTAGAGGTGGCCGGCAGCACGATAGAGGCTACTATAGGTGGCCGGCGGCGCGACAGCTCACCAGGCCACTATAGGTGGCCGGCAGCACGACAGCTCACCAGCCCACTATATGTGGCCAGGAGCACGACAGCTCACCAGGCCACTATAGGTGGCCGGCAGCACGACAGCTCACCAGCCCACTATATGTGGCCAGGAGCACGACAGCTCACCAGGCCATTAGAGGTGGCCGGCAGCACGATAGAGGCTACTATAGGTGGCCGGCAGCGCGACAGCTCACCAGGCCACTATAGGTGGCCCGCAGCACGACAGCTAACCAGCCCACTATAGTTGGCCGGTAGCACGACAGCTCGCCAGGCCACTATAGGTGGACGGCAGCACGACAGCTCACCAGGCCACTATAGGTGGCCCGCAGCGCGACAGCTCACCAGGCCACTTTAGGTGGCCGGCAGCACGACAGTTCCCCAGGTTACTATAGGTGGCCGGCAGCACGACAGCTCACCAGGCCGCAACAGGTGGCCGGCAGCACGACAGTCCACCAGGCTACTATAGGTGGCCGGCAGCACGACAGTTCCCCAGGCCACTATAGGTGGCCGGCAGCACGACAGCACACCAGGCCACTATAGATGACCGGCAGCACGACAGCTCACCAGGAGACTATAGGTGGACGGCAGCACGACACCTCCCCAGGACACTATAGGTGCCCGGCAGCACGACAGCTCACCAGGCCACTATAGGTGGCCGGCAGCACGACTGCTCACCAGGCCACTATAGGTGGCCGGCAGCACGACAGCTCACCAGGCCACTATAGGTGGCCGGCAGCACGACAGCACGACAGCTCACCAGGCCACTATAGGTGGACGGCAGCACGACAGCTCACCAGGCCACTATAGGTGGCCGGCAGCACGACAGCTCACCAGCCCACTATATGTGGCCAGGAGCACGACAGCTCACCAGGCCATTAGAGGTGGCCGACAGCACGACAGTTCACCAGGCCACTACAGGTGGCCCGCAGCGCGACAGCTCACCAGGCCACTTTAGGTGGCCGGCAGCACGACAGTTCCCCAGGTTACTATAGGTGGCCGGCAGCACGACAGCTCACCAGGCCGCAACAGGTGGCCGGCAGCACGACAGTCCACCAGGCTACTATAGGTGGCCGGCAGCACGACAGTTCCCCAGGCCACTATAGGTGGCCGGCAGCACGACAGCACACCAGGCCACTATAGATGACCGGCAGCACGACAGCTCACCAGGCCACTATAGGTGGCCGGCAGTACGACAGCTCACCAGGCCACTATAGTTGGCCCGTAGCACGACAGTTCACCAGGCCACTATAGGTGGCTGGCAGCACGACAGTTTACCAGGCCACTATAGGTGGCCGGCTGCACGACAGTTCCCCAGGCCACTATAGGTGGTCGGCAGCATAACAGCTCACCAGGCCACTAAAGATGACCGGCAGCACGACAGCTCACCAGGCCACTATAGGTGGACGGCAGCACGACAGCTCACCAGGTCACTGTAGGTGGCCGGCAGCACGACAGCTCACCAGGCCACAATAGGTGGACGGCAGCACGACAGCTCACCAGGCCACTATAAGTGCCCGGCAGCACGACAGCTCACCAGGCCACTATAGGTGGCCGGGAGCACGACAACTCGCCAGGCCACTATAGGTGGCCGGGAGCACGACAGCTCGCCAGGCCACTATAGGTGGCCGGCAGCACGACAGCTCACCAGGTCACTATAGGTGGACGGCAGCACGACAGCTCACCAGGCCACTATAGGTGGCCGGGAGCACGACAGCTCGCCAGGCCACTATAGGTGGCCGGCAGCACGACAGCTCACCAGCCCACTATAGGTGGACGGCAGCACGACAGCTCACCAGGTCACTGTAGGTGGCCGGCAGCACGACAGCTCACCAGGCCACAATAGGTGGACGGCAGCACGACAGCTCACCAGGCCACTATAGGTGGACGGCAGCACGACAGCTCACCAGGCCACTATAGGTGGCCGGCAGCACGACACCTCCCCAGGACACTATAGGTGCCCGGCAGCACGACAGCTCACCAGGCCACTATAGGTGGCCGGCAGCACGACAGCTCACCAGGCCACTATAGGTGGCCGGCAGCACGACAGCTCACCAGGCCACTATAAGTGCCCGGCAGCACGACAGCTCACCAGGCTACTATAGGCGGCCGGGAGCACGACAGCTCGCCAGGCCACTATAAGTGCCCGGCAGCACGACAGCTCACCAGGCCACTATAGGTGGCCGGCAGCACGACAGTTCCCCAGGCCACTATAGGTGGCCGTCAGCACGACAGTTCCCCAGGCCACTATAGGTGGACGGCAGCACGACAGCTCACCAGCCCACTATAGGTGGACGGCAGCACGACAGCTCACCAGGCCACCATAGGTGGCCGGCAGCACGACACCTCACCAGGACACTATAGGTGGCCGGTAGCACGACAGCTCACCAGGCCACTATAGGTGGCCGGCAGCACGACAGCTCACCAGGCCACTATAGGTGGCCGGGAGCACGACAGCTCACCAGGCGACTATAGGTGGACGGCAGCACGACAGCTCAACAGGCCACTATAGGTGGCCGGCAGCACGACAGCTCACCAGGCCCCTATAGGTGGACGGCAGCACGACAGCTCACCAGGCCACTATAGGTGGCCGGCAGCACGACAGCTCACCAGGAGACTATAGGTGGCCGGCAGCACGACAGCTCACCAGGCCACTATAGGTGGCCGGCAGCACGACAGCTCACCAGGCTACTATAGGTGGCCGGCAGCACGACAGCTCACCAGGCCACTATAGGTGGACGGCAGCACGACAGCTCACCAGCCCACTATAGGTGGACGGCAGCACGACAGCTCACCAGGCCACCATAGGTGGCCGGCAGCACGACACCTCACCAGGACACTATAGGTGGCCGGTAGCACGACAGCTCACCAGGCCACTATAGGTGGCCGGCAGCACGACAGCTCACCAGGCCACTATAGGTGGCCGGGAGCACGGCAGCTCGCCAGGCCACTACAGGTGGCCGGCAGCACGATAGCTCACACGGCCACTATAAGTGCCCGGCAGCACGACAGCTCACCAGGAGACTATAGGTGGCCGGCAGCACGACAGCTCACCAGGCCACTATAGGTGGCCGGCAGCACGACAGCTCACCAGGCTACTATAGGTGGCCGGCAGCACGACAGCTCACCAGGCCACTATAGGTGGACGGCAGCACGACAGCTCACCAGGCCACTATAGGTGGCCGGCAGCACGACAGCTCACCAGGCCACTATAGGTGGCCGGCAGCACGACAGCTCACCAGGCCACTATAGGTGGCCGGCAGCACGACAGCTCACCAGGAGACTATAGGTGGCCGGCAGCACGACAGCTCACCAGGTCACTATAGGTGGCCGGCAGCACGACAGCTCACCAGGCCACTATAGGTGGACGGCAGCACGACAGCTCACCAGGCCACTATAGGTGGACGGCAGCACGACAGCTCACCAGCCCACTATAGGTGGACGGCAGCACGACAGCTCACCAGGCCACTGTAGGTGGCCGGCAGCACGACAGCTCACCAGGCCACTATAGGTGGACGGCAGCACGACAGCTCACCAGGAGACTATAGGTGGCCGGCAGCACGACAGCTCACCAGGTCACTATAGGTGGCCGGCAGCACGACAGCTCACCAGGCCACTATAAGTGCCCAGCAGCACGACAGCTCACCAGGCCACTATAGGTGGACGGCAGCACGACAGCTCACCAGCCCACTATAGGTGGCCGGCAGCACGACAGCTCACCAGGCCGCTATAGGTGGCCGGCAGCACGACAGCTCACCAGGCCACTATAGGTGGCCGGCAGCTCGACACCTCACCAGGCCACTATAGGTGGCCGCCAGCACGACAGCTCACCAGGCCACTACAGGTAGCCGGCAGCACGACAGCTCACCAGGCCACTATAGTTGGCCCGTAGCACGACAGTTCACCAGGCCACTATAGGTGGCCGGCAGCACGACAGTTCCCCAGGCCACTATAGGTGGCCGTCAGCACGACAGTTCCCCAGGCCACTATAGGTGGACGGCAGCACGACAGCTCACCAGCCCACTATAGGTGGACGGCAGCACGACAGCTCACCAGGCCACCATAGGTGGCCGGCAGCACGACACCTCACCAGGACACTATAGGTGGCCGGTAGCACGACAGCTCACCAGACCACTATAGGTGGCCGGCAGCACGACAGCTCACCAGGCCACTATAGGTGGCCGGGAGCACGACAGCTCGCCAGGCCACTACAGGTGGCCGGCAGCACGATAGCTCACACGGCCACTATAAGTGCCCGGCAGCACGACAGCTCACCAGGAGACTATAGGTGGCCGGCAGCACGACAGCTCACCAGGCCACTATAGGTGGCCGGCAGCACGACAGCTCACCAGGCTACTATAGGTGGCCGGCAGCACGACAGCTCACCAGGCCACTATAGGTGGACGGCAGCACGACAGCTCACCAGGCCACTATAGGTGGCCGGCAGCACGACAGCTCACCAGGCCACTATAGGTGGCCGGCAGCACGACAGCTCACCAGGCCACTATAGGTGGCCGGCAGCACGACAGCTCACCAGGCCACTATAGGTGGCCGGCAGCACGACAGCTCACCAGGCCACTTTAGGTGGCCGGCAGCACGACAGTTCCCCAGGTTACTATAGGTGGCCGGCAGCACGACAGCTCACCAGGCCGCAATAGGTGGCCGGCAGCACGACAGTCCACCAGGCCACTATAGGTGGCCGGCAGCACGACAGTTCCCCAGGCCACTATAGGTGGCCGGCAGCACGACAGCACACCAGGCCACTATAGATGACCGGCAGCACGACAGCTCACCAGGCCACTAAAGGTGGCCGGCAGTACGACAGCTCACCAGGCCACTATAGTTGGCCCGTAGCACGACAGTTCACCAGGCCACTATAGGTGGCTGGCAGCACGACAGTTTACCAGGCCACTATAGGTGGCCGGCTGCACGACAGTTCCCCAGGCCACTATAGGTGGTCGGCAGCATAACAGCTCACCAGGCCACTAAAGATGACCGGCAGCACGACAGCTCACCAGGCCACTATAGGTGGCCGGCAGCACGACAGTACACCAGGCCACTATAGGTGGCCGGCAGCACGACAGTACACCAGGCCACTATAGGTGGCCGGCAGCACGACAGTTCCCCAGGCCACTATAGGTGGTCGGCAGCATGACAGCTCACCAGGCCACTAAAGGTGGCCGACAGCACGACAGCTCACCAGGCCACTAAAGGTGGCCGGCAGCACGACACCTCACCAGGCCACTATAGGTGGCCGGCAGCACGACAGCTCACCAGGCCACTATAGGTGGCCGGCAGCACGACAGCTCACCAGGCCACTTCAAGGTGGCCGGCAGCACGACAGCTCAATGGGCCACTTCAAGGTGGCCGGCAGCACGACAGCTCACCAGGCCACTATAGGTGGCCGGCAGCTCGACACCTCACCAGGCCACTATAGGTGGCCGCCAGCACGACAGCTCACCAGGCCACTACAGGTAGCCGGCAGCACGACAGCTCACCAGGCCACTATAGTTGGCCCGTAGCACGACAGTTCACCAGGCCACTATAGGTGGCCGGCAGCACGACAGTTCCCCAGGCCACTATAGGTGGCCGTCAGCACGACAGTTCCCCAGGCCACTATAGGTGGTCGGCAGCATGACAGCTCACCAGGCCACTATAGATGACCGGCAGCACGACAGCTCACCAAGCCACTATATGTGGCCGGTAGCACTACAGCTCACCCTGCCACTATAGGTGGCCGGCAGCACGACAGCTCACCAGGCCACTATAGGTGGCCGGCAGCACGACAGCTCACCAGGCCATTAGAGGTGGCCGGCAGCACGACACCTCACCAGGCCACTATAGGTGGCCGGCAGCACGACAGCTCACCAGGCCAATATAGATGACCGGCAGCACTACAGCTCACCAGGCCACTATAGGTGGCCGGCAGCACGACAGCTCACCAGGCCACTATATGTGGCCTGTAGCACGACCACTCGCCAGGCCACTATAGGTGGCCGGCAGCACGACAGCTCACCAGGCCACTACAGGCGGCCGGCAGCACGACAGCTCACCAGGCCACTATATGTGGCCGGTAGCACTACAGCTCACCAGGCCACTATAGGTGGCCGGCAGCACGACAGCTGACCAGGCCACTATAGGTGACCGGCAGCACGACAGCTCACCAGGCCGCTATAGGTGGGCGGCAGCACGACAGCACGACAGCTCACCAGGCCACTATAGGTGGGAGGCAGCACGACACCTCACCAGGCCTCTATAGGTGGCCGGCATCTCGACAGCTCAACAGGCCACTATGGGTGGTCGGCATCTCGACAGCTCACCAGGCCTCTATAGGTGGCCGGCAGCACGACAGCTCACCAGGCCACTACAGGTGGCCGGCAGCACGACAGCTCACCAGGCCACTACAGGTGGCCGGCAGCACGACAGCTCACCAGGCCACTACAGGTGGCCGGCAGCACGACAGCTCACCAGGCCACTAAAGGTGGCCGGCAGCACGACACCTCACCAGGCCTCTATAGGTGGCCGGCATCTCGACAGCTCACCAGGCTACTATAGGTGGTCGGCATCTCGACAGCTCACCAGGCTACTATAGGTGGTCGGCATCTCGACAGCTCACCAGGCCACTACAGGTGGCCGGCAGCACGACAGCTCACCAGGCCACTACAGGTGGCCGGCAGCACGACAGCTCACCAGGCCACTACAGGTGGCCGGCAGCACGACAGCTCACCAGGCCACTATGGGTGGCCGGCAGTACGACAGTTCACCAGGCCTCTCAGGTGGCCCGCAGCACGACAGCTCACCAGTCCTCTATGGGTGGCCGGCATCTCGACAGCTCACCAGGCCTCTATAGTTGGCCGGCAGCACGACAGCTCACCAGCCCACTATATGTGGCCGGGAGCACGACACCTCACCAGGCCATTAGAGGTGGCCGGCAGCACGACAGTTCCCCAGGCTACTATAGGTGGCCGGCAGCGCGACAGCTCACCAGGCCACTAAAGGTGGCCCGCCGCACGACAGCTCACCAGGCCACTACAGGTGGCCGTCAGCACGACAGTTCCCCAGGCTACTATAGGTGGGCGGCAGCACGACAGCTCACCAGGCCACTATAGGTGGCCGGCAGCACGACAGCTCACCAGGCCACTAAATGTGGCCGGCAGCACGACAGCTCACCAGGCCACTATAGGTGGCCCGCAGCACGACAGCTCACCAGGCCACTATAGGTGGCCCGCAGCACGACAGCTCACCAGGCCACTATAGGTGGCCGGCAGGACGATAGTTCCCCAGGCTACTATAGGTGGGCGGCAGCACGACAGCTCACCAGGCCACTATAGGTGGCCGGCAGCACAACAGTTCACCAGGCCATTACAGGTGGCCGGCAGCACGACAGCTCACCAGGCGGTTATAGGTGGCCGGCAGCACGACAGCTCAGCAGGCCCCTAAAGGTGGCCGGTAGCACGATACCTCACCAGGCCACTATAGGTGCCCGGCAGCACGACAGCTCACCAGCCCGCTATAGGTGGCCGGTAGCACGACAGCTCACCAGGACACTATAGGTGGACGGCTTCTCGACAGCTCACCAGGCCATTATAGGTGGCCGGCAGCACGACAGCTCACCAGCCCACTATAGGTGGCCGGTAGCACGACAGCTCACCAGGCCATTAAAGGTGGCCGCCAGCACGACAGCTCACCAGGACACTATAGGTGGTCGGCATCTCGACAGCTCACCAGGCCATTATTGGAGGCCGGCAGCATGACAGCTCACCAGGCCACTACAGGTGGCCGGCAGCACGACAGCTCACCAGGTCACTAAAGGTGGCCGGCAGCACGACACCTCACCAGGCCTCTATGGGTGGCCGGCATCTCGACAATTCACCAGGCCACTATAGGTGGTCGGCATCTCGTCAGCTCACCAGGCCACTATGAGTGGCCGGCAGTACGACAGTTCGCAAGGCCACTCAGGTGGCCCGCAGCACGACAGCTCACCAGGCCACTCAGGTGGCCCGCAGCACGACAACTCACCAGGCCACTATAGGTGGCCGGCAGCACGACAGTTCCCCAGGCTACTATAGGTGGCCGGCAGCACGACAGCTCACCAGGCCACTATAGGTGGCCGGCAGCACGACAGTTCCCCAGGCTACTATAGGTGGCCGGCAGCACGACAGCTCACCAGGCCACTCAGGTGGCCCGCAGCACGACAGCTCACCAGGCCACTATAGGTGGCCGGCAGCACGACAGCTCACCAGCCCACTATATGTGGCCAGGAGCACGACAGCTCACCAGGCCATTAGAGGTGGCCGGCAGCACGATAGAGGCTACTATAGGTGGCCGGCAGCGCGACAGCTCACCAGGCCACTATAGGTGGCCGGCAGCACGACAGCTCACCAGCCCACTATATGTGGCCAGGAGCACGACAGCTCACCAGGCCACTATAGGTGGCCGGCAGCACGACAGCTCACCAGCCCACTATATGTGGCCAGGAGCACGACAGCTCACCAGGCCATTAGAGGTGGCCGGCAGCACGATAGAGGCTACTATAGGTGGCCGGCAGCGCGACAGCTCACCAGGCCACTATAGGTGGCCCGCAGCACGACAGCTAACCAGCCCACTATAGGTGGCCGGTAGCACGACAGCTCACCAGGCCATTAGAGGTGGCCGGCAGCACGATAGAGGCTACTATAGGTGGCCGGCAGCGCGACAGCTCACCAGGCCACTATAGGTGGCCGGCAGCACGACAGTTCCCCAGGCTACTATAGGTGGCCGGCAGCACGACAGTTCCCCAGGCTACTATAGGTGGCCGGCAGCACAACAGTTCACCAGGCCATTACAGGTGGCCGGCAGCACGACAGCTCACCAGGCGGTTATAGGTGGCCGGCAGCACGACAGCTCACCAGGCCCCTAAAGGTGGCCGGTAGCACGATACCTCACCAGGCCACTATAGGTGCCCGGCAGCACGACAGCTCACCAGCCCGCTATAGGTGGCCGGTAGCACGACTGCTCACCAGGCCACTATAGGTGGCCGGCAGCACGACAGCTCACCAGCCCAATATATGGGGCCAGGAGCACGGCAGCTCACCAGGCCATTAGAGGTGGCCGGCAGCACGATAGAGGCTACTATAGGTGGCCGGCAGCGCGACAGCTCACCAGGCCACTATAGGTGGCCGGCAGCACGACAGTTCCCCAGGCTACTATAGGTGGCCGGCAGCACGACAGTTCCCCAGGCTACTATAGGTGGCCGGCAGCACGACTGCTCACCAGGCCACTATAGGTGGCCGGCAGCACGACAGCTCACCAGGTCACTAAAGGTGGCCGGCAGCACGACACCTCACCAGGCCTCTATGGGTGGCCGGCATCTCGACAATTCACCAGGCCACTATAGGTGGTCGGCATCTCGTCAGCTCACCAGGCCACTATGAGTGGCCGGCAGTACGACAGTTCGCAAGGCCACTCAGGTGGCCCGCAGCACGACAGCTCACCAGGCCACTCAGGTGGCCCGCAGCACGACAACTCACCAGGCCACTATAGGTGGCCGGCAGCACGACAGTTCCCCAGCCCACTATAGGTGGCCGGTAGCACGACAGCTCACCAGGCCATTAGAGGTGGCCGGCAGCACGATAGAGGCTACTATAGGTGGCCGGCAGCGCGACAGCTCACCAGGCCACTATAGGTGGCCGGCAGCACGACAGTTCCCCAGGCTACTATAGGTGGCCGGCAGCACGACAGTTCCCCAGGCTACTATAGGTGGCCGGCAGCACGACAGCTCACCAGGCCACTACAGGTGGCCGGCAGCACGACAGCTCACCAGGCCACTACAGGTGGCCGGCAGCACGACAGCTCACCAGGCCACTATGGGTGGCCGGCAGTACGACAGTTCACCAGGCCTCTCAGGTGGCCCGCAGCACGACAGCTCACCAGGCCTCTATGGGTGGCCGGCATCTCGACAGCTCACCAGGCCTCTATAGGTGGCCGGCAGCACGACAGCTCACCAGCCCACTATATGTGGCCGGGAGCACGACACCTCACCAGGCCATTAGAGGTGGCCGGCAGCACGACAGTTCCCTAGGCTACTATAGGTGGCCGGCAGCGCGACAGCTCACCAGGCCACTAAAGGTGGCCCGCCGCACGACAGCTCACCAGGCCACTACAGGTAGCCGTCAGCACGACAGTTCCCCAGGCTACTATAGGTGGGCGGCAGCACGACAGCTCACCAGGCCACTATAGGTGGCCGGCAGCACGACAGCTCACCAGGCCACTAAATGTGGCCGGCAGCACGACAGCTCACCAGGCCACTATAGGTGGCCCGCAGCACGAGAGCTCACCAGGCCACTATAGGTGGCCCGCAGCACGACAGCTCACCAGGCCACTATAGGTGGCCGGCAGGACGATAGTTCCCCAGGCTACTATAGGTGGGCGGCAGCACGACAGCTCACCAGGCCACTATAGGTGGCCGGCAGCACAACAGTTCACCAGGCCATTACAGGTGGCCGGCAGCACGACAGCTCACCAGGCGGTTATAGGTGGCCGGCAGCACGACAGCTCACCAGGCCCCTAAAGGTGGCCGGTAGCACGATACCTCACCAGGCCACTATAGGTGCCCGGCAGCACGACAGCTCACCAGCCCGCTATAGGTGGCCGGTAGCACGACAGCTCACCAGGACACTATAGGTGGACGGCTTCTCGACAGCTCACCAGGCCATTATAGGTGGCCGGCAGCACGACAGCTCACCAGCCCACTATAGGTGGCCGGTAGCACGACAGCTCACCAGGCCATTAAAGGTGGCCGCCAGCACGACAGCTCACCAGGACACTATAGGTGGTCGGCATCTCGACAGCTCACCAGCCCACTATATGTGGCCAGGAGCACGACAGCTCACCAGGCCACTATAGGTGGCCGGCAGCACGACAGCTCACCAGCCCACTATATGTGGCCAGGAGCACGACAGCTCACCAGGACACTATAGGTGGACGGCTTCTCGACAGCTCACCAGGCCATTATAGGTGGCCGGCAGCACGACAGCTCACCAGCCCACTATAGGTGGCCGGTAGCACGACAGCTCACCAGGCCATTAAAGGTGGCCGCCAGCACGACAGCTCACCAGGACACTATAGGTGGCCGGCAGCACGACAGCTCACCAGCCCACTATATGTGGCCAGGAGCACGACAGCTCACCAGGCCACTATAGGTGGCCGGCAGCACGACAGCTCACCAGCCCACTATATGTGGCCAGGAGCACGACAGCTCACCAGGCCATTAGAGGTGGCCGGCAGCACGATAGAGGCTACTATAGGTGGCCGGCAGCGCGACAGCTCACCAGGCCACTATAGGTGGCCCGCAGCACGACAGCTAACCAGCCCACTATAGGTGGCCGGTAGCACGACAGCTCACCAGGCCATTAGAGGTGGCCGGCAGCACGATAGAGGCTACTATAGGTGGCCGGCAGCGCGACAGCTCACCAGGCCACTATAGGTGGCCGGCAGCACGACAGTTCCCCAGGCTACTATAGGTGGCCGGCAGCACGACAGTTCCCCAGGCTACTATAGGTGGCCGGCAGCACGACTGCTCACCAGGCCACTATAGGTGGCCGGCAGCACGACAGCTCACCAGCCCAATATATGGGGCCAGGAGCACGGCAGCTCACCAGGCCATTAGAGGTGGCCGGCAGCACGATAGAGGCTACTATAGGTGGCCGGCAGCGCGACAGCTCACCAGGCCACTATAGGTTGCCGGCAGCACGACAGTTCCCCAGGCTACTATAGGTGGCCGGCAGCACGACAGTTCCCCAGGCTACTATAGGTGGCCGGCAGCACGACTGCTCACCAGGCCACTATAGGTGGCCGGCAGCACGACAGCTCACCAGGTCACTAAAGGTGGCCGGCAGCACGACACCTCACCAGGCCTCTATGGGTGGCCGGCATCTCGACAATTCACCAGGCCACTATAGGTGGTCGGCATCTCGTCAGCTCACCAGGCCACTATGAGTGGCCGGCAGTACGACAGTTCGCAAGGCCACTCAGGTGGCCCGCAGCACGACAGCTCACCAGGCCACTCAGGTGGCCCGCAGCACGACAACTCACCAGGCCACTATAGGTGGCCGGCAGCACGACAGTTCCCCAGCCCACTATAGGTGGCCGGTAGCACGACAGCTCACCAGGCCATTAGAGGTGGCCGGCAGCACGATAGAGGCTACTATAGGTGGCCGGCAGCGCGACAGCTCACCAGGCCACTATAGGTGGCCGGCAGCACGACAGTTCCCCAGGCTACTATAGGTGGCCGGCAGCACGACAGTTCCCCAGGCTACTATAGGTGGCCGGCAGCACGACAGCTCACCAGGCCACTACAGGTGGCCGGCAGCACGACAGCTCACCAGGCCACTACAGGTGGCCGGCAGCACGACAGCTCACCAGGCCACTATGGGTGGCCGGCAGTACGACAGTTCACCAGGCCTCTCAGGTGGCCCGCAGCACGACAGCTCACCAGGCCTCTATGGGTGGCCGGCATCTCGACAGCTCACCAGGCCTCTATAGGTGGCCGGCAGCACGACAGCTCACCAGCCCACTATATGTGGCCGGGAGCACGACACCTCACCAGGCCATTAGAGGTGGCCGGCAGCACGACAGTTCCCTAGGCTACTATAGGTGGCCGGCAGCGCGACAGCTCACCAGGCCACTAAAGGTGGCCCGCCGCACGACAGCTCACCAGGCCACTACAGGTGGCCGTCAGCACGACAGTTCCCCAGGCTACTATAGGTGGGCGGCAGCACGACAGCTCACCAGGCCACTATAGGTGGCCGGCAGCACGACAGCTCACCAGGCCACTAAATGTGGCCGGCAGCACGACAGCTCACCAGGCCACTATAGGTGGCCCGCAGCACGAGAGCTCACCAGGCCACTATAGGTGGCCCGCAGCACGACAGCTCACCAGGCCACTATAGGTGGCCGGCAGGACGATAGTTCCCCAGGCTACTATAGGTGGGCGGCAGCACGACAGCTCACCAGGCCACTATAGGTGGCCGGCAGCACAACAGTTCACCAGGCCATTACAGGTGGCCGGCAGCACGACAGCTCACCAGGCGGTTATAGGTGGCCGGCAGCACGACAGCTCACCAGGCCCCTAAAGGTGGCCGGTAGCACGATACCTCACCAGGCCACTATAGGTGCCCGGCAGCACGACAGCTCACCAGCCCGCTATAGGTGGCCGGTAGCACGACAGCTCACCAGGACACTATAGGTGGACGGCTTCTCGACAGCTCACCAGGCCATTATAGGTGGCCGGCAGCACGACAGCTCACCAGCCCACTATAGGTGGCCGGTAGCACGACAGCTCACCAGGCCATTAAAGGTGGCCGCCAGCACGACAGCTCACCAGGACACTATAGGTGGTCGGCATCTCGACAGCTCACCAGGCCATTATGGGTGGCCGGCAGCATGACAGCTCAGCAGGCCACTACAGGTGGCCGGCAGCACGACAGCTCACCAGGTCACTAAAGGTGGCCGGCAGCACGACACCTCACCAGGCCTCTATGGGTGGCCGGCATCTCGACAATTCACCAGGCCACTATAGGTGGTCGGCATCTCGTCAGCTCACCAGGCCACTATGAGTGGCCGGCAGTACGACAGTTCGCAAGGCCACTCAGGTGGCCCGCAGCACGACAGCTCACCAGGCCACTCAGGTGGCCCGCAGCACGACAACTCACCAGGCCACTATAGGTGGCCGGCAGCACGACAGTTCCCCAGGCTACTATAGGTGGCCGGCAGCACGACAGCTCACCAGGCCACTATAGGTGGCCGGCAGCACGACAGTTCCCCAGGCTACTATAGGTGGCCGGCAGCACGACAGCTCACCAGGCCACTCAGGTGGCCCGCAGCACGACAGCTCACCAGGCCACTATAGGTGGCCGGCAGCACGACAGCTCACCAGCCCACTATATGTGGCCAGGAGCACGACAGCTCACCAGGCCATTAGAGGTGGCCGGCAGCACGATAGAGGCTACTATAGGTGGCCGGCAGCGCGACAGCTCACCAGGCCACTATAGGTGGCCGGCAGCACGACAGCTCACCAGCCCACTATATGTGGCCAGGAGCACGACAGCTCACCAGGCCACTATAGGTGGCCGGCAGCACGACAGCTCACCAGCCCACTATATGTGGCCAGGAGCACGACAGCTCACCAGGCCTTTAGAGGTGGCCGGCAGCACGATAGAGGCTACTATAGGTGGCCGGCAGCGCGACAGCTCACCAGGCCACTATAGGTGGCCCGCAGCACGACAGCTAACCAGCCCACTATAGGTGGCCGGTAGCACGACAGCTCACCAGGCCATTAGAGGTGGCCGGCAGCACGATAGAGGCTACTATAGGTGGCCGGCAGCGCGACAGCTCACCAGGCCACTATAGGTGGCCGGCAGCACGACAGTTCCCCAGGCTACTATAGGTGGCCGGCAGCACGACAGTTCCCCAGGCTACTATAGGTGGCCGGCAGCACGACTGCTCACCAGGCCACTATAGGTGGCCGGCAGCACGACAGCTCACCAGCCCAATATATGGGGCCAGGAGCACGGCAGCTCACCAGGCCATTAGAGGTGGCCGGCAGCACGATAGAGGCTACTATAGGTGGCCGGCAGCGCGACAGCTCACCAGGCCACTATAGGTGGCCCGCAGCACGACAGCTAACCAGCCCACTATAGGTGGCCGGTAGCACGACAGCTCACCAGGCCATTAGAGGTGGCCGGCAGCACGACAGCTCACCAGGCCTCTATAGGTGGCCGGCATCACGACAGCTCACCAGGCCTCTATAGGTGGCCGGCAGCACGACACCACACCACGCCTCTATAGGTGGCCGGCATCACGACAGCTCACCAGGCCACTAAAGGCAGCCAGCAGCACGACACCTCACCAGGCCTCTATAGGTGGCCGGCATCTCGACAGCTCACCAGGCCACTATAGGTGGCCGGCAGCACGACAGCTCACCAGGCCAATATAGGTGGCCGGTAGCACGACAGCTCACCAGGCCGCTATAGGTGGCCGGCAGCACGACAGCTCACCAGGCCACTTTAGGTGGGAGGCAGCACGACACCTCACCAGGCCTCTATAGGTGGCCGGCAGCACGACAGCTCACCAGGCCACTAAAGGCAGCCGGCAGCACGACACCTCACCAGGCCTCTATAGGTGGCCGGCATCTCGACAGCTCACCAGGCTACTATAGGTGGTCGGCATCTCGACAGCTCACCAGGCCACTATGGGTGGAGGGCAGTACGACAGTTCACCAGGCCTCTCAGGTGGCCGGTAGCACGACAGCTCACCAGGCCATTAGAGGTGGCCGGCAGCACGACAGCTCACCAGGCCTCTATAGGTGGCCGGCATCTCGACAGCTCACCAGGCCTCTATAGGTGGCCGGCAACACGACACCTCACCAGGCCACTATAGGTGGCCGGCATCTCGACAGCTCACCAGGCCACTATAGGTGGCCGGTAGCACGATACCTCACCAGGCCACTATAGGTGCCCGGCAGCACGACAGCTCACCAGCCCGCTATAGGTGGCCGGTAGCACGACAGCTCACCAGGACACTATAGGTGGACGGCTTCTCGACAGCTCACCAGGCCATTATAGGTGGCCGGCAGCACGACAGCTCACCAGCCCACTATAGGTGGCCGGTAGCACGACAGCTCACCAGGCCATTAAAGGTGGCCGCCAGCACGACAGCTCACCAGGACACTATAGGTGGTCGGCATCTCGACAGCTCACCAGGCCATTATGGGTGGCCGGCAGCATGACAGCTCAGCAGGCCACTACAGGTGGCCGGCAGCACGACAGCTCACCAGGTCACTAAAGGTGGCCGGCAGCACGACACCTCACCAGGCCTCTATGGGTGGCCGGCATCTCGACAATTCACCAGGCCACTATAGGTGGTCGGCATCTCGTCAGCTCACCAGGCCACTATGAGTGGCCGGCAGTACGACAGTTCGCAAGGCCACTCAGGTGGCCCGCAGCACGACAGCTCACCAGGCCACTCAGGTGGCCCGCAGCACGACAACTCACCAGGCCACTATAGGTGGCCGGCAGCACGACAGTTCCCCAGGCTACTATAGGTGGCCGGCAGCACGACAGCTCACCAGGCCACTATAGGTGGCCGGCAGCACGACAGTTCCCCAGGCTACTATAGGTGGCCGGCAGCACGACAGCTCACCAGGCCACTCAGGTGGCCCGCAGCACGACAGCTCACCAGGCCACTATAGGTGGCCGGCAGCACGACAGCTCACCAGCCCACTATATGTGGCCAGGAGCACGACAGCTCACCAGGCCATTAGAGGTGGCCGGCAGCACGATAGAGGCTACTATAGGTGGCCGGCAGCGCGACAGCTCACCAGGCCACTATAGGTGGCCGGCAGCACGACAGCTCACCAGCCCACTATATGTGGCCAGGAGCACGACAGCTCACCAGGCCACTATAGGTGGCCGGCAGCACGACAGCTCACCAGCCCACTATATGTGGCCAGGAGCACGACAGCTCACCAGGCCTTTAGAGGTGGCCGGCAGCACGATAGAGGCTACTATAGGTGGCCGGCAGCGCGACAGCTCACCAGGCCACTATAGGTGGCCCGCAGCACGACAGCTAACCAGCCCACTATAGGTGGCCGGTAGCACGACAGCTCACCAGGCCATTAGAGGTGGCCGGCAGCACGATAGAGGCTACTATAGGTGGCCGGCAGCGCGACAGCTCACCAGGCCACTATAGGTGGCCGGCAGCACGACAGTTCCCCAGGCTACTATAGGTGGCCGGCAGCACGACAGTTCCCCAGGCTACTATAGGTGGCCGGCAGCACGACTGCTCACCAGGCCACTATAGGTGGCCGGCAGCACGACAGCTCACCAGCCCAATATATGGGGCCAGGAGCACGGCAGCTCACCAGGCCATTAGAGGTGGCCGGCAGCACGATAGAGGCTACTATAGGTGGCCGGCAGCGCGACAGCTCACCAGGCCACTATAGGTGGCCCGCAGCACGACAGCTAACCAGCCCACTATAGGTGGCCGGTAGCACGACAGCTCACCAGGCCATTAGAGGTGGCCGGCAGCACGACAGCTCACCAGGCCTCTATAGGTGGCCGGCATCACGACAGCTCACCAGGCCTCTATAGGTGGCCGGCAGCACGACACCACACCACGCCTCTATAGGTGGCCGGCATCACGACAGCTCACCAGGCCACTAAAGGCAGCCAGCAGCACGACACCTCACCAGGCCTCTATAGGTGGCCGGCATCTCGACAGCTCACCAGGCCACTATAGGTGGCCGGCAGCACGACAGCTCACCAGGCCAATATAGGTGGCCGGTAGCACGACAGCTCACCAGGCCGCTATAGGTGGCCGGCAGCACGACAGCTCACCAGGCCACTTTAGGTGGGAGGCAGCACGACACCTCACCAGGCCTCTATAGGTGGCCGGCAGCACGACAGCTCACCAGGCCACTAAAGGCAGCCGGCAGCACGACACCTCACCAGGCCTCTATAGGTGGCCGGCATCTCGACAGCTCACCAGGCTACTATAGGTGGTCGGCATCTCGACAGCTCACCAGGCCACTATGGGTGGAGGGCAGTACGACAGTTCACCAGGCCTCTCAGGTGGCCGGTAGCACGACAGCTCACCAGGCCATTAGAGGTGGCCGGCAGCACGACAGCTCACCAGGCCTCTATAGGTGGCCGGCATCTCGACAGCTCACCAGGCCTCTATAGGTGGCCGGCAACACGACACCTCACCAGGCCACTATAGGTGGCCGGCATCTCGACAGCTCACCAGGCCACTATAGGTGGCCGGCAGCACGACACCTCACCAGGACACTATAGGTGGCCGGCAGCACGACAGCTCACCAGGCCGCTATAGGTGGACGGCAGCACGACAGCTCACCAGGCCACTATAGGTGGCCGGCAGCACGACAGCTCACCAGGACACTATAGGTGGCCGGCAGCACGACAGCTCACCAGGTCACTATAGGTGGCCGGCAGCACGACAGCTCACCAGGCTACTATAGGTGGCCGGCAGCACGACAGCTCACCAGGCCACTATAAGTGCCCGGCAGCACGACAGCTCACCAGGCCACTATAGGTGGCCGGGAGCACGACAGCTCACCAGGCCAATATAGGTGGCCGGGAGCACGACAGCTCGCCAGGCCACTATATGTGGCCGGCAGCACGACAGCTCACCAGGCCACTATAAGTGCCCAGCAACACGACAGCTCACCAGGCCACTATAGGCGGACGGCAGCACGACAGCTCACCAGCCCACTATAGGTGGACGGCAGCACGACAGCTCACCAGGCCACTGTAGGTGGCCGGCAGCACGACAGCTCACCAGGCCACTATAGGAGGCCGGGAGCACGACAGCTCACCAGGCCACTATAGATGGCCGGGAGCACGACAGCTCGCCAGGCCATTATAGGTGGCCGGCAGCACGACAGCTCACCAGCCCACTATAGGTAGACGGCAGCACGACAGCTCACCAGGCCACTGTAGGTGGCCGGCAGCACGACAGCTCACCAGGCCACTATAGGTGGACGGCAGCACGACAGCTCACCAGGCCACTATAGGTGGACGGCAGCAAGACAGCTCACCAGGCCACTATAGGTGGCCGGCAGCACGACACCTCACCAGGACACTATAGGTGGCCGGCAGCACGACAGCTCACCAGGCCACTATAGGTGGCCGGCAGCACGACAGCTCTGCAGGACACTAAAGGTGGACGGCAGCACGACAGCTCACCAGCCCACTACAGGTGGACGGCAGCACGACAGCTCACCAGGTCACTGTAGGTGGCCGGCAGCACGACAGCTCCCCAGGGCACAATAGGTGGACGGCAGCATGACAGCTCACCAGGCCACTATAGGTGGACGGCAGCACGACAGCTCACCAGGCCACTATAGGTGGCCGGCAGCACGACACCTCACCAGGACACTATAGGTGGCCGGCAGCACGACAGCTCACCAGGCCACTATAGGTGGCCGGCAGCACGACAGCTCACCAGGCCACTATAGGTTGTCGGGAGCACGACACCTCACCAGGCCTCTATAGGTGGCCGGCATCACGACAGCTCACCAGGCCTCTATAGGTGGCCGGCAGCACGACACCACACCACGCCTCTATAGGTGGCCGGCATCACGACAGCTCACCAGGCCACTAAAGGCAGCAAGCAGCACGACACCTCACCAGGCCTCTATAGGTGGCCGGCATCTCGACAGCTCACCAGGCCACTATAGGTGGCCGGCGGCACGACAGCTCACCAGGCCAATATAGGTGGCCGGCAGCACGACAGCTCACCAGGCCATTAGAGGTGGCCGGCAGCACGACACCTCACCAGGCCACTATAGGTGGCCGGCAGCACGACAGCTCACCAGGCCAATATAGATTGTGAAATAATAATTCGAAAATAAACGTACAAGAAACTCTAATTCAGCTTTATTCTTATCCACTTGTTCACAAAAAGAAGAAGGAAGCTATGTAAGAGATGCAGCAGCATTTATACAAAATGAAGTTAAAAGTGAGCGAGATAACTATATGCTATTAATGAAAAATAGAAAGAAATGATCATAAACATTTTAATTTTCAACATCCTCCGGCGGCCGAGCTGAAAGTTCTAATGGGTAGAACCTTATTGTTTTGAATTTCCTTACTGCCAAAGGAAACTATCGATAATGTCACGTTGCCAATTATCTCTAAATTCAATTTTTGCGCAATACTTTCTTTAACAAAGGTATATTGGCTCCCACCATCGATGACAGCACGAAGCGCGATCCTTGTCTTCGAAGTAACCACGACACATGTTATCGTTTTCAAGTAAATGCTCTCTCTCACACTATGCGAACACAAACTTGCACTTGCGCGGCTATTTATCTCTTTCGAAACACTCGCCATGACAGTTGGATTCCTCGCATTTGTAGGGATTCGTTGCCCATCACACATAGAAGACATATGCTTACGTGCACATTTCTTGCAAGTTAGAAGGAGACCACTTCGGCATTTTTGCGCCGTATGTCCTCGCTTAGCGCAACGAAAGCATCTTCCACCCTTCCGGAGCAGATCTTTCTTTTCAGAGAGAGTCAGAGAACTATCACAATTACCAGTTGAGTGCTGTTTCGATTGGCAAAATACACAAGCATCTGTTTCGCTGATTGTCACCAAACTTGAAGCAGTTCCTGGATCAGACCTAACGATTCCACGGGTGCGAGAGAGACCACTTCTTTCTAAGGAATTTACTTGTTGCTTTAGAAACTGCAAAATGCTGCTAACTTCATCATTAGGCAACTCCGAAGATTCACTGCCATTTTTAGATGTAACCGAATTATCTATGGCCTCTTTATTTTCTTCCCGACGATGATAATCTATTCGCAAATCAGCAGGGAGACATCGCAACAATATTGATCGTAACATGACGCTGTAGTGATTACTTGGAACCTGCAATGCCGTCAAGGATCGGGTACTTGTTATCACTTTGGTATACAAATTGCGCAATCCTCTCGCATCCAACTTGTCTCGAACGGGCTGAAGGTTAACTAATTCGTGAATGTGTAGATCAACTAACCTGTCAGTGTCACCAAATTGCTCCTGCAGTAGTGAAATTGCGGCTTCATAACATCGCTCCGACGGAGTAAAACCCTCTATGAATTTCTTCGCTTCTCCGGTCAATACTGATTCCATGTAATTGAATTTTTCGACGGCAGACAAGCTTGTATTCTCGTGTACTGCTGTTCGGAATTGCTCCCAAAAGGGTAACCAAGTGTGGAAGCTTCCATCGAAATGTTTCAACGGGATATGAGGCAGTTTTGGCCCACTGCTTGCAGGTTCCTGCAAGCAGGTTTTGTAGTGTTCAACTCTTCCACGTGTTCCGTTGAAATGGGGGTCCGTTTTTGCAGTAATTTAGATAGCCGAGTCTTAAGGCGGGCTAGAGTTCCAATGGCCTGGTCCTGGTAATCGATAATTTTCTCCATAGCGTCGTCTGATTTGAGAATACCTTTCTGTTTTATCTCCTCATTGATTGCGTTTAAGCCATCGTGCGCAGCTGAGAGTCTGTGAATAAAAGAGGTTAATTCCTCTTCTATTTCATCGAGGTCACCTGCATTTCTGTCCTCCATGCGACTGCTATCATCCTTCAGGTATTCAAGCGCGCTTTTGCTAATTCTTGTTACCTGAACTCGGTACGCGGCTCGAGCTGATACCTCCATTCTCCACGGTTTGTACGATTATTAATTATTATTATTATAATAATTTTTTTTTTTTTTTTTTGCTCCGTCCCGGGTTTCGGCACCACTGTGAAATAATAATTCGAAAATAAACGTACAAGAAACTCTAATTCAGCTTTATTCTTATCCACTTGTTCACAAAAAGAAGAAGGAAGCTATGTAAGAGATGCAGCAGCATAGATGACCGGCAGCACTACAGCTCACCAGGCCACTATAGGTGGCCGGCAGCACGACAGCTCACCAGGCCACTATATGTGGCTTGTAGCACGACCACTCGCCAGGCCACTATAGGTGGCCGGCAGCACGACAGCTCACCAGGCCACTACAGGCGGCCGGCAGCACGACAGCTCACCAGGCCACTATATGTGGCCGGTAGCACTACAGCTCACCAGGCCACCATAGGTGGCCGGCAGCACGACAGCTGACCAGGCCACTATAGGTGACCGGCAGCACGACAGCTCACCAGGCCGCTATAGGTGGCCGGCAGCACGACAGCACGACAGCACGACAGCTCACCAGGCCACTATAGGTGGGAGGCAGCACGACACCTCACCAGGCCTCTATAGGTGGCCGGCATCTCGACAGCTCAACAGGCCACTATGGGTGGTCGGCATCTCGACAGCTCACCAGGCCTCTATAGGTGGCCGGCAGCACGACAGCTCACCAGGCCACTACAGGTGGCCGGCAGCACGACAGCTCACCAGGCCACTACAGGTGGCCGGCAGCACGACAGCTCACCAGGCCACTACAGGTGGCCGGCAGCACGACAGCTCACCAGGCCACTTAAGGTGGCCGACAGCACGACACCTCACCAGGCCTCTATAGGTGGCCGGCATCTCGACAGCTCACCAGGCTACTATAGGTGGTCGGCATCTCGACAGCTCACCAGGCTACTATAGGTGGTCGGCAGCACGACAGCTCACCAGGCCACTATATGTGGCCTGTAGCACGACCACTCGCCAGGCCACTATAGGTGGCCGGCAGCACGACAGCTCACCAGGCCACTATAGGTGACCGGCAGCACGACAGCTCACCAGGCCGCTATAGGTGGCCGGCAGCACGACAGCACGACAGCACGACAGCTCACCAGGCCACTATAGGTGGGAGGCAGCACGACACCTCACCAGGCCTCTATAGGTGGCCGGCAGCACGACAGCTCACCAGGCCACTACAGGCGGCCGGCAGCACGACAGCTCACCAGGCCACTATATGTGGCCGGTAGCACTACAGCTCACCAGGCTACTATAGGTGGTCGGCAGCACGACAGCTGACCAGGCCACTATAGGTGACCGGCAGCACGACAGCTCACCAGGCCGCTATAGGTGGCCGGCAGCACGACAGCACGACAGCACGACAGCTCACCAGGCCACTATAGGTGGGAGGCAGCACGACACCTCACCAGGCCTCTATAGGTGGCCGGCATCTCGACAGCTCAACAGGCCACTATGGGTGGTCGGCATCTCGACAGCTCACCAGGCCTCTATAGGTGGCCGGCAGCACGACAGCTCACCAGGCCACTACAGGTGGCCGGCAGCACGACAGCTCACCAGGCCACTACAGGTGGCCGGCAGCACGACAGCTCACCAGGCCACTACAGGTGGCCGGCAGCACGACAGCTCACCAGGCCACTTAAGGTGGCCGGCAGCACGACACCTCACCAGGCCTCTATAGGTGGCCGGCATCTCGACAGCTCACCAGGCTACTATAGGTGGCCGGCAGCACGACAGCTCCCCAGGGCACAATAGGTGGACGGCAGCAAGACAGCTCACCAGGCCACTATAGGTGGACGGCAGCACGACAGCTCACCAGGCCACTATAGGTGGCCGGCAGCACGACACCTCACCAGGACACTATAGGTGGCCGGCAGCACGACAGCTCACCAGGCCACTATAGGTGGCCGGCAGCACGACAGCTCACCAGGCCACTATAGGTTGTCGGGAGCACGACACCTCACCAGGCCTCTATAGGTGGCCGGCATCACGACAGCTCACCAGGCCTCTATAGGTGGCCGGCAGCACGACACCACACCACGCCTCTATAGGTGGCCGGCATCACGACAGCTCACCAGGCCACTAAAGGCAGCCAGCAGCACGACACCTCACCAGGCCTCTATAGGTGGCCGGCATCTCGACAGCTCACCAGGCCACTATAGGTGGCCGGCAGCACGACAGCTCACCAGGCCAATATAGGTGGCCGGCAGCACGACAGCTCACCAGGCCATTAGAGGTGGCCGGCAGCACGACACCTCACCAGGCCACTATAGGTGGCCGGCAGCACGACAGCTCACCAGGCCAATATAGATGACCGGCAGCACTACAGCTCACCAGGCCACTATAGGTGGCCGGCAGAACGACAGCTCACCAGGCCACTATATGTGGCCTGTAGCACGACCACTCGCCAGGCCACTATAGGTGGCCGGCAGCACGACAGCTCACCAGGCCACTACAGGCGGCCGGCAGCACGAGAGCTCACCAGGCCACTATATGTGGCCGGTAGCACTACAGCTCACCAGGCCACTATAGGTGGCCGGCAGCACGACAGCTGACCAGGCCACTATAGGTGACCGGCAGCACGACAGCTCACCAGGCCGCTATAGGTGGCCGGCAGCACGACAGCACGACAGCTCACCAGGCCACTATAGGTGGGAGGCAGCACGACACCTCACCAGGCCTCTATAGGTGGCCGGCATCTCGACAGCTCAACAGGCCACTATGGGTGGTCGGCATCTCGACAGCTCACCAGGCCTCTATAGGTGGCCGGCAGCACGACAGCTCACCAGGCCACTACAGGTGGCCGGCAGCACGACAGCTCACCAGGCCACTACAGGTGGCCGGCAGCACGACAGCTCACCAGGCCACTACAGGTGGCCGGCAGCACGACAGCTCACCAGGCCACTAAAGGTGGCCGGCAGCACGACACCTCACCAGGCCTCTATAGGTGGCCGGCATCTCGACAGCTCACCAGGCTACTATAGGTGGTCGGCATCTCGACAGCTCACCAGGCTACTATAGGTGGTCGGCATCTCGACAGCTCACCAGGCCACTACAGGTGGCCGGCAGCACGACAGCTCACCAGGCCACTACAGGTGGCCGGCAGCACGACAGCTCACCAGGCCACTACAGGTGGCCGGCAGCACGACAGCTCACCAGGCCACTATGGGTGGCCGGCAGTACGACAGTTCACCAGGCCTCTCAGGTGGCCCGCAGCACGACAGCTCACCAGGCCTCTATGGGTGGCCGGCATATCGACAGCTCACCAGGCCTCTATAGGTGGCCGGCAGCACGACAGCTCACCAGCCCACTATATGTGGCCGGGAGCACGACACCTCACCAGGCCATTAGAGGTGGCCGGCAGCACGACAGTTCCCCAGGCTACTATAGGTGGCCGGCAGCGCGACAGCTCACCAGGCCACTAAAGGTGGCCCGCCGCACGACAGCTCACCAGGCCACTACAGGTGGCCGTCAGCACGACAGTTCCCCAGGCTACTATAGGTGGGCGGCAGCACATCAGCTCACCAGGCCACTATAGGTGGCCGGCAGCACGACAGCTCACCAGGCCACTAAATGTGGCCGGCAGCACGACAGCTCACCAGGCCACTATAGGTGGCCCGCAGCACGAGAGCTCACCAGGCCACTATAGGTGGCCCGCAGCACGACAGCTCACCAGGCCACTATAGGTGGCCGGCAGGACGATAGTTCCCCAGGCTACTATAGGTGGGCGGCAGCACGACAGCTCACCAGGCCACTATAGGTGGCCGGCAGCACAACAGTTCACCAGGCCATTACAGGTGGCCGGCAGCACGACAGCTCACCAGGCGGTTATAGGTGGCCGGCAGCACGACAGCTCACCAGGCCCCTAAAGGTGGCCGGTAGCACGATACCTCACCAGGCCACTATAGGTGCCCGGCAGCACGACAGCTCACCAGCCCGCTATAGGTGGCCGGTAGCACGACAGCTCACCAGGACACTATAGGTGGACGGCTTCTCGACAGCTCACCAGGCCATTATAGGTGGCCGGCAGCACGACAGCTCACCAGCCCACTATAGGTGGCCGGTAGCACGACAGCTTACCAGGCCATTAAAGGTGGCCGCCAGCACGACAGCTCACCAGGACACTATAGGTGGTCGGCATCTCGACAGCTCACCAGGCCATTATTGGTGGCCGGCAGCATGACAGCTCACCAGGCCACTACAGGTGGCCGGCAGCACGACAGCTCACCAGGTCACTAAAGGTGGCCGGCAGCACGACACCTCACCAGGCCTCTATGGGTGGCCGGCATCTCGACAATTCACCAGGCCACTATAGGTGGTCGGCATCTCGTCAGCTCACCAGGCCACTATGAGTGGCCGGCAGTACGACAGTTCGCAAGGCCACTCAGGTGGCCCGCAGCACGACAGCTCACCAGGCCACTCAGGTGGCCCGCAGCACGACAACTCACCAGGCCACTATAGGTGGCCGGCAGCACGACAGTTCCCCAGGCTACTATAGGTGGCCGGCAGCACGACAGCTCACCAGGCCACTATAGGTGGCCGGCAGCACGACAGTTCCCCAGGCTACTATAGGTGGCCGGCAGCACGACAGCTCACCAGGCCACTCAGGTGGCCCGCAGCACGACAGCTCACCAGGCCACTATAGGTGGCCGGCAGCACGACAGCTCACCAGCCCACTATATGTGGCCAGGAGCACGACAGCTCACCAGGCCATTAGAGGTGGCCGGCAGCACGATAGAGGCTACTATAGGTGGCCGGCAGCGCGACAGCTCACCAGGCCACTATAGGTGGCCGGCAGCACGACAGCTCACCAGCCCACTATATGTGGCCAGGAGCACGACAGCTCACCAGGCCACTATAGGTGGCCGGCAGCACGACAGCTCACCAGCCCACTATATGTGGCCAGGAGCACGACAGCTCACCAGGCCATTAGAGGTGGCCGGCAGCACGATAGAGGCTACTATAGGTGGCCGGCAGCGCGACAGCTCACCAGGCCACTATAGGTGGCCCGCAGCACGACAGCTAACCAGCCCACTATAGGTGGCCGGTAGCACGACAGCTCACCAGGCCATTAGAGGTGGCCGGCAGCACGATAGAGGCTACTATAGGTGGCCGGCAGCGCGACAGCTCACCAGGCCACTATAGGTGGCCGGCAGCACGACAGTTCCCCAGGCTACTATAGGTGGCCGGCAGCACGACAGTTTCCCAGGCTACTATAGGTGGCCGGCAGCACGACTGCTCACCAGGCCACTATAGGTGGCCGGCAGCACGACAACTCACCAGCCCAATATATGGGGCCAGGAGCACGACAGCTCACCAGGCCATTAGAGGTGGCCGGCAGCACGATAGAGGCTACTATAGGTGGCCGGCAGCGCGACAGCTCACCAGGCCACTATAGGTGGCCGCAGCACGACAGCTAACCAGCCCACTATAGGTGGCCGGTAGCACGACAGCTCACCAGGCCATTAGAGGTGGCCGGCAGCACGACAGCTCACCAGGCCTCTATAGGTGGCCGGCATCACGACAGCTCACCAGGCCTCTATAGGTGGCCGGCAGCACGACACCACACCACGCCTCTATAGGTGGCCGGCATCACGACAGCTCACCAGGCCACTAAAGGCAGCCAGCAGCACGACACCTCACCAGGCCTCTATAGGTGGCCGGCATCTCGACAGCTCACCAGGCCACTATAGGTGGCCGGCAGCACGACAGCTCACCAGGCCAATATAGGTGGCCGGTAGCACGACAGCTCACCAGGCCGCTATAGGTGGCCGGCAGCACGACAGCTCACCAGGCCACTTTAGGTGGGAGGCAGCACGACACCTCACCAGGCCTCTATAGGTGGCCGGCAGCACGACAGCTCACCAGGCCACTAAAGGCAGCCGGCAGCACGACACCTCACCAGGCCTCTATAGGTGGCCGGCATCTCGACAGCTCACCAGGCTACTATAGGTGGTCGGCATCTCGACAGCTCACCAGGCCACTATGGGTGGAGGGCAGTACGACAGTTCACCAGGCCTCTCAGGTGGCCGGTAGCACGACAGCTCACCAGGCCATTAGAGGTGGCCGGCAGCACGACAGCTCACCAGGCCTCTATAGGTGGCCGGCATCTCGACAGCTCACCAGGCCTCTATAGGTGGCCGGCAACACGACACCTCACCAGGCCACTATAGGTGGCCGGCATCTCGACAGCTCACCAGGCCACTATAGGTGGCCGGCAGCACGACACCTCACCAGGACACTATAGGTGGCCGGCAGCACGACAGCTCACCAGGCCACTATAGGTGGCCGGCAGCACGACAGCTCACCAGGACACTATAGGTGGCCGGCAGCACGACAGCTCACCAGGTCACTATAGGTGGCCGGCAGCACGACAGCTCACCAGGCTACTATAGGTGGCCGGCAGCACGACAGCTCACCAGGCCACTATAAGTGCCCGGCAGCACGACAGCTCACCAGGCCACTATAGGTGGCCGGGAGCACGACAGCTCACCAGGCCAATATAGGTGGCCGGGAGCACGACAGCTCGCCAGGCCACTATAGGTGGCCGGCAGCACGACAGCTCACCAGGCCACTATAAGTGCCCAGCAACACGACAGCTCACCAGGCCACTATAGGCGGACGGCAGCACGACAGCTCACCAGCCCACTATAGGTGGACGGCAGCACGACAGCTCACCAGGCCACTGTAGGTGGCCGGCAGCACGACAGCTCACCAGGCCACTATAGGAGGCCGGGAGCACGACAGCTCACCAGGCCACTATAGATGGCCGGGAGCACGACAGCTCGCCAGGCCATTATAGGTGGCCGGCAGCACGACAGCTCACCAGCCCACTATAGGTAGACGGCAGCACGACAGCTCACCAGGCCACTGTAGGTGGCCGGCAGCACGACAGCTCACCAGGCCACTATAGGTGGACGGCAGCACGACAGCTCACCAGGCCACTATAGGTGGACGGCAGCAAGACAGCTCACCAGGCCACTATAGGTGGCCGGCAGCACGACACCTCACCAGGACACTATAGGTGGCCGGCAGCACGACAGCTCACCAGGCCACTATAGGTGGCCGGCAGCACGACAGCTCTGCAGGACACTAAAGGTGGACGGCAGCACGACAGCTCACCAGCCCACTACAGGTGGACGGCAGCACGACAGCTCACCAGGTCACTGTAGGTGGCCGGCAGCACGACAGCTCCCCAGGGCACAATAGGTGGACGGCAGCAAGACAGCTCACCAGGCCACTATAGGTGGACGGCAGCACGACAGCTCACCAGGCCACTATAGGTGGCCGGCAGCACGACACCTCACCAGGACACTATAGGTGGCCGGCAGCACGACAGCTCACCAGGCCACTATAGGTGCCCGGCAGCACGACAGCTCACCAGGCCACTATAGGTTGTCGGGAGCACGACACCTCACCAGGCCTCTATAGGTGGCCGGCATCACGACAGCTCACCAGGCCTCTATAGGTGGCCGGCAGCACGACACCACACCACGCCTCTATAGGTGGCCGGCATCACGACAGCTCACCAGGCCACTAAAGGCAGCCAGCAGCACGACACCTCACCAGGCCTCTATAGGTGGCCGGCATCTCGACAGCTCACCAGGCCACTATAGGTGGCCGGCAGCACGACAGCTCACCAGGCCAATATAGGTGGCCGGCAGCACGACAGCTCACCAGGCCATTAGAGGTGGCCGGCAGCACGACACCTCACCAGGCCACTATAGGTGGCCGGCAGCACGACAGCTCACCAGGCCAATATAGATGACCGGCAGCACTACAGCTCACCAGGCCACTATAGGTGGCCGGCAGCACGACAGCTCACCAGGCCACTATATGTGGCTTGTAGCACGACCACTCGCCAGGCCACTATAGGTGGCCGGCAGCACGACAGCTCACCAGGCCACTACAGGCGGCCGGCAGCACGACAGCTCACCAGGCCACTATATGTGGCCGGCAGCACGACAGCTCACCAGGCCTCTATAGGTGGCCGGCATCTCGACAGCTCACCAGGCCTCTATAGGTGGCCGGCATCTCGACAGCTCACCAGGCCACTATAGGTGGCCGGCAGCACGACAGCTCACCAGGCCAATATAGGTGGCCGGCAGCACGACAGCTCACCAGGCCATTAGAGGTGGCCGGCAGCACGACACCTCACCAGGCCACTATAGGTGGCCGGCAGCACGACAGCTCACCAGGCCATTAGAGGTGGCCGGCAGCACGACACCTCACCAGGCCACTATAGGTGGCCGGCAGCACGACAGCTCACCAGGCCAATATAGATGACCGGCAGCACTACAGCTCACCAGGCCACTATAGGTGGCCGGCAGCACGACAGCTCACCAGGCCAATATAGATGACCGGCAGCACTACAGCTCACCAGGCCACTATAGGTGGCCGGCAGCACGACAGCTCACCAGGCCACTATAGGTGGCCGGCAGCACGACAGCTCACCAGGCCACTATATGTGGCCTGTAGCACGACCACTCGCCAGGCCACTATAGGTGGCCGGCAGCACGACAGCTCACCAGGCCACTACAGGCGGCCGGCAGCACGACAGCTCACCAGGCCACTATATGTGGCCGGTAGCACTACAGCTCACCAGGCCAATATAGGTGGCCGGCAGCACGACAGCTCACCAGGCCATTAGAGGTGGCCGGCAGCACGACACCTCACCAGGCCACTATAGGTGGCCGGCAGCACGACAGCTCACCAGGCCAATATAGATGACCGGCAGCACTACAGCTCACCAGGCCACTATAGGTGGCCGGCAGCACGACAGCTCACCAGGCCAATATAGATGACCGGCAGCACTACAGCTCACCAGGCCACTAAAGGCAGCCAGCAGCACGACACCTCACCAGGCCTCTATAGGTGGCCGGCATCTCGACAGCTCACCAGGCCACTAAAGGCAGCCAGCAGCACGACACCTCACCAGGCCTCTATAGGTGGCCGGCATCTCGACAGCTCAACAGGCCACTATAGGTGGCCGGCAGCACGACAGCTCACCAGGCCAATATAGGTGGCCGGCAGCACGACAGCTCACCAGGCCACTAAAGGCAGCCAGCAGCACGACACCTCACCAGGCCTCTATAGGTGGCCGGCATCTCGACAGCTCACCAGGCCACTATAGGTGGCCGGCAGCACGACAGCTCACCAGGCCAATATAGGTGGCCGGCAGCACGACAGCTCACCAGGCCATTAGAGGTGGCCGTCAGCACGACACCTCACCAGGCCACTATAGGTGGCCGGCAGCACGACAGCTCACCAGGCCAATATAGATGACCGGCAGCACTACAGCTCACCAGGCCACTATAGGTGGCCGGCAGCACGACAGCTCACCAGGCCAATATAGATGACCGGCAGCACTACAGCTCACCAGGCCACTATAGGTGGCGGGCAGCACGACAGCTCACCAGGCCACTACAGGCGGCCGGCAGCACGACAGCTCACCAGGCCACTATATGTGGCCGGTAGCACTACAGCTCACCAGGCCACTATAGGTGGCCGGCAGCACGACAGCTGACCGGGCCACTATAGGTGACCGGCAGCACGACAGCTCACCAGGCCACTATAGGTGGACGGCAGCACGACAGCTCACCAGCCCACTATAGGTGGACGGCAGCACGACAGCTCACCAGGCCACTGTAGGTGGCCGGCAGCACGACAGCTCACCAGGCCACTATAGGTGGACGGCAGCACGACAGCTCACCAGGCCACTATAGGTGGACGGCAGCAAGACAGCTCACCAGGCCACTATAGGTGGCCGGCAGCACGACACCTCACCAGGACACTATAGGTGGCCGGCAGCACGACAGCTCACCAGGCCACTATAGGTGGCCGGCAGCACGACAGCTCTGCAGGACACTAAAGGTGGACGGCAGCACGACAGCTCACCAGGCCACTATAGGTGGCCGGCAGCACGACAGCTCTGCAGGACACTAAAGGTGGACGGCAGCACGACAGCTCACCAGCCCACTATAGGTGGACGGCAGCACGACAGCTCACCAGGCCACTGTAGGTGGCCGGCAGCACGACAGCTCACCAGGCCACTATAGGTGGACGGCAGCACGACAGCTCACCAGCCCAATATATGGGGCCAGGAGCACGACAGCTCACCAGGCCATTAGAGGTGGCCGGCAGCACGATAGAGGCTACTATAGGTGGCCGGCAGCGCGACAGCTCACCAGGCCACTATAGGTGGCCCGCAGCACGACAGCTAACCAGCCCACTATAGGTGGCCGGTAGCACGACAGCTCACCAGGCCATTAGAGGTGGCCGGCAGCACGACAGCTCACCAGGCCTCTATAGGTGGCCGGCATCACGACAGCTCACCAGGCCTCTATAGGTGGCCGGCAGCACGACACCACACCACGCCTCTATAGGTGGCCGGCATCACGACAGCTCACCAGGCCACTAAAGGCAGCCAGCAGCACGACACCTCACCAGGTCTCTATAGGTGGCCGGCATCTCGACAGCTCACCAGGCCACTATAGGTGGCCGGCAGCACGACAGCTCACCAGGCCAATATAGGTGGCCGGGAGCACGACAGCTCGCCAGGCCACTATAGGTGGCCGGCAGCACGACAGCTCACCAGGCCACTATAAGTGCCCAGCAGCACGACAGCTCACCAGGCCACTATAGGCGGACGGCAGCACGACAGCTCACCAGCCCACTATAGGTGGACGGCAGCACGACAGCTCACCAGGCCACTGTAGGTGGCCGGCAGCACGACAGCTCACCAGGCCACTATAAGTGCCCGGCAGCACGACAGCTCACCAGGCCACTATAGGAGGCCGGGAGCACGACAGCTCACCAGGCCACTATAGATGGCCGGGAGCACGACAGCTCGCCAGGCCATTATAGGTGGCCGGCAGCACGACAGCTCACCAGGCTCCTATAAGTGCCCAGCAGCACGACAGCTCACCAGGCCACTATAGGTGGACGGCAGCACGACAGCTCACCAGCCCACTATAGGTGGACGGCAGCACGACAGCTCACCAGGCCACTGTAGGTGGCCGGCAGCACGACAGCTCACCAGGCCACTATAGGTGGACGGCAGCACGACAGCTCACCAGGCCACTATAGGTGGACGGCAGCAAGACAGCTCACCAGGCCACTATAGGTGGCCGGCAGCACGACACCTCACCAGGACACTATAGGTGGCCGGCAGCACGACAGCTCACCAGGCCACTATAGGTGGCCGGCAGCACGACAGCTCTGCAGGACACTAAAGGTGGACGGCAGCACGACAGCTCACCAGCCCACTACAGGTGGACGGCAGCACGACAGCTCACCAGGTCACTGTAGGTGGCCGGCAGCACGACAGCTCACCAGGCCTCTATAGGTGGCCGGCAGCACGACACCTCACCAGGCCACTATAGATGGCCGGGAGCACGACAGCTCGCCAGGCCATTATAGGTGGCCGGCAGCACGACAGCTCACCAGGTGGCCGGGAGCACGACAGCTCACCAGGCCAATATAGGTGGCCGGGAGCACGACAGCTCGCCAGGCCACTATAGGTGGCCGGCAGCACGACAGCTCACCAGGCCACTATAAGTGCCCAGCAGCACGACAGCTCACCAGGCCACTATAGGCGGACGGCAGCACGACAGCTCACCAGCCCACTATAGGTGGACGGCAGCACGACAGCTCACCAGGCCACTGTAGGTGGCCGGCAGCACGACAGCTCACCAGGCCACTATAAGTGCCCGGCAGCACGACAGCTCACCAGGCCACTATAGGAGGCCGGGAGCACGACAGCTCACCAGGCCACTATAGATGGCCGGGAGCACGACAGCTCGCCAGGCCATTATAGGTGGCCGGCAGCACGACAGCTCACCAGGCTCCTATAAGTGCCCAGCAGCACGACAGCTCACCAGGCCACTATAGGTGGACGGCAGCACGACAGCTCACCAGCCCACTATAGGTGGACGGCAGCACGACAGCTCACCAGGCCACTGTAGGTGGCCGGCAGCACGACAGCTCACCAGGCCACTATAGGTGGACGGCAGCACGACAGCTCACCAGGCCACTATAGGTGGACGGCAGCAAGACAGCTCACCAGGCCACTATAGGTGGCCGGCAGCACGACACCTCACCAGGACACTATAGGTGGCCGGCAGCACGACAGCTCACCAGGCCACTATAGGTGGCCGGCAGCACGACAGCTCTGCAGGACACTAAAGGTGGACGGCAGCACGACAGCTCACCAGCCCACTACAGGTGGACGGCAGCACGACAGCTCACCAGGTCACTGTAGGTGGCCGGCAGCACGACAGCTCCCCAGGGCACAATAGGTGGACGGCAGCACGACAGCTCACCAGGCCACTATAGGTGGACGGCAGCACGACAGCTCACCAGGCCACTATAGGTGGCCGGCAGCACGACACCTCACCAGGACACTATAGGTGGCCGGCAGCACGACAGCTCACCAGGCCACTATAGGTGGCCGGCAGCACGACAGCTCACCAGGCCACTATAGGTTGCCGGGAGCACGACACCTCACCAGGCCTCTATAGGTGGCCGGCATCACGACAGCTCACCAGGCCTCTATAGGTGGCCGGCAGCACGACACCACACCACGCCTCTATAGGTGGCCGGCATCACGACAGCTCACCAGGCCACTAAAGGCAGCCAGCAGCACGACACCTCACCAGGCCTCTATAGGTGGCCGGCATCTCGACAGCTCACCAGGCCACTATAGGTGGCCGGCAGCACGACAGCTCACCAGGCCAATATAGGTGGCCGGCAGCACGACAGCTCACCAGGCCATTAGAGGTGGCCGGCAGCACGACACCTCACCAGGCCACTATAGGTGGCCGGCAGCACGACAGCTCACCAGGCCAATATAGATGACCGGCAGCACTACAGCTCACCAGGCCACTATAGGTGGCCGGCAGCACGACAGCTCACCAGGCCACTATATGTGGCCTGTAGCACGACCACTCGCCAGGCCACTATAGGTGGCCGGCAGCACGACAGCTCACCAGGCCACTACAGGCGGCCGGCAGCACGACAGCTCACCAGGCCACTATATGTGGCCGGTAGCACTACAGCTCACCAGGCCACTATAGGTGGCCGGCAGCACGACAGCTGACCGGGCCACTATAGGTGACCGGCAGCACGACAGCTCACCAGGCCACTATAGGTGGACGGCAGCACGACAGCTCACCAGCCCACTATAGGTGGACGGCAGCACGACAGCTCACCAGGCCACTGTAGGTGGCCGGCAGCACGACAGCTCACCAGGCCACTATAGGTGGACGGCAGCACGACAGCTCACCAGGCCACTATAGGTGGACGGCAGCAAGACAGCTCACCAGGCCACTATAGGTGGCCGGCAGCACGACACCTCACCAGGACACTATAGGTGGCCGGCAGCACGACAGCTCACCAGGCCACTATAGGTGGCCGGCAGCACGACAGCTCTGCAGGACACTAAAGGTGGACGGCAGCACGACAGCTCACCAGGCCACTATAGGTGGCCGGCAGCACGACAGCTCTGCAGGACACTAAAGGTGGACGGCAGCACGACAGCTCACCAGCCCACTATAGGTGGACGGCAGCACGACAGCTCACCAGGCCACTGTAGGTGGCCGGCAGCACGACAGCTCACCAGGCCACTATAGGTGGACGGCAGCACGACAGCTCACCAGGCCACTATAGGTGGACGGCAGCAAGACAGCTCACCAGGCCACTATAGGTGGCCGGCAGCACGACACCTCACCAGGACACTATAGGTGGACGGCAGCACGACAGCTCACCAGCCCACTATAGGTGGACGGCAGCACGACAGCTCACCAGGCCACTGTAGGTGGCCGGCAGCACGACAGCTCACCAGGCCACTATAGGTGGACGGCAGCACGACAGCTCACCAGGCCACTATAGGTGGACGGCAGCAAGACAGCTCACCAGGCCACTATAGGTGGCCGGCAGCACGACACCTCACCAGGGCACTATAGGTGGCCGGCAGCACGACAGCTCACCAGGCCACTATAGGTGGCCGGCAGCACGACAGCTCTGCAGGACACTAAAGGTGGACGGCAGCACGACAGCTCATCAGCCCACTACAGGTGGACGGCAGCACGACAGCTCACCAGGTCACTGTAGGTGGCCGGCAGCACGACAGCTCCCCAGGGCACAATAGGTGGCCGGCAGCACGACAGCTCACCAGGCCACTACAGGCGGCCGGCAGCACGACAGCTCACCAGGCCACTATATGTGGCCGGTAGCACTACAGCTCACCAGGCCACTATAGGTGGCCGGCAGCACGACAGCTGACCGGGCCACTATAGGTGACCGGCAGCACGACAGCTCACCAGGCCGCTATAGGTGGCCGGCAGCACGACAGCACGACAGCACGACAGCTCACCAGGCCACTATAGGTGGGAGGCAGCACGACACCTCACCAGGCCTCTATAGGTGGCCGGCATCACGACAGCTCACCAGGCCTCTATAGGTGGCCGGCAGCACGACACCACACCACGCCTCTATAGGTGGCCGGCATCACGACAGCTCACCAGGCCACTAAAGGCAGCCAGCAGCACGACAGCTCACCAGGCCAATATAGATGACCGGCAGCACTACAGCTCACCAGGCCACTATAGGTGGCCGGCAGCACGACAGCTCACCAGGCCACTATATGTGGCCTGTAGCACGACCACTCGCCAGGCCACTATAGGTGGCCGGCAGCACGACAGCTCACCAGGCCACTACAGGCGGCCGGCAGCACGACAGCTCACCAGGCCACTATATGTGGCCGGTAGCACTACAGCTCACCAGGCCACTATAGGTGGCCGGCAGCACGACAGCTGACCGGGCCACTATAGGTGACCGGCAGCACGACAGCTCACCAGGCCGCTATAGGTGGCCGGCAGCACGACAGCACGACAGCACGACAGCTCACCAGGCCACTATAGGTGGGAGGCAGCACGACACCTCACCAGGCCTCTATAGGTGGCCGGCATCTCGACAGCTCAACAGGCCACTATGGGTGGTCGGCATCTCGACAGCTCACCAGGCCTCTATAGGTGGCCGGCAGCACGACAGCTCACCAGGCCACTACAGGTGGCCGGCAGCACGACAGCTCACCAGGCCACTACAGGTGGCCGGCAGCACGACAGCTCACCAGGCCACTAAAGGTGGCCGGCAGCACGACACCTCACCAGGCCTCTATAGGTGGCCGGCATCTCGACAGCTCACCAGGCTACTATAGGTGGTCGGCATCTCGACAGCTCACCAGGCTACTATAGGTGGTCGGCATCTCGACAGCTCACCAGGCCACTACAGGTGGCCGGCAGCACGACAGCTCACCAGGCCACTACAGGTGGCCGGCAGCACGACAGCTCACCAGGCCACTACAGGTGGCCGGCAGCACGACAGCTCACCAGGCCACTATGGGTGGCCGGCAGTACGACAGTTCACCAGGCCTCTCAGGTGGCCCGCAGCACGACAGCTCACCAGGCCTCTATGGGTGGCCGGCATCTCGACAGCTCACCAGGCCTCTATAGGTGGCCGGCAGCACGACAGCTCACCAGCCCACTATATGTGGCCGGGAGCACGACACCTCACCAGGCCATTAGAGGTGGCCGGCAGCACGACAGTTCCCCAGGCTACTATAGGTGGCCGGCAGCGCGACAGCTCACCAGGCCACTAAAGGTGGCCCGCCGCACGACAGCTCACCAGGCCACTACAGGTGGCCGTCAGCACGACAGTTCCCCAGGCTACTATAGGTGGGCGGCAGCACGACAGCTCACCAGGCCACTATAGGTGGCCGGCAGCACGACAGCTCACCAGGCCACTAAATGTGGCCGGCAGCACGACAGCTCACCAGGCCACTATAGGTGGCCCGCAGCACGAGAGCTCACCAGGCCACTATAGGTGGCCCGCAGCACGACAGCTCACCAGGCCACTATAGGTGGCCGGCAGGACGATAGTTCCCCAGGCTACTATAGGTGGGCGGCAGCACGACAGCTCACCAGGCCACTATAGGTGGCCGGCAGCACAACAGTTCACCAGGCCATTACAGGTGGCCGGCAGCACGACAGCTCACCAGGCGGTTATAGGTGGCCGGCAGCACGACAGCTCACCAGGCCCCTAAAGGTGGCCGGTAGCACGATACCTCACCAGGCCACTATAGGTGCCCGGCAGCACGACAGCTCACCAGCCCGCTATAGGTGGCCGGTAGCACGACAGCTCACCAGGCCATTAGAGGTGGCCGGTAGCACGATTCCTCACCAGACCTCTATGGGTGGCCGGCATCTTGATAGCTCACCAGGCCACTATAGGTGGTCGGCATCTCGACAGCTCACCAGGCCACTATGAGTGGCCGGCAGTCAACAGCTCACCAGGCCATAAGAGGTGGCCGGCAGCACGACAGCTCACCAGGCCACTATAGGTGGGCGGCAGCACGACAGCTCACCAGGCCACTATAGGTGCCCGGCAGCACGACAGCTCACCAGCCCGCTATAGGAGGCCGGTAGCACGACAGCTCACCAGGCCATTAGAGGTGGCCGGCAGCACGACAGCTCACCAGGACACTATAGGTGGACGGCTTCTCGACAGCTCACCAGGCCATTATAGGTGGCCGGCAGCACGACAGCTCACCAGCCCACTATAGGTGGCCGGTAGCACGACAGCTCACCAGGCCATTAAAGGTGGCCGGCAGCACGACAGCTCACCAGGACACTATAGGTGGTCGGCATCTCGACAGCTCACCAGGCCATTATTGGTGGCCGGCAGCATGACAGCTCACCAGGCCACTACAGGTGGCCGGCAGCACGACAGCTCACCAGGCCACTATAGGTGGCCGGCAGCGCGACAGCTCACCAGGCCACTATAGGTGGCCGGCAGCACGACAGCTCACCAGCCCACTATATGTGGCCAGGAGCACGACAGCTCACCAGCCCGCTATAGGAGGCCGGTAGCACGACAGCTCACCAGGCCATTAGAGGTGGCCGGCAGCACGACAGCTCACCAGGACACTATAGGTGGACGGCTTCTCGACAGCTCACCAGGCCATTATAGGTGGCCGGCAGCACGACAGCTCACCAGCCCACTATAGGTGGCCGGTAGCACGACAGCTCACCAGGCCATTAAAGGTGGCCGGCAGCACGACAGCTCACCAGGACACTATAGGTGGTCGGCATCTCGACAGCTCACCAGGCCATTATTGGTGGCCGGCAGCATGACAGCTCACCAGGCCACTACAGGTGGCCGGCAGCACGACAGCTCACCAGGTCACTAAAGGTGGCCGGCAGCACGACACCTCACCAGGCCTCTATGGGTGGCCGGCATCTCGACAATTCACCAGGCCACTATAGGTGGTCGGCATCTCGTCAGCTCACCAGGCCACTATGAGTGGCCGGCAGTACGACAGTTCGCAAGGCCACTCAGGTGGCCCGCAGCACGACAGCTCACCAGGCCACTCAGGTGGCCCGCAGCACGACAACTCACCAGGCCACTATAGGTGGCCGGCAGCACGACAGTTCCCCAGGCTACTATAGGTGGCCGGCAGCACGACAGCTCACCAGGCCACAATAGGTGGCCGGCAGCACGACAGTTCCCCAGGCTACTATAGGTGGCCGGCAGCACGACAGCTCACCAGGCCACTCAGGTGGCCCGCAGCACGACAGCTCACCAGGCCACTATAGGTGGCCGGCAGCACGACAGCTCACCAGCCCACTATATGTGGCCAGGAGCACGACAGCTCACCAGGCCATTAGAGGTGGCCGGCAGCACGATAGAGGCTACTATAGGTGGCCGGCAGCGCGACAGCTCACCAGGCCACTATAGGTGGCCGGCAGCACGACAGCTCACCAGCCCACTATATGTGGCCAGGAGCACGACAGCTCACCAGGCCACTATAGGTGGCCGGCAGCACGACAGCTCACCAGCCCACTATATGTGGCCAGGAGCACGACAGCTCACCAGGCCATTAGAGGTGGCCGGCAGCACGATAGAGGCTACTATAGGTGGCCGGCAGCGCGACAGCTCACCAGGCCACTATAGGTGGCCCGCAGCACGACAGCTAACCAGCCCACTATAGGTGGCCGGTAGCACGACAGCTCACCAGGCCATTAGAGGTGGCCGGCAGCACGATAGAGGCTACTATAGGTGGCCGGCAGCGCGACAGCTCACCAGGCCACTATAGGTGGCCGGCAGCACGACAGCTCACCAGGCCACTATAGGTGGCCGGCAGCACGACAGCTCACCAGCCCACTATATGTGGCCAGGAGCACGACAGCTCACCAGGCCATTAGAGGTGGCCGGCAGCACGATAGAGGCTACTATAGGTGGCCGGCAGCGCGACAGCTCACCAGGCCACTATAGGTGGCCGGCAGCACGACAGCTCACCAGCCCACTATATGTGGCCAGGAGCACGACAGCTCACCAGGCCACTATAGGTGGCCGGCAGCACGACAGCTCACCAGGCCACTACAGGTGGCCGTCAGCACGACAGTTCCCCAGGCTACTATAGGTGGGCGGCAGCACGACAGCTCACCAGGCCACTATAGGTGGCCGGCAGCACGACAGCTCACCAGCCCACTATATGTGGCCAGGAGCACGACAGCTCACCAGGCCACTAAAGGTGGCCCGCCGCACGACAGCTCACCAGGCCACTATAGGTGGCCGGCAGCACGACAGCTCACCAGCCCACTATATGTGGCCAGGAGCACGACAGCTCACCAGGCCACTAAAGGTGGCCCGCCGCACGACAGCTCACCAGGCCACTACAGGTGGCCGTCAGCACGACAGTTCCCCAGGCTACTATAGGTGGGCGGCAGCACGACAGCTCACCAGGCCACTATAGGTGGCCGGCAGCACGACAGCTCACCAGGCCACTAAATGTGGCCGGCAGCACGACAGCTCACCAGGCCACTATAGGTGGCCCGCAGCACGAGAGCTCACCAGGCCACTATAGGTGGCCTGCAGCACGACAGCTCACCAGGCCACTATAGGTGGCCGGCAGGACGATAGTTCCCCAGGCTACTATAGGTGGGCGGCAGCACGACAGCTCACCAGGCCACTATAGGTGGCCGGCAGCACAACAGTTCACCAGGCCATTACAGGTGGCCGGCAGCACGACAGTTCCCCAGGCTACTATAGGTGGCCGGCAGCACGACAGCTCACCAGGCCACTCAGGTGGCCCGCAGCACGACAGCTCACCAGGCCACTATAGGTGGCCGGCAGCGCGACAGCTCACCAGGCCACTATAGGTGGCCGGCAGCACGACAGCTCACCAGCCCACTATATGTGGCCAGGAGCACGACAGCTCACCAGGCCACTATAGGTGGCCGGCAGCACGACAGCTCACCAGCCCACTATATGTGGCCAGGAGCACGACAGCTCACCAGGCCATTAGAGGTGGCCGGCAGCACGATAGAGGCTACTATAGGTGGCCGGCAGCGCGACAGCTCACCAGGCCACTATAGGTGGCCCGCAGCACGACAGCTAACCAGCCCACTATAGGTGGCCGGCAGCACGACAGCTCACCAGCCCACTATATGTGGCCAGGAGCACGACAGCTCACCAGGCCACTATAGGTGGCCGGCAGCACGACAGCTCACCAGCCCACTATATGTGGCCAGGAGCACGACAGCTCACCAGGCCATTAGAGGTGGCGGGCAGCACGATAGAGGCTACTATAGGTGGCCGGCAGCGCGACAGCTCACCAGGCCACTATAGGTGGCCGGCAGCACGACAGTTCCCCAGGCTACTATAGGTGGCCGGCAGCACGACTGCTCACCAGGCCACTATAGGTGGCCGGCAGCACGACAGCTCACCAGCCCAATATATGGGGCCAGGAGCACGACAGCTCACCAGGCCATTAGAGGTGGCCGGCAGCACGATAGAGGCTACTATAGGTGGCCGGCAGCGCGACAGCTCACCAGGCCACTATAGGTGGCCCGCAGCACGACAGCTAACCAGCCCACTATAGGTGGCCGGTAGCACGACAGCTCACCAGGCCATTAGAGGTGGCCGGCAGCACGACAGCTCACCAGGCCTCTATAGGTGGCCGGCATCACGACAGCTCACCAGGCCTCTATAGGTGGCCGGCAGCACGACACGACACCACGCCTCTATAGGTGGCCGGCATCACGACAGCTCACCAGGCCACTAAAGGCAGCCAGCAGCACGACACCTCACCAGGCCTCTATAGGTGGCCGGCATCTCGACAGCTCACCAGGCCACTATAGGTGGCCGGCAGCACGACAGCTCACCAGGCCAATATAGGTGGCCGGCAGCACGACAGCTCACCAGGCCGCTATAGGTGGCCGGCAGCACGACAGCTCACCAGGCCACTTTAGGTGGGAGGCAGCACGACACCTCACCAGGCCTCTATAGGTGGCCGGCAGCACGACAGCTCACCAGGCCACTAAAGGCAGCCGGCAGCACGACACCTCACCAGGCCACTATAGGTGGCCGGCAGCACGACACCTCACCAGGACACTATAGGTGGCCGGCAGCACGACAGCTCACCAGGCCACTATAGGTGGCCGGCAGCACGACAGCTCTGCAGGACACTAAAGGTGGACGGCAGCACGACAGCTCACCAGGCCACTATAGGTGGCCGGCAGCACGACAGCTCTGCAGGACACTAAAGGTGGACGGCAGCACGACAGCTCACCAGCCCACTATAGGTGGACGGCAGCACGACAGCTCACCAGGCCACTGTAGGTGGCCGGCAGCACGACAGCTCACCAGGCCACTATAGGTGGACGGCAGCACGACAGCTCACCAGGCCACTATAGGTGGCCGGCAGCACGACACCTCACCAGGACACTATAGGTGGCCGGCATCTCGACAGCTCACCAGGCCACTATAGGTGGCCGGCAGCACGACAGCTCACCAGGCCAATATAGGTGGCCGGCAGCACGACAGCTCACCAGGCCGCTATAGGTGGCCGTCAGCACGACAGCTCACCAGACCACTTTAGGTGGGAGGCAGCACGACACCTCACCAGGCCTCTATAGGTGGCCGGCAGCACGACAGCTCACCAGGCCACTAAAGGCAGCCGGCAGCACGACACCTCACCAGGCCTCTATAGGTGGTCGGCATCTCGACAGCTCACCAGGCCACTATGGGTGGAGGGCAGTACGACAGTTCACCAGGCCTCTCAGGTGGCCGGCATCTCGACAGCTCACCAGGCCTCTATAGGTGGCCGGCAGCACGACACCTCACCAGGCCACTATAGGTGGCCGGCATCTCGACAGCTCACCAGGCCACTATAGGTGGCCGGCAGCACGACACCTCACCAGGCCACTATAGGTGGACGGCAGCACGACAGTTCACCAGGCCACTATAGGTGGCCGGCAGCACGACAGCTCACCAGGCCACTATAGGTGGCCGGCAGCACGACAGCTCACCAGGCCATTAGAGGTGGCCGGCAGCACGACAGCTCACCAGGCCTCTATAGGTGGCCGGCATCTCGACAGCTCACCAGGCCTCTATAGGTGGCCGGCAGCACGACACCTCACCAGGCCACTATAGGTGGCCGGCATCTCGACAGCTCACCAGGCCACTATAGGTGGCCGGCAGCACGACACCTCACCAGGACACTATAGGTGGCCGGCAGCACGACAGCTCACCAGGCCACTATAGGTGGACGGCAGCACGACAGTTCACCAGGCCACTATAGGTGGCCGGCAGCACGACAGCTCACCAGGACACTATAGGTGGCCGGCAGCACGACAGCTCACCAGGCCACTATAGGTGGCCGGCAGCACGACAGCTCACCAGGCTACTATAGGTGGCCGGCAGCACGACAGCTCACCAGGCCACTACAAGTGCCCGGCAGCACGACAGCTCACCAGGCCACTATAGGTGGCCGGGAGCACGACAGCTCACCAGGCCAATATAGGTGGCCGGGAGCACGACAGCTCGCCAGGCCACTATAGGTGGCCGGCAGCACGACAGCTCACCAGGCCACTATAAGTGCCCAGCAGCACGACAGCTCACCAGGCCACTATAGGCGGACGGCAGCACGACAGCTCACCAGCCCACTATAGGTGGACGGCAGCACGACAGCTCACCAGGCCACTGTAGGTGGCCGGCAGCACGACAGCTCACCAGGCCACTATAAGTGCCCGGCAGCACGACAGCTCACCAGGCCACTATAGGAGGCCGGGAGCACGACAGCTCACCAGGCCACTATAGATGGCCGGGAGCACGACAGCTCGCCAGGCCATTATAGGTGGCCGGCAGCACGACAGCTCACCAGGCTCCTATAAGTGCCCAGCAGCACGACAGCTCACCAGGCCACTATAGGTGGACGGCAGCACGACAGCTCACCAGCCCACTATAGGTGGACGGCAGCACGACAGCTCACCAGGCCACTGTAGGTGGCCGGCAGCAGGACAGCTCACCAGGCCACTATAGGTGGACGGCAGCACGACAGCTCACCAGGCCACTATAGGTGGACGGCAGCAAGACAGCTCACCAGGCCACTATAGGTGGCCGGCAGCACGACACCTCACCAGGACACTATAGGTGGCCGGCAGCACGACAGCTCACCAGGCCACTATAGGTGGCCGGCAGCATGACAGCTCTGCAGGACACTAAAGGTGGACGGCAGCACGACAGCTCACCAGCCCACTACAGGTGGACGGCAGCACGACAGCTCACCAGGTCACTGTAGGTGGCCGGCAGCACGACAGCTCCCCAGGGCACAATAGGTGGACGGCAGCACGACAGCTCACCAGGCCACTATAGGTGGACGGCAGCACGACAGCTCACCAGGCCACTATAGGTGGCCGGCAGCACGACACCTCACCAGGACACTATAGGTGGCCGGCAGCACGACAGCTCACCAGGCCACTATAGGTGGCCGGCAGCACGACAGCTCACCAGGCCACTATAGGTTGCCGGGAGCACGACAGCTCGCCAGGCCACTACAGGTGGCCGGCAGCACGATAGCTTACCAGGCCACTATAGGTGGCCGACAGCACGACAGCTCACCAGGACACTATAGGTGGCCGGCATCTCGACAGCTCACCAGGCCGCTATAGGTTGCCGGGAGCACGACAGCTCGCCAGGCCACTACAGGTGGCCGGCAGCACGACAGCTCACCAGGCCACTATAGGTGGCCGGCAGCACGACAGCTCACCAGGCCACTATAGGTTGCCGGGAGCACGACAGCTCGCCAGGCCACTACAGGTGGCCGGCAGCACGACAGCTCACCAGGCTACTATAGGTGGCCGACAGCACGACAGCTCACCAGGACACTATAGGTGGCCGGCATCTCGACAGCTCACCAGGCCGCTATAGGTGGCCGGCAGCACGACAGCTCACCAGGCCACTATAGGTGGCCGGCAGCATGACAGCTCACCAGGCCACTATAAGTGCCCGGCAGCACGACAGCTCACCAGGCCACTATAGGTGGCCGGGAGCACGACAGCTCGCCAGGCCACTATAGGTGGCCGGCAGCACGTCAGCTCACCAGGCCACTATAGGTTGACGGCAGCACGACAGCTCTGCAGGACACTATAGATGGACGGCAGCACGACAGCTCACCAGCCCACTATAGGTGGACGGCAGCACGACAGCTCACCAGGTCACTGTAGGTGGCCGGCAGCACGACAGCTCACCAGGCCACAATAGGTGGACGGCAGCACGACAGCTCACCAGGCCACTATAGGTGGCCGGCAGCACGACACCTCCCCAGGACACTATAGGTGCCCGGCAGCACGACAGCTCACCAGGCCACTATAGGTGGCCGGCAGCACGACAGCTCACCAGGCCACTATAGGTGGCCGGCAGCACGACAGCTCACCAGGCCACTATAAGTGCCCGGCAGCACGACAGCTCACCAGGCCACTATAGGTGGCCGGGAGCACGACAGCTCGTCAGGCCACTATAGGTGGCCGGCAGCACGACAGCTCACCAGGTCAATATAGGTGGACGGCAGCACGACAGCTCACCAAGCCACTATAGGTGGCCGGCAGCACGACACCTCACCAGGACACTAGAGGTGGCCGGCAGCACGACAGCTCACCAGGCCACTATAGGTGGCCGGCAGCACGACAGCTCACCAGGACACTATAGGTGGCCGGCAGCACGACTGCTCATCAGGCCACTATAGGTGGACGGCAGCACGACAGCTCAACAGGCCACTAAAGGTGGCCGGCAGCACGACAGCTCACCAGGCCACTATAGATGGACGGCAGCACGACAGCTCACCAGGCCACTAAGTGCCCGGCAGCACGACAGCTCACCAGGCCACCATAGGTGGCCGGCAGCACGACAGCTCACCAGGCCACTATAGGTGGCCGGCAGCACGACAGCTCACCAGGAGACTATAGGTGGCCGGCAGCACGACAGCTCACCAGGCCACTATAGGTGGACGGCAGCACGAGAGCTCACCAGCCCACTATAGGTGGACGGCAGCACGACAGCTCACTAGGCCACTGTAGGTGGCCGGCAGCACGACAGCTCACCAGGCCACTATAGGTGGACGGCAGCACGACAGCTCACCAGGAGACTATAGGTGGCCGGCAGCACGACAGCTCACCAGGTCACTATAGGTGGCCGGCAGCACGACAGCTCACCAGGCCACTATAAGTGCCCAGCAGCACGACAGCTCACCAGGCCACTATAGGTGGACGGCAGCACGACAGCTCACCAGCCCACTATAGGTGGCCGGCAGCACGACAGCTCACCAGGCCGCTATAGGTGGCCGGCAGCACGACAGCTCACCAGGCCACTATAGGTGGTCGGCAACTCGACAGCTCACCAGGCCATTTTAGGTGGCCGGCAGCACGACAGTTCACCAGGCCACTACAGGTGGCCCGCAGCACGACAGCTCACCAGGCCACTATAGGTGGCCGGCAGCACGACAGTTCACCCGGCCACTACAGGTGGCCCGCAGCACGACAGCTCACCAGGCCACTATATGTGGGCGGTAGCACGACAGCTCACCAGGCCACTATGGGTGGCTGGCAGCACGACAGCTCACCAAGCCACTATAGGTGGCCGACAGCACGACAGCTCCAGGTCGCTATAGGTGGCCGACAGCACGACAGCTCCAGGCCGCTATAGGTGGCCGGCAGCACGACACCTCACCAGGCCACTATAGGTGGCTGGCAGCACGACAGCTCACCAGGCCACTATAGGTGGCCGGCAGCACGACAGTTCCCCAGGCTACTATAGGTGGCCGGCAGCACGACAGCTTACCAGGCCACTATAGGTGGCCGGCGGCACGACAGCTGACAGGCCCACTATAGTTGGCCGGTAGCACGACAGCTCACCAGGCCATTAGAGGTGGCCGACAGCACGACAGTTCACCAGGCCACTAAAGGTGGTCCGGCAGCACGACAGTTCCCCAGGTTACCATAGGTGGCCGGAAGCACGACAGTACACCAGGCCACTATAGGTGGCCGGAAGCACGACAGTACACCAGGCCACTATAGGTGGCCGGCAGCACGACAGTACACCAGGCCACTATAGGTGGCCGGCAGCACGACAGCTCACCAGGCCACTTTAGGTGGGAGGCAGCACGACACCTCACCAGGCCTCTATAGGTGGCCGGCAGCACGACAGCTCACCAGGCCACTAAAGGCAGCCGGCAGCACGACACCTCACCAGGCCTCTATAGGTGGTCGGCATCTCGACAGCTCACCAGGCCACTATGGGTGGAGGGCAGTACGACAGTTCACCAGGCCTCTCAGGTGGCCGGTAGCACGACAGCTCACCAGGCCATTAGAGGTGGCCGGCAGCACGACAGCTCACCAGGCCTCTATAGGTGGCCGGCATCTCGACAGCTCACCAGGCCTCTATAGGTGGCCGGCAGCACGACACCTCACCAGGCCACTATAGGTGGCCGGCATCTCGACAGCTCACCAGGCCACTATAGGTGGCCGGCAGCACGACACCTCACCAGGACACTATAGGTGGCCGGCAGCACGACAGCTCACCAGGCCACTATAGGTGGACGGCAGCACGACAGTTCACCAGGCCACTATAGGTGGCCGGCAGCACGACAGCTCACCAGGACACTATAGGTGGCCGGCAGCACGACAGCTCACCAGGCCACTATAGGTGGCCGGCAGCACGACAGCTCACCAGGCTACTATAGGTGGCCGGCAGCACGACAGCTCACCAGGCCACTACAAGTGCCCGGCAGCACGACAGCTCACCAGGCCACTATAGGTGGCCGGGAGCACGACAGCTCACCAGGCCAATATAGGTGGCCGGGAGCACGACAGCTCGCCAGGCCACTATAGGTGGCCGGCAGCATGACAGCTCACCAGGCGACTATAAGTGCCCAGCAGCACGACAGCTCACCAGGCCACTATAGGCGGACGGCAGCACGACAGCTCACCAGCCCACTATAGGTGGACGGCAGCACGACAGCTCACCAGGCCACTGTAGGTGGCCGGCAGCACGACAGCTCACCAGGCCAATATAAGTGCCCGGCAGCACGACAGCTCACCAGGCCACTATAGGAGGCCGGGAGCACGACAGCTCACCAGGCCACTATGGATGGCCGGGAGCACGACAGCTCGCCAGGCCATTATAGGTGGCCGGCAGCACGACAGCTCACCAGGCTCCTATAAGTGCCCAGCAGCACGACAGCTCACCAGGCCACTATAGGTGGACGGCAGCACGACAGCTCACCAGCCCACTATAGGTGGACGGCAGCACGACAGCTCACCAGGCCACTGTAGGTGGCCGGCAGCACGACAGCTCACCAGGCCACTATAGGTGGACGGCAGCACGACAGCTCACCAGGCCACTATAGGTGGACGGCAGCAAGACAGCTCACCAGGCCACTATAGGTGGCCGGCAGCACGACACCTCACCAGGACACTATAGGTGGCCGGCAGCACGACAGCTCACCAGGCCACTATAGGTGGCCGGCAGCATGACAGCTCTGCAGGACACTAAAGGTGGACGGCAGCACGACAGCTCACCAGCCCACTACAGGTGGACGGCAGCACGACAGCTCACCAGGTCACTGTAGGTGGCCGGCAGCACGACAGCTCCCCAGGGCACAATAGGTGGACGGCAGCACGACAGCTCACCAGGCCACTATAGGTGGACGGCAGCACGACAGCTCACCAGGCCACTATAGGTGGCCGGCAGCACGACACCTCACCAGGACACTATAGGTGGCCGGCAGCACGACAGCTCACCAGGCCACTATAGGTGGCCGGCAGCACGACAGCTCACCAGGCCACTATAGGTTGCCGGGAGCACGACAGCTCGCCAGGCCACTACAGGTGGCCGGCAGCACGATAGCTTACCAGGCCACTATAGGTGGCCGACAGCACGACAGCTCACCAGGACACTATAGGTGGCCGGCATCTCGACAGCTCACCAGGCCGCTATAGGTTGCCGGGAGCACGACAGCTCGCCAGGCCACTACAGGTGGCCGGCAGCACGACAGCTCACCAGGCCACTATAGGTGGCCGGCAGCACGACAGCTCACCAGGCCACTATAGGTTGCCGGGAGCACGACAGCTCGCCAGGCCACTACAGGTGGCCGGCAGCACGACAGCACGACAGCTCACCAGGCTACTATAGGTGGCCGACAGCACGACAGCTCACCAGGACACTATAGGTGGCCGGCATCTCGACAGCTCACCAGGCCGCTATAGGTGGCCGGCAGCACGACAGCTCACCAGGCCACTATAGGTGGCCGGCAGCACGACAGCTCACCAGGCCACTATAGGTGGCCGGCAGCATGACAGCTCACCAGGCCACTATAAGTGCCCGGCAGCACGACAGCTCACCAGGCCACTATAGGTGGCCGGGAGCACGACAGCTCGCCAGGCCACTATAGGTGGCCGGCAGCACGTCAGCTCACCAGGCCACTATAGGTTGACGGCAGCACGACAGCTCTGCAGGACACTATAGATGGACGGCAGCACGACAGCTCACCAGCCCACTATAGGTGGACGGCAGCACGACAGCTCACCAGGTCACTGTAGGTGGCCGGCAGCACGACAGCTCACCAGGCCACAATAGGTGGACGGCAGCACGACAGCTCACCAGGCCACTATAGGTGGCCGGCAGCACGACACCTCCCCAGGACACTATAGGTGCCCGGCAGCACGACAGCTCACCAGGCCACTATAGGTGGCCGGCAGCACGACAGCTCACCAGGCCACTATAGGTGGCCGGCAGCACGACAGCTCACCAGGCCACTATAAGTGCCCGGCAGCACGACAGCTCACCAGGCCACTATAGGTGGCCGGGAGCACGACAGCTCGTCAGGCCACTATAGGTGGCCGGCAGCACGACAGCTCACCAGGTCAATATAGGTGGACGGCAGCACGACAGCTCACCAAGCCACTATAGGTGGCCGGCAGCACGACACCTCACCAGGACACTAGAGGTGGCCGGCAGCACGACAGCTCACCAGGCCACTATAGGTGGCCGGCAGCACGACAGCTCACCAGGACACTATAGGTGGCCGGCAGCACGACAGCTCACCAGGCCACTATAGGTGGACGGCAGCACGACAGCTCAACAGGCCACTAAAGGTGGCCGGCAGCACGACAGCTCACCAGGCCACTATAGATGGACGGCAGCACGACAGCTCACCAGGCCACTAAGTGCCCGGCAGCACGACAGCTCACCAGGCCACTATAGGTGGCCGGCAGCACGACAGCTCACCAGGCCACTATAGGTGGCCGGCAGCACGACAGCTCACCAGGAGACTATAGGTGGCCGGCAGCACGACAGCTCACCAGGCCACTATAGGTGGACGGCAGCACGAGAGCTCACCAGCCCACTATAGGTGGACGGCAGCACGACAGCTCACCAGGCCACTGTAGGTGGCCGGCAGCACGACAGCTCACCAGGCCACTATAGGTGGACGGCAGCACGACAGCTCACCAGGAGACTATAGGTGGCCGGCAGCACGACAGCTCACCAGGTCACTATAGGTGGCCGGCAGCACGACAGCTCACCAGGCCACTATAAGTGCCCAGCAGCACGACAGCTCACCAGGCCACTATAGGTGGACGGCAGCACGACAGCTCACCAGCCCACTATAGGTGGCCGGCAGCACGACAGCTCACCAGGCCGCTATAGGTGGCCGGCAGCACGACAGCTCACCAGGCCACTATAGGTGGTCGGCAACTCGACAGCTCACCAGGCCATTTTAGGTGGCCGGCAGCACGACAGTTCACCAGGCCACTACAGGTGGCCCGCAGCACGACAGCTCACCAGGCCACTATAGGTGGCCGGCAGCACGACAGTTCACCCGGCCACTACAGGTGGCCCGCAGCACGACAGCTCACCAGGCCACTATATGTGGGCGGTAGCACGACAGCTCACCAGGCCACTATGGGTGGCTGGCAGCACGACAGCTCACCAGGCCACTATAGGTGGCCGACAGCACGACAGCTCCAGGTCGCTATAGGTGGCCGACAGCACGACAGCTCCAGGCCGCTATAGGTGGCCGGCAGCACGACACCTCACCAGGCCACTATAGGTGGCTGGCAGCACGACAGCTCACCAGGCCACTATAGGTGGCCGGCAGCACGACAGTTCCCCAGGCTACTATAGGTGGCCGGCAGCATGACAGCTTACCAGGCCACTATAGGTGGCCGGCGGCACGACAGCTGACAGGCCCACTATAGTTGGCCGGTAGCACGACAGCTCACCAGGCCATTAGAGGTGGCCGACAGCACGACAGTTCACCAGGCCACTAAAGGTGGTCCGGCAGCACGACAGTTCCCCAGGTTACCATAGGTGGCCGGAAGCACGACAGTACACCAGGCCACTATAGGTGGCCGGAAGCACGACAGTACACCAGGCCACTATAGGTGGCCGGCAGCACGACAGTACACCAGGCCACTATAGGTGGCCGGAAGCACGACAGTTCCCCAGGCCACTATAGGTGGTCGGCAGCATGACAGCTCACCAGGCCACTATAGGTGGCCGACAGCACGACAGCTCACCAGGCCACTAAAGGTGGCCGGCAGCACGACACCTCACCAGGCCAATATAGGTGGCCGGCAGCACGACAGCTCACCAGGCCACTATAGGTGGCCGGCAGCACGACAGTACACCAGGCCACTATAGGTGGCCGGCAGCACGACAGTACACCAGGCCACTATAGGTGGCCGGCAGCACGACAGTTCCCCAGGCCACTATAGGTGGTCGGCAGCATGACAGCTCACCAGGCCACTATAGGTGGCCGACAGCACGACAGCTCACCAGGCCACTAAAGGTGGCCGGCAGCACGACACCTCACCAGGCCACTATAGGTGGCCGGCAGCACGACAGCTCACCAGGCCACTATAGGTGGCCGGCAGCACGACAGCTCACCAGGCCACTTCAAGGTGGCCGGCAGCACGACTGCTCAATAGGCCACTTCAAGGTGGCCGGCAGCACGACAGCTCACCCGGCCACTATAGGTGGCCGGCAGCACGACACCTCACCAGGCCACTATAGGTGGCCGCCAGCACGACAGCTCACCAGGCCACTACAGGTAGCCGGCAGCACGACAGCTCACCAGGCCACTACAGGCGGCCGGCAGCACGACAGCTCACCAGGCCACTATATGTGGCCGGTAGCACTACAGCTCACCAGGCCACTATAGGTGGCCGGCAGCACGACAGCTGACCAGGCCACTATAGGTGACCGGCAGCACGACAGCTGACAGGCCCACTATAGTTGGCCGGTAGCACGACAGCTCACCAGGCCATTAGAGGTGGCCGACAGCACGACAGTTCACCAGGCCACTAAAGGTGGTCCGGCAGCACGACAGTTCCCCAGGTTACCATAGGTGGCCGGAAGCACGACAGTACACCAGGCCACTATAGGTGGCCGGCAGCACGACAGCTCACCAGGAGACTATAGGTGGCCGGCAGCACGACAGCTCACCAGGCCACTATAGGTGGCCGGCAGCACGACAGCTCACCAGGCTACTATAGGTGGCCGGCAGCACGACAGCTCACCAGGCCACTATAGGTGGACGGCAGCACGACAGCTCACCAGCCCACTATAGGTGGCCGGCAGAACGACAGCTCACCAGGCCACCATAGGTGGCTGGCAGCACGACACCTCACCAGGACACTATAGGTGGCCGGCAGCACGACAGCTCACCAGGCCACTATAGGTGGCCGGCAGCACGACAGCTCACCAGGCCACTATAGGTGGTCGGCAACTCGACAGCTCACCAGGCCATTTTAGGTGGCCGGCAGCACGACACCTCACCAGGCCACTATAGGTGGCCGCCAGCACGACAGCTCACCAGGCCACTACAGGTAGCCGGCAGCACGACAGCTCACCAGGCCACTATAGGTGGCCGGCAGCACGACAGCTCACCAGGCCGCCATAGGTGGCCGCCAGCACGACAGCTCACCAGGCCACTACAGGTAGCCGGCAGCACGACAGCTCACCAGGCCACTATAGGTGGCCGGCAGCACGACAGCTCACCAGGCCACTATAAGTGCCCAGCAGCACGACAGCTCACCAGGCCACTATAGGTGGACGGCAGCACGACAGCTCACCAGCCCACTATAGGTGGCCGGCAGCACGACAGCTCACCAGGCCGCTATAGGTGGCCGGCAGCACGACAGCTCACCAGGCCACTATAGGTGGTCGGCAACTCGACAGCTCACCAGGCCATTTTAGGTGGCCGGCAGCACGACAGTTCACCAGGCCACTACAGGTGGCCCGCAGCACGACAGCTCACCAGGCCACTATAGGTGGCCGGCAGCACGACAGCTCAACAGGCCACTAAAGGTGGCCGGCAGCACGACAGCTCACCAGGCCACTATAGATGGACGGCAGCACGACAGCTCACCAGGCCACTATAGGTGGCCGGCAGCACGACAGCTCACCAGGAGACTATAGGTGGCCGGCAGCACGACAGCTCACCAGGCCACTATAGGTGGCCGGCAGCACGACAGCTCACCAGGCTTCTATAGGTGGCCGGCAGCACGACAGCTCACCAGGCCACTATAGGTGGACGGCAGCACGACAGCTCACCAGCCCACTATAGGTGGCCGGCAGAACGACAGCTCACTAGGCCACCATAGGTGGCCGGCAGCACGACACCTCACCAGGACACTATAGGTGGCCGGCAGCACGACAGCTCACCAGGCCACTATAGGTGGCCGGCAGCACGACAGCTCACCAGGCCACTATAGGTGGTTGGCAACTCGACAGCTCACCAGGCCATTTTAGGTGGCCGGCAGCACGACACCTCACCAGGCCACTATAGGTGGCCGCCAGCACGACAGCTCACCAGGCCACTACAGGTAGCAGGCAGCACGACAGCTCACCAGGCCACTACAGGCGGCTGGCAGCACGACAGCTCACCAGGCCACTATAGGTGGCCGGCAGCACGACAGTTCCCCAGGCTACTATAGGTGGCCGGCAGCACGACAGCTTACCAGGCCACTATAGGTGGCCGGCGGCACGACAGCTGACAGGCCCACTATAGTTGGCCGGTAGCACGACAGCTCACCAGGCCATTAGAGGTGGCCGACAGCACGACAGTTCACCAGGCCACTATAGTTGGCCCGTAGCACGACAGTTCACCAGGCCACTATAGGTGGCCGGCAGCACGACAGTTCTCCAGGCCACTATAGGTGGCCGTCAGCACGACAGTTCCCCAGGCCACTATAGGTGGTCGGCAGCATGACAGCTCACCAGCCCACTATAGGTGGCCGGCAGCACGACAGCTCACCAGGAGACTATAGGTGGCCGGCAGCACGACAGCTCACCAGGCCACTATAGGTGGCCGGCAGCACGACAGCTCACCAGGCCACTATAGGTGGCCGGCAGCACGACAGCTCAACAGGCCACTAAAGGTGGCCGGCAGCACGACAGCTCAACAGGCCACTAAAGGTGGCCGTAGCACGACAGTTCACCAGGCCACTATAGGTGGCTGGCAGCACGACAGTTCACCAGGCCACTATAGGTCGCCGGCAGCACGAGAGTTCCCCAGGCCACTATAGGTGGTCGACAGCATGACAGCTCACCAGGCCACTATAGATGATCGGCAGACCGACAGCTCACCAGGCCACTATAGGTGGCCGGCAGCACGACAGCTCACCAGGAGACTATAGGTGGTCGGCAGCACGACAGCTCACCAGGCCACTATAGGTGGCCGGCAGCACGACAGCTTACCAGGCCACTATAGGTGGCCGGCGGCACGACAGCTGACAGGCCCACTATAGTTGGCCGGCAGCACGACAGTTCCCCAGGTTACCATAGGTGGCCGGAAGCACGACAGTACACCAGGCCACTATAGGTGGCCGGAAGCACGACAGTACACCAGGCCACTATAGGTGGCCGGCAGCACGACAGTACACCAGGCCACTATAGGTGGCCGGCAGCACGACAGTTCCCCAGGCCACTATAGGTGGTCGGCAGCATGACAGCTCACCAGGCCACTATAGGTGGCCGACAGCACGACAGCTCACCAGGCCACTAAAGGTGGCCGGCAGCACGACACCTCACCAGGCCAATATAGGTGGCCGGCAGCACGACAGCTCACCAGGCCACTATAGGTGGCCGGCAGCACGACAGCTCACCAGGCCACTACAGGCGGCCGGCAGCACGACAGCTCACCAGGCCACTATATGTGGCCGGTAGCACTACAGCTCACCAGGCCACTATAGGTGGCCGGCAGCACGACAGCTGACCAGGCCACTATAGGTGACCGGCAGCACGACAGCTCACCAGGCCGCTATAGGTGGCCGGCAGCACGACAGCTCACCAAGCCACTATAGGTGGGAGGCAGCACGACACCTCACCAGGCCTCTATAGGTGGCCGGCATCTCGACAGCTCAACAGGCCACTATGGGTGGTCGGCATCTCGACAGCTCACCAGGCCTCTATAGGTGGCCGGCAGCACGACAGCTCACCAGGCCACTACAGGTGGCCGGCAGCACGACAGCTCACCAGGCCACTACAGGTGGCCGGCAGCACGACAGCTCACCAGGCCACTAAAGGTGGTCGGCAGCACGACACCTCACCAGGCCTCTATAGGTGGCCGGCATCTCGACAGCTCACCAGGCTACTATAGGTGGTCGGCATCTCGACAGCTCACCAGGCCACTATGGGTGGCCGGCAGTACGACAGTTCACCAGGCCTCTCAGGTGGCCCGCAGCACGACAGCTCACCAGGCCTCTATGGGTGGCCGGCATCTCGACAGCTCACCAGGCCTCTATAGGTGGCCGGCAGCACGACAGCTCACCAGGCCACTACAGGTGGCTGGCAGCACGACAGCTCACCAGGCCACTAAAGGTGGCCGGCAGCACGACACCTCACCAGGCCTCTATGGGTGGACGGCATCTCGACAGCTCACCAGGCCACTATAGGTGGTCGGCATCTCGACAGCTCACCAGGCCACTATATGTGGCCGGTAGCACGACAGCTCACCAGGCCACTATGGGTGGCTGGCAGCACGACAGCTCACCAGGCCACTATAGGTGGCCGACAGCACGACAGCTCACCAGGCCGCTATAGGTGGCCGGCAGCACGACACCTCACCAGGCCACTATAGGTGGCTGGCAGCACGACAGCTCACCAGGCCACTATAGGTGGCCGGCAGCACGACAGTTCCCCAGGGTACTATAGGTGGCCGGCAGCACGACAGCTTACCAGGCCACTATAGGTGGCCGGCGGCACGACCGCTGACAGGCCCACTATAGTTGGCCGGTAGCACGACAGCTCACCAGGCCATTAGAGGTGGCCGACAGCACGACAGTTCACCAGGCCACTATAGGTGGCTGGCAGCACGACAGCTCACCAGGCCACTATATGTGGCCGGTAGCACGACAGCTCACCAGGCCACTATGGGTGGCTGGCAGCACGGCAGCTCACCAGGCCACTATAGGTGGCCGACAGCACGACAGCTCACCAGGCCGCTATAGGTGGCCGGCAGCACGACACCTCACCAGGCCACTATAGGTGGCTGGCAGCACGACAGCTCACCAGGCCACTATAGGTGGCCGGCAGCACGACAGCTCACCAGGCCACTATGGGTGGCTGGCAGCACGACAGGTCACCAGGCCACTATAGGTGGCCGACAGCACGACAGCTCACCAGGCCGCTATAGGTGGCCGGCAGCACGACACCTCACCAGGCCACTATAGGTGGCTGGCAGCACGACAGCTCACCAGGCCACTATAGGTGGCCGGCAGCACGACAGCTCACCAGGCCACTATAGGTGGCCGGCAGCACGACAGTTCACCAGGCCACTACAGGTGGCCCGCAGCACGACAGCTCACCAGGCCACTATATGTGGCCGGTAGCACGACAGCTCACCAGGCCACTATGGGTGGCCGACAGCACGACAGTTCACCAGGCCACTACAGGTGGTCCGCAGCACGACAGCTCACCAGGCCACTTTAGGTGGCCGGCAGCACGACAGTTCCCCACGTTACTATAGGTGGCCGGCAGCACGACAGCTCACCAGGCCACAATAGGTGGCCGGCAGCACGACAGTCCACCAGGCCACTATAGGTGGCCGGCAGCACGACAGATCCCCAGGCCACTATAGGTGGCAGGCAGCACGACAGCACACCAGGCCACTAAAGGTGGCCGGCAGCACGACACCTCACCAGGCCTCTATGGGTGGACGGCATCTCGACAGCTCACCAGGCCACTACAGGTGGCCGGCAGCACGACAGTTCACCAGGCCACTACAGGTGGCCCGCAGCACGACAGCTCACCAGGCCACTATATGTGGCCGGTAACACGACAGCTCACCATGCCACTATGGGTGGCCGGCAGCAGGACAGCTCACCAGGCCACTAAAGGTGGCCGGCAGCACGACACCTCACCAGGCCTCTATGGGTGGACGGCATCTCGACAGCTCACCAGGCCACTATAGGTGGCCGGCAGCACGACAGTTCACCAGGCCACTACAGGTGGCCCGCAGCACGACAGCTCACCAGGCCACTATATGTGGCCGGTAGCACGACAGCTCACCAGGCCACTATGGGTGGCTGGCAGCACGACAGCTCACCAGGCCACTATAGGTGGCCGACAGCACGACAGCTCACCAGGCCGCTATAGGTGGCCGGCAGCACGACACCTCACCAGGCCACTATAGGTGGCTGGCAGCACGACAGCTCACCAGGCCACTATAGGTGGCCGGCAGCACGACAGTTCCCCAGGGTACTATAGGTGGCCGGCAGCACGACAGCTTACCAGGCCACTATAGGTGGCCGGCGGCACGACCGCTGACAGGCCCACTATAGTTGGCCGGTAGCACGACAGCTCACCAGGCCATTAGAGGTGGCCGACAGCACGACAGTTCACCAGGCCACTAAGGGTGGTCCGCAGCACGACAGCTCACCAGGCCACTTTAGGTGGCCGGCAGCACGACAGTTCCCCAGGTTACTATAGGTGGCCGGCAGCACGACAGCTCACCAGGCCACAATAGGTGGCCGGCAGCACGACAGTCCACCAGGCCACTATAGGTGGCCGGCAGCACGACAGTTCCCCAGGCCACTATAGGTGGCAGGCAGCACGACAGCACACCAGGCCACTATAGATGACCGGCAGCACGACAGCTCACCAGGCCACTATAGGTGGCCGGCAGTACGACAGCTCACCAGGCCACTATAGTTGGCCCGTAGCACGACAGTTCACCAGGCCACTATAGGTGGCTGGCAGCACGACAGTTTACCAGGCCACTATAGGTGGCCGGCTGCACGACAGTTCCCCAGGCCACTATAGGTGGTCGGCAGCATAACAGCTCACCAGGCCACTAAAGATGACCGGCAGCACGACAGCTCACCAGGCCACTATAGGTGGCCGGCAGCACGACAGTACACCAGGCCACTATAGGTGGCCGGCAGCACGACAGTACACCAGGCCACTATAGGTGGCCGGCAGCACGACAGTTCCCCAGGCCACTATAGGTGGTCGGCAGCATGACAGCTCACCAGGCCACTATAGGTGGCCGACAGCACGACAGCTCACCAGGCCACTAAAGGTGGCCGGCAGCACGACACCTCACCAGGCCACTATAGGTGGCCGGCAGCACGACAGCTCACCAGGCCACTATAGGTGGCCGGCAGCACGACAGCTCACCAGGCCACTTCAAGGTGGCCGGCAGCACGACAGCTCACCAGGCCACTATAGGTGGCCGGCAGCACGACACCTCACCAGGCCACTATAGGTGGCCGCCAGCACGACAGCTCACCAGGCCACTACAGGTAGCCGGCAGCACGACAGCTCACCAGGCCACTATAGTTGGCCCGTAGCACGACAGTTCACCAGGCCACTATAGGTGGCCGGCAGCACGACAGTTCTCCAGGCCACTTTAGGTGGCCGTCAGCACGACAGTTCCCCAGGCCACTATAGGTGGTCGGCAGCATGACAGCTCACCAGGCCACTATAGATGACCGGCAGCACGACAGCTCACCAAGCCACTATATGTGGCCGGTAGCACTACAGCTCACCCTGCCACTATAGGTGGCCGGCAGCACGACAGCTCACCAGGCCACTATAGGTGGCCGGCAGCACGACAGCTCACCAGGCCATTAGAGGTGGCCGGCAGCACGACACCTCACCAGGCCACTATAGGTGGCCGGCAGCACGACAGCTCACCAGGCCAATATAGATGACCGGCAGCACTACAGCTCACCAGGCCACTATAGGTGGCCGGCAGCACGACAGCTCACCAGGCCATATAGGTGGCCGGCAGCACGACAGCTCACCAGGCCACTACAGGCGGCCGGCAGCACGACAGCTCACCAGGCCACTATATGTGGCCGGTAGCACTACAGCTCACCAGGCCACTATAGGTGGCCGGCAGCACGACAGCTGACCAGGCCACTATAGGTGACCGGCAGCACGACAGCTCACCAGGCCGCTATAGGTGGCCGGCAGCACGACAGCTCACCAGGCCACTATAGGTGGGAGGCAGCACGACACCTCACCAGGCCTCTATAGGTGGCCGGCATCTCGACAGCTCAACAGGCCACTATGGGTGGTCGGCATCGGGACAGCTCACCAGGCCTCTATAGGTGGCCGGCAGCACGACAGCTCACCAGGCCACTACAGGTGGCCGGCAGCACGACAGCTCACCAGGCCACTACAGGTGGCCGGCAGCACGACAGCTCACCAGGCCACTAAAGGTGGCCGGCAGCACGACACCTCACCAGGCCTCTATAGGTGGCCGGCATCTCGACAGCTCACCAGGCTACTATAGGTGGTCGGCATCTCGACAGCTTACCAGGCCACTATGGGTGGCCGGCAGTACGACAGTTCACCAGGCCTCTCAGGTGGCCCGCAGCACGACAGCTCACCAGGCCTCTATGGGTGGCCGGCATCTCGACAGCTCACCAGGCCTCTATAGGTGGCCGGCAGCACGACAGCTCACCAGGCCACTACAGGTGGCCGGCAGCACGACAGCTCACCAGGCCACTAAAGGTGGCCGGCAGCACGACACCTCACCAGGCCTCTATGGGTGGACGGCATCCCGACAGCTCACCAGGCCACTATAGGTGGTCGGCATCTCGACAGCTCACCAGGCCACTATGGGTGGCCGGCAGTACGACAGTTCACCAGGCCACTCAGGTGGCCCACAGCACGACAGCTCACCAGGCCACTATAGGTGTTCGGCAGCACGACAGTTCCCCAGGCTACTATAGGTGACCGGCAGCACGACAGCTCACCAGCCCACTATATGTGGCCGGGAGCACGACATCTCACCAGGCCATTAGAGGTGGCCGGCAGCACGACACCTCACCAGGCCTCTATAGGTGGCCGGCATCTCGACAGCTCACCAGGCTACTATAGGTGGTCGGCATCTCGACAGCTCACCAGGCCACTATGGGTGGCCGGCAGTACGACAGTTCACCAGGCCTCTCAGGTGGCCCGCAGCACGACAGCTCACCAGGCCTCTATGGGTGGCCGGCATCTCGACAGCTCACCAGGCCTCTATAGGTGGCCGGCAGCACGACAGCTCACCAGGCCGCTATAGGTGGCCGGCAGCACGACAGCTCACCAGGCCACTATAGGTGGGAGGCAGCACGACACCTCACCAGGCCTCTATAGGTGGCCGGCATCTCGACAGCTCAACAGGCCACTATGGGTGGTCGGCGTCGGGACAGCTCACCAGGCCTCTATAGGTGGCCGGCAGCACGACAGCTCACCAGGCCACTACAGGTGGCCGGCAGCACGACAGCTCACCAGGCCACTATAGGTGGGAGGCAGCACGACACCTCACCAGGCCTCTATAGGTGGCCGGCATCTCGACAGCTCAACAGGCCACTATGGGTGGTCGGCGTCGGGACAGCTCACCAGGCCTCTATAGGTGGCCGGCAGCACGACAGCTCACCAGGCCACTACAGGTGGCCGGCAGCACGACAGCTCACCAGGCCACTACAGGTGGCCGGCAGCACGACAGCTCACCAGGCCACTAAAGGTGGCCGGCAGCACGACACCTCACCAGGCCTCTACAGGTGGCCGGCATCTCGACAGCTCACCAGGCTACTATAGGTGGTCGGCATCTCGACAGCTCACCAGGCCACTATGGGTGGCCGACAGCACGACAGTTCACCAGGCCACTACAGCTGGTCCGCAGCACGACAGCTCACCAGGCCACTTTAGGTGGCCGGCAGCACGACAGTTCCCCACGTTACTATAGGTGGCCGGCAGCACGACAGCTCACCAGGCCACAATAGGTGGCCGGCAGCACGACAGTCCACCAGGCCACTATAGGTGGCCGGCAGCACGACAGATCCCCAGGCCACTATAGGTGGCAGGCAGCACGACAGCACACCAGGCCACTAAAGGTGGCCGACAGCACGACAGCTCACCAGGCCGCTATAGGTGGCCGGCAGCACGACACCTCACCAGGCCACTATAGGTGGCTGGCAGCACGACAGCTCACCAGGCCACTATAGGTGGCCGGCAGCACGACAGTTCCCCAGGGTACTATAGGTGGCCGGCAGCACGACAGCTTACCAGGCCACTATAGGTGGCCGGCGGCACGACCGCTGACAGGCCCACTATAGTTGGCCGGTAGCACGACAGCTCACCAGGCCATTAGAGGTGGCCGACAGCACGACAGTTCACCAGGCCACTAAGGGTGGTCCGCAGCACGACAGCTCACCAGGCCACTTTAGGTGGCCGGCAGCACGACAGTTCCCCAGGTTACTATAGGTGGCCGGCAGCACGACAGCTCACCAGGCCACAATAGGTGGCCGGCAGCACGACAGTCCACCAGGCCACTATAGGTGGCCGGCAGCACGACAGTTCCCCAGGCCACTATAGGTGGCAGGCAGCACGACAGCACACCAGGCCACTATAGATGACCGGCAGCACGACAGCTCACCAGGCCACTATAGGTGGCCGGCAGTACGACAGCTCACCAGGCCACTATAGTTGGCCCGTAGCACGACAGTTCACCAGGCCACTATAGGTGGCTGGCAGCACGACAGTTTACCAGGCCACTATAGGTGGCCGGCTGCACGACAGTTCCCCAGGCCACTATAGGTGGTCGGCAGCATAACAGCTCACCAGGCCACTAAAGATGACCGGCAGCACGACAGCTCACCAGGCCACTATAGGTGGCCGGCAGCACGACAGTACACCAGGCCACTATAGGTGGCCGGCAGCACGACAGTACACCAGGCCACTATAGGTGGCCGGCAGCACGACAGTTCCCCAGGCCACTATAGGTGGTCGGCAGCATGACAGCTCACCAGGCCACTATAGGTGGCCGACAGCACGACAGCTCACCAGGCCACTAAAGGTGGCCGGCAGCACGACACCTCACCAGGCCACTATAGGTGGCCGGCAGCACGACAGCTCACCAGGCCACTATAGGTGGCCGGCAGCACGACAGCTCACCAGGCCACTTCAAGGTGGCCGGCAGCACGACAGCTCACCAGGCCACTATAGGTGGCCGGCAGCACGACACCTCACCAGGCCACTATAGGTGGCCGCCAGCACGACAGCTCACCAGGCCACTACAGGTAGCCGGCAGCACGACAGCTCACCAGGCCACTATAGTTGGCCCGTAGCACGACAGTTCACCAGGCCACTATAGGTGGCCGGCAGCACGACAGTTCTCCAGGCCACTTTAGGTGGTGGGAGGCAGCACGACACCTCACCAGGCCTCTATAGGTGGCCGGCATCTCGACAGCTCAACAGGCCACTATGGGTGGTCGGCGTCGGGACAGCTCACCAGGCCTCTATAGGTGGCCGGCAGCACGACAGCTCACCAGGCCACTACAGGTGGCCGGCAGCACGACAGCTCACCAGGCCACTACAGGTGGCCGGCAGCACGACAGCTCACCAGGCCACTAAAGGTGGCCGGCAGCACGACACCTCACCAGGCCTCTACAGGTGGCCGGCATCTCGACAGCTCACCAGGCTACTATAGGTGGTCGGCATCTCGACAGCTCACCAGGCCACTATGGGTGGCCGACAGCACGACAGTTCACCAGGCCACTACAGGTGGTCCGCAGCACGACAGCTCACCAGGCCACTTTAGGTGGCCGGCAGCACGACAGTTCCCCACGTTACTATAGGTGGCCGGCAGCACGACAGCTCACCAGGCCACAATAGGTGGCCGGCAGCACGACAGTCCACCAGGCCACTATAGGTGGCCGGCAGCACGACAGATCCCCAGGCCACTATAGGTGGCAGGCAGCACGACAGCACACCAGGCCACTAAAGGTGGCCGACAGCACGACAGCTCACCAGGCCGCTATAGGTGGCCGGCAGCACGACACCTCACCAGGCCACTATAGGTGGCTGGCAGCACGACAGCTCACCAGGCCACTATAGGTGGCCGGCAGCACGACAGTTCCCCAGGGTACTATAGGTGGCCGGCAGCACGACAGCTTACCAGGCCACTATAGGTGGCCGGCGGCACGACCGCTGACAGGCCCACTATAGTTGGCCGGTAGCACGACAGCTCACCAGGCCATTAGAGGTGGCCGACAGCACGACAGTTCACCAGGCCACTAAGGGTGGTCCGCAGCACGACAGCTCACCAGGCCACTTTAGGTGGCCGGCAGCACGACAGTTCCCCAGGTTACTATAGGTGGCCGGCAGCACGACAGCTCACCAGGCCACAATAGGTGGCCGGCAGCACGACAGTCCACCAGGCCACTATAGGTGGCCGGCAGCACGACAGTTCCCCAGGCCACTATAGGTGGCAGGCAGCACGACAGCACACCAGGCCACTATAGATGACCGGCAGCACGACAGCTCACCAGGCCACTATAGGTGGCCGGCAGTACGACAGCTCACCAGGCCACTATAGTTGGCCCGTAGCACGACAGTTCACCAGGCCACTATAGGTGGCTGGCAGCACGACAGTTTACCAGGCCACTATAGGTGGCCGGCAGCACGACAGCTCACCAGGACACTATAGGTGGCCGGCAGCACGACAGTTCACCAGGCCACTATAGGTGGACGGCAGCACGACAGCTCACCAGGCCACTATAGGTGGCCGGCAGCACGACAGCTCACCAGGCCACTTCAAGGTGGCCGGCAGCACGACAGCTCACCAGGCCACTATAGGTGGCCGGCAGCACGACACCTCACCAGGCCACTATAGGTGGCCGCCAGCACGACAGCTCACCAGGCCACTACAGGTAGCCGGCAGCACGACAGCTCACCAGGCCACTATAGTTGGCCCGTAGCACGACAGTTCACCAGGCCACTATAGGTGGCCGGCAGCACGACAGCTCTCCAGGCCACTTTAGGTGGTGGGAGGCAGCACGACACCTCACCAGGCCTCTATAGGTGGCCGGCATCTCGACAGCTCAACAGGCCACTATGGGTGGTCGGCGTCGGGACAGCTCACCAGGCCTCTATAGGTGGCCGGCAGCACGACAGCTCACCAGGCCACTACAGGTGGCCGGCAGCACGACAGCTCACCAGGCCACTACAGGTGGCCGGCAGCACGACAGCTCACCAGGCCACTAAAGGTGGCCGGCAGCACGACACCTCACCAGGCCTCTACAGGTGGCCGGCATCTCGACAGCTCACCAGGCTACTATAGGTGGTCGGCATCTCGACAGCTCACCAGGCCACTATGGGTGGCCGACAGCACGACAGTTCACCAGGCCACTACAGGTGGTCCGCAGCACGACAGCTCACCAGGCCACTTTAGGTGGCCGGCAGCACGACAGTTCCCCACGTTACTATAGGTGGCCGGCAGCACGACAGCTCACCAGGCCACAATAGGTGGCCGGCAGCACGACAGTCCACCAGGCCACTATAGGTGGCCGGCAGCACGACAGATCCCCAGGCCACTATAGGTGGCAGGCAGCACGACAGCACACCAGGCCACTAAAGGTGGCCGACAGCACGACAGCTCACCAGGCCGCTATAGGTGGCCGGCAGCACGACACCTCACCAGGCCACTATAGGTGGCTGGCAGCACGACAGCTCACCAGGCCACTATAGGTGGCCGGCAGCACGACAGTTCCCCAGGGTACTATAGGTGGCCGGCAGCACGACAGCTTACCAGGCCACTATAGGTGGCCGGCGGCACGACCGCTGACAGGCCCACTATAGTTGGCCGGTAGCACGACAGCTCACCAGGCCATTAGAGGTGGCCGACAGCACGACAGTTCACCAGGCCACTAAGGGTGGTCCGCAGCACGACAGCTCACCAGGCCACTTTAGGTGGCCGGCAGCACGACAGTTCCCCAGGTTACTATAGGTGGCCGGCAGCACGACAGCTCACCAGGCCACAATAGGTGGCCGGCAGCACGACAGTCCACCAGGCCACTATAGGTGGCCGGCAGCACGACAGATCCCCAGGCCACTATAGGTGGCAGGCAGCACGACAGCACACCAGGCCACTAAAGGTGGCCGACAGCACGACAGCTCACCAGGCCACTTTAGGTGGCCGGCAGCACGACAGTTCCCCAGGTTACTATAGGTGGCCGGCAGCACGACAGCTCACCAGGCCACAATAGGTGGCCGGCAGCACGACAGTCCACCAGGCCACTATAGGTGGCCGGCAGCACGACAGTTCCCCAGGCCACTATAGGTGGCAGGCAGCACGACAGCACACCAGGCCACTATAGATGACCGGCAGCACGACAGCTCACCAGGCCACTATAGGTGGCCGGCAGTACGACAGCTCACCAGGCCACTATAGTTGGCCCGTAGCACGACAGTTCACCAGGCCACTATAGGTGGCTGGCAGCACGACAGTTTACCAGGCCACTATAGGTGGCCGGCTGCACGACAGTTCCCCAGGCCACTATAGGTGGTCGGCAGCATAACAGCTCACCAGGCCACTAAAGATGACCGGCAGCACGACAGCTCACCAGGCCACTATAGGTGGCCGGCAGCACGACAGTACACCAGGCCACTATAGGTGGCCGGCAGCACGACAGTACACCAGGCCACTATAGGTGGCCGGCAGCACGACAGTTCCCCAGGCCACTATAGGTGGTCGGCAGCATGACAGCTCACCAGGCCACTATAGGTGGCCGACAGCACGACAGCTCACCAGGCCACTAAAGGTGGCCGGCAGCACGACACCTCACCAGGCCACTATAGGTGGCCGGCAGCACGACAGCTCACCAGGCCACTATAGGTGGCCGGCAGCACGACAGCTCACCAGGCCACTATAGGTGGCCGGCAGCACGACACCTCACCAGGCCACTATAGGTGGCCGCCAGCACGACAGCTCACCAGGCCACTACAGGTAGCCGGCAGCACGACAGCTCACCAGGCCACTATAGTTGGCCCGTAGCACGACAGTTCACCAGGCCACTATAGGTGGCCGGCAGCACGACAGTTCTCCAGGCCACTTTAGGTGGCCGTCAGCACGACAGTTCCCCAGGCCACTATAGGTGGTCGGCAGCATGACAGCTCACCAGGCCACTATAGATGACCGGCAGCACGACAGCTCACCAAGCCACTATATGTGGCCGGTAGCACTACAGCTCACCCTGCCACTATAGGTGGCCGGCAGCACGACAGCTCACCAGGCCACTATAGGTGGCCGGCAGCACGACAGCTCACCAGGCCATTAGAGGTGGCCGGCAGCACGACACCTCACCAGGCCACTATAGGTGGCCGGCAGCACGACAGCTCACCAGGCCAATATAGATGACCGGCAGCACTACAGCTCACCAGGCCACTATAGGTGGCCGGCAGCACGACAGCTCACCAGGCCATATAGGTGGCCGGCAGCACGACAGCTCACCAGGCCACTACAGGCGGCCGGCAGCACGACAGCTCACCAGGCCACTATATGTGGCCGGTAGCACTACAGCTCACCAGGCCACTATAGGTGGCCGGCAGCACGACAGCTGACCAGGCCACTATAGGTGACCGGCAGCACGACAGCTCACCAGGCCGCTATAGGTGGCCGGCAGCACGACAGCTCACCAGGCCACTATAGGTGGGAGGCAGCACGACACCTCACCAGGCCTCTATAGGTGGCCGGCATCTCGACAGCTCAACAGGCCACTATGGGTGGTCGGCATCGGGACAGCTCACCAGGCCTCTATAGGTGGCCGGCAGCACGACAGCTCACCAGGCCACTACAGGTGGCCAGCAGCACGTCAACTCACCACGCCACTACAGGTGGCCGGCAGCACGACAGCTCACCAGGCCACTAAAGGTGGCCGGCAGCACGACACCTCACCAGGCCTCTATAGGTGGCCGGCATCTCGACAGCTCACCAGGCTACTATAGGTGGTCGGCATCTCGACAGCTTACCAGGCCACTATGGGTGGCCGGCAGTACGACAGTTCACCAGGCCTCTCAGGTGGCCCGCAGCACGACAGCTCACCAGGCCTCTATGGGTGGCCGGCATCTCGACAGCTCACCAGGCCTCTATAGGTGGCCGGCAGCACGACAGCTCACCAGGCCACTACAGGTGGCCGGCAGCACGACAGCTCACCAGGCCACTAAAGGTGGCCGGCAGCACGACACCTCACCAGGCCTCTATGGGTGGACGGCATCCCGACAGCTCACCAGGCCACTATAGGTGGTCGGCATCTCGACAGCTCACCAGGCCACTATGGGTGGCCGGCAGTACGACAGTTCACCAGGCCACTCAGGTGGCCCACAGCACGACAGCTCACCAGGCCACTATAGGTGTTCGGCAGCACGACAGTTCCCCAGGCTACTATAGGTGACCGGCAGCACGACAGCTCACCAGCCCACTATATGTGGCCGGGAGCACGACATCTCACCAGGCCATTAGAGGTGGCCGGCAGCACGACACCTCACCAGGCCTCTATAGGTGGCCGGCATCTCGACAGCTCACCAGGCTACTATAGGTGGTCGGCATCTCGACAGCTCACCAGGCCACTATGGGTGGCCGGCAGTACGACAGTTCACCAGGCCTCTCAGGTGGCCCGCAGCACGACAGCTCACCAGGCCTCTATGGGTGGCCGGCATCTCGACAGCTCACCAGGCCTCTATAGGTGGCCGGCAGCACGACAGCTCACCAGGCCGCTATAGGTGGCCGGCAGCACGACAGCTCACCAGGCCACTATAGGTGGGAGGCAGCACGACACCTCACCAGGCCTCTATAGGTGGCCGGCATCTCGACAGCTCAACAGGCCACTATGGGTGGTCGGCGTCGGGACAGCTCACCAGGCCTCTATAGGTGGCCGGCAGCACGACAGCTCACCAGGCCACTACAGGTGGCCGGCAGCACGACAGCTCACCAGGCCACTACAGGTGGCCGGCAGCACGACAGCTCACCAGGCCACTAAAGGTGGCCGGCAGCACGACACCTCACCAGGCCTCTACAGGTGGCCGGCATCTTGACAGCTCACCAGGCTACTATAGGTGGTCGGCATCTCGACAGCTCACCAGGCCACTATGGGTGGCCGGCAGTACGACAGTTCACCAGGCCTCTCAGGTGGCCCGCAGCACGACAGCTCACCAGGCGTCTATGGGTGGCCGGCATCTCGACAGCTCACCAGGCCTCTATAGGTGGCCGGCAGCACGACAGCTCACCAGGCCACTACAGGTGGCCGGCAGCACGACAGCTCACCAGGCCACTAAAGGTGGCCGGCAGCACGACACCTCACCAGGCCTCTATGGGTGGCCGGCATCTCGACAGCTCACCAGGCTACTATAGGTGGTCGGCATCTCGTCAGCTCACCAGGCCACTACGGGTGGCCGGCAGTACGACAGTTCGCCAGGCCACTCAGGTGGCCCGCAGCACGACAGCTCACCAGGCCACTATAGGTCAACGGCAGCACGACAGTTCCCCAGGCTACTATAGGTGGCCGGCAGCACGACAGCTCACCAGCCCACTATATGTGGCCGGGAGCACGACACCTCACCAGGCCATTAGAGGTGGCCGGCAGCACGACAGTTCCCCAGGCTACTATATGTGGCCGGCAGCGCGACAGCTCACCAGGCCACTAAAGGTGGCCCGCCGCACGACAGTTCACCAGGCCACTACAGGTGGCCGGCAGCACGACAGTTCCCCAGGCTACTATAGGTGGGCGGCAGCACGACAGCTCACCAGGCCACTATAGGTGGCCGGCAGCACGACAGCTCACCAGGCCACTAAATGTGGCCGGCAGCACGACAGCTCACCAGGCCACTATAGGTGGCCCGCAGCACGACAGCTCACCAGGCCACTATAGGTGGCCGGCAGCACGATAGTTCCCCAGGCTACTATAGGTGGGCGGCAGCACGACAGCTCACCAGGCCACTATAGGTGGCCGGCAGCACAACAGTTCACCAGGCCATTACAGGTGGCCGGCAGCACGACAGCTCACCAGGCCATTAGAGGTGGCCGGTAGCACGATTCCTCACCAGACCTCTATGGGTGGCCGGCATCTTGACAGCTCACCAGGCCACTATAGGTGGTCGGCATCTCGACAGCTCACCAGGCCACTACGAGTGGCCGGCAGTCAACAGCTCACCAGGCCATAAGAGGTGGCCGGCAGCACGACAGCTCACCAGGCCACTATAGGTTGGCGGCAGCACGGCAGCTCACCAGGCCACTATAGGCGCCCGGCAGCACGACAGCTCACCAGCCCGCTATAGGAGGCCGGTAGCACGACAGCTCACCAGGCCATTAGAGGTGGCCGGCAGCACGACAGCTCACCAGGACACTATAGGTGGACGGCTTCTCGACAGCTCACCAGGCCATTATAGGTGGCCGGCAGCACGACAGCTCACCAGCCCACTATAGGTGGCCGGTAGCACGACAGCTCACCAGGCCATTAGAGGTGGCCGGCAGCACGACAGCTCACCAGGACACTATAGGTGGTCGGCATCTCGACAGCTCACCAGGCCATTATTGGTGGCCGGCAGCACGACAGCTCACCAGGCCACTACAGGTGGCCGGCAGCACGACAGCTCACCAGGCCACTAAAGGTGGCCGGCAGCACGACACCTCACCAGGCCTCTATGGGTGGCCGGCATCTCGACAATTCACCAGGCCACTATAGGTGGTCGGCATCTCGTCAGCTCACCAGGCTACTATGGGTGGCCGGCAGTACGACAGTTCGCAAGGCCACTCAGGTGGCCCGCAGCACGACAGCTCACCAGGCCACTATAGGTGGCCGGCAGCACGACAGTTCCCCAGGCTACTATAGGTGGCCGGCAGCACGACAGCTCACCAGGCCACTCAGGTGGCCCGCAGCACGACAACTCACCAGGCCACTATAGGTGGCCGGCAGCACGACAGTTCCCCAGGCTACTATAGGTGGCCGGCAGCACGACAGCTCACCAGGCCACTATGGGTGGCCGGCAGCACGACAGCTCACCAGGCCACTATATGTGGCCAGGAGCACGACAGCTCACCAGGCCATTAGAGATGGCCGGCAGCACGACAGTTCCCCAGGCTACTATAGGTGGCCGGCAGCGCGACAGCTCACCAGGCCACTATAGGTGGCCGGGAGCACGACAGCTCACCAGGCCACTATAGGTGGCCTTCAGCATGACAGCTCACCAGGCCACTATAAGTGCCCGGCAGCACGACAGCTCACCAGGCCACTATAGGTGGCCGGGAGCACGACAGCTCGCCAGGCCACTATAGGTGGCCGGCAGCACGTCAGCTCACCCGGCCACTATAGGTGGACGGCAGCACGACAGCTCTGCAGGACACTATAGATGGACGGCAGCACGACAGCTCACCAGGCCACTATAGGTGGACGGCAGCACGACAGCTCACCAGGCCACTATAGGTGGACGGCAGCAAGACAGCTCACCAGGCCACTATAGGTGGCCGGCAGCACGACACCTCACCAGGACACTATAGGTGGCCGGCAGCACGACAGCTCACCAGGCCACTATAGGTGGCCGGCAGCACGACAGCTCTGCAGGACACTAAAGGTGGACGGCAGCACGACAGCTCACCAGCCCACTACAGGTGGACGGCAGCACGACAGCTCACCAGGTCACTGTAGGTGGCCGGCAGCACGACAGCTCCCCAGGCCACAATAGGTGGACGGCAGCACGACAGCTCACCAGGCCACTATAGGTGGACGGCAGCACGACAGCTCACCAGGCCACTATAGGTGACCGGCAGCACGACAGTTCCCCAGGCTACTATAGGTGGCCGGCAGCACGACAGCTCACCAGCCCACTATATGTGGCCGGGAGCACGACACCTCACCAGGCCATTAGAGGTGGCCGGCAGCACGACAGTTCCCCAGGCTACTATATGTGGCCGGCAGCGCGACAGCTCACCAGGCCACTAAAGGTGGCCCGCCGCACGACAGTTCACCAGGCCACTAAATGTGGCCGGCAGCACGACAGCTCACCAGGCCACTATAGGTGGCCCGCAGCACGACAGCTCACCAGGCCACTATAGGTGGCCCGCAGCACGACAGCTCACCAGGCCACTATAGGTGGCCGGCAGCACGATAGTTCCCCAGGCTACTATAGGTGGGCGGCAGCACGACAGCTCACCAGGCCACTATAGGTGGCCGGCAGCACGACAGCTCACCAGGCCACTAAATGTGGCCGGCAGCACGACAGCTCACCAGGCCACTATAGGTGGCCCGCAGCACGACAGCTCACCAGGCCACTATAGGTGGCCCGCAGCACGACAGCTCACCAGGCCACTATAGGTGGCCGGCAGCACGATAGTTCCCCAGGCTACTATAGGTGGGCGGCAGCACGACAGCTCACCAGGCCACTATAGGTGGCCGGCAGCACAACAGTTCACCAGGCCATTACAGGTGGCCGGCAGCATGACAGCTCACCAGGCCGTTATAGGTGGCCGGCAGCACGACAGCTCACCAGGCCCCTAAAGGTGGCCGGTAGCACGATACCTCACCAGGCCACTATAGGTGCCCGGCAGCACGACAGCTCACCAGGCCACTAAATGTGGCCGGCAGCACGACAGCTCACCAGGCCACTATAGGTGGCCCGCAGCACGACAGCTCACCAGGCCACTATAGGTGGCCCGCAGCACGACAGCTCACCAGGCCACTATAGGTGGCCGGCAGCACGATAGTTCCCCAGGCTACTATAGGTGGGCGGCAGCACGACAGCTCACCAGGCCACTAAATGTGGCCGGCAGCACGACAGCTCACCAGGCCACTATAGGTGGCCCGCAGCACGACAGCTCACCAGGCCACTATAGGTGGCCCGCAGCACGACAGCTCACCAGGCCACTATAGGTGGCCGGCAGCACGATAGTTCCCCAGGCTACTATAGGTGGGCGGCAGCACGACAGCTCACCAGGCCACTATAGGTGGCCGGCAGCACAACAGTTCACCAGGCCATTACAGGTGGCCGGTAGCACGACAGCTCACCAGGCCATTAGAGGTGGCCGGTAGCACGATTCCTCACCAGACCTCTATGGGTGGCCGGCATCTTGACAGCTCACCAGGCCACTATAGGTGGTCGGCATCTCGACAGCTCACCAGGCCACTATAGGTTGGCGGCAGCACGACAGCTCACCAGGCCACTATAGGTGCCCGGCAGCACGACAGCTCACCAGCCCGCTATAGGAGGCCGGTAGCACGACAGCTCACCAGGCCATTAGAGGTGGCCGGCAGCACGACAGCTCACCAGGACACTATAGGTGGACGGCTTCTCGACAGCTCACCAGGCCATTATAGGTGGCCGGCAGCACGACAGCTCACCAGCCCACTATAGGTGGCCGGTAGCACGACAGCTCACCAGGCCATTAGAGGTGGCCGGCAGCACGACAGCTCACCAGGACACTATAGGTGGTCGGCATCTCGACAGCTCACCAGGCCATTATTGGTGGCCGGCAGCACGACAGCTCACCAGGCCACTACAGGTGGCCGGCAGCACGACAGCTCACCAGGCCACTAAAGGTGGCCGGCAGCACGACACCTCACCAGGCCTCTATGGGTGGCCGGCATCTCGACAATTCACCAGGCCACTATAGGTGGTCGGCATCTCGTCAGCTCACCAGGCCACTATGGGTGGCCGGCAGTACGACAGTTCGCAAGGCCACTCAGGTGGCCCGCAGCACGACAGCTCACCAGGCCACTATAGGTGGCCGGCAGCACGACAGTTCCCCAGGCTACTATAGGTGGCCGGCAGCACGACAGCTCACCAGGCCACTCAGGTGGCCCGCAGCACGACAACTCACCAGGCCACTATAGGTGGCCGGCAGCACGTCAGTTCCCCAGGCTACTATAGGTGGCCGGCAGCACGACAGCTCACCAGGCCACTATGGGTGGCCGGCAGCACGACAGCTCACCAGCCCACTATATGTGGCCAGGAGCACGACAGCTCACCAGGCCATTGGAGGTGGCCGGCAGCACGACAGTTCCCCAGGCTACTATAGGTGGCCGGCAGCGCGACAGCTCACCAGGCCACTACAGGTGGACGGCAGCACGACAGCTCGCCAGGTCACTGTAGGTTGCCGGCAGCACGACAGCTCCCCAGGCCACAATAGGTGGACGGCAGCACGACAGCTCACCAGGCCACTATAGGTGGACGGCAGCACGACAGCTCACCAGGCCACTATAGGTGGCCGGCAACACGACACCTCACCAGGACACTATAGGTGGCCGGCAGCACGACAGCTCACCAGGCCACTATAGGTGGCCGGCAGCACGACAGCTCACCAGGCCACTATAGGTGGCCGGCAGCACGACAGCTCACCAGGCCACTATAGGTTGCCGGGAGCACGACAGCTCGCCAGGCCACTACAGGTGGCCGGCAGCACGATAGCTTACCAGGCCACTATAGGTGGCCGACAGCACGACAGCTCACCAGGACACTATAGGTGGCCGGCATCTCGACAGCTCACCAGGCCGCTATAGGTTGCCGGGAGCACGACAGCTCGCCAGGCCACTACAGGTGGCCGGCAGCACGACAGCTCACCAGGCCACTATAGGTGGCCGGCAGCACGACAGCTCACCAGGCCACTATAGGTTGCCGGGAGCACGACAGCTCGCCAGGCCACTACAGGTGGCCGGCAGCACGACAGCTCACCAGGCCACTATAGGTGGCCGACAGCACGACAGCTCACCAGGACACTATAGGTGGCCGGCATCTCGACAGCTCACCAGGCCGCTATAGGTGGCCGGCAGCACGACAGCTCACCAGGCCACTATAGGTGGCCGGCAGCACGACAGCTCACCAGGCCACTATAGGTGGCCGGCAGCATGACAGCTCACCAGGCCACTATAAGTGGCCGGCAGCACGACACCTCACCAGGACACTATAGGTGGCCGGCAGCACGACAGCTCACCAGGCCACTATAGGTGGTCGGCAGCACGACAGCTCACCAGGACACTATAGGTGGCCGGCAGCACGACAGCTCACCAGGCCACTATAGGTGGACGGCAGCACGACAGCTCAACAGGCCACTATAGGTGGCCGGCAGCACGACAGCTCACCAGGCCACTATAGGTGGACGGCAGCACGACAGCTCACCAGGCCACTATAGGTGGCCGGCAGTACGACAGCTCACCAGGAGACTATAGGTGGCCGGCAGCACGACAGCTCACCAGGCTACTATAGGTGGCCGGCAGCACGACAGCTCACCAGGCCACTATAGGTGGACGGCAGCACGACAGCTCACCAGCCCACTATAGGTGGACGGCAGCACGACAGCTCACCAGGCCACCATAGGTGGCCGGCAGCACGACACCTCACCAGGACACTATAGGTGGCCGGCAGCACGACAGCTCACCAGGCCACTATAGGTGGACGGCAGCACGACAGCTCACCAGGCCACTATAGGTGGTCGGCAACTCGACAGCTCACCAGGCCACCATAGGTGGCCGGCAGCACGACACCTCACCAGGACACCATAGGTGGCCGGCAGCACGACAGCTCACCAGCCCACTATAGGTGGACGGCAGCACGACAGCTCACCAGGCCACTATAGGTGGCCGGCAGCACGACAGCTCACCAGGCCACTATAGGTGGTCGGCAACTCGACAGCTCACCAGGCCACCATAGGTGGCCGGCAGCACTACACCTCACCAGGACACTATAGGTGGCCGGCAGCACGACAGCTCACCAGCCCACTATAGGTGGACGGCAGCACGACAGCTCACCAGGCCACCATAGGTGGCCGGCAGCACGACAGCTCACCAGCCCACTATAGGTGGACGGCAGCACGACAGCTCACCAGGCCACTATAGATGATCGGCAGACCGACAGCTCACCAGGCCACTATAGGTGGCCGGCAGCACGACAGCTCACCAGGCCACCATAAGTGCCCGGCAGCACGACAGCTCACCAGGCCACTATAGGTGCCCGGCAGCACGACAGCTCACCAGGCCACTATAGGTGGCCGGCAGCACGACAGCTCAACAGGCCACTATAGGTGGCCGGCAGCACGACAGCTCACCAGGCTACTATAGGTGGCCGGCAGCACGACAGCTCACAAGGCCACTATAAGTGCTCGGCAGCACGACAGCTCACCAGGCCACTACAGGTGGCCGGGAGCACGACAGCACACCAGGCCACTATAGGTGGCCGGGAGCACGACAGCTCGCCAGGCCACTATAGGTGGCCGGCAGCACGACAGCTCACCAGGCCACTATAAGTGCCCAGCAGCACGACAGCTCACCAGGCCACTATAGGTGGACAGCAGCACGACAACTCACCAGCCCACTATAGGTGGACGGCAGCACGACAGCTCACCAGGCCACTATAGGTGGCTGGCAGCACGACAGCTCACCAGGCCACTATAGGTGGCTGGCAGCACGACAGCTCACCAGGCCACTATAGGTGGACGGCAGCACGACAGCTCACCAGGCCACTATAGGTGGACGGCAGCACGACAGCTCACCAGGCCACTATATGTGGCCGGCAGCACGACACCTCACCAGGACACTATAGTTGGCCGGCAGCACGACAGCTCACCAGGCCACTATAGGTGGCCGGCAGCACGACAGCTCACCAGGCCACTATAGGTGGCCGGGATCACGACAGCTCGCCAGGCCATTATAGGTGGCCGGCAGCACGACAGCTCACCAGGCCACTATAAGTGCCCAGCAGCACGACAGCTCACCAGGCTACTACAGGTGGCCGGCAGCACGATAGCTCACCAGGCCACTATAGGTGGCCGGGAGCACGACAGCTCACCAGGCCACTATAGGTGGCCGGCAGCACGACAGCTCACCAGCCCACTATAGGTGGCCGGTAGCACGACAGCTCACCAGGCCATTAGAGGTGGCCGGCAGCACGACAGCTCACCAGGACACTATAGGTGGTCGGCATCTCGACAGCTCACCAGGCCATTATTGGTGGCCGGCAGCACGACAGCTCACCAGGCCACTACAGGTGGCCGGCAGCACGACAGCTCACCAGGCCACTAAAGGTGGCCGGCAGCACGACACCTCACCAGGCCTCTATGGGTGGCCGGCATCTCGACAATTCACCAGGCCACTATAGGTGGTCGGCATCTCGTCAGCTCACCAGGCCACTATGGGTGGCCGGCAGTACGACAGTTCGCAAGGCCACTCAGGTGGCCCGCAGCACGACAGCTCACCAGGCCACTATAGGTGGCCGGCAGCACGACAGTTCCCCAGGCCACTATAGGTGGCCGGGAGCACGACAGCTCGCCAGGCCACTATAGGTGGCCGGCAGCACGATAGCTCACCAGGCCACTATAAGTGCCCGGCAGCACGACAGCTCACCAGGCCACTATAAGTGGCCGGCAGCACGACAGCTCACCAGGCCACTATAGGTGAACGGCAGCACGACAGCTCACCAGGCCACTATAGGTGGCCGGCATCTCGAGAGCTCACCAGGCCGCTATAGGTAGCCGGCAGCACGACAGCTCACCAGGCCACTATAGGTGGCCGGCAGCACGACAGCTCACCAGGCCACTATAGGTGGACGGCAGCACGACAGCTCACCAGCCCACTATAGGTGGACGGCAGCACGACAGCTCACCAGGCCACCATAGGTGGCCGGCAGCACGACACCTCACCAGGACACTATAGGTGGCCGGCAGCACGACAGCTCACCAGGCCACTATAGGTGGCCGGCAGCACGACAGCTCACCAGGCCACTATAGGTGGTCGGCAACTCGACAGCTCACCAGGCCACCATAGGTGGCCGGCAGCACGACACCTCACCAGGACACTATAGGTGGCCGGCAGCACGACAGCTCACCAGCCCACTATAGGTGGACGGCAGCACGACAGCTCACCAGGCCACCATAGGTGGCCGGCAGCACGACAGCTCACCAGCCCACTATAGGTGGACGGCAGCACGACAGCTCACCAGGCCACCATAGGTGGCCGGCAGCACGACACCTCATCAGGACACTATAGGTGGCCGGCAGCACGACAGCTCACCAGGCCATTTTAGGTGGCCGGCAGCACGACAGTTCACCAGGCCACTACAGGTGGCCCGCAGCACGACAGCTCACCAGGCCACTATAGGTGGCCGGCAGCACGACAGCTCACCAGGCCACTATAGGTGGCCGGGAGCACGACAGCTCGCCAGGCCACTACAGGTGGCCGGCAGCACGATAGCTCACCAGGCCACTATAAGTGCCCGGCAGCACGACAGCTCACCAGGCCACTATAGGTGGCCGGCAGCACGACAGCTCGCCAGGCCACTATTGGTGGCCGGCAGCACGACAGCTCACCAGGCCACTATAAGTGCCCGGCAGCACGACAGCTCACCAGGCCACTATAGGTGGACGGCAGCACGATAGCTCACCAGGCCACTATAGGTGGACGGCAGCACGACAGCTCACCAGGCCACTATAGATGATCGGCAGACCGACAGCTCACCAGGCCACTATAGGTGGCCGGCAGCACGACAGCTCACCAGGCCACTATAAGTGCCCGGCAGCACGACAGCTCACCAGGCCACTATAGGTGGCCGGCAGCACGACAGCTCACCAGGCCACTATAGGTGGCCGGCAGCACGACAGCTCACCAGGCCACTATAGGTGGCCGGCAGCACGACAGCTCACCAGGCTACTATAGGTGGCCGGCAGCACGACAGCTCACAAGGCCACTATAAGTGCTCGGCAGCACGACAGCTCACCAGGCCACTACAGGTGGCCGGGAGCACGACAGCACACCAGGCCACTATAGGTGGCCGGGAGCACGACAGCTCGCCAGGCCACTATAGGTGGCCGGCAGCACGACAGCTCACCAGGCCACTATAAGTGCCCAGCAGCACGACAGCTCACCAGGCCACTATAGGTGGACAGCAGCACGACAACTCACCAGCCCACTATAGGTGGACGGCAGCACGACAGCTCACCAGGCCACTATAGGTGGCCGGCAGCACGACAGCTCACCAGGCCACTATAGGTGGACGGCAGCACGACAGCTCACCAGGCCACTATAGGTGGACGGCAGCACGACAGCTCACCAGGCCACTATAGGTGGCCGGCAGCACGACACCTCACCAGGTATGCAACGCTGTTGAGAATGGAAAGTGACCAGATGTACTGCTGCAGGCATAACACTCACAGTATATGGTCAAACGAAATTCATCCTCTGCGTATGCAATACTAAAAGTGCTTGAACGAATTACTACGGACTATAACCAACGCGGAATGTGGTCGGCTCTCGTCCTATCTAGGTCTAGGACAACCACCCCTGAGAGTAGTGAACGAACATCAACGACCCCAACCACTGTACTCCGTTCAGGTTGTGTGTGTCAACACATCATAAGAGAATATAAAAACTCTTGAACCTGCGCGAGTCTCTAAAAAAAAAAAAAAAAAAAAAAAAAGGACACTATAGTTGGCCGGCAGCACGACAACTCACCAGGCCACTATAGGTGGCCGGCAGCACGACAGCTCACCAGGCCACTATAGGTGGCCGGCAGCACGACAGCTCACCAGGCCACTATAGGTGGCCGGGAGCACGACAGCTCGCCAGGCCACTATAGGTGGCCGGCAGCACGATAGCTCACCAGGCCACTATAAGTGCCCGGCAGCACGACAGCTCACCAGGCCACTATAAGTGGCCGGCAGCACGACAGCTCACCAGGCCACTATAGGTGAACGGCAGCACGACAGCTCACCAGGCCACTATAGGTGGCCGGCATCTCGAGAGCTCACCAGGCCGCTATAGGTAGCCGGCAGCACGACAGCTCACCAGGCCACTATAGGTGGCCGGCAGCACGACAGCTCACCAGGCCACTATAGGTGGCCGGCAGCACGACAGCTCACCAGGCCACTATAAGTGCCCGGCAGCACGACAGCTCACCAGGCCACTATAGGTGGCCGGCAGCACGACAGCTCGCCAGGCCACTATTGGTGGCCGGCAGCACGACAGCTCACCAGGCCACTATAAGTGCCCGGCAGCACGACAGCTCACCAGGCCACTATAGGTGGACGGCAGCACGATAGCTCACCAGGCCACTATAGGTGGACGGCAGCACGACAGCTCACCAGGCCACTATAGGTGGCCGGCAGCACGGCAGCTCACCAGGATACTATAGGTGGCCGGCAGCACGACAGCTCACCAGGCCACTATAGGTGGCCGGGAGCACGACAGCTCGCCAGGCCACTACAGGTGGCCGGCAGCACGATAGCTCACCAGGCCACTATAAGTGCCCGGCAGCACGACAGCTCACCAGGCCACTATAGGTGGCCGGCAGCACGACAGCTCGCCAGGCCACTATTGGTGGCCGGCAGCACGACAGCTCACCAGGCCACTATAAGTGCCCGGCAGCACGACAGCTCACCAGGCCACTATAGGTGGACGGCAGCACGATAGCTCACCAGGCCACTATAGGTGGACGGCAGCACGACAGCTCACCAGGCCACTATAGATGATCGGCAGACCGACAGCTCACCAGGCCACTATAGGTGGCCGGCAGCACGACAGCTCACCAGGCCACTATAAGTGCCCGGCAGCACGACAGCTCACCAGGCCACTATAGGTGGCCGGCAGCACGACAGCTCACCAGGCCACTATAGGTGGCCGGCAGCACGACAGCTCACCAGGCCACTATAGGTGGCCGGCAGCACGACAGCTCACCAGGCTACTATAGGTGGCCGGCAGCACGACAGCTCACAAGGCCACTATAAGTGCTCGGCAGCACGACAGCTCACCAGGCCACTACAGGTGGCCGGGAGCACGACAGCTCACCAGGCCACTATAGGTGGCCGGCAGCACGACAGCTCACCAGGGCACTATAGGTGGGCGGCAGCACGACAGCTCACCAGGCCACTATAGGTGGACGGCAGCACGACAGCTCACCAGCCCACTCTAGGAGGACGGCAGCACGACAGCTCACCAGGCCACTGTAGGTGGCCGGCAGCACGACAGCTCACCAGCCCACTATAGGTGGACGGCAGCACGACAGCTCACCAGGCCACTATATTTGGCCGGGAGCACGACAGCTCACCAGGCCACTATAGGTGGCCGGGAGCACGACAGCTCGCCAGGCCATTATAGGTGGCCGGCAGCACGACAGCTGACCAGGCCACTATAGGTGGACGGCAGCACGACAGCTCACCAGGCCCCTATAGGTGGCCGGCAGCACGACACCTCACCAGGACACTATAGGTGGCCGGGAGCACGACAGCTCACCAGGCCCCTATAGGTGGCCGGCAGCACGAAACCTCACCAGGACACTATAGGTGGCCGGGAGCACGACAGCTCGCCAGGCCACTATAGGTGGCCGGCAGCACGATAGCTCACCAGGCCACTATAGGTGGCCGGCAGCACAACAGTTCACCAGGCCATTACAGGTGGCCGGTAGCACGACAGCTCACCAGGCCATTAGAGGTGGCCGGTAGCACGATTCCTCACCAGACCTCTATGGGTGGCCGGCATCTTGACAGCTCACCAGGCCACTATAGGTGGTCGGCATCTCGACAGCTCACCAGGCCACTACGAGTGGCCGGCAGTCAACAGCTCACCAGGCCATAAGAGGTGGCCGGCAGCACGACAGCTCACCAGGCCACTATAGGTTGGCGGCAGCACGACAGCTCACCAGGCCACTATAGGTGCCCGGCAGCACGACAGCTCACCAGCCCGCTATAGGAGGCCGGTAGCACGACAGCTCACCAGGCCATTAGAGGTGGCCGGCAGCACGACAGCTCACCAGGACACTATAGGTGGACGGCTTCTCGACAGCTCACCAGGCCATTATAGGTGGCCGGCAGCACGACAGCTCACCAGGCCACTATATTTGGCCGGGAGCACGACAGCTCACCAGGCCACTATAGGTGGCCGGGAGCACGACAGCTCGCCAGGCCATTATAGGTGGCCGGCAGCACGACAGCTGACCAGGCCACTATAGGTGGACGGCAGCACGACAGCTCACCAGGCCCCTATAGGTGGCCGGCAGCACGACACCTCACCAGGACACTATAGGTGGCCGGGAGCACGACAGCTCGCCAGGCCACTATAGGTGGCCGGCAGCACGACAGCTGACCAGGCCACTATAGGTGGACGGCAGCACGACAGCTCACCAGGCCCCTATAGGTGGCCGGCAGCACGAAACCTCACCAGGACACTATAGGTGGCCGGGAGCACGACAGCTCGCCAGGCCACTATAGGTGGCCGGCAGCACGATAGCTCACCAGGCCACTATAGGTGGCCGGCAGCACAACAGTTCACCAGGCCATTACAGGTGGCCGGCAGCACGACAGCTCACCAGGCCACTATAGGTGGCCGGCAGCACGACAGCTCACCAGGCCACTATAGGTGGCCGGCAGCACGACAGCTCACCAGGCCACTATAAGTGCCCGGCAGCACGACAGCTCACCCGTCCACTATAGGCGGCCGGGAGCACGACAGCTCACCAGGATACTATAGGTGGCCGGCAGCACGACAGCTCACCAGGCTACTACAGGTGGCCGGCAGCACGATAGCTCACCAGGCCACTATAGGTGGCCGGGAGCACGACAGCTCACCAGGCCACTATAGGTGGCCGGGATCACGACAGCTCGCCAGGCCATTATAGGTGGCCGGCAGCACGACAGCTCACCAGGCCACTATAGGTGGCCGGGAGCACGACAGCTCGCCAGGCCACTATAGGTGGCCGGCAGCACGACAGCTCACCAGGCCCCTATAGGTGGCCGGCAGCACGACACCTCACCAGGACACTATAGGTGGCCGGGAGCACGACAGCTCGCCAGGCCACTATAGGTGGCCGGCAGCACGACAGCTGACCAGGCCACTATAGGTGGACGGCAGCACGACAGCTCACCAGGCCCCTATAGGTGGCCGGCAGCACGAAACCTCACCAGGACACTATAGGTGGCCGGGAGCACGACAGCTCGCCAGGCCACTATAGGTGGCCGGCAGCACGATAGCTCACCAGGCCACTATAGGTGGCCGGCAGCACAACAGTTCACCAGGCCATTACAGGTGGCCGGCAGCACGACAGCTCACCAGGCCACTATAGGTGGCCGGCAGTACGACAGCTCACCAGGCCACTATAGGTGGCCGGGAGCACGACAGCTCGCCAGGCCACTATAGGTGGCCGGCAGCACGACAGCTCACCAGGCCACTATAGGTGGCCGGCAGCACGACAGCTCACCAGGATACTATAGGTGGCCGGCAGCACGACAGCTCACCAGGCTACTACAGGTGGCCGGCAGCACGATAGCTCACCAGGCCACTATAGGTGGCCGGGAGCACGACAGCTCACCAGGCCACTATAGGTGGCCGGGATCACGACAGCTCGCCAGGCCATTATAGGTGGCCGGCAGCACGACAGCTCACCAGGCCACTATAGGTGGCCGGGAGCACGACAGCTCGCCAGGCCACTATAGGTGGCCGGCAGCACGACAGCTCACCAGGCCACTATAGGTGGCCGGCAGCACGACAGCTCACCAGGATACTATAGGTGGCCGGCAGCACGACAGCTCACCAGGCTACTACAGGTGGCCGGCAGCACGATAGCTCACCAGGCCACTATATTTGGCCGGGAGCACGACAGCTCACCAGGCCACTATAGGTGGCCGGGAGCACGACAGCTCGCCAGGCCATTATAGGCGGCCGGGAGCACGGCAGCTCACCCGGCCACTATAGGTGGCCGGGAGTACGACAGCTCACCAGGCCACTATAGGTGGCCGGGAGCACGACAGCTCGCCAGGCCACTATAGGTGGCCGGCAGCACGACAGCTCACCAGGCCACTATAGGTGGCCGGCAGCACGACAGCTCACCAGGCCACTATAGGTGGCCGGCAGCACAACAGTTCACCAGGCCATTACAGGTGGCCGGCAGCACGACAGCTCACCAGGCCACTATAGGTGGCCGGCAGCACGACAGCTCACCAGGCCACTATAGGTGGCCGGCAGCACGACAGCTCACCAGGCCACTATAAGTGCCCGGCAGCACGACAGCTCACCCGTCCACTATAGGCGGCCGGGAGCACGGCAGCTCACCCGGCCACTATAGGTGGCCGGGAGTACGACAGCTCACCAGGCCACTATAGGTGGCCGGGAGCACGACAGCTCGCCAGGCCACTATAGGTGGCCGGCAGCACGACAGCTCACCAGGCCACTATAGGTGGCCGGCAGCACGACAGCTCACCAGGATACTATAGGTGGCCGGCAGCACGACAGCTCACCAGGCTACTACAGGTGGCCGGCAGCACGATAGCTCACCAGGCCACTATAGGTGGCCGGGAGCACGACAGCTCACCAGGCCACTATAGGTGGCCGGGATCACGACAGCTCGCCAGGCCATTATAGGTGGCCGGCAGCACGACAGCTCACCAGGCCACTATAAGTGCCCAGCAGCACGACAGCTCACCAGGCTACTACAGGTGGCCGGCAGCACGATAGCTCACCAGGCCACTATAGGTGGCCGGGAGCACGACAGCTCACCAGGCCACTATAGGTGGCCGGCAGCACGACAGCTCACCAGGCCACTATAGGTGGCCGGCAGCACGACAGCTCACCAGGCCACTGTAAGTGCCCGGCAGCACGACAGCTCACCAGGCCACTATAGGTGGCCGGCAGCACGACAGCTCGCCAGGCCACTATTGGTGGCCGGCAGCACTACAGCTCACCAGGCCACTATAAGTGCCCGGCAGCACGACAGCTCACCAGGCCACTATAGGTGGACGGCAGCACGACAGCTCACCAGGCCACTATAGGTGGTCGGCAGCACCACAGCTCACCAGGACACTATAGGTGGCCGACAGCACGACAGCTCACCAGGCCACTATAGGTGGCCGGCAGCACGACAGCTCACCAGGCCACTATAAGTGCCCGGCAGCACGACAGCTCACCAGGCCACTATAGGTGGCCGGGAGCACGACAGCTCACCAGGACACTATAGGTGGCCGGGAGCACGACTGCTCGCCAGGCCATTATAGGTGGCCGGCAGCACGACAGCTCACCAGGCCACTATAGGTGGCCAGCAGCACGACACCTCACCAGGACACTATAGGTGGCCGGCAGCATGACAGCTCACCAAGCCATTATAGGTGGCCGGCAGCACGACAGCTCACCAGGCCACTATAAGTGCCCAGCAGCACGACAGCTCACCAGGCCACTATAGGTGGCCGGCAGCACGACAGCTCGCCAGGCCATTATAGGTGGCCGGCAGCACGACAGCTCACCAGGCCACTATAAGTGCCCAGCAGCACGACAGCTCACCAGGCCACTATAAGTGCCCGGCAGCACGACAGCTCACCAGGCCACTATAGGTGGCCGGCAGCACGACAGCTCACCAGGGCACTATAGGTGGGCGGCAGCACGACAGCTCACCAGGCCACTATAGGTGGACGGCAGCACGACAGCTCACCAGCCCACTCTAGGAGGACGGCAGCACGACAGCTCACCACGCCACTGTAGGTGGCCGGCAGCACGACAGCTCACCAGCCCACTATAGGTGGACGGCAGCACGACAGCTCACCAGGCCACTATATTTGGCCGGGAGCACGACAGCTCACCAGGCCACTATAGGTGGCCGGGAGCACGACAGCTCGCCAGGCCATTATAGGTGGCCGGCAGCACGACAGCTGACCAGGCCACTATAGGTGGACGGCAGCACGACAGCTCACCAGGCCCCTATAGGTGGCCGGCAGCACGACACCTCACCAGGACACTATAGGTGGCCGGGAGCACGACAGCTCGCCAGGCCACTATAGGTGGCCGGCAGCACGACAGCTGACCAGGCCACTATAGGTGGACGGCAGCACGACAGCTCACCAGGCCCCTATAGGTGGCCGGCAGCACGAAACCTCACCAGGACACTATAGGTGGCCGGGAGCACGACAGCTCGCCAGGCCACTATAGGTGGCCGGCAGCACGATAGCTCACCAGGCCACTATAGGTGGCCGGCAGCACAACAGTTCACCAGGCCATTACAGGTGGCCGGTAGCACGACAGCTCACCAGGCCATTAGAGGTGGCCGGTAGCACGATTCCTCACCAGACCTCTATGGGTGGCCGGCATCTTGACAGCTCACCAGGCCACTATAGGTGGTCGGCATCTCGACAGCTCACCAGGCCACTACGAGTGGCCGGCAGTCAACAGCTCACCAGGCCATAAGAGGTGGCCGGCAGCACGACAGCTCACCAGGCCACTATAGGTTGGCGGCAGCACGACAGCTCACCAGGCCACTATAGGTGCCCGGCAGCACGACAGCTCACCAGCCCGCTATAGGAGGCCGGTAGCACGACAGCTCACCAGGCCATTAGAGGTGGCCGGCAGCACGACAGCTCACCAGGACACTATAGGTGGACGGCTTCTCGACAGCTCACCAGGCCATTATAGGTGGCCGGCAGCACGACAGCTCACCAGCCCACTATAGGTGGCCGGTAGCACGACAGCTCACCAGGCCATTAGAGGTGGCCGGCAGCACGACAGCTCACCAGGGCACTATAGGTGGTCGGCATCTCGACAGCTCACCAGGCCATTATTGGTGGCCGGCAGCACGACAGCTCACCAGGCCACTACAGGTGGCCGGCAGCACGACAGCTCACCAGGCCACTAAAGGTGGCCGGCAGCACGACACCTCACCAGGCCTCTATGGGTGGCCGGCAGCTCGACAATTCACCAGGCCACTATAGGTGGTCGGCATCTCGTCAGCTCACCAGGCCACTATGGGTGGCCGGCAGTACGACAGTTCGCAAGGCCACTCAGGTGGCCCGCAGCACGACAGCTCACCAGGCCACTATAGGTGGCCGGCAGCACGACAGTTCCCCAGGCTACTATAGGTGGCCGGCAGCACGACAGCTCACCAGGCCACTCAGGTGGCCCGCAGCACGACAACTCACCAGGCCACTATAGGTGGCCGGCAGCACGACAGTTCCCCAGGCTACTATAGGTGGCCGGCAGCACGACAGCTCACCAGGCCACTATGGGTGGCCGGCAGCACGACAGCTCACCAGCCCACTATATGTGGCCAGGAGCACGACAGCTCACCAGGCCATTAGAGGTGGCCGGCAGCACTACAGTTCCCCAGGCTACTATAGGTGGCCGGCAGCGCGACAGCTCACCAGGCCACTATAGGTGGCCGGGAGCACGACAGCTCACCAAGCCACTATAGGTGGCCGGCAGCATGACAGCTCACCAGGCCACTATAAGTGCCCGGCAGCACGACAGCTCACCAGGCCACTATAGGTGGCCGGGAGCACGACAGCTCGCCAGGCCACTATAGGTGGCCGGCAGCACGTCAGCTCACCAGGCCACTATAGGTGGACGGCAGCACGACAGTTCTGCAGGACACTATAGATGGACGGCAGCACGACAGCTCACCAGGCCACTATAGGTGGACGGCAGCACGACAGCTCACCAGGCCACTATAGGTGGACGGCAGCAAGACAGCTCACCAGGCCACTATAGGTGGCCGGCAGCACGACACCTCACCAGGACACTATAGGTGGCCGGCAGCACGACAGCTGACCAGGCCACTATAGGTGGCCGGCAGCACGACAGCTCTGCAGGACACTAAAGGTGGACGGCAGCACGACAGCTCACCAGCCCACTACAGGTGGACGGCAGCACGACAGCTCACCAGGTCACTGTAGGTGGCCGGCAGCACGACAGCTCCCCAGGCCACAATAGGTGGACGGCAGCACGACAGCTCACCAGGCCACTATAGGTGGACGGCAGCACGACAGCTCACCAGGCCACTATAGGTGGCCGGCAGCACGACACCTCACCAGGACACTATAGGTGGCCGGCAGCACGACAGCTCACCAGGCCACTATAGGTGGCCGGCAGCACGACAGCTCACCAGGCCACTATAGGTGGCCGGCAGCACGACAGCTCACCAGGCCACTATAGGTTGCCGGGAGCACGACAGCTCGCCAGGCCACTACAGGTGGCCGGCAGCACGATAGCTTACCAGGCCACTATAGGTGGCCGGCAGCACGACACCTCACCAGGACACTATAGGTGGCCGGCAGCACGACAGCTCACCAGGCCACTATAGGTGGCCGGCAGCACGACAGCTCACCAGGCCACTATAGGTGGTCGGCAACTCGACAGCTCACCAGGCCACCATAGGTGGCCGGCAGCACGACACCTCACCAGGACACTATAGGTGGCCGGCAGCACGACAGCTCACCAGCCCACTATAGGTGGACGGCAGCACGACAGCTCACCAGGCCACCATAGGTGGCCGGCAGCACGACAGCTCACCAGCCCACTATAGGTGGACGGCAGCACGACAGCTCACCAGGCCACCATAGGTGGCCGGCAGCACGACACCTCACCAGGACACTATAGGTGGCCGGCAGCACGACAGCTCACCAGGCCACTTTAGGTGGCCGGCAGCACGACAGCTCGCCAGGCCACTACAGGTGGCCGGCAGCACGACAGCTCACCAGGCCACTATAGGTGGCCGGCAGCACGACAGCTCACCAGGCCACTATAGGTGGTCGGCAACTCGACAGCTCACCAGGCCACCATAGGTGGCCGGCAGCACGACACCTCACCAGGACACTATAGGTGGCCGGCAGCACGACAGCTCACCAGCCCACTATAGATGGACGGCAGCACGACAGCTCACCAGGCCACCATAGGTGGCCGGCAGCACGACAGCTCACCAGCCCACTATAGGTGGACGGCAGCACGACAGCTCACCAGGACACCATAGGTGGCCGGCAGCACGACACCTCACCAGGACACTAAAGGTGGACGGCATCTCGACAGCTCACCAGGCCGCTATAGGTTGCCGGGAGCACGACAGCTCGCCAGGCCACTACAGGTGGCCGGCAGCACGACAGCTCACCAGGCCACTATAGGTGGCCGGCAGCACGACAGCTCAGCAGGCCACTATAGGTTGCCGGGAGCACGACAGCTCGCCAGGCCACTACAGGTGGCCGGCAGCACGACAGCTCACCAGGCCACTATAGGTGGCCGACAGCACGACAGCTCACCAGGACACTATAGGTGGCCGGCATCTCGACAGCTCACCAGGCCGCTATAGGTGGCCGGCAGCACGACAGCTCACCAGGCCACTATAGGTGGCCGGCAGCACGACAGCTCACCAGGCCACTATAGGATGCCGGCAGCACGACAGCTCACCAGGCCACTATAGGTGGCCGGCAGCACGACAGCTCACCAGGACACTATAGGTGGCCGGCAGCACGACAGCTCACCAGGCCACTATAGGTGGACGGCAGCACGACAGCTCAACAGGCCACTATAGGTGGCCGGCAGCACGACAGCTCACCAGGCCACTATAGGTGGACGGCAGCACGACAGCTCACCAGGCCACTATAGGTGGCCGGCAGTACGACAGCTCACAAGGAGACTATAGGTGGCCGGCAGCACGACAGCTCACCAGGCTACTATATGTGGCCGGCAGCACGACAGCTCACCAGGCCACTATAGGTGGACGGCAGCACGACAGCTCACCAGCCCACTATAGGTGGACGGCAGCACGACAGCTCACCAGGCCACCATAGGTGGCCGGCAGCACGACACCTCACCAGGACACTATAGGTGGCCGGCAGCACGACAGCTCACCAGGCCACTATAGGTGGCCGGCAGCACGACAGCTCACCAGGCCACTATAGGTGGTCGGCAACTCGACAGCTCACCAGGCCACCATAGGTGGCCGGCAGCACGACACCTCACCAGGACACTATAGGTGGCCGGCAGCACGACAGCTCACCAGCCCACTATAGGTGGACGGCAGCACGACAGCTCACCAGGCCACCATAGGTGGCCGGCAGCACGACAGCTCACCAGCCCACTATAGGTGGACGGCAGCACGACAGCTCACCAGGCCACCATAGGTGGCCGGCAGCACGACACCTCACCAGGACACTATAGGTGGCCGGCAGCACGACAGCTCACCAGGCCATTTTAGGTGGCCGGCAGCACGACAGTTCACCAGGCCACTACAGGTGGCCCGCAGCACGACAGCTCACCAGGCCACTATAGGTGGCCGGCAGCACGACAGCTCACCAGGCCACTATAGGTGGCCGGGAGCACGACAGCTCGCCAGGCCACTACAGGTGGCCGGCAGCACGATAGCTCACCAGGCCACTATAAGTGCCCGGCAGCACGACAGCTCACCAGGCCACTATAGGTGGCCGGCAGCACGACAGCTCGCCAGGCCACTATTGGTGGCCAGCAGCACGACAGCTCACCAGGCCACTATAAGTGCCCGGCAGCACGACAGCTCACCAGGCCACTATAGGTGGACGGCAGCACGATAGCTCACCAGGCCACTATAGGTGGACGGCAGCACGACAGCTCACCAGGCCACTATAGATGATCGGCAGACCGACAGCTCACCAGGCCACTATAGGTGACCGGCAGCACGACAGCTCACCAGGCCACTATAAGTGCCCGGCAGCACGACAGCTCACCAGGCCACTATAGGTGGCCGGCAGCACGACAGCTCACCAGGCCACTATAGGTGGCCGGCAGCACGACAGCTCACCAGGCCACTATAGGTGGCCGGCAGCACGACAGCTCACCAGGCTACTATAGGTGGCCGGCAGCACGACAGCTCACAAGGCCACTATGAGTGCTCGGCAGCACGACAGCTCACCAGGCCACTACAGGTGGCCGGGAGCACGACAGCACACCAGGCCACTATAGGTGGCCGGGAGCACGACAGCTCGCCAGGCCACTATAGGTGGCCGGCAGCACGACAGCTCACCAGGCCACTATAAGTGCCCAGCAGCACGACAGCTCACCAGGCCACTATAGGTGGACAGCAGCACGACAACTCACCAGCCCACTAAAGGTGGACGGCAGCACGACAGCTCACCAGGCCACTATAGGTGGCCGGCAGCACGACAGCTCACCAGGCCACTATAGGTGGACGGCAGCACGACAGCTCACCAGGCCACTATAGGTGGACGGCAGCACGACAGCTCACCAGGCCACTATAGGTGGCCGGCAGCACGACAGCTCACCAGGCCACTATAGGTGGCCGGCAGCACGACAGCTCACCAGGCCACTATAGGTGGACGGCAGCACGACAGCTCACCAGGCCATTATAGGTGGCCGGCAGCACGACAGCTCACCAGGCCACTATAAGTGCCCAGCAGCACGACAGCTCACCAGGCTACTACAGGTGGCCGGCAGCACGATAGCTCACCAGGCCACTATAGGTGGCCGGGAGCACGACAGCTCACCAGGCCACTATAGGTGGCCGGGAGCACGACAGCTCACCAGGCCACTATAGGTGGCCGGCAGCACGACAGCTCACCAGGCCACTATAGGTGGCCGGCAGCACGACAGCTCACCAGGCCACTGTAAGTGCCCGGCAGCACGACAGCTCACCAGGCCACTATAGGTGGCCGGCAGCACGACAGCTCGCCAGGCCACTATTGGTGGCCGGCAGCACGACAGCTCACCAGGCCACTATAAGTGCCCGGCAGCACGACAGCTCACCAGGCCACTATAGGTGGACGGCAGCACGACAGCTCACCAGGCCACTATAGGTGGTCGGCAGCACGACAGCTCACCAGGACACTATAGGTGGCCGACAGCACGACAGCTCACCAGGCCACTATAGGTGGCCGGCAGCACGACAGCTCACCAGGCCACTATAAGTGCCCGGCAGCACGACAGCTCACCAGGCCACTATAGGTGGCCGGGAGCACGACAGCTCACCAGGACACTATAGGTGGCCGGGAGCACGACTGCTCGCCAGGCCATTATAGGTGGCCGGCAGCACGACAGCTCACCAGGCCACTATAGGTGGCCAGCAGCACGACACCTCACCAGGACACTATAGGTGGCCGGCAGCATGACAGCTCACCAAGCCATTATAGGTGGCCGGCAGCACGACAGCTCACCAGGCCACTATAAGTGCCCAGCAGCACGACAGCTCACCAGGCCACTATAGGTGGCCGGCAGCACGACAGCTCGCCAGGCCATTATAGGTGGCCGGCAGCACGACAGCTCACCAGGCCACTATAAGTGCCCAGCAGCACGACAGCTCACCAGGCCACTATAAGTGCCCGGCAGCACGACAGCTCACCAGGCCACTATAGGTGGCCGGCAGCACGACAGCTCACCAGGGCACTATAGGTGGGCGGCAGCACGACAGCTCACCAGGCCACTATAGGTGGACGGCAGCACGACAGCTCACCAGCCCACTCTAGGAGGACGGCAGCACGACAGCTCACCAGGCCACTGTAGGTGGCCGGCAGCACGACAGCTCACCAGCCCACTATAGGTGGACGGCAGCACGACAGCTCACCAGGCCACTATATTTGGCCGGGAGCACGACAGCTCACCAGGCCACTATAGGTGGCCGGGAGCACGACAGCTCGCCAGGCCATTATAGGTGGCCGGCAGCACGACAGCTGACCAGGCCACTATAGGTGGACGGCAGCACGACAGCTCACCAGGCCCCTATAGGTGGCCGGCAGCACGACACCTCACCAGGACACTATAGGTGGCCGGGAGCACGACAGCTCGCCAGGCCACTATAGGTGGCCGGCAGCACGACAGCTGACCAGGCCACTATAGGTGGACGGCAGCACGACAGCTCACCAGGCCCCTATAGGTGGCCGGCAGCACGAAACCTCACCAGGACACTATAGGTGGCCGGGAGCACGACAGCTCGCCAGGCCACTATAGGTGGCCGGCAGCACGATAGCTCACCAGGCCACTATAGGTGGCCGGCAGCACAACAGTTCACCAGGCCATTACAGGTGGCCGGTAGCACGACAGCTCACCAGGCCATTAGAGGTGGCCGGTAGCACGATTCCTCACCAGACCTCTATGGGTGGCCGGCATCTTGACAGCTCACCAGGCCACTATAGGTGGTCGGCATCTCGACAGCTCACCAGGCCACTACGAGTGGCCGGCAGTCAACAGCTCACCAGGCCATAAGAGGTGGCCGGCAGCACGACAGCTCACCAGGCCACTATAGGTTGGCGGCAGCACGACAGCTCACCAGGCCACTATAGGTGCCCGGCAGCACGACAGCTCACCAGCCCGCTATAGGAGGCCGGTAGCACGACAGCTCACCAGGCCATTAGAGGTGGCCGGCAGCACGACAGCTCACCAGGACACTATAGGTGGACGGCTTCTCGACAGCTCACCAGGCCATTATAGGTGGCCGGCAGCACGACAGCTCACCAGCCCACTATAGGTGGCCGGTAGCACGACAGCTCACCAGGCCATTAGAGGTGGCCGGCAGCACGACAGCTCACCAGGGCACTATAGGTGGTCGGCATCTCGACAGCTCACCAGGCCATTATTGGTGGCCGGCAGCACGACAGCTCACCAGGCCACTACAGGTGGCCGGCAGCACGACAGCTCACCAGGCCACTAAAGGTGGCCGGCAGCACGACACCTCACCAGGCCTCTATGGGTGGCCGGCAGCTCGACAATTCACCAGGCCACTATAGGTGGTCGGCATCTCGTCAGCTCACCAGGCCACTATGGGTGGCCGGCAGTACGACAGTTCGCAAGGCCACTCAGGTGGCCCGCAGCACGACAGCTCACCAGGCCACTATAGGTGGCCGGCAGCACGACAGTTCCCCAGGCTACTATAGGTGGCCGGCAGCACGACAGCTCACCAGGCCACTCAGGTGGCCCGCAGCACGACAACTCACCAGGCCACTATAGGTGGCCGGCAGCACGACAGTTCCCCAGGCTACTATAGGTGGCCGGCAGCACGACAGCTCACCAGGCCACTATGGGTGGCCGGCAGCACGACAGCTCACCAGCCCACTATATGTGGCCAGGAGCACGACAGCTCACCAGGCCATTAGAGGTGGCCGGCAGCACTACAGTTCCCCAGGCTACTATAGGTGGCCGGCAGCGCGACAGCTCACCAGGCCACTATAGGTGGCCGGGAGCACGACAGCTCACCAAGCCACTATAGGTGGCCGGCAGCATGACAGCTCACCAGGCCACTATAAGTGCCCGGCAGCACGACAGCTCACCAGGCCACTATAGGTGGCCGGGAGCACGACAGCTCGCCAGGCCACTATAGGTGGCCGGCAGCACGTCAGCTCACCAGGCCACTATAGGTGGACGGCAGCACGACAGTTCTGCAGGACACTATAGATGGACGGCAGCACGACAGCTCACCAGGCCACTATAGGTGGACGGCAGCACGACAGCTCACCAGGCCACTATAGGTGGACGGCAGCAAGACAGCTCACCAGGCCACTATAGGTGGCCGGCAGCACGACACCTCACCAGGACACTATAGGTGGCCGGCAGCACGACAGCTGACCAGGCCACTATAGGTGGCCGGCAGCACGACAGCTCTGCAGGACACTAAAGGTGGACGGCAGCACGACAGCTCACCAGCCCACTACAGGTGGACGGCAGCACGACAGCTCACCAGGTCACTGTAGGTGGCCGGCAGCACGACAGCTCCCCAGGCCACAATAGGTGGACGGCAGCACGACAGCTCACCAGGCCACTATAGGTGGACGGCAGCACGACAGCTCACCAGGCCACTATAGGTGGCCGGCAGCACGACACCTCACCAGGACACTATAGGTGGCCGGCAGCACGACAGCTCACCAGGCCACTATAGGTGGCCGGCAGCACGACAGCTCACCAGGCCACTATAGGTTGCCGGGAGCACGACAGCTCGCCAGGCCACTACAGGTGGCCGGCAGCACGATAGCTTACCAGGCCACTATAGGTGGCCGGCAGCACGACACCTCACCAGGACACTATAGGTGGCCGGCAGCACGACAGCTCACCAGGCCACTATAGGTGGCCGGCAGCACGACAGCTCACCAGGCCACTATAGGTGGTCGGCAACTCGACAGCTCACCAGGCCACCATAGGTGGCCGGCAGCACGACACCTCACCAGGACACTATAGGTGGCCGGCAGCACGACAGCTCACCAGCCCACTATAGGTGGACGGCAGCACGACAGCTCACCAGGCCACCATAGGTGGCCGGCAGCACGACAGCTCACCAGCCCACTATAGGTGGACGGCAGCACGACAGCTCACCAGGCCACCATAGGTGGCCGGCAGCACGACACCTCACCAGGACACTATAGGTGGCCGGCAGCACGACAGCTCACCAGGCCACTTTAGGTGGCCGGCAGCACGACAGCTCGCCAGGCCACTACAGGTGGCCGGCAGCACGACAGCTCACCAGGCCACTATAGGTGGCCGGCAGCACGACAGCTCACCAGGCCACTATAGGTGGTCGGCAACTCGACAGCTCACCAGGCCACCATAGGTGGCCGGCAGCACGACACCTCACCAGGACACTATAGGTGGCCGGCAGCACGACAGCTCACCAGCCCACTATAGATGGACGGCAGCACGACAGCTCACCAGCCCACTATAGGTGGACGGCAGCACGACAGCTCACCAGGACACCATAGGTGGCCGGCAGCACGACACCTCACCAGGACACTAAAGGTGGACGGCATCTCGACAGCTCACCAGGCCGCTATAGGTTGCCGGGAGCACGACAGCTCGCCAGGCCACTACAGGTGGCCGGCAGCACGACAGCTCACCAGGCCACTATAGGTGGCCGGCAGCACGACAGCTCAGCAGGCCACTATAGGTTGCCGGGAGCACGACAGCTCGCCAGGCCACTACAGGTGGCCGGCAGCACGACAGCTCACCAGGCCACTATAGGTGGCCGACAGCACGACAGCTCACCAGGACACTATAGGTGGCCGGCATCTCGACAGCTCACCAGGCCGCTATAGGTGGCCGGCAGCACGACAGCTCACCAGGCCACTATAGGTGGCCGGCAGCACGACAGCTCACCAGGCCACTATAGGATGCCGGCAGCATGACAGCTCACCAGGCCACTATAAGTGGCCGGCAGCACGACACCTCACCAGGACATTATAGGTGGCCGGCAGCACGACAGCTCACCAGGCCACTATAGGTGGCCGGCAGCACGACAGCTCACCAGGACACTATAGGTGGCCGGCAGCACGACAGCTCACCAGGCCACTATAGGTGGACGGCAGCACGACAGCTCAACAGGCCACTATAGGTGGCCGGCAGCACGACAGCTCACCAGGCCACTATAGGTGGACGGCAGCACGACAGCTCACCAGGCCACTATAGGTGGCCGGCAGTACGACAGCTCACAAGGAGACTATAGGTGGCCGGCAGCACGACAGCTCACCAGGCTACTATATGTGGCCGGCAGCACGACAGCTCACCAGGCCACTATAGGTGGACGGCAGCACGACAGCTCACCAGCCCACTATAGGTGGACGGCAGCACGACAGCTCACCAGGCCACCATAGGTGGCCGGCAGCACGACACCTCACCAGGACACTATAGGTGGCCGGCAGCACGACAGCTCACCAGGCCACTATAGGTGGCCGGCAGCACGACAGCTCACCAGGCCACTATAGGTGGTCGGCAACTCGACAGCTCACCAGGCCACCATAGGTGGCCGGCAGCACGACACCTCACCAGGACACTATAGGTGGCCGGCAGCACGACAGCTCACCAGCCCACTATAGGTGGACGGCAGCACGACAGCTCACCAGGCCACCATAGGTGGCCGGCAGCACGACAGCTCACCAGCCCACTATAGGTGGACGGCAGCACGACAGCTCACCAGGCCACCATAGGTGGCCGGCAGCACGACACCTCACCAGGACACTATAGGTGGCCGGCAGCACGACAGCTCACCAGGCCATTTTAGGTGGCCGGCAGCACGACAGTTCACCAGGCCACTACAGGTGGCCCGCAGCACGACAGCTCACCAGGCCACTATAGGTGGCCGGCAGCACGACAGCTCACCAGGCCACTATAGGTGGCCGGGAGCACGACAGCTCGCCAGGCCACTACAGGTGGCCGGCAGCACGATAGCTCACCAGGCCACTATAAGTGCCCGGCAGCACGACAGCTCACCAGGCCACTATAGGTGGCCGGCAGCACGACAGCTCGCCAGGCCACTATTGGTGGCCAGCAGCACGACAGCTCACCAGGCCACTATAAGTGCCCGGCAGCACGACAGCTCACCAGGCCACTATAGGTGGACGGCAGCACGATAGCTCACCAGGCCACTATAGGTGGACGGCAGCACGACAGCTCACCAGGCCACTATAGATGATCGGCAGACCGACAGCTCACCAGGCCACTATAGGTGACCGGCAGCACGACAGCTCACCAGGCCACTATAAGTGCCCGGCAGCACGACAGCTCACCAGGCCACTATAGGTGGCCGGCAGCACGACAGCTCACCAGGCCACTATAGGTGGCCGGCAGCACGACAGCTCACCAGGCCACTATAGGTGGCCGGCAGCACGACAGCTCACCAGGCTACTATAGGTGGCCGGCAGCACGACAGCTCACAAGGCCACTATGAGTGCTCGGCAGCACGACAGCTCACCAGGCCACTACAGGTGGCCGGGAGCACGACAGCACACCAGGCCACTATAGGTGGCCGGGAGCACGACAGCTCGCCAGGCCACTATAGGTGGCCGGCAGCACGACAGCTCACCAGGCCACTATAAGTGCCCAGCAGCACGACAGCTCACCAGGCCACTATAGGTGGACAGCAGCACGACAACTCACCAGCCCACTAAAGGTGGACGGCAGCACGACAGCTCACCAGGCCACTATAGGTGGCCGGCAGCACGACAGCTCACCAGGCCACTATAGGTGGACGGCAGCACGACAGCTCACCAGGCCACTATAGGTGGACGGCAGCACGACAGCTCACCAGGCCACTATAGGTGGCCGGCAGCACGACACCTCACCAGGACACTATAGTTGGCCGGCAGCACGACAGCTCACCAGGCCACTATAGGTGGCCGGCAGCACGACAGCTCACCAGGCCACTATAGGTGGCCGGCAGCACGACAGCTCACCGGGCCACTATAGGTGGCCGGGAGCACGACAGCTCGCCAGGCCACTATAGGTGGCCGGCAGCACGATAGCTCACCAGGCCACTATAAGTGCCCGGCAGCACGACAGCTCACCAGGCCACTATTAGTGGCCGGCAGCACGACAGCTCACCAGGCCACTATAGGTGAACGGCAGCACGACAGCTCACCAGGCCACTATAGGTGGCCGGCATCTCGAGAGCTCACCAGGCCGCTATAGGTAGCCGGCAGCACGACAGCTCACCAGGCCACTATAGGTGGCCGGCAGCACGACAGCTCACCAGGCCACTATAGGTGGCCGGCAGCACGACAGCTCACCAGGCCACTATAAGTGCCCGGCAGCACGACAGCTCACCAGGCCACTATAGGTGGCCGGCAGCACGACAGCTCGCCAGGCCACTATTGGTGGCCGGTAGCACGACAGCTCACCAGGCCACTATAAGTGCCCGGCAGCACGACAGCTCACCAGGCCACTATAGGTGGACGGCAGCACGATAGCTGACCAGGCCACTCTAGGTGGACGGCAGCACGACAGCTCACCAGGATACTATAGGTGGCCGGCAGCACGACAGCTCACCAGGCCACTATAGGTGGCCGGCAGCACGACAGCTCACCAGGCCACTATAGGTGGCCGGCAGCACGACAGCTCACCAGGCCACTATAGGTGGCCGGCAGCACGACAGCTCACCAGGCCACTATAGGTGGCCGGCAGCACGACAGCTCACCAGGCCACTATAGGTGGCCGGCAGCACGACAGCTCACCAGGCCACTATAAGTGCCCGGCAGCACGACAGCTCACCCGTCCACTATAGGCGGCCGGGAGCACGGCAGCTCACCCGGCCACTATAGGTGGCCGGGAGCACGACAGCTCACCAGGCCACTATAGGTGGCCGGGAGCACGACAGCTCGCCAGGCCACTATAGGTGGCCGGCAGCACGACAGCTCGCCAGGCCACTATTGGTGGCCGGCAGCACGACAGCTCACCAGGCCACTATAAGTGCCCGGCAGCACGACAGCTCACCAGGCCACTATAGGTGGACGGCAGCACGATAGCTCACCAGGCCACTATAGGTGGACGGCAGCACGACAGCTCACCAGGCCACTATAGGTGGCCGGCAGCACGACAGCTCACCAGGCCACTATAGGTGGCCGGGAGCACGACAGCTCGCCAGGCCACTATAGGTGGCCGGCAGCACGATAGCTCACCAGGCCACTATAAGTGCCCGGCAGCACGACAGCTCACCAGGCCACTATAAGTGGCCGGCAGCACGACAGCTCACCAGGCCACTATAGGTGAACGGCAGCACGACAGCTCACCAGGCCACTATAGGTGGCCGGCATCTCGAGAGCTCACCAGGCCGCTATAGGTAGCCGGCAGCACGACAGCTCACCAGGCCACTATAGGTGGCCGGCAGCACGACAGCTCACCAGGCCACTATAGGTGGCCGGCAGCACGACAGCTCACCAGGCCACTATAAGTGCCCGGCAGCACGACAGCTCACCAGGCCACTATAGGTGGCCGGCAGCACGACAGCTCGCCAGGCCACTATTGGTGGCCGGCAGCACGACAGCTCACCAGGCCACTATAAGTGCCCGGCAGCACGACAGCTCACCAGGCCACTATAGGTGGACGGCAGCACGATAGCTCACCAGGCCACTATAGGTGGACGGCAGCACGACAGCTCACCAGGCCACTATAGGTGGCCGGCAACACGACAGCTCACCAGGATACTATAGGTGGCCGGCAGCACGACAGCTCACCAGGCCACTATAGGTGGCCGGCAGCACGACAGCTCACCAGGCCACTATAGGTGGCCGGCAGCACGACAGCTCACCAGGCCACTATAGGTGGCCGGCAGCACGACAGCTCACCAGGCCACTATAGGTGGCCGGCAGCACGACAGCTCACCAGGCCACTATAGTTGGCCCGTAGCACGACAGTTCACCAGGCCACCATAGGTGGCCGGCAGCACGACACCTCACCAGGACACTATAGGTGGCCGGCAGCACGACAGCTCACCAGCCCACTATAGGTGGACGGCAGCACGACAGCTCACCAGGCCACCATAGGTGGCCGGCAGCACGACAGCTCACCAGCCCACTATAGGTGGACGGCAGCACGACAGCTCACCAGGCCACCATAGGTGGCCGGCAGCACGACACCTCACCAGGACACTATAGGTGGCCGGCAGCACGACACCTCACCAGGACACTATAGTTGGCCGGCAGCACGACAGCTCACCAGGCCACTATAGGTGGCCGGCAGCACGACAGCTCACCAGGCCACTATAGGTGGCCGGCAGCACGACAGCTCACCGGGCCACTATAGGTGGCCGGGAGCACGACAGCTCGCCAGGCCACTATAGGTGGCCGGCAGCACGATAGCTCACCAGGCCACTATAAGTGCCCGGCAGCACGACAGCTCACCAGGCCACTATAAGTGGCCGGCAGCACGACAGCTCACCAGGCCACTATAGGTGAACGGCAGCACGACAGCTCACCAGGCCACTATAGGTGGCCGGCATCTCGAGAGCTCACCAGGCCGCTATAGGTAGCCGGCAGCACGACAGCTCACCAGGCCACTATAGGTGGCCGGGAGCACGACAGCTCGCCAGGCCACTACAGGTGGCCGGCAGCACGATAGCTCACCAGGCCACTATAAGTGCCCGGCAGCACGACAGCTCACCAGGCCACTATAGGTGGCCGGCAGCACGACAGCTCGCCAGGCCACTATTGGTGGCCAGCAGCACGACAGCTCACCAGGCCACTATAAGTGCCCGGCAGCACGACAGCTCACTAGGCCACTATAGGTGGACGGCAGCACGATAGCTCACCAGGCCACTATAGGTGGACGGCAGCACGACAGCTCACCAGGCCACTATAGATGATCGGCAGACCGACAGCTCACCAGGCCACTATAGGTGGCCGGCAGCACGACAGCTCACCAGGCCACTATAAGTGCCCGGCAGCACGACAGCTCACCAGGCCACTATAGGTGGCCGGCAGCACGACAGCTCACCAGGCCACTATAGGTGGCCGGCAGCACGACAGCTCACCAGGCCACTATAGGTGGCCGGCAGCACGACAGCTCACCAGGCTACTATAGGTGGCCGGCAGCACGACAGCTCACAAGGCCACTATGAGTGCTCGGCAGCACGACAGCTCACCAGGCCACTACAGGTGGCCGGGAGCACGACAGCACACCAGGCCACTATAGGTGGCCGGGAGCACGACAGCTCGCCAGGCCACTATAGGTGGCCGGCAGCACGACAGCTCACCAGGCCACTATAAGTGCCCAGCAGCACGACAGCTCACCAGGCCACTATAGGTGGACAGCAGCACGACAACTCACCAGCCCACTAAAGGTGGACGGCAGCACGACAGCTCACCAGGCCACTATAGGTGGCCGGCAGCACGACAGCTCACCAGGCCACTATAGGTGGACGGCAGCACGACAGCTCACCAGGCCACTATAGGTGGACGGCAGCACGACAGCTCACCAGGCCACTATAGGTGGCCGGCAGCACGACACCTCACCAGGACACTATAGTTGGCCGGCAGCACGACAGCTCACCAGGCCACTATAGGTGGCCGGCAGCACGACAGCTCACCAGGCCACTATAGGTGGCCGGCAGCACGACAGCTCACCGGGCCACTATAGGTGGCCGGGAGCACGACAGCTCGCCAGGCCACTATAGGTGGCCGGCAGCACGATAGCTCACCAGGCCACTATAAGTGCCCGGCAGCACGACAGCTCACCAGGCCACTATAAGTGGCCGGCAGCACGACAGCTCACCAGGCCACTATAGGTGAACGGCAGCACGACAGCTCACCAGGCCACTATAGGTGGCCGGCATCTCGAGAGCTCACCAGGCCGCTATAGGTAGCCGGCAGCACGACAGCTCACCAGGCCACTATAGGTGGCCGGCAGCACGACAGCTCACCAGGCCACTATAGGTGGCCGGCAGCACGACAGCTCACCAGGCCACTATAAGTGCCCGGCAGCACGACAGCTCACCAGGCCACTATAGGTGGCCGGCAGCACGACAGCTCGCCAGGCCACTATTGGTGGCCGGTAGCACGACAGCTCACCAGGCCACTATAAGTGCCCGGCAGCACGACAGCTCACCAGGCCACTATAGGTGGACGGCAGCACGATAGCTGACCAGGCCACTCTAGGTGGACGGCAGCACGACAGCTCACCAGGATACTATAGGTGGCCGGCAGCACGACAGCTCACCAGGCCACTATAGGTGGCCGGCAGCACGACAGCTCACCAGGCCACTATAGGTGGCCGGCAGCACGACAGCTCACCAGGCCACTATAGGTGGCCGGCAGCACGACAGCTCACTAGGCCACTATAGGTGGCCGGCAGCACGACAGCTCACCAGGCCACTATAGGTGGCCGGCAGCACGACAGCTCACCAGGCCACTATAAGTGCCCGGCAGCACGACAGCTCACCCGTCCACTATAGGCGGCCGGGAGCACGGCAGCTCACCCGGCCACTATAGGTGGCCGGGAGCACGACAGCTCACCAGGCCACTATAGGTGGCCGGGAGCACGACAGCTCGCCAGGCCACTATAGGTGACCGGCAGCACGACAGCTCGCCAGGCCACTATTGGTGGCCGGCAGCACGACAGCTCACCAGGCCACTATAAGTGCCCGGCAGCACGACAGCTCACCAGGCCACTATAGGTGGACGGCAGCACGATAGCTCACCAGGCCACTATAGGTGGACGGCAGCACGACAGCTCACCAGGCCACTATAGGTGGCCGGCAGCACGACAGCTCACCAGGCCACTATAGGTGGCCGGGAGCACGACAGCTCGCCAGGCCACTATAGGTGGCCGGCAGCACGATAGCTCACCAGGCCACTATAAGTGCCCGGCAGCACGACAGCTCACCAGGCCACTATAAGTGGCCGGCAGCACGACAGCTCACCAGGCCACTATAGGTGAACGGCAGCACGACAGCTCACCAGGCCACTATAGGTGGCCGGCATCTCGAGAGCTCACCAGGCCGCTATAGGTAGCCGGCAGCACGACAGCTCACCAGGCCACTATAGGTGGCCGGCAGCACGACAGCTCACCAGGCCACTATAGGTGGCCGGCAGCACGACAGCTCACCAGGCCACTATAAGTGCCCGGCAGCACGACAGCTCACCAGGCCACTATAGGTGGCCGGCAGCACGACAGCTCGCCAGGCCACTATTGGTGGCCGGCAGCACGACAGCTCACCAGGCCACTATAAGTGCCCGGCAGCACGACAGCTCACCAGGCCACTATAGGTGGACGGCAGCACGATAGCTCACCAGGCCACTATAGGTGGACGGCAGCACGACAGCTCACCAGGCCACTATAGGTGGCCGGCAGCACGACAGCTCACCAGGATACTATAGGTGGCCGGCAGCACGACAGCTCACCAGGCCACTATAGGTGGCCGGCAGCACGACAGCTCACCAGGCCACTATAGGTGGCCGGCAGCACGACAGCTCACCAGGCCACTATAGGTGGCCGGCAGCACGACAGCTCACCAGGCCACTATAGGTGGCCGGCAGCACGACAGCTCACCAGGCCACTATAAGTGCCCGGCAGCACGACAGCTCACCAGGCCACTATAGGTGGCCGGCAGCACGACAGCTCACCAGGCCACTATAGGTGGCCGGCAGCACGACAGCTCACCAGGCCACTATAGGTGGCCGGCAGCACGACAGCTCACCAGGCCACTATAAGTGCCCGGCAGCACGACAGCTCACCCGTCCACTATAGGCGGCCGGCAGCACGATAGCTCACCAGGCCACTATAGGTGGCCGGGAGCACGACAGCTCACCAGGCCACTATAGGTGGCCGGGATCACGACAGCTCGCCAGGCCATTATAGGTGGCCGGCAGCACGACAGCTCACCAGGCCACTATAAGTGCCCAGCAGCACGACAGCTCACCAGGCCACTATAGGTGGCCGGCAGCACGACAGCTCACCAGGCCACTATAGGTGGCCGGCAGCACGACAGCTCACCAGGCCACTATAGGTGGCCGGCAGCACGACAGCTCACCAGGCCACTATAAGTGCCCGGCAGCACGACAGCTCACCAGGCCACTATAGGTGGCCGGCAGCACGACAGCTCGCCAGGCCACTATTGGTGGCCGGCAGCACGACAGCTCACCAGGCCACTATAAGTGCCCGGCAGCACGACAGCTCACCAGGCCACTATAGGTGGACGGCAGCACGACAGCTCACCAGGCCACTATAGGTGGTCGGCAGCACGACAGCTCACCAGGACACTATAGGTGGCCGACAGCACGACAGCTCACCAGGCCACTATAGGTGGCCGGCAGCACGACAGCTCACCAGGCCACTATAAGTGCCCGGCAGCACGACAGCTCACCAGGCCACTATAGGTGGCCGGGAGCACGACAGCTCACCAGGACACTATAGGTGGCCGGGAGCACGACTGCTCGCCAGGCCATTATAGGTGGCCGGCAGCACGACAGCTCACCAGGCCACTATAGGTGGCCAGCAGCACGACACCTCACCAGGACACTATAGGTGGCCGGCAGCATGACAGCTCACCAAGCCATTATAGGTGGCCGGCAGCACGACAGCTCACCAGGCCACTATAAGTGCCCAGCAGCACGACAGCTCACCAGGCCACTATAGGTGGCCGGCAGCACGACAGCTCGCCAGGCCATTATAGGTGGCCGGCAGCACGACAGCTCACCAGGCCACTATAAGTGCCCAGCAGCACGACAGCTCACCAGGCCACTATAGGTGGACGGCAGCACGACAGCTCACCAGGCCACTATAGGTGGTCGGCAGCACGACAGCTCACCAGGACACTATAGGTGGCCGGCAGCACGACAGCTCACCAGGCCACTATAGGTGGCCAGCAGCACGACACCTCACCAGGACACTATAGGTGGCCGGCAGCATGACAGCTCACCAAGCCATTATAGGTGGCCGGCAGCACGACAGCTCACCAGGCCACTATAGGCGGCCGGGAGCACGGCAGCTCACCCGGCCACTATAGGTGGCCGGGAGCACGACAGCTCACCAGGCCACTATAGGAGGACGGCAGCACGACAGCTCACCAGGCCACTGTAGGTGGCCGGCAGCACGACAGCTCACCAGCCCACTATAGGTGGACGGCAGCACGACAGCTCACCAGGCCACTATATTTGGCCGGGAGCACGACAGCTCACCAAGCCACTATAGGTGGCCGGGAGCACGACAGCTCGCCAGGCCATTATAGGTGGCCGGCAGCACGACAGCTGACCAGGCCACTATAGGTGGACGGCAGCACGACAGCTCACCAGGCCCCTATAGGTGGCCGGCAGCACGACACCTCACCAGGACACTATAGGTGGCCGGGAGCACGACAGCTCGCCAGGCCACTATAGGTGGCCGGGAGCACGACAGCTCGCCAGGCCACTATAGGTGGCCGGGAGCACGACAGCTCACCAGGCCACTATAGGTGGCCGGGAGCACGACAGCTCGCCAGGCCACTATAGGTGGCCGGCAGCACGACAGCTCACCAGGCCACTATAGGTGGCCGGCAGCACGACAGCTCACCAGGATACTATAGGTGGCCGGCAGCACGACAGCTCACCAGGCTACTACAGGTGGCCGGCAGCACGATAGCTCACCAGGCCACTATAGGTGGGCGGCAGCACGACAGCTCACCAGGCCACTATAGGTGGACGGCAGCACGACAGCTCACCAGCCCACTCTAGGAGGACGGCAGCACGACAGCTCACCAGGCCACTGTAGGTGGCCGGCAGCACGACAGCTCACCAGCCCACTATGGGTGGACGGCAGCACGACAGCTCACCAGGCCACTATAGGTGGACGGCAGCACGACAGCTCACCAGGCCACTACAGGTGGCCGGCAGCACGACAGCTCACCAGGCCACTATAGGTGGCCGGGAGCACGACAGCTCACCAGGACACTATAGGTGGCCGGGAGCACGACTGCTCGCCAGGCCATTATAGGTGGCCGGCAGCACGACAGCTCACCAGGCCACTATAGGTGGCCAGCAGCACGACACCTCACCAGGACACTATAGGTGGCCGGCAGCATGACAGCTCACCAAGCCATTATAGGTGGCCGGCAGCACGACAGCTCACCAGGCCACTATAAGTGCCCAGCAGCACGACAGCTCACCAGGCCACTATAGGTGGCCGGCAGCACGACAGCTCGCCAGGCCATTATAGGTGGCCGGCAGCACGACAGCTCACCAGGCCACTATAAGTGCCCAGCAGCACGACAGCTCACCAGGCCACTATAGGTGGACGGCAGCACGACAGCTCACCAGGCCACTATAGGTGGTCGGCAGCACGACAGCTCACCAGGACACTATAGGTGGCCGGCAGCACGACAGCTCACCAGGCCACTATAGGTGGCCAGCAGCACGACACCTCACCAGGACACTATAGGTGGCCGGCAGCATGACAGCTCACCAAGCCATTATAGGTGGCCGGCAGCACGACAGCTCACCAGGCCACTATAGGCGGCCGGGAGCACGGCAGCTCACCCGGCCACTATAGGTGGCCGGGAGCACGACAGCTCACCAGGCCACTATAGGAGGACGGCAGCACGACAGCTCACCAGGCCACTGTAGGTGGCCGGCAGCACGACAGCTCACCAGCCCACTATAGGTGGACGGCAGCACGACAGCTCACCAGGCCACTATATTTGGCCGGGAGCACGACAGCTCACCAAGCCACTATAGGTGGCCGGGAGCACGACAGCTCGCCAGGCCATTATAGGTGGCCGGCAGCACGACAGCTGACCAGGCCACTATAGGTGGACGGCAGCACGACAGCTCACCAGGCCCCTATAGGTGGCCGGCAGCACGACACCTCACCAGGACACTATAGGTGGCCGGGAGCACGACAGCTCGCCAGGCCACTATAGGTGGCCGGGAGCACGACAGCTCGCCAGGCCACTATAGGTGGCCGGGAGCACGACAGCTCACCAGGCCACTATAGGTGGCCGGGAGCACGACAGCTCGCCAGGCCACTATAGGTGGCCGGCAGCACGACAGCTCACCAGGCCACTATAGGTGGCCGGCAGCACGACAGCTCACCAGGATACTATAGGTGGCCGGCAGCACGACAGCTCACCAGGCTACTACAGGTGGCCGGCAGCACGATAGCTCACCAGGCCACTATAGGTGGGCGGCAGCACGACAGCTCACCAGGCCACTATAGGTGGACGGCAGCACGACAGCTCACCAGCCCACTCTAGGAGGACGGCAGCACGACAGCTCACCAGGCCACTGTAGGTGGCCGGCAGCACGACAGCTCACCAGCCCACTATGGGTGGACGGCAGCACGACAGCTCACCAGGCCACTATATTTGGCCGGGAGCACGACAGCTCACCAAGCCACTATAGGTGGCCGGGAGCACGACAGCTCGCCAGGCCATTATAGGTGGCCGGCAGCACGACAGCTGACCAGGCCACTATAGGTGGACGGCAGCACGACAGCTCACCAGGCCACTACAGGTGGCCGGCAGCACGACAGCTCACCAGGCCACTATAGGTGGCCGGGAGCACGACAGCTCGCCAGGCCACTATAGGTGGCCGGCAGCACGACAGCTCACCAGGCCACTATAGGTGGCCGGCAGCACGACAGCTCACCAGGATACTATAGGTGGCCGGCAGCACGACAGCTCACCAGGCTACTACGGGTGGCCGGCAGCACGATAGCTCACCAGGCCACTATAGGTGGGCGGCAGCACGACAGCTCACCAGGCCACTATAGGTGGACGGCAGCACGACAGCTCACCAGGCCACTATATTTGGCCGGGAGCACGACAGCTCACCAAGCCACTATAGGTGGCCGGGAGCACGACAGCTCACCAGGACACTATAGGTGGCCGGGAGCACGACAGCTCACCAGGCCACTATAGGTGGCCGGGAGCACGACAGCTCGCCAGGCCACTATAGGTGGCCGGCAGCACGACAGCTCACCAGGCCACTATAGGTGGCCGGCAGCACGACAGCTCACCAGGATACTATAGGTGGCCGGCAGCACGACAGCTCACCAGGCTACTACGGGTGGCCGGCAGCACGATAGCTCACCAGGCCACTATAGGTGGGCGGCAGCACGACAGCTCACCAGGCCACTATAGGTGGACGGCAGCACGACAGCTCACCAGGCCACTATATTTGGCCGGGAGCACGACAGCTCACCAAGCCACTATAGGTGGCCGGGAGCACGACAGCTCACCAGGCCACTATAGGTGGCCGGCAGCACGACAGCTCACCAGGCCACTATAAGTGCCCGGCAGCACGACAGCTCACCAGGCCACTATAGGTGGCCGGCAGCACGACAGCTCGCCAGGCCACTATTGGTGGCCGGCAGCACGACAGCTCACCAGGCCACTATAAGTGCCCGGCAGCACGACAGCTCACCAGGCCACTATAGGTGGACGGCAGCACGATAGCTCACCAGGCCACTATAGGTGGACGGCAGCACGACAGCTCACCAGGCCACTATAGGTGGCCGGCAGCACGACAGCTCACCAGGATACTATAGGTGGCCGGCAGCACGACAGCTCACCAGGCCACTATAGGTGGCCGGCAGCACGACAGCTCACCAGGCCACTATAGGTGGCCGGCAGCACGACAGCTCACCAGGCCACTATAGGTGGCCGGCAGCACGACAGCTCACCAGGCCACTATAGGTGGCCGGCAGCACGACAGCTCACCAGGCCACTATAGGTGGCCGGCAGCACGACAGCTCACCAGGCCACTATAAGTGCCCGGCAGCACGACAGCTCACCCGTCCACTATAGGCGGCCGGCAGCACGATAGCTCACCAGGCCACTATAGGTGGCCGGGAGCACGACAGCTCACCAGGCCACTATAGGTGGCCGGGATCACGACAGCTCGCCAGGCCATTATAGGTGGCCGGCAGAACGACAGCTCACCAGGCCACTATAAGTGCCCAGCAGCACGACAGCTCACCAGGCCACTATAGGTGGCCGGCAGCACGACAGCTCACCAGGCCACTATAGGTGGCCGGCAGCACGACAGCTCACCAGGCCACTATAAGTGCCCGGCAGCACGACAGCTCACCAGGCCACTATAGGTGGCCGGCAGCACGACAGCTCGCCAGGCCACTATTGGTGGCCGGCAGCACGACAGCTCACCAGGCCACTATAAGTGCCCGGCAGCACGACAGCTCACCAGGCCACTATAGGTGGACGGCAGCACGACAGCTCACCAGGCCACTATAGGTGGTCGGCAGCACGACAGCTCACCAGGACACTATAGGTGGGCGACAGCACGACAGCTCACCAGGCCACTATAGGTGGCCGGCAGCACGACAGCTCACCAGGCCACTATAAGTGCCCGGCAGCACGACAGCTCACCAGGCCACTATAGGTGGCCGGGAGCACGACAGCTCACCAGGACACTATAGGTGGCCGGGAGCACGACTGCTCGCCAGGCCATTATAGGTGGCCGGCAGCACGACAGCTCACCAGGCCACTATAGGTGGCCAGCAGCACGACACCTCACCAGGACACTATAGGTGGCCGGCAGCATGACAGCTCACCAAGCCATTATAGGTGGCCGGCAGCACGACAGCTCACCAGGCCACTATAAGTGCCCAGCAGCACGACAGCTCACCAGGCCACTATAGGTGGCCGGCAGCACGACAGCTCGCCAGGCCATTATAGGTGGCCGGCAGCACGACAGCTCACCAGGCCACTATAAGTGCCCAGCAGCACGACAGCTCACCAGGCCACTATAGGTGGACGGCAGCACGACAGCTCACCAGGCCACTATAGGTGGTCGGCAGCACGACAGCTCACCAGGACACTATAGGTGGCCGGCAGCACGACAGCTCACCAGGCCACTATAGGTGGCCAGCAGCACGACACCTCACCAGGACACTATAGGTGGCCGGCAGCATGACAGCTCACCAAGCCATTATAGGTGGCCGGCAGCACGACAGCTCACCAGGCCACTATAGGCGGCCGGGAGCACGGCAGCTCACCCGGCCACTATAGGTGGCCGGGAGCACGACAGCTCACCAGGCCACTATAGGAGGACGGCAGCACGACAGCTCACCAGGCCACTGTAGGTGGCCGGCAGCACGACAGCTCACCAGCCCACTATAGGTGGACGGCAGCACGACAGCTCACCAGGCCACCATATTTGGCCGGGAGCACGACAGCTCACCAAGCCACTATAGGTGGCCGGGAGCACGACAGCTCGCCAGGCCATTATAGGTGGCCGGCAGCACGACAGCTGACCAGGCCACTATAGGTGGACGGCAGCACGACAGCTCACCAGGCCCCTATAGGTGGCCGGCAGCACGACACCTCACCAGGACACTATAGGTGGCCGGGAGCACGACAGCTCGCCAGGCCACTATAGGTGGCCGGGAGCACGACAGCTCACCAGGCCACTATAGGTGGCCGGGAGCACGACAGCTCGCCAGGCCACTATAGGTGGCCGGCAGCACGAGAGCTCACCAGGCCACTATAGGTGGCCGGCAGCACGACAGCTCACCAGGATACTATAGGTGGCCGGCAGCACGACAGCTCACCAGGCTACTACAGGTGGCTGGCAGCACGATAGCTCACCAGGCCACTATAGGTGGACGGCAGCACGACAGCTCACCAGCCCACTCTAGGAGGACGGCAGCACGACAGCTCACCAGGCCACTGTAGGTGGCCGGCAGCACGACAGCTCACCAGCCCACTATGGGTGGACGGCAGCACGACAGCTCACCAGGCCACTATATTTGGCCGGGAGCACGACAGCTCACCAAGCCACTATAGGTGGCCGGGAGCACGACAGCTCGCCAGGCCATTATAGGTGGCCGGCAGCACGACAGCTGACCAGGCCACTATAGGTGGACGGCAGCACGACAGCTCACCAGGCCACTACAGGTGGCCGGCAGCACGACAGCTCACCAGGCCACTATAGGTGGCCGGGAGCACGACAGCTCGCCAGGCCACTATAGGTGGCCGGGAGCACGACAGCTCGCCAGGCCACTATAGGTGGCCGGCAGCACGACAGCTCACCAGGCCACTATAGGTGGCCGGCAGCACGACAGCTCACCAGGATACTATAGGTGTCCGGCAGCACGACAGCTCACCAGGCTACTACAGGTGGCCGGCAGCACGATAGCTCACCAGGCCACTATAGGTGGGCGGCAGCACGACAGCTCACCAGGCCACTATAGGTGGACGGCAGCACGACAGCTCACCAGCCCACTCTAGGAGGACGGCAGCACGACAGCTCACCAGGCCACTGTAGGTGGCCGGCAGCACGACAGCTCACCAGCCCACTATGGGTGGACGGCAGCACGACAGCTCACCAGGCCACTATATTTGGCCGGGAGCACGACAGCTCACCAAGCCACTATAGGTGGCCGGGAGCACGACAGCTCACCAGGACACTATAGGTGGCCGGGAGCACGACAGCTCGCCAGGCCACTATAGGTGGCCGGCAGCACGATAGCTCACCAGGCCACTATAAGTGCCCAGCAGCACGACGGCTCACCAGGCCACTACAGGTGGCCGGCAGCACGACAGCTCACCAGGCCACTATAGGTGGCCGGGAGCACGACAGCTCGCCAGGCCACTATAGGTGGCCGGCAGCACGATAGCTCACCAGGCCACTATAAGTGCCCGGCAGCACGACAGCTCACCAGGCCACTATAAGTGGCCGGCAGCACGACAGCTCACCAGGCCACTATAGGTGAACGGCAGCACGACAGCTCACCAGGCCACTATAGGTGGCCGGCATCTCGAGAGCTCACCAGGCCGCTATAGGTAGCCGGCAGCACGACAGCTCACCAGGCCACTATAGGTGGCCGGCAGCACGACAGCTCACCAGGCCACTATAGGTGGCCGGCAGCACGACAGCTCACCAGGCCACTATAAGTGCCCGGCAGCACGACAGCTCACCAGGCCACTATAGGTGGCCGGCAGCACGACAGCTCGCCAGGCCACTATTGGTGGCCGGCAGCACGACAGCTCACCAGGCCACTATAAGTGCCCGGCAGCACGGCAGCTCACCAGGCCACTATAGGTGGACGGCAGCACGATAGCTCACCAGGCCACTATAGGTGGACGGCAGCACGACAGCTCACCAGGCCACTATAGGTGGCCGGCAGCACGACAGCTCACCAGGATACTATAGGTGGCCGGCAGCACGACAGCTCACCAGGCCACTATAGGTGGCCGGCAGCACGACAGCTCACCAGGCCACTATAGGTGGCCGGCAGCACGACAGCTCACCAGGCCACTATAGGTGGCCGGCAGCACGACAGCTCACCAGGCCACAATAAATGCCCGGCAGCACGACAGCTCACCCGTCCACTATAGGCGGCCGGGAGCACGGCAGCTCACCCGGCCACTATAGGTGGCCGGGAGCACGACAGCTCACCAGGCCACTATAGGTGGCCGGGAGCACGACAGCTCGCCAGGCCACTATAGGTGGCCGGCAGCACGACAGCTCACCAGGCCACTATAAGTGCCCGGCAGCCCGACAGCTCGCCAGGCCACTACAGGTGGCCGGCAGCACGATAGCTCACCAGGCCACTATAGGTGGGCGGCAGCACGACAGCTCACCAGGCCACTATAGGTGGACGGCAGCACGACAGCTCACCAGCCCACTCTAGGAGGACGGCAGCACGACAGCTCACCAGGCCACTGTAGGTGGCCGGCAGCACGACAGCTCACCAGCCCACTATGGGTGGACGGCAGCACGACAGCTCACCAGGCCACTATATTTGGCCGGGAGCACGACAGCTCACCAAGCCACTATAGGTGGCCGGGAGCACGACAGCTCACCAGGACACTATAGGTGGCCGGGAGCACGACAGCTCGCCAGGCCACTATAGGTGGCCGGCAGCACGATAGCTCACCAGGCCACTATAAGTGCCCAGCAGCACGACGGCTCACCAGGCCACTACAGGTGGCCGGCAGCACGACAGCTCACCAGGCCACTATAGGTGGCCGGGAGCACGACAGCTCGCCAGGCCACTATAGGTGGCCGGCAGCACGATAGCTCACCAGGCCACTATAAGTGCCCGGCAGCACGACAGCTCACCAGGCCACTATAAGTGGCCGGCAGCACGACAGCTCACCAGGCCACTATAGGTGAACGGCAGCACGACAGCTCACCAGGCCACTATAGGTGCCCGGCATCTCGAGAGCTCACCAGGCCGCTATAGGTAGCCGGCAGCACGACAGCTCACCAGGCCACTATAGGTGGCCGGCAGCACGACAGCTCACCAGGCCACTATAGGTGGCCGGCAGCACGACAGCTCACCAGGCCACTATAAGTGCCCGGCAGCACGACAGCTCACCAGGCCACTATAGGTGGCCGGCAGCACGACAGCTCGCCAGGCCACTATTGGTGGCCGGCAGCACGACAGCTCACCAGGCCACTATAAGTGCCCGGCAGCACGACAGCTCACCAGGCCACTATAGGTGGACGGCAGCACGATAGCTCCCCAGGCCACTATAGGTGGACGGCAGCACGACAGCTCACCAGGCCACTATAGGTGGCCGGCAGCACGACAGCTCACCAGGATACTATAGGTGGCCGGCAGCACGACAGCTCACCAGGCCACTATATGTGGCCGGCAGCACGACAGCTCATCAGGCCACTATAGGTGGCCGGCAGCACGACAGCTCACCAGGCCACTATAGGTGGCCGGCAGCACGACAGCTCACCAGGCCACTATAGGTGGCCGGCAGCACGACAGCTCACCAGGCCACTATAAGTGCCCGGCAGCACGACAGCTCACCCGTCCACTATAGGCGGCCGGGAGCACGGCAGCTCACCCGGCCACTATAGGTGGCCGGGAGCACGACAGCTCACCAGGCCACTATAGGTGGCCGGGAGCACGACAGCTCGCCAGGCCACTATAGGTGGCCGGCAGCACGACAGCTCACCAGGCCACTATAAGTGCCCGGCAGCACGACAGCTCGCCAGGCCACTATAGGTGGACGGCAGCACGACAGCTCACCAGGCCACTATAGGTGGACGGCAGCACGACAGCTCACCAGGCCACTATAGGTGGCCGGCAGCACGACAGCTCACCACGACACTATAGGTGACCGGCAGCACGACAGCACGACAGCTCACCAGGCTACTATAGGTGGCCGGCAGCACGACAGCTCACCAGGCCCCTATAAGTGCCCGGCAGCACGACAGCTCACCAGGCCACTATAGGTGGACGGCAGCACGATAGCTCACCAGGCCACTACAGGTGGACGGCAGCACGACAGCTCGCCAGGCCACTACAGGTGGCCGGCAGCACGATAGCTCACCAGGCCACTATAGGTGGCCGGGAGCACGACAGCTCACCAGGCCACTATAGGTGGCCGGGATCACGACAGCTCGCCAGGCCATTATAGGTGGCCGGCAGCACGACAGCTCACCAGGCCACTATAAGTGCCCAGCAGCACGACAGCTCACCAGGCCACTATAGGTGGCCGGCAGCACGACAGCTCACCAGGCCACTATAGGTGGCCGGCAGCACGACAGCTCACCAGGCCACTATAGGTGGCCGGCAGCACGACAGCTCACCAGGCCACTATAAGTGCCCGGCAGCACGACAGCTCACCAGGCCACTATAGGTGGCCGGCAGCACGACAGCTCGCCAGGCCACTATTGGTGGCCGGCAGCACGACAGCTCACCAGGCCACTATAAGTGCCCGGCAGCACGACAGCTCACCAGGCCACTATAGGTGGACGGCAGCACGACAGCTCACCAGGCCACTATAGGTGGTCGGCAGCACGACAGCTCACCAGGACACTATAGGTGGCCGGCAGCACGACAGCTCACCAGGCCACTATAGGTGGCCAGCAGCACGACACCTCACCAGGACACTATAGGTGGCCGGCAGCATGACAGCTCACCAAGCCATTATAGGTGGCCGGCAGCACGACAGCTCACCAGGCCACTATAAGTGCCCAGCAGCACGACAGCTCACCAGGCCACTATAGGTGGCCGGCAGCACGACAGCTCGCCAGGCCATTATAGGTGGCCGGCAGCACGACAGCTCACCAGGCCACTATAAGTGCCCAGCAGCACGACAGCTCACCAGGCCACTATAAGTGCCCGGCAGCACGACAGCTCACCAGGCCACTATAGGTGGCCGGCAGCACGACAGCTCACCAGGGCACTATAGGTGGGCGGCAGCACGACAGCTCACCAGGCCACTATAGGTGGACGGCAGCACGACAGCTCACCAGCCCACTCTAGGAGGACGGCAGCACGACAGCTCACCAGGCCACTGTAGGTGGCCGGCAGCAAGACAGCTCACCAGCCCACTATAGGTGGACGCCAGCACGACAGCTCACCAGGCCACTATATTTGGCCGGGAGCACGACAGCTCACCAAGCCACTATAGGTGGCCGGGAGCACGACAGCTCGCCAGGCCATTATAGGTGGCCGGCAGCACGACAGCTCACCAGGCCACTATAGGTGGCCAGCAGCACGACACCTCACCAGGACACTATAGGTGGCCGGCAGCATGACAGCTCACCAAGCCATTATAGGTGGCCGGCAGCACGACAGCTCACCAGGCCACTATAAGTGCCCAGCAGCACGACAGCTCACCAGGCCACTATAGGTGGCCGGCAGCACGACAGCTCGCCAGGCCATTATAGGTGGCCGGCAGCACGACAGCTCACCAGGCCACTATAAGTGACCAGCAGCACGACAGCTCACCAGGCCACTATAAGTGCCCGGCAGCACGACAGCTCACCAGGCCACTATAGGTGGCCGGCAGCACGACAGCTCACCAGGGCACTATAGGTGGGCGGCAGCACGACAGCTCACCAGGCCACTATAGGTGGACGGCAGCACGACAGCTCACCAGCCCACTCTAGGAGGACGGCAGCACGACAGCTCACCAGGCCACTGTAGGTGGCCGGCAGCACGACAGCTCACCAGCCCACTATAGGTGGACGGCAGCACGACAGCTCACCAGGCCACTATAGGTGGACGGCAGCACGACAGCTCACCAGGCCACTATAGGTGGCCGGCAGCACGACAGCTCACCAGGACACTATAAGTGCACGGCAGCACGACAGCTCACCAGGCCACTATAGGTGGACGGCAGCACGACAGCTCACCAGGCCACTATAGGTGGCCGGCAGCACGACAGCTCACCAGGCCACTATAGTTGCCCGGCAGCACGACAGCTCACCAGGCCACTATAGGTGGCCGGCAGCACGACAGCTCACCAGGACACTATAGGTGGCCGGCAGCACGACAGCTCACCAGGCCACTATAGGTGGCCGGCAGCACGACACCTCACCAGGACACTATAGGTGGCCGGCAGCACGACAGCTCACCAGGCCACTATAGGTGCAGGGGAGCACCAGGGCTCGCCAGGCCACTACAGGTGGCCGGCAGCACGATAGCTCACCAGGCCACTATAAGTGCCCGGCAGCACGACAGCTCACCAGGCCACTATAGGTGGCCGGCAGCACGACAGCTCACCAGGTCACTATAGGTGGCCGGCAGCACGACAGCTCACCAGGACACTACAGGTGGCCGGCAGCACGATAGCTCACCAGGCCACTATAAGTGCCCGGCAGCACGACAGCTCACCAGCCCACTATAGGTGGACGGCAGCACGACAGCTCACCAGGCCACTATAGGTGGCCGGCAGCACGACAGCTCACCAGGACACTATAGGTGGCCGACAGCACGACAGCTCACCAGGCCACTATAAGTGCCCGGCAGCACGACAGCTCACCAGGCCACTATAAGTGCCCGGCAGCACGACAGCTCACCAGGCCACTATAGGTGGCCGGGAGCACGACAGCTCACCAGGACACTATAGGTGGACGGCAGCACGACTGCTCGCCAGGCCATTATAGGTGGCCGGCAGCACGACAGCTCACCAGGCCACTATAAGTGCCCAGCAGCACGACAGCTCACCAGGCCACTATAGGTGGACGGCAGCACGACAGCTCACCAGGCCACTATAAGTGCCCGGCAGCACGACAGCTCACCAGGCCACTATAGGTGGCCGGCAGCACGACAGCTCACCAGGGCACTATAGGTGGGCGGCAGCACGACAGCTCACCAGGCCACTATAGGTGGACGGCAGCACGACAGCTCACCAGGCCACTGTAGGTGGCCGGCAGCACGACAGCTCACCAGCCCACTATAGGTGGACGGCAGCACGACAGCTCACCAGGCCACTATAGGTGGACGGCAGCACGACAGCTCACCAGGCCACTATAGGTGGCCGGCAGCACGACAGCTCACCAGGACACTATAAGTGCACGGCAGCACGACAGCTCACCAGGCCACTATAGGTGGACGGCAGCACGACAGCTCACCAGGCCACTATAGGTGGCCGGCAGCACGACAGCTCACCAGGCCACTATAGTTGCCCGGCAGCACGACAGCTCACCAGGCCACTATAGGTGGCCGGCAGCACGACAGCTCACCAGGACACTATAGGTGGCCGGCAGCACGACAGCTCACCAGGCCACTATAGGTGGCCGGCAGCACGACAGCTCACCAGGCCACTATAGGTGGCCGGCAGCACGACACCTCACCAGGACACTATAGGTGGCCGGCAGCACGACAGCTCACCAGGCCACTATAGGTGCAGGGGAGCACCAGGGCTCGCCAGGCCACTACAGGTGGCCGGCAGCACGATAGCTCACCAGGCCACTATAAGTGCCCGGCAGCACGACAGCTCACCAGGCCACTATAGGTGGCCGGCAGCACGACAGCTCACCAGGTCACTATAGGTGGCCGGCAGCACGACAGCTCACCAGGACACTACAGGTGGCCGGCAGCACGATAGCTCACCAGGCCACTATAAGTGCCCGGCAGCACGACAGCTCACCAGCCCACTATAGGTGGACGGCAGCACGACAGCTCACCAGGCCACTATAGGTGGCCGGCAGCACGACAGCTCACCAGGACACTATAGGTGGCCGACAGCACGACAGCTCACCAGGCCACTATAAGTGCCCGGCAGCACGACAGCTCACCAGGCCACTATAAGTGCCCGGCAGCACGACAGCTCACCAGGCCACTATAGGTGGCCGGGAGCACGACAGCTCACCAGGACACTATAGGTGGACGGCAGCACGACTGCTCGCCAGGCCATTATAGGTGGCCGGCAGCACGACAGCTCACCAGGCCACTATAAGTGCCCAGCAGCACGACAGCTCACCAGGCCACTATAGGTGGACGGCAGCACGACAGCTCACCAGCCCACTATAGGTGGACGGCAGCACGACAGCTCACCAGGCCACTGTAGGTGGCCGGCAGCACGACAGCTCACCAGGCCACTATAGGTGGACGCCAGCACGACAGCTCACCAGGCCACTATAGGTGGCCGGCAGCACGACAGCTCACCAGGACACTATAGGTGGCCGGCAGCACGACAGCTCACCAGGCCACTATAGGTGGCCGGCAGCACGACACCTCACCAGGACACTATAGGTGGCCGGCAGCACGACAGCTCACCATGCCACTATAGGTGGCCGGCAGCACAACAGCTCACCAGGACACTATAGGTGGCCGGCAGCACGACAGCTCACCAGGCCACTATAGGTAGACGGCAGCACGACAGCTCACCAGGCCACTATAGGTGGACGGCAGCACGACAGCTCACCAGGCCACTATAGGTGGCCGGCAGCACGACAGCTCACCAGGGCACTATAGGTGGGCGGCAGCACGACAGCTCACCAGGCCACTATGGGTGGACGGCAGCACGACAGCTCACCAGCCCACTCTAGGTGGACGGCAGCACGACAGCTCACCAGGCCACTGTAGGTGGCCGGCAGCACGACAGCTCACCAGGCCACTACAGGTGGACGGCAGCACGGCAGCTCACCAGGCCACTATAGGTGGACGGCAGCACGACAGCTCACCAGGCCACTATAGGTGGCCGGCAGCACGACAACTCACCAGGACACTATAGGTGGCCGGCAGCACGACAGCTCACCAGGCCACTATAGGTGGAGGGGAGCACCACGGCTCGCCAGGCCACTACAGGTGGCCGGCAGCACGATAGCTCACCAGGCCACTATAAGTGCCCGGCAGCACGACAGCTCACCAGGCCACTATAGGTGGCCGGCAGCACGACAGCTCACCAGGTCACTATAGGTGGCCGGCAGCACGACAGCTCACCAGGACACTACAGGTGGCCGGCATCTCGACAGCTCACCAGGCCGCTATAGGTGGCTGGCAGCACGACAGCTCACCAGGCCACTATAGGTGGCCGGCAGCACGACAGCTCACCAGGTCACTATAGGTGGCCGGCAGCACGACAGCTCACCAGGACACTATAGGTGGCCGGCATCTCGACAGCTCACCAGGCCGCTATAGGTGGCCGGCAACACGACAGCTCACCAGGCCACTATAGGTGGCCGGCGGCACGACAGCTCACCAGGCCACTATAGGTGGCCGGCAGCACGACAGCTCACCAGGCCACTATAGGTGGCCGGCAGCACGACAGCTCACCAGGCCACTATAAGTGCCCGGCAGCACGACAGCTCACCAGGCCACTATAGGTGGGCGGCAGCACGACAGCTCACCATACCACTATAGGTGGACGGCAGCACGACAGCTCACCAGCCCACTCTAGGTGGACGGCAGCACGACAGCTCACCAGGCCACTGTAAGTGGCCGGCAGCACGACAGCTCACCAGGCCACTATAGGTGGACGGCAGCACGGCAGCTCACCAGGCCACTATAGGTGGACGGCAGCACGACAGCTCACCAGGCCACTATAGGTGGCCGGCAGCACGACACCTCACCAGGACACTATAGGTGGCCGGCAGCACGACAGCTCACCAGGCCACTACAGGTGGCCGGCAGCACGATAGCTCACCAGGCCACTATAAGTGCCCGGCAGCACGACAGCTCACCAGGCCACTATAGGTGGCCGGCAGCACGACAGCTCACCAGGTCACTATAGGTGGACGGCAGCACGACAGCTCACCAGCCCACTCTATGTGGACGGCAGCACGACAGCTCACCAGGCCACTGTAGGTGGCCGGCAGCACGACAGCTCACCAGGCCACTATAGGTGGACGGCAGCACGGCAGCTCACCAGGCCACTATAGGTGGACGGCAGCACGACAGCTCACCAGGCCACTATAGGTGGCCGGCAGCACGACACCTCACCAGGACACTATAGGTGGCCGGCAGCACGACAGCTCACCAGGCCACTATAGGTGGCCGGGAGCACGACGGCTCGCCAGGCCACTACAGGTGGCCGGCAGCACGATAGCTCACCAGGCCACTATAAGTGCCCGGCAGCACGACAGCTCACCAGGCCACTATAGGTGGCCGGCAGCACGACAGCTCACCAGGCCACTATAAGTGCCCGGCAGCACGACAGCTCACCAGGCCACTATAGGCGGCCGGCAGCACGACAGCTCACCAGGCTACTATAAGTGCCCGTAGCACGACAGTTCACCAGGCCACTATAGGTGGCTGGCAGCACGACAGTTCACCAGGCCACTATAAGTCGCCGGCAGCACGAGAGTTCCCCAGGCCACTATAGGTGGTCGGCAGCATGACAGCTCACCAGGCCACTATAGATGATCGGCAGACCGACAGCTCACCAGGCCACTATAGGTGGCCGGCAGCACGACAGCTCACCAGGCCACTATAAGTGCCCGGCAGCACGACAGCTCACCAGGCCACTATGGGTGGCCGGCAGCACGACAGCTCACCAGGCCACTATAGGTGGCCGGCAGCACGACAGCTCACCAGGCCACTATAGGTGGCCGGCAGCACGACAGCTCACCAGGCCACTATAGGTGGCCGGCAGCACGACAGCTCACCAGGCTACTATAGGCGGCCGGCAGCACGACAGCTCACAAGGCCACTATAAGTGCTCGGCAGCACGACAGCTCACCAGGCCACTACAGGTGGCCGGGAGCACGACAGCACACCAGGCCACTATAGGTGGCCGGGAGCACGACAGCTCGCCAGGCCACTATAGGTGGCCGGCAGCACGACAGCTCACCAGGCCACTATAAGTGCCCAGCAGCACGACAGCTCACCAGGCCACTATAGGTGGACAGCAGCACGACAACTCACCAGCCCACTATAGGTGGACGGCAGCACGACAGCTCACCAGACCACTATAGGTGGCCGGCAGCACGACAGCTCACCAGGCCACTATAGGTGGACGGCAGCACGACAGCTCACCAGGCCACTATAGGTGGACGGCAGCACGACAGCTCACCAGGCCACTATAGGTGGCCGGCAGCACGACACCTCACCAGGACACTATAGTTGGCCGGCAGCACGACAGCTCACCAGGCCACTATAGGTGGCCGGCAGCACGACAGCTCACCAGGCCACTATAGGTGGCCGGCAGCACGACAGCTCACCAGGCCACTATAGGTGGCCGGGAGCACGACAGCTCGCCAGGCCACTATAGGTGGCCGGCAGCACGATAGCTCACCAGGCCACTATAAGTGCCCGGCAGCACGACAGCTCACCAGGCCACTATAAGTGGCCGGCAGCACGACAGCTCACCAGGCCACTGTAGGTGAACGGCAGCACGACAGCTCACCAGGCCACTATAGGTGGCCGGCATCTCGAGAGCTCACCAGGCCGCTATAGGTAGCCGGCAGCACGACAGCTCACCAGGCCACTATAGGTGGCCGGCAGCACGACAGCTCACCAGGCCACTATAGGTGGCCGGCAGCACGACAGCTCACCAGGCCACTATAGGTGGCCGGCAGCACGACAGCTCACCAGGCCACTATAGGTGGCCGGCAGCACGACAGCTCACCAGGCCACTATAAGTGCCCGGCAGCACGACAGCTCACCAGGCCACTATAGGTGGCCGGCAGCACGACAGCTCGCCAGGCCACTATTGGTGGCCGGCAGCACGACAGCTCACCAGGCCACTATAAGTGCCCGGCAGCACGACAGCTCACCAGGCCACTATAGGTGGACGGCAGCACGATAGCTCACCAGGCCACTATAGGTGGACGGCAGCACGACAGCTCACCAGGCCACTATAGGTGGCCGGCAGCACGACAGCTCACCAGGATACTATAGGTGGCCGGCAGCACGACAGCTCACCAGGCCACTATAGGTGGCCGGCAGCACGACAGCTCACCAGGCCACTATAGGTGGCCGGCAGCACGACAGCTCACCAGGCCACTATAGGTGGCCGGCAGCACGACAGCTCCCCAGGCCACTATAGGTGGCCGGCAGCACGACAGCTCACCAGGCCACTATAAGTTCCCGGCAGCACGACAGCTCACCCGTCCACTATAGGCGGCCGGGAGCACGGCAGCTCACCCGGCCACTATAGGTGGCCGGGAGCACGACAGCTCACCAGGCCACTATAGGTGGCCGGGAGCACGACAGCTCGCCAGGCCACTATAGGTGGCCGGCAGCACGACAGCTCACCAGGCCACTATAAGTGCCCGGCAGCACGACAGCTCGCCAGGCCACTATAGGTGGACGGCAGCACGACAGCTCACCAGGCCACTATAGGTGGACGGCAGCACGACAGCTCACCAGGCCACTATAGGTGGCCGGCAGCACGACAGCTCACCACGACACTATAGGTGACCGGCAGCACGACAGCTCACCAGGCTACTATAGGTGGCCGGCAGCACGACAGCTCACCAGGCCACTATAAGTGCCCGGCAGCACGACAGCTCACCAGGCCACTATAAGTGGCCGGCAGGACGACAGCTCACCAGGCCACTGTAGGTGAACGGCAGCACGACAGCTCACCAGGCCACTATAGGTGGCCGGCATCTCGAGAGCTCACCAGGCCGCTATAGGTAGCCGGCAGCACGACAGCTCACCAGGCCACTATAGGTGGCCGGCAGCACGACAGCTCACCAGGCCACTATAAGTGCCCGGCAGCACGACAGCTCACCAGCCCACTATAGGTGGACGGCAGCACGACAGCTCACCAGGCCACTATAGGTGGCCGGCAGCACGACAGCTCACCAGGACACTATAGGTGGCCGACAGCACGACAGCTCACCAGGCCACTATAAGTGCCCGGCAGCACGACAGCTCACCAGGCCACTATAAGTGCCCGGCAGCACGACAGCTCACCAGGCCACTATAGGTGGCCGGGAGCACGACAGCTCACCAGGACACTATAGGTGGACGGCAGCACGACTGCTCGCCAGGCCATTATAGGTGGCCGGCAGCACGACAGCTCACCAGGCCACTATAAGTGCCCAGCAGCACGACAGCTCACCAGCCCACTATAAGTGCCCAGCAGCACGACAGCTCACCAGGCCACTATAGGTGGACGGCAGCACGACAGCTCACCAGCCCACTATAGGTGGACGGCAGCACGACAGCTCACCAGGCCACTGTAGGTGGCCGGCAGCACGACAGCTCACCAGGCCACTTAAGGTGGACGGCAGCACGACAGCTCACCAGGCCACTATAGGTGGTCGGCAGCATGACAGCTCACCAGGCCACTATAGATGATCGGCAGACCGACAGCTCACCAGGCCACTATAGGTGGCCGGCAGCACGACAGCTCACCAGGCCACTATAAGTGCCCAGCAGCACGACAGCTCACCAGCCCACTATAGGTGGACGGCAGCACGACAGCTCACCAGGCCACTGTAGGTGGCCGGCAGCACGACAGCTCACCAGGCCACTATAGGTGGACGGCAGCACGACAGCTCACCAGGCCACTATAGGTGGACGGGAGCACGACAGCTCACCAGGCCACTATAGGTGGCGGGCAGCAGGACCCCTCACCAGGACACTATAGGTGGCCGGCAGCACGACAGCTCACCAGGCCACTATAGGTGGCCGGCAGCACAACAGCTCACCAGGACACTATAGGTGGCCGGCAGCACGACAGCTCACCGGGCCACTATAGGTGGACGGCAGCACGACAGCTCACCAGGCTCCTATAGGTGGCCGGCAGCACGACAGCTCACCAGGCCACTATAAGTGCCCGGCAGCGCGACAGCTCACCAGTCCACTATAGGTGGCCGGCAGCACGACAGCTCACCAGGACACCATAGGTGGCCGGCATCTCGACAGCTCACCAGGCCGCTATAGGTGGCAGCACGACAGCTCACCAGGCTACTATAGGTGGCCGGCATCACGACAGCTCACCAGGCCACTATAAGTGGACGGCAGCACGGCAGCTCACCAGGCCACTATAGGTGGACGGCAGCACGACAGCTCACCAGGCCACTATAGGTGGCCGGCAGCACGACAGCTCACCAGGCCACTATAGGTGGACGGCAGTACGACAGCTCACCAGGCCACTGTAGGTGGCCGGCAGTACGACAGCTCACCAGGCCACTGTAGGTGGCCGGCAGCACGACAGCTCACCAGGCCACTGTAAGTGGCCGGCAGCACGACAGCTCACCAGGCCACTATAGGTGGACGGCAGCACGGCAGCTCACCAGGCCACTATAGGTGGACGGCAGCACGACAGCTCACCAGGCCACTATAGGTGGCCGGCAGCACGACAGCTCACCAGGCCACTATAGGTGGCCGGCAGCACGACAGCTCACCAGGCTACTATAGGTGGCCGGCAGCACGACAGCTCACCAGGCCACTATAAGTGCCCGGCAGCACGACAGCTCACCAGGCCACTATAGGTGGCCAACAGCACGACAGCTCACCAAGTCACTATAGGTGGACGGCAGCACGACAGCTCACCAGCCCACTCTATGTGGACGGCAGCACGACAGCTCACCAGGCCACTGTAGGTGGCCGGCATCACGACAGCTCACCAGGCCACTATAGGTGGACGGCAGCACGGCAGCTCACCAGGCCACTATAGGTGGACGGCAGCACGACCGCTCACCAGGCCACTATAGGTGGCCGGCAGCACGACACCTCACCAGGACACTATAGGTGGCCGGCAGCACGACAGCTCACCAGGCCACTATAGGTGGCCGGGAGCACGACGGCTCACCAGGCCACTACAGGTGGCCGGCAGCACGATAGCTCACCAGGCTACTATAAGTGCCCGGCAGCACGACAGCTCACCAGGCCACTATAAGTGCCCGGCAGCACGACAGCTCACCAGGCCACTATAGGTGGCCGGCAGCACGACAGCTCACCAGGCCACTATAAGTGCCCGGCAGCACGACAGCTCACCAGGCCACTATAGGCGGCCGGCAGCACGACAGCTCACCAGGCCACTATAAGTGCCCGTAGCACGACAGTTCACCAGGCCACTATAGGTGGCTGGCAGCACGACAGTTCACCAGGCCACTATAGGTCGCCGGCAGCACGAGAGTTCCCCAGGCCACTATAGGTGGTCGGCAGCATGACAGCTCACCAGGCCACTATAGATGATCGGCAGACCGACAGCTCACCAGGCCACTATAGGTGGCCGGCAGCACGACAGCTCACCAGGCCACTATAAGTGCCCGGCAGCACGACAGCTCACCAGGCCACTATAGGTGGCCGGCAGCACGACAGCTCACCAGGCCACTACAGGTGGCCGGCAGCACGACAGCTCACCAGGCCACTATAGGTGGCCGGCAGCACGACAGCTCACCAGGCCACTATAGGTGGCCGGCAGCACGACAGCTCACCAGGCTACTATAGGTGGCCGGCAGCACGACAGCTCACAAGGCCACTATAAGTGCTCGGCAGCACGACAGCTCACCAGGCCACTACAGGTGGCCGGGAGCACGACAGCACACCAGGCCACTATAGGTGGCCGGGAGCACGACAGCTCGCCAGGCCACTATAGGTGGCCGGCAGCACGACAGCTCACCAGGCCACTATAAGTGCCCAGCAGCACGACAGCTCACCAGGCCACTATAGGTGGACAGCAGCACGACAACTCACCAGCCCACTATAGGTGGCCGGCAGCACGACAGCTCACCAGGCCACTATAAGTGCCCAGCAGCACGACAGCTCACCAGGCCACTATAGGTGGCCGGCAGCACGACAGCTCACCAGGCCACTATAGGTGGACGGCAGCAAGACAGCTCACCAGGCCACTATAGGTGGACGGCAGCACGACAGCTCACTTTAAGTACGCTTCAGCACGGCAGCTCACCAGGCCACTATAGGTGGCCGGGAGCACGACAGCTCACCAGGCCAATATAGGTGGCCGGGAGCACGACAGCTCACCAGGCCACTATAAGTGCCCGGCAGCACGACAGCTCACCAGGCCACTATAGGTGGACGGCAGTACGACAGCTCACCAGGCTACTGTAGGTGGCCGGCAGCACGACAGCTCACCAGGCCACTATAGGTGGCCGGTAGCACGACAGCTCACCAGGCCACTATAGGTGGCCGGGAGCACGACAGCTCGCCAGGCCACTACAGGTGGCCGGCAGCACGATAGCTCACCAGGCCACTATAGGTGGCCGGGAGCACGACAGCTCACCAGGCCACTATAGATGGCCGGGAGCACGACAGCTCGCCAGGCCATTATAGGTGGCCGGCAGCACGACAGCTCACCAGGCCACTATAAGTGCCCAGCAGCACGACAGCTCACCAGGCCACTATAGGTGGACGGCAGCACGACAGCTCACCAGCCCACTATAGGTGGACGGCAGCACGACAGCTCACCAGCCACTGTAGGTGGCCGGCAGCACGACAGCTCACCAGGCCACTATAGGTGGACGGCAGCACGACAGCTCACCAGGCCACTATAGGTGGACGGCAGCACGACAGCTCACCAGGCCACTATAGGTGGCGGGCAGCAGGACCCCTCACCAGGACACTATAGGTGGCCGGCAGCACGACAGCTCACCAGGCCACTATAGGTGGCCGGCAGCACAACAGCTCACCAGGACACTATAGGTGGCCGGCAGCACGATAGCTCACCGGGCCACTATAGGTGGACGGCAGCACGACAGCTCACCAGGCTCCTATAGGTGGCCGGCAGCACGACAGCTCACCAGGCCACTATAAGTGCCCGGCAGCGCGACAGCTCACCAGTCCACTATAGGTGGCCGGCAGCACGACAGCTCACCAGGACACCATAGGTGGCCGGCATCTCGACAGCTCACCAGGCCGCTATAGGTGGCAGCACGACAGCTCACCAGGCTACTATAGGTGGCCGGCATCACGACAGCTCACCAGGCCACTATAAGTGGACGGCAGCACGGCAGCTCACCAGGCCACTATAGGTGGACGGCAGCACGACAGCTCACCAGGCCACTATAGGTGGCCGGCAGCACGACAGCTCACCAGGCCACTATAGGTGGACGGCAGTACGACAGCTCACCAGGCCACTGTAGGTGGCCGGCAGTACGACAGCTCACCAGGCCACTGTAAGTGGCCGGCAGCACGACAGCTCACCAGGCCACTATAGGTGGACGGCAGCACGGCAGCTCACCAGGCCACTATAGGTGGACGGCAGCACGACAGCTCACCAGGCCACTATAGGTGGCCGGCATCACGACAGCTCACCAGGCCACTATAGGTGGCCGGCAGCACGACAGCTCACCAGGCTACTATAGGTGGCCGGCAGCACGACAGCTCACCAGGCCACTATAAGTGCCCGGCAGCACGACAGCTCACCAGGCCACTATAGGTGGCCAACAGCACGACAGCTCACCAGGTCACTATAGGTGGACGGCAGCACGACAGCTCACCAGCCCACTCTATGTGGACGGCAGCACGACAGCTCACCAGGCCACTGCAGGTGGCCGGCATCACGACAGCTCACCAGGCCACTATAGGTGGACGGCAGCACGGCAGCTCACCAGGCCACTATAGGTGGACGGCAGCACGACACCTCACCAGGACACTATAGGTGGGCGGCAGCACGACAGCTCACCAGGCCACTATAGGTGGCCGGGAGCACGACGGCTCGCCAGGCCACTACAGGTGGCCGGCAGCACGATAGCTCACCAGGCCACTATAAGTGCCCGGCAGCACGACAGCTCACCAGGCCACTATAAGTGCCCGGCAGCACGACAGCTCACCAGGCCACTATAGGTGGCCGGCAGCACGACAGCTCACCAGGCCACTATAAGTGCCCGGCAGCACGACAGCTCACCAGGCCACTATAGGCGGCCGGCAGCACGACAGCTCACCAGGCCACTATAAGTGCCCGCAGCACGACAGTTCACCAGGCCACTATAGGTGGCTGGCAGCACGACAGTTCACCAGGCCACTATAGGTCGCCGGCAGCACGAGAGTTCCCCAGGCCACTATAGGTGGTCGACAGCATGACAGCTCACCAGGCCACTATAGATGATCGGCAGACCGACAGCTCACCAGGCCACTATAGGTGGCCGGCAGCACGACAGCTCACCAGGCCACTATAAGTGCCCGGCAGCACGACAGCTCACCAGGCCACTATAGGTGGCCGGCAGCACGACAGCTCACCAGGCCACTATAGGTGGCCGGCAGCACGACAGCTCACCGGGCCACTATAGGTGGCCGGCAGCACGACAGCTCACCAGGCCACTATAGGTGGCCGGCAGCACGACAGCTCACCAGGCTACTATAGGTGGCCGGTAGCACGACAGCTCACAAGGCCACTATAAGTGCTCGGCAGCACGACAGCTCACCAGGCCACTACAGGTGGCCGGGAGCACGACAGCACACCAGGCCACTATAGGTGGCCGGGAGCACGACAGCTCGCCAGGCCACTATAGGTGGCCGGCAGCACGACAGCTCACCAGGCCACTATAAGTGCCCAGCAGCACGACAGCTCACCAGGCCACTATAGGTGGACAGCAGCACGACAACTCACCAGCCCACTATAGGTGGACGGCAGCACGACAGCTCACCAGGCCACTATGGGTGGCCGGCAGCACGACAGCTCACCAGGCCACTATAGGTGGACGGCAGCACGACAGCTCACCAGGCCACTATAGGTGGACGGCAGCACGACAGCTCACTTTAAGTGCGCTTCAGCACGACAGCTCACCAGGCCACTATAGGTGGCCGGGAGCACGACAGCTCACCAGGCCAATATAGGTGGCCGGGAGCACGACAGCTCACCAGGCCACTATAAGTGGCCGGCAGCACGACAGCTCACCAGGCCATTATAGGTGGCCGGGAGCACGGCAGCTCACCAGGCCACTATAGGTGGCCGGGAGCACGACAGCTCACCAGGCCACTATAGGTGGACGGCAGCACGACAGCTCACCAGGCCACTATAGGTGGCCGGCAGCACGGCACCTCACCAGGACACTATAGGTGGCCGGCAGCACAACAGCTCACCAGGCCACTATAGGTGGACGGCAGTACGACAGCTCACCAGGCCACTGTAAGTGGCCGGCAGCACGACAGCTCACCAGGCCACTATAGGTGGACGGCAGCACGGCAGCTCACCAGGCCACTATAGGTGGACGGCAGCACGACAGCTCACCAGGCCACTATAGGTGGCCGGCATCACGACAGCTCACCAGGCCACTATAGGTGGCCGGCAGCACGACAGCTCACCAGGCTACTATAGGTGGCCGGCAGCACGACAGCTCACCAGGCCACTATAAGTGCCCGGCAGCACGACAGCTCACCAGGCCACTATAGGTGGCCAACAGCACGACAGCTCACCAGGTCACTATAGGTGGACGGCAGCACGACAGCTCACCAGCCCACTCTATGTGGACGGCAGCACGACAGCTCACCAGGCCACTGTAGGTGGCCGGCATCACGACAGCTCACCAGGCCACTATAGGTGGACGGCAGCACGGCAGCTCACCAGGCCACTATAGGTGGACGGCAGCACGACAGCTCACCAGGCCACTATAGGTGGCCGGCAGCACGACACCTCACCAGGACACTATAGGTGGCCGGCAGCACGACAGCTCACCAGGCCACTATAGGTGGCCGGGAGCACGACGGCTCGCCAGGCCACTACAGGTGGCCGGCAGCACGATAGCTCACCAGGCCACTATAAGTGCCCGGCAGCACGACAGCTCACCAGGCCACTATAAGTGCCCGGCAGCACGACAGCTCACCAGGCCACTATAGGTGGCCGGCAGCACGACAGCTCACCAGGCCACTATAAGTGCCCGGCAGCACGACAGCTCACCAGGCCACTATAGGCGGCCGGCAGCACGACAGCTCACCAGGCCACTATAAGTGCCCGTAGCACGACAGTTCACCAGGCCACTATAGGTGGCTGGCAGCACGACAGTTCACCAGGCCACTATAGGTCGCCGGCAGCACGAGAGTTCCCCAGGCCACTATAGGTGGTCGACAGCATGACAGCTCACCAGGCCACTATAGATGATCGGCAGACCGACAGCTCACCAGGCCACTATAGGTGGCCGGCAGCACGACAGCTCACCAGGCCACTATAAGTGCCCAGCAGCACGACAGCTCACCAGGCCACTATAGGTGGACAGCAGCACGACAACTCACCAGGCCACTATAAGTGCCCGGCAGCACGACAGCTCACCAGGCCACTATAGGTGGCCGGCAGCACGACAGCTCACCAGGCCACTATAAGTGCCCGGCAGCACGACAGCTCACCAGGCCACTATAGGCGGCCGGCAGCACGACAGCTCACCAGGCCACTATAAGTGCCCGTAGCACGACAGTTCACCAGGCCACTATAGGTCGCTGGCAGCACGACAGTTCACCAGGCCACTATAGGTCGCCGGCAGCACGAGAGTTCCCCAGGCCACTATAGGTGGTCGACAGCATGACAGCTCACCAGGCCACTATAGATGATCGGCAGACCGACAGCTCACCAGGCCACTATAGGTGGCCGGCAGCACGACAGCTCACCAGGCCACTATAAGTGCCCGGCAGCACGACAGCTCACCAGGCCACTATAGGTGGCCGGCAGCACGACAGCTCACCAGGCCACTATAGGTGGCCGGCAGCACGACAGCTCACCAGGCCACTATAGGTGGCCGGCAGCACGACAGCTCACCAGGCTACTATAGGTGGCCGGTAGCACGACAGCTCACAAGGCCACTATAAGTGCTCGGCAGCACGACAGCTCACCAGGCCACTACAGGTGGCCGGGAGCACGACAGCACACCAGGCCACTATAGGTGGCCGGGAGCACGACAGCTCGCCAGGCCACTATAGGTGGCCGGCAGCACGACAGCTCACCAGGCCACTATAAGTGCCCAGCAGCACGACAGCTCACCAGGCCACTATAGGTGGACAGCAGCACGACAACTCACCAGCCCACTATAGGTGGACGGCAGCACGACAGCTCACCAGGCCACTATAGGTGGCCGGCAGCACGACAGCTCACCAGGCCACTATAGGTGGACGGCAGCACGACAGCTCACCAGGCCACTATAGGTGGACGGCAGCACGACAGCTCACTTTAAGTGCGCTTCAGCACGACAGCTCACCAGGCCACTATAGGTGGCCGGGAGCACGACAGCTCACCAGACCAATATAGGTGGCCGGGAGCACGACAGCTCACCAGGCCACAATAAGTGCCCGGCAGCACGACAGCTCACCAGGCCATTATAGGTGGCCGGGAGCACGACAGCTCACCAGGCCACTATAGGTGGCCGGGAGCACGACAGCTCACCAGGCCACTATAGGTGGACGGCAGCACGACAGCTCACCAGGCCACTATAGGTGGCCGGCAGCACGGCACCTCACCAGGACACTATAGGTGGCCGGCAGCACGACAGCTCACCAGGCCACTATAAGTGCCCGTAGCACGACAGTTCACCAGGCCATTATAGGTGGCCGGGAGCACGACAGCTCACCAGGCCACTATAAGTGCCCGGCAGCACGACAGCTCACCAGGCCATTATAGGTGGCCGGGAGCACGACAGCTCACCAGGCCACTATAGGTGGACGGCAGCACGGCAGCTCACCTGGCCACTATAGGTGGACGGCAGCACGACAGCTCACCAGGCCACTATAGGTGGCCGGCATCACGACAGCTCACCAGGCCACTATAGGTGGCCGGGAGCACGACAGCTCACCAGACCAATATAGGTGGCCGGGAGCACGACAGCTCACCAGGCCACTATAAGTGCCCGGCAGCACGACAGCTCACCAGGCCATTATAGGTGGCCGGGAGCACGACAGCTCACCAGGCCACTATAGGTGGACGGCAGCACGGCAGCTCACCTGGCCACTATAGGTGGACGGCAGCACGACAGCTCACCAGGCCACTATAGGTGGCCGGCATCACGACAGCTCACCAGGCCACTATAGGTGGCCGGCAGCACGACAGCTCACCAGGCTACTATAGGTGGCCGGCAGCACGACAGCTCACCAGGCCACTATAAGTGCCCGGCAGCACGACAGCTCACCAGGCCACTATAGGTGGCCAACAGCACGACAGCTCACCAGGTCACTATAGGTGGACGGCAGCACGACAGCTCACCAGCCCACTCTATGTGGACGGCAGCACGACAGCTCACCAGGCCACTGTAGGTGGCCGGCATCACGACAGCTCACCAGGCCACTATAGGTGGACGGCAGCACGGCAGCTCACCAGGCCACTATAGGTGGACGGCAGCACGACAGCTCACCAGGCCACTATAGGTGGCCGGCAGCACGACACCTCACCAGGACACTATAGGTGGCCGGCAGCACGACAGCTCACCAGGCCACTATAGGTGGCCGGGAGCACGACGGCTCGCCAGGCCACTACAGGTGGCCGGCAGCACGATAGCTCACCAGGCCACTATAAGTGCCCGGCAGCACGACAGCTCACCAGGCCACTATAAGTGCCCGGCAGCACGACAGCTCACCAGGCCACTATAGGTGGCCGGCAGCACGACAGCTCACCAGGCCACTATAAGTGCCCGGCAGCACGACAGCTCACCAGGCCACTATAGGCGGCCGGCAGCACGACAGCTCACCAGGCCACTATAAGTGCCCGTAGCACGACAGTTCACCAGGCCACTATAGGTGGCTGGCAGCACGACAGTTCACCAGGCCACTATAGGTCGCCGGCAGCACGAGAGTTCCCCAGGCCACTATAGGTGGTCGACAGCATGACAGCTCACCAGGCCACTATAGATGATCGGCAGACCGACAGCTCACCAGGCCACTATAGGTGGCCGGCAGCACGACAGCTCACCAGGCCACTATAAGTGCCCGGCAGCACGACAGCTCACCAGGCCACTATAGGTGGCCGGCAGCACGACAGCTCACCAGGCCACTATAGGTGGCCGGCAGCACGACAGCTCACCAGGCCACTATAGGTGGCCGGCAGCACGACAGCTCACCAGGCCACTATAGGTGGCCGGCAGCACGACAGCTCACCAGGCTACTATAGGTGGCCGGCAGCACGACAGCTCACAAGGCCACTATAAGTGCTCGGCAGCACGACAGCTCACCAGGCCACTACAGGTGGCCGGGAGCACGACAGCACACCAGGCCACTATAGGTGGCCGGGAGCACGACAGCTCGCCAGGCCACTATAGGTGGCCGGCAGCACGACAGCTCACCAGGCCACTATAAGTGCCCAGCAGCACGACAGCTCACCAGGCCACTATAGGTGGACAGCAGCACGACAACTCACCAGCCCACTATAGGTGGACGGCAGCACGACAGCTCACCAGGCCACTATAGGTGGCCGGCAGCACGACAGCTCACCAGGCCACTATAGGTGGACGGCAGCACGACAGCTCACCAGGCCACTATAGGTGGACGGCAGCACGACAGCTCACTTTAAGTGCGCTTCAGCACGACAGCTCACCAGGCCACTATAGGTGGCCGGGAGCACGACAGCTCACCAGGCCAATATAGGTGGCCGGGAGCACGACAGCTCACCAGGCCACTATAAGTGCCCGGCAGCACGACAGCTCACCAGGCCATTATAGGTGGCCGGGAGCACGACAGCTCACCAGGCCACTATAGGTGGCCGGGAGCACGACAGCTCACCAGGCCACTATAGGCGGACGGCAGCACGACAGCTCACCAGGCCACTATAGGTGGCCGGCAGCACGGCACCTCACCAGGACACTATAGGTGGCCGGCAGCACAACAGCTCACCAGGCCACTATAGGTGGACGGCAGTACGACAGCTCACCAGGCCACTGTAGGTGGCCGGCAGTACGGCAGCTCACCAGGCCACTGTAGGTGGCCGGCAGCACGACAGCTCACCAGGCCACTATAGGTGGCCGGTAGCACGACAGCTCACCAGGCCACTATAGGTGGCCGGGAGCACGACAGCTCGCCAGGCCATTATAGGTGGCCGGCAGCACGACAGCTCACCAGGCCACTATAAGTGCCCAGCAGCACGACAGCTCACCAGGCCACTATAGGTGGACGGCAGCACGACAGCTCACCAGCCCACTATAGGTGGACGGCAGCACGACAGCTCACCAGGCCACTGTAGGTGGCCGGCAGCACGACAGCTCACCAGGCCACTATAGGTGGACGGCAGCACGACAGCTCACCAGGCCACTATAGGTGGACGGCAGCACGACAGCTCACCAGGCCACTATAGGTGGCGGGCAGCAGGACCCCTCACCAGGACACTATAGGTGGCCGGCAGCACGACAGCTCACCAGGCCACTATAGGTGGCCGGCAGCACAACAGCTCACCAGGACACTATAGGTGGCCGGCAGCACGACAGCTCACCGGGCCACTATAGGTGGACGGCAGCACGACAGCTCACCAGGCTCCTATAGGTGGCCGGCAGCACGACAGCTCACCAGGCCACTATAAGTGCCCGGCAGCGCGACAGCTCACCAGTCCACTATAGGTGGCCGGCAGCACGACAGCTCACCAGGACACCATAGGTGGCCGGCATCTCGACAGCTCACCAGGCCGCTATAGGTGGCAGCACGACAGCTCACCAGGCTACTATAGGTGGCCGGCATCACGACAGCTCACCAGGCCACTATAAGTGCCCGGCAGCACGACAGCTCACCAGGCCACTATAGGTGGCCGGGAGCACGACAGCTCACCAGGCCAATATAGGTGGCCGGGAGCACGACAGCTCGCCAGGCCACTATAGGTGGCCGGCAGCACGACAGCTCACCAGGCCACTGTAGGTGGCCGGCAGTACGACAGCTCACCAGGCCACTGTAGGTGGCCGGCAGTACGACAGCTCACCAGGCCACTGTAGGTGGCCGGCAGCACGACAGCTCACCAGGCCACTATAGGTGGACGGCAGCACGACAGCTCACCAGGCCACTATAGGTGGCCGGCAGCACGACAGCTCACCAGGCCACTATAGGTGGACGGCAGCACGACAGCTCACCAGGCCACTATAGGTGGACGGCAGCACGACAGCTCACCAGGCCACTATAGGTGGCGGGCAGCAGGACCCCTCACCAGGACACTATAGGTGGCCGGCAGCACGACAGCTCACCAGGCCACTATAGGTGGCCGGCAGCACAACAGCTCACCAGGACACTATAGGTGGCCGGCAGCACGACAGCTCACCGGGCCACTATAGGTGGACGGCAGCACGACAGCTCACCAGGCTCCTATAGGTGGCCGGCAGCACGACAGCTCACCAGGCCACTATAAGTGCCCGGCAGCGCGACAGCTCACCAGTCCACTATAGGTGGCCGGCAGCACGACAGCTCACCAGGACACCATAGGTGGCCGGCATCTCGACAGCTCACCAGGCCGCTATAGGTGGCAGCACGACAGCTCACCAGGCTACTATAGGTGGCCGGCATCACGACAGCTCACCAGGCCACTATAAGTGCCCGGCAGCACGACAGCTCACCAGGCCACTATAGGTGGCCGGGAGCACGACAGCTCACCAGGCCAATATAGGTGGCCGGGAGCACGACAGCTCGCCAGGCCACTATAGGTGGCCGGCAGCACGACAGCTCACCAGGCCACTGTAGGTGGCCGGCAGTACGACAGCTCACCAGGCCACTGTAGGTGGCCGGCAGTACGACAGCTCACCAGGCCACTGTAGGTGGCCGGCAGCACGACAGCTCACCAGGACACCATAGGTGGCCGGCATCTCGAGAGCTCACCAGGCCGCTATAGGTGGCAGCACGACAGCTCACCAGGCTACTATAGGTGGCCGGCATCACGACAGCTCACCAGGCCACTATAAGTGGACGGCAGCACGGCAGCTCACCAGGCCACTATAGGTGGACGGCAGCACGACAGCTCACCAGGCCACTATAGGTGGCCGGCAGCACGACAGCTCACCAGGCCACTATAGGTGGACGGCAGTACGACAGCTCACCAGGCCACTGTAGGTGGCCGGCAGTACGACAGCTCACCAGGCCACTGTAGGTGGCCGGCAGTACGACAGCTCACCAGGCCACTGTAGGTGGCCGGCAGCACGACAGCTCACCAGGCCACTGTAAGTGGCCGGCAGCACGACAGCTCACCAGGCCACTATAGGTGGACGGCAGCACGGCAGCTCACCAGGCCACTATAGGTGGACGGCAGCACGACAGCTCACCAGGCCACTATAGGTGGCCGGCATCACGACAGCTCACCAGGCCACTATAGGTGGCCGGCAGCACGACAGCTCACCAGGCTACTATAGGTGGCCGGCAGCACGACAGCTCACCAGGCCACTATAAGTGCCCGGCAGCACGACAGCTCACCAGGCCACTATAGGTGGCCAACAGCACGACAGCTCACCAGGTCACTATAGGTGGACGGCAGCACGACAGCTCACCAGCCCACTCTATGTGGACGGCAGCACGACAGCTCACCAGGCCACTGTAGGTGGCCGGCATCACGACAGCTCACCAGGCCACTGTAGGTGGCCGGCAGTACGACAGCTCACCAGGCCAATATAGGTGGCCGGGAGCACGACAGCTCACCAGGCCAATATAGGTGGCCGGCAGCACGACAGCTCACCAGGCCACTATAGGTGGACGGCAGTACGACAGCTCACCAGGCCACTGTAGGTGGCCGGCAGTACGACAGCTCACCAGGCCACTGTAGGTGGCCGGCAGTACGACAGCTCACCAGGCCACTGTAGGTGGCCGGCAGCACGACAGCTCACCAGGCCACTGTAAGTGGCCGGCAGCACGACAGCTCACCAGGCCACTATAGGTGGACGGCAGCACGGCAGCTCACCAGGCCACTATAGGTGGACGGCAGCACGACAGCTCACGAGGCCACTATAGGTGGCCGGCATCACGACAGCTCACCAGGCCACTATAGGTGGCCGGCAGCACGACAGCTCACCAGGCTACTATAGGTGGCCGGCAGCACGATAGCTCACCAGGCCACTATAAGTGCCCGGCAGCACGACAGCTCACCAGGCCACTATAAGTGCCCGGCAGCACGACAGCTCACCAGGCCACTATAGGTGGCCGGCAGCACGACAGCTCACCAGGCCACTATAAGTGCCCGGCAGCACGACAGCTCACCAGGCCACTATAGGCGGCCGGCAGTACGACAGCTCACCAGGCCACTATAAGTGCCCGTAGCACGACAGTTCACCAGGCCACTATAGGTGGCTGGCAGCACGACAGTTCACCAGGCCACTATAGGTCGCCGGCAGCACGAGAGTTCCCCAGGCCACTATAGGTGGTCGACAGCATGACAGCTCACCAGGCCACTATAGATGATCGGCAGACCGACAGCTCACCAGGCCACTATACGTGGCCGGCAGCACGATAGCTCACCAGGCCACTATAAGTGCCCGGCAGCACGACAGCTCACCAGGCCACTATAGGTGGCCGGCAGCACGACAGCTCACCAGGCCACTATAGGTGGCCGGCAGCACGACAGCTCACCAGGCCACTATAGGTGGCCGGCAGCACGACAGCTCACCAGGCCACTATAGGTGGCCGGCAGCACGACAGCTCACCAGGCTACTATAGGTGGCCGGTAACACGACAGCTCACAAGGCCACTATAAGTGCTCGGCAGCACGACAGCTCACCAGGCCACTACAGGTGGCCGGGAGCACGACAGCACACCAGGCCACTATAGGTGGCCGGGAGCACGACAGCTCGCCAGGCCACTATAGGTGGCCGGCAGCACGACAGCTCACCAGGCCACTATAAGTGCCCAGCAGCACGACAGCTCACCAGGCCACTATAGGTGGACAGCAGCACGACAACTCACCAGCCCACTATAGGTGGACGGCAGCACGACAGCTCACCAGGCCACTATAGGTGGCCGGCAGCACGACAGCTCACCAGGCCACTATAGGTGGACGGCAGCACGACAGCTCACCAGGCCACTATAGGTGGCCGGGAGCACGACAGCTCACCAGACCAATATAGGTGGCCGGGAGCACGACAGCTCACCAGGCCACTATAAGTGCCCGGCAGCACGACAGCTCACCAGGCCATTATAGGTGGCCGGGAGCACGACAGCTCACCAGGCCACTATAGGTGGCCGGGAGCACGACAGCTCACCAGGCCACTATAGGTGGACGGCAGCACGACAGCTCACCAGGCCACTATAGGTGGCCGGCAGCACGGCACCTCACCAGGACACTATAGGTGGCCGGCAGCACAACAGCTCACCAGGCCACTATAGGTGGACGGCAGTACGACAGCTCACCAGGCCACTGTAAGTGGCCGGCAGCACGACAGCTCACCAGGCCACTATAGGTGGACAGCAGCACGGCAGCTCACCAGGCCACTATAGGTGGACGGCAGCACGACAGCTCACCAGGCCACTATAGGTGGCCGGCATCACGACAGCTCACCAGGCCACTATAGGTGGCCGGCAGCACGACAGCTCACCAGGCTACTATAGGTGGCCGGCAGCACGACAGCTCACCAGGCCACTATAAGTGCCCGGCAGCACGACAGCTCACCAGGCCACTATAGGTGGCCAACAGCACGACAGCTCACCAGGTCACTATAGGTGGACGGCAGCACGACAGCTCACCAGCCCACTCTATGTGGACGGCAGCACGACAGCTCACCAGGCCACTGTAGGTGGCCGGCATCACGACAGCTCACCAGGCCACTATAGGTGGACGGCAGCACGGCAGCTCACCAGGCCACTATAGGTGGACGGCAGCACGACAGCTCACCAGGCCACTATAGGTGGCCGGCATCACGACAGCTCACCAGGCCACTATAGGTGGCCGGCAGCACGACAGCTCACCAGGCTACTATAGGTGGCCGGCAGCACGACAGCTTACCAGGTCACTATAGGTGGACGGCAGCACGACAGCTCACCAGGCCACTATAGGTGGCCGGCAGCACGACAGCTCACCAGGCCACTATAGGTGGCCGGCAGCACGACAGCTCACCAGGCCACTATAGGTGGCCGGCAGCACGACAGCTCACCAGGCTACTATAGGTGGCCGGCAGCACGACAGCTCACAAGGCCACTATAAGTGCTCGGCAGCACGATAGCTCACCAGGCCACTATAGGTGGCCGGCAGCACGACAGCTCACCAGGCCACTATAGGTGGACGGCGGCACGACAGCTCACCAGGCCACTATAGGTGGCCGGCAGCACGACAGCTCACCAGGCCACTATAAGTGCCCGGCAGCACGACAGCTCACCAGGCCACTATAGGCGGCCGGCAGTACGACAGCTCACCAGGCCACTATAAGTGCCCGTAGCACGACAGTTCACCAGGCCACTATAGGTGGCTGGCAGCACGACAGTTCACCAGGCCACTATAGGTCGCCGGCAGCACGAGAGTTCCCCAGGCCACTATAGGTGGTCGACAGCATGACAGCTCACCAGGCCACTATAGATGATCGGCAGACCGACAGCTCACCAGGCCACTATAGGTGGCCGGCAGCACGACAGCTCACCAGGCCACTATAAGTGCCCGGCAGCACGACAGCTCACCAGGCCACTATAGGTGGCCGGCAGCACGACAGCTCACCAGGCCACTATAGGTGGCCGGCAGCACGACAGCTCACCAGGCCACTATAGGTGGCCGGCAGCACGACAGCTCACCAGGCCACTATAGGTGGCCGGCAGCACGACAGCTCACCAGGCCACTATAGGTGGCCGGCAGCACGACAGCTCACCAGGCTACTATAGGTGGCCGGCAGCACGACAGCTCACAAGGCCACTATAAGTGCTCGGCAGCACGACAGCTCACCAGGCCACTACAGGTGGCCGGGAGCACGACAGCACACCAGGCCACTATAGGTGGCCGGGAGCACGACAGCTCGCCAGGCCACTATAGGTGGCCGGCAGCACGACAGCTCACCAGGCCACTATAAGTGCCCAGCAGCACGACAGCTCACCAGGCCACTATAGGTGGACAGCAGCACGACAACTCACCAGCCCACTATAGGTGGACGGCAGCACGACAGCTCACCAGGCCACTATAGGTGGCCGGCAGCACGACAGCTCACCAGGCCACTATAGGTGGACGGCAGCACGACAGCTCACCAGGCCACTATAGGTGGACGGCAGCACGACAGCTCACTTTAAGTGCGCTTCAGCACGACAGCTCACCAGGCCACTATAGGTGGCCGGGAGCACGACAGCTCACCAGGCCATTATAGGTGGCCGGGAGCACGACAGCTCACCAGGCCACTATAGGTGGCCGGGAGCACGACAGCTCACCAGGCCACTATAGGTGGACGGCAGCACGACAGCTCACCAGGCCACTATAGGTGGCCGGCAGCACGGCACCTCACCAGGACACTATAGGTGGCCGGCAGCACAACAGCTCACCAGGCCACTATAGGTGGACGGCAGTACGACAGCTCACCAGGCCACTGTAAGTGGCCGGCAGCACGACAGCTCACCAGGCCACTATAGGTGGACGGCAGCACGGCAGCTCACCAGGCCACTATAGGTGGACGGCAGCACGACAGCTCACCAGGCCACTGTAGGTGGCCGGCAGCACGACAGCTCACCAGGCCACTACAGGTGGACGGCAGCACGGCAGCTCACCAGGCCACTATAGGTGGCCGGCAGCACGGCACCTCACCAGGACACTATAGGTGGCCGGCAGCACAACAGCTCACCAGGCCACTATAGGTGGACGGCAGTACGACAGCTCACCAGGCCACTGTAAGTGGCCGGCAGCACGACAGCTCACCAGGCCACTATAGGTGGACGGCAGCACGGCAGCTCACCAGCCCACTCTAGGTGGACGGCAGCACGACAGCTCACCAGGCCACTGTAGGTGGCCGGCAGCACGACAGCTCACCAGGCCACTACAGGTGGACGGCAGCACGGCAGCTCACCAGGCCACTATAGGTGGACGGCAGCACGACAGCTCACCAGGCCACTATAGGTGGCCGGCAGCACGACACCTCACCAGGACACTATAGGTGGCCGGCAGCACGACAGCTCACCAGGCCACTATAGGTGGCCGGGAGCACCACGGCTCGCCAGGCCACTACAGGTGCCCGGCAGCACGACAGCTCACCTGGCCACTATAGGTGGCCGGCATCGCGACAGCTCACCAGGAAACTATAGGTGGCCGGCATCGCGACAGCTCACCAGGTCACTATAGGTGGCCGGCATCGCGACAGCTCACCAGGCCACTATAGGTGGCCGGCATCGCGACAGCTCACCAGGCCACTATAGGTGGCCGGCATCGCGACAGCTCACCAGGCCACTATAGGTGGCCGGCATCGCGACAGCTCACCAGGCCACTATAGGTGGCCGGCATCGCGACAGCTCACCAGGCCACTATAGGTGGCCGGCATCGCGACAGCTCACCAGGCCACTATAGGTGGCCGGCATCGCGACAGCTCACCAGGCCACTATAGGTGGCCGGCATCGCGACAGCTCACCAGGCCACTATAGGTGGCCGGCATCGCGACAGCTCACCAGGCCACTATAGGTGGCCGGCATCGCGACAGCTCACCAGGCCACTATAGGTGGCCGGCATCGCGACAGCTCACCAGGCCACTATAGGTGGCCGGCATCGCGACAGCTCACCAGGCCACTATAGGTGGCCGGCATCGCGACAGCTCACCAGGCCACTATAGGTGGCCGGCATCGCGACAGCTCACCAGGCCACTATAGGTGGCCGGCATCGCGACAGCTCACCAGGCCACTATAGGTGGCCGGCATCGCGACAGCTCACCAGGCCACTATAGGTGGCCGGCATCGCGACAGCTCACCAGGCCACTATAGGTGGCCGGCATCGCGACAGCTCACCAGGCCACTATAGGTGGCCGGCATCGCGACAGCTCACCAGGCCACTATAGGTGGCCGGCATCGCGACAGCTCACCAGGCCACTATAGGTGGCCGGCATCGCGACAGCTCACCAGGCCACTATAGGTGGCCGGCATCGCGACAGCTCACCAGGCCACTATAGGTGGCCGGCATCGCGACAGCTCACCAGGCCACTATAGGTGGCCGGCATCGCGACAGCTCACCAGGCCACTATAGGTTTAGGTTTAGGTTTAGGTTTAGGTTTATTTCATTTCATTTCAATTTTAATTTACAATATTTATTACATATATAGAGGATCATATCTAGAGTTATAAAAATACATTTTAATTCATTTTAACAACCAATTGATAAATTGAATAAAGTAAAAATGGGTTGTAATTGGTATTAACCATGAATTACTATTGAAATGATTTTTGTAACGGCCACTTAGTGGTAAAGGTATACCAGTTTCAAGTGGACTAAATTCTACGAATATTTTTTTATTGTTATGGAGAGCTACGCGGAGAGAGTAAACTAGAGAAAAAAAAAGCAAAAAAGAAAAAAAAAAGAATTATATGTAGGTAAGCTAGGATATGTGGTCAACACATTTGAGGTATTTGAGATTACGGATTATGGTTCGGCATAATTAGATTTGAAGTGGGTTCATGTGAGACATTTAAAACAAAAATTCAATTAAGTAACAATATCCTTGTTAGGTTAGGTTATTATTTGAAAAAAATCCTCTACTTCTGATCTGGATAGTAGCCATTTTCTTAGATTTTTAAGAAACCTAGAGATTCCGACATTTATGCATATATCTTCAGGAAGTTTGTTGTACATATGTGGACCTATAACAGTTAAGGAACGTCTGAAGTATTCTGTTCTAGCTCTAGGAACTACAACATTATTTGCGGATCTAAGGGAATAAGTCATATTGGTTCCAATTAAATTATTATACCCACTACGCAAATAAAATATTCTCAATACTTTATAGACGTACAAGTGTCTAAGTGGCAGTGCATTAATTTGCTTAAATAGCCCAAATGATGGCTCCCATCTAGGTTTGAATAACATTACTCTGATTACCTTTTTTTGGGCTGTAATAAGAGACTTGAGGTTACTGAGGTAAGCACTGCCCCAGGCAGAAATTCCATATTCCAGTCGAGAATTGACCAATGAGTAGTAGATTGTAGTAAGTAAGTTTTGTGGCACTAGCTTTCGGAGGTGAAATATCTTATTTAAGACAATAAACATGTATTTTTTCAAATTTTTAATGTGTGCCTTCCAATTAAGTTTGCAGTCTATAGTAACACCCAGATATTTATATTCAGATGCAGATTCTAGCTGCATGCAGGAATCATTGCAATTGCACTGATCACAACTTCTATCATGCAAGCCGACTCCATGGATAGAAAGTTCGGTTGTAAGGGAGAAACACATTACTTTAGACTTGCGGCTAAGAACCATTAGATGGGACAAAAACCAACGTTGCAAAATTACCAGGTCAGCATTCATTTGAACTTTGAGAATTTCAAGAGAAGAAGCGGCATACGACAGAACCAGATCGTCAGCGAAAGCAATAATGTGCCCAGAAAGCGATAGACTAAACACGGAATTCATATATATGAGGAAGAGCAAAGGTCCTAGGACGGAGCCTTGGGGAACCCCTGAATTTGAACAAAAAATTGGATCACTCAGGGTAACATTCGCACGAACAATCTGCTTTCTATTTTGAAGGTAGGAGGATATCCAGTTTAATATGTTATCTCTGAAACCATATCTACACAGTATCCTTAACAGTAAATTATGATTGACTAGGTCAAACGCTTTTGTTAAATCAAGAAACAGTGCAGCAGTTTTGTTACTTCTGTCAATTTCTCTGTTTATGTTTTCCAGAAAAGAATGAATAGCATCTTCGGTTGATTTCCCTTTCATGAAACCAAGTTGAAATTTGCTAAGAATCTTATATTTATTGCAAAAACTTATCATTCTTTTAGTGATAATTTTTTCAAAAATTTTTGAGAAAACTGAAAGTAGGGAAATAGGTCTATAATTGTTTGGCTCACACTTGTCACCTTGTTTATATAAAGGAATGATTATTGCTGTCTTTAAGTACTCTGGAAATATTCCACTCTCAAAACTAATGTTAATAAGATAGGTCAATGGCTTAATGATGTAATAACTAATTTTTTTTATGACAATGGTACTTAGGCCGTCAATTCCGCATGAGTTTTTAGATTTTAGGTTTGATATCACTTGAAGTACTTCAACTTCAGTCACTTCACCAAAGAAAAATGTTGATAATATTTCATTATCAAGAAAAGATTCTCGATATATATTCTCATGGTCACAAGAGGGACGAGGTTTATAGCTTTCAGCAACATTTTTGAAGAATACGTTAAAGTTATTCGCAATTTGGACATCATTTTCCGCTATCACACTTTCTGAAAACCTTATGCGGTTTAAGCTGGCATCATTTCTTTTCCCTAACAGATTATTAATAATATTCCATTGTTGTTTAGGGTTTGACGAGGTTTCGTTGAACTTTCTTTTATAATATGCTTCTTTTTGATTCATAACGACTTTATAAATATCCTTTTGCATTTGTTTGTATGCGTTTCTAATACGTGGTATATGTAATTTGTTTTTGTTCCTTGCATAATAAGAATTTTTTGCATGTATTTTCTCGCACAGGTTGTCAGTAATCCATGGTTTTATTTTTTTAAGTGCTCGACTTTGATTAATGAGTCTACTAGTGGAAACATAATTTGACAGAACATGTATGAAGTTGCTGAAAGCGTTTGAAGGACAGATACAATTATATACATTATTCCACCTTTCTTTGGAAAGGCGTTCCAGCAAAATCGAGTAGTTAATTTTTTGAAGTGATGGAGTTTCTATATAGTTATTTCGTTTAGAATTTCTGAATATATCTAGAAAGGACATACCAGTAGCAAAATGATCAGTTAAGTCCCATTCAAGTAAAAATGGACGTATGTTATCAGAGTTCTTACTACGAATAAAAATATGGTCAATACAGGACTTACTACTTCGAGTTATTCTCGTTGGAACGTTTACAAGCGATTCAAAGCCCAGGGAAGATAAGACTAGCAAATAACGATCAGAAATAGAACAGAGGCCCAATATATCTACATTCATATCACCAATGATACAAGCAAGGTGACTAGTTGTTCCGGTAAGAAGGTCTTCAATATCTTTTATAAATATGTCTTGGTGAACAAACTGCAGTCGATATATGCATATAATGTCAATACAAACATCATTCTTGAGTTTTATTTTAACAATAACACTATCAGCACTTTCCAAATCAGGAGAACTAACGTCCGCAATCACACAATGATTCTTTATAAAAATAGCAATTCCACCAGAAGGATAATTATCATTGCATTCGGCATATAAATGATATCCCGGAATCGAATAGTGGCATAATTCATGGCTAAAAATCCAGATTTCAGATAGAACTATGATATCAGGTAATATTCTAAACGAGTTATGTAAATATAAACAAAAGTTGTCAAAGTTTTTCCTCATACTCCTAATGTTTTGATGGAGGATAGTGAAATCGTTTACGGATGAATCATACTTAGAGCCTACAAAGATATTATTACTTGGGCAGCTATAACAGGGATCAAATAATTCATTTTGTATTGAGAACATTGTATGTATTAAAATTAGTATTTAATATATCTAATAAAAGAGCTTAATCATAAATGATTAAGATCATCGGTGCACCTGATGAATTTGATCTCCATGCCAGTAGCCTTGAGCATCATAATTTTGCCATGTCTCACCCAGAGATATTGGTATTTGTGTTTTTTTTTTGCCAGTTTTGCCTCTCTCAGCAACATCTTCGTTTCCATTGGCAGCCAATCGTTTATATACATGTTTCCTTTGCAGGAACTGAAACATTTTTCAGCTTTAATTGGTGACTTCCTAGCGTATGAGGCAGACAAAATTTCCTCCTTCACTCTCCTGCTGCGAAGCTGTACAATCACAGTACCAGATGTTTTCCCTCTTATCTTCTTCCTATAGCACACATCCACATCGCTCTCAGCTAGTTGTACTTGAGCGCCCTGCTCAATAATTTGGATAGCCGTTGCCCGAACATTTTCGCTCTCTAAGAGAGGTACTTCACGCAGCTCTATGTAATTAGAGTGACACATATATTCAGCAGTTGCTAGTCTCTCTTTAGTTGTTTTGAGCTCAGCTTTTATCATCTCATTTTCACGTACAACTTCTGACAGTATTTGAGTTGTTTTCTCGAGTGCACTAATTTGTTGTTGCATGAGGAGTTAGGACTTTACAGTGTTATCAAGTGTCTTTTTTATTTCAGTGACCTTGAGGTGAATACCCTCTAAAGTTATTTTGTTGTCTACAACTGCATCGTCACTTCCAACACACGATGATACTGAAAGTCTACGGGGGTTATTTCTTTTTTTTTGTACACAAATGTCGCAGGTCCAAGGTTTTTTTGATTTTGTGATAAAATCAACATCCGCGGGTTTCAGTTTCACACACTCTAGGTGGCCGGCATCGCGACAGCTCACCAGGCCACTATAGGTGGCCGGCATCGCGACAGCTCACCAGGCCACTATAGGTGGCCGGCATCGCGACAGCTCACCAGGCCACTATAGGTGGCCGGCATCGCGACAGCTCACCAGGCCACTATAGGTGGCCGGCATCGCGACAGCTCACCAGGCCACTATAGGTGGCCGGCATCGCGACAGCTCACCAGGCCACTATAGGTGGCCGGCATCGCGACAGCTCACCAGGCCACTATAGGTGGCCGGCATCGCGACAGCTCACCAGGCCACTATAGGTGGCCGGCATCGCGACAGCTCACCAGGCCACTATAGGTGGCCGGCATCGCGACAGCTCACCAGGCCACTATAGGTGGCCGGCATCGCGACAGCTCACCAGGCCACTATAGGTGGCCGGCATCGCGACAGCTCACCAGGCCACTATAGGTGGCCGGCATCGCGACAGCTCACCAGGCCACTATAGGTGGCCGGCATCGCGACAGCTCACCAGGCCACTATAGGTGGCCGGCATCGCGACAGCTCACCAGGCCACTATAGGTGGCCGGCATCGCGACAGCTCACCAGGCCACTATAGGTGGCCGGCATCGCGACAGCTCACCAGGCCACTATAGGTGGCCGGCATCGCGACAGCTCACCAGGCCACTATAGGTGGCCGGCATCGCGACAGCTCACCAGGCCACTATAGGTGGTCGGCATCGCGACAGCTCACCAGGCCACTATAGGTGGCCGGCAGCACGACAGCTCACCGGGCCACTATAGGTGGCCGGCATCGCGACAGCTCACCAGGCCACTATAGGTGGCCGGCATCGCGACAGCTCACCAGGCCACTATAGGTGGCCGGCATCGCGACAGCTCACCAGGCCACTATAGGTGGCTGGCATCGCGACAGCTCACCAGGCCACTATATGTGGCCGGCATCGCGACAGCTCACCAGGCCACTATAGGTGGCCGGCATCGCGACAGCTCACCAGGCTACTATAGGTGGCCGGCATCGCGACAGCTCACCAGGCTACTATAGGTGGCCGGCATCGCGACAGCTCACCAGGCTACTATAGGTGGCCGGCATCGCGACAGCTCACCAGGCCACTATAGGTGGCCGGCATCGCGACAGCTCACCAGGCCACTATAGGTGGCCGGCATCGCGACAGCTCACCAGGCCACTATAGGTGGCCGGCATCGCGACAGCTCACCAGGCCACTATAGGTGGCCGGCATCGCGACAGCTCACCAGGCCACTATAGGTGGCCGGCATCGCGACAGCTCACCAGGCCACTATAGGTGGCCGGCATCGCGACAGCTCACCAGGCCACTATAGGTGGCCGGCATCGCGACAGCTCACCAGGTCACCATAGGTGGCCGGCATCGCGACAGCTCACCAGGTCACCATAGGTGGCCGGCAGCACGACAGCTTACCAGGCCACTATAGGTGGCCGGCATCGCGACAGCTCACCAGGCTACTATAGGTGGCCGGCATCGCGACAGCTCACCAGGCCACTATAGGTGGCCGGCATCGCGACAGCTCACCAGGTCACCATAGGTGGCCGGCAGCACGACAGCTCACCGGGCCACTATAGGTGGCCGGCATCGCGACAGCTCAGCAGGCCACTATAGGTGGCCGGCATCGCGACAGCTCAGCAGGCCACTATAGGTGGCCGGCATCGCGACAGCTCACCAGGCCACTATAGGTGGCCGGCATCGCGACAGCTCACCAGGCCACTATAGGTGGCCGGCATCGCGACAGCTCACCAGGCCACTATAGGTGGCCGGCATCGCGACAGCTCACCAGGCCACTATAGGTGGCCGGCATCGCGACAGCTCACCAGGCCACTATAGGTGGCCGGCATCGCGACAGCTCACCAGGCCACTATAGGTGGCCGGCATCGCGACAGCTCACCAGGCCACTATAGGTGGCCGGCATCGCGACAGCTCACCAGGCCACTATAGGTGGCCGGCATCGCGACAGCTCACCAGGCCACTATAGGTGGCCGGCATCGCGACAGCTCACCAGGCCACTATAGGTGGCCGGCATCGCGACAGCTCACCAGGCCACTATAGGTGGCCGGCATCGCGACAGCTCACCAGGCCACTATAGGTGGCCGGCATCGCGACAGCTCACCAGGCCACTATAGGTGGCCGGCATCGCGACAGCTCACCAGGCCACTATAGGTGGCCGGCATCGCGACAGCTCACCAGGCCACTATAGGTGGCCGGCATCGCGACAGCTCACCAGGCCACTATAGGTGGACGGCAGCACGACAGCTCACCAGGCCACTATAGGTGGCCGGCAGCACGACACCTCACCAGGACACTATAGGTGGCCGGCAGCACGACAGCTCACCAGGCCGCTATAGGTGGCCGGCATCGCGACAGCTCACCAGGTCCCCAAAGGTGGCCGGCATCGCGAAAGCTCACCAGGCCACTATAGGTGGCCGGCATCGCGACAGCTCACCAGGCCACTATAGGTGGCCGGCATCGCGACAGCTCACCAGGCCACTATAGGTGGCCGGCATCGCGACAGCTCACCAGGCCACTATAGGTGGCCGGCATCGCGACAGCTCACCAGGCCACTATAGGTGGCCGGCATCGCGACAGCTCACCAGGCCACTATAGGTGGCCGGCATCGCGACAGCTCACCAGGCCACTATAGGTGGACGGCATCGCGACAGCTCACCGGGCCACTATAGGTGGCCGGCATCGCGACAGCTCACCGGGCCACTATAGGTGGCCGGCATCGCGACAGCTCACCAGGCCACTATAGGTGGCCGGCATCGCGACAGCTCACCAGGCCACTATAGGTGGCCGGCATCGCGACAGCTCACCAGGCCACTATAGGTGGCCGGCATCGCGACAGCTCACCAGGCCACTATAGGTGGCCGGCATCGCGACAGCTCACCAGGCCACTATAGGTGGCCGGCATCGCGACAGCTCACCAGGCCACTATAGGTGGCCGGCATCGCGACAGCTCACCAGGCCACTATAGGTGGGCGGCATCGCGACACCTCACCAGGCCACTATAGGTGGCTGGCATCGCGACAGCTCACCAGGCCACTATAGGTGGCCGGCATCGCGACAGTTCACCAGGCTACTATAGGTGGCCGGCATCGCGACAGCTCACCAGGCTACTATAAATGGCCGGCGTCTCGACAGCTCACCAGGCCACTATAGGTGGCCAGCATCGCGACAGCTCACCAGGCCACTAGAGGTGGCCGAAATCGCGACAGCTCACCAGGCCACTATAGGTGGCCGGCATCGCGACAGCTCACCAGGCCACTATAGGTGGCCGGCATCGCGACAGCTCACCAGGCCACTATAGGTGGCCGGTATCGCGACAGCTCACCAGGCCACTATAGGTGGCCGGCATCGCGACAGCTCACCAGGCCACTATAGGTGGCCGGCATCGCGACAGCTCACCAGGCCACTATAGGTGGCCGGCATCGCGAAAGCTCACCAGGCCACTATAGGTGGCCGGCATCGCGACAGCTCACCAGGCCACTATAGGAGGCCGGCAGTACGACAGCTCACCAGGCCACTATAGGTGGCCGGCATCGCGACAGCTCACCAGGCCACTATAGGTGGCCGGCATCGCGACAGCTCACCAGGCCACTATAGGTGGCCGGCATCGCGACAGCTCACCAGGCCACTAGAGGTGGCCGAAATCGCGACAGCTCACCAGGCCACTATAGGTGGCCGGCATCGCGACAGCTCACCAGGCCACTATAGGTGGCCGGCATTGCGACAGCTCACCAGGCCACTATAGGTGGCCGGCAGTACGACAGCTCACCAGGCCACTATAGATGACCGGCAGCACGACAGCTCACCAGGCCACTATAAATGGCCGGCGTCTCGACAGCTCACCAGGTCACTATAGGTGGCCGGCATCGCGACAGCTCACCAGGCCACTATAGGTGGCCGGCATCGCGACAGCTCACCAGGCCACTATAGGTGGCCGGCATCGCGACAGCTCACCAGGCTACTATAGGTGGCCGGCATCGCGACAGCTCACCGGGCCACTAGAGGTGGCCGGCATCGCGACAGCTCACCAGGCTACAATAGGTGGCCGGCATCGCGACAGCTCACCAGGCTACTATAGGTGGCCGGCATCGCGACAGCTCACCAGGCCACTATAGGTGGCCGGCATCGCGACAGCTCACCAGGCCACTATAGGTGGCCGGCATCGCGACAGCTCACCAGGCCACTATAGGTGGCCGGCATCGCGACAGCTCACCAGGCCACTATAGGTGGCCGGCATCGCGACAGCTCACCAGGCCACTATAGGTGGCTGGCATCGCGACAGCTCACCAGGCCACTATAGGTGGCCGGCATCGCGACAGCTCACCAGGCCACTATAGGTGGCTGGCATCGCGACAGCTCACCAGGCCACTATAGGTGGCCGGCATCGCGACAGCTCACCAGGCCACTATAGGTGGCCGGCATCGCGACAGCTCACCAGGCTACTATAGGTGGCCGGCATCGCGACAGCTCACCAGGCTACTATAGGTGGCCGGCATCGCGACAGCTCACCAGGCTACTATAGGTGGCCGGCATCGCGACAGCTCACCAGGCCACTATAGGTGGCCGGCATCGCGACAGCTCACCAGGCCACTATAGGTGGCCGGCATCGCGACAGCTCACCAGGCCACTATAGGTGGCCGGCATCGCGACAGCTCACCAGGCCACTATAGGTGGCCGGCATCGCGACAGCTCACCAGGCCACTATAGGTGGCCGGCATCGCGACAGCTCACCAGGCCACTATAGGTGGCCGGCATCGCGACAGCTCACCAGGCCACTATAGGTGGCCGGCATCGCGACAGCTCACCAGGCCACTATAGGTGGCCGGCATCGCGACAGCTCACCAGGCCACTATAGGTGGCCGGCATCGCGACAGCTCACCAGGCCACTATAGGTGGCCGGCATCGCGACAGCTCACCAGGCCACTATAGGTGGCCGGCATCGCGACAGCTCACCAGGCCACTATAGGTGGCCGGCATCGCGACAGCTCACCAGGCCACTATAGGTGGCCGGCATCGCGACAGCTCACCAGGCCACTATAGGTGGCCGGCATCGCGACAGCTCACCAGGCCACTATAGGTGGCCGGCATCGCGACAGCTCACCAGGCCACTATAGGTGGCCGGCATCGCGACAGCTCACCAGGCCACTATAGGTGGCCGGCATCGCGACAGCTCACCAGGTCACCATAGGTGGCCGGCATCGCGACAGCTCACCAGGTCACCATAGGTGGCCGGCAGCACGACAGCTTACCAGGCCACTATAGGTGGCCGGCATCGCGACAGCTCACCAGGCTACTATAGGTGGCCGGCATCGCGACAGCTCACCAGGCCACTATAGGTGGCCGGCATCGCGACAGCTCACCAGGTCACCATAGGTGGCCGGCAGCACGACAGCTCACCGGGCCACTATAGGTGGCCGGCATCGCGACAGCTCAGCAGGCCACTATAGGTGGCATGCATCGCGACAGCTCACCAGGTCCCCAAAGGTGGCCGGCATCGCGACAGCTCACCGGGCCACTATAGGTGGCCGGCATCGCGACAGCTCACCAGGCCACTATAGGTGGCCGGCATCGCGACAGCTCACCAGGCCACTATAGGTGGCCGGCATCGCGACAGCTCACCAGGCCACTATAGGTGGCCGGCATCGCGACAGCTCACCAGGCCACTATAGGTGGCCGGCATCGCGACAGCTCACCAGGCCACTATAGGTGGCCGGCATCGCGACAGCTCACCAGGCCACTATAGGTGGCCGGCATCGCGACAGCTCACCAGGCCACTATAGGTGGCCGGCATCGCGACAGCTCACCAGGCCACTATAGGTGGCCGGCATCGCGACAGCTCACCAGGCCACTATAGGTGGCCGGCATCGCGACAGCTCACCAGGCCACTATAGGTGGCCGGCATCGCGACAGCTAACCAGGCCACTATAGGTGGCCGGCATCGCGACAGCTCACCAGGCCACTATAGGTGGCCGGCATCGCGACAGCTCACCAGGGCCCTATAGGTGGCCGGCATCGCGACAGCTCACCAGGCCACTATAGGTGGCCGGCATCGCGACAGCTCACCAGGCCACTATAGGTGGCCGGCATCGCGACAGCTCACCAGGCCACTATAGGTGGCCGGCATCGCGACAGCTCACCAGGCCACTATAGGTGGCCGGCATCGCGACAGCTCACCAGGCCACTATAGGTGGCCGGCATCGCGACAGCTCACCAGGCCACTATAGGTGGCCGGCATCGCGACAGCTCACCAGGCCACTATAGGTGGCCCGCATCGCGACAGCTCACCAGGCCATTATAGGTGGCCAGCATCGCGACAGCTCACCAGGCCACTATAGGTGGCCGGCATCTCGACAGCTCACCAGGCCACTATAGGTGGCCGGCATCGCGACAGCTCACCAGGCCACTATAGGTGGCCGGCATCGCGACAGCTCACCAGGCCACTATAGGTGGCCGGCATCGCGACAGCTCACCAGGCCACTATAGGTGGCCGGCATCGCGACAGCTCACCAGGCCACTATAGGTGGCCGGCATCGCGACAGCTCAGCAGGCCACTATAGGTGGCCATCATCGCGACAGCTCACCAGGTCCCCAAAGGGGGCCGGCATCGCGACAGCTCACCGGGCCACTATAGGTGGCCGGCATCGCGACAGCTCACCAGGCCACTATAGGTGGCCGGCATCGCGACAGCTCACCAGGCCACTATAGGTGGCCGGCATCGCGACAGCTCACCAGGCCACTATAGGTGGCCGGCATCGCGACAGCTCACCAGGCCACTATAGGTGGCCGGCATCGCGACAGCTCACCAGGCCACTATAGGTGGCCGGCATCGCGACAGCTCACCAGGCCACTATAGGTGGCCGGCATCGCGACAGCTCACCAGGCCACTATAGGTGGCCGGCATCGCGACAGCTCACCAGGCCACTATAGGTGGCCGGCATCGCGACAGCTCACCAGGCCACTATAGGTGGCCGGCATCGCGACAGCTCACCAGGCCACTATAGGTGGCCGGCATCGCGACAGCTCACCAGGCCACTATAGGTGGCCGGCATCGCGACAGCTCACCAGGCCACTATAGGTGGCCGGCATCGCGACAGCTCACCAGGCCACTATAGGTGGCCGGCATCGCGACAGCTCACCAGGCCACTATAGGTGGCCGGCATCGCGACAGCTCACCAGGCCACTATAGGTGGCCGGCATCGCGACAGCTCACCAGGCCACTATAGGTGGCCGGCATCGCGACAGCTCACCAGGCCACTATAGGTGGCCGGCATCGCGACAGCTCACCAGGCCACTATAGGTGGCCGGCATCGCGACAGCTCACCAGGCCACTATAGGTGGCCGGCATCGCGACAGCTCACCAGGCCACTATAGGTGGCCGGCATCGCGACAGCTCACCAGGCCACTATAGGTGGCCGGCATCGCGACAGCTCACCAGGCCACTATAGGTGGCCGGCATTGCGACAGCTCACCAGGCCACTATAGGTGGCCAGCATCGCGACAGCTCACCAGGCCACTATAGGTGGCCGGCATCGCGACAGCTCACCAGGCTACTATAGGTGGCCGGCATCGTGACAGCTCACCAGGCCACTATAGGTGGCCGGCATCGCGACAGCTCACCAGGCCACTATAGGTGGCCGGCATCGCGACAGCTCACCAGGCCACTATAGGTGGCCGGCATCGCGTCAGCTCACCAGGCCACTATAGGTGGCCGGCATCGCGTCAGCTCACCAGGCCACTATAGGTGGCCGGCATCGCGACAGCTCACCAGGCCACTATAGGTGGCCGGCAGTACGACAGCTCACCAGGCCACTATAGATGACCGGCAGCACGACAGCTCACCAGGCCACTATAAATGGCCGGCGTCTCGACAGCTCACCAGGTCACTATAGGTGGCCGGCAGTACGACAGCTCACCAGGCCACTATAGATGACCGGCAGCACGACAGCTCACCAGGCGACTATTGATGACCGGCAGCACGACAGCTCACCAGGCCACTATAGGTGGCCGGCATCGCGACAGCTCACCAGGGAAATATTGGTGGCCGGCATCGCGACAGCTCACCAGGCCACTATAGGTGGCCGGCATTGCGACAGCTCACCAGGCCACTATAAGTGGCCGGCATCGCGACAGTTCACCAGGCCACTATAGGTGGCCGGCATCGCGACAGCTCACCAGGCTACTATAGGTGGCCGGCATCGCGACAGCTCACCAGGCCACTATAGGTGGCCGGCATCGCGCCAGCTCACCAGGCCACTATAGGTGGCCGGCATCGCGACAGCTCACCAGGTCACCATAAGTGGCCGGCAGCACGACAGCTCACCGGGCCACTATAGGTGGCCGGCATCGCGACAGCTCACCAGGCTACTATAGGTGGCCGGCATCGCGACAGCTCACCAGGCCACTATAGGTGGCCGGCATCGCGACAGCTCACCAGGCCACTATAGGTGGCCGGCATCGCGACAGCTCACCAGGCCACTATAGGTGGCCGGCATCGCGACAGCTCACCAGGCCACTATAGGTGGCCGGCATCGCGACAGCTCACCAGGCCACTATAGGTGGCCGGCATCGCGACAGCTCACCAGGCCACTATAGGTGGCCGGCATCGCGACAGCTCACCAGGCCACTATAGGTGGCCGGCATCGCGACAGCTCACCAGGCCACTATAGGTGGCCGGCATCGCGACAGCTCACCAGGCCACTATAGGTGGCCGGCATCGCGACAGCTCACCAGGCCACTATAGGTGGCCGGCATCGCGACAGCTCACCAGGCCACTATAGGTGGCCGGCATCGCGACAGCTCACCAGGCCACTATAGGTGGCCGGCATCGCGACAGCTCACCAGGCCACTATAGGTGGCCGGCATCGCGACAGCTCACCAGGCCACTATAGGTGGCCGGCATCGCGACAGCTCACCAGGCCACTATAGGTGGCCGGCATCGCGACAGCTCACCAGGCCACTATAGGTGGCCGGCATCGCGACAGCTCACCAGGCCACTATAGGAGGCCGGCAGTACGACAGCTCACCAGGCCACTATAGGTGGCCGGCATCGCGACAGCTCACCAGGCCACTATAGGTGGCCGGCATCGCGACAGCTCACCAGGTCACCATAGGTGGCCGGCATCGCGGCAGCTCACCAGGTCACCATAGGTGGCCGGCAGCACGACAGCTTACCAGGCCACTATAGGTGGCCGGCATCGCGACAGCTCACCAGGCTACTATAGGTGGCCGGCATCGCGACAGCTCACCAGGCCACTATAGGTGGCCGGCATCGCGACAGCTCACCAGGTCACCATAGGTGGCCGGCAGCACGACAGCTCACCGGGCCACTATAGGTGGCCGGCATCGCGACAGCTCAGCAGGCCACTATAGGTGGCCGGCATCGCGACAGCTCACCAGGTCCCCAAAGGTGGCCGGCATCGCGAAAGCTCACCAGGCCACTATAGGTGGCCGGCATCGCGACAGCTCACCAGGCCACTATAGGTGGCCGGCTTCGCGACAGCTCACCAGGATACTATAGGTGGCCGGCATCGCGACAGCTCACCAGGCCACTATAGGAGGCCGGCAGTACGACAGCTCACCAGGCCACTATAGGTGGCCGGCATCGCGACAGCTCACCAGGCCACTATAGGTGGCCGGCATCGCGACAGCTCACCAGGCCACTATAGGTGGCCGGCATCGCGACAGCTCACCAGGTCCCCAAAGGTGGCCGGCATCGCGAAAGCTCACCAGGCCACTATAGGTGGCCGGCAGCACGACAGCTCACCGGGCCACTATAGGTGGCCGGCATCGCGACAGCTCACCAGGCCACTATAGGTGGCCGGCATCGCGACAGCTCACCAGGCCACTATAGGTGGCCGGCATCGCGACAGCTCACCAGGCCACTATAGGTGGCCGGCATCGCGACAGCTCACCAGGCCACTATAGGTGGCCGGCATCGCGACAGCTCACCAGGCCACTATAGGTGGCCGGCATCGCGACAGCTCACCAGGCCACTATAGGTGGCCGGCATCGCGACAGCTCACCAGGCCACTATAGGTGGCCGGCATCGCGACAGCTCACCAGGCCACTATAGGTGGCCGGCATCGCGACAGCTCACCAGGCCACTATAGGTGGCCGGCATCGCGACAGCTCACCAGGCCACTATAGGTGGCCGGCATCGCGACAGCTCACCAGGCCACTATAGGTGGCCGGCATCGCGACAGCTCACCAGGCCACTATAAGTGGCCGGCATCGCGACAGCTCACCAGGCCACTATAGGTGGCCGGCATCGCGACAGCTCACCAGGCCACTATAGGTGGCCGGCATCGCGACAGCTCACCAGGCCACTATAGGTGGCCGGCATCGCGACAGCTCACCAGGCCACTATAGGTGGCCGGCATCGCGACAGCTCACCAGGCCACTATAGGTGGCCGGCATCGCGACAGCTCACCAGGCCACTATAGGTGGCCGGCATCGCGACAGCTCACCAGGCCACTATAGGTGGCCGGCATCGCGACAGCTCACCAGGCCACTATAGGTGGCCGGCATCGCGACAGCTCACCAGGCCACTATAGGTGGCCGGCATCGCGACAGCTCACCAGGCCACTATAGGTGGCCGGCATCGCGACAGCTCACCAGGCCACTATAGGTGGCCGGCATCGCGACAGCTCACCAGGCCACTATAGGTGGCCGGCATCGCGACAGCTCACCAGGCCACTATAGGTGGCCGGCATTGCGACAGCTCACCAGGCCACTATAGGTGGCCAGCATCGCGACAGCTCACCAGGCCACTATAGGTGGCCGGCATCGCGACAGCTCACCAGGCTACTATAGGTGGCCGGCATCGTGACAGCTCACCAGGCCACTATAGGAAGCCGGCATCGCGACAGCTCACCAGGCCACTATAGGTGGCCGGCATCGCGACAGCTCACCAGGCCACTATAGGTGGCCGGCATCGCGTCAGCTCACCAGGCCACTATAGGTGGCCGGCATCGCGTCAGCTCACCAGGCCACTATAGGTGGCCGGCATCGCGACAGCTCACCAGGCCACTATAGGTGGCCGGCAGTACGACAGCTCACCAGGCCACTATAGATGACCGGCAGCACGACAGCTCACCAGGCCACTATAAATGGCCGGCGTCTCGACAGCTCACCAGGTCACTATAGGTGGCCGGCAGTACGACAGCTCACCAGGCCACTATAGATGACCGGCAGCACGACAGCTCACCAGGCGACTATTGATGACCGGCAGCACGACAGCTCACCAGGCCACTATAGGTGGCCGGCATCGCGACAGCTCACCAGGGAAATATTGGTGGCCGGCATCGCGACAGCTCACCAGGCCACTATAGGTGGCCGGCATTGCGACAGCTCACCAGGCCACTATAGGTGGCCGGCATCGCGACAGTTCACCAGGCCACTATAGGTGGCCGGCATCGCGACAGCTCACCAGGCTACTATAGGTGGCCGGCATCGCGACAGCTCACCAGGCCACTATAGGTGGCCGGCATCGCGCCAGCTCACCAGGCCACTATAGGTGGCCGGCATCGCGACAGCTCACCAGGTCACCATAAGTGGCCGGCAGCACGACAGCTCACCGGGCCACTATAGGTGGCCGGCATCGCGACAGCTCACCAGGCTACTATAGGTGGCCGGCATCGCGACAGCTCACCAGGCCACTATAGGTGGCCGGCATCGCGACAGCTCACCAGGCCACTATAGGTGGCCGGCATCGCGACAGCTCACCAGGCCACTATAGGTGGCCGGCATCGCGACAGCTCACCAGGCCACTATAGGTGGCCGGCATCGCGACAGCTCACCAGGCCACTATAGGTGGCCGGCATCGCGACAGCTCACCAGGCCACTATAGGTGGCCGGCATCGCGACAGCTCACCAGGCCACTATAGGTGGCCGGCATCGCGACAGCTCACCAGGCCACTATAGGTGGCCGGCATCGCGACAGCTCACCAGGCCACTATAGGTGGCCGGCATCGCGACAGCTCACCAGGCCACTATAGGTGGCCGGCATCGCGACAGCTCACCAGGCCACTATAGGTGGCCGGCATCGCGACAGCTCACCAGGCCACTATAGGTGGCCGGCATCGCGACAGCTCACCAGGCCACTATAGGTGGCCGGCATCGCGACAGCTCACCAGGCCACTATAGGTGGCCGGCATCGCGACAGCTCACCAGGCCACTATAGGTGGCCGGCATCGCGACAGCTCACCAGGCCACTATAGGTGGCCGGCATCGCGACAGCTCACCAGGCCACTATAGGTGGCCGGCATCGCGACAGCTCACCAGGCCACTATAGGTGGCCGGCATCGCGACAGCTCACCAGGCCACTATAGGTGGCCGGCATCGCGACAGCTCACCAGGCCACTATAGGAGGCCGGCAGTACGACAGCTCACCAGGCCACTATAGGTGGCCGGCATCGCGACAGCTCACCAGGCCACTATAGGTGGCCGGCATCGCGACAGCTCACCAGGTCACCATAGGTGGCCGGCATCGCGGCAGCTCACCAGGTCACCATAGGTGGCCGGCAGCACGACAGCTTACCAGGCCACTATAGGTGGCCGGCATCGCGACAGCTCACCAGGCTACTATAGGTGGCCGGCATCGCGACAGCTCACCAGGCCACTATAGGTGGCCGGCATCGCGACAGCTCACCAGGTCACCATAGGTGGCCGGCAGCACGACAGCTCACCGGGCCACTATAGGTGGCCGGCATCGCGACAGCTCAGCAGGCCACTATAGGTGGCCGGCATCGCGACAGCTCACCAGGTCCCCAAAGGTGGCCGGCACCGCGAAAGCTCACCAGGCCACTATAGGTGGCCGGCATCGCGACAGCTCACCAGGCCACTATAGGAGGCCGGCAGTACGACAGCTCACCAGGCCACTATAGGTGGCCGGCATCGCGACAGCTCACCAGGCCACTATAGGTGGCCGGCATCGCGACAGCTCACCAGGCCACTATAGGTGGCCGGCATCGCGACAGCTCACCAGGTCCCCAAAGGTGGCCGGCATCGCGAAAGCTCACCAGGCCACTATAGGTGGCCGGCAGCACGACAGCTCACCGGGCCACTATAGGTGGCCGGCATCGCGACAGCTCACCAGGCCACTATAGGTGGCCGGCATCGCGACAGCTCACCAGGCCACTATAGGTGGCCGGCATCGCGACAGCTCACCAGGCCACTATAGGTGGCCGGCATCGCGACAGCTCACCAGGCCACTATAGGTGGCCGGCATCGCGACAGCTCACCAGGCCACTATAGGTGGCCGGCATCGCGACAGCTCACCAGGCCACTATAGGTGGCCGGCATCGCGACAGCTCACCAGGCCACTATAGGTGGCCGGCATCGCGACAGCTCACCAGGCCACTATAGGTGGCCGGCATCGCGACAGCTCACCAGGCCACTATAGGTGGCCGGCATCGCGACAGCTCACCAGGCCACTATAGGTGGCCGGCATCGCGACAGCTCACCAGGCCACTATAGGTGGCCGGCATCGCGACAGCTCACCAGGCCACTATAGGTGGCCGGCATCGCGACAGCTCACCAGGCCACTATAGGTGGCCGGCATCGCGACAGCTCACCAGGCCACTATAGGTGGCCGGCATCGCGACAGCTCACCAGGCCACTATAGGTGGCCGGCATCGCGACAGCTCACCAGGCCACTATAAGTGGCCGGCATCGCGACAGCTCACCAGGCCACTATAGGTGGCCGGCATCGCGACAGCTCACCAGGCCACTATAGGTGGCCGGCATCGCGACAGCTCACCAGGCCACTATAGGTGGCCGGCATCGCGACAGCTCACCAGGCCACTATAGGTGGCCGGCATCGCGACAGCTCACCAGGCCACTATAGGTGGCCGGCATCGCGACAGCTCACCAGGCCACTATAGGTGGCCGGCATCGCGACAGCTCACCAGGCCACTATAGGTGGCCGGCATCGCGACAGCTCACCAGGCCACTATAGGTGGCCGGCATCGCGACAGCTCACCAGGCCACTATAGGTGGCCGGCATCGCGACAGCTCACCAGGCCACTATAGGTGGCCGGCATCGCGACAGCTCACCAGGCCACTATAGGTGGCCGGCATCGCGACAGCTCACCAGGCCACTATAGGTGGCCGGCATCGCGACAGCTCACCAGGCCCTTATAGGTGACCGGCATCGCGACAGCTCACCAGGCCACTATAGGTGGCCGGCATCGCGACAGCTCACCAGGCCACTATAGGTGGCCGGCATCGCGACAGCTCACCAGGCCACTATAGGTGGCCGGCAGCACGACAGCCCACCAGGCCACTATAGGTGGCCGGCAGCACGACAGCCCACCTGGTGAGCTGTCGCGATGCCGGCCACCTATAGTGGCCTGGTGAGCTGTCGCGTTGCCGGCCACCTATAGTGGCCTGGTGAGCTGTCGCGTTGCCGGCCACCTATAGTGGCCCGGTGAGCTGTCGCGATGCCGGCCACCTATAGTGGCCTGGTGAGCTGTCGCGATGCCGGCCACCTATAGTGGCCTGGTGAGCTGTCGCGATGCCGGTCACCTATAAGGGCCTGGTGAGCTGTCGCGATGCCGGCCACCTATGGTGACCTGGTGAGCTGTCGGGATGCCGGCCACCTATAAGGGCCTGGTGAGCTGTCGCGATGCCGGCCACCTATTGTGGCCTGGTGAACTGTCGCGATGCCGGCCACCTATAGTGGCCTGGTGAGCTGTCGCGATGCCGGCCACCCATAGTGGCCTGGTGAGCTGTCGCGATGCCGGCCACCCATAGTGGCCTGGTGAGCTGTCGCGATGCCGGCCACCCATAGTGGCCTGGCGAGCTGTCGCGATGCCGGCCACCCATAGTGGCCTGGTGAGCTGTCGCGATGCCGGCCACCTATAGTAGCCTGGTGAGCTGTCGCGATGCCGGCCACCTATAGTGGCCTGGTGAGCTGTCACGATGCCGGCCACCTATAGTGGCCTGGTGAGCTGTCGCGATGCCGGCCACCTATAGTGGCCCGGTGAGCTGTCGTGCTGCCGGCCACCTATGGTGACCTGGTGAGCTGTCGCGATGCCGGCCACCTATAGTGGCCTGGTGAGCTGTCGCGACGCCGGCCACCCATAGTGGCCTGGTGAGGTGTCGCGATGCCGGCCACCCATAGTGGCCTGGTGAGCTGTCGCGATGCCGGCCACCTATAGTGGCCTGGTGAGCTGTCGCGATGCCGGCCACCTTTAGTGGCCTGGTGGGCTGTCGCGCTGCCGGCCACCTATAGTGGCCTGGTGGGCTGTCGTGCTGCCGGCCACCTATAGTGGCCTGGTGGGCTGTCGTGCTGCCGGCCACCTATAGTGGCCTGGTGAGCTGTCGCGATGCCGGCCACCTATAGTGGCCTGGTGAGCTGTCGCGATGCCGGCCACCTATAGTGGCCTGGTGAGCTGTCGCGATGCCGGCCACCTATAGTGGCCTGGTGAGCTGTCGCGATGCCGGCCACCTATAGTGGCCTGGTGAGCTGTCGCGATGCCGGCCACCTATAGTGGCCTGGTGAGCTGTCGCGATGCCGGCCACCTATAGTGGCCTGGTGAGCTGTCGCGATGCCGGCCACCTATAGTGGCCTGGTGAGCTGTCGCGATGCCGGCCACCTATAGTGGCCTGGTGAGCTGTCGCGATGCCGGCCACTAATAGTGGCCTGGTGAGCTGTCGCGATGCCGGCCACCTATAGTGGCCTGGTGAGCTGTCGCGATGCCGGCCACCTATAGTGGCCTGGTGAGCTGTCGCGATGCCGGCCACCTATAGTGGCCTGGTGAGCTGTCGCGATGCCGGCCACCTATAGTGGCCTGGTGAGCTGTCGCGATGCCGGCCACCTATAGTGGCCTGGTGAGCTGTCGCGATGCCGGCCACCTATAGTGGCCTGGTGAGCTGTCGCGATGCCGGCCACCTATAGTGGCCTGGTGAGCTGTCGCGATGCCGGCCACCTATAGTGGCCTGGTGAGCTGTCGCGATGCCGGCCACCTATAGTGGCCTGGTGAGCTGTCGCGATGCCGGCCACCTATAGTGGCCTGGTGAGCTGTCGCGATGCCGGCCACCTATAGTGGCCTGGTGAGCTGTCGCGATGCCGGCCACCTATAGTGGCCTGGTGAGCTGTCGCGATGCCGGCCACCTATAGTAGCCTGGTGAGCTGTCGCGATGCCGGCCACCTATAGTGGCCTGGTGAGCTGTCGCGATGCCGGCCACCTATAGTGGCCTGGTGAGCTGTCGCGATGCCGGCCACCTATAGTGGCCTGGTGAGCTGTCGCGATGCCGGCCACCTATAGTGGCCTGGTGAGCTGTCGCGATGCCGGCCACCTATAGTGGCCTGGTGAGCTGTCGCGATGCCGGCCACCTATAGTGGCCTGGTGAGCTGTCGCGATGCCGGCCACCTATAGTGGCCTGGTGAGCTGTCGCGATGCCGGCCACCTATAGTGGCCTGGTGAGCTGTCGCGATGCCGGCCACCTATAGTGGCCTGGTGAGCTGTCGGGATGCCGGCCACCTATTGTGGCCTGGTGAGCTGTCGCGATGCCGGCCACCTATAGTGGCCTGGTGAGCTGTCGCGATGCCGGCCACCCATAGTGGCCTGGTGAGCTGTCGCGATGCCGGCCACCTATAGTGGCCTGGTGGGCTGTCGCGTTGCCGGCCACCTATAGTGGCCCGGTGAGCTGTCGCGATGCCGGCCACCTATAGTGGCCCGGTGAGCTGTCGCGATGCCGGCCACCTATAGTGGCCTGGTGAGCTGTCGCGATGCCGGCCACCTATAGTGGCCTGGTGAGCTGTCATGCTGCCGGCAACCTATAGTGGCCTGGTGAGCTGTCGTGCTGCCGGCCACCTATAGTGGCCTGGTGAGCTGTCGCGATGCCGGCCACCTATAGTGGCCTGGTGAGCTGTCGCGATGCCGGCCACCTATAGTGGCCTGGTGAGCTGTCGCGATGCCGGCCACCTATAGTGGCCTGGTGAGCTGTCGCGATGCCGGCCACCTATAGTGGCCTGGTGAGCTGTCGCGATGCCGGCCACCTATAGTGGCCTGGTGAGCTATAGTGGCCTGGTGAGCTGTCGCGATGCCGGCCACCTATAGTGGCCTGGTGGGCTGTCGCGATGCCGGCCACCTATAGTGGCCTGGTGAGCTGTCGCGATGCCGGCCACCGATAGTGGCCTGGGGAGCTGTCGCGATGGCGGCCACCTATAGTGGCCTGGGGAGCTGTCGCGATGCCGGTCGCCTATATTGGCCTAGTGAGCTGTCGCGATGCCGGCCACCTATAGTGGCTTGGTGAGCTGTCGTTCTGCCTTTCATCTATAGTGGCCTGGTGAGCTGTCGCGATGCCGGCCACCTATAGTGGCCTGGTGAGCTGTCGCGATGCCGGCCACCTATAGTGGCCTGGTGAGCTGTCGCGATGCCGGCCACCTATAGTGGCCTGGTGAGCTGTCGCGATGCCGGCCACCTATAGTGGCCTGGTGAGCTGTCGCGATGCCGGCCACCTATAGTGGCCTGGTGAGCTGTCGCGATGCCGGCCACCTATAGTGGCCTGGTGAGCTGTCGCGATGCCGGCCACCTATAGTGGCCTGGTGAGCTGTCGCGATGCCGGCCACCTATAGTGGCCTGGTGAGCTGTCGCGATGCCGGCCACCTATAGTGGCCTGGTGAGCTGTCGCGATGCCAGCCACCTATAGTGGCCTGGTGAGCTGTCGCGATGCCGGCCACCTATAGTGGCCTGGTGAGCTGTCGCGATGCCGGCCATCTATAGTGGCCTGGTGAGCTGTCGCGATGCCGGCCACCTATAGTGGCCTGGTGAGCTGTCGCGATGCCGGCCACCTATAGTGGCCTGGTGAGCTGTCGCGATGCCGGCCACCTATAGTGGCCTGGTGAGCTGTCGCGATGCCGGCCACCTATAGTGGCCTGGTGAGCTGTCGCGATGCCGGCCACCTATAGTGGCCTGGTGAGCTGTCGCGATGCCGGCCACCTATAGTGGCCTGGTGAGCTGTCGCGATGCCGGCCACCTAAAGTGGCTTGGTGAGCTGTCGTGCTGTCCTATATTTGGTTTATTAAACGTTTCCTGCAGAATGTAAAAACGGTATGGCATCTATGTTCTCCCCCTTTAGATTATTTCTCCTCTCCTCTAACACTCTGTTTGCAGAACTGAACGCTCGTTCACTTGAGGAGCTAGACGCCGGAATACATGAGATTTTTCGTCCTAGTTGGGGGAGTAGAGGAAATTCCTTTCCATGGCTTCGCCACCATCGTAAAATATATCGGTCAGTGATGGCTTCCTTTTTACAGCTCCATTTCAACATTAACTTGTGGCTGCTAATTATTATCGTTATCTATGTAAGTATCTTTATATTTACTAGAGAACTGCTCCTCGTCTTGAGCTTCGCTGCAGACCGACGTAGTGCCATTAAGACCTATTTCGTGGAAATCAAAAGAAGACGAAAGTGTGGTAGAAAAGTTTTCAGAAGTTTCAGGAATGCAAGTTAGCTCATCCATTAAAAGAGCATACATTTCGTCACGCGTATTATCGTCGAAGAAGTGTAGTTGTTTATATTCGGGCCATAAAAATGCAGCTGATTTATGAGCGCGATGTGGTTGACATTGAATGTCCAAAACATTATCCCAACAATGTCGAATAACCACTTGGACTCCGATCCAAGTTTGTTCATTGTATAGTTTTGTTAGCTTTTCATTTGCTTGTGTGTAAGCACTAAATGAAATGTAGGCTTTCTATCCCCCTTCGACAGTAACGTTGCTGTTTTAAATACTTACTTACTTAGGTGGCGCTACAGTCCTTGGTGAACCTGGGCCTCAACCAACAAGCGTCTCCAGCCGGCACGGTCTTTGGCCAGCTGTTTCCAGTGCCGCACGCCCAGTTGGTTGAGGTCCCCTTCCACCTGCGTGCGCCACCGCTGAGGCGGCCGTCCTCTGCCGCGCCTTCCTTCCGGAGTGGATTCGAAGACTTTTCGGGTCGGAGCTGTATCTTCCATGCGCTCTACATGGCCTAGCCACCTTAGACGCTGTATCCGTAGACGTCGTACCAGGCCGATGTCGCTGCACAACCCGTACAGTTCTTCATTATATCTTCTCCTCCATACACCGTTTGAACAAACGGGACCGTGGATAGTGCGCAGAATTTTCCTCTCGAAACGACCAAGGGCATCCTCATCCGCTTTTGTTAAGGTCCAAGCCTCTGCGCCGTAAAGGAGGACTGGGATGATCAAGGTCTTATATAGTGTCACCTTGGTTTTATCTCAGCGCTGGTGTTGTTGTCGCTGGTCATCAGTGAGCCAAGGTAGACGAATTCCTTGACCACTTCAAAGTTATATCCGCCCATGGTGACTTTCTGGCCAAAACGTCGGTGTTGTCCGTCTCTTTTAGATGAAAGCAGATATTTGGTTTTACCCTCATTAACCTTGAGACCCATCTTAGCCGCTTCTACCTCAATGCTTACAAAGGCCTCATTGACATTTCGCTGTGTCCGTCCAATCACGTCAATGTCGTCTGCGTACGCAAGCAATTGCGTAGACTTGAAATAAATCGTACCTCTTGTGTTGGCCAGTGACTCTTGCATGATCTTTTCAAGCGCGATGTTGAAAAAGTTGCACGACAGCGCGTCGCCCTGCCTAAATCCTTTTTTAACATCAAAGGTCTCGGTTTGCTCATTACCGACCTTAATGGAGCAGCGAGGATTCTCGATTGTCATCCTGCACAGTCGGACATGCAGCCTTGAAATCGACGAAGAGGTGGTGAGTGTCGATTTGGTATTCCTGGGTCTTCTCCAAGATCTGCCGTAGCGTAAGTATTTGGTCTATTGTGGATTTACCTGCCCTGAAACCACACTGATAAGAGCCGATCAGGCTATTCACAAACGGTTTCAGGGGTTCACACAATACGGCAGAGAAGATCTTATATGCGATGTTAAGGAGACTTATTCCCCTATAGTTTGCGCAGTTATAGGGGTCTCCTTTCTTATGGACCGGGCAAACGATGCTGAGATTCCATTCGTCGGGCATGCTTTGCTCCGATCATACCTTGCAAATGAGATGAGTGCATGCACTTTACCAGCTCATCTCCAGCCGCCTTAAGAAGCTCAGCAGACAGGCCGTCTGCGCCCGCGGCATTATTAGACTTAAGTCTTGATATCGCTATTTTGACTTCGTCTAGGTCGGGTGGACTGAATTCTGTTTCATTGTCGTCCATTACGAAATCGATTAGCCTTAGTCCGTTGTCGGATGTGGTGTTATGGAGGCTATGCTTTCCTATGATCGACTCAAATATGTCCTCTTTGCCCAGTTTTGCATTAAAATCTCCTAGAACTATTTTTGTGTCGTAGCTGGGGCATTGGGCATATGTTCTGTCTAGGAGATCGTAGAATTCTTCTTTGAGTCGATCGTCCTTTTCTTCCGTTGGGGCGTGAGCGCAAGTTAAGCTAATGTTTCCAAATTTAGCATTGATGCGGATTGTTATGAGGCGTTCGCTTATGTCTCGGAACGATAACGAATCCGCACCCGAATAGGCGCTGTTTGTTCTCCTTGTAGCAGTTCCCGTAGTAGATGTCGCAGTTTTTCATCCGTTTTTTGACTGGTCCATCCCATCGCACTTCTTGGATTGCGGTTATATCTGCTTTATAGCAGTTGAGGGTTTGCTCCAATTGATCGCCTGCACCCGGCCTGTTAAGGGACCTAACATTCCAGGTACAGACTCTTAAGTCCGTTAGTGTTTGCAGGGGTCGTCTGCTTTGTATCCATTCGTATCCTAGGCTTGTTCTTGTTTTGGGAACAAGTAGGTTTTTACGTGATAGGGATGTTACCCCTAAGCACAACCCCTAACCTGGAGGGTCTGGTTCCTCTTTCCCTAAGTAACAAGGGGTTGGGTCGCTGCACACATTGGTTCACTACCTGGCGGGTGCCAGGGTAGCTATCCAGGGGGGCCACGCGGAGGCTGTGTGTCAACTTGGATTGAGCAGGGGCAGAGATCGAAGCTGGCGTTTGCCATGTTAAACGCGATCAACTTCTTTGCTCTGTTTGCTCGCTCCCTCCCCACCTTATAGTGACTATACCAATATCAAAATCTTTTATGTTCCACTAAGGGAGGTACAGGTACCGTGCCGAGGAGGGACATCGCGAAATAAATATTCGATGGCGTGGGTGTTATCGGGATCCGAACTCGCTCATCGAGCGTCAGAGTCAGACAAACTAACTACCGCGCCACGGCACCCTCGTATTTCCAGTCTTAGCCTGATGTTATTATTACATCGCATTATTAATTTTGGATGGCAAAGGACTAACAAAGGCCTCGTAGGGGTAGCATCGATCCGACGGATGCTGGCCTGCTAAAATACGAGAAGAGCCACCGCAGTCGAGCATCTTGCGGCACTGTTAGTAAGTCCTATCCCCACCTCCTCGGGGTGCCATCTGGAGATTTCCTGTGGAAATTGCAGACGGGGAAGGGCGAATGGCGAGCCTCCTGCGCTAAAAAACAGGATTAGTCGGTAGGGCTACGGCCTAGTAAGCCGTAACCGTAAAAAAAAAAACAAACTCCGAAACAACCACAAGCCTCGGATATAACGGACCGGATTTATGTTGACGAACCTTGCAAAAAACGAAAAAAGGACAATGATCATCGGCTTTGTAAGTGGAATGTTAAGTCCCGAAGCCGAACAACTTGCGGACGCCCTAGACCGCTATAAAGCGGACATCACCGCCATCCAGGAAATGCGATGGAATGGACCGGGTATAAAGCGGATGAAAAACTGCGATATTTACTACGGCGACTGCTATAGGGAGAGAGGGCAACGATTGTTTGGATGCGAATTTGTTGTTCGAGGTGGACTAAGGCAAAAAGTCCTAAGCTTTCGGCATGTGAGCGAACGCCTCACAACAATCCGTATCAAGGCTACATTTTTTAACATCAGCCTGATCTGCGTCTACGCCCCCACGGAAGACAAGGATGACTCCGCCAAAGATGAGTTCTACGATCTCCTAGACAGAACGTATGCCCAATGTCCCAGCTATGACATCAAATTTGTAATAGGAGACTTCAATGCTAAGCTGGGTAAGGAAAGCATATTTGAAGAAGTCATCGGCAAACGCAGCCTACACGACACCACCTCCGATAACGGACACAGGCTGATTGATCTTGCTACGGGACGAAATCTCCTTCTAGCCAGTACGCGCTTCCCGCACCTCGATATACACAAAGGCAGCTGGCGGTCTTTTGATCAATCGACTACCAACCAGATTGATCACATCGCGATCGACGTCAGACACTCCTCCACTATTCTTAATGTTCGAACCTTCCGAGGGGCTAACATCGACTCGGACCACTATCTTGTAGTAGCCAAGATGCGCTAACGGATATCACGAACGCAACGGAGTAGAGTAAGAATACAAAGTTATGACGTCGGAAAGCTACTACCGCCAGAAGCCGCTCGTGCTTTTACCGATCGCGTCTCCCTTAAGCTATTCAATAAACCTCAATCCTCCACGCTATCAATAGAACAGCAGTGGAGCCTTTGCAAACAAGCCCTGAAAAGCTCTGCATCCGAAGTTTTGGGTTTCAAGGCTCCACCACGAAGAAACACCTGGTTCGATGACGAGTGCAGGAGGATTCATACAGCGAAGCAGGATGCATATAAGGCCTCGCTGCATAAAAGAACAAGAGCAGCTCGTGAGCTCTACGAGTTTAAAAGAAGGGAGGAGCATAAGCTTCTTAAAAGAAAGAAGAAAGAGCACGAGAAGCGCGCGATTGAGGATTTGGAGAGGTGTTACTGCAGGCGTGACGTTCGAAAGTTTTATCAACAGATAAAGCGAACATGCCAAGGTTATAAAGCCAGAACGGAAGCCTGCAGGGATGAGAACGGACACCTAGTGGTAGAACCGCAGTCGATGCTGAGAATATGGAAAAACCACTTCTGCAGACTGTATAACGGCGATTATCAGGCGGAATGATCCATTTCTAATCGACGGAGACCGCAGAGAACTCTGTCCCCCTGACCTCGACGAACTTAAGATTGCCATATCGAAGCTCAAGTCGAATAAAGTTGCTGGCGCAGACGAACTGTCCGCTGAGCTCTTCAAGGCAGCTGGGGATGATCTGGTTCGGAGCATGCATCAGCTCATCCGTAAGATATGGTCAGAGGAAAGGATGCCCGAGGAATTGAGTCTCAACGTCGTATGCCCGATGCACAAGAAAGGAGACCCTCTGATTGCGCCAACTATAGAGGAATAAGTCTCTTTAACATCGCCTACAAAATCTTCTCTGCCGTTTTGTGTGAACGCCTGAAGCCTTTTGTAAATAAGCTGATAGGTCCTTATCAGTGCGGATTTAGGCTAAGGAAGTCCACCATCGACCTAATCTTCACACTACGGCAGATCCTGGAAAAAACCAATGAATTTCAAGTCGACACTCACCACCTATTTGTCGACTTCAACGCCGCATACGACAGCGCAATTAGAGACGAGCTATACAACGCTATGTCTACCTTTGACATACCTGCTAAACTCGTCAGACTATGCAGGATGACTTTGGAGAATGCTCGCTGCTCCATCCGAATCGGTGAACACCTTACCGATAGTTTTGATGTCAAAAAAGGATTTAGGCAGGGCGATGCGCTGTTGTGTGATTTCTTCAACATCGTATTGGAAATGATTGTGCAAAAATCACTGGCCAATACAAGAGGCACAATCTATTTCAAATCCTCGCAACTCCTTACATACACCAACGACATTGACATAGTAGGTAGATCTCAGCGAGATGTCAATGAGGCGTTTGCGAGTATTGAGTTCGAGGCGGCGAAAGTTGGTCTGGCGGTAAACGAGGGCAAAACTAAATACATGCTGTCTTCAAAAAAGGACGCTCACCACCGACGTCTTGGCCAGAACGTTTGTATTGGCAGATATAAGTTCGAGGTAGTTAAGGACTTCGTCTACCTTGGCTCCGCAGTCAGTTGGAACAACGACATCACTTCCGAAATTAAACGCTGAATCACTCTTGCCAATCGCTGTTTCTTTGGGCTCAGGAGGCAACTGAGTAATAGAGCCCTCTCCCGAACGACAAAGTTGACTCTACATAAGACCCTTATCATCCCGGTCCTGTTGTACGGCGCAGAGGCATGGACACTATCAAAAGCGGATGAGCAGGCCCTTGGTCGGTTCGAGAGAAAGATTTTGCGCGGGATTTTTGGGCCTATAAACGCAGACGGGGGATGGAGGAGAAGATTCAACCACGAACTTTAGGGGCTGTACAGCGACATGAGCCTAGTCAGGCGTCTACGGATTCAACGCCTAAGATGGCTGGGCCATGTAGACCGAATGGACACCACAGCTCCAGCCCGGAGAGTCTTTGAATCCAACCCCGAGGGACGAAGAAGCAGAGGACGGCCGCACTTAAGATGGCACACGCAGGTGGAAGGGGACCTCAGCCAACTGGGTGTGCGGCAATGGAAAAGGCTAGCGAAAGATCGTGCTAGATGGAGAGGCATGTTGGTTGAGGCCCAGGTTCACCCCGAACTGTAGCGCCCACTAAGAAGAAGAAGATTATTCAGTTTTCGTTGTTTGTAGCTTGTATCAATACAAAAACAAAAATGTGCAAATCTCTGGATGTTGTTGTCAAAACTTTGTTTACTTATGGCCTTATGGCCATTAATGTAACACTTTAACTCCTACGCATTTATACGTTGAAACGCATGCGAAAGTAAGTTGACTCATATAATAACATATGTATAGGTATAACAGCTCGATATAGGGGCTTCCCTGGTTCCGACCCAGAGAGAGTGGACAAATCATTGATCTTTATTGTTCGGCACCTGGAAGTGATGGTGATTCAACTTGGAGTTTCCTTTGGTTTTCAACTTGATTGACTTTTTTATAATTTCTACTAAAAGCTACGTAATAAAAACGAACTAAAAACAGATATACGAGCGGATTAATTCATCAAATCTAATATTCAAATCTTTAAGTCCATACGCGATAAGCGATAATGTAGAATTTTTGCTTTTTTAAGTGTGCTTTAATCCAAAACTCGTTATTCGGCCAAGCCCAGTCGGGTTTCTACTTTGCACATCATTTTACTTCATTAAAGATTACGATGGAATTCCCAGTAGAGTTACTCACTCGGTGCAGTGGATCCAGTGAACTGTCGCAGAGTATGCATACATGCTAAACTGGTTTCAAGTCGGCTTGTGATACGGCGCTAATTTAAGTAGCTAGCTCAGTCTTTTTCCAAACTGTGAACGATAAAGTTGGAATAAAGCGATTAGCCGAGTCGAATATTTTTTCAAACCAACGATGTTGCTAGAAGGTCATAGTCCTAAAATCCTACCTGCATGCCTTATTATAGCGTTTGTCGCAGCCTATGTGGACGCACGTTAGTCGGATATATTGTGTTTTAAATGAAAAAAAAAAAAAAACCGAAATATTGTCGTTTAATTGTTTCTAGAGAGATATTGCCTAACCCCAGACGGAGGCAATGGCGTTTGCGTGCCAGTAGTGTCATGTGAACCCATAAGAGAATTATTAAATTCGGCACCGAAGCCCTTGCCAGCATCGCTAGTTCGACTGGTCCAACGTTCACACTGTGGAACTTTTAATAATCAAGTAAAAACGAGGACGATTTTAATTTGCTGTTTATGTTGTTTAATTTATTGTTTTTAGCATCATGTGTGTTGTGAATCAAATCGTGGTCAAAGTCAAACTACTTCGCGACCAGCCACCACTACCACCAGCATCACTACAACCAGGGCCACAACGCGACCGGCTATCCAAACGAGATCGAAAATACACGCCAGTATACCACAGGGTGAGGCTGACATAACTTCAGGCCTTAGTATCCTGCAGGGATTTAAATGTGGTAGAAGCTATGCTGATCGAGTGGCCAATGGGGTAGATGCAATTCTCTCGGAGTATCCTTGGATGGCTCTGTTGGTATATGAAGATGGTGTGACCAGAAGTTTGGACTGTGGTGGATCTTTAATAACTGAAAAATATGTTCTTACCGCTGCTCATTGTTTGAAGACGAGTGGAGCAAAAACCCTGTATGTATAGTACCCAATATGTACATATGCATATCCTCCCATTTCATATCCTTTTTTTTCTGAGATAGGGTCGCCGTACGTTTGGGAGAACACGATACTACCACAGAAGTTGACTGTGTAGGCAACGACAGGAAAAAAAGATGTGCTCCGCCTATCCAGGAAATTGATATTGAGGAAGCCATATATTCTCATGAATATGACCCAAGGCAAATCCAAAATGATATTGGCCTCATTCGCTTAGCAGCTAAAGCTACAATGAACAGTTAGTTTCTTATTCGTTGCGAGATACATATCAATATATTTGAAAAAAAAAAAAACTTTCTCTCCTCCCATTGCAGGTGCTGTCCAACCAATATGTCTACCGATATCGCCCGAGTCGAAAGCCGGTTCATTGGACCGAATGATAATCGCTGGGTGGGGCCGAATCGAAAATGGGTTAAAGGCAAACGTATTGCAAAAAGCGGTGGTACCAGTCCAGGACAACAGTGTATGTCAAAAAATCACCAGGCTCATACGGATTACGGATAAACAAATGTGTGCTGGAGGTGAAAATGATGTTGACACGTGTAAGGGCGATTCCGGAGGTCCATTGTTTTTCACTAAACGTTTGGGCAAAAGTGTGCGATATGTTCAGTATGGAATCGTATCCGCTGGCAGTATTCTATGTGGATCAAATTACCCCGGTATTTATGTACGGACTGCGTCGTATTTATCATGGATAGCCGCTAATGTTAAGCCTTAGATATACCTACTGTACGTTAGTGAACTAGTTTATCGTTTACATTTATAAATATATATTTATATTTTCAATAAATCTCTTTTTTATTACAATTGCTTGTTGAAGGCTTCTGCTATCTGTTGGAGCACTCAGACGCAAACACTAGTCCATTGTACTCCAAATTTGTATGCTTAATAGGAAATTGAGGGCACCGTGGCGCAGTGTGTGTTGGACTCCGGCGCACGATGAGCGAGTTCGGATCCCGATAACACCAACGCCATCGAATGTTTATTTCACGGCGTCCCTCCTCGGTGGTGTACTGGATAAACCCCCCTTAGTATAACTTGCCTGGAAAAAGCTTCTCGACTCACGCCGTTCGGAATCGGCATTAAGCTGTAGGTCCCTTTCACCTGTGCGAAAAATAAATCACACACAGCATGGGTGATTGAGAGAAGCTTGGCTCTGGTCCTTCATGGGCTGTAACGCCACCAAAGAAGAATGAAGCTTAATTTCATCTAGGTCGGGTGGACGAAATTCCGTTGCGAATGGATCACCCTGCTTGAGAGCGGTATTAGATCTTTTATGTTCGTTAAACAGTCTACAAAAGTGGTCCTTCTACATTCTTAGCATCGATTGTGACTCAACTATTAGTACAGTACTATTAGTAGTCCGTCTTCATTCCTCCAGGCTTCCGCTCTGGCTTTATAGCCCTGGCATGTTCGTTCGTCTAGTAGCATGGCTTTGTAGGCCTATTGCCTTGCTACATGGACTTGCTCGTATTGCTCATCGAACCTGGGGTTTCTAGTTGTCGGTTGTTTAAAACCCAACACATCAGAGGCAGCGTCTCTGATGACACGCTGGCAATGCTCCCACTATTTTTCTGTGGATCACCGGTATCATCGGAGCTTGCGAGACGTTGAGGGAAACTCGATCAGCAAAGATCCTACAACTTTCGTTGTCCAGCTCGACTTCATTCGTACCTTGGTTACAACAAGGTAGTGATCCGAGTCGATGTTGGCTCCTCGGAAGGTTCGTACATCTAGGATGCTGGAGGAGTATCTGGCGTCGATCACAATGTGATCAATCTGATTGATGGTCGACTTATCAAGTGATCGCCAGGTTCCTTTGTGGATGATGAGATGCGGGAATCGTAGGCTATCTAGAAGGACATTACTCTAGCCGATGTCCGTTTTCAGACGTGGTGTCGTGTAGACTATATTTCCCCGTGCTCGACTCAAATATCTCCTCCTTGCCTGGTTTCACATTAAAATCTCGTGGCGCAGTGGTTAGTAGGTTGGACTCTGACGCACGATGAGCGGGTTCGGATCCCGAACTCGAATGTTTATTTAGCGGTGTCCCTCCTCGGCGGTGTACTGGCGAAACTCCCCGTAGTATACTTGCCATGAAAAAGCTTCTCGACTCACGTCGTTCGGGATCGGCATTAAATGTATGTCCCTTTCACCTGTGTAAAAACTAAATCACACACAACATGGGTGATTGAGAGAAGCTTGGCTCTGACCTCCACGCCACCAAAGCGGGCAAAGTACTATTTTGATATCGTAGCTGGCACATTGGGCATAGGTTCTGTCTAGGAGATCGTAGAATTCTTCTTTGAGTCGATCGTCCTTTTCTTGGGTTGGGGCGTGAGCGCATATTAAGCTAGCGCAACTCTACCAGTCTCTCCATGCTTTTCAGCAGGAAGGATGTTAGACTAATTGGTCTGAAGCTCTTGGCGAGTGAGTAGTCCTCTTTTCCTATTTTGGGAATGAAGACCACTTTCACTTTGCGCCAAGGAATGGGTATGTGAGCAAGTGCTAGACTAGCAGTGAAAATTCAGCTGCCTTATACCTTTTTGCAGCATAACAGGATATATCCCGTCGGTGCCCGGCGATTTGAAGCCATCGAAGGATGCCCCCAGCAAATTCAATAGCTTCAGTCGTAACCACGCGCGACGCAATATACCAGCCACGCCGAGTTGTTTTCATCGTTTCAGTTTCCCTTGAAGGAGTGTGCAACGTGCCGATTTCGATCTGATTTCCCGGGAAATGAGTCGCAAACAGTAAACTAAGAGTTTCCGCTTTAGACTCAGTAAAGGTACCATCAGATTTTCTGAGTGCGTCTAGCCTAGTCGGTTTTCCCCGTTTGAGGACTTTAACCAACTTGCTAGTCGCACTCAGAGACTTGATCTCTTCGCAGAAGGTCCCATAAGAATTGTTCTTCGATTTACGAATAAGTTTCTTATATTCTTTCTGCTTCGACCGATACTTGTTCCAGTCATCTTCCGAATTCGATTTGAGCGATCTATTCAGAAGAATTCTGGCTTCCCTGCGAAGACTTTGAAGCTCGGCATTCCACCAGGGGACCACTTTCCTGCAAGGAGGTTTGCTGACACGACGTGCGAGTTCAAAACAACTGGTGATGACGCTATTCAGGTTATGAACAACGTTCTCTAACAATTGTTTCGTACTAAGTTTAGGTAGGGCCCGAGTGGATTTCTCAAGCTCCTCTCTAAACCGTACCCAGTCCGGCCACAACCCAATCGGAATTCGATATGTTTATGGTCCGACAGCGTAGCATCAGGCAAGACTCGCCAGTTAGTGATGTCCTTCACATATCTGTTGGATAGGGTCAGGTCAATCACCTCCAGTCGTCTTGTCGTAACAAACGTTGGTTGAGAGCCAACAGCTCACTGTATAATTTCCTTAAACTCTGCCAAGCATGCGGTCGATATTGTGGTGACCTCTTCTACAACGATTTTTGTTTTTTTTTTTTTTTAATAATTTGCGCGCACCCAAGGTCTAATAACCTTATTATGTCGGCGACACAGTGCGGGCAGAATGTAGAGAGGAAGACGAATAGAGGAGATGCCGATGGACATTGATCTTAAATGCTTGCATGTTGCATTGAGGGGGGAAAACCGAATCCGGCAGGGAGTTCCAGATTCGTGTGGTTCGGTTAATGAAAGATTCTCTATATTTGACAGTACGTCCGAAAGCGGGCTTCAGAGTATATTGGAGAGCATTCCTAGAGAGACGTGTATTGCGGGAGAAATGTTGAAGGGGCGGAATGCAACTGGCTATTTCATAAGAGCATTTTTGGTGGTAGTAACGATAAAACAGGGAGAGGCAGGTAACATTCCTGCGGTGTTCCAGCGAGTCTAATGTTTTGGTAATGCTGGAGTCACCTATCAGTTTTATGGCTCGTTTTTGTATTCTGTCTAGTAGGTGCAGTGAGGTCTTGGGAGCACCGGACCAGACATGAGCGTTAAACTCTAATTTGGGGCGAATGAACGCCTTATAGATTGTAGCCAGATCTAAGGGTGAGAAATATTTCTTCCATCTGTATAAGAATCCTAGGCATTTCGCAGCATTCCTGGCGACACTGAATATATGGTCGCTCCAATTAAGATTGTGAGCAACACTCATACCCAGGATAGAAAGCTTTTCAGTTTCTGAGATGCAAGTGCCATTCATGGATAATGGCTGCGGGATATTTATACGCTTTAACAACAGGAGGCAGCATTGTGTTTTGGAAGCATTAAATTCCACTCTATTGTTTTTACCCCATTGGATGATGCTGTCGATATCGGAATTTAATGAGCTTAACATACGCTGCCGCTCATTATCTACAACCGAAGTGCAGGGTCGTAAACTGGTGAACGAATATGAGAAGCTGAGGGTACTGTCGTCAGCGAAGGAGTGAATTGGATTAGAAGTAACAGACAAGAGATCATTTATAAAAGTAAGAAAGAGTGTCGGAGACAAAACGGAGCCCTGGGGAACACCGGCATTTACAAAGTGAGTATCAGACTTGAATCCCATGAGTCCATCTGTTGCTTCTTCTTAGAGGGCGCTACAGTTCGGGGTGAACCTGGGCCTCAACCAACATGCCCCTCCATCTAGCACGATCTTTCGCTAGCCTTTTCCATTGCCGCACACCCAGTTGGCTGAGGTCCCCTTCCACCTGTGTGCGCCGTCTTAAGGGCGGCCGTCCTCTGCTTCTTCGTCCCTCGGGGTTGGATTCAAAGACTCTCCGGGCTGGAGCTGTGGTGTCCATTCGCTCTACATGGCCCAGCCATCTTAGGCGTTGAATCCGTAGACGCCTGACTAGGCTCATGTCGCTGTACAGCCCGTAAAGTTCGTGGTTGAATCTTCTCCTCCATCCCCCGTCTGCGCTTATAGGCCCAAAAATCACGCGCAAAATCTTTCTCTCGAACCGACCAAGGGCCTCCTCATCCGCTTTTGATAGTGTCCATGCTTCTGCCCCGTACAACAGGACCGGGATGATAAGGGTCATATATAGAGTCAACTTTGTCGTTCGGGAGAGGGCTCTATTACTCAGTTGCTTCCTGAGCCCAAAGAAACAGCGATTGGCAAGAGTGATTCTGCGTTTGATTTCGGAACTGATGTCGTTGTTCCAGGTCACTGCGGAGCCAAGGTAGACGAAGTCCTTAACTACCTCGAACTTATATCTGCCTATACAAACGTTTTGGCCGAGACGTCGGTGTTGAGCGTCCTTTTTTGATGACAGCATATATTTAGTTTTGCCCTCGTTTACCGCCTAACCAATTTTCGCCGCCTCCATCTCAATACTCGCAAACGCCTCATTGACATCTCGCTGAGATCTACCTATTATGTCAATGTCGTCGGCGTATGTAAGGAGTTGCGAGGGTTTGAAATAGATTGTGCCTCTTGTATTGGCCAGTGATTTTGCACAATCATTTCCAATATGATGTTGAAGAAATCACACGACAGCGCATCGCCCTGCCTAAATCCTTTTTTGACATCAAAACTATCGGTAAGGTGTTCACCGATTCCGATGGAGCAGTGAGCATTCTCCATAGTCATCCTGCATAGTCTGACGAGTTTAGCAGGTATGTCAAAGGTAGACATATCGTTGTATTGCTCGTCTCTAATTACGCTGTCGTATGCCGGTTTGAAGTCGACAAATAGGTGGTGAGTGTCGACTTGAAATTCATTGGTTTTTTCCAGGATCTGCCGTAGTGTGAAGATTAGGTCGATGGTGGACTTCCCTGGCCTGAATCCGCACTCATAAGGACCTATCAGCTTATTTACAAAAGGCTTCAGGCGTTTACACAAAACGGCAGAGAAGATTTTGTAGGCGATGTTAAGGAGACTTATTCCTCTATGGTTGGCGCAATCAGAGGGTCTCTTTTCTTGTGCATCGGGCATACGATGTTGAGACTCAATTCCTCGGGCATCCTTTCCTCTGACCATATCTTACGGATGAGCTGATGCATGCTCCGAACCAGGTCATCCCCAGCTGCCTTGAAGAGCTCAGCGGACAGTTCGTCTGCGCCAGCAACTTTATTCGACTTGAGCTTCGATATGGCAATCTTAACTTCGTCGAGGTCAGGGGGACAGAGTTCTCTGCGGTCTCCGTCGATTAGAAATGGATCATTCTGCCTGACAGCGGTATATTGACTAACATCGCCGTTATACAGTCTGCAGAAGTGATTTTTCCATATTCTCAGCATCGACTGCGGTTCTACTAATAGGTGTTCGTTCTCATCCCTGCAGGCTTCCGTTCTGGCTTTATAACCTTGGCATGTTCGCTTTATCTGTTGATAAAACTTTCGAACGTCACGCCTGCAGTAACACCTCTCCAAATCCTCAATCGCGCGCTTCTCGTGCTCTTTCTTCTTTCTTTTAAGAAGCTTATGCTCCTCCCTTCTTTTAAACTCGTAGAGCTCACGAGCTGCTCTTGTTCTTTTATGCAGCGAGGCCTTATATGCATCCTGCTTCGCTGTATGAATCCTCCTGCACTCGTCATCGAACCAGGTGTTTCTTCGTGGTGGAGCCTTGAAACCCAAAACTTCGGATGCAGAGCTTTTCAGGGCTTGTTTGCAAAGGCTCCACTGCTGTTCTATTGATAGCGTGGAGGATTGAGGTTTATTGAATAGCTTAAGGGAGACGCGATCGGTAAAAGCACCAGCGGTTTTTGGCGATAGTAGCTTTCCGACGTCATAACTTTGTATTCTTACTCTACTCCGTTGCGTTCGTGATATCCGTAAGCGCATCTTGGCTACTACAAGATGATGGTCCGAGTCGATGTTAGCCCCTCGGAAAGTTCGAACATCAAGAATAGTGGAGGAGTGTCTGACGTCGATCGCGATGTGATCAATCTGGTTGGTAGTCGATTGATCAAAAGACCGCCAGGTGTCCTTGTGTATATCGCGGTGCGGGAAGCGCGTACTGGCTAGAAGGAGATTTCGCCCCGTAGCAAGATCAATCAGCCTGTGTCCCTGATCGGAGGTGGTGTCTTGTAGTCTATATTTGCCGATGACTCGTTCAAATATGCTTTCCTTACCCAGCTTAGCATTGAAGTCTCCTAGTACAATTTTGATGTCATAGCTGGGACATTGGGCATACGTTCTGTCTAGGAGATCGTATAACTCATCTTTGGCTGAGTCATCCTTGTCTTCCGTGGGGGCGTGGACGCCGGTCAGGCTGATGTTAAAAAATGTTGCCTTGATACGGATTGTTATGAGGCGTTCGCTCACATGCCGAAAGCTTAGGACTTTTTGCCTTAGTCCTCCTCGACCAACAAATCCGCATCCAAACAATCGTTGCTCTCTCTCCCTATAGCAGTCGCCGTAGTAAATATCCTAGTTTTTCATCCGCTTTATGCCCGGTCCATTCCATCGCATTTCCTGGATGGCGGTGATGTCCGCTTTATAGCGGTCTAGGGCGTCCGCAAGTTATTCGGCTGCACGTGGCCTGTTTAGGGACCTAACATTCCACGTACAAAGCCGAAGATCATTGTCCTTTTTTCGTTTTTTGCAAGGGTCGTCAACATAAATCCGGTCCGTTATATCCGAGGCTTGTGGTTGTTTCGGAGTTTGTGTTTTTTCTTACGGTTACGGCTTTTTTGGGTACAGGCTGGACAAATGCTGTTTTCCACCTACTCGGAAAGAGCCCAGAGGTGTAGGAAAGGTGAAAAAGCTTACGCAGTGGTTTTGCCAACGTAGAAGAACACCTCTTCAGAACTATTGGGGCAATACCATCTGGACCAGCGGATTTGTGTATGTCGAGGTCTTTAAGAACCCTTGCGATTGGTTAGATTGGATTGTGGTCCCTTGGTGTAGCTATCTCTATTCAATGGACGGTAATATAGTATTTCATTCTGTGATATTTGCTTTAATTCATCATCCCTCTCTGCTTACCAAAAGTGATTGCAAAATGTTCAACTTCTTTCTGCCTTCACGTATCCGTCGGTGTACACTACCATAACCAACAACTTGTATTTACAAACGGGCGGTGGCCAACCAATGATATGCTAAAGAATGAGGCAAAAAGGTTCGCGACGATTTTGGGGTCGTCGGAAGTAGTGTTGTTTCATTTGAGAGTGGAAGGGACCCCATCTGATTTTCTTTTGAGGTTGATGAATTGGTAGAAGCGTCTAGGATCGGTAATAAGGGACGTCTGTATTCTTTGAAGATATGAGTTGTAGAGGGTGTCACAGAGGATAGAAAAGCGTTAGGAGGCTTGTTGGTACTTCGAATGATCAGAGAGGGAATTCGACGTTAAAAACTTCTTCCAAAGTTTATTTCTCGTATTACGGAGAGTACGCAGTTCCTTGTTATACCAGGGAGGTGTTGAGAAACAATTTTTTCGAGGGACGTAAGGAACAAATTGGATTATGCATTTAAAGAGAGCGGTGTAGAAAAAGTCTAATGCGATGGCAATAGGCGTGTTTTCGCTCAAGAAGAGGCTAAAGTCTATCTCGTTAACTGACTTGATAAGTGAGGCGAAGTCGGCCTTTTGGAAGTTAAAAAAGAAGTAGTGATCATAAGTGGAGGAAGTTTGGTTTATTTTATAGGAAGCATTGATAGGGACAAGGAAACACTCGTCGTCTGATAGGGCCCATTGCAAAAATGGAAGATTGAAATCTTCCACGGCGATGAAGTCATCACTTGGATCGGTGTCTGAGAAAATAGAGTATATTGTGTCAACAGCTAGCTGGTAGACTTGAGCAGGTTGGGATGGACGGATGTAACAGCAAAGGATGTAGATAAAGCTTCTGGTGATTGGTATCTTTGCGCAGACAAGTTCAAAAGGTGCAGAGTTCGAAATTGCCACATGCATTGAGGCGGCTATGGATAGACAAAAGGACACCTCGCCCAAGGGGAAGTGCGTTATTACGTTCACCGTCAGTGCGAAAAACGTCGAAGTCGGAAGAGAAGAGTTCGGAGTCGAGAATGCTAGGATTGAGGTTGGTTTCGGTTAAGGCGAAGATATTGTAAGGAAGCGTTAGAGAGTTAAGGTAGACAGTTGAGGTTTTGGAACGAAGGCCTCTTACATTTTGGTAGTATAGTGAGAGAAAAACTTCAGGGGGGGTTGTGACGAGAGAGTTAGGGACGAATATGTACTACCTCAGCAAACTTATCTTAAATATCTTATCTAAACGGGCACTCTAAGCTATACTGAATATTTTTAATTTCGTCTTTCGACGTCTATTCTATTTATTGTGGAAATCGTTTATTAGTTTATTAGTACAAAGGCAAAGGAAAATTAGTTTAAAAAAAAAAACCTAGCATGCTGTTAATGTATATAACATTCTTAAAACTACTTACTTACTTACTTATCAGGCCTGCGATCCATGGAGGATCTGAGCCTGAGCTATAGCTGCCATCCCTCCTTGACGGTTCCGGGCACGCTGCTTCCAGTTGTCAAGACCAAGATGTCTTACATCCGCAATTACTTGGTCTTTATACCGGGGGCTCGGCCTTCCTCTTCTTCTCGAACCAGGGGGCTCGGAGTCGAAGACCCTCTTAGCTGGAGCGTTGATGTCAATGCGCTCGATGTGGTCGAGCCAGTGTAGTCGACGGATCCTTGCCTTCCGGTCTACATCCACATCTTGGTACAGCTCGTAGAGTTCGCGGTTGTGTCTTCTTCTCCATTCACCTTCCTCACAGACAGGACCAAATATCCGGCGCTTTCGAAAGAACCCAAAATCAGCTCCGCTGTCCTGCTTATCGTCCAGCTTTCGGCTCCGTACAGCAAGACTGGCAGAATGAGCGTTTTGTAAAGCATGACTTTGGTCTTTCGAGTGAGGAGTATTGACCCCAGTTGTTTGGACAAGCCGAAGCAGCAGCGGTTGCCAATGGCGATTCTATGCCGGATCTCCACTGTGGTGTCATTTGTGGAATTTACGTTTGCCCCAAGGTAGACAAACTCCTTAACTACCTCGAAGTTGTAGCTGTCAATTGTTATGTTTTGTCCCAGGTGGTGAGCGACGGATTGGTTTTTGCTTGACAGCATGTATTTCGTTTTGTCCTCATTGATCTTAAGACCAATTCGTTTCGCCTGTTCTTCAATCGCCGTAAATGCTTCCACAATGCCACGGCGAGAACACGCGATGATGTCGATATCATCCGCGTATCCTAGCAGCTGGATGGACTTGTAAAAGATAGTGCCTTCCCTGTTGAGGCCTGCCCGTCGCACTATCTGCTCCAGCACCAGGTTGAAGAAGTCACATGACAGCGTATCTCCTTGCCAAAATCCGGTGCATGTTTCGAATGGTATTCTTAAGACTACCCCACCTAGTAATCCTTATCTAGCCTAACCTCTTTTACATGTTTTTTTTTTTTGGTTGCGCCCAAGGATGTGGAATCTTCCAAAGATACTGGTAACCCGTGTTGCCAGCATGCACGATTCGCGGGATATTATTCTCCTTTTCCACGCGCCTACGTACTAAACCACACCTCTGCACACTTCAACCACTCTCCCCGCAGGACTGCTGTTAGCTATTTACGCTGTATCTCGAGTAGAAGCCTCTTGGGTTCTCCTTTCTGCTTCGGCTTGCCGCAGCTTTATTTGTACTGATGCAATGTACGAGCATATTTGGCTCAAATTTTCCACCGAGTTCATCATATAGGGGACCAAGTTTTCAGGACTCGGTACATTTGCCTTTGCCTGTCCTGCATAAAGCAGGACACAATAGAAAACTGTGTGTTCTATGCGTCCTCCTCGGAATTTGGGCATTGTGGACAAAAAGGCGAGCTATCATATCCAAATCTATGCAGATACTTTCGATAGCCACCATGTCCAGACAAAAACTACGAAAGATGATAATTGCAGTCTCCTGCCGGCCTTGATGTCCATGTTTCGATGACGGGAATGAGCCTGTGCGTCCATCTTCCTTTTGTGGAAGTGTCCCATCTAACTTGCCACATTGCCATGGATTCTGCCCGTTCTTCTGCTTTTATAAGCCTGGTCTGTTGCCGGTCTGGTGTTCGCCTGCGGTATACCCTTTTGAGCTCGTCTGACAATATATCGATGGGTAGCATTCCTGCTATCACGAACGCTGCGTCATCTGATATGGTCCTGAACCCGCAGATTACTCTTATTGCGTACAGTCGATAGACTGAATCCAATTTCCGTTTTAGTGTTTTTACTGCAAGGGCTTCCGCCCAAATTGGAGCAGCGTAGAGTAGGACTGAGCTGACTACCCGTGAGAGTAGCACTCTGCGTGCATATCCGGGACCGCCTATATTCGGAAGCATTCGCAAAACAGCTCGTTGTGCGTGTGATGCCTTCTCGCTGGCATACAGTATGTGTTCCCTGAAAGAAAGCCTGTTGTTGTTGAAAATACTCTCGAAAGATCCACAATCTCCTAACTGCCTCACAGCAAATGGGGTTTGGACAACATCTGAGGAAGAAACTCTAAATCTTCTCCTCAACACGCACTTTCCTGGCTGCTCTGAATCGCAAGACCCAGTGCACTCGCGAGGGACTCATATCGCCTCTGCGGTAGAAGGGCAGTAAGAACACATTATCTCCAGAGAGAACATTTTATGGGCATTAAAAAGTTTCAAGCCCTACAAATCGCCGGGTCCAGATTTTTACCCCATCGAACTGACACAAACTATGGAATGGACTATACCATGGCTAGAGATAATCTTTAAAGGATGCCTGGCTTGGAGTCATATTCCAGAAAAGTGGAAGTGCGCAAAGGTAATTTTCATCCCCAAAGCCGGCAGGAATTCTCACACTTCCCCCAAGGATCTAAGGCCCATCTGTCTATCATCCTTCGCTCTTAAAACTTTAGAAAGGCTGATAGACTTACACATACGGCACAACTTGGATCCCTCCCTAATTTCTAAGGCACAGCACGCCTACTGTAAAGGTAGATCGGTCGAAACAGCTCTCCACACATTAGTGAGGAAAATCGAAAGATCAGTCCATCTCAAAGAATATACTCTAACAGCCTTCCTAGACATAGAGGGCGCCTTTAACAACGTCACTCCGAAAGCAATAATAGAAGGGCTAGAAAAGCTAAAGGTGGAGAGGACACAAACTGTGTGGATTTCTACACTGACGGGTCTAAAACCAAAGACGGGGTGGGCAGTGGAGTTTTCTGCAAACAACTCAAGCTAAATAAAGCTCTAAAATTACCAGATCACTGCAGCGTTTTCCAGGCGGAACTGTTGGCAAAAGAGGCTTTGCTTTGGCTGAAGTGGAACGTAATATCCACCACGGATATTCGCATTCTCACAGACAGTCAAGCAGCCTTAAAGTCGCTGGAGTCCTATGTGTACACATCTAAATCTAGTCTCGACTGTCGCAGATCTCTTAACGAGATGGCAGAACAGTTCGACATATAGCTTATCTGGGTACCAGGACACAGCAACATTACAGGGAATGGAAAAGCCGATACACTCGCCAAACTAGGAACGACGCTACAATCAATCGTGGCTTGTGAGGGTGTACCCCTTACAAACCATTAAAAATAATCTGACCAATCTCGCCAGGGCCGAGACGAACCTGAGATGGACACAGGGACATACCTGCTTCATCACCAGGCAAATCTGGCCTCGGCTTGATAGTCAACGCACAAGGAGTATAATCTCCCTAAAAAGAACTGACATCTACAAAGTCATCGGTGTCATCACAGGACACTGCCTCATTGGCAGTCAAGCACAAAAACTAGGAATAGTTCCAAATGATTTCTGCAGAAGCTGTCAGGACGGGGAGGAGGTTGAATCCATTCACCACCTTCTCTGCGCCTGTCCAGCTCTCTGCAATTTCAGGAAACGTTACCTAGGCTCTTACTTCCTTAACGGTCTGAGAGATGTTCAGAAAGTAGGGATACTTGATCTTCTTAACTTCTTAAGAAGCACAAAATTGTTCCACGATTAGGGGGGTAAAACCCCCTCGTAGCTGCACAACGGGCCTCCCTGGCCTATGTGCATTCTTCTCCACTCTGGGAAGGCTACGACCCTACCTACCTACCTACCTACCTACCTTCACAGGGAAAGAGAGTACATATTAGGGATAAATAATTTTTTTTTTTTTTAATTTGCACGCACTCAAGGTCTAATAACCTTATTATATCGGTGACACAGTGCGGGCAGAAGGTGGAGAGGAAGAGGAATAGAGGAGATGCCGATGGACATTGATCTTAAATGCTTGCATGTTGCATTGAGGGGGGAAACCGAATCCGGCAGGGAGTTCCAGATTCGTGTGGTTCGGTTAATGAAAGATTCTCTATATTTGACAGTACGTCCGAAAGCGGGCTTCAGAGTATATTGGTGAGCATTCCTAGAGAGACGTGTGTTGCGGGAGAAATGTTGAAGGGGCGGAATGCAACTGGCTATTTCATCAGAGCATTTTTGGTGGTAGTAACGATAAAACAGGGAGAGGCAGGTAACATTCCTGCGGTGTTCCAGCGAGTCTAATGTTTTGGTAATGCTGGAGTCACCTATCAGTTTCATGGCTCGTTTTTGTATTCTGTCTAGTAGGTGCAGTGAGGTCTTGGAAGCACCGGACCAGACATGAGCGTTAAACTCAAGAGATCATTTATAAAAGTAAGAAAGAGTGTCGGAGACAAAACGGAGCCCTGGGGAACACCGGCATTTACAAAGTGAGTATCAGACTTGAATCCGTTCAAAACAACTTGAATTGAACGATTCGAAAGGTAGCTTCTAATCCATTGAAAGAGAGACTCATCGATCCCAAAAGCACGCATTTTCGACAAAAGGGCTTCATGCCAAGCCCTGTCAAATGCTTTCGAAATATCCAGTGCAACAATTTTGCTTTCACCTGCTTGGTGAAGCGAGTGATTCCACTTTTCAGCGAGATATGCCATCATATCACCAGTGGATCTGTTGCTGCGGAAACCGTATTGGCGGTCATTGAGGAGTTTCCGTGATTCAAGATATTTCATAAGCTGACGGTTAATCAGCGTTTCCATGACCTTGGAAAGAAGGGACGTTAGTGCAATGGGTCGGTAGTTGGAGGGAGAAGATGATTCGCCTTTTTTGGGTATAGGCTGGACAAATGCTGTTTTCCACCTACTCGGAAAGAGCCCAGAGGTGTAGGAAAGGTGAAAAAGCTTACGCAGTGGTTTTGCCAGCGTTGAAGAACACCTCTTCAGAACTATTGGGGCAATACCATCTGGACCAGCGGATTTGAGTATGTCGAGATCTTTAAGAACCCTTGCGACTGTACGAGTGCGGAAGTGGATTTGTTCCATGGTGGAATTTACGCACTCTAGTACAGGCGGAGACAAAGTACAGGCTGGCAGCTGAGAACTGGTTACGAAATGGGCAGCAAGTAGGTTAGCTTTGTCTAAGGGGGTGACAGCTGGAATGTCATTGTGGATGAGCGTCGGTATAGACGATTTAGTTGAGTTTTTTACGTTTTTTACAAACGACCAGAAACTTTTGCTACCTTTCCTTTATTCTTATTATTCTTATTTATTTTATTCTTTATTAAACATAGCAAACGTGTTTTAAGTACTTGTATCCCATATATGCATATTTACCCTCGGTTGTAATAGTGAATATTCATATATCTAACTAAACTATGGCTTAATATTACTAGTTATCCAAGCCAGGTAGGAAGTTACCCTTGTGTAAAGTGCGGGATGTTCGGATCCACACGCAGTACTTCCAGCCGATACAATACCATACTGAACGTATCTTACATGCCTCTTATATTTCGCGGTATAAAATATGGGACCACCAGAATCGCCTTTGCATGAATCAACGTTGTTTTCTCCACCAGCGCATATTTGTTTATCGGAAATATCTATTATTTTGTGAACATTTTGGCAAACCATATTGTTTTGAATAGGAATCGTCGCTTTCTGGAGAATATTGGCTACAACGCTATTTGTTATTCGACCCCATCCTGCAAGGATCATGTATCCCGGCGATGCATTCTTTGAGGACGAAGTGATTGGCAGACAAATTGGTTGTACGTCCAGAACAGTTTCTATGAAATTGAATGAAAACATTGCAGTTTATCTATAGAAAAAGTGAGGCTTCAAAAGTGTAGACTTACTGCCAACATTTGCCTTTTCGGCCAAACGGATAAGTCCGATGTCGTTACTGAAATTTGTCGGATCGTAGTTAGCATGATAGATTGCCTCTTCAACATCAATTTCTTGTACAGCTGGCGCACATTCTCCATTGGGCTTACAGTCTATATCACTGCTCGTGTCATGTTCACCCAAACGAACTCTGAGCCTACCATAATGAAATTAATGAATTAAAAAATCGTATAATCGTCGACACCGATACGTACAACTTTTTCTTACGATCGTTGACAATGCAATGAGCAGCAGTTAGAACATATCTGTCGGTAACTAACGAACCACCACATCTTATCCCGTCCTCATATACCAGTATGGCCATCCAAGGGAATTCCAGAAGATTAGCGTTTACCCCATTAGCAACCTTGTCCCTATTACTGTCCCCGCATCTAGTTTGCTTAAGAATTTCAATACCGGTCTGCACGTCCGATTCAGAACCATCAGCACTAGAACGCGTATTCGCCATGGAATCTGAATCTGCTCGTATCACCCTTTCAGTATTTTCCAACATCCTCGCGTTGTCAACCTTGCAACAAACTCGAACTTGAAGCTGAAAACGTAAGTACTTTCATTAATCACCGATTTTACGAGTTGGAAATGGTAACACACTTACAACACTCGAGTAAACTCCACAGGCAGATTGTTTTACCTGCCGAATTATCCACAGAGGGACGGGTCGTTCTGTGACACTCAACAACGTTCTTATTTCTTCGCATCTTAGCGCTGGCACACACTCTCCAGGTTCGCCATTTAAAGTAGTGCACTCAGGCTCTTAAATTATAACAAACGCTATGATAAATATAAACACAATACGCAATACAACTATATTGTAAGCTCACCCGATAACACGCCGATTGATATGGTCAATAATAGCATGAAGGCTTGAAAGCTTTGTGAAAACATCGCAAAAAGTAATGTACAACAACAATATCTCTAACAAACAGGAAATCTAGATTGGAATTCAACCACCACTCAACCACTGGTCTGAACTGTACGAAGTTGGGAATACAACTGATGCGTTCTTAAATCAACCTCATATCAGACTAAGCTAGCGAGAGGTCTCCAGCGTATGATGTCGGTGAGTAATGGAAATTTGTTATAATCCAAGATTAAGCGGCACGAACTAAAGTATCGAGATATGCTTTATCCAGCTGACTAATTCTTCACAGGCGTGCTAAGCATTGTTCAGTTGTACTGTTTACATACACCACCTCCTTTTCAAGATGCATATTTAGACTGTATTTCATAAGATTGAAAGATTCATTGATTCTTATAGATCGTATATCGCCGATTTGTCCTCCAAATGAGTCAGAGATGTTGACTAACTTTTTGTAGACTGTTTTCAAGCTAATTACAACCTGTTCAATAAAGTTGGTGTCCGAAAACTGGTCTTTTTGGACTAAACCCGCATAAGATTGATCTCGTTTTACAATACATTTCTGTGAATTGACGTGTAAACAATTATCTATATATTAATACGTGAAGCAGAAACCTTGTACCCCTTTTTACGGAAATCGCGTGGACGGAGGAGTATGAAATTTCGTACACTTATAGTTTATATATGGATGGAGTGCCGAATGCTAATATTTTTTTTAAATTATGCATAAAAAATACATTTAATCAATAAAAAAAATATTACACACACTACCATGTATTTGACACACACCCTTTTGTTTATCTATATATTAATGTATGTATTCCTTACACGGACTCACGTGCCCGACATTCGCCCTAAAGCGGCCTACACACACGCTACGGATCGAATGGATCTGTTTGAAGTCATTTCGCCACACACTTGTGGATCGGTATACGTTCTTCATTTCACGCTGTTCGCCGTCGAGTAAGGATGGGTCGCGGAGAAAAAATAATTTTGTTGTGTGGTGTATATATTGTGTGAAAAAAGGAAAGAAAGGATAATGAAAGAGAAACGTTCACTCTGGATGCAGGAGTGGTTTCTGATCCTAATAACTTATTCATATATAGATACATGCATTCACAAATATGTGAATGAGGGTCTCATTATTCTATTGCCTATTGCCTGCGAGTGTTTATTGCTTGTTTCATTTTATGGCCTGTTTTCATTTTATGATTCGATGTTCACAGTTTTATAACATACATTTGTGCACATACGAACCATAAATACAATCATAAACATATAAACAGACTGCATAGATGCACTCTAACAACTTCGGGTGGACGTTTCCTAGACATCGTCGACCGCGCCACACACACGCTACCGATCGCAGAAATATCAAACTCATTTGATAACTTGCGATCTGTAGCAAACTAGCCCACACACACGACGATCTGTTGGAATCGCAACCGATCCATTCGATCCGTAGCGTGTGTGTAGGCCGCTTAAGCAGTCAACCACTGCCTATCGTTCTACTCTACGCATACACCCACACATCACTGCCTGCGGATTCTCCAACACCATACCCGATTAACAAAAACAAAGCGCAGGCAACAAAAAATAACAGGAAATAATTCGGGTTGTAAAATGTATGATTGGGCAGAACAAATTTGTTTTCCCTCCTTTTTAGGGTTCCGTACCCAGAGGTAAAACGGAACCCTATTACTAAGACTTCACTGTCCGTCCGTCCGTCTGTCACCAGGCTGTATCTCATGAACCGTGATAGTTAGACAGTTGAAATTTTCACAGATGATGTATTTCTGCTACCACGACAAATACTAAAAACAGAACAAAATTAATATTTAAGGGGCGCTCCCGTACAACAGACATGATTTTCATCCAAAAAATCCCCTTGGTCACATACTGAACTAAGGTTAGTCGACAATACATTTGTGTCTTTGATGAATTAATCCTAGCTGCAAGCCTTTTCCCCATGTTTATTGTTATTCACCTTTTCACATCGTTGCTGTCAAGTAAGATACCTAATTGATTTGAATTCAATGGTGATTATCAAAGTAATATGCCGATAACCTGCCTGCAACCAAGATCTGTCATTATACAAAAAAATGTGATTTAATGTGATGACTGATGAGGTAACATACATACATAGTCTCCTTCATATTTATATGTATATACAGATGGTACGGGACCCTTCGTGCGCGAGTCCAACTCGCACTTGGCCGGTTTTTTCTCCTTGCTGGTTCAAATATCTTTTTCTATTTTTTATTATTGTGGTGGATACTAAGAAGAAGAAGTGAATTTGAGAGATACATTTAAATGTGCACGAAATGTCATTCCAAAAGTAGGTATTTTATAGTTATGATTGTGGATTAATGGATTCAGAATGCAGGTTTTGCAATGCGAAACATTTTGAATCTGTAGTCACTTTAGGTGACAGAACTGCATTCACTTCATGTTGTCATAAGGGTAAAGCAATATTACCGCCCCTTAGTCAAAATGAATATTTTAAATCATTGTATGATGGACTTATTTCAAATGAACCTTCAATAAAAAGTAAGTCAAAAAATTATTTTGAAAATGTTCGCAAATACAATTCATCATTTGCTATGGCTAGCTCAGAAGCTAAAGTTTCGGAGGCAGTTACAAGTGGAGTGTATCATTTCAAAATATGTACATGATATTGTTGCGGAGACACAATCCGACGGTTGAGTTCGAATTTCGCTGTCGAAGTTCGAAAGCTCTCTGGAAGCGGGGATTGGAATGATGTCAACTTCCAATGGCGTAATGCTAATTGTCAGAGCATTCTAGAGATTTTCGAAGGGGAACTTCCAGCGGCGAACATTCGAGAAGGTGCACCGAGAGCTATATAAGCGCGAACACTCGCCCTCGACATTCATTCAGTTTGTGGTATTTAACAGCGTGTGACAAGTCGGTGTGATCAAACAGTGTGAAACTAAAAGCTTTCAATAAAGGGTTGTTTGCGTAATAAAGTTTAAAGTGGATAGTATTGGATAATAAAGAAAAGTGGTGAAGCTGCACAGTTAATTGATCTGTGGTGAAACAAGAGAAGTGTGTGTGTTTTTTTTATTTTGGATAAAAAGGACAATTGTAGTTTATCGCAATCCAGTGGTGCGAACCCTATTCGGTCTGGGATCGAATATTTCGTAACAATATTTTTGACGTGACAACGTCTATTAAATCGGTTAGCGCTGAAATATGGGATGCCGAATCGCAAAAAACGCAGAAAAATGTAGACTAACCGTGTAAGTAGGCGTGGCCTAGCGAGTATGTAGTAGTGAGTTCGCGCGAGAATTATCAACATGTCAGATAAAAAAAATTCAGCGTCGTTTAGTGGAATTAAATCAAATAAAATCATATCATAGACCTATTGTTAATAGAATATTAGAAATAAAGAACACTTAAACGTTTGAGTATCATATAACTTCGAGGTAGTTAAGGAGTTTGTCTACCTCGGGGCAAACGTAAATTCCACAAATGACACCACAGTGGAGATCCGGCAACCGCTGCTACTTCCGCTTGTCCAAACAACTGGGGTCAAAACTCCTCACTCGAAAGACCAAAGTCATGCTTTACAAAACGCTCATTCTGCCAGTCTTGCTGTACGGAGCCGAAAGCTGGACGATAAGCAGGACAGCTGAGCTGATTTTGGGTTCTTTCGAAAGAAAAATTCTGCGCCGGATATTTGGTCCTGTCTGTGAGGAAGGTGAATGGAGAAGAAGACACAACCGCGAACTCTACGAGCTGTACCAAGATGTGGATGTATAAAGACCAAGTAATCGCGGATGTAAGACATCTTGGTCTTGACAACTGGAAGCAGCGTGCCCGGGACCGTCAAGGATGGAAGGCAGCTATAGCTCAGGCTCAGATCCTCCATGGATCGCAGGCCTGATAAGTAAGTAAGTAAACGTTTGAGTATAAAATTGTCTTATTCAATTAAATACATGTATAATACTGTAATATGAAAATAAAACATTGAAATCAATAAAAAATTATATGTAATTGTTGAATATATAATATTTATACCTCAATCATAAAATCGTATAATAGATGTTGTCACGAAATAATGGATTTGGCTAATAACAGCCAATCTAATAACAGACGGAAAGGTCGGGTTTTTTTATCATAGATTAGGTCCAATGACTGCTGCATATGGTCGCTCACCATGTTATGAGCAATTATATTTTTATGATGGTGACACTGCTATCGATTATAGATTACGAGAACATTTTAATCAAACATGTAACAAGAACATAATGCGCGAATTATCTCTCGAATTGGAACGCAGTAATTGTCGAAATCAAAATTAAGAAATTTGTATGCTTATTAAAGTAAATCATGATTTAGATCTACGCCGTTTCAATGATGCAGTTCAAACTGATGTAGCAGTATTTAGTACAGTTGATGGTGAGCCACCTTTTGAACGAAATATGATTTCATTTTCAAAAGTTAATGGTGTCATTAAAAATATCTCAGTTTTGGATTCACCATTAGATCCTTTGGCGTATCCACTACATTTTCCGAACGGTGGTACTGGGTGGCATATCAATATTACCCATAATGCACCAACTATATCTAATTCAACAGCGCCCAGAAATAAATTAACCATGCTTCAGTATGCAGCCTATCGACGTGCAATTAGAGAAGCCTGTTAGCCTGTTACACCATTCACAAAAACTATTCTTGCAGTGGATAGTTGATATGTATGTGAGAATAGAGGGCTCACGATCACATTTCATTCGACAAAATCAAACAATTTTTAGGTCTGAAGTTTACAACAATTTAACAGACTACTTAGAATCGAACACCAATACCAGTAATGTTGGCCGTAGAATAATTTTATAATCTTCGTTCAATGGATCTCCAAGAAACATGTATTTCTGAGGCTTTACAACGAAGAAGCATCCTTTAATAGAGCTCTATTCGAAATTGATGATATTTTGAATTTTCATAATTTGTCATATCAGATACTTGGTTTACCAGTTCCTATATACTCGCAGAGAATAGAGGAAGTGTGGTGTGCGTTGGTGAACACGACCGAGTTGTGGCGAAATTCTTAAACTCCCCATCTCGCGCTGTGTGCTGCCATTCGGGAACGACAGTTCAAGTTGGCTACTTTGGTATTCCTCGATTATTAAGCGTCCGAGCGAGAACGTGACAACAGAAGCAAATACTATTCATATAATAGAAGAAGAGGTGCTGTTTTGTGAGTATTATGAAACTACAAGTATTGAACAGCGTAATCTCATTTATCAAGTGATTCGTGAAATTTTGTATCATGATACAGGATCCAATGTTTTTTGTTTAACCGCTCATGCAGGTTGTGGCAAAACATTCACTCAAACAGCAATTAATCACAAATTAAATTCGCTTAATCTTCGTTGTATTGCAACTGCGTTCAGTGGCATAGCTTCAACTTTATTACCTGGAGGTAGGACTCTACACAATGTGTTTAAATTGCCCATACCCATTTTAGAAAATTCTGTAGCAAATATTACTGCAGACAGTAGCGATGGTCGCTACATAAATTCATCATCATTGATAATTATTGATGAAGTTTAGCACCTACTTTGGTACTTTGATAAATACTGCTATACTTAATCAAATTCCTGGTGAACAGCGAACGTATTAAAGCTATGTATGATAAAATAATTTGTGATAATGACAATGCCATCAATAACTTTCCGGTAGAGTTTTTAAATTCTTTGACTATTAGTGGTTTACCGCCACATAAGTTAGTATTGAAAGTTAATTGCATCGTTTGGCTAATCAGAAACTTAAATACAAAGGAAGCATTAGTCAATGGAACAAGAATGCGCATCAAATTTATGCTTCGAAATGCAATTGATTGCGAAGTTGGGGGGCATGGGCTCGGAGATACAGGGTAAAGTTGTTGATTGCTCTCAACCTGGCGAGATGCCAGCAACGATCCCCGTTTAAATGCCCGGGTCAAGTTGACATACGGCCTCCTCGCGGCGCCCTCTGGATAGCCTCTTCAACAACCGTTGGGAGGTGAACAAACGTATGCAGCGAAAAAAACCCCGACCAGAATGGCGGTTGTGCGGCGGGCTAACAATCCGCCCACGTAAAAAAACCTAAAGTTATGAATGAGCAAGATGCCTCGGATACACGGACGGATACTCGACGACGACAACGCACGAAAAAGGAACACGATTTGCGAGTATGCTCCTGGAATGTCAGAACCCTGTACACTCCCGGAGCTGCTCATAAACTAGAAGGAATCCTCACGCAGTACAAGGCGGATATTACTGCGGTCCAGGAAATACGCTGGATAGGAAACGGTATGATTAGGAAGAAAAATTGCGACATTTATTACAGCTGTCACAGAAGACTGCACTTACTGGGATGCTGATTTGTCGCATCATCGACTTTAAACCTATAAGTGATCGCCTGGCTGTGATCCGCGTCAGAGGCAGATTTTATAACATCAGTCTTATATGTGCACACGCCCCTACCGACGAGGCTGAAGACCCTATCAAGGAGGACTTCTATGACCTCCTGGACAACGCCTACGGAGCTTGTCCAGAATACGATGTAAAAATCGTGCTCGGGGACTTCAACGCCAAAATCGGTAAGGAGAACACCCTTGGCGGTGTGATCGGAAAGCACAGCCTCCACGATACAACAACAGATACCGGCTTCCGACTCACGGACCTTGCGACAGCTCGTAATGCGGTGATAAGTAGCACAAGAATCCCTCGTAAGCGAATCCATACAGCAACCTGGCAATCTCCGGACGACCGAACCGCCAACCAAATCGATCATGTGCTCATTGACGCAAGGCACTCGTCAAACATCCTGGATGTGCGAACATTCAGAGGGGCAAATGTCGACTCTGACCACTTCCTCTTAGCAGCAAGATTCAGAGCTCGACTGTCCAATGTCAGAAAGCTGCACCAGCCCTTCAGGAGGAGGTTCGACATTGGGCGCCTGAGCACACCCGAGGTTACCAGAGTCTGCAGGGAGCAGCTGAGCGAAAGACTCTATGATATGCCTACGTCGAACACAAATGCCAATAATATGTGGCTGCATTGCCGCTCAGCCATTCAGGAAGTAGCCGAAACCACCTTAGGATACCTACCACCCCCGACAAGAAACCCGTGGTATGATGGCGAGTGTGAGCAGAAAAAGGCAGCAACCGACGAGTCGTACCAAAAGGCGCTGCAGAGGAAAACCAGGGCAGCGCGAGAAGAGTACCGAGCCAGAAGAAGGGAGGAGAAGAAACTACTGCGACAAAAGAAAAGAATCGTCGCAGCCTCCCAGCTCAAGGATATCGAGGAGTCTAGGGACAAACATAAAATACGAGCCTTCTACAAGAAAGCCAAAGGCTTTGCAGGAGGCTTCAAAAAGGGCACCCTGGCTCTTCGAAACTGCGAGGGTAATCTTGTCACCGACCCGCAGGGAATAGTGGATGTATTTAAGCAGCACTTCCAGCAGCTGCTTAACGAGCATGACCAAGAGAGAGTGGTAGGGACCGAGGAAATCCCAACTCCAGCCGCTGAAGTAGTCCTCCCACCCAGCATCGAAGAAGTCGGCACAGCTATTCAGAAGCTGAAGAACAACAAGGCCGCAGGCTCAGATGGCTTGCCATCAGAGCTCTTCAAGGCTGGCGGCGATGTTCTGGTAGGGAGCATGCATCAGATCATCTGCAGAATTTGGGAAGATGAAAGCATGCCCGACGACTGGAATACCAGCTCTATATGCCCCATCCACAAAAAAGGCGATCCTACCTCTTGCAAGACCTATAGACGTATATCCCTGCTCAATGTCACATACAAGATCCTGTCCAGCGTATTGTGTGAACGTCTAAAACCATTTTGCACCGCACTAATCGGCAGCTACCAGTGCGGCTTCCGGCCCGGCAAATCAACTATAGACCAAATTTTCACACTTCGACAAATCCTGGAAGAGACCAACGAGTTTCGAATCGATACACACCATCTTTTCATCGATTCCAAAGCCGCATACGACAGCATTCATCGTGAAGAACTGTTTGGTACGATGGCCGAATTCGGGATCCCGGTAAAACTGATCCAGTTGTGTAGCTAAAAAACACGCGATGCACCGTGCAACTCGGTTCTAGGACCTCGGAACCATTCGAAACATGCACCGGATTTCGGCAAGGAGATGCGCTGTCATGTGACTTCTTCAACCTGGTGCTGGAGCAGATAGTGCGACGGGCAGGCGTCAACAGGGAAGGCACTATCTTTTACAAGTCCATCCAGCTGCTAGGATACGCGGATGATATCGATATCATCGCGTGTTCTCGCCGTGGCATTGTGGAAGCATTCACGGCGATTGAAGAACAGGCGAAACGAATTGGTCTTAAGATCAATGAGGAGAAAACGAAATACATGCTGTCAAGCAAAAACCAATCCGTCGCTCACCACCTGGGACAAAACATAACAATTGACAGCTACAACTTCGAGGTAGTTAAGGAGTTTGTCTACCTTGGGGCAAACGTAAATTCCACAAATGATACCACAGTGGAGATTCGGCATAGAATCGCCCTTGGCAACCGCTGCTACTTCGGCTTGTCCAAACAACTGGGGTCAAAACTCCTCACTCGAAGGACCAAAGTCATGCTTTACAAAACGCTCATTCTGCCAGTCTTGCTGAACGGAGCCGAAAGCTGGACGATAAGCAGGACAGCTGAGCTGATTTTGGGTTTTTTCGAAAGAAAAATTCTGCGCCGGATATTTGGTCCAGTCTGTGAGGAAGGTGAATGGAGAAGAAGACACAACCGCGAACTCTACGAGCTGTACCAAGATGTGGATGTAGTCCGGAAGGCAAGGACCCGTCGACTACACTGGCTCGGCCACATCGAGCCCATGGACATCAACGCTCCAGCTAAGAGGGTCTTCGACTCCGAACCTCCTGGTTCGAGAAGAAGAGGAAGACCGAACCTCCGGTATAAAGACCAAGTAATCGCGGATGTAGGACATCTTGGTCTTGACAACTGGAAGCAGCGTGCCCGGGATCGTCAAGGATGGAAGGCAGCTATAGCTCAGGCTCAGATTCTCCATGGATCGCAGGCCTGATAAGTAAGTAAGTAAGTAAGTAAGCACGCAATGAAATTGGAATTTTATTGAATCGGCCAGTTTTTACACATGGGCAATTGTATGTCGCAGCAAGTAGAGTTCGATCATTCGACGGTTTGAGATTTTATATCTCCGAATATAACGGTCAAGGACATTTAGCAAACGATGAAAGAGTTTTTACAAAAAACATCGCTTACAGAGAAGTTTTGTATCATTAAGTAAATTATCGAAATATGTACCATATGTCAAGTTCAATGGACAGCATTTTTTTATCGGATTGTTTTTATGTTTCAATAAAAAAAAATAAAAGAAGTATTCTTTATTTTAACCATTTGGATTTTTTTTATTTAAATTTCAAATAATTTGTTTGAAAAAATTAGGCAAATTAACAGTGTAACCTTGGTGAAATCTGTAATTATAGAAGTATCTATAGTCTTTGACAATAGAATCTTAATAATATTTAAACTTATAAGTTAAATTAATTATGGTCGAATTTCGACCACTGGGCGACCACTAGTTAATATAAAAGTTCAATAAGGGGTGCTACCACTTGTATAGTAGTATACATGGATCATACTCCAGCAAGTTTTAAAAACTTTATTATTAACAGTCTTTTTCATTATTCCTTTTGCAATTGAATCTTCCATAAGGACGGTGGGAATTGCAATGACCCTTTATTCTAGTATTTTCGGTGAGAATCTTCAAAGAACGCTTACTTACTTACTTACTTAGATGGCGCTACAGTTCGGGGTGAACCAGGGCCTCAACCAACATGTCTCTCCAGCCGGCATGACTTTTGGCCAGCCGCTTCTAGTGCCGCACGCCCAGTTGGTTGAGGTCCCTTTTCACCTAGAGTTAGAGTTAGAGAGGGTACGGGGGTGGGACAAGGTCGCCTAATCACTGCGGCCACGAGTGGGCCTATTGTGATGTCCCCCACTTACAGTTCACTCAAGAATCCTGAGTTTGTGATAAAACTTAGTATGCTTTTGAGTGAGCTAGCAGCGATTTCTTCTGCTTCAAGATAATACTTGCCTAAGTGACGATGACGTCACTTCTGCTATCCGCTGGAGCATTCAGACGCAATCACTGATCCATTGTACTCCAGGAAATGACGTGTACTGACAGGGCAGTTACAGTGGCACAGTATGTGCTCTGCTGTTTCTTCGTCTTCATTACACATTCGGCAAGTGTCATCTCGTATGATGCCCATCGTTTTGAGGTGTTTGTTAACTGGGCAGTGTCCAGTAAGGAAACCTGTGATTAAGCGAATCTGACTCCTCGAAAGCATGAGGAGTTGTTTCGTTCTACTGAGAGATGTAGTTAGGAGGAATAACTTGGCTTGTCTGTTACCTTTCGTTGGTAACCAGTAGTGATCCGTCGCGTTCCTTAACCAATTGTTTATGCAGCATTTGGTGGTGCTAATGGGTATGCCGTAGAAAGGCCGTGGCATCATAAATGGTGATGCAGAGCCTTTCCTTGCTAGTAGGTCCGCCTTTTCGTTGCCTGTATGGCCGCTGTGTCCAGGTATCCAAATGAGATGAACTCTGTTTGTGCTGACCAGCTGGTGAAGTAGCTGTAGACAGTCCCATACCAGTTTGGAGGTGATTTCATAGCTCTTTAAGGCTAGAAGTGCAGCCTTGCTGTCATTGAGAATGTAAATGTTTTTGTTAAGTATATTTCTGTTTATATTTTCTATGAGGCAGAGCTCTATAGCAAATATCTCTGCTTGAAAACCGGAGTTATATCTGTCCATGCTGACGTAGATGCATGTGCCTGTATTTGCTCCGTATACTCCAGCCCCAACGCCTTCGTTCGTTTTGGAGCCATCCGTGTGCCACACGTAGGAGCCACGATTGAAGGAGGGTCTATCCTGTTCCCAGTTTTGTCGGTTGGGGAATGTGACCTTGTAGTTTTGGCTGAAGTTGTATCTGGGGAGACAGTTGTCTGTGAGAGATATCTTTAGGCTTTCATACCTGTTTATTTTGGGAAGGATATCAGGGTGAAAGAGCCTACGGTTAGAGTCATCCACGATCAATCTATGGGCGAAGACCATTGCTTCTTTCTTCAGTTGGAGATGAAGAGGTGGCAGGTCTGTGATGACTTCTAGTGCTGCCGTGGGGGTTGTTCTCATGGCCCCGGTGATACAGATGCAAGCTAGTCTTTGCAGTTTGTTGAGCTTGGCTTGCACTGATACTTGTTTTGTTTTGTGCCACCAGACGGGCGCAGCATATGTAAGGATTGGTCTGGTGATTGCTGTATATAGCCAGCGGGAAATTTTGGGGTTTGTGCCCCAGTTTTTGCCAGTGAGACTTTTGCTGGTCCATAAAGAGATCCTGGCTTTCTCAATGGTCTTTGTAATGTGAGAGTTCCAAGTGAGCTTTGGGGAGTTTGGTAAGTTTGTGCCTATTCCTCCTTTTGGTGAAGGCGACTAAAGTGCTTTCCTAGGGTTGACCTTTAGTGCACCCTTTATGCACCAGCTTGCAGCAAGGTTTAGTGCCCGTTGGAGGAGTTCCGAGAGTATGTTTTCGAATTTGCCTCTAACCAGGATCACTATGTCGTCAGCATAGCCTTGGACATAGAAACCATTGTTGCTGAGTATGTTAATCAGTTCATTTACTACGATGGACTACAGGAGAGGTGAGAGAACCCCACCTTGTGGGCATCCTTTCGCGGCATTTACACTGATTTTATCATTGCCTAGTGAGGTGTTTATTTTCCTATTGCTAAGCATGTGTTGGATCCAATTGCATGTGGTATTGTCCACCCCTGTGCTGAGGATGCAACGTTTTATTTGGGTGTATTCAGTGTTATCGAAGGCATCCTCAATATCAAGAAAGCAACCTATCGCAATTTCTTTGTCACTCAGAGATTTGTTGATCCGAGCTGTTAGCTCCAGAAGAGCATGCGTGGTCGATTTCCCAGGCTGGTAGGCATATTGGTTTTTGTGAAGTCGTGATCTTTTCAGGGCACCGTCCCTGATATGCCTATCCAGAATTTTTTCCATTGTTCCCTTTTCACCTATGCGCGCCACCTTAGATGCAGTCGACCTCTGTTGCTTCGTCCCTCGCGGCTGACGTCGAAGATTCTTCGGGCCGGAGCGGTGATGTTCATTCGCTCTACATGGTCCAGCCATCTTAGGTGTTGGATCCGAAGACGCCTAACTAGGCCGATGTCGCTGATCAGCCCGTGCAGTTTTTGGTTGAATCTCCTTCTCCACTCTCTCTCGAAACGTCCAAGAGCCTTTTCATCCGCTTTTGATAACGTCCATGCCTCAGCGCCATAGAGGAGGACCGGGATGATTAAGGTTTTGTAGAGGGATACCTCAGTTTTTCGAGAGAGGGCTCTACTACTTACTCAGTTGTTCCTTGAGCCCAACAAAGCAGCGGTTGGCAAGAGTTATTCTGCGTTTTATCTCAGCCCTGGTGACGTTGCTGCTTGCCACTATCGAGCCAAGGTAAACGAGGTCCTTGACTACTTCAAAAATATATAGAAGGTGATGTTCTGACCAAGACTTCGGTGTTGCACGTCTTTCTTTGATGACAGCATATATACATTTGGTCTTGTCCCCATTTACCCTTAGACGCATTTTATCCGCTTCCGCTTCAATGCTTGCGAACGCCTCATTCACGTCTCACTATGTCCGTCCAATAACGTCAATGTCATCTGCAAAGGCAAGCACTTATGTAGACTTAAAGGAGATCATACCTCTTGTATTAGCCGCAGAGTCCCGCACGATCTTTTCAAGTATTATGTTAAAGAAATCACATGACAGTGCGTCACCCTGTCTAAAACCATTTTAACATCGAAGGTCTCGGTTAGTTCACCTCAGACCTTAATGGAGCAGCGGGAATTCTCCATAGTAATCCTGCACAATCTGACGAGTTTGGTAGGAATGTTAAAACATGACATGGCTCTGTATAGCTCGTCTCTATAAACACTGTCATACGCGGCTTTAAAGTCGACAAAAAGATGATGCGTGTCGACCTGGAATTCATGGGTCTTCTCCAAGATCTGCCGAAGTGTAAATATTTGGTCTATCGTGGATTTTCCTGGCCTGAAACCACATTGGTAGGAATCTATCAGATTGCCCACGAACGGTTTCAGGCTCTTACACAGTACGGCAGAGCGGATTTTGTACGCGATGTTCAGGAGGCTTATCCCAGTCATAGCGCAGTCATAGGGGTCTCCTTTCTTATGGACCGGACAAACGATGCTGAGATTCCATTCATCGGGCATGCATTCTTCCGACCATATCTTGCAGATGAGTTGGTGCATGTTCCTAACCAGCTCATCGCCAGTTGCTTTAAACAGTTCCGCGAGAAGTCCGTTTGCCCCAGCAGCTTTATAAGACTTAAGTTTCGATATCGCTATCTTAACATCGCCTAGGTCGGGTGGAAGTGGTCCTTCCACAATCTCTGCAGCGACTGTGACTCCACTATTAGATGTCCGTGCTCATCCCTGCAGGCTTCTGCTCTGGCCGTATAGCATTGGCATGTTCAGTTTACTTTTTGGTAAAACTTTCGAGCGTCGTTCCTGCAGTAGAATCTCTCCATCTCCTCGATCTCGCGCTTCTAGTGCTCCTTCTTTTTTCTTCTCAGAAGCGCGCTCCTCTCTCCTTTTCTGTTCATAGAGCTCGCGGGCGGCTCTAGTCCGTCAATGCAGTATAGCCATGTATGCATTCTGTTTCTCCACATGGGCCTCTCTGCATATATCATCAAAATAGGGGTTTCTCTCTGAGGCGGCCTCTCTGATGGCGTTCTGACAACGACTCCATTGCTGTTCTATAGCTTGTGCAGATTGCATTGGGACTTAAGAGAGCTTAAGAAAGACTTGATCGGCGAAGGTTCTGGCGGTCTCCTGCGATTGCAGCTTTCCGACGTTAAATTTTAGTGTTCTTACTCGACTCCGTTGATTCCGAGAAATTCGCATCCGTACCTTGGCTGCAACAAGGTAATGATCCGAGTCGACGTTGGCTCCTCGAAAGGTTCGGACATCTAGGATGCTGGAGGAGTGTCTGCCGTCGATCGCAATGTGATCAATTTGATTGATTGTCGATTGATCGAAAGACCGTGAGGTCCCCTTATGGATGTCGAGGTGTGGGAATCGTGTACTAGCTTCCACGAGATTATGTCCCGCCATAAAGTCCACTAGCCTTAGTCTGTTTTCTGACGTGGTGCTGTGTAGGCTGTGCTTTCCTATGACTCCTTCAAAGATAGCTTCCTTACCTTGGTATTGAAATCTCTTAGAATGATTTTGGTGTCATAGCTGGAACATTGGGCATATGTTCTGCCTAGGAGATCACAGAAGTCGTCTGTATGTCTATCATCTTTCTCCTCTGTGCGGGCATGGACACATATTAAGCTTATATTGCCGAGATTGGCTTTGATGCGGATAAGTATGAGGTGTCCGCTTACATACTGGTAGCTTAAGACTTTTTTCTTGAGTCCGCCTCGAATAACAAATCCGCATCCGAATAAGCGTTGTTTATTTTCTCTGTAGCAGTTTCCGTAGTATATATCGCAGTTTTTCATCCGCTTTTTGCCTGTACCATCCCATCGCACTTCTTGGAGCGCGGTAATGTCTGCCTTATAGCAGTCCAAAGAGTTGACCAGTTGTTCGACTTCACCTGGTCTGTTGAGGGACCTAACGTTCCAGGTGTAGAACCGAAATTCGTTTCCTTTTTGACGTTTGCAGGGGTCGTTAACATGTAATCCGTCCGTATCCGATGCTATTGGTTGTTTCTGAACAAATTTTTTTGCTTTAAGCGATAGGGATGTTAGCCCTAAGCGTAACACCCAACCTGGAGGGCCAGGTTCCTCTTTCCCCAGGAACAAGGGGTCGGGTCACTCACACATTGGTTCACTACCTGGCGGGTGCCAGTATAGCTATCCAGGGGAGGCCACGCGGAGGCTGTGTGTCAACTTGGATTGAGCAGGGACAGAGATCGAAGCCGGCGTTTGCCAAGTTAAACGCGATCAACTTCTTTGCTCTGTTTGTTCGCTCCCTTCTCCCCCCAGGTAAGCCAAAGGCGCATTAAAAAGTTATAATCGCTTTGGATGAACGCTATGGTTTTCCGCATTAATTGGGCCAGTTTTCTTCAGTTTTAGTCAGATGTAGGATACTGGAATGGCACTCCCCTAATTTCAATGATTGGCAACTTGGTAAATAACAAAACTATGAACCATCCATTATCAATGATTGAAGATGCTGTATAGCCGTCTGATAAGCCACCAGCTGCTTCTATTGAATATCATTTTCCACTAAATGATATTCAACAAACCCATTCTGGTTGTCTAATGATTGATAATGATCAATTACTCGTAGTCCGTAGCGAGTTGTGCTCATACATATTTACGAGCATGTATGCTAAGTTTGAAGGCTTATCGCATAGTAATATGGTATTAAAACCAGTTCAGCTTAGTGTTGTAGAATTTCGCATTTTTTTTGTCGCTTGTAGCTCTTGTTAATCGTTTTTTGCAGCAATGTAGAAAGATACTGCGATACTTTGTTATTGTATCGTTTAAATGCATTGTTAAAAAGATGCAAAACACCGTAGTTAAATTACCAATCGGTTTAAGGTTTGGAAAAAGAAACAACTAAACTAAATTTTATCTTGAACACGTCTTTATTGCAAGAACCTCAACTTCCAAAAGCCCCTAGCATTTCATATATCTTTTGACAGCCCGCCAGCATGACTTGAATCCAGAGCCACATGTCATGTATGTCATGATGTTGCGTTCAACCCTCGGCTACATTGAAGTCCGCGGTTCAAGCGGGGTTGCTACTCCATTAACATTTCCGCCCACCTCGTTCAGGTCCTGCAACGAAATATATGTTGGATGGCGTTGCCGCCCACCGTATAGGCCAGTTTTCTCTTCTTTAGGCAAAGCAATCAATTTCGATATGGCTCGTTTAATTACTGAAGATTGAGTACGCACGGTGGCTACTCTTACTAATCCGTCTTCTCCAGGATGGACTTCCAGGATACGGCCCAACAACCATTGAGTAGGTGGCGCACGTTCGTCTCGAATGAGCACGATATCTCCGACCTTAAGATTGTCTTTTGTTTGACGCCATTTGTTTCGGACCTGAAGTTCGTGCAAATATTCACAACTCCAGCGCTTCCAAAAATCCTGTTGCATTTGTTGTAGCTGTTTCCACTTGGTGAGTCGTCCTGCCTTAACGTCGAGCAAGTTTGGCTCGGGTGGTGCCGTAAGAGGACCACCTACCAAAAAATGTGCGGGGGTGAGTGCGGTATAATCAGTTGGGTCATCAGAGAGAGCTGTGAGCGGCCGCGAGTTGAGAACAGCTTCAATTTGTTTTAGCACCGTGTGAAACTCTTCATAGGTCAACAAAGCCTCTCCAATAGTCCTCTTCAAATGATGCTTCATACTTTTGATGCCAGCTTCCCATATACCTCCAAAGTTTGGAGACCCGGGTGGGATGAAATGCCATGAGACACCATGACATGCAACCAATCGGGCCCCAGCGTCAAGCTGACTTTTGACTGCCCGTAAATCTTCTTTGAGAACAGCGTTAGCCCCCACAAACGTTGTAGCGCAATCACTGTAAATATCAGCGCTGTACCCGCGTTGTGCGAAAAACCGACGCAGTGCGGCCAAGAAGCTGTCAGTCTTCATATCGCTTACGAGCTCTAGATGTACAGCTCGTGTACTAAAGCACACAAACAAAACCACATAGCCCTTATAGCTTTTATGTCCTCTGTCTTTCGAAGTTCGGATCTTATAAGGACCGCCGTAGTCGAGACCGCAATGATGGAATGCCTTTGCAGCCGTGCAGCGATGAGCGGGGAGGTTTCCCATCATCTGCTTTGTAGTAGGTGGGTTTTGACGGAAGCATTTGATGCATTGGCGAATGTATTTTTTGATTACATAACGCGCATCAATTAACCAGAACCGTCGGCGAAGAGAATTCAGTGTTGCTTGTGTACCACCATGCATGGTGTCCTCGTGAGCTTTGGCGACGAGCAGTGTACATAAATTACTTTCTTTCGGCAAAATAATTGGAAACCGTTCTGAAGAAGGCATGATGGCGTTTTTCAATCGTCCATTGAGGCGCAGAATGCCGTGTTGATCTATCATCGGGTTGAGTTTCAACAGTCTACTTTTTGATTCGATGGGCTTATTCTGAAGCAAACAAGAAATCTCGTTAGAAAAATATGTGTCTTGAACATACCTTATGAAGAATTGCAGGGCGTAGGTCCGCTCAGCCGCAGTGCACCATGCGGTCATCTCGTGCGGTCGTTTAAGACACCCGGAGATGAACCGTCTACACCAAGATGTGACAGCCAGAAGCTTATTGAGATCTGAATATTTATGTAGAAGCTGGGCCGCAAGATCGGTTTTCAACTTTTGTTCAGATGGGAACGCATGGAGTGCTACTACGTTCTCAGGTCCAGATTTTTTATCCAGTAACTCAGGCTGCTTTGGCCAGCAAATTTCGTCGTTATACAACCATCGTGGGCCTGACCACCATATGTCGAGATTGGGTAATTCTGCGGGCAATACCCCACGCGATGCAACATCAGCTGGGTTCGTTTTTGTGGGCACGTACCGCCAAGAATCGATTGATGTTAGGGTTTGAATTTGTGTGACCCTGTTGGCAATATATTGCTTATGTTGACCAGGATTTGAACGGATCCAACAGAGAACTGTCTTAGCGTCTGACCAGCAAAATGTTTGAATTGATGAAAATTGAAGAGCCTTCAATACTTTGTCGACTACCTTTGCAGCAAGTAATGCAGCGTTCAGCTCCAAGCATGGTACCGATATTTTTTTTAATGGAGCCACCTTCGTTTTCGCCAAAAGGATCGATATCTTTACAGGTTGATTTGGTAATTTAACCCGTAAATACGCAACGGCGGCATAGGCTGAGTTAGACGCATCGGAAAATGTATGGAGTTGGTAGCTTTTAGCACCGGGCGATGTAAAAACCCACCTTGGCACTTTAATGTTTTCGATTAGATGGAGCTGCTCTCGAAATTGAATCCAACGCTGCTGATGTGGCTCTGGAATTGGATCATCCCAAGTGCATCCGCATAACCAAAGTTGTTGGCACATTATCTTTCCAGTCACTATTATAGGTGCAAGAAGGCAGGCAGGATCATAAATTCGAGCAACATCAGAAAGCTGTTGTCTTTTAGTTATGTGACCGGCACGTGGTGTTACATTTACCTTGTAAGCGATGATATCAGGTTCACGAAACCAATAAAGACCAAGCACTTTTGTTTCCTGATCTAAGCTTAGATCGCAGCAGGCTGCGATTTCATCTTCGTTGACGTTAAGACTGCGCAAAAACTGTGCTGAATTCGAGTTCCATTTCCGAAGGAAGAAGCCGCCACTCTGAAGAAGACTTTGGAGTTGACGTTGAAGATCAAGGGCAGCTTCCGCAGTATGTGCTCCGTGCAGGCAATCATCCATGTAGAAGCACTCCCGAAGTATGCGTGATGCTTCCGGGTAGCTGGCTTCTCCTTCTTTAGCCAGTGTATGAAGAACTTTTATTGTTAAATATGGGGAGCAGTTAAGGCCATAAGTGACAGTTAGAAGTCGATAAATCTCCGCGATGCCATCTTTATTGTACCAAACTATGCGTTGCATATCGGTGTCCGCTGGGTCGATCAGAATCTGCGATAGCATTTTTCAATATCGGCCATGAAACCTATACGATGTGTTCGCCATTTAATTAGAATAGTGGTCAAATCATTTTGCAGTTTAGGCCCAACGTGAAGGCAATCATTAAGAGAAATGCCAGTTCTAGTCTTCCTTGCCGCATTGAACACTATTCTCAATTTTGTGGTAAGGCTCGACTCTTTGTAGACTCCATGATGTGGAATATAGCACGTTTGCTTAGGTTCGACTTCTTCTGCGACGCGTTCCATATGACCTAGGCGAAAATACTCGGTCATGAAATCCTCGTAGAGTGCATGCATTTTGGAATCTTTCAGCATACGATTTCGTTGAAAACTGAGAAGTTTTATTGCGTCTGCTTTTGTATTCGACAACTTAGTTAAGTCGATATCCCTTTTAAAAGGATAGCGAACTACAAACCGACCCTTGTTGTTTCGACGAGTAGTTTGTTCAAAGTAATTCTCGCAATAAAGTTCGTCCGGTGTCATCGTGGAATTAGACGGCAAGTCTTCACCTTCGACGAATCTCCACATGTTCTGCACCAAATCAGTGAGTTCGGTATACGCAGAAGTATTACTATAACTTGTAGCCAAATGAAAAGTGGCCGGTTTCGGCAAACGGCCATAAATGACCCAACCAAGATGGGTATTTTGTGCCACCAGATCACCATTAAATAACTGTTTACTGTCGTTACATATCAAAGATCCATACAGGTCCGCACCTAATATGACATCTATGGACCCAGGCTTGAAGAATGTTGGGTCCGCTAAAGGCAGATCCATAAATTCCCCAAACTCCTCCGGGTCGATCCGATTAAGAGGCATCAGGTGCCCTAATCGTGGCAATATTAACGCGGTGCAGTCGAAAGTTATTTCTGGTCTTCTGAGAGAGCATACACAGATTCGGACCAGACCCGTAGACGTACCTACTTCCGACCCACCAACACCAGTAACTGGAACACGAAGTCGCGTTCGCCGCAAATGCAGTTGTTGCACCGCGAACTCGCTGATGAACGTCGCTTGAGAGCCGTTGTCCAGCAATGCACGTAATTGTAAATAATGTCCCGTAGCTGTACGTACTCCAATGCGTACTGTGGCGAGCATTACGAGGGGCAGCGGCAGAAGTGAATCCCTAGCTATGTTCTGATAGTCACACTTAATATTATCGGTACATGAATGATTCGTACTAATGCTGTTTGGCGGAACCGTCAGAGCATCATGTAGCAATGAATGATGCCTTTCGTTGCATTTAAGACACACAAATTTCGATGGACAATCAGCTTGTAAATGATCACCTCTAAAGCAGTTTTTGCATAATTTTGATCTCAAAATAAATTGTAGTTTCTCCGCTGGCATTAGTTTCCGAAAGTCAGTACAATACATTAAAATGTGTTTACCCGAACATCTTTGACAACCTTTGAGGTTAGATTGGTGGCTGCGAACTGTTTGCGAAGATATCACAGTCTTAGAAGCGGCATCTTTTGTCTTTGCTTTAGAGGTGGTTGACGCTTCTAAACCCTGAATGCGGTTTTCCAAAAATTTAACTAATTCACTATATTTCGGAATTTCGTTAGGGGAACCGAGAGACATTTCCCAGTCTTTCAATGTAGCGGAATCTATTTTTTCGGTCGTAAGAAAGACCAACCAGTCATCCCATTCTGACGTCGGTCTTCCCAATTGAGAGAGCGCGCGAACCGCCTCAGTAGTTCCATCAACAATTCTACGTAAAGATGTTGCTGATTCTGTGGTCATCGTTGGTAAATTCATCATATCACGCAAATACGTTTTCACGAGTCGCCGTTTGTTGTCATAACGCTGCTGAAGTATATCCCACGCTGTTCTAAAATTACTGTCCACTACTGGCAAGTTACGCAAGAGAGCTTGCGCTTCCCCTATCAAGCTGCTTTTCAGATAGTGCAGACGTTGAACATTAGAAAGCGAGGAGTCGTTTGTTACACATGTAGTGAACATATCTTTAAAGTTGAGCCATTGCTGGAAGCTGCCGTCAAACGTTGGCAATTGTATTTTTGGCAAAATGGATGTTGCCACGTGCAATTGATCATGCAAATTAGGGTTAAGTGTAGAATTTCCGACCTCGTTGCTAGTTGTCAACAGTTCGTCTATGAGATCGTTCAGATCTCCCAGGGCCTCACAGTACGCTGATTCTGTCGTCGCAAGGCGATCACCATCGCAGAACATCTGTAAATCAGCTTTCTTGTCATCGCTCTCTGCCATTACCAACACCTCATCGTACACGGCAGTGTAGCGCGACCAATAATCCTCCAACAATTTCCTTCGTGCGCACAAATAACCCTTCGTTTGCTTTGGTTTCGCTGTCTTCCGCGTATTTGCAGCAAAATTTTGTATTAATCTTTGCAATGATTCCTCTTTTGCCAAAGACATTTTTTTTTTATTTAGTTTGTTCGTCACTAACCTTACTTACTCCTTTGCAATTTAGTTTTGGTTTCAGGCAGAGAAACAGGTTCCCCGCAAGGGATGCCAATGTTAAAAAGATGCAAAACACCGTAGTTAAATTACCAATCGGTTTAAGGTTTGGAAAAAGAAACAACTAAACTAAATTTTATCTTGAACACGTCTTTATTGCAAGAACCTCAACTTCCAAAAGCCCCTAGCATTTCATATATCTTTTGACAGCCCGCCAGCATGACTTGAATCCAGAGCCACATGTCATGTATGTCATGATGTTGCGTTCAGCCCTCGGCTACATTGAAGTCCGCGGTTCAAGCGGGGTTGCTACTCCATTAACATGCATTCATCTACGTACTTTACCCAAGTCGGATTTTCCAGTATATTTTGCAAAATAATATAGCAGCAAGATATGTATATATATTGTTTCAATTACTTACTTACTTATCAGGCCAGCGATCCATGGAGGATCTGAGCCTGAGCTATAGCTGCCTTCCATCCTTGACGGTCCCAAGCACGCTGCTTCCAGTTGTCAAGACCAAGATGTCTTACATCCGCGATAACTTGGTCTTTATACCGGAGGTTCGGTCTTCCTCTTCTTCTCGAACCAGGAGGCTCGGAGTCGAAGACCCTCTTAGCTGGAGCGTTGATGTCCATGCGCTCGATGTGGTCGAGCCAGTGTAGTCGACGGATCCTTGCCTTCCAGACTACATCCACATCTTGGTACAGCTCGTAGAGTTCGCGGTTGTGTCTTCTTCTCCATTCACCTTCCTCACAGACAGGACCAAATATCCGGCGCAGAATTTTTCTTTCGAAAGAACCCAAAATCAGCTCCGCTGTCCTGCTTATCGTCCAGCTTTCGGCTCCGTACAGCAAGACTGGCAGAATGAGCGTTTTGTAAAGCATGACTTTGGTCTTTCGAGTGAGGAGTTTTGACCCCAGTTGTTTGGACAAGCCGAAGTAGCAGCGGTTGCCAAGGGCGATTCTATGCCGGATCTCCGTTGTGGTGTCATTTGTGGAATTTACGTTTGCCCCGAGGTAGACAAACTCCTTAACTACCTCGAAATTGTAGCTGTCAATTGTTATATTTTGTCCCAGGTGGTGAGCGACGGATTGGTTTTGCTTGACAGCATGTATTTCGTTTTATCCTCATTGATCTTAAGACCAACCCGTTTCGCCTGTTCTTCAATCGCCGTGAATGCTTCCACAATGCCACGGCGAGAACACGCGATAATGTCGATATCATCCGCGTATCCTAGCAGCTGGATGGACTTGCAAAAGGTAGTGCCTTCCCTGTTGACGCCTGCCCGTCGCACTATCTGCTCCAGCACCAGGTTGAAGAAGTCACATGACAGCGCATCTCCTTGCCGAAATCCGGTGCACGTTTCGAATGGTTCCGAGGTCCTAGAACCGAATTGCACGGTGCATCGCGTGTTTTTTAGCGTGGCGCGACACAACTGGATCAGTTTTACCGGGATCCCGAATTCGGCCATCGTACCAAACAGTTCTTCACGATGAATGCTGTCGTATGCGGCTTTGAAATCGATGAAAAGATGGTGTGTATCGATTCGAAACTCGTTGGTCTTTTCCAGGATTTATCAAAGTGTGAAAATTTGGTCTATAGTTGATTTGCCGGGCCGGAAGCCGCACTGGTAGCTGCCGATTAGTGCGGTGCAAAATGGTTTTAGACGTTCACACAATACGCTGGACAGGATCTTGTATGCGACATTGAGCAGGGATATACCTCTATAGTTCTTGCAAGAGGTAGGATCGCCTTTTTTTGTGGATGGGGCATATGGAGCTGATAATTCAGTTGTCCGGCATGCTTTCATCTTCCCAAATTCTGCAGATGATCTGATGCATGCTCCCTACCAGAACATCGCCGCCAGCCTTCTTAATAGCTGTGCCGACTTCTTCGATGCTGGGTGGGAGGACTACTTCACCGGCTGGTGTTGGGATTTCCTCGGTCCCTACCACTCTCTCTTGGTCATGCTCGTTATGCAGCTGCTGGAAGTGCTGCTTAAATACATCCACTATTCCCTGCGGGTCGGTGACAAGATTACCCTCGCAGTTTCGAAGAGCCAGGGTGCCCTTTTTGAAGCCTCCTGCAGAGCCTTTGGCTTTCTCGTATTTTATGTTTATCCCTAGACTCCTCGATATCCTTGAGTTGGGAGGCTGCGAAGATTCTTTTCTTTTGTCGCAGTCGTTTTTTCTCCTCCCTTCTTCTGGCTCGGTACTCTTCTTGCGCTGCCCTGGTTTTCCTCTGCACCGCCTTTTGGTACGCCTCGTCGGTTGCTGCCTTTTTCTGCTCACACTCGCCATCATACCACGGGTTTCTTGTCGGGGGTGGTAGGTATCCTAAGGTGGTTTCGGCTACTTCCTGAATGGCTGAGCGGCAATGCAGCCACATATTATTGGCATTTGCGTTCGACGTAGGCATACCGTAGAGTCTTGCGCTCAGCTGCTCCCTGTAGACTCTGGCAACCTCCGGTGTGCTCAGGCGCCCAATGTCGAACCTCCTCCTGGTGGGCTGGTGCAGCTTTCTGACATTGGAAAGTCGAGCTCTGAATCTTGCTGCTACGTGGAAGTGGTCAGAGTCGACATTTGCCCCTCTGAATGTTTTTTTTTTTTTTTTTTTTTAGAGACTCGCGCAGGTTCAAGAGTTTTTTTTTTTTATATTCTCTTATGATGTGTTGACACACACAACCTGAACGGAGTACAGTGGTTGGGGTCGTTGATGTTCGTTTACTACTCTCAGGGGTGGTTGTCCTAGACCTAGATAGGACGAGAGCCGATCAAATTCCGCGTTGGTTATAGTCCGTAGTAATTCGTTCAAGCACTTCTAGTATTGCATACGCAGAGGATGAATTTCGTTTGACCATATACTGTGAGTGTTATGCCTGCAGCAGTACGCCTGGTCACTTTCCATTCTCAACAGCGTTGCATACTTGTTGGCGGTATAGTAACTACTTTTTCTTGGCTATGAAGCGAATTTGAACCATAAACCTTCCGCTCGGCGGTCGATGATGTTAACCACTGTACCACGGCCACCCCGCACATCCAGGATGTTTTTTTTTTTTAGAGACTCGCGCAGGTTCAAGTCTTTTTTATATTCTCTTATGATGTGTTGACACACACAACCTGAACGGAGTGCAGTAGTTGGGGTCGTTGATGTTCGTTAACTACTCTCAGGGGTGGTTGTCCTAGACCTAGATAGGACGAGTTTGACGAGTGCCTTGCGTCAATGAGCACATGGTCGATTTGGTTGGCGGTTCGACCGTCCGGAGATCGCCAGGTTGCTGTGTGGATTCGCTTGCGAGGTTGTATCGTGGAGGCTGTGCTTTCCGATCACTCCGCCAAGGGTGTTTTCCTTCCCGATTTTGGCGTTGAAGTCCCCGAGAACGATTTCTAGATCGTACTCCGGACAAGCTCCGTAGGCGTTGTCCAGGAGGTCATAGAAGTCCTCCTTGATAGGGTCTTCAGCCTCGTCGGTAGGGGCGTGTGCACATATAAGGCTGATGTTATAAAATCTGCCTCTGATGCGGATCACAGCCAGGCGATCACTTATAGGCTTAAAGTCGATACCCTTCGACCTTAGCCGCTTTCCCACGACAAATCCGCATCCCAGTAAGTGCAACCTTTTTTCACAGCTGTTGTTAAATCGATTCTTCTACCGATTTTTAATGTTGGCCAGCTCACAGTAGAAACACTATGATGGCTGTGTTTTCACAGTGAAGCACTATGATAACAATGATGCACTATGATTGCAAATGATTCCAACTATTTTTTCGGGATGAATTAACTTTATTGATCGATTGATATTTATACAAAAATTTAGCTTACTTAAGTATAATGAAATGCAACAATAAAACAATTAACTGCAATTAAAAATGTGAAGCAGAGATTAAATTACACGAGAGTTCAAAAACATCATAATGCTGACAATGCATGGGACACCGCACACTGCAAGCAACTCGTGCCAAAGTATTTTATTACAATATGCATGATAGTGCAGAATGCACTTCAGGTCATTAAGAGGATATTATTTCGCTGATATTGCGAAAGTGGAAATAAAATATAGTACAATGATTAAGGTAAATGATCTTAAGATATTAGGGACAAATAAACAACAAAAAAAAAGTGCTTACAAACTCAACATCCTGCCCCGCGCTGATGAGCTATGGGTTCATCAGAAACAATGAACTTAAACTGATATGGTGTAACTTGAGGATCGTGTTGTCCGTGGGGGCGGGGTTGGTGGAGAGGTTGTCTGACGGCATCGGCATCCATTCTTGATTCCGTTGAAAGCTAAGAACCCAAATATTACGATAATGATGAGAAATCCTATAGAGCTTAAGATAGTGTGAGGAATGTTGTGATAGTGGATCTGAGTGGGTAATTCCAGTTGTTGAAGTTTGATCTGCTCTCGAAGTTCATTCAACTCTTGGTTGAAAGAGTCGGCATATGATCCATTGTATTGCATTGTAGCTAGCGGAATTACATTCTGAAATTTTATATCATGAACTAATCTGGTATATGAAGCTTGAACTTTAGACGAGTAGATTTGTTGCCCTTGAAGCGTCAAATGCTTATCCTTTGCCACACAGTAGGGTTGAAGTTTCAGCAAACCATTTCCGCTTATCACTGTAAATGAGGTTTGGCGCTTGCAAACTACATTAAGCGTGGTTTCCTTGGTGCCTTTGAGGATGATGGTTCATTAGGTTCAGAATTATCGTTTCTTCGTTTTCGTTCGGATGATGAAATATCTGTTTGAAGTTCGGATTGAACTTCATTGGTTTCTAAAAGTGGTGCAAGTTTGTGTATTGGACGTCGCAAAATGCCGGATTTTGTTCGTACATCTGCGACACGAACCAAACCGTCCCTTCCGTAATGTACCCCTTCGATTCTGCCTAGCGGCCATTTCATTATGGGAGTGTTGTCTTCCTTCATTATGACCACGGTGCCAAGTTTAATGTTGTTAGACTGCGTTTTCCATTTTGTGCGATTTTGTAGTTCATTTAAATATTCTTGAGACCATCGACTCCAGAATTCCCGTTTGATGTGTGATACTAACTTCCACCTTGTTAACAAAGTCCCCTTGATCGGCTCAGCCTTGTTATCAACAACTGCCTTTAGGGAGTCCCCAATCAAGAAATGACCCGGTGTTAATACAGTTAAGTCGTTAGGATCGTTGGACATTGATGTTAGAGGTCTTGAATTTAAAATTGCTTCTATTTCTGTAGTGATTGTACAAATCTCTTCGTATGTTAGTGAAGCTGTGGCTATTTTACATAGGAGCAAATGTTTTGCAGATTTGACAGCTGCTTCCCATAATCCTCCAAAATGTGGTGCTCGTGGAGGAATAAAATGAAAATCGATGCCTTCGGAACTGCATGAAGTTATGATTTTGTTTTGTGCTTGATTTGAATATATGCTTGTCTTGAGTTCTTCTAGTTGGTTGTTGGCACCGACAAAATTGGTGGCATTATCGCAATACAAATTTTTAATGTGGCCGCGTCGACTCATAAATCTTCGTAAGGCTCCAAGAAATGCATCTGTAGTTGAGTCACTAACGACTTCAATGTGAATCGCCTTTGTAGCGAAACAGCAAAATATGGATAAGTAACATTTTTGCGGTCGGCTTCCTCTCGTTCGGTAGTGAACCCATAATGGACCGCAAAAATCCACTCCTGTATTGATAAATGGACGCGCTGGTTGCACTCTTGCTGCTGGTAAATTCCCCATCATTTGTGAATACATTTGTGGCCTTGCCTTGATGCAAAATGTGCAGTGCTGGGCAATGGAGCGGGCAATATTCTTGCCTTTAATTGGCCAAAATCGCTGTCTCGTAATTGCCAGAAGGCCTTGGGGCCCAATATGATTATTGTTGAGATGCAGATCAGTCATGAGCATTTTAACATATGGGTGAGAATATGGTAATAGCATCGGATGCTTGCTGTCGTAAGATAAACTGGATGCTTGAATTCTGCCCCCAACTCGCAGAATATCATCTTGATCCAAAAATACAGCAAGTCCCTTCAATGGACTTTCCCTTTCTAGTTCTTTATGTGTTTTCAAAAAGCGTATGTCTTTATGGAACCCGTGATTTTGGATTTTCTTGACAATGAGTTGCAACGAGATTTCTAGCTCCAAAGCTGATAATGGCCAAGCCCTCTTTATGACCTTTTTTGTGTTTTGTCTGGCGGACTTAAGTGCATCTTTAAATTTGCCTGACTTGAATAATTTGACAAATCGTATACAGTAGGCTATGATAATCTTAAGTTTGTTGAATGAGTTGGAATGCCTTATTCCATGGAAAATCTCTTGCTCGTGATCATTGTCATTAGTGGTCAATACGGCAACTTCCTTCTTTTCATCTGTCCATGTTTTGCTGAATTTGTATGGGGGTGGCCAAATTGATTCTGAGCCATGCAAAAATCTTGGACCATATTTCCATAGTATGTGATCTTGTAATTTCTCTGGGGATATACCCCTGGATAAAACGTCGGCTGGATTTTCGGCTGACTGCACATATCGCCATTGATTAGTATTGGTTAGAGATTGGATTTTGGCGACTATACGTCCAACGAAGGTCTGGAAGGATTCTGCATTTGAGTTTATCCAACTTAATACAATCTGAGAGTCAGACCACAGAAAACTATGGGCGTTGTCCAATTTTAGGTCACCCTTGACTCGCCTTGAGAGTTCGGCGGCTAATAACGCCGCGCATAGTTCTAGACGCGGAATTGTCATCGATCTGGTGCCTGACGCCGTCTTGGTAGTTGGTGCGACTCGAGATTTAGAGCACAATAGTCGCACTACGATTGTGCCGTCTTTATTAAGTGATCTGATATACACAGCAGCTCCATAAGCTTTCTCTGAGGCATCTGCAAACGTATGAATTTGCATTGATGAGACAATATGATGACCAAAAACATGTCTAGGAATTTGGAATTTATCTAATTCTCGGAGACCTTGATAGTATTTATTCCACCTGGTGTACATCTCTTCTGGTAAGGCAGCATCCCAGTCGTATTTGAGTTCCCACAATTCTTGCAGAAAAAGCTTGGCGACGATTACTACTGGAGCGACAATTCCAAGTGGATCGAATAGTTGCGCTATGTCAGAGGCTACGGACCTCTTTGTGAATCTCTTTGATGTTTTGTAATTCGTTTTTATGCAGAAGACGTCTGATTTTGGACGCCACATTAATCCAAGGGTTTTGACTGCTTCTTCGTTGTTGTCGTCGGTCAGAGAAATTTCCCGATCTTCCCAAGGAACATTTTCAAGCAATTGTTGGTTATTTGAAGACCATTTTCTTAATTGGAACCCTCCCTCTCGCAACAATGATGACAGTTGCGATTGAATGTCTTTGGCTTCTGTTATACTGTCTGCCCCAGACATGACATCATCAACGTAGAAGTCCTTGAGCAAAACTTGCGAGCCCAATGGATATTTCGCAGAATATTCTTGAGCTAAAACTTGGAGGCATTTCGTAGCAAGATAAGGAGCTGAAGTGGTCCCGTACGTCACGGTGCGAAGCTTATAACATTTAATAGATTGAGCCTGCTTGGGTCGCCACCATATTAGCTGGAAATGTTGGTCTTCTTCTTGAATGCGTATTTGTCGATACATTTTTTGAATATCGGCCTTTATGACAAATCTTGGTAATCTAAAACGCAATAGTATAGTGAATAATTCGTCTTGAATTGTCGGCCCAGCATACAGTACGTCATTTAATGACAGATTAGATGACGTCTTTGCCGACGCATCATAAACGACTCTTAATTTCGTTGTACTACTCTCTGGCTTAAGAACGCAGTGATGAGGCAGAAAGTAGTGTGGCGTTGGAATTGATTGGAGGTCAATCTCGGTCATGTGCCCTAATTGGATGTACTCGTTCATGAATTCAACGTATTGTTTATACAGTTCCGGGTGTCGATTAAACCTGCGCTCTAACGCGTGGAATCGACTGAGAGCAATGTCACTAGATAATCCTAGTTTATTTGGGTCATCAGAAAAGGGTAGACTGACGACGTATTTTCCAGCTGCATCTCTTGATGTTGATTGGTTAAAATATTCTTCACATTTTTCTTCTGCAAGCGTGCGCCTTGATGTGGCGCTCGGAACTTCTTCAATTTGCCAAAATTTGCTGATCGTTTGTTCAAGAGAAGATTCTTGGGTAAGTATTCCGCATGCTTTAGTTAATGATGACTCTTTGTTTATCTTTCCGGTGACTATCCACCCTAACAATGTGTTTTGTAATAGTGGTAGATCGGTTCCAAGTTTAATTTGCCCAACACAGAGTAATTGATGGAAAAACTCGGCTCCTATAAGTAGGTCGATGTTGGTTGGTATGTTGAATTGAGGGTCGGCTAGTTTGATATTCTCGGGAATTTTCCATGTAGATATGTCAAAAGTTTGTGTTGGCTGAGGAGATATAATTTGCGGCAATACTATTGCTTCGAGTCTGGTGGTGAAGTTGGTGGTATTAGAATGTAGACTAATGTTGGCTCTCCTATGTGAATCCCTCTTAGAATTTCCTATACCTTGGATGATCATCGGGCGAACTGACAACGGCATATTTAATTTTCGAATCATTCTTTCTGTAATGATGTTGATTTGTGAACCGGAATCTAAAATCGCGCGACAGTTGATGGATGAACCGTCTCGATCAATCAGTTTTATGATGACGGTGCTAAGGAATACGTAACCCTCTTTCTTGTTCTTGTCTAATGCTGCTAGGGTTGAATTATTTTGCTCAAATATACCGGATGTTCGTGGATTTGGTGGTGCAGTATCAGAATTCGAATCTGGTGCACTCGATTTTGATTGGGTAAATTTAGGCAAGTGCACTAAGGAGTTGTGTTTCTTAGCACATTTTGTACAGCTTCGCAGTTTGCAGTTGACGGATGTGTGTCCATCCTGGAAACAATTTACGCATAAATTGTTTTTTCTAACATGATTCAATCGTTCTGAAGGCGCTAGATTAAGGAAGGTACGACAAGCATATAGTGGATGCTGCGCCTTGCACAACGTACAATCTTTCTTCTGAGTGGTGATGGAACTTGTCACCCTTGAGTAATTTCGCCTTCTCTCCTCGTCATCCCTTCTGCTGCTCTTAACGCCAATTGCCTCCAATGACTGGAAACGAGTCTCGAGAAACTTTAGAAAGTTGTCCAGCGATTGCAATTCCTTGGGGTTGGTCAAGGATTGTTCGTACAGCGCGTGAGTTGACTTATCTAATTTCTTCATGAATATGTGAAGTAGTATAGGATCCCATGTTCCGATATCCACGCCAAGATTAATGAGGCCATGCATACATTCTTGTATTGTGTCATGAAGGCACTTTATTGCCACAGCGGATGCTGCCTCTAACGATCGGGACGGTTGACTAATAAGTCGGTTGAGGAGAGCGGACACTTGCAGTCTGGGATTACTGTACCTCTCTTGTAGCAACTTCCAAGCTGACAGGTAATTGTCTTCGGACAGAGTCACATGCCTTATGACTCGTTCTGCTTCTCCTGTTAGATTTGTTTTAAGGTAGAACATTTTCTCACAGTAAGACATTTTTTGTTTGTCTACCATCTGGCTAAACAGATCATGAAATTGAGGCCATTTTAAATAATCCCCATCGAATTTCGGTAGCACTATTTTAGGGAGGTTCATTTTTGTCGACCCTGATGGCTCACCCATCAGGTTGTCTTCTTGGATTTGTGCTAGTTTAATTAAGGATTGATGTACCTTCTCTTCTAGCTTGATGAATTCATTTTCGTCATACCCGGCAATTACTGGGTTTTCCATCAGTTCCCAAATTGAATTGTGGATATCTTCGATTTGTATCCAATGTCTCTGGATGGTTTTCTTTTGAAGGTCATAAAACTGTCTTGACTCTTCAGTGCGCTCTGCCTGGCTTAGTGCTCTGTGTAGAGTAGCAGTCATGACTTCTTGTCTACGAATTAGCCTTTGTATGTCTTGATTTTGACCCCTGGTTAATTCATGACCAGGGTGAAACTCTGACTCGATGTTGATTGAACAGGACCTCGCTCCTTGTGTGCCAGGTTTACTGATGGTTGAATTTGACTCGTCAGCTAGCTTAAGTATTTGTTGAGATTCTTCCTCCTGTGATGGGGGCTTGTAAATATCTTCCTTCCTTGTCTCAAACAGTTTAATTTTTGATTGGAAATCTTCCATATACTTAAGATAGATCGTCTTGACGGAGTCATAGTACTGATTTGTATAATATGGATGAGATAATTCACTCGGGTGTTCATCACGTATATCTGAATCTGTGGACTCAAAATTCGTCCATAGATCATCTAATTTGGACACTAGCTTCTGGTAGTACGGGAGAGTTTTGCGGTCTTGTCCATCCTTCTTATAATTGGTTATTAATCGTTGAATGTTTTCTCCGGTCTCCTTCTGCCTTGTGGCCTTTTCTTCTATTGATGTCATCTTTGACATCCTTCTATTTCTATAACTTCTATAGAAGTCTTCAATGTCAATTGACCTTAAGAATTTGAAGGCCTTGATAGCGCTTCAAAATATTTCAACACTTGTTTCTTACCACTGACGGGAGAAACAATCACGTCGGGGTCACCAAATGTTAAATCGATTCTTCTACCGATTTTTAATTGGCCAGCTCACAGTAGAAACACTATGATGGCTGTGTTTTCACAGTGAAGCACTATGATAACAATGATGCACTATGATTGCAAATGATTCCAACTATTTTTTCGGGATGAATTAACTTTATTGATCGATTGATATTTATACAAAAATTTAGCTTACTTAAGTATAATGAAATGCAACAATAAAACAATTAACTGCAATTAAAAATGTGAAGCAGAGATTAAATTACACGAGAGTTCAAAAACATCATAATGCTGACAATGCATGGGACACCGCACACTGCAAGCAACTCGTGCCAAAGTATTTTATTACAATATGCATGATAGTGCAGAATGCACTTCAGGTCATTAAGAGGATATTATTTCGCTGATATTGCGAAAGTGGAAATAAAATATAGTACAATGATTAAGGTAAATGATCTTAAGATATTAGGGACAAATAAACAACAAAAAAAAAGTGCTTACAAACTCAACAGCTGTAATAAATGTCGCAATTTTTCTTCCTAATCATACCGTTTCCTATCCAGCGTATTTCCTGGACCGCAGTAATATCCGCCTTGTACTGCGTGAGGATTCTCTTCAAGGCAGCTGGGGATGACCTGGTTGGGAGCATGCACCAGCTCATCCGTAAAATATGGTTAGAGGAAAGCGTGCCCGAGGAATGGAGTCTCAGCATCGTATGCCCGATCCACAAGAAAGGAGACCCCTCTGATTGCGCCAACTATAGAGGAATAAGTCTCCTTAACATCGCCTACAAAATCTTCTCTGCCGTTTTGTGTGAACGCCTGAAGCCTTTTGTAAGTAAGCTGATAGGTCCTTATCAGTGCGGATTCAGGCAAGGGAAGTCCACCATCGACCAAATCTTCACACACCGTCAGATCCTGGAAAAAACCAATGAATTTCAAGTCGACACTCACCACCTATTTGTCGACTTCAAAGCCGCATACGACAGCGTAATTAGAGACGAGCTATACAACGCTATGTCTACCTTTGACATACCTACTAAACTCGTCAGACTATGCAGGATGACTATGGAGAATGCTCGCTGCTCCATCCGAATCGGTGAACACCTTACCGATAGTTTTGATGTCAAAAAAGGATTTAGGCAGGGCGATGCGCTGTCGTGTGATTTCTTCAACATCATATTGGAAATGATTGTGCAAAAATCACTGGCCAATACAAGAGGCACAATCTATTTCAAATCCTCGCAACTCCTTGCATACGCCGACGACATTGACATAATAGGTAGATCTCAGCGAGATGTCAAGGAGGCGTTTGCGAGTATTGAGTTCGAGGCGGCGAATGTTGGTCTGGCGGTAAACGAGGGCAAAACTAAATACATGCTGTCTTCAAAAAAGGACGCTCACCACCGACGTCTTGGCCAGAACGTTTGTATTGGCAGATATAAGTTCGAGGTAGTTAAGGACTTCGTCTACCTTGGTAGGTAGACGAATCTATATAAGACCCTTATCATCCCGGTCCTGTTGTACGGCGCAGAAGCATGGACACTATCAAAAGCGGATGAGGAGGCCCTTGGTCGGTTCGAGAGAAAGATTTTGCGCGTGATTATTGGGCCTATGAACGCAGACGGGTGATGGAAGAGAAGATTCAACCACGAACTTTACGGGCTGTACAGCGACATGAGCCTAGTCAGGCGTCTACGGATTCAACGCCTAAGATGGCTGGGCGATGTAGAGCGAATGGACACCACAGCTCCAGCCCGGAGAGTCTTTGAATCCAGCCCCGGGGGACGAAGAAGCAGAGGACGGCCGCAGTTAAGATGGCGCACACAGGTGGAAGGGGATCTCAGCCAACTGGGTGTGCGGCAATGGAAAAGGCTAGCGAAAGATCGTGCTAGATGGAGGGGCATGTTGGTTGAGGCCCAGGTTCATCCCGAACTGTAGCGTCCACTAAGAAAAAGAAGAACCATATTAGCCTAAGCTGTATTGGACGAAAACAATAATACGGTGTTGCATTTCAATTCAAGTTGACATACAGCATCAATGTGGCCTCATGCAAAGAGCCCTGGAAACAACTTGGAACTCTTGCGATGAAGAATGACTTTTCATCAACCTCAGCAAAAAAACATAGTGTAAGTCAAAAAGAGAAGAATAAACAAACCGCTTTAAAGGAATGCATTAAAAGAAGAGGTAAGGCTTCTGGGAATAACACTGGACCAAAAACCGTCTTGGAATGTGTAATATTGATTTTAATTTTAATTTAATTTTCGTGGGGGCCAATACCCCCATTTATTAAGCTTAATTCAAGCTAACATTCTTAATTCTAACTTAACTAACTAACATTCTTAATTAGTCTACCTTAACTGACTAACAAGAACGGGAGAGGGGGGCGTGATTGGGGAACTATGGAAGTGAGAAGGGGGGGATACCGAGAAGACGGAGTTTTAGGCATGGAGTGCTGAGGTTGAAATCGAAGTTAGTGTTCGAATTAACACTTCCCAGCATACGGGAGATGGGTTCATTGGAGCCATAAGAGGTGCGGGGGGTGGGTAGGTAGAAGAGACGAGGATTGCGGGTATTACGAGGGTTAGTGTTAAGGGATATAGAGTTGTAGAGGTTGGCACAGTCAATGGTACCTGTTAGGAGTTTATGAATGAAGAGGATGTCAGCTACCCTTCTTCTATCCTCCAACGTACTCAGATTTATTAGTTTGAGTCGGTCTTGATAGGGTGGTAAGAGCAAAGGATTTTGCCAGTGCAGACCTCGAAGAGCGAAGCGTAGGAATCGACGCTGGATGCTCTCGATTCTAGAAATGTGGGTTTGTTGATAAGGGGACCACGCTTGCGAAGCGTATTCAAGAAGTGGGCGAACGAAGGTAATATAGAGGGATCGAGTCACGTAGGGATTGGAGAATTTTTTAGACCAGCGCTTCACGAAACCGAGTGCAGAGTTTGCTTTAAGAATTATATCATCGATATGTGCGCGGAAATTGAGCTCTTGGTCACATAGTATGCCAAGATCGCGGATAACCTGAACGGTAGAAATGGGTTGGTTGTGGAGAAAGTAGAGACGAGGAGAGGATTGGACACGTTTGCGTGAGAAGGTGATAGATTGGCACTTGGAAATGTTAAGCTCCAAGCAATTTTTGGAACACCAGGTAGAAAAGCTATTGAGATCGGATTGAATAAGGGAAGAGTCTTGTAGCGAGGAAATGGTCTTAAAGAACTTGGTGTCGTCGGCGTACAGTGAGAGATGGGAATGTTTGATGATTATCTCAATGTCGTTTATGGTAAGAATGAAAAGAAGTGGACCTAGGTGGCTACCTTGGGGAACGCCGGAAGAGGCTAAGAAAGGGTTAGAAAAGGCAGATCTGAAGCGAACACTGTAGAAACGGTTTTTTTAAATATGAAGATATCCACTTCAGCGCAGTGGGTTCAAAGCCTAGGGCAGACAGTTTGAAGAGTATTAGATTGTGAGATATTTTGTCAAACACTTTACTGAAGTCGGTTGTAATGACGTCGACTTCGTTTCCATTCTCTAATGCTGAGAGGGTGAAGGACACGAATTCGACAAGGTTTGTGGTTGTAGACCTGGATTTGAGGAATCCATGTTGATTTGAGGAGATTAGAGACTTGCAATGGAAACTTAGAGTGTCATACAAGATGCTTTCGAAAAGTTTGGGTATATGTGAGAGTTTTGCGATGGGACGGTAGTTGTTAACATCACTCTTTGGACCTTTTTTGTGAATAGGAGTTATGAAGGCGGTTTTCCATACCTGGGGAAATTCTCCAAGGGACAGGGATAAGTTGAATAATTTTGCGAGCGGGACGGAGAGAATGAAGGAACATTTTTTAATAATATGGCGGGGACACCATCGGGCCCAGGAGTAAACTCATCATTAAGTTGATTCAGTTTAAGTTCAATGATATGGGGTTCAACAGAACGTGGAAGAAATGGACTGAGGGAGAAATTTGGTAGGTAGTCGAAATAGGAAGTGTCCGGCACAAAGGAGTCATCGGCAAAAGATTGTTTGAAAAGGTTGGCAAAAAAGTTGGCGATAGTGTTGGGATCATTCGAGGTTTCGCCATTGAAAGAGAGTGAGGTTGGGTAGCCATCAGATTTCCTTTTGTAGTTGACAAACTGAAAGAAGGACTTAGGATTGTTGATAAGATTGGCTTGTGTTTTGATCAAGTGCTGTTCGTAGAGAGAGTTATGAAGCTCGGTAAATTGTAGATACGTACCAATATAGTTGGAAAAGTCATAGGGGGACTGAGTACGAAGAAAGATAGCCCACAGTTTGTTTCTTTTGTTTCTTAGAGAACGGAGCCTGCGATTATACCAAGGAGGAGAAGATAAGTGATTGGATCGTGAAATGGGAACGTAGAGAGAAATAGAATTAAATATTTCTCTATAGAATAAGGATATGGCGTCATTTATTGTAAGGCCGTCAAAATTGAAGGGGGCGCTATTGAGGTATTCATTGATTAGGTTGAAATTTGCTTTATGGAAGTCGTAAGACTTGAGCGCTGGAGGGGAAGAGGTCAGTGGTGGAGAGTCGAGGAAAAACGAGAGAAGAAGGGGAGGATGGTAATTGTCGATGGTGCACATACCCTTGATGTGGCGTGTGGTTTCTCCATACACATACACAAATGTCAAACATCATGTCACTTGAATAACGACACTCTAAGCATAAACACGTGTTTCAGTAAAACGTACAGATACAACATGGCGCAGCCGGTGAAGTTACTTAAGTAACTAATTATCCAGAGATATTTGTTACAATTCGTTTGATTCATACACTGCAACCAAGTTCACTAAAGTGCAATGGATTTTGCAAAGCCGCAGCAACTTTGCCTGGATGGGAACTTGAGCGAAAACTGGAAAAGATTTAAAGCTCATTTTGCCGTGTATGCAACGGCAACGAAATCCGACAAGGAAGATGGACCTGTTCAAGTAGCAAGATTCTTGAGCTGTGCGGGAAGTGAGGCGATCGAACTCTTTAATACATTTGGGTTGTCGGACGAGGATAAAAAGTCATATCCCAAGGTCGTGGAGAAATTTGAGGCATACTGCAGCCCACGTACGAATATTGTTTATGAACGATTTCTTTTCTACACGAGGTGTCAGAAAGAAGGAGAGCCTTTCGTGGAGAATTGCAGTTTTGGAGCGGAGAAAGAGTCAATGTTACGAGATCGCATAGTAATCGGCATAGGAGATGGAGCGGTGCAGGCACAATTGCTCAAACAGAGTGACATGATGTTTGACATTTGTGTATGTGTGTGGAGAAACCACACGCCACATCAAGGGTATGTGCACATCAATATTATTATAATATTATATTACAGATACAGAGATTCATTATGCACAGATAGAAAAGGAGCTTCTAGCTGTTGTATACGCCTGCACAAAGTTTCATGACTTTATTTATGGGAAAACAACGTCACTCCGGAAGCAATAACGGAAGGGTTGGAAAAGCTAAAGGTGGAGAAGACTCTCGTAGAGTGGATCAGCGAACTACTATCAACACGCAAGATTCACTCGAAATGGGGAAGCCAGGCAATCACCAGAGTGGTTACCAGGGGAACCCCGCAAGGAGGGGTTCTCTCACCTCTCCTCTGGAATGTAGTTATAAATGAACTACTAATTAAACTGGAGGAAGAAGGCCTGGACGTTACTGATGACGTTGCCATTTCAATCTCAGGTAAATACCTATCGACACTGAATGACCGTATGCAAACGGCATTCTCAATTCTTTGCAAATGGACGCATAGCAAAGGGCTCAGGGTTAATCCCCAGAAAACGGAGCTCGTGCTATTCACCAAAAAGCATAAAATCCCGGAACACTGCCCTATCACTTTGCTTGATACCAGATTAAACTACTCCTCCAGTGCCAAATTCCTTGGCATCATACTGGACAGGAAATTAACCTGGAAAATCAACACAATCGAAAGAGCCAAAAAAGCAACAATAGCTCTCTATTCATGCAAGGAAGCCATAGGGAAAAAACGGGGGTTCAATCCCAAGATTACTCTATGGCTCTATACCACGGTCGTTAGACCCACATTAATGTATGGAGCGACTGTCTGGTGGACAGCACTGGACAAGACAACATACCTCAAACAATTCGAGAAGGTACAAAGGCTGGCGTGTTTATGCATTACCGGGGCCCTCAGGTCCACCCCGACGGCTGCACTTAACATGATACTCGACCTTACACCACTCGATATTTTCGGCAAGCAAATTGCCACACAAACGGCCATTAGACTTAAAGCCAACTCGAACTGGAAGAGCTACGTCTTTGGCCACTCCTCGATCCTGATTAACAGGTTAACCATCGCAGAAAACCTAGACCTCACAAAGCCCACCACAGTCTTGGATAAAAACTTCATAACGTTATACCCGGACAGACAGAACTGGACTCGTCAGACTCAACCTCGCAAAGGCTGCATAGATTTCTATACTGACGGGTCTAAAACCAAAGACGGGGTGGGCAGTGGGGTATTCTGCAAACAACTTAAGCTAAACAAAGCGATAAAACTACCTAATCACTGCAGCGTTTTCCAGGCGGAACTGTTGGCAATAAAAGAGGCTCTGTCCTGGCTGAAGTGGAACGTGATATCCACCACGGATATCCGCATTCTCACGGATAGCCAAGCGGCCTTAAAGTCGCTGGAGTCCTATGTGTACACATCAAAAACTAGCCTCGACTGTCGCCTATCTCTTAATGAGATGGCTGAACAGTTCAACATACAACTTATATGGGTACCGGGACACAGCGACATCACCGGAAATGAAAGAGCCGACAGACTCGCCAAAAAAGGAACGACGCTACAAACAACTGTGGTCTGCGAGGGTATACCCTTCGCAACCATCAAATACAATCTCAATACCCTCGCCAGGGCCGAGACGAACCGGAGATGGACTCAGGGACACACCTGCCTCATCACCAGGCAAATCTGGCCCCGGCTCGATAGTCAACGGACTAGGAGTATTATCTCCCTAAATAGAACTGACATCTATAAAGTTATAGGTGTCATCACAGGACACTGCCTTATTGGCAGTCACGCGCAAAAACTAGGTATCACTCCGAATGATTTTTGTAGGAGCTGTTTAAACGAGGAGGAGGTCGAATCCATTCATCACCTTCTCTGCGCCTGCCCAGCATTCTGCACAGTCAGGAAACGATACCTAGGATCATACCTCCTCAACGATCTGACCGAAGTTCAGCAAGTGGGGATATCTGATCTTCTTAAATTCTTAAGAAGCACAAAATGGTTCCACGAATAGGGGGCTAAACCCCTTCGTAGCTGCACAACGGGCCTCCTTGGCCTATGTGTGTTCTTCCCATCTCTGGGAAGGCTACGGTCTTACCTACCTACCTACCTATTTATGGGAAAAGGGTGACAATTCACACCGACCATAAGCCTTTAATCTCAATTTTAGAAAAACCTTTGCGTTCAAGCTATTCAGCACGTATACAGAGAATGAAAATCAAACTTCTGAAATATGACATTTGCCTGAATTACAATCCCGGGAAAGAACTACTTATTGCAGATTTACTTTCACGCAATGCTGCGGCAGATACCGACGTAGACTTGCACCGGTTTCTGCAAGAAGTAGTTCACAGTATCAGCATGAGCGATGCTGCAAAGAAAAGATATCAAACTGAGACCAATAGGGACAACATATTATTGAAGTTAAAGAAATTTTATAGGGAAGGATGGCCAAGGTCGAAAAACAGGTTAGACGAGGAACTTAAATTTCATTGGAACATTAAGGATAGTTTGTATGAAGAAGACGGATTAATATTTTTTGAGGGCAGAGTTTTTGTACCTAGAACCTTGAGGCAGGAGGCTCTGGAAAAGTTGCACGAGAATCATTTTGGAGTAACAAAAACGATTGCAAGGGCAAAGTCCCTTATCTATTGGCCGTACATGGGTAGAGATATTGAAAACTTAATTAGTAGATGTCAGATATGTGAAAAATGCAGGGCAGCAGACAATAAACATGAGATGATTATGCGTAAAATTCCGGATTACCCTTTTCAAATAGTGGCTTGCGACATATTTGATTTTAAACAGAAACACTACTTAGTATTGATTGACTACTATTCTAGATGGATTGACGTAAATAAGATGTCAGACAAATCTGCGAATAGTGCTGTTAGTGGACTTAAAGTCATATTTTCGGCAAATGGCATACCGGAGCAAGTTATATGCGATAACCAGCCATTCGATTCTTTCAGATGTCATGAATTCGCTCGCAACTGGGAGTTCTCGTTCGTACACTCCAGCTCATATTACCCAAAATCCAATGGTCTAGCCGAGAAAGCTGTTCAGATAGTTAAGAATATGCTAAAAAAAGCTGAGCTAGGTTCTCAAGATTTCCTACTTTCTTTACTGGAATATCGTAGCTCCATCATCCCAAGTGTGGGTTTTGCACCATGTCAGCTTCTATCAAGTAGGTTATTAAGAACAAAACATCCGGTTAAAAAAACTCTGTTAGTGCCACATGTCGTAACCGACATCGCTAGGGACAACATGGAACAAGCAAAGGCCAGGCAGGCTATGTTATATAACAAAACCGCACATAGAAGGGAGTTATTATTAGAACCGGGGGATAGCGTAGTGTATAGAAGAGGAGACAAGTGGGAACCGGCAGTTGTTGAGGCAAAGGCCGAAACCCCAAGGTCATACTTCATTAGAAATGAAGAAAATCAGGTTATTCGAAGGAACACTGAACATTTGAGGAGATCAATACACGCACCTGAGATTAGAAATACAGACGATGAGGATAGTATTACTACAATACCAGAATCTATCGTAAAGAACACTTCATTATCAGGCTCTAATATTGTAGAACACAGCACCCAAGGTCAAGCTTATGTGCAGGACATACCACCGTCAGAATCTCAAGCAGCTCAGCAATGTCAGTATCGAACAAGATACGGACGTGAAGTAAAACAACCAGATTTCTACAAGAGTTAGTGTACTCGAACACATAAATCTATATGTATCTTAAATGCGTTACGCTTTAATGAATTATCTTATAAATATTATGAATATGTGATTATGGTTGATTAGCTCCGTAATTTATCTCAGTCGTCATTATGATCTTTTACTGTTTCCGATATATATTGGGAAAAGGGAAGATGTAAGATTGATGTGCACATACCCTTGATGTGGCGTGTGGTTTCCCCATACACATACACAAATGTCAAACATCATGTCACTTGAATAAAGATTACAACAGATACAACAGAATGCGCAAGTCAACAAAATATACTCAAAGGCCACCAAGGACTCGTTGGCATGAAGACTAAACCCAGAAATGAGTCCAACCAACCATACTACATACAAACCATGTGAACGAGAAGTGCCATGAATAAACTGAATAAAATAGAAAGGCTAGCGTGTATCTGTATAACTGGGGCAATGAGAACTACTCTGATAACAGGGATGGAAGCAATACTAAACGCTCCACAAGTACACACTGCCGTACAGGCTGAAGCTGCAAGACAGATAACCTATAAGTATAAAGAAGAAGACCTGCTTGGACATTAGGACATCTTAAAAGCGTGGACAATATTTGGGAGCTGACCGAGTGAGTGGTCTGATGTCCCCTGGGTTGAACTTTAAAATACACTACGAAGTACTTATACCAAGCAGAGAAGAATGGAACAACAACGTGGATGAACGATGATACTCATGGGTAAACAAAGTAGGGGCTGGAGTGATAGGACCAAAATGCGGCCTTCACATTCCTCTCTGCTGTGAATCAACAATATCTTAAGCTGAACTGTTCGCCAATAATGAAGCAGCATATCGCATCGGCCACAGAAAACCCAATAACATAAGATAACCACATTCTCAGATAGCCAAGTCGTTCTTAGGGCGCCAAAGAGTTACACATTCAACTCTAAGGCTGCCTGGGAATGTCACAAAACACCAAACAAGCTAACAGAAAATACCAGATTAAGGCCGATGTAGGTACCAGGCCATGAAAACCATGAAAGCAATGAAAAGGCTGGCATACAAGTTAGTTAAGAAGGGTGCTCAGGTATCTTGCACAGGGCCTCCCCCCTTTACGGTTTTAACAACTCAGATACAAACCTACACCTATACAAGTAGATCGTAAAACAAAGGATTCAGTTTTGGAACAGCTAGGAGGGTATTAAACACTCAAAAAAAAAAAAAAAAATGGGGGGGACCAACCTACAATTCAAAACGAACCAAAGAAGCTCTAGAACTCAACAGAGCCGACCTTAGAGTAATATTTGAAGCGTTAACACGAAACGAGGAATGCAATTACCACCTTCACAAATTTGGTCCCAACAACATGGAAATCTGCAGGCGATGTGACAATGCTAAGAAAGCATGGAACTCATATTAACAGTCTGCCCAAGCCTTGCTCCAGAAAGATCCAGAATGACAAACAAAGCAACAGTAAAAGGGAAAGGCTTTCAAGAAATCTCATCTAGAGAAGTTGTCAAATACCTCAGAATGCACTTTCGGAACAAAGATAACAGCAAGAAGATAATTCCGCATGAGAGCCTCCTCCTCCTTCAGTTAGAAACTGCAGTTATTGCGAATTATTGGATTTGCGAATTCCAAATTTTTCCATATCTCCACGTTTCAAGGTCACCAGAATCCAAATCCAAGGTTTTCATAGAGATGTATATGTGTGTGTATGTACGTATGAGCGTTCGCGATGTTTCGCCTCTATTATCTCGAGAACCAACAACGATATTGACATGGGACCTGGTTCGTTCGACGCGTAATTACGTAACTTAGAACTGGTTACCATAGATGGCCGGCAGCTCGACAGCTTACCAGACCACAGTAAGTGGTTGGCAGCTCGACAGCTTACAAGGCCACCATAGGTGGCCGGCAGTTCGTCAGCTTACCAGACCACGAAAGGTGGCAGTTCGACAGCCTACCAGGCATCACAGGTGGCCGGCAGCTCGACAGATTTCCAGGCCACCATTGGTGGCCGGCAGTTCTACGGATAACCAGGCCACCATAAGTGGCCGGCAGCTCGACAGCTTACCAGACCACAGTAAGTGGTTGGCAGCTCGACAGCTTACAAGGCCACCATAGGTGGCCGGCAGTTCGTCAGCTTACCAGACCACGAAAGGTGGCAGTTCGACAGCCTACCAGGCATCACAGGTGGCCGGCAGCTCGACATATTACCAGGCCACCATTGGTGGCCGGCAGTTCTACGGATAACCAGGCCACCATAAGTGGCCGGCAGCTCTTTAGCTTACCAGGCCATCATAAGTGGCCGGCAGCTCGACAGAATTCCACGCCGCTTTGGGTGGCCACCATAGGTGGCCGGTAACTCGACAGCTTACTAGGTTACCATATGTGACTCGACAGTTTACCAGATCGAAAGCCTTTCACGCCACCTTAGGTGGCTAGCAGCTTGACAGTTTAGCAGGACACCATAGGCTAGCTCCGGCTAGTGCGGATTAACCGTAGCTAGTTTCGGCTAGCTCCGGCTTAGTCCGTCTAGAGTCGTCTAGCTTCGGCTATCTTCGGCTATCTCCGGTTAGCTTTGGTTAGTTCCGGCGGTATACGGCTAGCCCAGGCTAGTTCCGGCTAGCTCCGGCTAACTCCGTCAAGGTCAGTGCTAATAAGCAAGCATAAGGTTGTTAACTGTGCGCTATTTTTAACTTCCCTGTGTGGTTTCGGGCCAGGTAAATCCACAATAAACCAAATATTTACGCTACGCCAGATCTTGGAGAAGACACTCACCACCACTTTGTCGATTTCAAGGCTGCATATGACAGCGTGTATAGAGATGAGCTATACAAAGCCATGTCTAGTTTTAGCATCCCTGCCAAACCCGTCCGACTGTGCAGGAGGACAATGGAGAATTCTCGCTGCTCCATTAAGGTCGGTAATGAGTAAACCGAGACCTTTGATGTTAACAAGGGATTTAGGCAAGGTGACGCGCTGTCATGCAACTAAGATGGGTCTCAAGGTTAATGAGGGTAAAACCAAATATCTGCTTTCATCTAAAAGAGACGGACAACACCGACGTTTTGGCCAGAAAGTCACCATGGGCGGATATAACGTTGAAGTGGTCAAGGAATTCGTCTACCTTTGCTCACTAATGACCGGCGACAATAACACCAGCGCTGAGATAAAACGCAGAATAGCCGCTGTTGCTTTGAGAAGTAGAGTCCTCTCTCGGAAAACCAAGGATGATATCCTTGATCATTCCAGTCCTCCTTTACGGCGCAGGGGCTTGACCTTGACAAAAGCGGATGAAGATGCCCTTGGTCGTTTCGAGAGGGAAATTCTGCGCACTATCTACGGTCTCGTTTGTTCAAACGGTGTATGGAGGAGAAGATTTAACGAAGAACTGTACGGGTTGTACAGCGACATCGGCATGGTACGACGTCTACGGATATAGCGTCTAAGGTGGCTAGGCCATGTAGAGCGCATGGAAAATACAACTCCGACCCGAAGAGTCTTCGAATCCACTCCGGAAGAAAGGCGCGGCAGAGGATGGCCGCACCTACGTTGGTGCATGCATGTGGAAGGGAACCTTAACCAACTGGCCGTGCGGCGCTGGAAACAGCTGGCCAAAGACCGTGCCAGCTGGAGACGCTTGTTGGTTGAGGCCCAGGTTCACCACGGATGGTAGCGCCACCTAAATAAGTAAGTAAGTAATCGGTCCATTCGTTCAGGAGCTACGATGCCACAGACAGACACAGGTGTTTTCGGCCCTGCGGGTCGCACCTAGACCACATTATTCTTTATAATTTGCCTTAAACTACCTTGCCACTGATTATGGCTGACATTGATTCATTCGTAGGTGTACCAATCTGAACTATTATGTTTTCAAATCTCTCAACGGCTAATCGCAACACGAATATATTTAGTACTTTTTTGCAACTATCCTCTCTACTTTGTTTTGACATCATCATAAAAGCATGCAACATTTTAAAGCATGTCAGATTCGTCCGCGCGTCTACGTTCCGATAGATGGGGCGCTCTACACTCTCAACTCACTCAAAACCATCTGCAGACTGCAGTAAGTTTTTGACTTCCCTTTAGTAGAGTTTCGTTGCCATTGACTCTATGTTCCACTCAATTGAAAACCTAAAATTCAGTTCTGTTTGGTGTGCCGTCGTGTGGTGAGTGATTTGTCGTGTGCTCTTGATTGGTGTTGCTGTTTAGGAATTTCAGTGGATGTCGGCTTGTATTCTTAATTTATTTCGGTTTTTCCACTTATTTTAATATGAATGTGTATCAATAGATTGTGGCGTCAAGGAAGACAGCAAGAAAAAAGAGATAAATGTGTCCCTGGATCTTGTTTTGAGTATCGAATCCAATAAATACACACCGAAGAAGTGAATCCTCAGGTGGCTTATTGCTGTCGCCCTGATGGCCTTTTTGCATTATAGTGTTTTATGTGATTGAAAGATATGTATATGTATTTATGAGATACATGGGTACGTACTTGTGGAATGAAATACCAAAAGTGCGGAAATAAACCTAATTTGTGTGGTATGCGGATCTAAAGAGTGTTTGTCCTTCCAAGTGTACCGAAAAGGTAAGCGGGGCCAACAAAGCCCTTCTTGTGCTGCTGGCCGTCTTCCTTTGCTCAGGTGTATTGATCGATACACAAACGGTCACACACACACGCACGCACGAACATACGGTCGTTATAGCAGCCATTGTTTAAACGGAGAACTGTGTAAAGGTGCGATCCCACAATTGAAAGAAACGTGAGTGAGCAGTGCCATGGATTGTCCGCCGCGCAAACGAAGCCAAAACGTGTTTTTTGATCATGCGGAAAAGAGATAAAAATAAACGGTTCTTCGAATTGTGCTAAGCGCTACGTCACATGCTTCTGAATGTGTATGTGTTTGAAAATGAAGTAATAAGTCGCGAAAATTTAAATAATCAAACGGTTCTTCTCCAAGTCTGCGGAGAAAAGGCGGGAGAAAATTGAAAAATCCAATTGTGAGTGGTCTAGTTAAAGTTAAGGATATAATCATGGAGGAAGGAGAAAGGCGGCACTTTTGCCACTATCAAAGGATTACACGGCTATACCTATGGATAACCTGCTTCTTTATTGTTGTGTTCGGAATTTCTCAATGTAGTTGTTCAGGTATGCAAACATCTTTACACCTTTATCTACAGCTCTTTATTAGGAACTGATACATACGTTTGTATGTGTGGGTTTGAATGTTTTTTTCATGATCGTTAACATCTGCCGCCTTGTACGTATGTATGTATGCATGCAGTATGTTAGTAAACAAATTAATTCTTTTAGTAGATACATATGTATGCCTATGGGGTTCAAATACATGCATACCCACATACATATATATATTTTTCTAAGTTGTACCCAGTTGTACCCCGATTCATCTAATTGCATAGATTCCCTATCTTGTTAGCTTTGGTTTTGTATCGGTGTTTACATACCTTTAATTAAGACATTTAAGGTCTTAATTTGTTTTCGGTTAATAGTCACATTATTTAACATTCTTGATAGTTGTTAATCAAATGGACTATACCATGGCTAGAGATAATCTTTAAAGGATGCCTAGCTTGGAGTCATATTCCAGAAAAGTGGAAATGCGCAAAGGTACTTTTCATCCCCAAAGCCGGCAGGAACTCTCATACTTCCCCCAAGGATCTAAGGCCTATCTGTCTATCATCCTTCGCTCTAAAAACTTTAGAAAGGCTGATAGACTTACACATACGGCACAGCTTGGATCCCTCCCTAATTTCTAAGGCACAGCACGCCTACCGTAAGGGTAGATCGGTCGAAACAGTCCTTCACACATTAGTGAGGAAAATCGAAAGATCAATCCATCTCTAACAGCCTTCCTAGACATAGAAGATGCCTTTAACAACGTCACACCGAAAGAAATAATTGAAGGGCTAGAAAAGCTAAAGTTGGAGAGGACTCTGATAGAGCTGATCAGCAGGTTGTTACTAACGCGCAAGATTCACTCTAAGTGGGGAAGCCTAGTAACTACCAGAGTGGTTACCAAGGGAACCCCGCAAAGTGGGGTCCTTTCACCTCTTCTCTGGAATGTAGTTGTGAACGAACTACTAATCAAACTGGAGAAAGAAGGCCTGGACGTTGTTGCCTACGCTGATGACGTTGCCATCTCAATCTCAGGCAAATACCTATCTACACTGAATGACCGCATGCAATCGGCATTCTTATTTTTGTGCAAATGGGCGCATAGTAACGGGCTCAGGATTAACCCACAGAAAACGGAGCTCGTGCTATTTACCAAAAAGCATAAAATCGCGGAAAACTGCCCTATCACTCTGCTCGATACAAGGCTAACCTATTCCTCTAGTGCCAAATTCCTTGGCATTTTACTCGATAGGAAATTAACTTTGAAGAGCAATACAATTGAAAGGGCAAAAAAAGCAACAATAGCTCTCTACACATGTAAGAAAGCCCTAGGAAAAAAATGGGGATTCAACCCCAAGATTACCCTATGGCTCTACATCACGGTCGTCAGACCCATACTAATGTATGGAGTGATAGTCTGGTGGACTGCACTGGACAAGACAACATACCACAAACAACTCGAGAAGGTACATTACCGGGGCCCTTAGGTCCACACCAACGGCTGCGCTTAACATGATACTAGACCTTACACCACTCGATATTTTCGCTAAGCGAATTGCCACACACACGGCCATAAGACTAAAAGCCAACTCGAAATGGGCGAGCTATGTCACTGGCCACTCCTCCATCCTGCAAAACAGGATAACTATGGCAGAAAACTTGGACCACATAGAACCCACCAAAGACGGGCTGGGCAGTAGAGTATTCTGCAAACAACTTAAGCTTTATAAAGCTCTAAAATTACCAGACCACTGCAGCGTTTTCCAGGCGGAACTATTGGCAATAAAAGAGGCCTTGTCTTGGCTGAAGTGGAACGTAATATCCCCCACGGATATTCGAATTCTCACAGAGAGTCAAGCAGCCTTAAAGTCGTTGGAGTCCTGTGTGTACACATCAAAATCTAGTTTCGACTGTCGCCGATCTCTTAACGAGATGGCAGAACAGTTCAACATACAGCTTATCTGGGTACCGGGACACTGCAACATTCTTCTTCTTCTTCTTAGTGGGTGCTACAGTTCGGGGTGGACCTGGGCCTCAACCAACATGCCCCTCCATCTAGCACGATCTTTCGCTAGCCTTTTCCATTGCCGCACACCCAGTTGGCTGAGGTCCCCTTCCACCTGTGTACGCCATCGTAAGTGCGGTCGTTCTCTGCTTCTTCGTCCCTCGGGGTTGGATTCAAAGACTCTCCGGGCTGGAGCTGCGGCTTAGGCGTTGAATCCGTAGACGCCTGACTAGGCTCATGTCGCTGTACAGCCCGTAAGGTTCGTGGTTGAATCTTCTCCTCCATCCCCCGTCTGCGTTTATAAGCCCGAAAATCACGCGCAAAATCTTTCTCTCGAACCGACCAAGGGCCTCCTCATCCGCTTTTGATAGTGTCCATGCTTCTGCGCCGTATAACAGGACCGGGATGATAAGGGTCTTGTGTAGAGTCAACTTTGTCGTTCGGGAAAGGGCTCTATTACTCAGTTGCCTCCTGAGCCCAAAGAAACCGCGATTGGCAAGAGTGATTCTGCGTTTGATTTCGGAACTGATGTTGTTCCAGGTCACTGTGGAGCCAAGGTAGACGAAGTCCTTAACTACCTCGAACTTATATCTGCCTATTCAAACGTTCTGGCCAAGACGTCGGTGGTGACCGTTCTTTTTTGATGACAGCATATATTTAGTTTTGCCTCGTTTACCGCCAGACCAACTTTCGCCGCCTCGAACTCAATACTCGCAGACGCCTCATTGACATCTCGCTGTGATCTACCTATTATGTCAATATCGTCGGCGTATGCAAGGAGTTGCGAGGATTTGAAATAGATTGTGCCTCTTGTATTGGCCAGTGATTTTGCACAATCATTTCCAATATGATGTTGAAGAAATCACACGACAGCGCATCGCCCTGCCTAAATCCTTTTTTGACATCAAAACTATCGGTAAGGTGTTCACCGATTCGGATGGAGCAGCGAGCATTCTCCATAGTCATCCTGCATAGTCTGACGAGTTTAGCAGGTATGTCAAAGGTAGACATATCGTTGTATTGCTCGTCTCTAATTACGCTGTCGTATGCGGCTTTGAAGTCGACAAATAGGTGGTGAGTGTCGACTTGAAATTCATTGGTTTTTTCCAGGATCTGCCGTAGTGCGAAGATTAAGACGATGGTGGACTTCCCTGGCCTGAATCCGCACTGATAAGGACCTATCAGCTTATTTACAAAAGGCTTCAGGCGTTCACACAAAACGGCAGAGAAGATTTTGTAGGCGATGTTAAGGAGACTTATTCCTCTATAGTTGGCGCAATCAGAGGGGTCTCCTTTCTTGTGGATCGGGCATACGATGCTGAGACTCCATTCCTCGGGCATGCTTTCCTCTAAACATATCTTACGGATGAGCTGGTGCATGCTCCGAACCAGGTCATCCCCAGCTGCCTTGAAGAGCTCAGCAGACAGTTCGTCTGCGCCAGCAGCTTTATTCGACTTGAGCTTCGATATGGGGACAGAATTCTCTGCGGTCTCCGTCGATTAGAAATGGATCATTCTGCCTGACAGCGGTATATTGACTAACATCGCCGTTATACAGTCTGCAGAAATGGTTTTTCCATATTCTCAGCATCGGCGGTTCTACTACTAGGTGTCCGTTCTCATCCCTGCAGGCTTCCGTTCTGGCTTTATAACCTTGGCATGTTCGCTTTATCTTTTGATAAAACTTTCGAACGTCACGCCTGCAGTAACACCTCTCCAAATCCTCAATCGCATGCTTCTCGTGCTCTTTCTTCTTTCTCCTGAGAAGCTTATGCTCTTCCCTTCTTTTTAACTCGTAGAGCTCACGAGCTGCTCTTGTTCTTTTATGCAGCGAGGCCTTATATGCATCCTGCTTCGCTGTATGAATCCTCCTGCACTCGTCATCGAACCAGGTGTTTCTTCGTGGTGGAGCCTTGAAACCCAAAACTTCGGACGCAGAGCTTTTCAGGGCTTGTTTGCAAAGGCTCCACTGCTGTTCTATTGATAGTGTGGAGGATTCAGGTGTATTGGAGAACTTAATGGAGACGCGATCGGTAAAAGCACGAGCGGTTTCTGGCGATAGTAGCTTTCCGACGTCATAACTTTGTATTCTTACTCTACTCCGTTGCGTTCGTGATATCCGTAAGCGCATCTTGGCTACTACAAGATAGTGGTCCGGGTCGATGTTAGCTCCTCGGAAAGTTCGAACATCAAGAATAGTGGAGGAGTGTCTGACGTCGATCGCGATGTGATCAATCTGGTTGGTAGTCGATTGATCAAAAGACCGCCAGGTGCCTTTGTGTATATCGAGGTGCGGGAAGCGCGTACTGGCTAGAAGGAGATTTCGCCCCGTAGCAAGATCAATCAGCCTGTGTCCGTTATCGGAGGTGGTGTCGTGTAGGCTATGTTTGCCGATGACTCGTTCAAAGATGCTTTCCTTATCCAGCTTAGCATTGAAGTCTTCTAGTACAATTTTGATGTCATAGCTGGGACATTGGGCATACGTTCTGTCTAGGAGATCGTAGAACTCATCTTTGGCGGAGTCATCCTTGTCTTCCGTGGGGGCGTGGACGCAGATAAGGCTGATGTTAAAAAATGTAGCCTTGATACGGATTGTTATGAGGCGTTCGCTCACATGCCAAAAGCCTAGGACTTTTTGCCTTAGTCCACCTATAGCCCTCTCTCCCTATAGCAGTCGTCGTAGTAAATATCGCAGTTTTTCATCCGCTTTACTCCCGGTCCATTCCATCGCATTTCCTGGATGGCGGTGATGTCCGCTTTATAGCGGTCTAGGGCGTCCGCAAGTTGTTCGGCTGCACGTGGCCTGTTTAGGGACCTAACATTCCACGTACAAAGCCGAAGATCATTGTCCTTTTTTCGTTTTTTGCAAGGGTCGTCAACATAAATCCGGTCCGTTATATCCGAGGCTTGTGGTTGTTTCGGAGTTTGTGTTTTTTTTTTACGGTTTCGGCTTACTAGGCCTTAGCCCAACCGACTAATCCTGTTTTTTGGCGCAGGAGGCTCGCCATTCGCCCTTCCCCGTCTGCGATTTCCATAGGAAATCTCCAGATGGCACCACGAAGAGGTGGGGATAGGACTTACTAACAGTGCCGCAAGATGTTCGACTGCGGTGGCTCTTCTCGCTATTTAGCAGGCCAGCATCCATCGGATAGATGCTACCCCTACGAGGCCCTTGTTAGTCCTTTGCCATTTTAGAGATAACACACATTACTATTTTTTGGTTTTTTTTTTTTTCTATTGAGCTCTTCAATTTGCTTAATTGAGCTATATGAGGGCTATTTCAAATCATTCTTAGGCCTCACGACGATCTATTATTAGATACATACATACATGTGTATGTATCTGTGAATTTGCGAATGCCTGTAGTTTGAATACGATTTGTTGTTGTTGTACAAGCTCTGATGGAAGTTTAATACATGCGTATTTAAGTAAACGCTTAGAACGTAGCAGTTAAAGCAGTTTCTATCATTCTACTAAATGGTGCTCTCGCAACAGCATCAAATCAAACTGTTTGAATAAACGAATTTTAATTTCTACCTAACCGACTTAGCCTGTTTCTAATTAATTAAGAATAAATTAATATATTACATAATAAAATGGAGATTATACGCTTAAAATGCTGAAAACCACATTTTTAGTAGCAACCTAATGGGGATGGACTTGAGTCTTGGCTGTTGACTGCTTTAACGCTGTCTGAGCTTTGCTACAGAATGTCTCCGTAGGACCCTTTTGGAAACGAGCAATTCACATGCTTTTCAGCGAAAAGCGGATTATACTACTTGAACTAAAGCCCTTGATTGGCTAATTATCCTCTTTTCCTATTTTGGCAATGAAGAGTACTTTTACCGTAGATCTGGGAAGCAGCATAGCAGGTAGCCTCCCTGAGTAGGAAGAATGCACTTAGGCCAGAGAGGCCCGTTGTGTTGCTACGGGGTGGTTGACCCCCTATTCATGGAACCACTTAGTACATCTTAAATAGTTTTTTTTTTTTTTACAGTCAAACGCGCACTCAAGGCTAAGGCCTTATAACGTATTGAACGTTGTGCGAGCGAAGGTAACAGGGTGAGGGTAAGTTTCGCGCAGGTTGATGTTTTGACACACAACCTGAACGGAGTGCAGTGGTTTTTGGGTCGTAGATGTTCGTTGACTACTCCCAGGGGTGGCTCTCAGGACGAGAGCCGACCAAATTTCACGTTGGTTATGATTCTCAGTAATTCGTTCATGCACTTTTGGCGTTAGTATTGCATACGCAGAGGATGAATTTCAATTGAAGGTCAGTTATCCTTATCCGCTGAACATCAGTCAGGTCGTTAAAGAAATAGGATCCTAGGCAGCGTTTCCTGATTGAACAGAGAGCCGGACAGGCGCAGAGTAGGCGATGAATGGACTCGTCCTCCTCTTCGTTTAAGCAGCTTTCGGAACTTGCCCTAGTTTTTGTGCGTGACTGCCAATGAGACAGTGACCAGTGATGACACCAATAATTTTATAGATGTCAGTTCGTTTTAAGGAGATTAGTCCCTTCGTCCGTTCGCTGTCAAGCCGAGGCCGGATTTGCCTGGTGATGAGGCAAGTGTGCTCCTGGACCCATCTCAAATTAATCTCAGCCTTGGCAGTGGGTTGTAAATTTAAGTTGAATGGCTGCTAGAGGTACACATGCGCATGCCATGTTTGATTGTTGCGTCGTTCCTTGTCTGGCGAGTGTGTTGGCTCTTTCATTACCTGAGATGACGCTGTATCCTGATACCCATAGGAGATGTATATTGAACTGTTTGGCCATCTCGTTAGGAGATAGGCGGCAGTCAAGGCTTACCCTTTGAATACCCGTGGTAGATATTACGTTCCACTTCGGCCAAGACAAGACCTCCTTTATTGCCAAAAGCTCCGCCTGAAAAACGTTGCAATGATCCGGTCATTTTAGATCTTGGCTCAGGTTTAATTGTTTGCAGAATACTCCACTGTCCACTCCGTCTTTGGTTTTTGACCCGTCGGTGTGGAAGTCCACGCAGCTCTTGCGAGGTTGCGCCTGGTGGGACCAGTTCCGTCTGTCCGGGTATGTTATTTTGACTATCTTCTCAAAGACTGTGGTGGACTCTATGTGGTCAGAGTTTTCCGCCAAGGTTATCCTGTTGTTCAGGATGGAGGAGTGGCCAGTGGATATAGTTCGTCCATTTGGAGTTAGCTTTTAGTCTGATTTTCATATATGTGGCTATTTGCTTGCCAAGTAGGTTAGGTTAGGTATATGGGTGCCCTATTGACATAAAGTCAAAGCTCACGTAGACTACGTTGAGTCCATTGTGCCCACTTGTTTTGTTTAACCCGTTGATACCCATACATTTTCCGTCGAGCTGAACCAGCCAGACGAGGATAAAAATCCCAGTATTCTGTTCAGCCCAATATTACCTACCTCTTCTAGTCCCGAAAGGAAGTATCTTCCCAGGAATATGTCCCTTTTTTGGGCTAGCGCCGGACATTCGCACAGCAGGTGACGAACGGACTCAATTTCCTCTTCGTCCCTGCAGCTTCTGCAGAAGTCATTGTAGGGCTGGCCTAGTCGAGCTGCATGGTAGGAAAGCATGCAGTGCCCGGTGAGGGCACCGACTGCTAGTCGAATGTTCCCACGATTGAACTTCAGCAGATTTTCCGTTCTTTTCTTATCATAGATGGGTCAAGTCGATCTCGCCGTTGCGCATGTATCTAAGCGACACCATCGCTTATTGGCTTTCACCAATAGCTCCGTCTGTATCTCCCTGTAGAGCGCACTGAGTGGTGCTTTGGCCTCAGCTGAAATCTGCGCAATGTTAGCACCTGATCCCACCCTAGCCAGCTCGTCCGCCCTCTCGATTCCGGAGATATTCATATGACCAGGTACCCAGCAAAGGGTCACCTCATTTACATTGGATATCTCTTCTATCTTCTCCTTGCAGAGTTTGACGAGTTTGGATCTTATCCATGCTGCCTGCAGAGCCTTAATGGCTGCCTGGCTGTCAACAAAGATGCTGATCCTTTTTCCTGTGATATTCTCTTTGCTGCTCAGGTCCGCCGCCTGCTTGATAGCGAAGACCTCAACTTGGAAGACACTGCATACATCATCGAGCCTGTAGGAGCGATGTATATCCCGAGACTCAAAGTAGACTCCTGCACCTGTGCCAACATCCATTTTGGATCCGTATATGCCAAGTATATCGAGGTGGTGTAAGGGCATTGGGGTGGGCCTTAGGGCCCTGGGGATGCACGTGCATGCCAGCTTTTGTACTTCCTCGAACGACAACCACTCCATACATTAGAATAGGTCTAACAACTGTAATGTCTAGCCATAGGGTAAGATTATGGTTGTTCCCAGTTTTTCCCTAAGGCTTTCTTACAGGTGTAGAGAGCTATAGTTGCTTTTTCCCCACGCTCGATTGTGATGTTTTTCCAAGTTATTTTCCTGTCTAGTACAATGCCCAAGTATTTCGCACTGGAAGAGTAGGTATAACCTGGTGCCAAGTAAAGTGATTGGGCATGTTTCCGGGATCTTATGATTCCTGGTGAATAGCATAAGCTTCTTCTTCTGGGGGTTTACCTCGAGCCCATTGTGTTGTGCCCATTTGCACAATGTGGAGAATGCCGTACGCATACGGTCATTCAGTGTAGGTCGATATTTGCCCGAGACGATAATAGCAACGTTGTCTGCGTAGGCAATGACATCGAGGCCTTCTTTCTCCAGTCACCCCAGTACACGATCCTTTTTTTTTTGTTTTTTTTATACATGGGGCTAGTGCTACTATTAGCAATATGGCACTGCGACCTTTGCAGATCTATTGTGCCTGCTAGCCGATTAGCCGGATAGCCTCTCCACTTCTATAATGAAGGTGAGAATGCTTCTCGTAGGAGCCAAGGTGATTCCCTCAGGAGTCATAACTTCACTGAGAAGGATACGCTTCCTAAGATGGCAGAGAGCAGCACACTCACACAGTATGTGTTCTGCCGTCTCCTCGTCAGAGCCAGACAGAGCCGACACTCAGTTTCAGACGGGAGGCTAATTTTGTTTAGATGATATCTCAGACTGCAGTGTCCCGTTAGATAGCTGACTAGTCTTCTGATATCCACCCTATTGAGTTTGAGTATGTCAATAGGGTGTTTGTTCAGGGGTCGTATAAGTCGTTTAGATTGACGGAGTCCCCGAACACTGTTCCAGAAGGACAGGTGCTGCGATTTTTCCCACATGTCCAAGAGGTAATTTATTTTAGACCCGGGAATGCCGCAGAAAGGTTCCGGACCTATGTATTTGTCGCTGGAACCTTTTCTGGCAAGTTGGTCGGCAATTTCAATGCCCTTGACACCTTTATGTCCTGGCACCCACCAAAGTTTAACAGTGTTTCTTTTGGCGAGGTCTTGCAGGGCGTCATGGCATTCCTTGACGGTTTTTGAGTTCGTGCTGTACGAACCCAGTGATTTAAGCGCTGCTTGGCTATCAGAGAGTATGTTGATGGTTACTCCTCTGATGCCAGTCTCGAGATTTAGATTGACACATGTTAGGATGGCATGCAGCTCTGCTTGGAATACGCTGGGGCTTATTCCCAGGGCCTTCGAGATCTTGCGTTTTGGTCCAAAGATGCCGGCGCCAACGCCAGAAGCCATCTTGAAGCCATCCGTGTACCACCTAAGGCCTTTGACATTCAGCAGGGGATCACTGTTTTCCCATGCTGAGCGATTTGGGATCAATATCTCAAATCTCTTGTCAAAGGTGAAGGTGTGTGGCAATGCGTTAGAGACTGTAGTAATCATATCCAGCTCGGGAAAGTGTTGTAATATGGACATGTGGCCTGCAGGTCTACATGGCATATTTGTTCCCGAGCAGAGGATTTTGATTGCACTGCGTAATGCCACCTTCTTGATAAAAAGATGCAGTGGAGCGAGTCCAATGAGTGCTTCTTGTGCTGCCGTAGGGCAGGACGGCCGAGACACGCTAGTCTCTGAGGGCGTTGAAGCTTAATAATTGTAGTTTTTTGTTCAAATTTTGTCCACCATACGGTGGACCCGTAGGTGACGATAGGCCTTACTATCGCGGTATATAACCAGTAGACTACCTTAGGTTTAAGCCCCCAGGTTTTACCGTAGGTGTGTCGGCAGGCCCACATGGCCTTAGTCGCTTTCATGAGTTTATTTTTCATATTGGAGCTCCAGTTGATTCTGCGGTCTAGGTCAATACCTAGATACTTTACCTCCTCTGAAAATCCTCTGTGTGTTCCATTTAGAAAGATTGAGCAGGGTTGTACCTTTCTCCTCTTTGTAAATGGGACTAAGATTGTCTTATTTGGGTTAATAGATAACCCCTCTCTGCCACACCAGTCAGAGATAAATTGGAGCGCAAGCTGCATGCGCTCACAGGCAGTGACCTCGCACTTGCCCGTAACAACTACTAGGTCATCAGCATATCCGATGACCTCGTAGCCCCGAGTGGTCAGCTTGCATAGTAGGTCGTCGATGACTATCGACCAAAGCAGTGGCGAGAGGACTCCCACTTGTGGGCATCCTCTGACCGCCGATACTGTCACTGAGACCTCCGCATGTGGCTGATATGATACGGCTATTTGGCATCGCCCTAATCCAGTGATTAGTGGGATGGTCCACAACCCTGCAGGATAGTGCAGTGGTGATCGAATCATAGCCAGTGGTATCAAAGGCTCCCTCTATATCGAGGAAGGCGCAGATTGCGATCTCCTTTTGTGTGAAACTATTTTCAATGTGCGTCACCAAGTGGTGTAGTGCATTATCGGCAGATCGCTCTTTGCGATATGCATACTGGTTGGGATGCAGAGGTGTCTGATTTTCCAGGATACCTCTAATGTGGAGCTCTATCAGTTTCTCCATTGTTTTTAGAAAGAACGAAATCAAACTGATAGGGCGATAGGATTTAGGTCGCTCGCTTGGTTTCCCAATCTTGGGGATGAAGGCAAGATTGACATCTCTCCAAGTCCGGGGTATGTATCCCAGGTTGAAGCAAGACCTAAAAAGAAGATCGCAGGAAAGCACCGTCTTTGCCTGGAGCCTTGTAGGGTTTGAATGAGCTAATTGCCCATTTAACCCTGTCAGGGCTGAATAGTCTTCCAGAGAGGCTATTTGTTCTACTGTCGATGTTTTCTGTGACGTTAATCTGATCGTCAGAGGACATCGAGTAGGGAGTAGAACCAGGGAAGTGCACCTCGAGCAAGGTCTCCAGGGTTTCCCTGCGGTTGACGGTAAAGGTGCCGTCTGATTTGCGAAGCAGCCCGAGCCCATTTGTGTGCTCTCGAGAGAGTGTTTTTTGGAGTCGGGCTGCAGTTGGAAGCGAGTCTATGTTCTCGCAATGTTTCCTCCAAGGCTTTATCTTGGATTTCCTCAATTCGATGTTGTATTTAGTTAGAGCAGATCTATAATCAGTCCAACTATTGTACCGTTTTGCTCTATTAAACAGCGATCTCACCTGCTTCCTTAGGAACTCAAGCTGACTATTCCACCAGGGCACACATCGTTCTTAACCCCTCAGAACTATTAGAAAGTATAAACGCCTTAACTACCAGGTACAATATACTATGTATGTACATATGCTGATGTTGAAATTGTAGTACAGGCAATTGATGTATGGAGCATAGCACATGAAGTACAATTAAATGAATCGTAGAGTTCATAGTCCATACTAATCAAATCTTAATTAATATACATACATACATATATGTACATAGTTCTATGCCATTGTGAGCTCTAAAATACGCCTGATGAAAGTATATACTCTCCAATGGAAAGATATGATTCATTTTGTTTATGAGTATCTTTGAGAAATATTGCTTCACGCAATATAGATCTATGAGCTTGTGTGTACATACATACATACATATTTATGTTTATATCTCAATTCCAGCGAATATCGTAGATTGATTACACTTCCACTACGATAGCAATCAATAGTCATGTCAATGAGAGCCTTGAGTCGTCTCTTTAATTCATATTTCATGTAACAGTCGTCCGTCGTTTGCATGAATATTAGTCTTGAAATTAAAAGTAATAAAAAAGTACGATTAGTCAAGATGACAATATTGTTGACATACTTAATCCCTAAATACGTTTACTTCATTGTGTTAGTCATTCGCCAACATTCCAAGAGAATGACCAAACAGACCATCACAAGTATAAGTAAAGCTGTTTAAGCGCAACTTCTTGTTCCTCCGTCTTTGTTTGTATGAACCTCCATTAGGTTCCTCTACTACATATCTTGCCAGTTGATGGCATGATGGTTGAATGTTCTACGCTTCGTTTGAAATGGACTTTCTCACCATCAAATGAAATTAACATTTGAGGTTCAAATGCGGAAAGTGTGAAATTGTACAAACGAAGTCATGTACAAATTCTGTAATTAATTTGCCACAAGAGATGCATGTATGTACATACATATATTTATATACTTACGGACTTTACATGTCCTCCTTTGAGTAGGGCTTATAGTTGGTTATATGTAAGTAAGCGAAAACGAAGAATGCAATATGAAACAAGATACCATGTTGGTACATCCACACATCTACTCGTACAGTACGGGATGATTCAAATTTCAGCTTTCGCTTTCAGTAAGCGCTTTGTCTTCTGGAAATTAAAACAAACCACTTTGCTGCCATACGTTATACATAGTATACCTTAATGTCTCGAATTAGTTCCCGTTAAATAACTACCTTTCGACCCCACATAAATGCATTAAATTCCCAAAACAATACTTGTAGTTATAGCTACTCATAATGCCGCAGTAACCCTAACTGAAGCCACACCCTTATACCCTTCTCCACGTACATGCGACAGGAAACGCCATATGACCAAGAATTTACAAAATAAGAAAAAAGCTAAACACAATAATTGTTTTAGGTCTTTACAGACATAAGATACATCCATGCATGTATGTAGACGCGTGCATATACCATACGAATACCGGTCGAATTGTAATAAGTGTGCTCGTCTTTTATGTAGTGGCTTGTTGACTTTTGATTAGTAAACCACACTTGCAGCACCAGTGAAAAACCATGCATCCAACCACTTATGGATGAAGACATTGTAATCTTTGGGACATTTTGTAAATCGGAAGCATAGGCGTCTGAGCACGTGCGTGGCTTATAATGATGTGCATTCGGCTCATAGAAAAAGGAGGCAAATATCTAATTAAAATTTATTTAGCGGTGCTGACACGAAAAAATACAGCAACAGAATATATATTTTTATCTGATGTTCGTTAAATGGTAAAAACGTGCTCCAGAGAGAAATGAATTTACTATAAACGTTCCTTGTGGAGCATGCCTACACGGAAGTAATTCATGAATTGAGTGTGGTCGACAAAACGTAGAGCAGATCTTCTACTCTGCAATGTTGGTGCATAACCGAATGTGTTTGTTATAATTAAAATAACAATGCAGTAAGTAAATGGAGTAGAAAGGTGTTGCCGACGAGAATAGTCTAGAGTTGCTCCACTCCACTTAGGATTCACATGCTTTAGAAGGCACTAACCAAGTCCGGAATGCTTGACGGATTCCCGTGACGAATAAAATTGCACATGCCGTCATATGTATGTATACACATCACCTCTTTTTTGCCTTTATCCACATCCTTTATGTGTGTAAGAACAGATAGGTGTATGCTATCATTATCCCTTTCCGGTTTTTACAACATTCCAAAGTGGTAGATTCTTGCACGGCAACTCTCGTTTGTATTGCAGAGAAGTTGGTTGGAAGACAGAACCATAGTGGAAGGCAAATGCACATTTAAACCCTATTTGCTGCATTATTTAGTGAGGGAACAATTGCCTTTGCCATTTTGTTCTATTCGCATTGCCATTTCGTCGCTTGGTGCAAGAAAAATGTAAAAAAAAAAAAAAAAAAAAAAAACGATTCTATTCAACGTAACTGGAATTGCCTGGACAGCATTTTCAATTGAGAGCCTGACTACATTGTCTCTTGCATGCAGTTGGAGTTCTCAATAGGCATGAACCTAATATATTAGATACATAGTTACGTTATATATCAAAATACCGCTGTCAGGCAGGATGATCCATTTCTAATCGACGGAGACCGCAGAGAATTCTCTCCCCCTAACCTCGACGAAGTTAAGATTGCCATATCGAAGCTCAAGTCGAATAAAGCTGCTGGCGCAGACGGACTGTCTGCTGAGCTCTTCAAGGCAGCTGGGGATGACCTGGTTGGGAGCATGCACCAGCTCTCATCCATAGGATATGGTTAGAGGAAAGCATACCCGAGGAATGGAGTCTCAGCATCGTATGCCCGATCCACAAGAAAGGAGACCCCTCTGATTGCGCCAACTATAGAGGAATAAGTCTCCTTAACATCGCCTACAAAATCTTCTCTGCCGTTTTGTGTGAACGCCTGAAGCCTTTTGTAAATAAGCTGATAGGCCCTTATCAGTGCGGATTCAGGCCAGGGAAGTCCACCATCGACCAAATATTCACACTACGGCAGATCCTGGAAAAAACCAATGAATTTCAAGTCGACACTCACCACCTATTTGTCGACTTCAAAGCCGCATACGACAGCGTAATTAGAGACGAGCTATACAACGCTATCTACCTTTGACATACCTGCTAAGCTCGTCAGACTATGCAGGATGACTTTGGAGAATGCTCGCTGCTCCATCTGAACCGGTGAACACCTCACCGATAGTTTTGATGCCAAAAAAGGATTTAGGCAGGGCGATGCGCTGTCGTGGGATTTCTTCAACATCATATTGGAAATGATTGTGCAAAAATCACTGGCCAATACAAGAGGCACAATCCATTTCAAATCCTCGCAACTCCTTGCATACGCCGATGATATTGACATAATAGGTAGATCACAGCGAGATGTCAATGAGGCGTTTGCGAGTATTGAGTTCGAGGCGGCGAATGTTGGTCTGGCGGTAAACGAGGGCAAAACTAAAAACATGCTGTCATCAAAAAAGGATGCTCAACACCGACGTCTCGGCCAGAACGTTTGTATAGGCAGATATAAGTTCGAGGTGATTAAGGACTTCGTCTACCTTGGCTCCGCAGTGACCTGGAACAACGACATCAGTTCCGAAATCAAACGCAGAGGAGATGGAGGAGAAGATTAAACCACGAACTTTACGGGCTGTACAGCGACATGAGCCTAGTCAGGCGTCTACGGATTCAACACCTAAGATGGCTGGGCCATTTAGAGCGGATGGACACCACAGCTCCAGCCCGGAGAGTCCCCGAGGAACGAAGAAGCAGAGGACGGCCGCACTTAAGATGGTGCACACAGGTGGAAGGGGACCTCAGTCAACTGGGTGTGCGGCAATGGATCTTTCGCTAGATCGTGCTAGATGGAGGGGCATGTTGGTTGAGGCCCAGGTTCACCCCGAACTGTAGCGCCCACTAAGAAGAAGAATCCAATGCTGTGTCACTTTATTGTATCCTCATAAAACTCCGAATTTTATAAAAATAATAAAAAAGAGGTCAATGTTTCATACATTAATTTGCCTACAAGTCCAGCCGCGTTAAAACCAAAAAAAAAAGGTTTTTCTTAGAAAAAAGTGCTTTGGGTTTTTCTTTAATTTGTCAAAAACTACAAGACATTTTTGCATCCGGTTTTCTGCTTTTAACTAAAAACTAATAAGAGAATTGAATTATTGAAAAAAAATGAGTACTTAATTAGAAAAAATTTTGAAAAAAAAATAGTGCGACATTTTTTTTCCAGTTTTTTTTTTTCAAAATTTTGAGTTTGAAAATTAATTTCTCAAAAACTATTCCTTAAAACAGCTTGATTTGGAAACATGATGAAAGAAGAGGTTTCTAGCTTTCCAAAAAAGTATATCACGGTATTGTGGATGTAACCGTTGATTTTGAATATTTTTTTTTTCAATTTAAGCCAACTTTTTAGAAAATTGCCCCTCCCGGCTAAATGGGGGGAATATACCCCCCCCCCTCCCCCTCCCATACGATTTTTTTCTTGTCTTGACCAGACCTACACGCTCTAGCTTTTTGGCACACTGCTCGCGGCGCACCCTGTATATACAGATGGTACGGAACCCTTCGTGCGCGAGTCCGACTCGAACTTGGCCGGTTTTTTTTTTTTGGTATTGGCAAAACCAATACCCTGCCGAGGAGGTATACTTGTCATGGAAAAAACTTTTCGACTAACACCGTTCGGAATCGGTATTAAGCTGTAAAAAATAAATCACACACAACATGGGTGATTGAGAGAAGCTTGGCTCCAGCCCTTTATGAGCTATAATGCCATCAAAGCAAGCAAGCAACGTATATGATATAAATAGTTAGGTGTTGTTGTTACTGTCGTGAGTTTATCAAGCAATAAGTAGGTCTATGACATTTCAATTAGATACTGATTGTGTGTGTTGTGCCACGCGAGTAGCTAAAGGGTGCTAAAGTGCTTATTTCGGGAATGGTAACACTTAGCTCATGTCTGATTTGACAGATAATTAGTTTTATCCTTCCGCTGAACGAATATGGTTGTGTACACGCTTGAACAACGCTGGGAAATATTGCGACATTACTTTGAAAATCATGGTAATGTTGCAGAATGTGTGCGAAAATTGCGTACGGATTTTGGAAGAAGAGAAGCACCGTCAGCTCCGTATGTTCGTTATCTTGTGAAAAAAGTGAAAGAAACTGGCATCCTCATCGATAAACCAAAGCGTGAAAAGCCAAAAATAGTGGGTACACCCGAGAATATTGCTACTGCGGCAGAAAGTGTGCGTGAAGCGCCATCAACATCAATTCACCGTCGTTCTCAACAATTGAACATTTCGGAGACATCGTTGAGACGAATTTTGCATAAAGACCTTGGTATAACGCTATACAAAGTCCAATTGGTTCAGGACTTGAAGCCAACTGACCATCCAATGCGTTTTCGCCTCGCTAAGTTGGCCTGCGATCGACTTACAGAAGATGCCGATTTTGCCAAAAAAAAATCATCGTTTCAGATGAAGCTCATTTCGATCTTGGCGGGTATGTCTTCTTCTTCTTCTTAGTGGGCGCTACAGTTCGGGGTGAACCTGGGCCTCAACCAACATGCCCCTCCATCTAGCACGATCTTTCGCTAGCCTTTTCCATTGCCGCACACCCAGTTGGCTGAGGTCCCCTTCCACCTGTGTGCGCCATCTTAAGGGCGGCCGTCCTCTGCTTCTTCGTCCCTCGGGGTTGGATTCAAAGACTCTCCGGGCTGGAGCTGTGGTGTCCATCCGCTCTAAATGGCCCAGCCATCTTAGGCGTTGAATCCGTAGACGCCTGACTAGGCTCATGTCGCTGTACAGCCCGTAAAGTTCGTGGTTGAATCTTCTCCTCCATCACCCGTCTGCATCTATAGGCCCAAAAATCACGCGCAAAATCTTTCTCTCGAACCGACCAAGGGCCTCCTCATCCGCTTTTGATAGTTTCCATGCTTCTGCGCCGTACAACAGGACCGGGATGATAAGGGTCTTATATAGAGTCAACTTTGTCGTTCGGGAGAGGGCTCTATTACTCAGTTGCCTCCTGAGCCCAAAGAAACAGCGATTGGCAAGAGTGATTCTGCGTTTGATTTCGGAACTGATGTCGTTGTTCCCGGTCCCAAGGTAGACGAAGTCCTTAACTACCTCGAACTTATAACTGTCAATACGAACTTTCTGGGCAAGAGGTCGGTGGTGAGCGTCTTTTTTTGATGACAGCATATATTTGGTTTTGCCCACGTTTACCGCCAGACCAACTTTCGCCGCACAATACTCGCAAACGCCTCATTGACATCTCGCTGTGATCTACCTATTATGTCAATATCGCCGGCGTATGCAAGGAGTTGCGAGGATTTGAAATAGATTGTGCCTCTTCTATTCGCCAGTGGTTTTTGCACAATCATTTCCAATATGATGTTGAAGAAATCACACATGATTTCTTGGCGGGTATGTAAACAAGCAAAATTGTCGCATTTGGGGCACAGAAAACCTGCACGCATACATTAAAAAGCCGGTGCACCCAAAACGAGCCACTGTTTGGTGCGGATTTTGGTCCAGAAGCATAATTGGGCCATTATTCTTCGAAAATGAGCAAGGAGTGGCCGTTACAGTCAATGGCGATCGTTATCGGGCCATGTTGAACGAATTTTTGTTCACAAAAATTGAAGAGGAGGATATTGGCAACATTTGGTTTCAACAGGACGGCGCTAATACGTACCAAACAGCCGAAGCTACATTCGATGTTTTGCGCCCTGTTTTTGAAGATCGCATTATCAGCCGCAGAGCTGATGTCGTTTGGCCACCTCGGAGCTGCGATTTGACACCGTTGGACTATTATTTCTGGGGTGCCGTCAAAGATAAGTGTTACGCCGACAAGCCAGAGACAATTGACGCTTTAAAGGACAATAGCCGTGAAGCCATTGGTGAAATACAGCTGCACACAATCGATAATGTGCTTAAAAATTTGGACCGATCGTGTAGGCTACTGCATGGCCAGCCGAGGCAGCCATTTGAATGAAATTATTTTCCATTATTAACCGGAAGGAATGTATTTGGCGGACCCTTTACATTTAGAGATAGTGTTCTACCCACCGGCATATTTACATATTACATAATATTTCACTGATTTCCTTGAGCGCATTGTCTCTCGGTCTGGCGCATTGTCTCTAGATCTGGTTCGTGTTTTGCTTACTCCTGCAATAGATAAGATTAGCTTTGATAAGAGTTAGTATAAAACGCATGTATAGAGACGTATTTATCACCTTATACGTAGACGTATGTATATATATACCTAGTTCTTAAAATGATTGCTTTAAAATTATGAATGTGCTGGCCACATGTTGGAATCATAATAAACTGATGCCCCACTAGTGTATATTCGTCTTAATGCATTCAGTATTCTCTTTGGAATATTTTTTGTCGGCGTATAATTGCTTCAGTTCAATAATAGAGGTCAACTCGCTGCCCAGATCTATAAATAAGCATTATGTTTCTTCCTTTTATGAAGAATGAATTGATGGAAAGATCGTGCGTTTTATCTCGAACTCGTTTGCGTTTAGTTGATGGACATATGAAGAAATTGAGTTTACTTAGAAGAAAAAAAAAAAACAAAAGGCATTAAACCATATTTAAATAAATATTGCAAGACACGTGTTCAACGAATTGTTTCAAGGCGGCGCCCAAACTAAGCCATGTACTTGTAAATGCACATGTCTTATGAAATATGTACAACACATGTTCAGCTTCGGGAATGTTGTATAACTCAACCAGTGCAGTCTTTTACATACTTACTTGTTTGTATATCTAATGCTTGTTAAACTAGCTCCAAAAATAGATATAAACCAGAAGTACATAAATTCTGGGAAATAATGGATAATGCACCACATATGTATGTATGTATGTTTCAACATACGTGGATTACTTTCGTTTTTTTTTTCTCTTCCTGAATCTTGTCTACTTTTTTTGTTTTTAAAGATTGACATGTACATGCATACAGACATACAGACTATGGCCCCTAATAGATGGCATCCATTGCCCGTTTTATACCAAACATAGAATGCATTGCAGACATTCTCGAGGGAGACAGATTGAGTAAATACCTCGCGCTCGATCCACCACTTGGTATGTTTATGACTTGTACCATAACCTCGTAACTAAAACCCTAAAATATGCCATTTCGAGAATGTTTGTTATTGATTAAAAGGTTCTTTATTATTAGACCAAGTCTCAAGTTAGATCTCTTTTCCGCAGAACTTATAAATGGCCGGCTCAACTCATTTCTAAATCAACCTAAGATAGATAGACAGACGGATTAGTCGGTTGGGCTACGGCCTAGTAAGCCGTAACCGTAAAAAAAAAAAACACAAACTCCGAAACAACCACAAGCCTCGGATATAACGGACCGGATTTATGTTGACGACCCTTGGAATGCTCTACGGCAGCTAAAAAGCGACATACTGCTGAGCCAAGCTTCTCTCAATCATCCATGTTGTGTGTGATTTATGTTTCACACAGGTGAAAGGGACTTACAGTTTAATGTCGATTCCGTACGGCGTGAATTGAGAAGCTTCTCCATGGCAAGTTATACTACGGGGGATTTTTCCAGTACCCCCCCGAGGAGGGACGTCGCGAAATAAACATTCGATGGCGTTGGTGTTTCGGTTTACGAACTCGTTCATCCTGCGTTCGTGCGTCAGGGTCCAACACACTCAAAAAAAAAAACCAAAGGATTTTGTAACATTGTATTGAATATGCATACATATCTATGTAGATGGGGTATGGCAATTAATTATAAATACCGTTATGAATTTTCGCAGATGGAGTTGATGTTCAAAAGTATGCAAAGTGCCCTGAGTGCTGTTGCATGCATACTTGAAGGAATTTTTGGTTTGGTTTAGCATTGTTTCCTGGATGTACACATGTATCTACTGACGGTATATGCACGTGCATATTGTATGGATATGATATCAATCGTCTATGTCAGTATATCAGATGTGCACGTATTTTGTTATTCTTGAAATGTGTATGCCCCAAACATCTCCATACTCCTAAATAATATTTATAAGTTTTCTTCGTGTACTTACTGCTCTATTTTTGATAATTAAATTCCTTGTACAGTGAATCTGCCATTAATTTTTTCTCGTCGAATTTTTACACGAAATTAAGATGAAGTTTTGAATATCGGCCGGCTACCTAATTCCGGCCATTTGCTTATTTGATTGATATCTATGGCAAAACTAAATATAAATTCTTTTTTATTACTACAATATGTAAAGTAATTATTATACCTGCAGAAAAAAATATTAATATAGTCGAAAGTTAGATTCTACTTAAATACTTTACTTACTTACTTAGGTAGCGCTACAGTCCGTGGTGAACCTGGGCCTCAACCAACAAGCGTCTCCAGCCGGCACGGTCTTTGGCCAGCTGTTTCCAGTGCCGCACGCCCAGTTGGTTGAGGTCCCCTTCCACCTGCGTGCGCCACCGCTGAGGCGGCCGTCCTCTGCCGCGCCTTCCTTCCGGAGTGGATTCGAAGACTTTTCGGGTCGGAGCTGTATCTTCCATGCGCTCTACATGGCCTAGCCACCTTAGACGCTGTATCCGTAGACGTCGTACCAGGCCGATGTCGCTGTACAACCCGTACAGTTCTTCGTTATATCTTCTCCTCCATACACCGTTTGAACAAACGGGACCGTAGATAGTGCGCAGAATTTTCCTCTCGAAACGACCAAGGGCATCTTCATCCGCTTTTGTTAAGGTCCAAGCCTCTGCGCCGTAAAGGAGGACTGGGATGATCAAGGTCTTATATTGTGTCACCTTGGTCTTCCGAGAGAGGGCTCTACCTCTCAATTGCCTCTTGAGCCCAAAGGAACAGAGGTTGGCAAGAGTGATTCTGCGTTTTATCTCAGCGCTGGTGTTGTTGTCGCTGGTCTTCAGTGAGCCAAGGTAGACGAATTCCTTGACCACTTCAAAGTTATATCCGCCCATGGTGACGTTCTGGCCAATTTTAAAATGACAATCAAGTATAAGTTGTAGAATTGCACAGCCTTTAACAATGTCGAGAGCCGATGTGAGTGAGGAAAGTATTCAGAATTGGTTTAACCGTGTTCGCACTTATCTCACGGATAATGAACTACTCAATGTTATGGAAGACTCGAGGCGTGTTTTCAATAGGGATGAAAGTGGATTTTATTTAACTCGAAAAGATAAATTACATTAATAACAGTGAGTGCAGATGGGCGTGTACAGTCTCCAATGGTATTGTATCCTATAAACAAAGCATACCAAGCAACATTCGTTCGAGGTATCCAAAAGACTTGGGTATCGGTAGATCTGAATCCGGGTAGATGATAAGTGAGGTGTTTTACGATTATGTACATATGTAGCAAACTTTCTTTACCCTTGAATTATAAATAATAATATTCCACTGCCAATAATATTTTGTAGATAGCCATGAGGGCACAGTGGGTAGTGTGTTGGCCTCTGACGCCGATGACACGGGATCGAAGCCCAACAACAGCCATGTCATCGAACGTGTTTTTCACGCGCTTCTCCTCAGCGGGGTACTGACAAAACTCCCTCTAGTATAATTGTCAAGAAAAGCTTCTCGAATTTCGTTGTTCCTTTTAATGAGAATGACATTAATTACGAGAGATATTTTAAAACAATTCGATGTGCAAAATAAAGAATCAGGAAGTGAAGAAGACAATCAAGAATACGCTAATATGAATGTCCAAACGCACAGGGGAATAAGTGATGCTGAGTTTATCAGAGTTGGAAAATAAAATGGATCCATCGTTAGTGTTAAAATTAAAAAAGAAAAAAAAAACGGAAAATTAATGGGAAGGCAATACATGCCACCTTAGTCTCTTTTAGTTATGAAAAAGATTGGCGTATACAGTAATTAATGAAACTTTATTAAATGAAGCTGAACTTGATGAAATAGTCAATGCTATTGACAAATCTTCTGTGGATCCAATACAAAAAACAGCAGAAAAATTGTGAGACATAAACATCATTATACATCACAATTTAAAGAAGCACTGTATTGGCCCGAAACAAGCTATGAAAAAAAAAGAAAAGGACGAACAACCAAAAAGGAGAAAAATTACTTCTGTGGTTGCCGTCAACGCAGAATAAACTCAACATCAGAAAAGAAAAAGATGAGGAAGAAAAACATAACGATTAAACAAAAGCCAAATAGTGATTGAAGAAATCATAAATATTAATGTGGAAAATATAAATTGCTGGCAAGGAGATTATATAACTGTGCAATATGAAGGTGCAATCGTGGAAGTGAATACCATGACAATGAGCCGAAAAAGAAGATATTTTGTATGATTATACAAAAGAGGATGTTACTTTATTACCACACATAGCCGCTATTTATTAGTAAAACAACAATCAATGCAAGAATTAAATCACTTAAGAGTTATTTTTCTTCTGAAGGGATGGAGACAGGTTTCTTTCGAGCACATTTTCGTTGAGCCTCAATTTGTCCACCTTAATCGGTTCATCCAGGATCTTTTCGTCGGCTAATCGCTCAGCTCGATTCTCTTGGATTGATTTGCTGTATGGAGTGTAAGTTATGGCATCATAACGCCATCAATGCGCGGCCTGTCCATCGTCCTGCACGCGCATCGCCTCAACAGCATTTTCTCACGCCCAGCAATAGCTTCCGTCGCCTCGCCGGCATTTGAGCCGGATAAACGAACTATCAACTTGTTTCCCACGCGCAGCAGTTTCACTCCTCACTTAGGACTATGTTTCAAATTTATTGTTAAGTACAGTTTAGTTTTAAGAAAGACTCTAAATAAAGTAGTCATGACTTGAACTCGTAATATTTCTATAAATAAAAATAACTTGTATTTGGATGAAACTATTCCTTCGACGTTATAATCTATAAGCCCAACAATGGCGGCAATTGGAAGAGTTATGTAGACAGCTTTTGACCTCAGCATACTCATGATTATTGGCCACATATTTACTCACTACGAATTTCCAGGCTGAAATAATAGTAATGAAAACGAGGTACCTTCAGCTACCTCTCTAGAAAATACAGAAATCTTTCAGAAAATACCTGTCCCAAAATTAATAAATTGTGGAGGCATATACAGTCTGTTCCTTTTTGTTATTTTTTTTAATATTATAATGTTTTAATAAATATTATTGGATAACAGCTGTAATGACATTTCTAAAATGCATGTTTTCATATTTTGTTTTATTATGTTTCTACTAAATTATGCGTATTTAGATGAAAAACTGATCGGCCGATATTAGGGGTACAAGTGGCCGGCATTAGGAACAGTGCGAAATAGTGGACGGAATTATGGTCACTTGCCAACAATGGCAAGTGTTTTATTAAAAATTCATTTTAAATATTCTAACGATAAAATAAGCGAACGGGAATAATTTATGATGGATAAGAATCGTTTTCTTATGTAGAAACCACTACCAAAAGTAAAATAAATATTTCTATTAATTTATTAAAAATAAATAAATATAGTCAATCCTTAGATGGGTAGATACACAATTAAATACTCGAATGTCTTAAAAAAAAAAGACATTCGATTATCAAAATAATTAAACTCTCTTCAGTGAAAAACGTCCAACACTACTCTGTATATATGTATGTATGTATGTTGGCGTTACAGTCCATGAAGAACCTGAGCCGAGCTTCTCTCAATCACCCATGTTGTGTGTGATTTAATTTTCACATAGGTGAAAGGGACCTACAGTTTATTGCCGGTTCCGAACGGCGAATTCCGAGAAGCTTTTCATGACAATTTTACTACAGGGGGTTTTGTCAGAACCCCGCTGAGGAGAAACACCGTGAAAAACACGTTCGATGACATGGCTGTGTCGGGATTCGATCCCGAGTCATCGGCGTCAGAGGCCAACACACTACCCACTGCGCCACGGTGCTCTCCCAACACTACTCTACCTCCATCATAAAAAAAAAAATCCGATGTTTAGACTTGCTATATTTTTGCATGAACAGTCTGTTGTTTATTTCTATATTGGAATTAACGGCTGAAGTAACTACAGTCCGAATATGTATATACATAGCTTCCGACTCCAATCTTGAGATACAACGCAGTAGGAGATGATTGCGCATCGATTTGACAGATGTCAAATCAAGCTGTGTGTGCCAAGACGTGCATAGATAGAGGTATTGCTCGTATGGTTAATGCTCCGGCTCTCCTCGTCATATTGCTTCGCCTGGTAGTTTACCATATGAAATATCTAATTTTCACTCAGTTTGCAATAAGAAGCCGTCATATCAACATCTGTAGCAAAAACTGATTTTTTTTTTGATAAGATAAATTGGTACGTGTGCTTGTCGTGTGAGATTTTTAATGCTTGTTTTGCATCGCATTAATCGGCAGCTACCAGTGCGGCTTCCGGCCCGGCAAATCGACTATAGACTAAATTTTCACACTTCGACAAATCCTGGAAAAGACCAACGAGTTTCGAATCGATACACACCATCTTTTCATCGATTCCAAAGCCGCATACGACAGCATTCATCGTGAAGAACTGTGTGATGCGATAGCCGAATTCGGGATCCTGAGGAAACTGATCCACTGGTGTCGCGCCACGCTAAAAAATACGCGATGCACCGTGCAACTCGGTTCTAGGACTTCGGAACCGTTGGAAACATGCACCGGATTTCGGCAAGGCGATGCGCTGTCATGTGACTTCTTCAACCTGGTGCTGGAGCAGATAGTGCGACGGGCAGGTGTCAACAGGGAAGGCACTATCTTCTACAAGTCTGTCCAGCTGCTAGGATATGCGGATGATATCGACATCATCGCGTGCTCTCGCCGTGGCATTGTGGAAGCATTCACGGCGATTGAAGAACAGGCGAAACGAGTTGGTCTTAAGATCAATGAGGACAAAACGAAATACATGCTGTCAAGCTAAAACCAATCCGTCGCTCACCACCTGGGAAAAAATATAACAATTGACAGCTACAATTTCGAGGTAGTTAAGGAGTTTGTCTACCTCGGGGCAAACGTAAATTCCACAAATGACACCACAGTGGGGATCCGGCATAGAAGCGCCCTTGGCAACCGCTGCTGCTTCGGCTTGTCCAAACAACTGGGGTCAAAACTCCTCACTCGAAAGACCAAAGTCATGCTTTACAAAAGGCTCATTCTGCCAGTCTTGCTGTACGGAGCCGAAAGCTGGACGATAAGCAGGACAGCGGAGCTGATTTTGGGTTCTTTCGAAAGAAAAATTCTGCGCCGGATATTTGGTCCTGTCTGTGAGGAAGGTGAATGAAGAAGAAGACACAACCGCGAATTCTACGAGCTGTACCAAGATGTGGATGTAGGATCCACATCCGTCGACTACACTGGCTCGGCCACATCGAGCGCATGGACATCAACGCTTCAGCTAAGAGGGCCTTCGAATCCGAGCCTCCTGGTTCGAGAAGAAGAGGAAGCCCGAACCTCCGGTATAAAGACCAAGTAATCGCGGATGTAAGACATCTTGGTCTTGACAATTGGAAGCAGCGTGCCCGGGACCGTCAAGGATGGAAGGCAGCTATAGCTCAGGCTCAGATCCTCCATGGATCGCTGGTCTGATAAGTAAGTAAGTACATATTTTCTATCAAATATAAACACACATCATATACATACATAATATGATCTAAAAGAAAGTACATATAACCACTCTATGCCATTGCTCTCTTTATCTGTTTGCGCCTTTTTCTAAACTAAAAGAAAATAGAAAATGTAGAGCGAAGTTGCAGTAAGATGTCTTACGTTTTCGTCAGCGACATGCAAGATTTAACCAGATACAATGCAACGAGGATACAAAAAAAAAAGGAATTTAAGAACTCTGTACATAACGATTAAGGGGAACGGGTACAGAGGAAGTATTTTATCTAATGGGTATAAAGTCCTTTGAAATGCTTCCTCCAGTTTAGTTTTCATCTGCCACGTTGATAGCCCCATTTAGTGCACTATTTTCAGTGCTCTAATTGTCACCGCCCTATCATGCCATGAAGGGGAATAGTTGAACATAACCATGATATTGTGATATGAGTGACTTAGTGGGCAGAGTTCCAGGATTAATAGCCCGATATACACGTACTATGTATGTATATGTGAACAACTTTTTTAAAGCCATTCATACTTACAGGAAAATGCCATTAGTTGTATAAAAGTGTTTAGAATTTTATATTAGAATGGTATCAAGTTGCTAACATGCCCAGATCATCCTAATTAGTTATTCATAAAGAATAGCATAAAATATTAAAATACAATAAATTCAGGTGCAACCGATGGGGAACATTTTGTGCGAAGGATCACGAATAATGACACACGCATTGCTACAAATCTGCTGTTAGGTCCTGTTGCTATCGACATATTCTCACCGAGTCCTTTTATTTTACGTACAGCAAATTCTTTAGATATCCATTAAATGGTGAAAAAAAAAATTATTTAAATAGATGCTTGCTTCGCAATCTCTTTTATCTTTATGTTAGGTTGTATCACCAATGGCAATATCGTTACTAGAGGCAGGTGTCGACTTATTGTTATGGGGGATAGTCCCATGTATTTTCGAATGTTTTACCAGAAAGTAAAACGAACATGCCAAGGCTACAAAGCCAGAGCAGGAGCCTGCAGAGATGAGCACGGACAACTAGTAGTGGAGTACATCGTACTCCGGACAAGCTCCATAGGCGTTGTCCAGGAGGTCATAGAAGTCCTCCTTGATAGAGTATTCAGCCTCGTCGGTAGGGGCGTGTGCATATATAAGGCTGATGTTATAAAATCTGCCTCTGATGCGGATCCCAGCTAGGCGATCACTTATAGGTTTAAAGTCGACCTTCGACCTTAACCGCTTTCCCACGACAAATCCGCATCCCAGTAAGTGCAACCTTTTGTGTCTTACTTACTTATCAGGCCTGCGATCCATGGAGGATCTGAGCCTGAGCTATAGCTGCCTTCCATCCTTGACGGTCCCGGGCACGCTGCTTCCAGTTGTCAAGACCAAGATGTCTTACATCCGCGATTACTTGGTCTTTATACCGGAGGTTCGGTCTTCCTCTTCTTCTCGAACCAGGAGGCTCGGAGTCGAAGACCCTCTTAGCTGGAGCGTTGATGTCCATGCGCTCGATGTGGCCGAGCCAGTGTAGTCGACGGGTCCTTGCTTTCCGGACTACATCCACATCTTGGTACAGCTCGTAGAGTTCGCGGTTGTGTCTTCTTCTCCATTCACCTTCCTCACAGACAGGACCAAATAACCTTTTGTGTCAGCTGTAATAAATGTCGCAATTTTTCTTCCTAATCATACCGTTTCCTATCCAGCGTATTTCCTGGACCGCAGTAATATCCGCCTTGTACTGCGTGAGGATTCCTTCTAGTTTATGAGCAGCTCCTGGAGTGTACAGGGTTCTGACCTTCCAGGAGCATACTCGCAAATCGTGTTCCTTTTTCGTGCGTTGTCGTCGCCGAGTATCCGTCCGTGTATCCGAGGCATCTTGCTCATTCATAACTTTTCTTTTTTTTTTTTAGAAAATATTTAAATAACCAATAATCTAATATTGAACAGCATTTTGTTCACCTTTTAAGCATTATCTATGTACATGCACTAGGTCTACACCCCCCGACAAATGTACACCTGTCGTCAGGAGCGAAACGCACGTTGTTACTACTATGAGCAAAGAAAAACCCACCCTACTATTAACCATTTATTTGAAAGAAAGAAAGTGGATTCTTATACCTAGACATAAGGGCGCATCGACCTTATACAAAACTTAAGGGTTGGTTGATTAATGTGCGATGGACTTGCATACTATTCGTACGTTTCTTCTGTTTACCCTTGGGCTGTTATAAACGCTGACAGTTTGGTTCAATAGCCACAGTTGCCAACCTTTCGAGAGGTAAAAACATTCAATAAGCCCTTGTGAATGGTGTTACGATTGTATTGGATGTATGTAAAAAGGCAATAAGTTTTTTATACGTACGTGTATTTGTGAATGGTGTTCTTATGGACTGGAAATAACCTCACTTTTCACATTGTTATTAAGTTTTAGCTCATTGACCAGGCAAGCCTTACTGAATTCTATCAATACTCAAAGTTTTTTTTTACGGGCGGTTTGGTTCTACATCTATGATCTAGATCTACTTTTTTGTTAACGTAGCTAACAAAACACCCAGGTCACCTGGTTTGGGCCAAGCAAATAAAAATGAAATATTTGTTGTTTGTATGCAATAGCAAGGTAAGATGCGATTTATAATGTCAAAGAACTAACAAAGGCCGCGTAGGGGTGCATCTATCCACATCTAGAGCCGCCGCAGACGAACACATTGCGGCACTGTTAGTAAGTCCCATTCCCATCTCCTCGTATTGCCTCGTATTACAGACGGGGATTTTTTTTTTTTTTTTTTTTGTTTTATATATGGGGCTAGTGCTACCATTAGCAATACGGCACTGCGACCTTTGCAGATCTATTGTGCCTGCTAGCCGATTAGCCGGATAACCTCTCCACTTCTATAATGAAGATGAGAATGCTTCTCGTAGGAGCCAAGGTGATTCCCTCAGGAGTCATAACTTCACTGAGAAGGATACGCTTCCTAAGATGGCAGAGAGCAGCACACTCACACAGTATGTGTTCTGCCGTCTCCTCGTCAGAGCCAGACAGAGCCGACACTATACTCCTATTTGTGTAAGAAATGAGTGTAATTATGGCTATCCTTAAAAAGATGCACACTAACCTCACTTAAATCACTGAAATTTTCACAAAGGTGAGGGCATTTCCTATCTCTTCCACTCCTCCTATGGTCTGACGTTTTTTTTAAAGTAGTTAATTGCAAATTAGAAATAAGAAACTTAAGCTGTTTTGATTTGCTTTGGTTTTTACTAAGAAAAAACCTAAGTTGAGTTAGGCTGTTATTCCATACAAAGAAATAGAAATTACGCAAACCAAGGTCAAGTTACGTTGTTTTTCTCTACTATGGTCAAAGTAATTGCAAATTCTATCTTCACTTTGCTTTTATTATTCTAGTTTGTCTTAAATATTACCTGGAAATTAAAAGGGTATTTATTGTTTGCATAGACTAATAACAACGTACCTATTATCATAGTCAAAAGGAGTTTTTTTTATTAATTTTCGAAACCAAACAAATTCAATTTTTCTCCATGCGAAAACAAAAAGTAAAAGAAGTAAACACAAAAGTAATTTAGAAAATAAAAATAATTAAGGGGTAACGTTGAAATTTAAAGTGAAAAATCGTCTTCATCCACCTCGGTAAGGTCTGGGTGAGTGTTAAGTTCATCGGCTTTGGATTGGAGATTGTTATAAAATGAATGAAATTCTGGATTTATGAACGTTTGCAACTCAAGAAGATCTCTTTTTTTCTCCACAGATATGTACGGAACTGCATTCATTTTTGCAAGTTCCCTTTCGTCAAGAGAAATTACCCCTCGCTTTCCTACGCTCAGTGTTTTAAAGGGTTCATCGTCACATAGTGAAGTTTTGTACAATATCTTGTCTAAACCCTTATTGTAGCGAAGCCATCTTACAGCATTCCAAATAAAATTTTCGCCGTTTCCATTAACTCTTTTGAATCAAAATTTTGTTTTTGCGAGCTCATTAAAGGTGGAAAAATCCGAGCTCTTAATTTCGACTACATCCATCTTAGGTCCAATTGAGTTAATAAACTGATTCCAGTCTCTTGGCACATGGATATGAACACTAGTTTTTTTCTTCTTTTTAGGGTTCCGTACCCAAAGGTAAAACGGAACCCTATTACTAAGACTTCGCTGTCCGTCCGTCCGTCCGTCTGTCACCAGGCTGTATCTCATGAACCGTGATAGTTAGACAGTTGAAATTTTCACAGATGATGTATTTCTGTTGCCGCTACCACGACAAATACTAAAAACAGAACAAAATTAATTATACATATACATAATTAAAAACAACCAATAATAAATTGTTTCGAAAGGTTTTCGTTGTCATCTTTCGTTCAGTTCCCATTTGTGGGCGGCTCGTAGTCATCAATTTTGGGAAATGACACTCACAGAAAGCGAGTAGCCCGAGGTTGCGATCAGCACTTGACACGCGAACGAGGGGAGTTCAGCCCGCAGAAGGTCAGCATTTTTCTTTTTTTTTTTTTTTTGTTCCTAGTAGCACATGAGGGAGAGTGGGCGAAGAACTCGGAGAGAAATCTTCGGCGAAGTACTCGGAGAGTGATCTTCGGGAAAGAACTCCGGTACGGTTTTAAGCAGTTCCCGGTACGCGGCCGTACTGTGTGTCCTAGTGCCTACGTTAGAGTTGGGTAGTTCCGGACATGTATAGTTCACGGAACTATGTCCTCTCTCGGACACATGTCCTCTCGTTCCGCAAATTGAACGAAAAGAGTTCCATAGTTCCATTCAACCCTTATTCATCAATCACATATGTACAAGACGAAAAAAAAAACATAAATGCAACGAACATGCTTCTCATACGGTATGAGTTATACCCCGTAGTTTTCAAGAAACCCAAAAGTATGGAGATGTGGCGATAAAGCTCAAACAGTTGGTGTACACTGTACAGCACACTTGAACTGAAATGAAGAAAAGAAATGAAAGAATATAATGCCCGCACCGCATTTCGTGAACGAATGTCATACATGTATGTATGCATTCAGGTCCGGACATGGACAGGGTTTGCTAGTTCAATATCGGTGCGAGTACGCATACAGGTTCGGACATGGACATGGTTTGCTAGTTCCATATCGGTGCGATAATACATTCAGTTCCGGACATGGACATGTTTTTGATAGTTCCATATCGGTGCGAGTATACATTTAGTATTTTAAAACGGGTAGAGATTGCAGTGCATACTGAGATGGAATAATTATCTTATAACCCCATTTAGATACTGTTTCAAATATATTGAATGGTCTTTCCAACAAAGTTGTTGGTCCAATATAACACCTAAATATTTAAAACTGTCCACGTGTTCAATCAAGAAGCAATTTTCAAACATTGTTGAATACTATATCTTCAAGAACAAATCGATTACACAATGGTGCATGATAATATAAGGGAAGGTCTCTGAAAACTCTACCATTGATATTAAATAGCATGTAGGTACTTCGTTTTGTTGCTAATTATTAGTTTATGATAATTAAACCATCTCCTCAACATATCTAGGTCATAGTTAACATCTGCAAAACTATCAATTAAGTAAGTGTTTGAGTGGAAAAGAGATGTTTCATCAGCAAAGGCAGTTATGTTGCCTTTAAAAGGTTGTAAGAAAAACGAATAAACAAAAATTAGAAAAAGGATTGGGCCCAATACTGCTCCTTGGGGAACACCCATATTTGAGAAGTCTGTAGAACTGTAAACATTTCTAATTTTCACAACTTGATAACGGTTGGATAAATAAGAAGAAAACCATTTATAAATGGAGCCTCTGAAACCAGCTTTATAAAGTTTATCGAGTAGCAAAGTATGATTAACCATATCAAAGACCTTACTGATATCAACAAATAATGTTGATGGTATTTGAGAAGTGTTTAAACTATTATATATTTCACCAGTTAATTTCAATAAAGCAGTTTCAGTCGATTTGCCACGTCTAAACCCAAATTGGCAATCACTCAAAAAATTAGTATTTTCTAAAAATTACAACATTCTAGATCTTAATTATCCGAAAAGTGAGATTAAAATGTCACTGATTATGTATTTCTGTTGCTGCTTTAACAACAAATACTTAGACGGAATATAATAAATATATGTATAAATGGGGCTCCCATACAACAGACATGCTTTTTTTGCCGTTTTTATACATAATAGTACGGAACCCTTCGTGCGCGAGTCCGACTCGCACTTGGCCGGTTTTTGCTATTAGTGTTTCACATGTTGCGCAAAGATCTAGCTTCGGTAATTTAAATTTTAAGTTCATTGTTTTAAATATTTCTGAATATTTTGAAAAACTAACTGGTACTTCAGTGCTTTCTGTGTATAATTTATAAATTATTGAAAGTATCACGCCTCGGATAATGGCTTTCAACAGCTCGGTATTTGTTAAAGTGTTCCTTTACTTCTAGATCCTTGGCCGAACTTATTTTATTTGGAGGGGTTTTTTTTCCACGAAGGTCTGTAAATGGAATTAAGGGGCAGGAAATTTTCTTTTTGATCACACTTCTTATTAAACTATCAGTTTCACCGATGCACTTAGTAAAATGCTCACGGCATACATCTACTACACTGCCATTTAATCCAAAAGTGTACTTGACGGTGATTTCAGGATTTCGTTTGCGATTATTTGAATTGACTATTGTGTCACATTTTTTATCTTCGACTAATACCAACGAGCCAATGTATATTATTCGTTGATCGTAAGATCCCAAAGACTAGTAGTGGTTGAGTTTCGATATCGTGCAAAAATACCTTACTTCGACACTTTTTCGACATTGATCAAATTCCATGTATTCCCTTGCTCTTCGTACGATTCCAGATTTTGTCTCGTAACGTAGTTCGGAAAGTCAGTTTTTGATATCTACATTTTTTTTTTTATTTGGCGGAGTTCGTAATGCATTCTCAATTTGTGTCCCAAGTCGAGACAATTCTTCACAATCCTCGTCACTCCGATCAGTGGATGATGCAATAAAATCTGGATCTTAAGTAAATCATCTGAATTTTCCCACTCAAGGATTTTCTCCGAATTGATGTCCGATGAAGTAGGTACTTCTTCAATGATACCTGGCGATACATCACATGAATTTTTAAGTTGAAAATAGCGTATCCAAAGTAAATTTGTAAGTGATGTTTTATATTATGTACATAAGTATTACAATAAAAATAAGGATATGTGTATGCACATTCCATACACTGAATAATTAAGCAAATGCATATGCACTTACTCTTAATTAAATCAACACCAAAGTCAGACCCATGCAAAGATGAGGTATTTTCATGCGCAATCGGCTGCTGTTGATTCAAAAGCTGGTTTAATTTATTGGAGGTCAGTTTTTTAGGACAATCACTTATTGATAAGTCCTTTTGTGTTTCGGTTTCATTCGCTGAATTGAATACATACGTTTATTACTAGTTACTTACATACAGTCCTAACGCTAAAAAAAATAGTTAAACGTACTTTTGTTTTTTGACCTAGCCATTGCTTGTTTAGAAATAGTTAATAATATGCCCTACACCGTAATTATGATGCACAACACTATTGAACACAAAAGCTTAACTTCAGTTATGACGCCATCTTAAATTTTTTCGTGTTTCAATTTAGTTGGAAGAACAACCTAATTCGACTTATTCCACACACTTACAATATCATGGTTTGGAATAACAGCTAAGCTTGAGAATGTACCTATTTTAAAAAATTGCCCATGTCATTTGGAAGAACAGCATAAGTTAAGTTAAGAAATTTTTTTTCATTAAAGCACGTTTTGGAATAACGACCCAACTGAAGTTAAAACATTTTTTTTTAACAACTTAGGTTGTTATTCCAAAATCAAAAATAACAAATAAGAAGGTGACTTATTCAACTTAGGTTATTTTACCGATGTGAAAGCGAGGACAATAATTGGCTAAAGTTGAGTTAGGCAGTCAAACTTGAAAAATTTAAGTTACGTTGTTTTACCAAAATAAAAGTTTAGGAATATCGACTTAAGCCTTGCTTAAGTTTTTATAACTTCTACAATTTTATTAATAGCGACATAAAAAATTTATTGCATATAGATTTTGATACCCTGAATCTTGTGGTATGAATAACTCAATTTTGACCTAAGTCGAGTTAGGCGATTTTGACTTGTAATTTGATATGTGCTATTTATACATATGAACACCCAATTTGCAATGATCACCAACTCTAACGATTGCAAAACCAGGAAAACCTAACGGGATTTTCTTTGTAGTATGTTTTTATAATCATAAGGGTACTACCTTGGGATATAATGGCTTTGCTCTTGTGCAGCTTGTAAGTACAGTGTGTATTGCAAGCAAATACACATTTGAATAAGGGTGTGCTATTTATAAGAACACCACTGTACTTTGGAGCACACCTTATACATATATAATTTACATCCCTTCCGGTGTAATAAAAAATTCATGGGTGAATAACAGCGCCATATGTTTGCCGTGTACCATCTGTTTTTAGGGGACAAATGAAACTTGGACATAAAAATATTTTTAGTAATCGATTACTTCAGTTTAGAATTCTATAGGTTAATAAATTCCAAAGAAGAGCAAACCGACAAAGAATACGATTTGGAATCTTTACTTTGAAGAATGCATATGTATGTACATTTGGAAAAAAATCGAAACTACAAGTATTGGTACTCGTAATCTATAAACCAAATGCAATGCTGCACTTAAAAAACGACCGAGGGAAACGCAAGACATGAAATCAAAATGCTCGTTGTATATGATAAGGGTGGATTACTTCTTCCATGTACGATTAAATTTACGAGTAGCTTGTAAAATTGTAATCCTCCATTCATTGTAATGATCTTTAGAGCATTTCTGTGGTCACTGTCATACAATGAGAAGCTAGGAGGAAATGCTGCACGCATATACCATGGATGAATATCCGTATGTATAGTTTCGAAAACGTAACAGATGTTGGCGTAAATACGTAAATCTTTTTCGGGCCAGTGCAGGGCATTGACACAGTAGGTGACGAATTGATTCTATTTCCTCTTCGTCCCTACAGCTTCTGCAAAAATCGTTGTAGGGCTGGCCTAGTCTAGCTGCATGATATGATATCATGCAGTGCCCAGTGAGAGCACCGACTACCAGTCGTATATTCCCTCTACCAAGATTTAGCAGACTTTCCGTCCTTTTTTTTTTGTCATAGACAGGCCATGTTAGCCTTGCCGTAGCGCATGTATCTAATTGACACCATCGCTTGTTGGCCTTTCCTAGTAGTTCCACCCCTATTTCTCTGAATAGTGTGCTGAGTGGCGTTCTAGCCTCAGTTGTGATCTGCGAAGTATCTGCGCCTGATCCCAGTCTGGCCTTCTCATTCCCGGAAATATTCACATGCCCTGGTACCCAGCAGATGGTTACCTCATTGACATCCGATATTTCTTTTAGTTTCTCTTTACAGAGTTTTACGAGCTTGGATCTTATCCATATTGCTTGCAGAGCCTTAATGGCTGCCTGACTGTCAACATAGATTTTAATTCTCTTACCTGAGAAATTCTCCCTAAGAATCAGATCCGCGCCTTTTTTGATTGCGACGATCTCAGCCTGGAAGACGCTGCAGCCATCATCAAGTCTGTAGGAGTGACACGCTTCCTGAGATTCGAAGCAGATTCCGGCTCCTGTACCGGCATACGTTTTGGATTTGTCGGTATAGATTGTCAGTTCCCTTTCCGTGTTTACCATACCATTCGCCCATTCCTCCCTGGAGGGAATCCTAATAGAGAATCTCCTCTCACAGCAAGAAAGCGGGGTGGTATAGTCCGTTTCGGTTGCGAACCTCAGGATAGCCCATCGATCCAGGATTGATGCGTGGCCATAAGGACATCTTTTCCACAGACTGGATTCTTGCATCCTTAGCGCAGCCCTGGATGCAATGCTTTCACAATACATGTCTAGTGGTGGAGGGTTCAGCATTGCTTCAAGGGCCGCCGTTGGTGTGGATTTCATAGATCCGGTCACCGCCAGACAGCCAGCCCTCTGAAACCTTGTAAGACTTTGAAGGTTGCATTTTTTCTCAAGTGCTTTCCCCCATACAATTGATCCATAGACTGAAATAGGTCTTACCACCGCGTTTTATAGCCAGTATACCACCTTTGGTAGTGTGTTGGCCCCTGACGCCGATGACAGGGGATCGAATCCCGACACAGCCATGTCATCGAACGTGTTTTCACGGTGTTTCTCCTCAGCGGGGTTCTGACAAAATCCCCTGTAGTAAAATTGTCATGGAAAGCTTCTCGAAATTTGGCGTTCGGAACCGGCAATAAATTGTAGGTCCCTTTCACCTATGGGGAAATTAAATCACACACAGCATGTGTGATTGAGAGAAGCTCGGCTCTGGTCCTTCATGGGCTGTAACGCCAACATACATACATACACAGCAGCGCATAACTTAGTCTTTCACTGATGACCTGAGGTAATTTCCCAGGTACCAGGATGGTAATGTCATCGGCATAGGCCGTGACGTTGAAACCCTGTGTCTCTAGGAGCTTTAGCACTACTTCGTGTTGCATTTAATTTTTTTTTATTTTACAAAATGTAGTAAAGCGATCATTATCGTTCGCCTTTTGTCTTTTTGCCTATCAAGCGGAGCCTTACTGCAGATTGTGGAATTGACAACGGAAAAGCAGGCGTCTTGACATAGACGAAAAATGAAAAAGTAATCGCCTACGCAAAAAGATCGATAAGTGACCTATACATGACCTACACGCTCACTTATTCTAAACTATTACCAATTTCTTTTATCTGTCGCCCTTTTCTGTTATTTATAAGCTGTGTATCCTAACATACTTACTAACTTACATAGATGGCGCTACAGTCCGGTGTGAACCTGGGCCTGATGGTTATGCCGTTATTTGCAAGCTATTTCCAGCGACGTACTCCCAATTGGTTAAGGTCCCCTTCCACCTGTGTGCACCACCTTAGATTCGGTCGTCCTCTACTGCGTCGTCCCTCGGGGTTGGACTCGAAGACTCTTCGGGTTATCCATTCGCCCTTCATGGCCTAGCCACCTAAGACGTTCGATCCCTAGACCCCATACTAGGCCGATGTCGCTGTACAGCCCGTATAGTTCGTTGCTGTATCTTCTCCTCCACTCTCCACCGTTTATACAAATGGAACCATAAATTGAACGCAGAATTTTCCTCTTGAAACGACCAAGGGCCTCCTCATCCGCTTTCGTTAAAGTCCAGGCCCCTGCGCCTTAGAGAAGGACTTGGATGATTAAGGTTTTGTATAGCGCAAAATTGGTCTTCTCAATTGCCTCTTGAGCCTAAACAAACATCGGTTGGCAAGAGTAATTCTACGTTTGATCTCAGCGCTGGTGTTGTCGTCGCTGGTCACTAGTAAGCCAAGGTAGACGAAGTCCTTGACCACTGCGAATTTCTAGCTGCCAATTGTTAACCGAAAGACCCATTTTAGCCGCTTCTGCTTCGATGCTTTCGAACGCTTCATTGACCTCCCGCTGTGTCCGTCCAATTACGTCAATGTCATCAGCATACGCAAGCAGTTGCGCAGACTTGAAACAGACTGTACCTATTGTGTTGGCCAATAAGTCTCGAATAATGATGAATGATGGCACCTTGTCCAAATCCGATAAATAAATAAATAAATAATCTGACGAGTTTGGCAGGGATGTTAAAGCTAGACTTGGCTCCGTATAGCTAGTCCCTATGCCCCCTGTCATATGCTGCTTTGAAATCGACGAAAAGGTGATGGATGTCGATTTGGTATTCCTAGGTTTTCTCCAGGATCTGTCGCAGTGTGAATATTTGGTCTATTGTGGATTTACCTGGCCTGAAACCACACTGATAAAATTATCCACATATGATTTCAGGCGTTCACACAGTACGGCAGAGAAGATATTATATTCGATGATAAGGAGACTTATTCCCCTTTAGTTGTGACTCAGTTATAGGGGTCTCCTTTTGTTTTTGTTTTTTTTTTTTTTTTTTTTTGTTTTTTTTTTTGTTTACAGTTCGCACAGGTTCAGGAGTCATACTCTTATAATGTATGTCACACACCCTGGACGGAGTGCAGATGGGTTGCGTCGTAGATGTCCGTTCACTAGTCTCCAGGGGTGGTTGTCCTAGATAGGATTCGAGAGGAACTCGACTGAATTTTCACGTTGGTTGTAGTTCCCAGTAAATGTTCCATGTCATTACGGTATTATATTAGAACTTAAAGTGATCATATACTGTAAGTGTTATGCCTGTCACTGGCCACTCCTCCATCCTGCAAAACAGGATAACTATGGACCACACAGAACCCACCATAGTCTTGGGCAAAAAATTCACGACGATCTATCCGGACAGGAAGAACTGGACTCGCCAAACTCAACCCCGCAGAAACTGTGTGGATTTCTACACCGACGGGTCTAAAACCAAAGACGGGGTGGGCAGTGGAGTTTTCTGCAAACAACTCAAGCTACATAAAGCTCTAAAATTACCAGATCACTGCCGCGTTTTCCAGGCGGAACTGTTGGCAATAAAAGAGGCTTTGTCTTGGCTGAAGTGGAACGTAATATCCACCACGGATATTCGCATTCTCACAGACAGTCAAGCAGCCTTAAAGTCGTTGGAGTCCTATGTGTACACATCGAAATCTAGTCTCGACTGTCGCAGATCTCTTAACGAGATGGCAGAACAGTTCAACATACAGCTTATCTGGGTACCAGGACACAGCGACATTACAGGTAATGAAAAAGCCGACACACTCGCCAAACTAGGAACGACGCTACAATCAATCGTGGCTTGTGAGGGAGTACCCCTTACAACCATTAAACATAATCTGACCAATCTCGCTAGGGCCGAGACGAACCTGAGATGGACCCAGGGACATACCTGCGTCATCACCAGGCAAATCTGGCCTCGGCTTGACAGTCAACGCACAAGGAGTATAATCTCCCTAAAAAGAACTGACATCTACAAAGTCATTGGTGTCATCACAGGTCACTGCCTCATTGGCAGTCACGCACAAAGACTAGGTATAGTTCCGAATGATTTCTGCAGAAGCTGTCAGGACGAGGAGGAGGTCGAATCCATTCACCAACTTCTCTGTGCCTGTCCAGCTTTTTGCAATATAAGGAAGCGTTACCTAGGCTCTTACTTCCTTAACGATCTGACAGATGTCCAGAAAGTAGGGATACTTAATCTTCTTAACTTCTTAAGAAGCACTAGATGGTTCCACGAATAGGGGGGTAAAACCCCCTCGTAGCTGCACAACGGGCCTCCTTGGCCTAAGTGCGTTCTTCTCAATTCTGGGAAGGCTACGACCCTACCTACCTACCTATGCCTTCATCAGTATTTCCGATCACTTCCCATTCACAGCAACTGTGTTGCATAATTTTTCCGTAAAGGAATTGTATTTCTTGGCTATGGACAGACTTTGAACTACAGACCTCTCGCTCGACAGACGGTGATGTTTACCACTGTACTACGACCACCCCGCTGGGTGTGGGCAAACAATGCTGAGATTCCATTCGTCGGGCATGCGCCCTACCAGATCATCTCCAGCCGCTTTAAATAGCTCGGCAAACAGGCTTTCTGCGCCCGCGGCTTGAGCTTTAAAATGACTAGCTTAATTTCATCTAGGTCGGGTGAGCTAACTTCTCTTGCATCTTCGTCCGTTGCGAAACTTGCGAGCGTTATTCTTGTGGTAGCATCTTTCCATCTCCGACGTCAAACTTTCGTTGTCCAGCTCGACTTCGTGACATCGTTGATATCTAACAAGGTAGTATTCTCAACATACTCCTTTTAAAATTGTATACCGGACGGGTTAAGCCTAATTAAAGGGAAATAGATGTTTATTCAATATTCAAGCCAACATTTGTAAAGACAGTTCAAGACTTGTCTGTCAGTCTCTGGGATACGGCACTATATTGTATCCTTTCTGATGCAAACGTATTTGCACATTCTAATTTGGTATATGTACACATACATATCTCGCGGCATATTGGCAGGAGACGCACTAGTTTCCTCCTGAGATGCTTGCAAAAGCCGGAAATTACACTTTAATGACTGCTGCATATAAACCACGTACATATGTTGGCTGCAGCTGCAGGTCCATCAATGTTATCCCACCGTATGACACCTACTGCAAAAGTCTTCCATATGTGATTCGTTTAAAGAACGAACCTTGGCACCTGCAATCGAATGCTAACTTATGCAATTCGTGCAAAAAGAAAAACAGAAAAGTGCAAGGGTACGAGTAACATAACGTTCAAGCAAATCTCCATTGCCTTTGGTGCTCATACTTTACTTCTCGGATTTATGCTCGTTTTATGGTAATAGCATTCGGGAAAAAAATCGTAAAGCGCATTGAGTACACTATGAATATAAACGAATAATGGAAGGAGCATATCGAAAAAGCTTTCTGGCGGCAGCAATTGCTTGTGTATAAGATGTCGACAGTTCAGCTTTCTATCTCGTCCTTGAGACGCATGTTATAGGCTTTCTTCTATCCATTCTTACTCCATGTCATATAGTATGCTATAAATGTACATATTTTACTAGGACGCCAAAACAATAGAATGCTTTTACATCTAGTTGAATATTAACAATCGTTGTCAGTGACAATTTCGGTAGAGCATTTGTACCAACAACAATACTTTATCCTTAAACGAAACCGCATTTTAAAGTTTCCCCAGTAATTTCGCTGGCACAGTGGCACACGTCATTGGAGGAGAACAAGAGTGAGAATCGAATCTACCCTACCCTCTGTAATTCCTCCACTAGTATTCACTGAGCTTTGCTTTGAAGAAGCTGTTGATGCTCTCGGACAACGTCTGCACGGTTTCGGCATCAGAAATTCACAGAGGAATCGTCATTCCACAGAATTGCAGACCACATGGAGATTAGCGTCACCTGGATTAGCCCACCCTGATTTGAATAGAGCAATGCCGAGGGTGCGCGTTAAGGCGCACCCTCCCGTGTTATGTTGTTTTGGAAGTAAGCTCCGGAGATCAGATTGACGTCGAATAGGCTTTATCAGACAGGACAGTGAGGCAGAGATACGTCAAAGATCATATAGAGTAATAATTTACTTCTGCCAAGCCATTTGAGTTTATTCTAACGTCCGTACGGTATCGAAGGTTCTTCTTTAGTCAATCAGGCAGTTACTCGTACATTGGTATTTGCACTTATTAGCACGACACATCCTGGATGTGCGAACATTCAGAGGGGCAAATGGCGACTCTGACCACTTCCTCGTAGCAGCAAGATTCAGAGCTCGACTGTCCAATGTCAGAAAGCTGCACCAGCCCATCAGGAGGAGGTTCGACATTGGGCGCCTGAGCACACCGGAGGTTGCCAGAGTCTACAGGGAGCAGCTGAGCGAAAGACTCTACGGTATGCCTACGTCGAACACAAATGCCAATAATATGTGGCTGCATTGCCGCTCAGCCATTCAGGAAGAAGCCGAAACCACCTTAGGATACCTACCACCCCCGACAAGAAACCCGTGGTATGATGGCGAGTGTGAGCAGAAAGAGACAGCAACCGACGAGGCGTACCAAAAGGCGCTGCAGAGGAAAACCAGGGCAGCGCAAGAAGAGCACCGAGCCAGAAGAAGGGAGGAGAAGAAATTACTGCGACAAAAGAAAAGAATCTTCGCAGGCTCCCAGCTCAAGGATATCGAGGAGTCTAGGGATAAACATAAAACACGAGCCTTTTACAAGAAAGCCAAAGGCTTTGCAGGAGACTTCAAAAAGGGCACCCTGGCTCTTCGAAACTGCGAGGGTAATCTTGTCACCGACCCGCAGGGAATAGTGGATGTATTTAAGCAGCACTTCCAGCAGCTGCTTAACGAGCATGACCAAGAGAGAGTGGTAGGGACCGAGGAAATCCCAACTCCAGCCGCTGAAGTAGTCCTCCCACCCAGCATCGAAGAAGTCGCCACAGCTATTCAGAAGCTAAAGAACAACAAGGCCGCAGGTTCCGATGGCTTGCCCTCAGAGCTCTTTAAGGCTGGCGGCGATGTTCTGGTAGGGAGCATGCACCAGATCATCTGCAGAATTTGGGAAGACGAAAACATGCCCGACGACTGGAATACCAGCTCTATTTGCCCCATCCGCAAAAAAGACGATCCTATCTCTTGCAAGAACTATAGAGGTATATCCCTGCTCAATGTCGCATACAAGATCCTGTCCAGCGTACTGTGTGAACGTTCAAAGCCATCTTGCACCGCACCAATCGGCAGCTACAAGTGCGGCTTCCGGCCCGGCAAATCGACTATAGACCAAATATTCACACTTTCGAATCGATACACACCATCTTTTCATCGATTTCGAAGCCGCATACGACAGCATTCATCGTGAAGGACTGTTTGGTGCGATGGCCGAATTCGGGATCCCGGTAAAACTGATCCAGTTGTGTCGCGCCACGCTAAAAAACACGCGATGCACCGTGCAACTCGGTTCTAGGACCTCGGAACCATTCGAAACATGCACCGGATTTCGGCAAGGAGATGCGCTGTCATGTGACTTCTTCAACCTGGTGCTGGAGCAGATAGTGCGACGGGCAGGCGTCAACAGGGAAGGCACTACCTTTTGCAAGTCCATCCAGCTGCTAGGATACGCGGATGATATCGACATCATCGCGTGTTCTCGCCGTGGCATTGTGGAAGCATTCACGGCGATTGAAGAACAGGCGAAACGAGTTGGTCTTAAGATCAATGAGGACAAAACGAAATACATGCTGTCAAGCAAAAACCAATCCGTCGCTCACCACCTGGGACAAAATATAACAATTGACAGCTACAACTTCGAGGTAGTTACGGAGTTTGTCTACCTTCGCTCACTGGTAACAAGCGGCAACAACATCAGCGCCGAGGTTGGACGCAGAATAATTATTGTCAAACGCTGTTACTTCGAGCTGAAGAGGCAATTGAGAAGTAGGGCCTTCTCTCGGAAAACTAAGATGACCCTCTAGAAAACCTTAATCATGCTGGTCCTCTTCTACGGCACAGAGGCTTGGACCTTATCAAAAAGGGATGAAGAGGCCCTCGATCGTTTCGAGAGGAAAATTCTGCGTACAATCTTCGGTCCCGTTTGTGTTGACGGAGAGTGGAGGAGAAGATTCAACCATGAACTGCGCGGGCTGTACAGCGGCATTGGCCTAGTATATCCTCTTCAGATCCAACGTCTAAAATGGTGAGACCCTGTAGAGCCCGAAGAATTTTTGACGGCCGCTTCTAAGGTGGAAAGGGACCTCAACCAACTGGGCGTACGACACTAGAAACAGCTAGCAAAAGATCGTGCTAGCTGGAAAGACTTGTTGGTTGAGGCCCATCTTCACCCCGAACTGTAGGACCACCTAAGTAAGTAAGTGCTGTGGTTGTTTTTATTGCCGCTTCTGTTGCAAATGTGCATATTCGTGCATTTGAAATCAGAATTTATATCGCCATTGGAGCGTTTAACAATTGCGTGGACAGCAAGGTACGCAGGTATTTAATAACTCTAGCGGTTCAAAAATTGCCTTTTAGATTAGCCACCCCATGATGGTATGAGCTATAGTGTCATATAAATAATCAATTTACCAATTACTGGTTGCAAGCTTTATTTATCCCCGAAATAGTTTTTCGATAACAGAAACTATGAAGAGTATGGGCTAATGTTATCGGCACTGTGTGTTATTGATTGCCAATTTATCATAATTTAGAAATGTCTAAGCTCTTGGTAGATGGCTTTGAAATGTGTTGAGCTTTAACAACGTTATGATATTATTTATTATATATTTGCTTACAAATCGCAACAGCCTTGACACAGAATTGCTTACCTAATGCTCATATGTATATTTTGTGTTTTTTTTTCAGATGGATTACAATTGCAAGCACCAAGATTTACCACGCAGCCCTCATCTTCTGGTTCTATAGTGAGTGAAGGAAGGACGAAAATTCTGCAATGTCACGCATTAGGTAAGGTTGCCATTAAATTACCGGTATTAATATTAACGGTATTTGGAATATGCCCGATCCACAAGAAAGGAGACCCCTCTGATTGCGCCAACTATAGAAGAATAAGTCTCCTTAGGTTAGGTTAGGTATATGGGTGCCCTATTGACGTAAAGTCAAGGCTCACGCAGACTACGTTGTGCCCACCTATTTTGTTTAACCCGTTGATACCTATTCATTTTCCGTCGAGCTGAACCAACCAGACGAGGATAAAAATCCCAGTATTCTGTTCAGCCCGATATTACCTACCTCTTCTAGTCCCGAAAGGAAGTATCTTCCCAGGAAAATATTCCTTCTTTGGGCTAGCGCCGGGCATTCGCACAGCAGGTGACGAACGGACTCAATTTCCTCTTCGTCCCTGCAGCTTCTACAGAAGTCATTGTGGGGCTGGCCTAGTCGAGCTGCATGATAGGATAGCATGCAGTGCCCGGTGAGGGCACCGACTGCCAGTCGAATGTTCCCACGATTGAACTTCAGCAGATTTTCCGTTCTTTTCTTATCATAGACGGGCCAAGTCGATTTCGCCGTTGCGCATGTATCTAAGCGACACCAGCGCTTATTGGCTTTCACCAATAGCTCCGTCTGTATCTCCCTGTAGAGCGCACTGAGTGGTGCCTTGGCCTCAGCTGAGATCTGCGCAATGTTAGCACCTGATCCCACCCTAGCCAACTCGTCCGCCCTCTCGTTTCCGGAGATATTCATGTGACCAGGTACCCAGCAAAGGGTCACCTCATTTACATTGGATATCTCTTCTAACTTCTCCTTGCAGAGTTTGACGAGTTTGGATCTTATCCATGCTGCCTGCAGAGCCTTAATGGCTGCCTGGCTGTCAACAAAGATGCTGATCCTTTTTCCTGTGATATTCTCTTTGCTGATCAGGTCCGCCGCCTGCTTGATAGCGAAGACCTCAGCTTGGAAGACACTGCATCCATCATCGAGCCTGTAGGAGCGATGCATATCCCGAGACTCAAAGTAGACTCCGGCACCTGTGCCAACATCCATTTTGGATCCGTCGGTGTAGAGTGTCAGTTCACTTTCCGTGCGTACCAAATCACCGGTCCATTCCTCCCTGGAGGGAATTCTAATAGAGAATCTCCTCTCCCAGGAAGGAAGTCGGGTGACATAGTCCGTTACGGTTCTGAATCTCGAGACGGCCCATCGATCCAAGACTGATGCATGTCCGTGAGGACTCCTTTTCCAGAGACCCGATTCCGGTAATCTTAGCGCAGTTCTGGTTGCGGCGCTCTCGCAGTACAAGTCCAGGGGTGGGAGGTTCAGCATGACTTCAAGGGCCGCCGTTGGTGTGGACTTCATAGATCCCGTCACCGCCAGACAGCCAGCCTTAAGTCTCCTTAACATCGCCTACAAAATCTTCTCTGCCGTTTTGTGTGAACGCCTGAAGCCTTTTGTAAATAAGCTGATAGGTCCTTATCAGTGCGGATTCAGGCCAGGGAAGTCCACCATCGACCAAATCTTCACACTACGGCAGATCCTGGAAAAAACCAATGAATTTCAAGTCGACAGTCACCACCTATGTCGACTTCAAAGCCGCATACGACAGCGTAATTAGAGACGAGCTATACAACGCTATGTCTACCTTTGACATACCTGGTAAACTCGTCAGACTGCAGGATGACTTTGGAGAATGCTCCGAATCGGTGAACACCTTACCGATAGTTTTGATGTCAAAAAAGGATTTAAGCAGGGCGATGCGCGGTCGTGTGATTTCTTCAACATCATATTGGAAATGACTGTCAAAAAATCACTGGCCAATACAAGAGGCACAATCTATTTCAAATCCTCGCAACTCCGTGCATACGTCGACGATATTGACATAATAGGTAGATCCCAGCGAGATGTCAATGAGGCGTTTGCGAGTATTGAGATGGAGGCGGCGAAAATTGGTTTGGCGGTAAACGAGGGCAAAACTAAATATATGCTGTCATCAAAAAAGGACGCTCAACACCGACGTCTCGGCCAGAACGTTTGTATAGGCAGATATAAGTTCGAGGTAGTTAAGGACTTCGTCTACCTTGGCTCCGCAGTGACCTGGAAAAACGACATCAGTTCCGAAATCAGACGCAGAATCACTCTTGCCAATCGCTGTTTCTTTGGGCTCAGGAAGCAATTGAGTAATAGAGCCCTCTCCCGAAGGACAAAGTTGACTCTATATAAGATCCTTATCATCCCGGTCCTGTTGTACGGCGCAGAAGCATGGACACTATCAAAAGCGGATGAGGAGGCCCTTGGTCGGTTCGAGAGAAAGATTTTGCGCGTGATTTTTGGGCCTATAAACGCAGACGGGGGATGGAGGAGAAGATTCAACCACGAACTTTACGGGCTGTACAGCGACATGAGCCTAGTCAGGCGTCTACGGATTCAACGCCTAAGATGGCTGGGCGATGTAGAGCGAATGGACACCACAGCTCCAGCCCGGAGAGTCTTTGAATCCAACCCCGAGGGACGAAGAAGCAGAGGACGGCCGCAGTTAAGATGGCGCACACAGGTGGAAGGGGACATCAGCCAACTGGGTGTGCGGCAATGGAAAAGGCTAGCGAAAGATCGTGCTAGATGGAGGGGCATGTTGGTTGAGGCCCAGGTTCACCCCGAACTGTAGAGCCCACTAATAAGAAGAATTTGGAATATTGGATGAGCCTAGCATATTGTAGAGTGTTGTTTTGATTTTACAATTTCCCGAGAAGTGGAATCCTTAGCTCCCCCAGAGGGGTGGGAGCTAAATATGTAGTTGCACTTGATATTTCGAAAGCATTTGACAGAGTTTGGCATGAAGCTCTTTTGTCGAAAATGCATGCATTCGAGATCGATGACTACCCTCTTCTGTGGATTAGAAGCTACCTTTCCAATCGTTCAATTCAAGTTGCCTTGGACGGATTGAAGTCTGATAATCACTTTGAAAATGTTGGTATTCCCCAGGGCTCCGTTTTATCTCCGACACTCTTTCTCATTTTTATAAATGATCTCTTGTCTGTTACTTCTAATCCAATACATGGGTTTCCTATACAAATATAAGAAATTCTTCGCATTCACCGATCTGGCTACAATTTATAAGGCGTTCATTCGCTCTAAGTTTGAGTTCAACGCTCAAGTCTAGTCTGGCGCATCTAAGTCCTAAGACCTAAGTGTCCATTGTTGTTCAGGATACTATGTTTGACCGTATAAAACAAATGGTAGAAATGGTATAAAAAGCATGCGCTACACCATATCCTTCGCTTTTGCTCGAAGATCTTCTTTCTATTTATTTATTTGCTAGGCTAGCACTATAATTTAAATTATAAGCTAGCTGTATTAGAAATAGCAATGAAGGCCTTCGGCTATATGGTTAAGAAGTGAAGGTTCGATTAAATAAGATTGTACAAATTGGTGTTCTTGAGAAAGTCTATTACAATTTTAGTATTTTTAGTATTAGGTTTACTTACTTAGGTGGCGCTACAGTCCGTGGTGAACCTGGGCCTCAACCAACAAGCGTCTTCATCTGGCACGGTCCTTGGTGAGCTGTTTCCAGCGCCGCACGCCCCGTTGGTTGAGGTCCCCTTCCACCTGCCTGCGCCACCGATGATGCGGCCGTCCTCTGCCGCGCCTTCCTTCCGGAGTGGATTCGAAGACTTTTCGGGTCGGAGCTGTATCTTCCATGCGCTCTACATGGCCTAGCCACTTTAGACGCTGTATCCGTAGACGTCGTACCAGGCCGATATCGCTGTACAACCCGTACAGTTCTTCGTTATATCTTCTCCTCCATACACCGTTTGAACAAACGGGACCGTAGATAGTGCTAGAATTTTCCTCTCGAAACGACCAAGGGCATCTTCATCCGCTTTTGTTAAGGTCCAAGCCTCTCCGCCGTAAAGGAGGACTGGGATGATCAAGGTCTTATATAGCGTCACCTTGGTTTTCCGAGAGAGGGCTCTACTTCTCAATTGCCTCCTGAGCCCATAGGAACAGCGGTTGGCAAGAGTGATTCTGCGTTTTATCTCAGCGCTGGTGTTGTTGTCGCTGGTCATCAGTGAGCCAAGGTAGACGAATTCCTTGACCACTTTAAAGTTATATCCGCCCATGGTGACGCTCTGGCCAATACGTCGGTGTTGTCCGTCTCTTTTAGATGAAAGCAGATATTTGGTTTTACCCTCATTAACCTTGAGACCCATCTTAGCCGCTTCTACCTCAATGCTTACAAAGGCCTCACTGACGTCTCGCTGTGTCCGTCCAATCAGGTTAATGTCGTCGGCGTACGCAAGCAATTGCGTGGACTTGAAATAAATCGTACCTCTTGTGTTGGCCAGTGACTCTTGCACGATCTTTTCAAGCACGATGTTGAAAAAGTTGCATGACAGCGCGTCACCTTGCCTAAATCCTTTTTTAACATCAAAGGTCTCGGTTTGCTCATTACCGACCTTAATGGAGCAGCGAGAATTCTCTATTGTCATCCTGCACAGTCGGACGAGTTTGGCAGGGATCTTAAAACTAGACATCTCTATACACGCTGTCATATGCAGCCTTGAAATCGGCGGAGAGGTGGTGAGTGTCGATTTGGTATTCCTGGGTCTTTTCCAAGATCTGCCGCAGCGTGAATATTTGGTCTATTGTGGATTTACCTGGCCTGAAACCACACTGATAAGAGCCGATCAGGTGATCCACCAACGGTTTCAGGCGTTCACACAATACGGCAGAGAAGATCTTATATGCGATGTTAAGGAGACTTATTCCCCTATAGTTGGCGCAGTTATAGGGGTCTCCTCTCTTATGGACCGGGCAAACGATGCTGAGATTCCATTCGTCGGACATGCTTTCCTCCGACCATACCTTGCAAATGAGATGGTGCATGCACCCCTTACCAGCTTATCTCCAGCCGCCTTGAGAAGCTCAGCAGACAGGCCGTCTGCGCCCGCGGTTTTATTAGACTTAAGTCTTGATATAGCTATTTTGCCTTCGTTTAGCTCGGGTGGACCGAATTCTGTTACTTCGTGGTCCATTACGAATGGCTCGTTCTGCCTGACAGCGGTATCTTGTCTATCATCGCCGTTATACAGTCTGCAGAAGTGGTCTTTCCAAATCCTCAGCATCGACTGCGACTCTACTACCAGTTCTCCATTTTCATCCCTGCAGGCCGCCGCTCTGGCTTTGTAGCGATAGCATGTTGGTTTTACCTTATTGTAAAACCTACGGGCGTCATTCCTGCGGAAGCATCTCTCCATCTCCTCGATCTCACGCTTTCCGTGCTCTCTCTTCCTTCTTCTGAAAAGCGTGTGTTCCTCTCTTCTCTTCTGCTCATAGATTTCGCGAGCAGCTCTCGTCCGTCGTTGCAGCATGGCTTTATATGCTTCTTGTTTTGCTGCATGGGCTTTTTCGCATTGTTCATCGAACCAGGGGTTTCTTTGTGCTGCTGTGGGCGGATTTTGAGAGATCTTGGAGGAGACACGATCGGCAAAGATTCTGGCGATTGTAGCTTTCCGACGTCGAACTTACGTTGTCCTACTCGACTCCTAATCATTCTTGATATCCTCATTAGGGTTAGATAGGAGATTGTTTATATTGTTGTTGGAAAAGAGATGGAGTCTGGGTATCCGGAAAGCGGAACATTCGGAGAGGATGTGAGTGCTCGTTGAATCGGGACTGATTGCAGTATGTGCAGGTGGAGGGTTTGTTCTTGTCCATGTAGTGTTCGTGGGTAAGTTTGGTGTGTCCTAGTCGTAGTTTGGTTATTTTTGAAAGGTCCGTTTTGAATGGGATTGGGTGTCCTGGCTCGTAAGCATAGTCTTTCATTGAGATTTTGTCTTTATGGGCAGTCAGGTACCATTGGTATGATTTATCGAAATCATCCGCTTTTGATAGTGTCCATGCTTCTGCGCCGTACAACAGGACCGGGATGATAAGGGTCTTATATAGAGTCAACTTTGTCGTTCGGGAGAGGGCTCTATTACTCAATTGCCTCTGAGCCCAAAGAAACAGCGATTGGCAAGAGTGATTCTGCGTTTGATTTCGGAACTGATGTCGTTGTTCCAGGTCACTGCGGAGCCAAGGTAGACGAAGTCCTTAACTACCTGGAACTTATATCTGCCTATACAAACGTTCTGGCCGAGACGTCGGTGGTGAGCGTCCTTTTTTGATGACACCATATATTTAGTTTTGCCCTCGTTTACCGCCAAACCAATTTTCGCCGCCTCCATCTCAATACTCGCAAACGCCTCATTGACATCTCGCTGTGATCTACCTATTATGTCAATATCGTCGACGTATGCAAGGAGTTACGAGGAAATTTTGTAGGCGATGTTAAGGAGACTTATTCCTCTATAGTTGGCGCAATCAGAGGGGTCTCCTTTCTTGTGGATCGGGCATAAAATGCTGAGACTCCATTCCTCGGGCATGCTTTCCTCTAACCATATCTTATGGATGAGCTGGTGCATGCTCCCAACCAGTTCATTCCCAGCTGCCTTGAAGAGCTCAGCAGACAGTACGTCTGCGCCAGCAGCTTTATTCGACTTGAGCTTCGATATGGCAATCTTAACTTCGTCGAAGTCAGGGGGGCAGAATTCTCTGCGGTCTCCGTCGATTAGAAATGGATCATTCTGCCTGACACCGGTTTATTGACTAACATCGCCGTTATACAGTCTGCAGAAGTGGTTTTTCCATATTCTCAGCATCGACTGCGGTTCTACTACTAGGTGTCCGTTCTCATCCCTGCAGGCTTCCGTTCTGGCTTTATAACCTTGGCATGTTCGCTTTATCTGTTGATAAAACTTTCGAACGTCACGACTACAGTAACACCTCTCCAAATCCTCAATCGCGCGCTTCTCGTGCCCTTTCTTCTTTCTTCTAAGAAGCTTATGCTCCTCCCTTCTTTTTAACTCGTAGAGCTCACGAGCTGCTCTTGTTCTTTTATGCAGCGAGGCCTTATATGCATCCTGCTTCGCTGTATGAATCCTCCTGCACTCGTCATCGAACCAGGTGTTTCTTCGTGGTGGAGCCTTGAAACCCAAAACTTCGGATGCAGAGCTTTTCAGGGCTTGTTTGTAAAGGTTCCACTGCTGTTCTATTGATAGTGTGGAGGATTCAGGTGTATTGGAGAGCTTAAGGGAGACGCGATCGGTAAAAGCACGAGCGGTTTCTGGCGATAGTAGCTTTCCGACGTCATAACTTTGTATTCTTAGTCCACTCCGTTGCGTTCGTGATATCCGTAATCGCATCTTGGCTACTACAAGATAGTAGTGGCTACATCAAGAATAGTGGAGGAGTGTCTGACGTCGATCGCGATATGATCAATCTGGTTGGTAGTCGATTGATCAAAAGACCGCCAGGTGCCTTTGTGTGTATCGAGGTGCGGGAAGCGCGTACTGGCTAGAAGGAGATTTCGCCCCGTAGCAAGATCAATCAGCCTGTGTCCATTATCGGAGGTGGTGTCGTGTAGGCTATGTTTGCCGATGACTCGTTCAAAGATGCTTTCCTTACCCAGCTTAACATTGAAGTCTCCTAGTACAATTTTGATGTCATAGCTGGGACATTGGGCATACGTTCTGTCTAGGAGATCGTAGAACTCATCTTTGGCGGAGTCATCCTTGTCTTCCGTGGGGGCGTGGACGCAGATCAGGCTGATGTAAGAAAATTTAGCCTTGATACGGATTGTTATGAGGCGTTCGCTCACATGCCAAAAGCCTAGGACTTTTTGCCTTAGTCCACCTATAGCCCTCTCTCCCTATAGCAGTCGTCGTAGTAAATATCGCAGTTTTTCATCCGCTTTATACCCGGTCCATTCCATGCCATTTCCTGGATGGCGGTGATGTCCGCTTTATAGCGGTCTAGGGCGTCCGCAAGTTGTTCGGCTGCACGTGGCCTTTTTAGGGACCTTAACATTCCACGTACAAAGCCGAAGATCATTGTCCTTTTTTCGTTTTTTGCAAGGGTCGTCAACATAAATCCGGTCCATTATATCCGAGGCTTGTCGTTGTTTCGGAGTTTGTGGTTTTTTTTTTACGGTTACGGCTTACTAGGCCGTAGCCCAACCGACTAATCCTGTTTTTTGGCGCAGGAGGTTCGCCATTCGCCCTTCCCCGTCTTCAATTTCCCTAGGAAATCTCCAGATGGCACCACGAGGAGGCGGGGATAGGACTTACTAACAGTGCCGCAAGATGTTCGACTGCGGTGGCTGAAACATAATGTATGTATATTGGCGTTACAGTCCATGAAGGACCAGAGCCGAGCTTCTCTCAATCACCCATGTTGTGTGTGATTTCATTTTCGCATAGGTGAAAGGGACCTACGTTTATTGCCGGTTCCGAACGGCGAATTTCGAGAACTTTTTCATGACAATTTTCCTACAGGGGGTATTGTCAGAACCCCGGTGAGGAGAAACAGTGAAAACACGTTCGATGACATGGCTGTGTCGGGATTCGATCCGGTGTTATCGGGATCAGAGGCCAACACACTACCCACTGCGCCACGGTGCTCTCGGAATAGCGTTGGATTTTGTCAATATGGGCTAGAGTCTTTTTAGTAGGAGTTTTCCAAAAAATTTTGATAAGAGTGGAAGTAAACTTATGGGTCTGTATGAAGTTGTCATTGTGGCGTCTTTTCCTTGCTTGGGTATGGCTATTATTTCTGCCACTTTCCATCATTTTGGGAAATATTTAAGTCGTATTACACTGTTGAAGAGGTTCCGAATGAAAATGAGGGCTACATGCGGGAGTTCTTTTAATAATTTGCCATTCAGTAGGTCGTAGCCAGGTGCTTCCTTACTTTTTGTTTCTTTTTTATGCAAGCTTCTATTTCCTTGATTGTCAATTTTTTTATGGGTTCGATGTCTTGTATAGTTCGGGTGGAATGTGGTGCTGGGTCCTTGTCTCCATCGAAGTTTGTAAAAGTTGACTCAAAGTAATTAGCTAAGGTTGTTGCCTTGTCCAAATTGTTTCTAGCCCATGTATTGTCTGATTTTTTTTATTAGGGGATGGTGTTGTGTTCAGTTTGACTTGTCGCTCGTTGCTCTCCATAAGGAGTAGTTTGTCGCGGATGTTAGGTAGGTAGGTAGGTAGGGTCGTAGCCTTCCCAGAATTGAGAAGAATGCACTTAGGCCAAGGAGGCCCGTTGTGCAGCTACGAGGGGGTTTTACCCCCCTATTCGTGGAACCATCTAGTGCTTAAGAAGTTAAGAAGATTAAGTATCCCTGCTTTCTGAACATCTGTCAGATCGTTAAGGAAGTAAGAGCCTAGGTAACGCTTCCTTATATTGCAAAAACCTGGACAGGCACAGAGAAGGTGGTGAATGGATTCGACCTCCTCCTCGTCCTGACAGCTTCTGCAGAAATCATTCGGAACTATACCTAGTCTTTGTGCGTGACTGCCAATGAGGCAGTGACCTGTGATGACACCAATGACTTTGAAGATGTCGGTTCTTTTTAGGGAGATTATACTCCTTGTGCGTTGACTGTCAAGCCGAGGCCAGATTTGCCATCTCAGGTTCGTCTCGGCCCTGGCGAGATTGGTCAGATTATGTTTAATGGTTGTAAGGGGTACTCCCTCACAAGCCACGATTGATTGTAGCGTCGTTCCTAGTTTGGCGAGTGTGTCGACTTTTTCATTACCTGTAATGTCGCTGTGTCCTGGTACCCAGATAAGCTGTATATTGAACTGTTCTGCCATCTCGTTAAGAGATCTGCGACAGTCGAGACTGGATTTTGATGAGTACACATAGGACTCCAACGACTTTAAGGCTGCTTGACTGTCTGTAAAGATGCGAATATCCGTGGTGGATATTACGTTCCACTTCAGCCAAGATAAAGCCTCTTTTATTGCCAACAGTTCCGCCTGGAAAACGCTGCAGTGATCTGGTAATTTTAGAGCTTTATGTAGCTTGAGTTGTTTGCAGAAAACTCCACTGCCCACCCCGTCTTTGGTTTAAGACGCGTCAGTGTAGAAATCCACACAGTTTCTGCGCGGTTGAGTTTGGCGGGTCCAGTTCTTCCTGTCCGGATAGATCATCGTAAAGTTTTTGTCCAAGACTATGGTGGGTTCTGTGTGGTCCAAGTTTTCTGCCATAGTTTACCTGTTTTGCAGGATGGAGGAGTGGCCAGTGACATAGCTCGCCCATTTCGAGTTGGCTTTTAGTCTTATGGCCGTGTGTGTGACAATTTGCTTACCGAAAATATCGAGTGGTGTAAGGTCTAGTATCATGTTAAGCGCAGCCGTTGGTGTGGACTTGAGGGCCCCGGTAATGCACATACATGCCATCCTTTGTACCTTCTCGAGTTGTTTGTGGTATGTTGTCTTGTCTAATGCAGTCCACCAGACTATCACTCCGTACATTAGTATGGGTCTAACGACCGTGATGTAGAGCCATAGGGTAATCTTGGGATTGAATGCCCATTTTTTCCTAGGGCTTTCTTCCATGAGTAGAGAGCTATTGTTGCTTTTTTTGCTCTTTCAATTGTATTGCTCTTCCAAGTTAATTTCCTATCGAGTAAAATGCCAAGGAATTTGGCACTAGAGGAATAGGTTAGCCTGGTATCGAGCAGAGTGATAGGGCAGTTTTCCGGGATTTTGTGCTTTTTGGTAAAAAGCACGAGCTTCGTTTTCTGTGGGTTAATCCTGAGCCCGTTACTATGCGCCCATTTGCACAGAAGTGAGAATGCCGTTTGTATGCGGTCATTCAGTGTAGATAGGTGTTTACCTGAGATTGTGATGGCAGCGTCATCGGCGTAGGCAACAACGTCCAGGCCTTCTTTCTCCAGTTTGATTAGTAGTTCGTTTACAACTACATTCCAGAGAAGAGGTGAGAGGACCCCACCTTGCGGGGTGTTGCGGATGTTGGGGTCAGGTTTTTTAAGTGAGGTTTTTCTCCTGCATTTCCTTTCATTTTTGTTTTACAATTTTGGTGATTTTGTTCAGCTTTGCCTTGTCGATGGGTGCTTTTGTCAACTGCCATTTTTTCCTCATTTTCCTTTTCGTCTGTATGGGATTTTTGATCCAGGGGGGGCGTTGGAGCGCTGTAGGATTTGTCCTTTATGGAGGGCGTTGCTCTATATGCCCCTTCATTTATTTGGTCATTAAGGTACACAATTGCTCTTTCGGTGTCGTCATGGTGTTTAAGGGGAATATTCGTGTTTAAGGACATTTCCATGCCCGATCCACAAGAAAGGAGACCCCTCTGATTGCGCCAACTATAGAGGAATAAGTCTCCTTAACATCGCCTACAAAATCTTCTCTGCCGTTTTGTGTGAACGCCTGAAGCCTTTTGTAAATAAGCTGATAGGTCCTTATCAGTGCGGATTCAGGCCAGGGAAGTCCACCATCGACCAAATCTTCACACTACGGCAGATACTGGAGAAAACCAATGAATTTCAAGTCGACACTCACCACTTATTTGTCGACTTCAAAGCCGCATACGACAGCGTAATTAGAGACGAGCTATACAACGCTATGTCTACCTTTGACATACCTGCTAAACTCATCAGACTATGCAGGATGACTTTGGAGAACGCTCGCTGCTCCATCCGAATCGGTGAACACCTTACCGATAGTTTTGATGTCAAAAAAGGATTTAGGCAGGGCGATGCGCTGTCGTGTGATTTCTTCAACATCATATTGGAAATGATTGTTCAAAAATCACTGGCCAATACAAGAGGCACAATCTATTTCAAACCCTCGCAACTCCTTACATACGCCGACGACATTGACATAATAGGTAGATCACGGCGAGATGTCAATGAGGCGTTTGCGAGTATTGAGATGGAGGCGGCGAAAATTGGTTTGGCGGTAAACGTGGGCAAAACTAAATATATGCTGTCATCAAAAAAGGACGCTCAACACCGACGTCTCGGCCAGAACGTTTGTATAGGCAGATAGGGGTGGCCGTGGTGCAGTGGTTAACATCATCGACCGCCGAGCGGAAGGTTTATGGTTCAAATTTGCTTCATAGCCAAGAAAAAGTAGTTTCTATACCGCCAAAAAGTATGCAACGCTGTTGAGAATGGAAAGTGACCAGACGTACTGCTGCAGGCATAACACTCACAGTATATGGTCAAACGAAATTCATCCTCTGCGTATGCAATACTAAAAGTGCTTGAACGAATTACTACGGACTATAACCAACGCGGAATTTGGTCGGCTCTCGTCCTATCTAGGTCTAGGACAACCACCCCTGAGAGTAGTGAACGAACATCAACGACCCCAACCACTGTACTCCGTTCAGGTTGTGTGTGTCAACACATCATAAGAGAATATAAAAACACTTGAACCTGCGCGAGTCTCTAAAAAAAAAAAAAAAAAATATAAGTTCGAGGTAGTTAAGGACTTCGTCTACCTTGGCTCCGCAGTGACCTGGAACAACGACATCAGTTCCGAAATCAAACGCAGAATCACTCTTGCCAATCGCTGTTTCTTTGGGCTCAGGAGGCAACTGAGTAATAGAGCCCTCTCCCGAACGACAAAGTTGACTCTATATAAGACCCTTATCATCCCGGTCCTGTTGTACGGCGCAGAAGCATGGACACTATCAAAAGCGGATGAGGAGGCCCTTGGTCGGTTCGAGAGAAAGATTTTGCGCGTGATTTTTGGGCATATAAACGCAGACGGGGGATGGAGGAGAAGATTCAACCACGAACTTTACGGGCTGTACAGCGACATGAGCCTAGTCAGGCGTCTACGGATTCAACGCCTAAGATGGCTAGGCCATGTAGAGCGAATGGACACCACAGCTCCAGCCCGGAGAGTCTTTGAATCCAACCCCGAGGGACGAAGAAGCAGAGGACGGCCGCCCTTAAGATGGCGCACACAGGTGGAAGGGGACCTCAGCCAACTGGGTGTGCGGCAATGGAAAAGGCTAGCGAAAGACCGTGCTAGATGGAGGGGCATGTTGGTTGAGGCCCAGGTTCACCCCGAACTGTAGCGCCCACTAAGAAGAAGAAGAAGAAGGACATTTCCATGTATTGACGAAATGTACCCCAGTCAGTTTTTGAGTTGTAGAGCTTGGTAGATGCTTGCCCTTTTTTCGGATTTGTGAAGTATTTTATGGTTATAGGAGAGTGGTCTGAAGAAAGGTAAAAGGAGGACTTTATTTCCATGTTGTTACAGTTGATGTTCCTGACGATACAAAAGTCAATAAGGTCAGGTTTCTTGGTCGTATCTGTGGGCCAGTAAGTTGGTTCACCTGTGCTTAGATGCTTGCACTTATTCATTTTGATTGCATCTAGAAGATTTTTGCCTTTTTTGTTTGTGAGTCTTGAGCCCCAGTCTGTGTAATAAATATAAGAACATTTCTTACTCATATTCATTACAGGGTACCTCCAACCAATGTATCGTTGGCTAAAAGATGGCTTACCAGTTGGAGATTATTCGTCCAGTCAGTACTATCGGATACATAATACTAGGAGAGAAGATGCGGGCAGTTACCAGTGCATTGCTAAAAACGACGCCGGCTCGATATTTAGTGAAAAAATCGACGTTGTTGTCGCTTGTAAGTAATATTCAAATTTAAATTATTTATTTTAGGAAAAAGTTGAATTGAAAAAGAAGAGCCCATTAAGAGCCTACTTAAACATACAAGTCATCAGCTGAATGGTCTCTTGGCTGATAAGAGCAACTATTAGCTGTCGACCCCTTAATGCAATCTAAAACTTCTTATTATACGCTTATGAGCGAGTGATTTAGAAAGCCAGATTGATATGAAGTTAATTTTGATAATTCAATTCGATTCTAAATATGAATATGTTTGAATGCATAGCTGTACTCCTTTATCTGAGTCATTTAGCTTGCAGTAGCAAGAAGAGAACCCTTAATTCATTTCAATTAACTCATTTCTTATTGTAACATTAGCTCTTATTTGCATGTTCTTAAATACATAGTCTTCTCATGACTTTCAAGCCAAAGAGTGCAGCTGGCAACAGTCAATTGTCTGCACACATCTGCTTTGCCAGTATGAGTTATCAGATACATCCACACACAATAAAGTAATTGTTTGCATTAAAATTCCGAAACTGCAACTTCGTTCAAAGGGTACATAATCGACTTCATCTTTATGGTTGTATTTTTAGATATGGGAATATTTGAAGATCTCCAAGAGGGGAGGATTGCGGCGCACTCTGGTCAGCCGGCGATTTTTAATTTGCCACCGATTGAATCGGTGCCCCAGCCATCGGTTATGTGGCAAACGGAAGAAGGACCGCTGAATTACGATATTAAGTATGCCTTTACCAAGACAAATCAGCTTATCATTCTGAGCGCGGACGAGAGCGATCGAAAAGCATATAGAGCTCGTGCAATAAACACACAACTCGGCAAGGAGGAAAACAGTGCGTTCATACATTTGAATGTGACCGGGGATCCGTACACTGAAGTGGCACCAGATATAATTATTCACCCTGCGGATATGAAGCTGAAGAGGGGCGAACAAGTGGCTGAATTACAATGCATAGCTAATGCCAGGCCTTTACATGAGCTTGAAACATTGTGGATGAAAGATGGAATACTGATTGAAAATTCTGGTGTATCGCATACTCTAAACGACCCATGGAATCGTACGCTTGCCTTGCTCTCGGCTAATTTAACACATTCTGGCGAATACACGTGTCAAGTGCGACTACGATCAGGTGGTTTTCCAACGGTGACATCAACGGCTAAAGTCGAAGTGCAAGAACCACCAACGTTCTTTACTCCCATGCGGTCGGAGACATATGGCGAGTATGGAGCAGTTGTTGTTTTACCTTGTGATGTAATAGGGGATCCGGCACCAAGTGTGCTATGGTACAGGAATACGGAACTGATTAACGTCTCTGACGTACGGTAAGTTTGTATTTAAACTAGTGTAATGGACGTGTCGCAACATAATTAACTATAAATCAGATACGAACTGAAAGAGGATAACTCACTCGTAATAAAAAGGCTAACGATTGACGATTCGGCCATGTTCCAGTGCTTAGCATCTAATGAAGCCGGAGAAAAGTCCTCTTATACCTGGCTTAAAGTTAAAAGTGAGTAGTATACTTTTGACCGTTATTATATAACAATGTATATTATAATCAATTCTTTACTAAACATATGATACCTGTAAGGACATGGGAATGTTGTGCATACGAATGCTTGCGCTGGTCCATATAATACCAATGGGCATACAATTATACCTACTAACTATAATAGAGGCTATTTAAAACGTGTCAAACGCTTGGCTCAGCCTCGTATAATCCGAGTAAGAGCGTCACATTCAGGAACTAATGGTAGACGCAGGGATTTCCGCTTTGGTACGGGTTACATGTTTCGAACGCACGACGTTACAATCTATCTTCTTATATTGCAAGCACCATTTTTTATTTATTTATTTTTACTAGACTTAGCCACTTTTTTTGCACGCATTCGAGTATTAAAGTAATTTGCCCTTAAGTAACAAATGGCATCTGTAACCAATGATGTAATACATACAGTCCTGATCAAAATAATAGGTAAACTGTAACTTGGGCCATGGTTTATTGCAAACTTATTTTAAGCTTAGTTAAGATAAAGTCAACATTGCAAAAAAATGATATATTTTTCAATTCAATTTAAACTTTTTGAAGTGAAACTTCTTTAGGCACGCTCGACTTGGGGAGTAAACTGGTGAATGCGTGACGAGAGCGTTATGAAAAGTGTGATCGGGCGAGACGAACGAAAGTTGCGAGGGAGATGGTTAGGTTAGGTTGACGTGGTAGGCGTAAGCCACACTTAGGCCGAAACCGGCCCATTGTGATACCACCTGGATCAGGTTACCCTGATCCGCTACCTGGGAACCAACCGGTGCTTCTAATAAAGCGGTGGAGTTGAGCTATTTTTTTTTTTTTTTTTTGCTAGCTCACTCAGATTGTCGAAGAAGGGCGCGCCGAGGTAAATCCTCCTGCGATTCGCAAAAGAAGGACAAGAGCAGAGGAGTTGGTGTATTGATACCTCCTCCTCCTCGTCCATGCAGCCGCGACAGAAGTCATTGTAGGGTAGCCCCAGTCTGGCGGCGTGTTTTCCAATGGTGCAGTGACCTGTAATGACACCCACTAGAGTGCTTCAGTCCACCCGACCTAGACGAAGTCAAAATAGCTATATCAAGATTTAAGTCTAATAAAGCCGCTGGCGCAGACGGCCTGTCTGCTGAGCTTTTTAAGGCGGCTGGAGATGAGCTGGTAAGGTGCATGCACCATCTCATCTGCAAGGTATGGTCGGAGGAAAGCATGCCCGATGAATGAAATCTCAGCATCGTTTGCCCGGTCCATAAGAAAGGAGACCCCTATAACTGCGCCAACCATAGGGGAATAAGTCTCCTTAACATCGCATAAAAGATCTTCTCTGCCGTATTGTGTGAACGCCTGAAACCGTTTGTGGATAACCTAATCGGCTCTTATCAGTGTGGTTTCAGGCCAGGTAAATCCACAATAGACCAAATATTTACGCTACGGCAGATCTTGGAGAAGACCCAGGAATACCAAATCGACACTCACCACCTCTTCGTCGATTTCAAGGCCGCGTATGACAGCGTATATAGAGACGAGCTGTACAGAGCCATGTCTAGTTTTAACATCCCTGTCAAACTCGTCCGACTGTGCAGGATGACAATGGAGAATTCTCGTTGCTCCATTAAGGTCGGTAATGAGCAAACCGAGACCTTTGATGTTAAAAAAGGATTTAGGCAGGGCGACGCGCTGTCGTGCAACTTTTTCAACATCGTGCTTGAAAAGATTGTGCAAGGGACACTGGCCAACACAAGAGGTTCGATCTATTTCAAGTCTACGCAATTGCTTGCGTACGCCGACGATATTGACGTAATTTGACGAAAACAGCAAGACGTCAATGAGGCTTTCGTGAGCATTGAGGTAGAAGCGGCTAAGATGGGTCTCAAGGTTAATGAGGGTAAAACCAAATATCTGCTTTCATCTAAAAGAGACGGACAACACCGACGTATTGGCCAGAACGTCACCATGGGCGGATATAACTTTGTAGTGGTCAAGGAATTCGTCTACCTTGGCTCACTGATGACCAGCGACAACAACACCAGCGCTGAGATAAAACGCAGAATCACTCTTGCCAACCGCTGTTTCTTTGGGCTTAAGAGGCAATTGAGAAGTAGAGTCCTCTCTCGGAAAACCAAGGTGACACTATATAAGACCTTGATCATCCCAGTCCTCCTTTACGGCGGAGAGGCTTGGACCTTAACAAAAGCGGATGAAGAAAATTCTGCGCACTATCTACGGTCCCGTTTGTTCAAACGGTGTATGGAGGAGAAGATATACCGAAGAACTGTACGGGTTGTACAGCGACATCGGCCTGGTACGACGTCTACGGATACAGCGTCTAAGGTGGCTAGGCCATGTAGAGCGCATGGAAGATACAGCCCGACCCGAAAAGTCTTCGAATCCACTCCGGAAGGAAGGCGCGGCAGAGGACGGCCGCCTCAGCGGTGGCGCACGCAGGTGGAAAGGGACCTCAACCAACTGGGCGTGCGGCACTGGAAACAGCTGGCCAAAGACCGTGCCGGCTGGAGACGCTTGTTGGTTGAGGCCCAGGTTCACCGCGGACTGTAGCGCCACCTAAGTAAGTAAGTAAGTAGAGTGCTTAAGGTTGCCCTTTTGGTTGCCACCAGGTCCCTGGTTCGTCCTAAGTTTAACTTAGACCACAATTGTTTGGTGATAAAGCCGATATTGCTCTCATTCCATTGGAGATGTCTCCTCTATGGTTTGAAGCTTTATCATGTGCTTTACCGTGCTTATTGGTGTTTCTAGGTACCCGAGGGTAGGTAGGCTGAGTGTGCTTGACCCTAACTTTGCGAGTTCGTCGGCCGCGCAGTTTCCTGGAATATCCCTATGCCCTGGAACCCACAGTATTTAAATTTTGAACTGTTCAGCCATCTCATCTAGAGATAGGCGACAGTTAATGGATGTTTTTGATTTGTGGGTTACCGCTGCCAGGGATTTTATCGCAGATTGGCTATCCGTGCAAATAATAATATCCTTTGTGGATATTACATTGATCCTGAGCCATGCCATGGCCTCCGTTATCACAGTCATTTCTGCCTGGAACACACTACAGTAATTTGGGAGTCTAAATGATAGGTTGAGGTTAAGTTCCTTGGAGTAGACCCCACTGTCTACACCCGACTCCATCTTAGAGCCATCGGTATAGAAGGAGATCGAGTCCTTTGGTATGACTTTCCCTTCAGCCCATTCCTCCCTGGATGGAAAGACAACTTCGAAGTTCCTGGTGAACACATTCTGCGGGTTAATGTAGTCAGTGTCCATGGGTACTTTGAACTGTTTTAGAATAGAGGTGTGGCCTTTTTGAGATGTGGGCCATTTTCTTATGCTCCTCATCCTTAGGGCCGCGCAGGCAGCAACTTGCTTACTGAAAAGGTTTAATGGTGGAAGATGTAGTAGAACACTTAAGGCCTCCGTGGGGTTGATCTGATCGCTCCGCTTATATATAAGCTGGCCGATCTTTGTACCTTCCCCAGAAGGTTTCGATTGACTGCTTTGTCCAGAGCAGTCCACCAGACTACGACGCCATACAGGAGGATAGGCCTTATGACTGCTGTGTAATGCCAGTACATAATGCTTGGTTGGAGACCCCACCTCCTGCCCACTACTTTCTTACAGCTGTAGAGGGCAACAGTTGCTTTCTTGACCCGATCAAGAATGTTGGGTTTCCAATTCAGCCTCCTGTCAAGGACTAGGCCTAAATATTTAGCCTGTTCTTTGATTGTTAGTTGAGTTCCACCCAGCCTCCGGTGGGTTGAGGGGCGGAATTTTATATTTGTTAGTGAACAGTACTAGATCGGTCTTCTTTGGGTTCACCCCAAGTCCGCAGTACCGTGTCCAGGTTTCTACTGTATGTTGACTTTTATTTTGAAAAGTTTCCTTGGCCAGTGACCTTTTCTCAGTTCCCCCACAAATTCTCAATCGGATTGAGATCGGGGGATTGGGAAGGCCATTGAAACACCGATAACTGCTGATGACTCAACCAAGATTTCACATATTTTGATGTATGCTTGGGATCATTGTCATGCTGGAAGTGCCACCGCAGTGGCATATTGTCCTCCGCATGTTGCAACATGGTATTAGCTAATATCTCGCAACAAACTTCTTTCATCATTACCTTGTCAATATGGACAATAGGACCAACCCGGAACGAGGAAAAGCATCCCCATACCATGACTGAACCGCCTCCATGTTTGACGGTTTTTTTTGGTATAACGGCTATCAAATTCCTTTCCCTTAGGCCTTCTAATATTTCCCTTGCAATCGGACATTTCCCTTGTATCTCCCTGTAAAGCGCACTGAGTGGTGCTTTGGCCTCAGCTGAGATCTGCGCAATGTTAGCACCTGATCCCACCCTAGCCAGCTCGTCCGCCCTCTCGTTTCCGGAGATATTCATATGACCAGCTCATTTACATTGGATATCTCTTCTAACTTCTCCTTGCAGAGTTTGACGAGTTTGGATCTTATCCACGCTGCCTGCAGAGCCTTAATGGCTGCCTGTCAACATAGATGCTGATTCCTTTTTCCTGTGATATTCTCTTTGCTGATCAGGTCCGCCGCCTGCTTGATAGCGAAGGCCTCAGCTTGGAAGACACTGCATCCATCATCGAGCCTGTAGGAGCGATGCATATCCCGAGACTCAAATTAGACTCCGGCACCTGTGCCAACATCCATTTTAGATCCGTCGGTGTAGAGTGCCAGTTCACTTTCCGTGCGTACCAAATCACCGGTCCATTCCTCCCTGGAGGGAATTCTAATAGAGAATCTCCTCTCCCAGGAAAGAAGTCGGGTGACATAGTCCGTTAGGGTTCTGAATCTCGAGACGGCCCATCGATCCAAGACTGATGCATGTCCGTGATCAACCGTTTTTTTTTTTTAAATCGAATAAAAAGTTATTATGAATTGAAAAATTTATATATTTTTAGGGTTCCGTACCCAAAGGTAAAACGGAACCCTATTACTAAGACTTCGCTGTCCGTCCGTCCGTCTGTCACCAGGCTGTATCTCATGAACCGTGATAGTTAGACAGTTGAAATTTTCACAGATGATGTATTTCTGTTGCCGCTACCACGACAAATACTGAAAACAGAACAAAATGAAAATTGAAGGGGGGCTCCCATACAACAGACATGATTTTCATCCAAAAAAATCCCCTTGGTCACATACTGAACTAAGGTTAGTCGACAATATCCCACAACCAGTAGCAAACTTCCCAGTTTTGATCTCGTTTGTGTCTTTGATGAATTAATCCTAGCTGCAAACCTTTTTCCCCTATTTCCCATTATTGTTATTCACCTTTTCACATCGTTGCTGTCAAGTAAGATAATTGATTTGAATTCAATGGACACTTTGATGATCAACTATATCTCACCATGAAGATAGTAGTCTCTTTCATATTTATATATACAGATGGTACGGAACACTTCGTGCGCGAGTCCGACTCGCACTTGGTCGGTTTTTTTGCAATGTAGACTTTATCTTAACTAAGCTTAAAATAAGTTTGCAAAAATCCATGGCTTTTTTGATTCATAGCCCAAGTTACAACGTTTTTTACGATTTACCTATTATTTTGATCAGGACTGTACATGAGTAAGTAGATGTACTCGGCACTTAATTCATCCGAGGACATGCTCATAACCTTTTCTACAGATACAACAATAGCCTGTTGTAATTTCCATACGAAATGTTGGCTTCATAAACCTCTTTAATCATAGCACTTCATCATCCAACTGCAAGTAGTACTCGTACGTACTTATGTCTATGCTAACGTATAGCACATGTCTGCAGTTAACCGTGATGCGGTATAATGAGTGTCAGCATCGCTTCCGTCCGTGGTAATGCATTGTCCTTTCCAGCCTAATCACTGGAAATGGTATGGCTACGTAATTTACGGTTTCATTGCATCGCACCTAAGGGTAACCATGCAAGAGCAATGGTTTGTTTTAACCGCTGGCACACCCTTTCTCTTCGTTGAAAATAATTAGTTTGATTACTTGGATGTGTAATGTCAAATGCTTGATGAGAAATAAATAATTTAATATTTATGAAGTATTCATTAATTCATTCATTATTCATTCGTGGGCGCCGTGGCCCAGTGGTTAGTGTGTTGGACTCTGGCGCACGATGAGCGAGTTCGGATCCCGATAACACCAACGCCATCGAATGTTTGTTTCGCGGCGTCCTTCCTCGGTGGGGCATTGGCAAAACCCCCCGTAGTATATAACTTGCATGGAAAAAGCTTATCGACTCAAGCCGTTCGGAATCGGCATTAAACTGTAGGTCCCTTTCACCTGTGTGAAAAACAAATCACACACAACATGGGTGATTGAGAAAAGCTTGGCTCTGGTCCTTTATGGGCTGTTGTAACGCCACCAAAGAAGAAGAAGAATTCATTAATTCGATTAAGCGGTTTCATGTGTGTAGTCAAGGTTGTTGTTATAATATTCAAATTCACTAACAAATATAAAATTCCGCCCCTCAACCCACCGAGGCTGGGTGGAACTCAACTAACAATCAAAGAACAGGCTAAATATCTAGGCCTAGTCCTTGACAGGAGGCTGAATTGGAAACCCAACATTCTTGATCGGGTCAAGAAAGCAACTGTTGCCCTCTACAGCTATAAGAAAGTAGTGGGCAGGAGGTGGGGTCTCCAACCAAGCATTATGTACTGGCTTTACACAGCAGTCATAAGGCCTATCCTCCTGTATGGCGTCGTAGTCTGGTGGACTGCTCTGGAAAAAGCAGTCAATCGAAACCTTCTGGGGAAGGTACAAAGATCGGCCAGCTTATATATAAGCGGAGCGATCAGATCAACTCCCACGGAGGCCTTAAATGTTCTACTACATCTTCCACCATTAAACCTTTTCAGCAAGCAAGTTGCTGCATGCGCGGCCCTAAGGATGAGGAGCATAAGAAAATGGCCCACATCTCAAAAAGGCCACACCTCTATTCTAAAACACTTCAAAGTACCCATGAACACTGACTACATCAACCCGCAGAATGTGTTCACCAGGAACTTCGAAGTTGTCTTTCCATCCAGGGAGGAATGGGCTGAAGGGAAAGTCATACCAAAGGACTCGATCTCCCTCTATACCGATGGCTCTAAGATGGAGTCGGGTGTAGGCAGTGGGTCTACTCATTTGCACGGATAGCCAATCTGCGATAAAATCCCTGGCAGCGGTAACCCACAAATCAAAAACATCCATTAACTGTCGCCTATCTCTAGATGAGATGGCTGAACAGTTTAACATTAAAATACTGTGGGTTTCCGGGCATAGGGATATTCCAGGAAGCTGCGCGGCCGACGAACTCGCAAAGTTAGGGTCAAGCACACTCAGCCTACCTACCCTCGGGTACCTAGAAACACCAATAAGTACGGTAAAGCACATGATAAAGCTTCAAACCATAGAGGAGACCAATCTCCAATGGAATGAGAGCAATATCGGCTTTATCACCAAACAAAATGTGGCCTAAGTTAAACTTAGGACGAACCAGGGACCTGGTGGCAACCAAATGGGCAACCTTAAGCACCCTAGTGGGTGTCATTACAGGTCACTGCACCATTGGAAAACACGCCGCCAGACTGGGGCTACCCTACAATGACTTCTGTAGCGGCTGCATGGACGAGGAGGAGAAGGAATCAATACACCATCTCCTCTGCTCATGTCCCTCTTTTGCGAATCGCAGGAGGATTTACCTCGGCGCGCCCTTCTTCGACAATCTGAGTGAGCTAGCAAACCAAAGAATAGCTCAACTCCACCGCTTTATTAGAAGCACCGGTTGGTTCCCGGGTAGCGGATCAGGGTAACCAGATCCAGGTGGTATCACAATGGGCCGGTTTCGGCCTAAGTGTGGCTTACGCCTACCACGTCAACCTAACCTAACCTATAATATTCAAAATTAGTCAAGAAGAGATAGATACAGCATGCTGTTCGATAGGTTGGATTGAAGGAATTGGGGTGTGTCACATTATGACACTCGTACCGCGACCAATAAGGTCTACCCCCTTCTTTCGTCTAGGATTTAAGTGCTGTCTTCAGAAATTCGACAACATCTCTAGATGGGATCTCCTGAAAGTCCTTCTCTGTTACTGTTTCTTTGCTTGTCATTCTGAATTTTTCTACGGCGAGACTTCCGCAGATAGTTAGTATATGCTCCATGGTTTCTTTCGCAGTGCTACATCGTCTACAGATACATATGTATATGTGCTTCTAAGACCTAATTTGTAAAGGTGGTAACTGCATGCCCCGTGGCCTGTTAGTGCTACACATAGCACTTTTAGGTCAGCTTTGTTTAGTTGTTGAGCTTCTTTATACCTTTTTGGGGTGTGATTTTGTTCCCTGAACTTCTTTGAGTGTGAAAGGTACTTGAAAGGTACTTGAAAGGTACTTGAGCACCTATCTTAGCTAGTATATCAGTCTTTTCATTGCCTTCATGGTTTTCATGGCCTGCCAACATGTTTAGACAGGCAGCCTTAGAGTTAAAAGTGTAACTCTTTAGTGTTTTGAGAACCGCTTGACTATCTGAGAATATCGATATCTTGATAGTGTTTTCTGCTGCTATTGCAGTGTGCTGCTTCATTGATTGCGAACAATCCCCACCTGAAATATTGTTGACTCACCGCAGAGAGGGATGTGTAGTCTGCATCTAGGTCCTATCATTCCAGCCCCTATTTTGCTTCCGGATTTCGACCCATCTTCACTTCTGAGCTCCGTCGTTCATCCACGAGGGGTTGTTATCCCATTCTTCTCTGCTTGGTATGACATCAGGGGACATACGATCACTCACTCGGGTCAGCTCCCAAATGTTGTCCACCCTTTTAAGAATCTCTAAATGTCCAACCAATTATAAGTTCTCTGTAAAGCTAAGCCTGTTTTGCAGGTTTAGCCTGTAGGGCAGTGTGGAATTGAGGAATGTCAAAGGTAAAGGCTTTGAAGTCGACAAATAGGCGCTGAGTGTCGACTTGAAATTCATGTTTTTTCCAGCATCTGCGGTAGTATGACAATTTGGTCGATGGTGGACTTCCCTGGGCTGAAGCCACACTGATAAGGACCTATCTGCTTATTTACAAAAGGCTTTAGGCGTTCATACAAAACGGCAGAGAAAATTTTATAGGCGATGTTAAGGAGACTTATTCCTCTGTAGTTGGCACAGTCGGAGGGGTCTCCTTTCTAGTGGATCGGGCAAACGATGCTGGGACCCCATTCCTCGGGCATGCCATATCTTACAGTTGAGCTGGTGCATGCTCCTAGCCAGATCATCTCCAGCTGCTTTGAAAACCTCAGCAGACAGTCCATCTGCGCCATCAGCTTTATTCGACTTGAGTTTCGATATGGTGATCTTAACTTCGTCGAAGTCAGATGGACGGACTTGTCTGCGAACTTCGTCATTAAGAAATGGATCATTCTGCCTGACAGCGGTATATTGATTAACATCGCCGTTAAACAGACTGCAGAAGTGTTTTTTTCCATATTCTCAGCATCGACTGCGATTCTACTACTAGGTGTCCGTTCTCATACCTACAGGCTTCCGTTCTGGCTTTATAACTTTGGCTTGTTCGCTTTATCTGTCGATAGAATTTTCGAACGTCACGCCTGCAATAAACCTCTCCAAATCCTCAATCGCGCGCTTCTCATGCTCTTTCTTCTTTCTTCTAAGAAGCTTATGCTCCTCCCTTCTTTTTAACTCGTAGAGCTCGCGAGCTGCTCTTGTTCTTTTATGCTGCGAGGCCTTTCAGGTCTTGTTTGCAAAGGTTTCACTGTTGTTCTATTAACTGCGTGGAGGGTTGAGTTGTATGGGAGAGCTTAAGCGAGGCGCGATCGGCAAAGGCATGAGCGGGTTCTGGCGATAGTAACTTTCCGGCGTCATAACTTTGTATTCTTACTCTACTCCGCTGCGTTCGTGATATAGGCGTGAGATAGGCGCATCTTGGCTACTACAAAATAGTGGTTGGAGTCGATTTAAACTCCTCGGAAAGTTCGAACATCAAGAATAGTGGGGGAGTGTCTGACGTCGATCGCAATGGGATCAGTCTGGTTAGTCATTGATTGATCTGGCGACCGCCAGATCGAGGTGCGGGAAGCGCATACTGGCTAGAAGGAGATTTCGCTCCACAGCAAGATCAATCAGCCTATGTCCGTCATCGGATGTGGTGTCGTGTAGGCTGTGTTTGCCGATGACTCGTTCAAAGATGCTTTCCCTACCCAGCTTAGCATTAAAGTCTCCTAGTACAATTTTGATGTCACAGCTGGGACATTGGGCATACGTTCCCTCTAGGAAATCATAGAACTAATCTTTGGTGGAGTCATTCTTGTCCTCCGTGGGGTGCGCGGACGCAGATCAGGCTGATGTTAGTGTTCAATTGTTGAGAACGACGGTAAATTGATGGCGCTTCACGCACACTTTCTGCCGCAGCAGCAATATTCTCGAGTGTACGCACTGTTTTTGGCTTTTCACGCTTTGGTTTATCGATGAGGATGCCAGTTTCTTTCACTTTTTTCACAAGATAACGAACATACGGAGCTGACGGTGCTTCTCTTCTTCCAAAATCCGTACGCAATTTTCGCACACATTCTGCAACATTACCATGATTTTCAAAGTAAAGTCGCAATATTTCCCAGCGTTGTTCAAGCGTATGTATGTATGCTGGCGTTACAGTCCATGAAGGGCCTAAGCCGAGCTTCTTTCAATCACCCATGTTGTGTGTGATTTCCCATAGGTGAAAGGGACCTACAAGATTTTGCCGGTTCCGAAGCGTTCAAGCGTATACACAACCATATTCGTTCAGCGGAAGGATAACACTAATTATCTGTCAAATCAGACATGAGCCAAGTGTTACCATTCACGAAATAAGTACTACTTGAAAAAAAAAAAAAACGTTAGATGGCGGACCCTTTACGTTATGCTTCCTATTTTTAACGCACACTCAGCACTAGTAAATGGAATATGTAAAATGTAGACGCACTTTTTTACAATTAGACTAAATTTTAATGAAACTTTGCAGTAACGTAACTACTTGTATTCAACTCCAATGCCTGTTTTAAGGGTTCCGTACCCAAAGGTAAAACGAAAGCCTATTACTAAGACTTCGCTGTCCGTCCGTCCGTCTGTCACCAGGCTGTATCTCATAATCCGTGATAGTTAGACAGTTGAAATTTTCACAGATGATGTATTTCTGTTGCCGCTACTACGACAAATACTAAAAACAGAACAAAATTAATTAACTTAAGGGGGGCTCCCATACAACAGACATGATTTTCATCAAAAAAATCCTGTCTGCAACCAAGATCTGTCATTTGATGAGGTCACATATGTACATAGTCTCTTTCATATTTATGTATACAGATGGTACGGAACCCTTCGTGCGCGAGTCCGACTCGCACTTGGCCGGTTTTTTTATTTGAATTCAGTTGTGGTTGTTTTTTTTTTAATAAGACTTTTATAAAATCCTAGCCACACCGCATTGTTTGGTAGGCAAAACGTTATGGCGAAGTTTCATTTGATTGAAATCCGTTTATGCATGTTACTTTTCAACAAAACATTATCTATATCTTATTCTCTTTATAGTGAATCCTATCGTGTTTTGTTTTTTTTTTTTTCAACCCCTAAATCTCAATTTCATACAAAAAAATTGAAAAAATATTTTTATTTTCAAAGCTTCTATTCCCATTATGGAGCAACCACCAAAGAATGTAACCGCACTCGATGGTAAGGATGCCACAATATCATGCCGTGCGATTGGAGCTCCGAATCCGAATATAACATGGGTCTACAATGGTAAATATATCTATTTTTTTGGTTCTGTTTTACTGAAAACATTTGGTTTTGAATGGAAGTGAAAATGTGTTGCTGGTGTGTTCTTTCTATCCATTAATTAACTTGCTATTCCGAGAGTTGGCAATAACTAACGAATGGTTTTTCTGTTTTCTTTTTGTTTTTTATTTTACTCACATGTACGATAAACTAAATCTGCAATTATATCCATATCACCCATAACCGAACTGCTGCACTTGGACACTTGTGCAAATTGGCTACAACTAATAAATGCACAAAACAAAAAAAGAAACTCAACTCGTTGAAGTATCGAGCAGAGTACAAGTTCTAGAGTCTGGGGACTTGCTTATATCAAATGTCCGCGAATCGGATGCTGGACTGTATACGTGTATCCGTTCTAATGAAGCGGGGACCGTAAATGGCGAAGCACATTTGGGAGTACTAGGTAAACGTTTATTTGTTTTCTATATTTGTTTAACCTGATGTGTTTGATGTGAAAATCTTTGTTTTTCTTTTAATTATAACGCAGCAACAACTTTTCTTATAACTCGTATTCACTTTGTGTGTCTTGTGTATATAAAATAATACTTAAGATTGTTTTGTGTTGTTCTTTTAATATTTCTGTATTATAAAAACATGATTTGGAAGAATCTCAAATCATTGAGAGTTATTGAAAAAACGTCATTTACATAATTGTGATCTGACCCCAGATGACCTAAATAATTATTTTCTTAACAATCATGTTAGTAACACTGAAAGCACTGGTGAACCAAAGTGGAATAAGTTTAACTATTTAGATGAGGGTGATGTTCATCCCAATTCCTTTGAATTTCATTGCGTTTCTGAGTTTGAAGTATTAATGGCAATTGAACGTATGAAACAGGAATGGGCGTATTGCCAGAGCGCCGTCAGAGACGCTGCCTCAGAGGTGCTGGGTTTCAAACCGCCACCACCTAGAAACCACTGGTTCGATGAACAATGCGAACAAGCCCATGCAGCAAAACAAGAGGCACATAAAGCCAAGCTGCAACGACGGACGAGAGCTGCTCGCGAAATCTATGAGCACAAGAGAAGAGAGGAACACACGCTTTTCAGAAGAAAGAAGAGAGAACACAGAAAGCGTGAGATCGAGGAGATCAAGAGAACATGCCATGGCTACAAAGCCAATGCGGCGGCCTGCAGCGATGAAAATGGAAAACTGGTAGTAGAGTCAAAGTCGATGCGGAGGATTTGGAAAGACCACTTCTGCAGACTGTATAACGGCGATGATAGACAAGATACCGCTGTCAGGCAGAACGAGCCATTCGTAACAGAATTCAGTCCACCCGACCTAACCAAAGTCAAAATAGCGATATCAAGACTTAAGTCTAATAAAGCCACGGGCGCTGACGGTCTGTCTGCTGAGCTTCTTAATTCGGTTGGAGATGAGCTGGTAAGGTGCATGCCCGACGAATGGAATCTCAGCATCGTTTGCCCAGTCCATAAGGAAAGAGACCCCTATAACTGGGTAAACTATAGGGGAATAAGTCTCCTTAACATCGCATAAAACATCTTCTCTGCCGTATTGTGTGAACGCCTGAAACCGTTTGTGGATAACCTGATCGGCTCTTATCAGTGTGGTTTCAGGGCAGATAAATCCACAATAGACCAAATATTTACGCTACGACCATTCTCGATCTTGGAGAAGACCCAGGAATACCAAATCTACACTCACCACCTCATCGTCGATTTCAAGGCTGCATATGACAGCGTGTATAGAGATGAGCTATACAAAGCCATGTCTAGTTTTAACATCCCTGCCAAACTCGTCCGACTGCAGGATGACAATGGAGAATTCTCGCTGCTCCATTAAGGTCGGTAATGAGCAAACCGAGACCTTTGATGTTAAAAAAGGATTTAGGCAAGGTGACGCGCTGTCATGCAACTTTTCCAACATCGTGCTTGAGAAGATCGTGCAAGAGTCACTGGCCAACACAAGAGGTACGATTTATTTCAAATCTACGCAATTACTTGCGTACGCCGACTATATTGACGTGATTGGACGGACACAGCGAGACGTCAATGAGGCCTTTGTAAACATTGAGGTAGAAGTGGCTAAGATGGGTCTCAAGGTTAATGAGGGTAAAACCAAACATCTGCTTTCATCTAAAAGAGACGGACAACACCGACGTATTGGCCAGAACGATCGTATTGGCAGTTATAAGTTCGAGGTAGGAGTTCCTCTACCTTGGCTCCGCAGTGACCTGGAACAACGACATCAGTTCCAAAATCAAACGCAGAATCACTCTTACTTATCGCTGTTTCTTTGGGCTCAGGAGGCAATTGAGTAATAGAGCCCTCTCCCGAACGACAAAGTTGACTCTATATAAGACCCTTATCATCTCGGTCCTGTTGTACGGCGCAGAAGCATATACACTATCAAAAGCGGATGAGGAGGCCCTTGGTCGGTTCGAGAGAAAGATTTTGCGCGTGATTTTCGGGCCTATAAACGCTGACGGGGGATGGAGGAAAGCAAGGCGATAGCAAAAACTTAAATAATTACAGGCCAATATCCCTTCTCCCTGTGCTTTAAAAAATTTTTGAAAAACTAATTAAAACTCGAGTTGTTGCTTTCTTAGAAAAAAATATGTTCTTTAGTCAAAACCAGTATGGATTTAGATCGGGTAAATCGACAGAAGATGCACTATTGAATTTCACCAACTTTAACTACGACAGCTTAAATAAAAGAAAATTTACTGCCGCTCTTTATATAGACATAACAAAAGCGCTTGACACAGTAGATCACGAAATATTATTAGAGAAACTAAAAAAAGCCGGCTTCAGAGATTTCATGCTCAGCTGGTTCTCTTCATACCTTACTTACCGCAAACAAGTAGTCAAAATTCTAGACAAATTCAGTCAAAGCGCAGATGTTCGAATTGGAGTACCTCAAGGATCAGTTCTTGGTCCCATTCTTTTCTTGATATACATCAATTCAATCTTTAGCCAAAACCTAAGGGGAACTCAAACAGGATTTGCGGATGATATTGCTTGCTGCTATTCTAATCACTCCGTTTTGGACTTAATTGCTAACATCTGCTACGACTTAGAACAACTCAGGCATTGGTTTAGTATGCACAAACTAGTCATTAGTGACAAGACCAAAATTATGTTTTTTAATATATCGAGTAACTCCATTGAATTCCCTAATGTAACTTTTCATAGTACTAACTGCCAACACATGTTAGTAAGTCGGAATACTTGTGGTATAAACAGATGCCCAAACACGTATAACAACGACCTAAGCTGCTCCTCCAAATGCTTTGTTATTGAAAGAGTATCAGTTTTTAAATACTTGGGGCTTGTGGTGGATAGCGGACTTAATTGGGGTACTCATACTGCTACACTAAGAAAACATTTGTTAAAAACCACGAGCACATTATACCATTTAAGGTCGATCTGCTCCCGTAAACTCCTAGAAACAATCTATTACGGTTTGGTACAATCGAAGCTACAATATGTTCTGGTATGCTGGGGTGGTACCCATGGCAATAAAATTGAACCATTGATTGTCGTCCAGAAACATATTATTAGAATTATTTAAAGAAATGGACGTATGGAGAACAGCTTTCCACTCTTTTTTAACTCAAAGATTCTGCCTCTTAAACACCTTTACTTCTATAAAGTCTTAAAGATTTTTTTTTTAAGAAGTGGGTACTCACTTAACCGTAGTTCTGCTGTCCATGGACTTCGTAGCATCGATCTTTATTTGGCCGATATACCACCACACACACAGTTCACTTTTTGAATTATTTGAGTTCTGTAGCGCCTAGACTTCAACAAATTACCGCGCGTATTAAGGTGTACTACAAATTTCTTTTTTTTCATTCGAGGGATTAAAAACTTGCTTCTGAATTTCAACTTACACGAAATACACAACTTGCTCAGCGTGTTATCTTAAAAAGTATTTTGTTATGCGAAGTTCGCTTTAAAATGGTGATAATTGTGCCGCTTTTGTGCCTTAGATAAACAAAATCACCCCACTATAACTCTCACTATTATTTGAGTACTTCTTTTTTTTTATTCTTTCTTGAAATGATACATTCGACACTAGTTCCTCGAACTACAGAGTGTATCTACTTATTCTTCAGAAAACTAATGTTTAGATAAAATGAAAAACACTTAATATGCCTTCCTAAACAAAACTTTTGATTTATCATGAGTTTCTTTAATTCTATGTAAATATTAAGTATAACATTTATTATATACATATCTACACTGTACTGAAGAATAAATAAATAAGAATACAATACAATAGATTCAACCCCGAACCTTACGGGCTGTACAGCGACATGAGCCTAGTCAGGCGTCTACGGATTCAACGCCTAAGATGGCTGGGCCATGTAGAGCAAATGGACACGACAGCTCCAGCCCGGAGAGTCTTTAAATTCAACCCCGAGGGCGAAGAAGCAGAGAACGGCCGCACTTAAGATGGCGCACACAGGTGGAAGGGGACCTCAGCCAACTGGGTGTGCGGCAATGGAAAAAGCTAGCGAAAGATCGTGCTAGATGAAGAGGCATGTTGGTTGAGGCCCAGATTCACCCCGAATTGTAGCGCCCGTTAAGAAGAAGAAGATATTTTAAGTCGAACTTTCCTAGTTTCAAAGCTTTTTAAATTTCCCATACAAAATACGGATTTGTCTTGTTTTAATTAAAGCATATGTTTTTTTACATCGAGTGCTGTATTTGGCTTTCGCCATACTTTTTTCCGTCCATCTCTCCCAAAAACATTAAAATTACATTCATCGGTAAATATCCCCCGTTCCCAGAATGTAGGGCCGTCAATGTGCATTTGCTCATACTTTTTGGCAGTGTCCAACATTTTCCGCTTGTTGGTTAAGCTTATCAGCAGCTTTTTCCTAGCTATATGTGAGATCAAACCAGACTGTTTTCGGGCACGACGAATAATTTCGGCATCGTACAGTTACATTTTCAAAGGTTTGCAGTTCAGCAGCAAGTATTTGGACTTTTCGTAACTTCTCGCACAATCTTCATTTGGATTCTAATGTCAAGCTTCTTCGGTCATTACAGTTTCTTATGATAGTCTGTGAGCCATTGACTCACCCTAATTTCAAAGTTTCATTACGATTTTTCGAACTTCGGCTGTTATTTACCTTATTATTTTATCGTCTCAATGATCGTAAAGGCCTCAATGACATCTCGATGACTTCGTCCAATTATGTCAATGTCATCGGCATGTGCGAGCAATTGTCTTCTTCTTCTTAGTGGACGCTACAGTTCGGGGTGATTCTGGGCCTCAACCAACATGCCTCTTCATCTAGCACGATCTTTCGCTAGCTTTTTCCATTGCCGCACACCCAGTTGGCTGAGGTCCCCTTCCACCTGTGTGCGCCATCTTAAGTGCGGCCGTCCTCTGCCTCTTCGTCCCTCGGGGTTGGATTCAAAGACTCTCCGGGCTGGAGCTGTCGTGTCCATTTGCTCTACATGGCCCAGCCATCTTAGGCGTTGAATCCGTAGACGCCTGACTAGGCTCATGTCGCTGTACAGTAAAATCTTTCTCTCGAACCGACCAAGGGCCTCCTCATCCGCTTTTGATAGTGTCCATGCTTCTGCCCCGTACAACAGGACCGGGATGATAAGGGTCATATATAGAGTCAACTTTGTCTTTCGGGAGAGGGCTCTATTACTCAGTTGCTTCCTGAGCCCAAAGAAACAGCGATTGGCAAGAGTGATTCTGCGTTTGATTTCGGAACTGATGTCGTTGTTCCAGGTCACTGCGGAGCCAAGGTAGACGAAGTCCTTAACTACCTCGAACTTATATCTGCCTATACAAACGTTTTGGCCGAGACGTCGGTGTTGAGCGTCCTTTTTTGATGACAGCATATATTTAGTTTTGCCCTCGTTTACCGCCTAACCAATTTTCGCCGCCTCCATCTCAATACTCGCAAACGCCTCATTGACATCTCGCTGAGATCTACCTATTATGTCAATGTCGTCGGCGTATGTAAGGAGTTGCGAGGGTTTGAAATAGATTGTGCCTCTTCTATTGGCCAGTGATTTTTGAACAATCATTTCCAATATGATGTTGAAGAAATCAGACGACAGCGCATCGCCCTGCCTAAATCCTTTTTTGACATCAAAACTATCGGTAAGGTGTTCACCGAATCGGATGGAGCAGCGAGCATTCTCCAAAGTCATCCTGCATAGTCTGACGAGTTTAGCAGGTATGTCAAAGGTAGACATAGCGTTGTATAGCTCGTCTCTAATTACGCTGTCGTATGCGGCTTTGAAGTCGACACATAGGTGGTGAGTGTCGACTGGAAATTCATTGGTTTTTTTCAGTATCTGCCGTAGTGTGAAGATTTGGTCGATGGTGGACTTCCCTGGCCTGAATCCGCACTGATAAAGACCTATCAGCTTGTCTACGAACGGCTTCAAGCGTTCACACAAAACGGCAGAGAAGATTTTGTAGGCGACATTAAGGAGACTTATTCCTCTATAGTTGGCGCAATCAGAGGGGTCTCCCTTCTTGTGGATCGGGCATACGATGCTGAGACTCCATTCCTCGGGCATGCTTTCCTCTAACCATATCTTACGGATGAGCTGGTGCATGCTCCCAACCAGGTCATCCCCAGCTGCCTTGAAGAGCTCAGTAGACAGTCCGCCTGCGCCAGTAGCTTTATTCGACTTGAGCTTCGATATGGCAATCTTAACTTCGTCGAGGTCAGGGGGACAGAATTCTCTGCGGTCTCCGTCTATTAGAAATGGATCATTCTGCCTGATAGCGGTATATTGACTAACATCGCCGTTATACAGTCTGCAGAGGTGGTTTTTCCATATTCTCAGCATCGACTGCGGTTCTACTACTAGGTGTCCGTTCTCATCCCTGCAGGCTTCCGTTCTGGCTTTATAACCTTGGCATGTTCGCTTTATCTGTTGATAAAACTTTCGAACGTCACGCCTGTAGTAACAACTCTCCAAATCCTCAATCGCGCGCATCTCGTGCTCTTTCTTCTTTCTTCTGAGAAGCTTATGCTCCTCCCTTCTTTTTAACTCGTAGAGCTCACGAGCTGCTCTTGTTCTTTTATGCAGCGAGGCCTTATATGCACCCTGCTTCGCTGTATGAATCCTCCTGCACTCGTCATCGAACTAGGTATTTCTTCGTGGTGGAGCCTTGAAACCCAAAACTTCGGATGCAGAGCTTTTCAGGGCTTGTTTGCAAAGGCTCCACTGCTGTTCTATTGATAGCGTGGAGGATTGAGGTGTATTGGAGAGCTTAAGGGAGACGCGATCGGTAAAAGCACGAGCGGTTTCTGGCGATAGTAGCTTTCCGACGTCGTAACTTTGTATTCTTAATCTACTCCGTTGCGTTCATAATATCCGTAAGCGCATCTTGGCTACTACAAGATAGTGGTCCGAGTCGATGTTAGCCCCTCGGAAAGTTCGAACATCAAGAATAGTGCTTTCCTTACCCAGCTTAGCATTGAAGTCTCCTAGTACAATTTTGATGTCACAGCTGGGACATTGGGCATACGTTCTGTCTAGGAGATCGTATAACTCATCTTTTTCTACCGTGGGAGCGTGGACGCAGATCAGGCTGATGTTAGAAGATTTAGCCTTGATACGGATTGTTATGAGGCGTTCGCTCACATGCCGTAAGCTTAGGACTTTTTGCCACCTCGAACAACAAATCCGCATCTAAACAATCGTTGCCCTCTCTCCCTATAGCAGTCGCCGTAGTAAATATCGCAGTTTTTCATGCGCTTTATACCCGGTCCATTCCATCGCATTTCCTGGATGGCGTTGATGTCGGCTTTATAGCGGTCTAGGGCGTCCGCAAGTTGTTCGGCTGCACGTGGCCTGTTTAGGGACCTGACATTCCACGTACAAAGCCGAAGATCATTGTCCTTTTTGAGTTTTTGCAAGGGTCGTCAACATAAATCCGGTCCATTATATCCGAGGCTTGTCGTTGTTTCGGAGTTTGTGGTTTTTTTTTTTACGGTTACGGCTTACTAGGCCGTAGCCCAACCGACTAGTCCTGTTTTTTGGCGCAGGAGGCTCGCCATTCGCCCTTCCCCGTCTTCAATTTCCATAGGAAATCTCCAGATGGCACCACGAGGAGGTGGGGGTAGGACTTATATACTAACAGTGCCGCAAGATGTTCGACTGCGGTGGCTGAAACATAATGTATGTATATTGGCGTTACAGTCCATGAAGAACCTGAGCCAAGCTTCTCTCAATCACCCATGTTGTGTGTGATTTCATTTTCCCATAGGTGAAATGGACCTACAGTCTATTGCCGGTTCCGAACGGCGAATTTCGATAAGCTTTTCATGACAATTTTACTACAAGGGGGTTTTGTCAAAACCCCGCTGAGGAGAAACACCGTGAAAAACCCGTTCGATGACATGGCTGTGTCGGGATTCGATCCCGTGTCATCGGCGTCAGAGGCCAACACACTACCCAGTGCGCCACGGTGCTCGGTGCTCACGGCTGAAACATAATGTGGGTCGTAATTGTTGGTCACTCTCATTTATCACCGCGCACTAGCTTTTATTGACCAGTGCTGCTGTTTGCACGATGAGGTCGGAAACTTTTCAGAGCACCCTCGTATATTAGACATATTCCCGGCATAGTAATAATGACTTATTTTAACTTGTGTTTCGTCGCTCACCTTGCACGCTGATTCCAAAGCTGCTTCAGTACATTTTGATAGGATAGGCAGAGAAGAATTTTAATTTTCCTAATCGTCTATAATGGCAGACATTTATTCTCTTCTACAATACAATGCATTTCAGTTCGTACACAAATCATTCAACCACCAGTGGACACAACAGTGCTTCTCGGCGTAACAGCTTCATTACAATGTAAAGTTTCTAGCGATCCAACTGTTCCATTCAACATAGACTGGTATCGGGAAGGTTCAGGCTCTCCAATAATCAATTCTCAACGAATAGGCGTTCAGTCAGACGGAACCTTAGAGATTCAAGCAGTTCGTGCTTCTGATGTCGGAACCTACGCTTGTGTAGTCACTTCACCAGGCGGCAACGAAACTAGATCAGCGAGACTAAGTGTTATTGAGCTTCCATTTCCACCAACAAATGTTAAAGTCACTCGTTTGGATTCACAAGTACAGCGAGCTATAAATGTTTCGTGGACGCCAGGATTCGATGGAAACAGTCCGATTATAAAATTTATTGTCCAAAAACGAGAGGTATCCGAACTGGGTAAGTAGCACGTTTCATTTTTTATTTTTTTTTTTTATAAAATCCTGTAGGGTATTGCCATATTCAATTATGACATATTCCTTTGAGGTATAACGATTTTAAAACTCACACTTTATAACCTTTTTCTCAATCATTAACGGCACAGAACAATTCGTAGGTCCTGTCCCAGATCCACTTCTAAATTGGTCTACAGAATTAAGCAATGTGTCTGCTAATCAACGTTGGGTATTACTCACTAATTTAAAGGCTGCAACCGTTTACCAATTTCGAGTAAGTGCTGTCAACCGTGTTGGAGAGGGCTCACCATCGGAAGCAAGTAATATCATTGAGCTGCCGCAAGAAGGTTTGTGTTGTGTCCTTAATATGAAAGCCTTTTACTTCTTTAGTTTTTCTTATTAATTATTTTTTTTTTGGCGCAACTTTTTTCTTTACACATTAGTATATGTTCAGTTTAGTTTTGAATTTATTATGACCGAGATACTTATCGCTAAAATAGATAAAGAAAAAATGCTAGAAAGTAATTCCTGAACTCACGTAACCCTTCTGTCAATGGATGTTTTAAAACCTTCCCATCAATGGAATAGGTCTGGCTGAACCTTCATATAAATATAAAGTTTTTTTTTTTCTAGAAAGGAAGAGGGTTAGAGGAGATGCCGATGGACCTTAGGTTAGGTTAGGTATATGGGTGCCCTTTTGACATAAAGTCAAGGCTCACGTAGACTACGTTGAGTCCATTGTGCCCACTTGTTTTGTTTAACCCGTTGATACCTATACATTTTCCGTCGAGCTGAACCAGCCAGACGAGGATAAAAATCCCAGTATTCTGTTCAGCCCAATATTACCTACCTCTTCTAGTCCCGAAAGGAAGTATCTTCCCAGGAATATATCCCTTTTTTGGGCTAGCGCCGGACATTCGCACAGCAGGTGACGAACGGACTCAATTTCCTCTTCGTCCCTGCAGCTTCTGCAAAAGTCATTGTAGGGCTGGCCTAGTCGAGCTGCATGGTAGGATAGCATGCAGTGCCCGGTGAGGGCACCGACTGCCAGTCGAATGCTCCCACGATTGAACTTCAGCAGATTTTCCGTTCTTTTCTTATCATAGACGGGCCAAGTCGATCTCGCCGTTGCGCATGTATCTAAACGACACCATCGCTTATTGGCTTTCACCAGTAGCTCCGTCTGTATCTCCTTGTAGAGCGCACTGAGTGGTGCTTTGGCCTCAGCTGAGATCTGCGCAATGTTAGCACCTGATCCCACCCTAGCCAGCTCGTCCGCCCTCTCGTTTCCGGAGATATTCATATGACCAGGTACCCAGCAAAGGGTCACCTCATTTACATTGGATATCTCTTCTAACTTCTCCTTGCAGAGTTTGACGAGTTTGGATCTTATCCATGCTGCCTGCAGAGCCTTAATGGCTGCCTGGCTGTCAACATAGATGCTGATCTTTTTTCCTGTGATATTCTCTTTGCTGATCAGGTCCGCCGCCTGCTTGATAGCCAAGATCTCAGCTTGGAAGACACTGCATCCATCATCGAGCCTGTAGGAGCGATGCATATCCCGAGACTCAAAGTAGACTCCTGCACCTGTGCCAACATCCATTTTGGATCCGTCGGTGTAGAGTGCCAGTTTACTTTCCGTGCGTACCAAATCACCGATCCATTCCTCCCTGGAGGGAATTCTAATAGAGAATCTCCTCTCCCAGGAAGGAAGTCGGGTGACATAGTCCGTTACGGTTCTGAATCTCGAGACGGCCCATCGATCCAAGACTGATGCATGTCCGTGAGGACTCCTTTTCCAGAGACCCAATTCCTGTAATCTTAGCGCAGTTCTGGTTGCGGCGCTCTCGTAGTACATGTCCAGGGGTGGGAGGTTCAGCATGACTTCAAGAGCCGCCGTTGGTGTGGACTTCATAGATCCCGTCACCGCCAGACAGCCTGCTCTTTGAACCTTTGACACACTCTGAAGATGATACTTTTTCTCAAGCGCCTTCCACCAGACAACCGAGCCATAGACTAGGATAGGTCTTACCACCGCAGTGTACAACCATTGTACTAACCTCGGTTTGAGGCCCCATGTCTTTCCAAAGGCTACCTTGCACGAATATAGTGCCACATAGGCCTTTTTGATTCTTTCCTCAATATTTTCTCTCCAACTAAGTTTGGAGTCCAGGATTATGCCAAGATATTTGGCAGATTTTCCAGGGATCAGATCTATACCATTCATACGGGGGTAGGTGTATCTTGGTACAGATCTTTTCTTACATAACATTGATATTATGGGGGCAGAAGGCAAAAAGGAAGAGGGTTAGAGGAGATGCCGATGGACCTTGATCTTAAATGCTTACATGTTGCATTGAGGGGGGAAAACCAAATCCGGCAGGGAGTTCCAGATTCGTGTAGTCCGGTTAATGTAAGATTCTCTATATTTGACGGTACGTCCGAAAGCGGGCTTCAGGGTATATTGGTGAGCATTCCTAGAGAGACGTGTTGTTTTTTCTCTTGGTTGCGCCCAAGGATGTGGAATCTTCAAAAAATACTGGTAACCCGTGTTGCCAGCATGCACGATTCGCGGGATACTATTCTGCTTTTTCCACGCGCCTACGTACTAAACCATACCTCTGCACACTTCAACCACTCTCCCCGCGGGACTGCCGTTAGGTACTACTTCGCGGGGCTGGTTAGCGATTTACGCTCTATCCGAGTAGAAGCCTCTTGGGTTCTTCTTTCTGCTTTGGCTTGCCGCAGCTTTATTTTTACTGATGCAATGTACGAGCATGTTTGGTACCAATTTTCCACCGAGTTCATCATATAGGGAACCAAGTTTTCAGGACTCGGTACATTTAGCCTTTGCCTGTCCTGCATAAAGCGACTACAATAGAAACATGTGTGTTCTGCGTCCTCCTCGGAATTTGGGCATTGTGGACAAAAAGGCGAGCTATCATATCCAAATCTATGCAGATACTTTCGATAGCCACCATGTCCAGACAAAAACTGCGAAAGATGATAATTGCAGTCTCCTGCCGGTCTTGATGTCCATGTTTCGATGACGGGAATGAGCATGTGCGTCCATCGTCCTTTTGTGGAAGTGTCCCATCTGACTTGCCACATTGCCATGGATTCTGCCCGTTCTTCTGCTTTTATAAGCCTGGTCTGTTGCCGGTCTGGTATTCGCCTGCGGTATACCCTTTTGAGTTCGTCTGCCAATATATCGATGGGTAGCATACCTGCTATCACGAACGCTGCGTCATCTGATATGGTCCTGAACCCGCAGATTACTCTTGTTGCGCACAGTCGGTAGACTGAATCCAATTTCCGCTTTAGTCCTTTTACTGCAAGGTCTTCCGCCCAAATTGGAGCAGCGTAGAGTAGGACTGAGCTGACTACCCGTGAGAGTAGCACTCTGCGTGCATATCCGGGACCGCCTATATTCGGAAGCATTCGCGAAAGAGCTCGTTATGCGTGTGATGCCTTCTCCCTGGCATACAGTATGTGTTCTCTGAAAGAAAGCCTGTTGTCTAGGGTGACTCCTAGATACTTGACTGCTTTCTTGGACCTTATCGCCCGATCTCCGACTAAGAAGCTCGCATATTCCATCTTTTTACGGCTGGTTATAAGCACAGCCTCCGTTTTTTTGGGCTGCTAGTTCCAGACCGGCAATTGAGAGCCAATCCTTCACTTTAGCGATAGCTGCGTTCGCAGTAGCCTCTACTTTTTCTATATGCTTAGCCACTGTGACGATGGCAATATCGTCGGCGAAGCCGGTGATTCGTACTCTTTCGGGAAGCGCTAGTCGTAGAACGCCATCGTACATGATGTTCCACAGGAGAGGTCCAAGGACTGATCCTTGAGAGACACCCGCCTTTACTTGGTAGAATCTTACGCCTTCAACGGTATTGTACCTTAGCCTCCTGTTGTTAAAGTAGTCGATGACAATCCTTAATAAATAGGAGGGGGTACCCATGTCAATTAAAGACTTTTGTATATGCGTCCAGCTAACCGAGTTAAAAGCGTTTTCAAGCGTAATTACTGTACAATACTTCTTCTCCCCCGATTTCCATCTTTTTCCTTTGATGGCGTCCGCGGCCAAGTTTACCACTGTTTCTATGGCGTCGACCGTTGATCGTCCTTTTCTGAAGCCGTATTGGTTGGCTGACAATGCACCGTTAGCTTCCGCCAGCGCCAGTAACCTAATGTGTCCAACAGACAAATTGGCCGATACGAGGACGGTTCTCCAGGTGGCTTCTTTCCTTTTGGCAGTAGTACCAAGTGCTGCAGCTTCCACTGTGTGGGAAAGATCCCCTCCTACAAGCATTTCCCCAAGGTGTGTTGGAAAGCGTCTGGTCTAGCCGTAATGGTCGCTTTGACTGCCTTATTTGGGATTCCATCCGGTCCGGGTGTTTTGTTGTTTTTGACCTTCAAGACTGCGTTATGTAGCTCCTCTGGAGTAATACCAGGAATTTCTTCAATGCTAATCCCCGCCATGCTGCTCCTATTAAGCGGCTGTCCCTGTGGGAAGCTAGAGAGACGTGTATTGCGGGAGAAATGTTGAAGGGTCGGAATGCAACTGGCTATTTCATCAGAGCATTTTTGGTGGTAGTAACGATAAAACAGGGAGAGGCAGGTAACATTCCTGCGGTGTCCCAGCGAGTCTAATGTTTTGGTAATGCTGGAGTCGCCTATCAGTTTTATGGCTAGTTTTTGTATTCTGTCTAGTAGGTGCAATGAGGTCATGGAAGCATCGGACCAGACATGAACGTATTTTCGACAAAAGGGCTTAATGCCAAACCCTGTCAAATGCTTTCGAAATATCCAGTGCAACAATTTTGCTTTCACCTGCTTGGTGAAGCGAGTGATTCCACTTTTCAGCGAGATATGCCATCAAATCACCAGTGGATCTGTTGCTGCGGAAACCGTATTGACGGTCATTGAGGAGTTTCCGCGATTCAAGAGATTCCATAAGCTGACGGTTAATCAGCGTTTCCATGACCTTGGAAAGAAGACGTTAGTGCAATGGGTCGGTAGTTGGAGGGAGAAGATGATTCTCCGTTTTTGGGTATGGGCTGGACAAATGCTACTTTCCACCTACTCTGAAAGAGCCTAGAGGTGTAGGAAAGGTGAAAAAGCTTACGCAGTGGTTTTTCCAGCGTAGAAGAACACCTCTTCAGAACTATTCAGGACCAGCGGATTTGTGTATGTCGAGGTCCTTAACAACCCTTGCGACTGTACGTGTGTGGAAGTTGATTAGTCCCATAATGGAATTGACGCACTCTAGTACAGGCGGAGACAAGGTACTAGCTGGGAGCTGAGAACTGGTTGCGAAATGGGCAGCAAGTAGGCTAGCTTTGCCTAAGGGGGTGACAGCTGGAATGTCATTGTGGATGAGCGTCGGTATAGACGACGTAGTTTTACGTTTTTTATAAACGCCCAGAAACTTTTGCTACCTTTGGGACATTGAAGGATTCTACGTCTTAATTTTTGGTCGGATTGGAATTTGACCCGTCGAATGGGGGTGTTACAGTCATTTCTGGCCCGTATGTACTTTTTTCGATTTTCCTTAGCACTGTTTGCCTTGTAGGCCCGAAAACTTAGCCCCCTGAGCCTAATTGCCTCTTTGCAGCTCAAGTCAAACCACGTATTATCCTTTGGCCTGGTGCTTTTAATATTTGCCATGCCGATTCGGCTAATATTTGCGATAATATCAGTTGTGGCGTCCACGTCGTTGTCGCGGAAGCACAACGACCAGTTAAAGATCCGAAAGAAGGCCGCACCAGTTGGCTCTCTCGTATGGCCATACTGTTCATTTAGGAGCTTTTTCTTTAACTGAATGGTGGCAGTTCGACAATTTTGCTGATATCACGCAGTGGTCAGAGGAGCCTAGGAGCGACAATACATCGATCGTGTATTTGTTAGGCTGAGTGGTAAGAAACAAGTCCAGTGTGTTGCCGATATAACCACCAACATCGGGAATACGCGATGGCTCACTCACAAGTTGAGTTAATTGATTCAACTCAGCAAAAATTTCAACATAGCTTCCTTCGGGAGTTGTCTGTCCAGAATTTCGAAGCCACTGAGAATTGTGCACATTGAAATCAGTGCGAGGGAACAGGGAAACAATTCTTTGGATGGAATCAGACAGTTTGTCGAATGCATCAAAGGTTGCATTCCTGTCTAGACTGGGGCTTCTATAAAGCTGGGACATTGGGCATACGTTCTGTCTAGGACATCGTAGAACTCATCTTTGGCGGAGTCATCCTTGTCTTCCGTGGGGGCGTGGACGCAGACCAGGCTGATGTTAAAAAGTTTAGCCTTGATACGGATTGTTATGAGGCGTTCGCTCATATGCCGAAAGCTTAGGACTTTTTGCCTTAGTCCACCTCGAACAACAAATCCGCATCCGAACAATCGTTGTCCTCTCTCCCTATAGCAGTCGCCAGCTTCGATCTCTATCCCTGCTCAATCCAAGTTGACACACAGCCTCTGCGTGGCCCCATGGCACCCGCCAGGTATTGAACCAATGTGTGCAGCGACCCAACCCCTTGTTCCTGGGGAAAGAGGAACCTGGCCCTCCAGGTCGGGGTTGTGCTTAGGGCTAACATCCCTATCACGTAAACACCTACTTGTTCCGAAACGACAGCAAGTCTCAGATACGGACGGATACAAAGCTGACGGCTCCTGCAAACGACTAACGGACTTGAGAGTCTGCACCTGAAATGTGAGGTCCCTTAACAGACCGGGTGCAGGCGATCAATTGGAGCAAGCCCTCAACTCCTATAAAGCATATATGTATAACCGCACTCCGAGAAGTGCGATGGGATGGACCAGGCAAAAGACGGATGAAAAACTGCAACAAAACAGCGCCTTTTCGGGAGCGGGTTCATTATTCGAGGAAGACTCCGACAAAAAGTCTAAAGCTTCCGAGATATAAGCGAACGCCTCATAATCCGCATCAAAGCTAAGTTTTGAGACGTTAGCTTAATATGCGCTCACGCCCCAACGGAAGAAAAGGACGATCGACTCAAAGAAGAATTCTACGATCTCCTAGATAGAACCCATGCCCAATGTCCCAGCTACGACACAAAAGTAGTTCTAGGAGATTTTAATGCAAAACTGGACAAAGAGGACATATTTGAGTCGATCATAGGAAAGCATAGCCTCCATAACATCATATCCGACAACGGACTACGGCTAATTGATTTCCTAGCGGGGCGTGACCTCCTTGTAGCAAGCACGCGATTCCCCCATCTCAACATCCACAATGGTACCTGGCGGTCTTTTGATCAATCGACCACCAACCAGATTGATCACATTGCGATCGACGCCAGATACTCCTCCTGTATTCTCGACGTACGAACCTTCCGAGGGGCCAACGTCGACTCGGACCACTAGCCACTAGTTGTAGCCAAGGTACGAATGAGGACGTAATGGACGACGATGTAACAGAACTCAGTCCACCCGACCTAGACGAAGTCAAAATAGCGATATCAAGACTTACATGAGTCTAATAAAGCCGCGGGCGCAGACGGCCTGTCTGCTGAGCTTTTTAAGGCGGCTGGAGATTAGCTGGTAAGGTATGGTGCATGCCATCTCATTTGCAAGGTATGATCGGAGGAAAGCATGCCCGACGAATGGAATCCCAGCATCGTTTGCCCGGTCCATGAGAAAGGAGATCCCTTTAACTGCGCCAACTATAGGGGAATAAGTCCCCTTAACATCGCATATAAGATCTTCTCTGCCGTATTGTGTGAACGCCTGAAACCGTTGGTGGATCACCAAATATTTACGCTGCGGCAGATCTTGGAAAAGGCCCAGGAACACCAAATCGACACTCACCACCTCTTCGTCGATTTCAAGGCTGCATATGAAAGCGTGTATAGAGATGAGCTATACAAAGCCATGTCTAGTTTTAACATCCCTGCCAAACTCGTCCGACTGTGCAGGATGACAATAGAGAATTGTCGCTGCTCCATTAAGGTCGGTAATGAGCAAACCGAGACCTTTGATGTTAAACAAGGATTTAGGCAAGGTGACGCGCTGTCATGGAACTTTTTCAACATCGTGCTTGAAAAGATCGTGCAAGAGTCACTGGCCAACACAAGAGGTACGATTTGTTTCAAGTCTACGCAATTGCTTGCGTACGCCGACGGACACAGCGAGACGTCAGTGAGGCCTTTGTAAGCATTGAGGTAGAAGCGGCTAAGATGGGTCTCAAGGTTAATGAGGGTAAAACCAAATATCTGCTTTCATCTAAAAGAGACGGGCAACACCGACGTATTGGCCAGAACGTCACCATGGGCGGATATAACTTTGAAGTGGTCAAGGAATTCGTCTACCTTGGCTCACTGCTGACCGGCGATAACAACCCCAGCGCTGTGATAAAACGCAGAATCACTCTTGCCAACCGCTGTTTCTTTGGGCTCAAGAGGCAATTGAGAAGTAGAGCCCTCTCTCGGAAAACCCAGGTGACACTATATAAGACCTTAATCATCCCAGTCTTCCTTTACGGTGCAGAGGCTTAGACCTTAACAAAAGCGGATGAAGATGCCCTTGGTCGTTTCGAGAGGACAATTCTGCGCACTATCTACGGTCCCGTTTGTTCAAACGTTGTATAGAGGAGAAGATTTAACGAAGAACTGTACGGGTTGTACAGCGACATCGGCCTGGTACGACGTCTACGGATACAGCGTCTAAGGTGGCTAGGCCATGTAGAGCGCATGGAAAAAACAGCTCCGACCCGAAGAGTCTTCGAATCCACTCCGGAAGGAAGGCGCGGCAGAGGACGGCCGCATCAACGGTGGCGCTCGCAGGTGGAAGGGGACCTTAACCAACTGGACGTGCGGCGCTGGAAACAGCTGGCCAAAGACCGTGCCAGCCCAGGTCCACCACGGACTGTAGCGCCACCTAAGTAAGTAAGTAAGTAAGACACTGCTGTGACAGTGTCGCATGATGATAACGACCATATCTTCTGATATCATTGTCTTGAAGATACCAAGATGACTACGAGGCATTCCTCGTCTTGCGTAGCCACCGACTTCTCGAATAACATTGTGTGCTCTAAGACGACTTTGTTGCTGGTGGTTGTTGGCACCATTTTGTTGCATTTTGTTCCTCGGAGAATTGTGTGTTCTTGCGCTTGGTGAACTGGATCATTTTCTGCTTCCAACTCTTCCAGCATCTCGTCATCATCAGTATTTTCTATATCCGATATTCCCCCTACTACTAAAAGGCCGTCTCCGCATCACATACAATTATGAAGAAATGGACTCGAAAACGGAAAAGGTCTGGCCCGACTTACTCATTGACAGAAGGGCTAAATGCATTTGTTCAAAGGTCACTTAAAGTCACTCGGAAAAAGTTTCTTTTACGCTCACTGACTAATGTTTGTTGCGTGTATGATACGAAAACGCCTACGACAAAAATCGGATGAGCGATTTAAGCGATATCAAACATGCAAGTTGGTTATCCAACCCTAATATAGGTCAATATACTTGGTAGTTACTATGTGCCATGCAATGGCTTTACATTGCCCTCCCAATGTAATTATTAACTTCAGTCCGAGAGGAGTAATTGCTCCCAATTTGCACCTTCCTCAAACTTACGTTTTTGTTTTTAGATGGTTTAGTTCGTTTGTTTCCTTGGAACATTTCAATTTAGTTTCGTTTTCGTTTATGTTCGAATGGAGTACTTAACATTTGCAAAGTGAATTTCATCTAAATGTCCTTTCTATGTATCTCATTTGTATGTACGAATATCGAATCGATCGATAATGGCTTTGTTGTAGCATTACCGCTTAATCGAGGTATATCAATGACGATTTTCTAACTCATGTATCCCATTCGACGGCTCATTCGCTAAACAAGTTTTACCTTTTCAAACAGCTCCCTCTGGACCACCGGTTGGTTTTGTGGGATCAGCCAGATCGATGTCCGAAATAATTGTGCAGTGGCAACCGCCGTTGGAAGAGCATCGTAATGGCCAGATTCTGGGCTATATAATTCGTTATCGTCTGTTTGGATATAACAACAGTCCGTGGACATATCAGAATATCACAAATGAAGCGCAACGAAACTATTTGATTCAGGAACTAATCACATGGAAAGACTATATTGTCCAAATAGCTGCCTATAATAATATGGGTATTGGTGTGTACACCGAAGGAGCAAAGATTAAAACCAAAGAAGGTGTACCCGAAGCTCCACCAACGAATGTCAATGTTGTGGCTATCAATTCAACAGCAGTAAAGGTCACATGGACACCACCAAATCCACAGCAAATCAATGGTATTAATCAAGGTTATAAGATTCAGGCATGGCGATTGGAGAGAATAGACGACGAGGAACACGAAACTGAGGAGAGAATGATGACAGTTCCACCAAGTTTACTAGATCCATTAGCTGAACAGTCGGCTATCATGACCGATCTCGACAAGTTTACCACTTATAACATCAGCGTTTTATGTTTTACCGATCCGGGTGATGGTTTACGAAGCGCTATGGTATCGGTTAAGACAAAAGAAGATGTTCCCGATGAAGTTGCATCACTACAATTCGATGAAATATCCGATCGGGCTGTTAAAGTTACGTGGACTCCACCGAAAAATATTAATGGCATACTGACGGGATATACTGTTCGTTATCAGGTTAAAGATCGCCCGGAAACGTTAAAATTCGTTAATCTTACAGCTGCCGATAAAGCGCTAAGGGTAACGCAGTTACAGGCAACAACCCATTATTGGTTTGAGATTAAAGCGTGGACTAGAGTAGGTGCCGGTCCGACTAAAACTGCAACAATTCAATCAGGCGTGGAGCCAGTACTACCACATGCTCCGACGCAATTAGCTCTATCGAATATCGAAGCTTTTTCAGTTGTTTTACAATTCACACCTGGATTCGATGGCAATTCTTCAATAACCAAATGGACAGTTGAAGCACAAACTGCTAGAAACGTAACCTGGTTCATTGTATATGAAGTCTCCGAACCGGATGCAACAACTTTGACCGTAACTGGATTGATTCCCTTCACTCAATATAGATTAAGGCTAATAGCAACAAATGTAGTAGGACCTTCCGAACCATCTGAGCCGACAAAAGATTTTCAAACTATTCAAGCCAGACCGATGCATCCGCCATTCAATGTTACGGTAAGAGCTATGAGCGCGACGGAACTGAGAGTTCGATGGATACCCCTCCAGCAAACTGAATGGTTCGGAAATCCAAGAGGATACAATATCACCTATAAGCAGATGGATAGTAACATAGAGAATTCTCCTGTACTAAGTACGTTCATTGAAGATCACACCGCAAACTCGCATGTTCTCAAGGACCTAGAGGAGTGGGCTATTTATGAAATAGTTGTAAATGCATGCAATGACGTTGGAGCATCAAAGTAAGTTAAATCGAAAATCAACCAAATCATCACGCGTAAAATTGTTCTTTCTTTTTAGGGACAGTGTGAGAGCTATTGAACGGACACGTGAGGCGGTACCTTCATTTGGACCACTTGAAGTGCAAGCTAATGCAACATCATCCACAACCATTGTAGTACGTTGGGGTGAAGTTCCAAAAGAACATCGTAATGGGCAAATAGAAGGTTATAAAGTCTTCTATGCTGCCACGAATAGGGGAGGTCAGATCTTACACAAGACCATATCTAACAACGCATCGTTTACCACTACCCTAACTGAATTGAAAAAGTATGTGGTCTATCACATTCAAGTGCTTGGTTTTAATCGACTCGGTGACGGTGCTCTAAGTACTCCAGCAATTCGCGTGCAAACTTTTGAAGATACACCTGGTGCTCCGTCGAATGTTTCATTTCCTGATGTATCATTTTCAACTGCTCGAATTATTTGGGACGTGCCAGAAGATCCTAATGGCGAGATCTTGGCATATCAAGTAACTTACTCGCTCAACGGTAGCGTTAATCTTAATTACAGTCGGGAGTTCCCACCGTCGGACCGTACGTTTAGAGCAACACAGTTGCTTGCTGAAAGATATTACATATTTAGTGTAACGGCACAAACTCGTTTGGGTTGGGGTAAGACAGCTTCGGTTCTCGTGTACACAACAAATAACCGAGAACGTCCACAAGCACCATCGGCTCCGCAAATCTCACGTAGTCAGATTCAGGCACACCAGATAACGTTCAGTTGGACTCCGGGTAGAGATGGTTTTGCCCCATTACGATATTACATAGTGCAAATGCGTGAAAACGAAGGACCATGGACTTCGCTACCAGAGCGCGTGGATCCAAATGTTGCCTCATACACAGCCATTAATCTTAAACCGCACACAACATACCAATTTAGAATTCAAGCTACAAACGATCTTGGTCCATCGACATTCAGTCGAGAGAGTATTACAGTTCGAACTCTTCCTGCGGCACCTGCCAAGGGTGTTAGCGGATTGAAAGTGGTGCCAATAACAACAACAAGTGTTCGAGTGCAATGGCATGCTCTTGAGACATCACTGTGGAATGGAGATGCAGCTACTGGCGGTTATCGCATTCTATACCAACAGCTCTCTGATTTCCCGACAGCATTACAGGCGACTCCCAAGGAGGATGTAATGGGCATTAATCAGAATTCAGTTGTTCTCAGCGACCTACAACAAGATCGTAATTATGAAATTGTTGTTTTACCTTTTAATTCCCAAGGAGCTGGTCCGGCAACACCACCGGCAGCCGTCTATGTCGGTGAAGCCGTCCCAACCGGAGAGCCAAGAGCAGTAGACGCAGTGCCACTATCCAGCACTGAAGTAAAACTTCGTTGGAAACCGCCAAAACAAAGCATGCAAAACGGTGATCTCTTAGGATATAAAATCTTCTACTTAGTTACCGACTCTCCACAAGAATTAGAGGAAGGCCGTAAGCATGAAGAAGAAATTGAAGTAGTTGCAGCAACGGCCACATCTCATAGTTTAGTGTTTTTGGATAAATTCACGGAATACAGAATACAAATTCTGGCATTCAATCCAGCTGGCGATGGACCTCGTTCAACACCGGTTACTGTGAAAACCCTACAAGGCCTTCCCGGGCCACCTGTTTCACTTAAGTTTGAAGATATTACAATGCAAAGCCTCAAAGTGTCGTGGGATCCACCAAAGATGCGTAACGGAGAGATTCTTGGTTACCTTGTCACATACGAAACCACCGAGGAGAATGAAAGTAAGTTCATTGCAATATTGCTCATCACTTTCTAAATGTCTTTTTCAGAATTCAGTAAACAAGTCAAGCAAAAAGTGACCACAACCAGTTTGCTTGTACAGAACCTAGAGGAAGAAGTCACGTATACGTTTACAGTGCGTGCTCAAACTATAGACTATGGTCCGGCAGTGAGTGAGAATGTAACAACAGGACCACAGGATGGATCACCAGTCGCACCCAGGGAACTTATTCTCTCCAAAACATTATCCAATGTAGAGATGCATTGGCTCAACGGACCTTCAGGTCGTGGGCCGGTGCTTGGTTACTACATTGAATGCAAGAAACGAGGTATGTATGTCCTGCGGTTTAATGGTTTCTTGGGACAGAAAGTCATCAAGTGACTAACTCACATTTATCATTACCCGTTTAAATGGTGCTTCTAGTAACAATGGTTTATTTCTTTTCCTACTTTTCTTCTATAAACCTCCTTCATACCCTTTGTAGAGAAAGGTGAACCGTCTTATATTTGTAAGTATTAAGAATATGTTTCCTTAACACATTTAAAGTACACTCTCATTAAAAAATTGTTTTACTAATCCTGTGTCCTACTCTTCTTCTTCTTAGTGGGCGCTACAGTTCGGGGTGAACCTGAGCCTCAACCAACATGCCCCTCCATCTAGCACGACCTTTCGCTAGCCTTTTTCATTGCCGCACACCCAGTTGGCTGAGGTCCCCTTCCACCTGTGTGCGCCATCTTAAGTGCGGCCGTCCTCTGCCTCTTCGTCCCTCGGGGTTGGATTCAAAGACTCTCCGGGCTAGAGCTGTGGTGTCCATTCGCTCTACATGGCCCAGCCATCTTAGGCGTTGAATCCGTAGACGCCTGACTAGGCTCATGTCGCTGTACAGCCCGTAAAGTTCGTGGTTGAATTTTCTCCTCCATCCCCCGTCTGCGTTTATAGGCCCAAAAATCACGCGCAAAATCTTTCTCTCGAACCGACCAAGGGCCTCCTCATCCGCTTTTGATAGTGTCCATGCTTCTGCGCCGCACAACAGGACCGGGATGATAAGGGTCTTATATAGAGTCAACTTTGTCGTTCGGGAGAGGGCTCTATTACTCAATTGCCTCCTGAGCCCAAAGAAACAGCGATTGGCGAGAGTGATTCTGCGTTTGATTTCGGAACTGATGTCGTTGTTCCAAGTCACTGCGGAGCCAAGGTGACGAAGTCCTTAACTACCTCGGACTTATAACAGCCAATACGAACGTTCTGGCCAAGACGTCGGTGGTGAGCGTCCTTTTTTGATGACAGCATATATTTAGTTTTGCCCTCGTTTACCGCCAGACCAACTTTCGCCGCCCAATACTCGCAAACGCCTCATTGACATCTCGCTGTGATCTACCTATTATGTCAATATCTTCGGCGTATGCAAGGAGTTGCGAGGATTTGAAATAGATTGTGCCTCTTGCTCAATCATTTCCACTATGATGTTGAAGAAAGCACACGACAGCGCATCGTCCTGCCTAAATCCTTTTTTGACATTAAAACTATCGGTAAGGTGTTCACCGATTCGGATGGAGCAGCGAGCATTCTCCAAAGTCATCCTGCATAGTCGACGAGTTTAGCAGGCATGTCAAAGCTAGACATAGCGTTGTATAGCTCGTCTCGAATTACGCTGTCGTATGCGGCTTTGAAGTCGACAAATAGGTGGTGAGTGTCGACGATAAATTCATTGGTTTTTTCCAGGATCTGCGGTAGTGTGAAGATTAGGTCGATGGTGGACTTCCCTGGCCTGAATCCGCACTGATAAGAACCTCTCAGCTTATTTACAAAAGGCTTCAAGCGTCCACACAAAACGACAGCGAAGATCTTGAATGCGACATTAAGGAGACTTATTCCTCTATAGTTGGCGCAATCAGAGGGTTCTCCTTTCTTGTGGATCGGGCATACGATGCTGAGACTCCATTCCTCGGGCATGCTTTCCTCTTAACTATATCTTACGGATGAGCTGGTGCATGCTCCCAACCAGGTCATCCCCAGCTGCCTTGAAGAGCTCAGCAGACAGTCCGCCTGAGCCAGCAGCTTTATTCGACTTGAGCTTCGATATGGCAATCTTAACTTCGTCGAAGTCAGGGGGGCCAGACACCGGTTTATTGACTAACATCGCCGTTATACAGTCTGCAGAAGTGGTTTTTCCATATTCTCAGCATCGACTGCGGTTCTACTACTAGGTGTCCGTTCTCATCCCTGCAGGCTTCCGTTCTGGCCTTATAACCTTGGCATGTTCGTTTTATCTGTTGATAAACCTTTCGAACGTCACGCCTGCAGTAACACCTCTCCAAATCCTCAATCGCGCGCTTCTCGTGCTCTTTCTTCTTTCTTCTGAGAAGCTTATGCTCCTCCCTTCTTTTTAACTCGTAGAGCTCACGAGCTGCTCTTGTTCTTTTATGCAGCGAGGCCTTATATGCAACCTGCTTCGCTGTATGAATCCTCCTGCACTCGTCATCGAACCAGGTGTTTCTTCGTGGTGGAGCCTTGAAGCCCAAAACTTCGGATGCAGAGCTTTTCAGGGCTTGTTTGCAGAGGCTCCACTGCTGTTCTATTAATAGCGTGGAGGATTGAGTTTTATTGAATAGCTTACGGGAGACGCGATCGGTAAAAGCACGAGCGGTTTCTGGCGATAGTAGCTTTCCGACGTCATAACTTTGTATTCTTACTCTACTCCGTTGCGTTTGTGATATCCGTAGGCGCATCTTGGCTACCAGAAGATAGTGGTCCAGGTCGATGTTAGCTCCTCGGAAAGTTCGAATTGTGGAGGAGTGTCTGACGATGATCGCGATGTAATCAATCTGGTTAGTGACTGATTGATCTGGCGACCGCTATGTGCCTTTGTGTATATCGAGCTGCGGGAAGCGCGTACTGGCTAGAAGGAGATTTCGCCCCGTAGCAAGATCAATCAGCCTGTGTCCGTTATCGGAGGGGGTGTCGTGTAGGCTATGTTTGCCGATGACTCAGTCGGACGAGTTTTGCAGGGATCTTAAAACTAGACATCTCTATACACGCTGTCATATGCAGCCTTGAAATCGACGGAGAGGTGGTGAGTGTCGATTTGATATTCCTGGGTCTTCTCCAAGATCTGCCGTAGCGTAAGTATTTGGTCTATTGTGGATTTACCTGGCTTGAAGCCACACTGATAAGAGCCGATCAGGTTATCCACAAACGGTTTCAGGCGTTCACACAATACGGCAGGGAAGATCTTATATGCAATGATAAGGAGACTTATTCCCCTCATAGTTGGCGCAGTTATAGGGGTCTCCTTTCTTATGGACCGGGCAAACGATGCTGAGGTTTCATTCGTCGGGCATTTTTTCCTCCGACCATATCTTGCAAATGAGATGGTGCATGCACCTTACCAGCTCATCTCCAGCCGCCTTTAAAAGCTCAGAAGACAGGCCGTCTGCGCACGCGGCTTTATTAGACTTAAGTATGTCTTGATATCGCTATTTTGACTTCGTCTAGGTCGGGTGGACTGAATTCTGTTTCATTGTCGTCCATTACGAATGACTCGTCTATCATCGGCATTATACAGTCTGCAGAAATGGTCTTTCCGAATCCTCAGCATCGTATGCGACTCTACTACCAGTTCTCCATTTTCATCCCTGCAGGCCGCCGCTCTGGCTTTGTAGCTATGGCATGTTCGTTTTACCTTATTGTAAAACTTACGGGCGTCATTCCTGCGGAAGCATCTCTCCATCTCCTCGATCTCACGCTTTCCGTGCTCTCTCTTCTTTCTTCTGAAAAGCGTGTGTTCCTCTCTTCTCTTCTGCTCATAGATTTCGCGAGCAGCTCTCGTCCGTCGTTGCAGCTTGGCTTTATGTGCCTCTTGTTTTGCTGCATGGGCTTGTTCGCATTGTTCATTGAACCAGGGGATTCTAGGTGGTGGCGGTTTGAAACCCATCACTTCTGAGGTAGCGTCTCTGACGGCGCTCTGGCAATGCGCCCATTCCTGCTCTATTGTTTGTGTTGCCGTGGGCGGATTTTGAGAGAGCTTGGAGGAGACACGATCGGCAAAGATTCTGGCAGTCTCTTGCGATTGGAGTTGTGCTACTCGACTCCAAAGCTTCTAACTTCTACTAGAAAATGTAAATAACAATCCCATCTACTTATACTCGTAGTTCATTTCCTATGTAACTGCTGTAGATAGTTAACCGATTCGACAGGCTTGCATTGATTTACTTAATTATGATTGACATTTTCAGACGATTCACGCTGGGAGACAATTACCCGTACAACAACTGGACCAATGCAAGATTTTACTGTGAGCTACCAAAGTTTATTGCCATCAACAGCTTACACTTTCCGTGTGATTGCATACAATCGATACGGTATATCGTTCCCCGTTTATTCGAAAGATTCGATATTGACTCCTTCAAAGCTGCACTTGGAATATGGTTATTTGCAACACAAACCCTTTTACCGACAAACTTGGTTTATGGTCGCTTTGGCAGCGACTTCTATTATAATCATCATAATGGTAATTGCTGTCTTATGTGTTAAGAGCAAGAGCTATAAGTACAAACGTAAGATGACTTATAAGGATGTTCACATAATTCAATTGCATTGCATGTGACTTTTGTTTTTTTTTTATAGAAGAAGCACAGAAAACTCTTGAGGAATCAATGGCAATGTCAATCGACGAACGACAGGAGCTCGCTTTAGAGCTATATCGTTCAAGACATTGCGGCGGTACGGGAACGCTAAACAGTTCTGGTACATTGGGCCGGGGTACACTAGGAACGTTAGGTCGCAAGTCGACGCATCGTCCACCACCGGCAGGTTCATTAGGTAAGAGCCCACCACGACCATCACCGGCTTCGGTTGCATACCATAGCGACGAAGAAAGCCTTAAGTGTTATGATGAAAATCCAGACGACAGTAGTGTTACCGAGAAACCATCAGAAGTCAGTTCCTCTGATTCTCAGGTATTACGTTATACCTTTTGCATAAACGTTTATATCTTCCTTCAAATTCGTTTTTTTTTTTTTTTTTAATAGCACTCTGAAAGCGAAAATGAAAGTGTCCGATCCGATCCTCATTCATTCGTCAATCACTATGCGAATGTCAATGATACGCTACGACAATCTTGGAAAAAACAAAAGCCAGTACGGAACTATTCTAGCTACACAGACTCAGAGCCAGAAGGCAGCGCAGTAATGAGTCTGAATGGTGGACAAATTATTGTTAACAACATGGCTAGATCAAGGGCACCCTTGCCAGGCTTTTCCTCATTCGTTTGACAATCAACAGAATTTTAAATGGTGTCTTACAGCATATACTTAAGCTAATCGAAAAAAGGTATATAACTCCTCATGTGCATTGTATCTTCATCTCAATTTTCATTCTGTATAGATGTGGCGTATGTATTTTAACATGCGCGTATCTATTCATCTTTTTACTTGTGATAAGAGATTCAATGAACCATATTTTTAGAACTAGAACGTTTTATTGTAATTTCATTTTCATTTAATCTCGATCGTTCATATCATTTTTTAACTGCATTTTCGACAAGGATAGTCTAGATCTAATGAGAACAGGTGGAGTTCTTCTGTTGTACATATTAAACGTGTTAGAAAAGAATACAATGAAAGTGATGAATCGATGGACAGAGGAAGAGCAGACTAGATGATGCTAATTGAGAAACTGTATTCGACTACTCCTTGACTGATTTAAAAGTACTTTTATATTAGAAGACTGATCCATTGTTCACTCTCTACTGTTTGTACTTTCTTAGTCATTTTCTATCACCAATATCTTTAGACACTGCCTTGTTTATACTTACTAACTTACTTATCAGGCCAGCGAATCATGGATGATCTGCGCCTGAGCTATAGCTGCGCTCCATCCTTCCGCGATTATTTAGTCTTTATACCGGACGTTCGGTCTTCCTCTTCTTCTCGAACCAGGAGGCTCGGAGACGAAGACTCTCTTAGCTGGGTCGTTGATGTCCATGCGCTCGATGTGGCCGAGCCAGTGTAGTCGACGGATCCTTGCCTTCTGGACTACATCCACATCTTGGTACAGCTCGTAGAGTTCGCGGTTGTGTCTTCTTCTCCATTCACCTTCCTCACAGACAGGACCAAATATCCGGCGCAGAATTTTTCTCTCGAACGAACCCAAAATCAGCTCCGCTGTCCTGCTTATCGTCCAGCTTTCGGCTCCGTACAGCAAGATTGGCAGTATGAGCGTTTTGTAAAGCATGACTTTGGTCTTTCGAGTGAGGAGTTTTGACCCCAGTTGTTTGGACAAGCCGAAGAAGCAGTGGTTACCAAGGGCGATTCTATGCCGGATCTCCACTGTGGTGTCATTTGTGGAATTTACGTTTACCCCGAGGTAGACAAACTCCTTAACTACCTCGAAATGGTAGCTGTCAATTACTATATTTTGTCCCAGGTGGTGAGCGACGGATTGGTTTTTGCTTGACAGCATGTATTTCGTTTTGTCCTCATTGATCTTAAGACCAACTCGTTTCGCCTGTTCTTCAATCGCCGTGAATGCTTCCACAATGCCACGGCGAGAACACGCGATGATACCGATATTATCCGCGTATCCTAGTAGCTGGATGGACTTGTAAAAGATAGTGCCTTCCCTGTTGACGCCTGCCCGTCGCACTATCTGCTCCAGCACCAGGTTGAAGAAGTCTCATGACAGCGCATCTCCTTGCCGAAATCCGGTGCGTGTTTCGAATGGTTCCGAGGTCCTAGAACCGAATTGCACGGTGCATCGCGTGTTTTTTAGCGTAGCGGGATCCCGAATTCGGCCATCGCACCAAATAGTCCTTCACGATGAATGCTGTCGTATGCGGCTTCGAAATCGATGAAAAGATGGTATCGATACGAAAGTGTGAATATTTGGTCTATAGTCGATTTGCCGGGCCAGAAGCCGCACTGGTAGCTGGCTTTAAACGTTCACACAGTACGCTGGACAGGATCTTGTATGCGACATTGAGCAGGGATATACCTCTATAGTTCTTGCAAGAGGTAGGATCGTCTTTTTTGCGGATGGGGCAAATAGAGCTAGTATTCCAGTCGTCGGGCATGTTTTCGTCTACCCAAATTCTGCAAATGATCTGGTGCATGCTCCCTACCAGAACATCGCCGCCAGCCTTTAAGAGCTCTGATGGCAAGCCATCTGAGCCTGCGGCCTTATTGTTCTTCAGCTTCTGAATAGCTGTGCCGACTTCTTCGATGCTGGGTGGGAGGACTACTTCAGCGGCTTGAGTTGGAATTTCCTCGGTCCCTACCACTCTTTCTTGGTCATGCTCGTTAAGCAGCTGCCGGAAGTGCTGCTTAAATACATCCACTATTCCCTGCGGGTCGGTGACAAGATTACCCTCGCAGTGTCGAAGAGCATGGGTGCGCTTTTTTGAAGCCTCCTGCAAGGCCTTTGGCTTTCTTGTAAACGGCTCCTCGATATCCTTGAGCTGGGAGGCTGCGAAGATTCTTTTCTTCTGTCGCAGTAGTTTTTTCTCCTCCCTTCTTCTGGCTCGGTACTCTTCTTGCGCTGCCCTGGTTTTCCTCTGCGGCGCCTTTTGGTACGCCTCGTCGGTTCCTGCCTTTTTCTGCTCACACTCGCCATCATACCACGGGTTTCTTGTCGGGGGTGGTAGGTATCCTAAGGTGGTTTCGGCTACTTCCTGGATGGCTGAGCGGCAATGCAGCCACATATTATTGGCATTTGTGTTCGACGTAGGCATACCGTAGAGTCTTTCGCTCAGCTGCTCCCTGTAGACTCTGGCAACCTCCGGTTTGCTCAGGCGCCCAATGTCGAACCTCCTCCTGGTGGGCTGTGCACCAGCTGCACGCTTTCTGACATTGGACAGTCGAGCTCTGAATCTTGCTGCTACGAGGAAGTGGTCAGAGTCGACATTTGCCCCTCTGAATGTTCGCACATTCAGGATGTTTGACGCGTGCCTTGCGTCAATGAGCACATGGTCGATTTGGTTGGCGGTTCGACCGTCCGGAGATCGCCAGGTTGCTGTGTGGATTCGGTTGCGAGGGAATCTTGTGCTACTTATCACCGCATTACGAGCTGTCGCAAAGTCAGCGAGTCGGAAGCCGTTATCTATTGTTGTATCGTGGAGGCTGTGCTTTCCGATCACTCCGCCAAGGGTGCTCTCCTTACCGATTTTGGCGTTGAAGTCCCCGAGCACGATTTTTACATCGTACTCCGGACAAGCTCCGTAGGCGTTGTCCAGGAGGTCATAGAAGTCCTCCTTGATAGGGTCTTCAGCCTCGTCGGTAGGGGCGTGTGCACATAGAAGACTGATGTTATAAAATCGGCCTCTGACGCGGATCACAGCAAGGTGATCACTTATAGGTTTAAAGTCGATGATGCGACAAATCCGCATCCGAGTAAGTGCAACCTTTTGTGACAGCTGTAATAAATGTCGCAATTTTTCTTCCTCATCATACCGTTTCCTATCCAGCGTATTTCCTGGACCGCAGTAATATCCGCCTTGTACTGCGTGAGGATTCCTTCTAGTTTATGAGCAGCTCCGGGAGTGTACAGGGTTCTGACATTGCCTTGTTGATAATATCAATGATGTTCGAACTTTCCATATTTTTTCAAATAGCATCTGTTTGCTCAATCTTAATGTCCATCAATGCATGGTAAAATTCGAAGTTAACTCATCGTGTGATTTTTTTTTACACAAACCACACTAAATTTACTTAGATAGGACCTAGAATAGGCGAGAAGTAGACTTTCCAATTTTACAATCCTTGCAACTGAATAAACGCTACGATAGATCTATTTAAAACGAATTATTAAATATTAAATCTCTATTAGGCCATATAATGCAATCTTACATTAAGAACCATTTACAATTGGATAGTGAGTTATTGCTTTATCTAAAACGAATGACTGATTACTACTTATAATAAACGAAAGATGTACAAGCGAACCTAAGCTAAAACGTTTCGATGCATCTTACTGCGCCTTAAAACCCTTTCCAATCACGTGTAACCTTTTCTTTAATTGTTACTCGCAAACAGAACAAAGTATGTAGTTATCGAACGAATTAGAATGCTACGGCAACTCATTTATTTTTTTCTAATTTTTCTACGGACAGATTGTAAAATTCTTCTATAAAATAAATAAAAAACAAAAGTTAGTTGCTAAGTATTAAAATTGTATTGTAAGTAGACAAGTAAGCAGATTTAATAAAGGTAATATCGAAATGTAAACGTTAACTTTGCTTGGTTTTATTCACAGCCACCGTTTGCCACTCAAGCCCGCAATTTCGTTAGTCTTCCCGCTCTCCCAGTTACCACCACTCGTTATAGTAAAACTTACCGCTTTCTCTCTTCTTCTTCTTCTTCTTAGCGGGTGCTACAGTTTGGGGTGAACCTGGGCCTCAACCAACATGCCCCTCCATGTAGCTCGATCTTTTGCTAGCCTTTTCCATTGCCGCACACCCAGTTGGCTGAGGTCCCTTTCCACCTGTGCGCGTCACCTTAAATGCGGTCGTCCTCTTCTTTGTTTTTTTTTTTTTTTGTTTGGCGAGGGTAGGTGAAAATCTTCAAGAGACACTATGAGGACCGACAGCGTGTGCTCATAGTAGTGTGAGATTCCTTACTTACTTACTTTGATGGCGCTACAGTTCGGGGCGAACCAGGGCCTCAACCAACAAGCCTCTCCAGCCGGCCCGATCTTCGGCCAGCCGCTTCCAGTGCCGCACGCCCAGTCGGTTGTTGTCCCTTTCCACCTGTGCGGTCGTCCTCTGCTGCGTCGTCCCTCGGAGTTGGAGTCGAAGACTCTTCGGGCCGGAGCGTTGATGTCCATTCGCTCTACATGGTCTAGCCATCTTAGACGTTGGATCCGAAGACGTCTAACCAAGCCGATGCCGCTGTACAGCCCGTACAGTTCTTGGTTGAATCTCCTCCTCCATTCTCCGTTTACACAAACGGGGCCAAAGATTGCACGCAGAATTTTCCTCTCGAAACGTTCAAGAGCCTCTTCACCCGCTTTTGATAACGTCCAAGCCTCAGCGCCGTAGAGGAGCACCGGGATGATTAAGGTTTTGTAGAGGGAAACCTTAGTTTTTCGAGAGAGGGCTCTACTACTCAACTGCCTCGTGAGCCCGACGAAGCAGCGATTGGCAAGAGTTATTCTGCGTTTTATCTCAACACTGGTGTCGTTGCTACTTGTCACTATCGAGCCAAGGTAGACGAAGTCCTTGACCACTTCAAAAATATAGCTGCCGAAGGTGACGTTCTGACCAAGATGTCGGTCTTGTGCGTCTTTCTGGATGACAGCATATATTTGGTCTTGTCCCCATTTATCTTAGACCCACTTTCGCCGCTTCTGCTTCAATGCTTGTTAACGCCTCATTGACTTCTCGCTTTGTTCATCCAATAACGTCAATGTCATCTGCGTAGGCAAGCAATTGTGTGGACTTCAAGTAGATCGTACCTCTTGTATTGGCCGCAGAGTCCCGCACGATCCCGCACGATGTTAAAGAAATCACATGACAGTGCATCACACCGTCTAAAACCTTTTTTAACATCACAGGGGTCGGTTAGTTCACCTACGACCTAAATGGAGCAGTGAGAGTTTTCCATAGTCATCCTGCACAGTCTGACGAGTTTGCCAGGAATGTTAACACATGACATGGCTCTGTATAGCTCGTCTCTATAAACACTGTCATACGCGGCTTTAAAGTCGACGAAAAGATGGTGCGTGTCGACCTGGAATTCATAGGTCTTCTCCAAGATCTGCCGTATTGTAAATATTTGGTCTATCGTGGATTTTCCTGGCCTGAAACCCATCTGGTAGGAACCTATCAGAACGGACAATTGTTTCTCATTCTTCCTAAAAACAATGTTAAAAATCCTGGATTGGCATATCAGGAACGGTGCACTGAAAAGATCAACACTTCACAAAAACCAATATGCCTACCAGCCTGGGAAATCGACCACGCATGCTCTTCAGGAACTAACGGCCCGGATCAACGAATCCCTGAGCGCCAAAGAAATTGCGATTGATTGCTTCTCGATATTGAGGGTGCTTTCGATAACACCGAATACACCCAAATAAAACGTTGCATCCTCAGCACAGGAGTGGACAATACCACATGCAATGGCATCCAACACATGCTTACCAACAGGAAAATAAACACCTCACTAGGCAATGAGAAAATCAGCGTAAACGCCGCGAAAGGATGCCCTCAAGGCGGGGTTCTCTCACCACTCCTGTGGTCCATCGTGGTTAATGAACTGATAAGTATACTTAGCAACAATGGCTTCTATGTCCAAGGCTACGCTGACGACATAGTGATCCTGATTAGAGGCAAATTCGAAGACAGTCTCGGAACTCCTCCAACCTTGTTGCAAACTGGTGCATAAAGGTTGCACTAAATGTCAATCCTAGGAAAAGCACCATAGTCGCCTTCACCAAGAGAAGGAATAGGCACAAACTTACTAAACCTACCCTCTTTGGTGAAGCGATAGAGTTCTCAAAAGAAGTCAAATATCTAGGGATAACTCTAGACGAAAAGCTCACTTGGAACTCTCACATTACAAAGACCATTGAGAAAGCCAGGATCTCTTTATGGACCAGCAAAAGTCTCACTGGCAAAAACTGGGGCACAAACCCCAAAATGTCCCGCTGGCTATATACAGCAATCTACTTACTTACTTACTTGTCAGGCCAGCGATCCATGGAGGATCTAAGCCTGAGCTATAGCTGCCTTCCATCCTTGACGGTCCCGGGCACGCTGCTTCCAGTTGTCAAGACCAAGATGTCTTACATTCGCGATTACTTGGTCTTTATACCGGAGGTTCGGTCTTCCTCCGCTTCTCGAACCAGGAGGCTCGGAGTCGAAGACCCTCTTACCTGGAGCGTTGATGTCCATGCGCTCGATGTGGCCGAGCCAGTGTAGTCGACGGATCCTTGCTTTCCGGACTACATCCACATCTTGGTACAGCTCGTAGAGTTCGCGGTTGTGTCTTCTTCTCCATTCACCTTCCTCACAGACAGGACCAAATATCCGGCGCAGAATTTTTCTTTCGAAAGAACCCAAAATCAGCTCCGCTGTCCTGCTTATCGTCCAGCTTTCGGCTCCGTACAGCAAGACTGGCAGAATGAGCGTTTTGTAGAGCATGACTTTGGTCTTTCGAGTGAGGAGTTTTGACCCCAGTTGTTTGGACAAGCCGAAGTAGCAACGGTTGCCAAGGGCGATTCTATGCCGGATCTCCACTGTGGTGTCATTTGTGGAATTTACGTTTGCTCCGAGGTAGACAAACTCCTTAACTACCTCGAAATTGTAGCTGTCAATTGTTATATTTTGTCCCAGGTGGTGAGCGACGGATTGGTTTTTGCTTGACAGCGTGTATTTCGTTTTGTCCTCATTGATCTCAAAACCAACTCGTTTCGCCTGTTCTTCAGTCGCCGTGAATGCATCCACAATGCCACGGCGAGAACACGCGATGCCCGTCGCACTAACTGCTCCAGCACGGATATAAGACATCTTGGTCTTGACAACTGGAAGCAGCGTGCCCGGTTTTCTTTCAGAAGAAAGAAGAGAGAGCACGGAAAGCGTGAGATCGAGGAGATGGAGAGATGCTTCCGCAGGAATGACGCCCGGAAGTTTTACAATAAGGTAAAACGAACATGCCATGGCTACAAAGCCAGAGTGGCGGCCTGCAGGGATGAAAATGGAGAATTGGAAGTAGAGTCACAGTCGATGCTGAGGATTTGGAAAGACCACTTCTGCAGACTGTATAACGGCGATGACAGACAAGATACCATTGCCAGGCAGAACGATCCGTTCGTAATGGACGACGATGTAAGAGAATTCCGTCCATCCGACCTAGACGAAGTCAAAATACCGATATCAAGACTTAAGTCTAATAAAGCTGCGGGCGCAGCGGCCTATCTGCTGAGCTTCTTAAGGTGGCTGGAGATGAGCTGGTAAGGTGCGTGCACCATCTCATTTGCAAGGTATGGTCGGAGGAAAGCATGACCGACGAATGGAATCTCAGCATCGTTTGCCCGGTCCATAAGAAAGGAGACCCCTATAACTACGCCAACTATAGGGGAATAAGTCTCCTTAACATCGCATATAAGATCTTCTCTGCCGTATTGTGTGAACGCCTGAAACCCTTTGTGGATAACCTGATCGGCTCTTATCAGTGCGGTTTCAGGCCAGGTAAATCCACAATAGACCAAATATTTACGCTACGGCAGATCTTGGAGAAGTCCCAGGAACACCAAATCGACACTCACCACCTCTCCGTCGATTTCAAGGCTGCATATGACAGCGTGTATAGAGACGAGCTGGACAAAGCCATGTCTAGTTTTAACATCCCTGTCAAACTCGTCCGACTGTGCAGGATGACAATGGAGAATTCTCGTTGCTCCATTAAGGTCGGTAATGAGCAAACCGAGACCTTTGATGTTAAAAAAGGATTTAGGCAGGGCGATGCGCTGTCGTGCAACTTTTTCAACATCGTGCTTGAAAAGATCGTGCAAGAGTCACTGGCCAACACAAGAGGTACGATTTATTTCAAGTCTACGCAATTGCTTGCGTACGCCGACGATATTGACGTAATTGGACGAAAACAGCAAGACGTCAATGAGGCTTTCGTGAGCATTGAGGTAGAAGCGGCTAAGATGGGTCTCAAGGTTAATGAGGGTAAAACCAAATATCTGCTCTCATCTAAAAGAGACGGACAACACCGACGTATTGGCCAGAACGTCACCATGGGCGGATATAACTTTGAAGTGGTCAAGGAATTCGTCTACCTTGGCTCACTGATTACCAGCGACAACAACACCAGCGCTGAGATAAAACGCAGAATCACTCTTGCCAACCGCTGTTTCTTTGGGCTCAAGAGGCAATTGAGAAGTAGAGCCTCCTCTCGGAAAACCAAGGTGACACTATATAAGACCTTGATCATCCCAGTCCTCCTTTACGGTGCAGAGGCTTGGTCCTTAACAAAAGCGGATGAAGATGCCCTTGGTCGTTTCGAGAGGACAATTATGCGCACTATCTACGGTCCCGTTTGTTCAAACGGTGTATGGAGGAGAAGATATAACGAAGAACTGTACGGGTTGTACAGCGACATCGGCCTGGTACGACGTCTACGGATACAGCGTCTAAGGTAGTTAGGCCATGTAGAGCGCATGGAAGATACAGCTCCGACCCGAAAAGTCTTCGAATCCACTCCGGAAGGAAGGCGCGGCAGAGGACGGTCGCCTCAGCGGTGGCGCACGCAGGTGGAAAGGGACCTCGACCAACTGGGCGTGCGGCACTGGAAACAGCTGGCCAGAGACCGTGCCGGTTGGAGACGCTTGTTGGTTGAGGCCCAGGTTCACCACGGACTGTAGCGCCACCTAAGTAAGTTAGTAATATGTACATTATTTACTTTTCCCAGTATTTGTGCAAAACAATCGATGACAACGGCTCTGATTTTAATTTCGAAATTTCTTTTTAACTATCTAACAGCTGTCTTAAGGCAGCCCTACACGGCGAACATGTTCGCCGATTTTGTTCGTGAATTTGCTGTGAATGTCGCTGAGTAAACATGCTTATTTATCGAACATGTTAACCCTCTGAAGAATCAGCACGAAATGAATGTTCTCCAAATGTGTTCGCCGTGTAGAGAGTAACGCAAACGAACGGATTCGGCGAACATGTTCGCCGTTTAGGGCTACCTTTATCTATCAGTAATTCCGAAAAAGCAAGTGTTGCTCGTTTTCTAAACTTTTTAGGGTTCCGTACCCAAAGGTAAAACGGAACCCTATTACTAAGACTTCGCTGTCCGTCCGTCCGTCCGTCCGTCTGTCACCAGGCTGTATCTCATGAACCGTGATAGTTAGACAGTTGAAATTTTCACAGATGATGCATTTCTGTGGCCGCTACTACGACAAATACTAAAAACAGAACAAAATTAATTATACATATACATAATTACAAACAACCAATAATAAATTGTTTCGAAAGGTTTTCGTTGTCATCTTTCGGTCAGTTCCCATTTGTGAGTGGCTCGTAGTGATCCATTTTGGGAAATGAAACTCAGAGAAAGCGGATAGCCCGAGGGTGCGATCAGCACTTGACACGCGAACGAGTGGAGTTCAGCCCGCAAAAGGTCAGCATTTTTGCTTTTTTTTTTGTTTCTATTAGCACATGAGGGAGAGTGGGCGAAGAACTCGGTGAGAAATCTTCGGCGAAGTACTCGGCGAGTGATCTTCGGGGAAGAACTCCGGTACGGTTTTAAGCAGTTCCCGGTACGCGGCCGTACCGTGTGTCCTATTGCCTACGTTGGCGGCGGATATCACGTTCATTGTATAAGGTATTGAAATCGCAAACTTGCGTGTCGGGATTGGTGATGCGGGCTAAGTCGTTGGTCAGAGGTGTTTCGGTACGACTGTTCGAATACTCAAGCTGCGGTTTATTTACTTCTTTGGACAGTGAATTCATTTATTTTTTTTTTATTTTATATATATTTTTTTTATTTATTTCGACTTTTTTTATTGACATACGGTGTAGGGTAGTTTTAAGGAATAATTGTAAACCTAGATTAAGTTAGGTTAAGGAAATTAAATTTGTGACATATTGAATTGGAAACGATTACGGTGTTTTTTTTTTTCTTTTCTTTTGCGTGGGATATTTCGCGAGTCTCGTAGCAAATTCGCGATTCTTGCTGCGGGTAAGTCGGCGTGAGGGCAATCGCGTGGCGCCATTGCTCACGACCAGTCCTCGCAGCTGGCCTAGCATCCCTTTCGCACGACGTCGCGGCAGGTGGAGAGGAGCAAGAGGAGCAAGCGATCTTGATCCTCGCTCGGACACATGTCCTCTCGTTCCGCAAATTGAACGAAAAGAGTTCCATAGTTCCATTCAACCCTTATTCATCAATCACATATGTACAAAACGAAAAAAAAAAAACATAAATGCAACGAACATGCTTCTCATACGGTATGAGTTATACCCCGTAGTTTTCAAGAAACCCAAAAGTATGGAGATGTGGCGATAAAGCTCGAACAGTTGGTGTACACTGTACATCACACTGGAACTGAAATGAAGAAAAGAAATGAAAGAATATAATGCCCGCACCGCATTTCGTGAACGAATGTCATACATGTATGTATGCATTCAGGTCCGAACATGGACATGGTTTGCTAGTTCAATATCGGTGCGAGTACGCATACAGATTCGGACATGGACATGGTTTGCTAGTTCCATATCGGTGCGATAATACATTTAGTTCCGGACATGGACATGTTTTTGATAGTTCCATATCGGTGCGAGAATACATTTAGTATTTTAAAACGGGTAGAGATTGCAGTGCATACTGAGATGGAATAATTATCTTATAACCCCATTTAGATACTGTTTCAAATATATTGAATGGTCTTTCCAACAAAGTTGTTGGTCCAATATAACACCTAAATATTTAAAACTGTCCACGTGTTCAATCAATAAGCAATTTTCAAACATTCTTGATTGTTGAATACTATATCTTCAGGAACAAATCGATTACACAATGGTGCATGATAATATAAGGGAAGGTCTCTGTAAACTCTACCATTGACATTAAATATCATGTACTTCGTTTTGTTGCTAATTATTAGTTTATGATAATTAAACCATCTCCTTAACATATCCAAGTCATAATTAACATCTGCAAAACTATCAATTAGGTTAGTGTTTGAGTGGAACAGAGATGTTTCATCCACAAAGGAAGTTATTTTGCCTTTAAAAGGTTGTAAGAAAAACGAATTAACATAAATCAGAAAAAGGATTGGGCCCAATACTGCTGCTTGGGGAACACCCATATTTAAGAAGTCTATTGCCAAATTGGCAATCACTCAAAAAATGAGTATTTTCTAAAAATTACAACATTCTAGATTTTAACTATCCGAAAAGTGAGAATAAAATGTCACTGATTATGTATTCCTGTTGCTGCTTTAACAACAAATACTTAGACAGAATATAATAAATATATGTATAAATGGGGCTCCCAGACAACAGACATGCTTTTTTTGCCGTTTTTATACAAAATAGTACGGAACCCTTCGTGCGCGAGTCCGACTCGCACTTGGCCGGTTTTTTTGTGATAATCTTACCCGATACCAAAAGACGATATTGATGATAGTCACATATGACTGTCACCAAAGTGACTATCACCTATCACCTTAGCCGATTCCAGCCCAGATGGGCCAACTTCGGCCTACGTGTGGCGTATGCCAACCACTACAACCTAACATAACCTAAAATGAAGTCCTCTTTTCTTAACAAATCGAAAAAAGATTTATTATGTCATAATATTATTATATATAAGTTGTTTAAACAAAATCATACAACGTTATTTTACTTATACATGTATATGTGTACACGTATCTAAATTATGTGTGCATGTGTATTATTTACAATTTAATGAAATAACGCTTACTTAGTACAATAATATGTTGTACAATCCTGAATGTTGATCTCCTTCATCTTGTCACATTTTTTAAACCGCCTATGCTTAGTAATCCTTTATTGTTTATTTAATGTATTTAATGTTTAATACAAATTATTCAAAAACGAGTCTTTGTTAGACCTAGCGAATACAAATCAAAATCAACAAATCGCTTGTGTTATAACCATTTTATTCTTTTTTTTTTTGTTTTTTTAAATCTTCTCTATTCCAATCAATTCAGATATGAATGAATTGGTCCCAATTTTGTTGCCTTCTAGAAGTTATGCCAAGGTATTTAATAAAACGGAAATGGGATTAAAATGGTTGCACTGAAATGCAAATATCATAATTTATCTTAAGATAAATCGTGAAGCATAATACTATGAAAGCGAGTATACCGTGGACATGCCTGGCATATTGTTCGAAATGTTTTTTTAAGTAAGGGGGCATTCAAGTATTACGTAACGCAATTTGGTGGGAGGGGGGGGGGGGGGGTATTGTAAAACGTTACGAAGCGTTATAAGGGCGGGGGAGGGGGGGGGGGGGGGGTCGAACAACGCGTTATGTAACATTTTTATTATTTAAATAAAAAACTAGGGAATTAGTCTCCGAAGTTGGCAACTCTTTTCGTTTTTGTTTTAAGCGCGGTTCACATTGAACGATTTATCCACCGATTTGCTTGACGATCAAATAATGCGTAGCGTTCACACCAAACGACTTGTTGACCGACTTCACTTGCGATAGAAATTTCGAAGTATTAACATGGCGGCGCATGCTCTGGTTACAGGGATGATTATTGATGAAATACTCGAAAATGAAGAAAAAAAAAAGCGAATGTGGATTAAACCATGGGTCGGAAAACGTAATAATTTCTCATCGGTAACTGTTAAGAGAATTTCACCTAAATTTGCCAGAGGATTTTCGTAATTATTTGCGAATTGATAGGAACGTATGATGAGTTACTGAGAGAAATAATTCCTCATATGAAAAAATCAACCCAAAATTATTTTTCTTTGTTTGAAGTCATATTGTTCCTTCCGCTCAAAGTTCGTGTTGTTTCTCTGAACGCACAATCGAAAGTGAAAAAATGCTCTGAAGTTGTACGACAACTGTTCACACTTAACGATAAATCGTTCAACCGGCTGTCAAACAAAAAGTTGGAAATTTTCAACTTCCTGACTACAAATCGTACCGACTTGTAGCTAGAGCGTTCACATTGGTTTTGCGTACACAATTTGTCGGCCAACCACGATTGTCAAGCAAATCGGTGGATAAATCGTTCAATGTGAACCGCACTTTACGGCCAATCCCTCGACTGTTTTGCACATCATTTTTATTTTGTTTTCATTGTCAGTATTCGTTAGTGTTTTAAACACGAAATACGCACAAGCACATTGCCGTAATCGTTGCTGTTAAGGTGAGTTCATACTGAATTGTCCTCAAAAGAGGGAGATTTGCATTATCAGCCGTTCTTAGCCTATAAGGGGTCTCAGGCTCTCATACTGACTTGCCAGCGCAATTGTGCAAAATAAAATGCCAACCTGCCCTTCAGCAGCTCAAGAAGCACTAATTGGACTTACTCCACTGCACCTTTTTATTAAAAAGGTTGCATTACGTAGTGCAATCAGAATTCTTCGCTCGGGAACAGACCTATGGGTCACATGTCAATCCTGCAACATCTTCCTGAGCTGGATGTGAATACCACGGTCTCAGACGCATTACCACACACCTTCCCTTTTGACAAGTAGTCGAAGCGTGTATGAGGGTTAGCGATAGAAAGGCTCCGGGCCTGGATAGAATTCCAAATAAAGCCCTAAAAGTCGCTATTAAAACTCGACCCCAACTGTTTGCTGATATGTTCAACACCTGCCTTCAGGAAGCAGTTTTCCCTAAATCCTGGAAGCGCCAACGACTGGTCTTACTCCAGAAAGGAAAAGGGAGCCCAAACGATCCGTCGTCTTATCGTCCTCTTTGTCTACTCGACACTGTCGGAAAAGTCCTGGAGCGAATAATTTACAATAGGCTTTTGTCAGCTATCGAAACAGCAGGAGGGCTATCAGAGCACCAATACGGTTTCCGCAAGTCACGCTCTACGATGGATGCTATAAATGCGGTAATATCGAGAGCTCAAACCGCGATAGAAGGCAGACGTTGGAAGGGTGGTACAAAAAAATACTGCGCTATTATAACCCTCGATGTGAAAAAACGCATTCAATTCGGCGAGCTGGGAACGCATTATGAGAAGTCTCTATCGGATTGAAATACCGGACTATCTCTGCAAAATAATAAGGAGCTACTTTGAAGACAGAGTCCTCTTCTATGACACTGACGAAGGAACTAAGACCTACGTAGTAACTGGTGGAGTCCCACAAGGTTCGGTCTTAGGCCCCTTGCTGTGGAACGTTATGTATGATGGAATTCTACGCCTACCGACCTCCAGCGAAGCATCCATCATTGGCTTTGCGGATGACATTGTGGTGGTGGTGGTAGCAAAAACTACAGAAGAAGTTGTACTCCACTGCAATGAAACAATAGAAATGGTACGTCGTTGGCTAACTGACGCTGGTCTGCGACTTGCTGAACACAAAACCGAAGCAGTGCTAGTTACAAGCAGGAAAGTCCGGGAAACGATATCGATTAGAGTCGGGCGGCACGAAGTAGTCTCACAACCCTTCATTAAGTACCTAGGGGTGATTATCGACGCGCGGCTAAGTTTCAAACACCACCTTGAATATGCATCCAAAAAATCGTCGAACGCTATTAACGCACTTTCAAGGCTAATGAGTAATATTGGGGGCCCAAAGCAGAATAAAAGACTTCTAATAGCAAGAGCTGCCAACTCAATAAATATGTACGCAGCAGAAATATGGGCAAACGCCGCGAAAGTCAAGTCCTACGCGCGGGGAGTTAAATCCGTCCTCCGACTCAGCGCACTTAGGGTCGCCAGTGCATTTCGAACGGTTTAGAACGATGCTATTCTTGTCGTATCCTCGATGCTACCTATCGACTTGCTAGCTGATGAGATGAAAAGACTTAGAAGTGAACGAGTTCGAAACGGCCGGGTAAACGACGATAAAAGAAAGTATGAAAGGGATCGCAGTATCGCAATCTGGCAACAACAGTGGAACGAATCCGTAAAGGGAAGATGGACACATCGTCTTATACCAGAAATCAAGGTGTGGGTAAAACGTGACCACGGTGAAACAAATTATTACTTAACTCAGTTTCTGATGGGACACGGATGCTTCAGAGAATACCTCTTCAAACGCAAACACGAAGTTGCCCCCTACTGCCCACATTGCGAACACGTTCTAGAAAACGTGGAACATGTGTTTTTTCATTGTCCACGATATACAAGTGAGAGGATCGTTCTTCAAGAACAGTTTGGGGAGAGGCTCACTCCTGAGAATATTATAAGCTTCATGTTGCAGAACGATGAAAACTGGAACATCGTAAGTAATGTGGCGGTACGCATAATGAGCGACCTTAGGCGCCTAGAGCGTCAACGTAACGCGAATAGCTCAAACACCAGAGCTTCAAATGAGAGTATTGCCTAAAAGGCTAGCCAGCCCCGCGAAGTAGTACCTAACGGCAGTTCCGCGGGGAGAGTGGTTGGAAGTGTGCAGGGTGTGGTTTAGCACGTAGGCGCATTCCTGACATCTTTAGCCAGGCCTGCGAATCGTGCATGCCTGTAGCCCGGGCTACTGGTATCTATGAAGATTCCACATCCTTTGGCGCAACCAAAAAAAAAAAAAAAAAAAAATCCCTTTTGACAAGAGATTTAAGATATTGATCCCAAACCGCACAGCTTGGAAAACCAGTGATCTCTTGCTCAACGTCAAAGGAGTTAGGTGGTATACTGATGGCTCCAAAATTATTTCTGGCGTTGTCGCCGGCATCTTTGGACCAATTTGGAGGAATAGCAAGACCCTACGAATGAGTCCCAGTATCTTCTAATCTGAATTATAACCATCCTAACATCCGCCAGTCTAAACTTAGAGACTGGCATAAGAGGAATAACCATCAGTATACTCTATGATAGCCAAGCAGAGCTGACTTCGTATAGCACGAACTCCAAATCCGTTAGGGAATGCCGTGATGCCCTAAAAGACCTAGCCAAAAAAAAAAAAAACAAAATCAAACTCTGGTGGGTGCCAGGGCACAAGCGTACTAAAAGCAATAAAATCGCTGATCATCTCGAAAGGAAAAGTTCCAGCGAAAGGTACATAAGTCCTGAATCTTTCTGCGGCAGTGAGAAAAATCGCTATACCCGCCCTTTTGACTTTGCCAATCGAAAAGATTTATACGACCCCTGAACAAACATTCTATTAATATTCTTAAGCTTAATATAGTCGATATCAGAAGACTGGTCAGCTACCTTACGGTCGTCTGAAACTGAGTTACGACTCAGTCTTGAGGACGAAGAAACTCCAGAGCACATAACATATGAGTGCGCTGCCTCCTAAGGGGATCATCTCAGCTCCTACGAGAGACGTTAAAACGTTACGGCGCGTTACGTGGGGGGAGGGAGGGTCAAAAATCTTAAAAAATTGCGTTACGTAATACTTGAACGCCTCCTAATTATTTTACTTTTGATAAATTAATTGGTCTTATTGAAGCCCGTTTTTTTTTCCTGCCCCGATTAGCCCAGTCATTTTAGGTTTAACTGCGGAAAAATACCTAGTGAGCTGAATTTTTGTATACACCTTTATCACGGCGTTGTAATGAAGATGTGAAAAATCGACATTGATATCATGCCGGCTAAAAAAGTTATAAAGGTCAAAAGGTTAAGAAAATCAGTTTTTCGCAAATATCTCGTGATCTATTACTCGGAGGTCAATAGAGGTCATTATAAAAATTGTTTGTCATGAAATTATCTACAAAAGTTGCCTCTTGCATTTTTCTGTAAAATTAACCGTTTTTGATGTAGAGCGCTGAGAATGCGACTAGAATGCACTCACATACGTTATTGTATACCGTACACCAGCGTTTTCCAAACTGGGAGGCGTGGACTAGTCTAAGGGGAGGCGCGAATATTAGCCAGGATTGACAAAAAAAAAATAAAAAAAATAGTTCACGTGCAAGTAATACAATACGTAACATATCGGTACATATAGAGCTGTTTGAAATATAATATCCAGATAATACCGACTTCAGTTTAGCTCAGCAGTTTTAGATTGTGTTTCTTATTTTATTTTGACGTACCTAATTACTCACTGATCACAATAGTTCTCCAATTGGTTTTCCTGATGTTAAATTTACTAATTGCCAATCTACATTTTTTTGCACATATGCTTTTACATCTGCAGTGCCAGGTATTAGCGCATCATATGTTATGGTAATCTTCAATGTGTTTGTTATGTTCGAAAGTTTTGGCTGCTGATAGTATGAGACCCGGAAAATTAAAACGCCACATTGAAACTATGCATTCTCAATACGTTGGCAAGTCTCAAGAATTTTTTCAAAGAAAATTGGATGAGTTCACTAAACAAAAGCAAACGTTCGAAAAAATAGTTCAAAATCCATCAAATGCGTTACTAGCATCGTACTTAGTATCTCACAGAAGTGTAAAAAAACCACACATAATAGGAGAAACATTCGTTTTACCAGCAGCTATTGACATGGTCAAAACAATGTTTGGCGAATCATATGCAAAACAGTTGGGACAAATACCACTTGCTGATAACACTGTTGGCAGAAGAATCGATGATATAGCTGACGATCTTTGCGATCAATTAGTTTGTTAGATGCGCACTTCAAAATTCGCCTTACAAGTAGATGAAGCAACCGAGGTAGCTAAAGACGCACATTGAATTGCATATGTTCGATATGTTGAAGAGATGAATATAATTGAAGATATATTATTTTGCAACCCCATTCCTGGCAAAGCCACATCCAGTGAAATTTTTAATATAATCGACAATTTTTTTGATGAGAATGGCATATTTTGGAATAATTGCATTGGGCTATGTACAGACGGTGCTCAGTCAATGTCAGGACACAAAACTGGCCTTCAAGCACTAATTAAAAAGAAAACACCCGATGTTCTCTGGACGCACTGTATGGTCCACAGAGCAGCTCCCGTATCAAAAAATATGAGTGAGGAACTTAACTACGTTTTTACAAAAGTATCGAAAGTTGTAAACTACATAAAAAAACAGTCCATTAAAAGTTAGGTTATTTGCAAAGCTGTGTGAAGATATGGGAGCTGCCTACACCTCACTTTTGTACTATTGTGAAGTACGCTGGCTATCTCGTGCAAAAGTGATACAAAGGGTGCTTGAACTCAAGGAAGAAATTGAAATTATTCTCGAAGAAAATCATAATGAGGATGCAAATATGTTTAGGGATGATAATTTTATTATTAAACTTACTTATTTGTTGGACATTTTTGGAAAATTGAGTGTTTTGAATAAATCGATGCAAGAGCCACAAATGCATTTATTGATTCAAAAAGATAAAGTGAAAGCATTCTTAAAAAAAATAGAGCTATGGAAGATAAATTTGGATAAAAATAGGTTTGACATGTTTCCACTTTTGAATGTTTGCGCCCAAGTTAATATAGAAACAAACAAACATTTATTTGTTGAACACTTGAATGGTTTGTTAGTTCATTTTTCGAAATATTTTGATGATCTTGATTTTACAAAATATGCATGGATACAGAATCCATTTATCGACGAAGAAAATGGCGAATTTGAATTAACAAGTATTGAGAAAGAAAACTTGATTGAATTATCTTGTGATACTTCTTTAAAACAAAAATTTCAGAATGTATCTCTGATTCAATTTTGGCTTATGCTTATTTATGCGAAACTGGATTTTCTGCCTTAGCTGCAATAAAATCGAAATATCGTGCCCGTTTGGTTGTAGAAAAGGAGCTTCGTGTAGCTCATCTCATCAATGACACCGAGATTTGATAAACTTTGCGCTAATATGCAAGCACATCCATCTCATTAAGCGACAATAATAAAATATTGTTATTCGTTTTTTCTTGTGTATTATACAACAGTGTCTTAAAAACTTCTATCTGATACTTGGGCGTTTTGTGAAAAATATTCTTACATATAGAGGTTTTGGAACTTAGTAAAATCTACTATTTATTGGAATAAGGACCTCCACTGGCAGATGTTCTGTATTTTGTTGTTCCGAGACCCGTCCCTTTATACCAGCTACTATCTGTCAGTTGAAAAATATTTCTTGAGTGTTAAAGACGTTATTTTAGTAGTTTCATGCTCTTCAACAGTGTTCATAATGAGTGATACATGTTTTATATGAAATGAATTGGTATCGGATAGTGATGTAGTAGAAGTTAGGCGTGGTCTACACTTCGCTAGAGATGATGGTAATATTGAATATTTAAATGCTGTGACGTTTTGTGAATGTTCATAGTAATTGTCGTAAACATTATACGAACAATTTGAGTATTGCGGCTTTTAAACGACGTCAAGAAGAACCGAGTACATCAAAACCTCCGCGGAAGAAAAGAATCAGCTCTTTTGATTTCAAAAAAATTATGTTTGTTTTGTGGATGGCAAAGGACTAACAAAGGCCTCGTAGGGGTAGCATCTATCCGACGGATGCTGGCCTGCTAAAAAGCGAGAAGAGCCACCGCAGTCGAACATCTTGCGGCACTGTTAGTAAGCCCTATCCCCACCTCCTCGTGGTGCCATCTGGAGATTTCCTATGGAAATTGCAGACGGCGAAGGGCGAATGGCGAGCCTCCTGCGCCAAAAAAAACAGGATTAGTCGGTTGGACTACGGCCTAGTAAGCCGTAACCGTAAAAAAGACCACAAGCTCCGAAACAACCTCAAGCCTCGGATATAACGGACCGGATTTATGTTGACGACCCTTGCAAAAAACGAATAAAGGACAATGATCTTCGGCTTTGTACGTGGAATGTTAGGTCCCTAAACAGGCCACGTGCAGCCGAACAACTTGCGGACGCCGTAGACCGCTATAAAGCGGACATCACCGCCATCCAGGAAATGCGATGGAATGGACCGGGCCTAAAACGGATGAAAAACTGCGATATCTTCTACGGCGACTGCTATAGGGAGAGAGGGCAACGATTGCTTGGATGCGGATTTGTTGTTCGAGGTGGACTAAGGCAAAAAGTCCTAAGCTTTCGGCATGTGAGCGAACGCCTCATAACAATCCGTATCAAGGCAACAATTTTTTAACATCAGCCTGATCTGCGTCCACGCCCCCACGGAAGACAAGGATGACTCAGCCAAAGATGAGTTCTACGACCTCCTAGACAGAACGTATGCCCAATGTCCCAGCTATGACATCAAAATTGTACTAGGAGACTTCAATGCTAAGCTGGGTAAGGAAAGCATATTTGAACGAGTCATCGGCAAACATAGCCTACACGACACCACCTCCGATAACGGACACAGGCTGATTGATCTTGCTACGGGGCGAAATCTCCTTCTAGCCAGTACGCGCATCCCGCACCTCGATATACACAAAGGCACCTGGCGGTCTTTTGATCAATCGACTACCAACCAGATTGATCACATCGCGATCGACGTCAGACACTCCTCCACTATTCTTGATGTTCGAACTTTCCGACGGGCTAACATCGACTCGGACCACTATCTTGTAGTAGCCAAGATGCGCTTACGGATATCACGAACGCAGCGGAGGAGAGTAAGAATACAAAGTTATGACGCCGGAAAGCTACTATCGCCAGAAACCGCTCGTGCTTTTACCGATCGCGTCTCCCATAACCTCTCCAATACACCTGAATCCTCCACACTATTAATAGAACAGCAGTGGAGCCGTTGCAAACAAACCCTGAAAAGCTCTGCATCCGAAGTTTTGGGTTTCCACGAAGAAATACCTGGTTCGATGACGAGTGCAGGAGGATTCATACAGCGAAGCTGGATGCATATAAGGCCTCGCTGCATAAAAGAACAAGAGCAGCTCGTGAGCTCTACGAGTTAAAAAGAAGGGAGGAGCATAAGCTTCTCAGAAGAAAGAAGAAAGAGCACGAGAAGCGCGCGATTGAGGATTTGGAGAGGTGTTACTGCAAGCGTGACGTTCGGAAGTTTTATCAACAGATAAAGCGAACATGCCAAGGTTATAAAGCCAGAACGGAAGCCTGCAGGGATGAGAACGGACACCTAGTAGTAGAACCCCAGTCGATGCTGAGAATATGGATAAACCACTTCTGCAAACTGTATAACGGCGATGTTAGTCAATATACCGCTGTCATGCAGAATGATCCATTTCTAATCGACGGAGACCGCAGAGAATTCTGTCCCCCTGACCTCGACGAAGTTAAGATTGCCATATCGAAGCTCAACGGACTGTCTGCTGAGCTCTTCAAGGCAGCTGGGGATGACCTGGTTGGGAGCATGCACCAGCTCATCCGTAAGATATGGTTAGAGGAAAGCATGCCCGAGGAATGGGGTCTCAGCATCGTATGCCCGATCCACAAGAAAGGAGACCCCTCTGATTGCGCCAACTATAGAGGAATAAGTCTCCTTAACATCGCCTACAAAATCTTCTCTGCCGTTTTGTGTGAACGCCTGAAGCCTTTTGTAAATAAGCTGATAGGTCCTTATCAGTGCGGATTCAGGCCAGGGAAGTCCACCATCGACCAAATCTTCACACTACGGCAGATACTGGAGAAAACCAATGAATTTCAAGTCGACACTCACCACCTATTTGTCGACTTCAAAGCCGCATACGACAGCGTAATTAGAGACGAGCTATACAACGCTATGTCTACCTTTGACATACCTGCTAAACTCGTCAGACTATGCAGGATGACTTTGGAGAACGCTCGCTGCTCCATCCGAATCGGTGAACACCTTACCGATAGTTTTGATGTCAAAAAAGGATTTAGGCAGGGCGGTGCGCTGTCGTGTGATTTCTTCAACATCATATTGGAAATGATTGTGCAAAAATCACTGGCCAATAGAAGAGGCACAATCTATTTCAAATCCTCGCAACTCCTTGCATACGCCGACGATATTGACATAATAGGTAGATCACAGCGAGATGTCAATGAGGCGTTTGCGAGTATTGAGATGGAGGCGGCGAAAATTGGTTTGGTAGTTAATGAGGGCAAAACTAAATATATGCTGTCATCAAAAAAGGACGCTCACCACCGACGTCTCGGCCAGAACCTTTGTATAGGCAGATATAAGTTCGAGGTAGTTAAGGACTTCGTCTACCTTGGCTCCGCAGTGACCTGGAACAACGACATCAGTTCCGAAATCAAACGCATAATAACTCTTTCCAATCGCTGTTTCTTTGGGCTCAGGAGGCATCTGAGTAATATAGCCCTCTCCCGAACGACAAAGTTGACTCTATATAAGACCCTTATCATCCCGGTCCTGTTGTACGGCGCAGAAGCATGGACACTATCAAAAGCGGATGAGGAGGCCCTTGGTCGGTTCGAGAGAAAGCTTTTGCGCGTGATTTTTGGCCCTATAAACGCAGACGGGGGATGGAGGAGAAGATTCAACCACGAACTTTACGGGCTGTACAGCGACATGAGCCTAGTCAGGCGTCTACGGATTCAACGCCTAAGATGGCTGGGCCATGTAGAGCGAATGGACACCACAGCTCCAGCCCGGAGAGTCTTTGAATCCAACCCCGAGGGACGAAGAAGCAGAGGACGGCCGCCCTTAAGATGGCACACACAGGCGGAAGGGGACCTCAGCCAACTGGGTGTGTGGCAATGGAAAAGGCTAGCGAAAGATCGTGCTAGATGGAGGGGCATGTTGGTTGAGGCCCAGGTTCACCCCGAACTGTAGCGCCCACTAAGAAGAAGAAGAAGATTATCAAATATGTACAAGCCTGGCTAGGTAGAGAAATTGATCCAAAACACTCAGGTTGGGAGTTAACAAATAATATACAACAGCCAATAACAATTTTATTACCACCAGCACCCGATGATCTACTGAACACAATATTTTTTAATTGTGCAAAAGGTTGTGGCGGCAAATGTAGATGCAAAAAATATGGATTAAGATGTTCAAAAGTTTGTGGACATTATCGCAGCCAGTCATGCTTAACCGTAGAGTCAACCAACGATGAAAATGATGAAGACGTCGATCTAGGTATCGGAATTCTGTGCGAGTAGTATCCATTGTTGTTGTTGTTCTGATGCAATTTCATTTGTTTAAAAGAACAATTGGTCCAGTTTCCTAATACAAAAAGTTCAATTTTTCCAAAATGTGGTCAAATATTTTGAACGACCTTCTTGTGCATTCTAAGAATTTTCTTTCATGGTTCCTTAACGGTGGATATATAAAGGGTTTTCCAATAGGGAATTGACAATTTTGAATTCAATTTGTCAACGCACCCATTCACTAATCATCGAATTGTCATTGTTAGTTTATTTAGTATAGTCAACATCTTCATCACGGTAAAGTACACGAACAAGCAACGTCTGCAAACTATAAAAATTTTCTACCGAAATTTGGAGTCGGTGATCGCAACTTTAAGAGCGTTAACTCCAATTTTCAGTTGTTATTCTCGCCCTAGTAGACAGGCAATAACAAGTCTGGTGCAAAAATTAGAGTCTACGTATTCGTTCTGTGATGTTGCCGTGTCAGTGAGACAACGAGTTGGTCAAAGTGTCGAAAATATCGGTGCCGTTCGGGCGTCCGTATCAAACGATCCAAATCAGTCAATTCCACGGCGTTCTCAAGAATTGGGCGTCACTCAGACCACATTAACGCGTATTTTGCGTAAGGATCTTGGTTTACACCCATACATGATCAAGCTTACTCAAGAATTGAAGCCGATGAACCATTTAAAGCGACGTACGTTCTCCGATTGGGCTCTGGAGAAGATGCGCCAAGATGATGAATTTCATCGCAAAATCATTTTCAGTGACGAAGCTCATTTTTGGCTCGATGGGTTCGTCAATAAGCAAAATATGCGTTATTGGTCGGGTGAAAATCCACATGTGCTTCATGAATCACTTCTTCATTTACAAAAAATAACTGTTTGGTGCGGCTTGCATGCCGGCGGCGTTATTGGGCCATATTTTTTCGTCGACGATAACGATCGTCACTTACTGTGAATGGCCAGCGTTATCTCGCCATGATTGCCGATTATTTTTGGCCCGAATCGGAAGATATGGATTTGGACGACATGTGGTTTCAACAGGATGGTGCAACAAGCCACACAGCACACGTTACAATCGATTTATTGAAGAGTAAGTTTAATGAGCGTGTTATCTCAAGAAATGGGCCAGTCGAATGGCCGCCTCGTTTGTCCGATTTAACGGCTACGTTAAGTCATTAGTTTATGCCAACAAGCCGACGACGTTGGAAGAGCTGAGAGCCAATGTGTGGCCCAGTCATCGAAAATTGGGTCCAACGAATCGAACGCTGCAAACGTGCCCGCGGTGGCCATATGAGCGAAGTCGAGTTCCATTCATAAACGTTTTGATTGAACTTCAAGCCGATAGTAAAGTTTTTGAAATATCTCAAATGGTTTGAGTTTTATTTAAAAAAAAAATTGTCAAGTCCTTATTGGAAAACCCGATAAATACATATAAACTTTCATTTAAAAATTCTTCGCATGATGATGAATACATCGCAACAGAACAGTACAGAGCAGCTTTCACTGTGCGCACCATATCGCATATCGCATCTCGCATCGCTTCTCGTATCGCTTCCCGAATCGCATCTCGCATCACTGTGCGCGCAGTCTAAGTGAGAAACCATGTAAAAAAAAGCGCCTTGCATTCTACCTCAAAGGTGGTGAGGAAACGAGTCGCAGCGCTCTACTCCAAAAACGGCTAATTTTACAGAAAAATGTAAGAGGCAGCTTTTGTAGATTATTTCATGACAAACAATTTTCATAATGACCTCTATTGACCTCCGAGTAATAGATCACGAGATATTTGCGAAAAACTGATTTTCTTAACCTTTTGACCTTTATAACTTTTTTAGCCGGCATGATATCAATGTCGATTTTTCACATCTTCATTACAACGCCGTAATAAAGATGTGTACACAAATTCAGCTCACTAGGAATTTTTCCGCAGATTGGGGCTTAAAATTCCTAAAATGACGGGGCTACGATGATATATATATTTTTTTATTTTATTTACTATAATTTTAGAATATATGTATTTTCTATTCATGTCTGGCTCTGGTTGATTTCTACCATTGATAGAAAATGAACAAACGCTGGTAGATAAAAAAATAACATTTAATAATTCAAGCCAATATAAGTTATATTTAAGGCAATAAAGCTCTATTAAAAAATTGCATCTAAAAAATCGAGCGCAATCTTTTTTGTTTTTTAATTTGATTTGCAATACTTTGGAAACAATTTGCAATTTATTTTTATTTTGCTTTATTAACAAATCGTATTTTTCGATTTATTTAAATCAAATGAAAAATATATATTTTTGCATACAATGCAAATATATCTTCACATACATCCATACATATGTATATTACGATGCAATAAATAAAATATACACATACAAGCATATACAATATTATTAATTTCGTATTTACTTTGCTTTACTATTCATAATATTAAGGCAGTTTTATACATAACCTATGTTCTTTAAATCGATTTGTTTATTAGAAAATTTCGTAGAAACTATTAGCGATGTTTTTACACGTCAATGTCCTAATGAACATGATTACATGGTTAATTCTTTTCTTTTCTGTTTATTTTTGTTTACTAACTGAGCGAATTATAGTGCCTTTAAGAAGGAATTTCAGTGGTAAAGGAAGAAATGTGTGCTATCGATTTTCTCAAAGTAACAAAAATAAAAATGCAAAAAATATTCTTGGAAGCATATTTCAATTTCACTATATATTTTCGATAGTTATGGAGATGAATATCATTTGTATGAAAGTTTTAAAGAGGGTAAGAAGAGGATGATATGTTTGTTTACATTAAAGTCCTATTCAACTTGATTAAAGGAGAGACTAGCACTATATACTTAACAAAATTAAGAAATAAATTAAATGTCGTCAAATAATAACAAATTATTTAGTTCTAGATACATAATGGAAGACTTTTATTTAAAAAAGTGCGGCATTAACAATTTTACTATATTCTTTTGTCACCAGGTAAACAATAAATATTTTGGAAGAAGTAAGAGATTTTTTATTTTCAGGTTGATTTTTGATAAATTATTTTAATTTAAAATAATGCTAAAAAGAACTAAATGCCAGCTTCCATGTAAAGGGTCCGCCATCCAACGTTTTTTTTTTTTTTTTTTTTCAAGTAGTGCTTATTTCGTGAATGGTAACACTTAGCTCATGTCTGATTTGATAGATAATTAGTGTTATCCTTCCGCTGAACGAATATGGTTGTGTATACGCTTGAACGCTTCGGAACCGGCGCAAAAACTTGTAGGTCCCTTTCACCTATGGGAAAATGAAATCACACACAACATGGGAGATTGGAAGAAGCTCGGCTTAGGTCCTTCATGGACTGTAACGCCAGCATACATACATACGCCTGAACAACGCTGGGAAATATTGCGACATTACTTTGAAAATCATGGTAATGTTGCAGAATGTGTGCGAAAATAGCGTACGGATTTTCGAAGAAGAGAAGCACCGTCAGCTCCGTATGTTCGTTATCTTGTGAAAAAAAAAAGCCACGCAGAGTCTCGTCCCGACTCTGACGACCATATCCTAAATTAGGATTGAGAGCACGTGTCAAAAATTTTGAAGTTCCGTAGAGTTCAACGCAAAGAAATTGTAGATAAAATTTTCTCTTCGATCCGAGCTCGTATGTCGTGTTGGTCGATCGCGAGAGTCTGCTAGCGTTTATATAAAATTTTCTCTTCGATCCGAGCTCGTATGTCCTGTTGGTCGATCACGAGAGTCTGCTAGCGTTTATATAAAATTTTCTCTTCGATTCGAGCTCGTATGTCGTGTTGGTCGATCGCGAGAGTCCGCTAGCGTTTATATAAAATTTTCTCTTCGATCCGAGCTCGTATGTCGTGTTGGTCGATCGCGAGAGTCTGCTAGCGTTTATATAAAATTTTCTCTTCGATCCGAGCTCGTATGTCGTGTTGGTCGATCGCGAGAGTCTGCTAGCGTTTATATAAAATGTTCTCTTCGATTCGAGCTCGTATGTCGTGTTGGTCGATCGCGAGAGTCTGCTAGCGTTTATATAAAATTTTCTCTTCGATCCGAACTCGTATGTCGTGTTGGTCGATCGCGAGAGTCTGCTAGCGTTTATGTAAAATTTTCTCTTCGATCCGAGCTCGTATGTCGTGTTGGTCGATCACGAGAGTCTGCTAGCGTTTATATAAAATTTTCTCTTCGATTCGAGCTCGTATGTCGTGTTGGTCGATCGCGAGAGTCTGCTAGCGTTTATATAAAATTTTCTCTTCGATCCGAGCTCGTATGTCGTGTTGGTCGATCGCGAGAGTCTGCTAGCGTTTATATAAAATGTTCTCTTCGATCCGAACTCGTATGTCGTGTTGGTCGATCACGAGAGTCGACTAGCGTTTATCCAAATAAAATTTCTCTCTTCGATCCGAGCTCGTATGTCGTGTTGGTCGATCACGAGAGCCGACTAGCGTTTATCCAAATAAAATTTCTCTCTTCGATCCGAGCTCGTATGTCGTGTGGGTCGATTACGAGAGTCCACTTGATATATTTTTCTAACCAAAATTTTATTTTTGTATGCTGCATGTCGTGTCGCGAAAACATGTCGATCGCAAAATTTTTGAAACGTGCACTCAATCCTAATTTAGGATAAAAGTGAAAGAAACTGGCATCCTCATCGATAAACCAATGCGGGAAAAGCCAAAAACAGTGCGTACACCCGAGAACATCAATTCACCGTCGTTCTCAACAATTGAACATTTCGGAGACATGATTGAGACGAATTTTGCTTTATGCAAAATGACGCCATGGTATGACGCCATACAAAGTCCACTTGGTTCATGAGTTCAAGCCAACTGACCATCCAATGCCTTTTCGCTTCGCTAAGTAGGCCTGCGATCGACTTACAGAAGATGCCGATTTTGCCAAAAAAAAATCATCTTTTCAGATGAAGCTCATTTTGATCTTGGCGGGTATGTAAACAAGCAAAATTGTCGCATTTGGAGCACAGAAAACCCGCACGCATACATTGAAAAGCCGGTGCACCCAAAACGAGCCACTGTTTGGTGCGGATTTTGGTCCAGAGGCATAATTGGGCCATTTATTTCATTTCTTCGAAAATGAGCAAGGAGTGGCCGTTACAGTCAATGGCGATCGTTATCGGGCCATGTTGAACGAATTTTTGTTCACAAAAATTTAAGAGGAGGATATTGGCAACATTTGGTTTCAACAGGACGGCGCTAATACGTGCCAAACAGCCGAAGCTACATTCGATGTTTTGCGCGCTGTTTTTGAAGATCGCATTATCAGCCGCAGAGCTGATGTCGTTTGGCCACTTCGGAGCTGCGATTTGACACCGTTGGACTATTATTTGTGGGGTGCCGCCAAAGACAAGTGTTACGCCGACAAGCCAGAGACAATTGACGCTTTAAAGGACAATATTCGTGAAGCCATTGGTGAAATATAGTTGCACACAATCGATAATGTGCTTAAAAAATGGACCGATCGTGTAGGCTACTGCATGGCCAACCGAGGCAGCCATTTGAATGAAATTATTTTCCATTATTAACCGAAAGGATTGTAGAAATAAGTTATTTGGCGGACCCTTTATAAGCGAAATGAAAGCCAAATTTTATATGCAACACTTTCAATCATACATATAAAACAAATAATCCCGGAAATAATATTGTTAAATTCTATAATATCCATATTCTGAGACCGAAATGATTGTAAATCAAAATTAAAAAAGGTGTTTTCCTTATACAGTACAGCCTCGCTAGTCCGGACATTCACTAGTTCGGACACTCCAGTAGTCCGGACCCTGTTACATTTCGGACACTTTCAAAATGTTTCCTCTACTATCCGGACAGATTATTCAATTGTAATTTCAAGAAAATATATTTTCCACACAACTCCGGGAATCCCCTTGTTGTTCTTTACGTTATGTAGCAGGCTGTTTTTTACCGTTACAAGTTTTGCAATGCGAGTTAAAATTTTTTTTTTTAAGAGCAGGACGTATTTTGTGTGGTGTGGCTTCCTTACTGAACATTTTCTCAGACAGTGACTCTATTTATTTCACATTAATAATGTCTTCCGCACTAATCGGCAGCTACCAGTGCGGCTTCCGGCCCGGCAAATCAACTATAGACCAAATTTTCACACTTCGACAAATCCTGGAAAAGACCAACGAGTTTCGAATCGATACACACCATCTTTTCATCGATTTCAAAGCCGCATACGACAGCATTCATCGTGAAGAAATGTTTGGTGCGATGGCCGAATTCGGGATCCCGGTAAAACTGATCCAGTTGTGTCGCGCCACGCTAAAAAACACGCGATGCACCGTGCAATTCGGTTCTAGGACCTCGAAACATGCACCGGATTTCGGCAAGGAGATGCGCTGTCATGTTACTTCTTCAAACTGGTGCTGGAGCAGATAGTACGACGGGCAGGCGTCAACAGGGAAGGCACTATCTTTTACAAGTCCACCCAGCTGCTAGGATACGCGGATGATATCGACATCATCGCGTGTTCTTGCCGTGGCATTGTGGAAGCATTCACGGCGATTGAAGAACAGGCGAAACGAATTGGTCTTAAGATCAATGAGGACAAAACGAAATACATGCTGTCAAGCAAAAACCAATCCGTCGCTCACCACCTGGGACAAAATATAACAATTGACAGCTACAATTTCGAGGTAGTTAAGGAGGAGGCAGACAACTACCTCGGGGCAAACGTAAATTCCACAAATGACACTACAGTGGAGATCCGGCATAGAATCGCCCTTAGCGACCGCTGCTACTTCGGCTTGTCCAAACAACTGGGGTCAAAACTCCTCACTCGAAAGACCAAAGTCATGCTTTACAAAACGCTCATCCTGCCAGTCATGCTGTACGGAGCCGAAAGCTGGACGATAAGCAGGAGAGCGGAGTTGATTTTGGGTTCTTTCGAAAGAAAAATTCTGCGCCGGATATTTGGTCCTGTCTGTGAGGAAGGTGAATGAAGAAGAAGACACAACCGCGAACTCTACGAGCTGTACCAAGATGTGGATGTAGTCCGGAAGGCAAGGATCCGTCGACTACACTGGCTCGGCCACATCGAGCGCATGGATATCAACGTTCCAGCTAAGAGGGTCTTCGACTCCGAGCCTCCTGGTTCGAGAAGAAGAGGAAGACCGAACCTCCGGTATAAAGACCAAGTAATCGCGGATGTAAGACATCTTGGTCTTGACAACTGGAAGCAGCGTGCCCGGGACCGTCAAGGATGGAAGGCAGCTATAGCTCAGGCTCAGATCCTCCATGGATCGCTGGCCTGATAAGTAAGTAAGTAATGTCGTCTGGAAAGAAAAGAAAACACGTAACCTTGACAATTTCTGAGAAATGCAAGATACTAGATGAAATTGAAGCTGGTAAATCAGTTAGGCAAGTAGCTGATATTTATAAAGTCTCGAAATCAACTGTTTTCCACATAAAAACTAACAAAATAAAAATTAAGAAATTTGTATCTAACACATTTCAAGGATCAGGTAAGCTGAGAATTTGATTTCTAGGAATATGAGCCTACTTTTCATGTGCATTTAACAATTGGTTCCAGGAATGAGAAAGATAATGAAGCAAGGTGAACATCCAGCCGTAGAAGAAGCGTTAATGACATGGTTTATCCAACAACAGTGTTTATCCTATGACAGTGTTTATAGAGACGAGCTATACAGAGCCATGTCATGTTTTAACATTCCTGCCAAACTCGTCAGACTATGCAGGATGACTATGGAGAACTCTCGCTGCTCCATTAAGGTCGGAGGTGAACTAACCGACCCCTTTGATGTTAAAAAGGGTTTTAGACAGGGTGACGCACTGTCATGTGATTTCCTCAAAATTATTCTTGAAAATATCGTGCGGGACTCTGCGGCCAATACAAGAGGTACGATCTACTTCAAGTCCACACAATTGCTTGCCTACGCAGATGACATTGACGTTATTGGACGAACAAAGCGAGACGTCAATGAGGCGTTCACAAGCATTGAAGCAGAAGCGGCGAAAGTGGGTCTAAGGGTAAATGGGGACAAGACCAAATATATGCTGTCATCCAAGAAAGACGCACAACACCGACATCTTGGTCAGAGCGTCACCTTCGGCAGCTATATATTTGAAGTAGTCAAGGACTTCGTCTACCTTGGCTCAGTAGTGACAAGCAGCAACGACACCAGCGCTGAGATAAAACGCAGAATAACTCTTGCCAATCGCTGCTTCTTCGGGCTCAAGAGGCAATTGAGTAGTAGAGCCCTCTCTCGAAAAACTAAGGTTTCCCTATACAAAACCTTAATCATCCCGGTCCTCCTCTAAGGCGCTGAGGCTGGGACGTTGTCAAAAGCGGATGAAGAGGCTCTTGGACGTTTCGAGAGGAAAATTCTGCGTGCAATCTTTGGTCCCGTTTGTGTAAACGGAGAATGGAGGAGGAGATTCAACCAAGAACTGTACGGGCCGTACAGCGACATCGGCCTGGTAAGACGTCTTCGCATCCAACGTCTAAGATGGCTAGGCCATGTAGAGCGAATGGACATCAACGCTCCGGCCCAAAGAGTCTTCGACTACAACCCCGAGGGACGACGCAGCAGAGGACGACCGCATTTGAGGTGGCGCGCACAGGTGGAAGGCGACCTCAACCAACTGGGCGAGCGGCACTGGAAGCGGCTGGCCGAAGATCGGGCCGGCTGGAGAGGCTTGTTGGTTGAGGCCCTGGTTCACCCCGAACTGTAGCGCCATCATAGTAAGTAAGTAAGTTATCCAACAAGGAAATCATCATGTGCCAATTTCAATCGACATGATTCAAACCAAGCCAAATTTTTCTACAAAGAGATGACAGGAAGCGATGATTTTGCAGCAAGTTCGGGTTGGTTGGAAAAATGTAAATGCCGGCATGGAATTCGAAATCTTAAAATTTGTGGCGAAAAAGTTTCCAACGACGTTGCTGCTATGAAGCCTTTCCAAGAAAAGTTTTTGAAAGTGATGCAGGAAATGAACATAACCGAAGAACAAGTTTATAATGCTGATGAATCAGCTGCCTTTTGGAGAGTTCTTCCAGGAACGACATGGGTTCATGCAAATGATAAATCTGCTCCTGGCAGGAAATATCGAAAGATCGCGTAACTTTTATGCCATGCTGTAATGCTGCAGGAACTCATAAGTTGCCCCTTTTAGTAATCGGAAAATCAATGAATCCAAGGGCATTTAAGAACGTTGATCTTCCAGAAGTATATAAAGCTACTAAAAAAGGCTGGATGTCGACAACAAATTTTTTTTTTTTGGAATGGTTCAAGAAATATTTTATTCTCAATGTGAAAAAGTTTTTGACAGATGATATTAGTATGCCATTAAAAGCGCATTTGGTTTTGGATAATGCCCCATCTCATCATAAAGAGGTGGAAATAAACTTTGATCCCAACTTCAGGGTTTTATTTCTGCCACCTAATTGTACGGCAGTATTGCAACCGATGGATCAAAATGTTATTCAAAATAAAAAAGGTAGCATACAGGAAGCAACTGCTGACCCACATTCTACTAGAAGATGATAGAAATATTTCAGCAGTCTTAAAAAATTCAATTTGCGAGATGCAGTTTTCTTTTTGGATTCTGCTTGGAGAGGTATTGGAGAGAAGAATATCAAAAAAAAGTTTTGGTCAATATTATGGCCAGAATTGGGGTCCCAATGGGATGATGAAGACCTTATACCACTTGCATAGTTACGTCAAAAAATTGACTCTGATTCATCGCTTGTTGACCCAAATGGTAGCACATCTTTGGATGAAATAAGAAAATGGGCAACTGGTCAAAATGAGTTCTCTTATGATTTGCCCGATGAAGATATTATCCAGTCCGCTTCAGTAATCCAACAAAATGTTGGGGGAGATGACGAAGAAGACAGTGAAGATCGAAATGAAGTTGCGAAAGTTTCACATAGTGAAGCAAGAAAAATTTTCGTCAGGGCCATTCAGTGGGCTGAAGAAAATAATGCATCGCAAATGGATCTACTTCTCCTAAAGAGGTTACGCGAAGAAGCTGAAAAGAAGTTTTTAGATAAAATTAGATAAAGATAAGCTATATGTAGTATGTACATACAAATATGAGATTTATTTTGGTAATAAGAGGTGTTTGTTTCCGGTTGCCACTTTATTTTAGTTTTTCTCTATAGTCCGGACATTTCGCTAGTCCGGACATGGTCGAAACTTTATGTGTCCGGACTAGCGAGGCTGTACTGTATTTACTAATTTAGCGTCTTCCTTCAAAAAGTAAGTCTTAAGGTTTTTTTTTTGTTTTTTTTTTTCAATAAATAATTATTTAAACCAATATTCGTTGTTCATACTTTATCTTCTTCAAAGAAATACTACGTTCTTTCTAAGGATTAAATATTTTTTTTTTTTTTTTGTTAGCATTCATTTTCTATAAGTATAATGAAACAAAAACGACAAATTTCATTTAAGTACTTTTTACTGAATTTTATTCTTTATTGTGTCTAAGATAGATACCTTTTAGGTTGGCAGTATAAAATGTTGGGTATTTATTCTTATTTGTTTTGTAGTTTAAAATTACCATTTTTGAAATGAAAAGGACTGCTTGTTAGCTACCTTTCGTGTGTATATATTTTATAATTTTTTAAAATACCTAACGTTTTTCGTTTTCTTATTATTATGTGATAAGAAATTGACTTGATGTTACTTGGTTAATAATACTACGAAATTTTTTTTCTTTTTCGCTTGTAATATTACAATTTTGAAGCGATGAAAAAATGAAAAGAAAAATCGAATATTAAAAGGGAAACTTGTGTTTTGGAGTTAATGATTTTCCATTCAATTTTTGTACTACAAAAATATTGTTTATTTATAAACTTTTTTGATACGTGAAGAATGTATGTATGTATACTGGTAAGTGGGGCTATAGGATAATAAAAGTAAGGGAAAAATCGACTTATTGCTAACAACGAAAACAAATGAATAATTTTGAATGAAAAGCGTTTAATATATCATTTGTTTTGTAATAACATATTTCATTTAATGTCGATCCTCATGTCGTGTGAAATCAAAGATTTTTTTTTCTTTTAACCAATTAACAATGGTAAGAGATGTATTTAAATAAATTAATAAATAAATAGTACTCAAATTAGTTTTCTTAAAAAAATAAATAAATAAATAACTAGTCGAGCTCGTTGTTAAAAATATTGCTATAGTTTACTTTTGTTTATTAAATGTTTGAATAATTTATTTATTTATTGATCATACCTGGCTTTCTCATGTGTATTTACATAGAAATAATTTAGTTCATTTTGTTTTATTTATATAGTATTCATAATTAATTTTTTTCTACTTTTTACGATGTTTTTTTTATTTTTATTTACAAGACTCTTCGTTCATTTTGTTATTGCAACTTTGAAAATAAAGTTTTACTCGCTTATCCTTTATTCTGTTTAGAAATGCGGTATTAACTATCTTATTCCATCATCTTTTTATTATTGGTTTCTACTACTTTGAATTATTAAATGCACTAAAAGCTAATGGCGATTTTTATAACATACTATTATTTGTTTAGAATTATCTTCAATTGATTTACTTATCATGAAGTAAATGTTAAACAAAAATCATAAAAAAGAAAAACAAAAACAATTCCTTTATATGTTGCTTCCTATTTTTTATATGTATATAAATATCTTATTTTTATGAAATATACATTTTTTTTTCTTTCTTGAAAAACCCCTACATGGGTATATTTGTAAGTGAATTGTATGATGTGAATTATAGGCTGTCAGGAACGAGCTCAGATTTCAATTACATATTTTTTTTTTTTTTTGTTTTTAAAAAATTATTCGACAAATTTCAAATGGCTGATATAAATTGTTCTTAATTTCTCTATACATATGCATGTGTTTAGATACAAGACACAGATATTAATGATTAATCATTACTGTGTATATGTCGCCTTATTTGTTATTTTAGGCTTAAGTAGATTCTGGTTTTGGTTCGACGATATTTTTTTAATAAATCTATCTATATTTTTTTCTCATTATTTGTTTTTTTTTTGTTTTTGGCAGTGTTGACGAATTTATAATTTCTTTATTTATATTACTCGTATTTAATGTAAATTATTTAGGTGTTTGTTTTGAGGCAAATGGTGACACGTAGTTGTAACAAAAATGCTTTTCGTGATATGGTTTTGTAAAATGGCAGTTTGGACTCTTCTCTTTTATTGTTGTTACACATAATTTGAAGAATTTGTATTTTTTGTATGAAACAAAAAAAAAAAAATATAACAAAATCGAAATCAGATAAAAGGATTAATGCCACACAATTTTGTTTGCCCCAATTGCAATCTCGTTGGACGGAGATTATCAGTAATCTGATTTTATACGTCGTTCCTCAGCAATGTCATCAATAATATTTAATACTATTCTGATATATTAATTCTTATTTAAAGCCTATATATTCGTCTAAGTGTTCAAAAAGAGAGGGAAAAATAAATAACAAGAATAAAACAAATGTAAATGAACAAAATCCAAAAATAATAAAATTAAATTCAGTAAGTATAATATACAAAATTATAGCCCTAGTCTATATGTATTATATTCAAGATAAGGAAATCGTTCTACATTCTCGATTTATATATTTATACTATAGCGTTCCTTATATGTTCGTTCTTTTTGTTTTATTTTTATTTTTTTTTTTTTTTTAATTTTTTTAATTTTTTTTTTGTCCATAACACACGGTCAGTATTTTACGGTTTATGCATTTAAAACTTACAATTATGCTTCTTGTTTTGTTTTCTTCCTCTCGAAATGTTCAATTATTTTACATTAGATTATATTTAAATTTATTTATATTTTTAATACTCCCAATATCATGCATCCTGAATTTCACCTTTAATGCCAGGCACCCTATGGTGTTGGTTATGTCCTAAGCGATTCGCCAGATCCTGCACAACATCACGGAATATGACAGTATCTATATTTTCGCCTAGTAAGTATAATAGAAACCAATCGCCCATTTTCGATCGACGAACGATGATTTCTATAGCGTCTCGACGCACTAACCTGCGGTCATACATATGTACATTATTGGTGTTAAAAGTGTTCAGTTTGATAATATTTTGATTTTCTTACCTAAATCTCATACGAAATAAATACACCCTCATTCGAGGCGAGAATATGATAACCACCCTGTATATAAGTGTTAATGTTGTAAGAAACGTTAACAAGATAAACCAAAACCAAAGGAAGATATAAATTTTTTCATTAACAACATTTAACGGCAATATGCAAATAGCGTCATGTTTTTCCACCTGAAATTAAGCACAATACATAAGTTTTGTAAATTTGGTTAACAACGGTCTAACACAGTGGTTCCCAATCTTTTTCAGCCCGCGGCGCACTTACAAATTCAGTATTTCGTCACGGCCGGCGCCCTACCTTAGCTATTTGAAAAAGACTCTTACTTACCTACTCAACTTACTTACTTAACGTTCGCCACAGTTCGGGGTGGACCTGAGCCTCAACCAACATGCCTCTGTGGTTTATACCTCTTTGTTCAACAAACGCTTTCTTAAGCACAAAAATTGAGATTTGAAAAAAACGCATTGTACAGGTCGCAGGTTGGACATTTTTTTATTTACCTCGTTCTCGCTGGACTGTTGTGTCAAAAGAGCGGCAAAGTGAGTGTATGTATGCTTAAAAATTCAATTTACAAGCAGCGCGTAGTTTTTTTTATCTTTAATATAATAATTATCTTTTAATCTACCTAACTCACGGCGCGGCGCCCTTCTTCACTTTCTACGGCACGCCAAGGCACCGCGGCGCACACTTTGGGAACCCCTGGTCTAACAAACACTCATTTACCTCTCCACTAGATCCGTATTTAAAAAATGTGCATTTGGTCATTCTGGGAAAGATGTAGATCATCGGATCCATCCGATCTTCTTGATCGGCTTCCATGTATGCTATCACATCCAAGCCAAATGTCATAAATTCGCCATCGAAAAATCGATTCATAAGAAACATTTGACCTAAAAAAGTTGTCAAATATTCAATATCAAATACATGCCGGCTTTTTTGGTTATAATTCATAAATTGAAATTATTTTCCGTCGTTTTCAAGGCGTCACCGAAGCTTTCCCGAACATCTACATCAAGTACAAGGTTTTTATTGTACGTCACTTACTGGAAGGTAGAGTTTATGTACCCTGCAGACCAGAAAACAGCGATGACTTTCGACTGATCTTATACCAAAATTATCAAGATCGACTGAATGTTTATTGGCTTCTTCCCATCAGAACCATTGTGACCTTTTATCAACAACACCAAATTAGGAGTTCTATTAATCGATTAAAAAAACATATCAAAGGACAAGAGTATCGGTTCTGCACCTGTAATGTTAGGTCCCTTCACAGAGCGGGTGCAGCCGAACAGTAACCGCAGCGTCACCGCAAACGCACTTGCGTTTTCCAGTACATTGTTTTGTATTGTGCAGTGCACACATGTGTCATTTTACCGCATATTAATTTCGGTTTAATAAAAAAAAGAATCCACACAGCAACCTGGCGATCTCCGGACAGTCGAACCGCCAACCAAATCGACCATGTGCTCATTAACGCAAGGCACTCGTCAAACATCCTGGATGTGCGAACATTCTGGGGGGCAAATGTCGACTCTGACCACTTCCTTGTAGCAGCAAGATTCAGAGCTCGACTGTCCAATGTCAAAAAGCTGCACCAGCCCATCAGGAGGAGGTTCGACATTGGGTGCCTGAGCACACCGGAGGTTGCCAGAGTCTACAGGGAGCAGCTGAGCGAAAGACTTTACAGTATGCCTATGTCGAACACAAATGCAAATAATATGTGGCTGCATTGCCGCTCAGCCATTCAGGAAGTAGCCGAAACCACTTTAGGATACCTACCACCCCCGACACGAAACCCGTGGTATGATGGCGAGTGTGAGCAGAAAAAGGCAGCAACCGACGAGGCGTACCAAAAAGCGCTGCAGAGGAAAATCAGGGCAGCGCAAGAAGAGTACCGAGCCAGAAGAAGGGAGGAGATAAAACTACTGCGACAAAAGAAAAGAATCTTCGCAGCCTCCCAGATCAAGCATATCGAGGAGTCTAGGGATAAACATAAAATACGAGCCTCTTACAAGAAAGCCAAAGGCTTCAAAAAGGGCACCCTGGCTCTTCGAAACTGCGAGGGTAATCTTGTCACCGACCCGCAGGGAATAGTGCATGTATTTAAGCAGCACTTCCAGCACCTGCTTAACGAGCATGACCAAGAGAGAGTGGTAGGGACCGAGGAAATCCCAACTCCAGCCGCTGAAGTAGTCCTCCCACCCAGCATCGAAGAAGTCGGCACAGCTATTCAGAAGCTGAAGAACAACAAGGCCGCAGGCTCAGATGGCTTGCCATCAGAGGTCTTCAAGGCTGGCGGCGATGTTCTGGTAGGGAGCATGCACCAGATCATCTGGAGAATTTGGGAAGATGAAAGCAGGCCCGACGATTGGAATACCAGCTCTATATGCCCCATCCACAAAAAAGGCGATCCTACCTCATGCAAGAACTATAGAGGTACATATATCCCTGCTCAATGTCGCATACAAGATCCTGTCCAGCCTATTGTGTGAACGTCTAAAACCATTTTGCACCGCACTAATCGGCAGCTACCAGTGCGGCTTCCGGCCCGGCAAATCAACTATAGACCAAATTTTCACACTTCGACAAATCCTGGAAAAGACCAACGAGTTTCGAATCGATACACACCGTCTTTTCATCGATTTCAAAGCCGCATACGACAGCATTCATCGTGGAGAACTGTTTGGTGCGATGGCCGAATTCGGGATCCCGGTAAAACTGATCCAGTTGTATCGCGCTACGCTAAAAAACACGCGATGCACCGTGCAACTCGGTTCTAGGACCTCGGAACCATTCGAAACATGCACCGGATTTCGGCAAGGAGATGCGCTGTCATGTGACTTCTTCAACCTGGTGCTGGAGCAGATAGTGCGACGGGCAGGCGTCAACAGGGAAGGCACTATCTTTTACAAGTCCATCCAGCTGCTAGCATACGCGGATGATATCGACATCATCGCGTGTTCTCGCCGTGGCATTGTGGAAGCATTCACGGCGATTGAAGAACAGGCGAAACGAGTTGGTCTTAAGATCAATGAGGACAAAACGAAATACATGCTGTCAAGCAAAAACCAATCCGTCGCTCACCACCTGGGACAAAGTATAACAATTGACAGCTACAATTTCGAGGTAGTTAAGGAGTTTGTCTACCTCGGGGCAAACGTTAATTCCACAAATGACACCACAGTGGAGATCCGGCATAGAATCGCCTTTGGCAACCGCTGCTACTTCAGCTTGTCCAAACAACTGGGGTCAAAACTCCTCACTCGAAAGACCAAAGTCATGCTTTACATTACGCTCATTCTGCCAGTCTTGCTGGACGGAGCCGAAAGCTGGACGATAAGCAGGACAGCGGAGCTGATTTTGGGTTTTTACGAAAGAAAAATTCTGCGCCGGATATTTGGTCCTGTCTGTGAGGAAGTGAATGGAGAAGAAGACACAACCGCGAACTCTACGAGCTGTACCAAGATGTGGATGTAGTCCGGAAGGCAAGGATCCGTCGACTACACTGGCTCGGCCACATCGAGCGCATGGACATCAATGCTCCAGCTAAGAGGGTCTTCGACTCCGAGCCTTCTGGTTCGAGAAGAAGAGGAAGACCAAACCTCCGGTATAAAGACCAAGTAATCGCGGATGTAAGACATCTTGATCTTGACAACTGGAAGCAGCGTGCCCGGGACCGTCAAGGATGGAAGGCAGCTATAGCTCAGGCTCAGATCCTCCATGGATCGCTGGCCTGATAAGTAAGTAAGTAAGTAGGGAGTGGGGATACTCATGAGTCCCAGGCTAGCAGACAGGGTATTGGAGTGGATACCATTAGGAGGGAGAGTTGCGATCTTAAAAATCTAGTTTAAAAGATCAACTTTGGCTCTGGTGTAGGTGTATACACTGAATCTAGAGTCTGAGTATGCGACTTTCCTGGATGAAATTGATGCGGCCCTTGATAGGGTGGTTGAGATGGATTCCTATATCCTGATGGGTGACTTCAACGTCCACGTGGGTGTGGATGTAACGACACGGGGGAGTGTGATTGGGAGGAACGGTGATCCTCATCAAAACGTGAACGGAGAGAGGTTGTTGGATTTTTGCTGTGCAAATGGCATGTCCACCTTCTTTCCGCACAAAGACATTCATAAATATACGTGGCATCGCCGGAGTCTTCAACAGAAATCGTTGATAGATTTCCTTGTTTTTGACGTTCGCCTGTTGAGAGGGGCTGAACTGTCAACTGATCATCACCTGGTCTTGTGTAAGCTGTATCTTACTGATAGAGTACCTCGTCTGCCAAGGCGGAAACCGCATACGGTGGGAGAAACTACAGAGCAGTGAGGTGCGGCAACACATCGCACGACTTATATCCGAAAGGTTTGAGCAAATTCCAACTGTTCCATCGCATGTAGAGGAAGCATTCTTCCTCTACACGACTATTTTCAACAGCTGTCATTGCCTCTGCACGTGATGTTTGTGGAAAGAAGCGGCTTGGTGTGGCGGCTGATGGTTAGAAAAGAACTGCGTGGTTTAAAACACTCGGAGTTCAAGAAGCCATCAGAGAGAAGAAGAAGGCCTACAGAGACTGGATTCTCTTGGGGGACTCCGCTTCTCGTGACCGATATACTGTGGCGCGAAGAACTTGCAAATTTGCTGTGCGAGCAGCGAAAGAGCAGTCCTGGAAGGAGTTCGGCGAGAAGTTGGAAGCCGACCATAGATCTGCGAAAAAGGTGTTCTGGCAAACCATTCGCCGGCTCAGAGGAAGGAAATTCAACATCATCGAAGGAGTTAAATCCAAAGATGGTGTGTTCCTTTCCAATGAGATGGACATCTTACGCAGATGGAGCGAGCACTTTTCGGAGCTGCTCAATCCCGAACAGGGCACTGAGGGGGACAGACCTATAGTATTGCGTGTGGCGGGGAATAGTCCAACGGTGGAGGAAGTCATTTAAGCGATTGAATCGCTAAAAGTTGGCAAATCCGCCGGTGTGGATGAAATTCGGCCAGAAATGCTGAAGGCAATGGGTAAAGAGGGAGTATTATGGCTCTCTCGTGTCATTATGGTGGCCTGGGAATGCGGTGAGACACCTAGCGATTGGCAAACTGGGGTGATTGTTCCTCTTTTCAAAAAGGAGGATAAAAAAGAGTGCTCCAACTATAGGGGCATATCTCTTTTAAGTGTCCCGGTAAGGTATACGCTAAGGTGTTGGATGCGCGTTCTAGAGCTATGGTCGAATCCAGGATAGGGGATGAACAGTGCGGGTTTCGTCACGGCAGAAGTACAACCGACCAGCTTTTCACTCTAAGAATGGTACCCGATAAGGCTTGGGAGTACGCCAAACCAATCTACAGCTGCTTTGTAGATTTGGAAAAGGCGTATGACCGAGTTCCTCGAGGTAAACTCTGGAGTCTTCTGCAGGAGTATGGGATTGATGGTCCTCTGTTAATGGCCATTCAGTCTCTATACACAAACTGTTGCAGCTACGTTCGGGTTAACTGAACTTCGCCAAGGGTGCGTCTTGTCACCTCTCCTTTTCATTATATATATGGACTGGATGTTGCAGCGCAGTCGAGGCGAGGAGTGTTTCACATTGGGAGAGTTCAGGATAAGTCATCTTCTTTTTGTAGATGACTTAGTTGTCCTCACATTCTCCCAGATGGAACTTCAGCGCGCGCTAGATAGGTTTGTGGCCGTATGTGCTGATGCTGGAATGAGGGTTAACGTGGACAAATCCGAGGTTATGGTTATTTCCAGAACACCTGTCCATTGCACTCTATATGTTGGTGGAGTCCCATTGAAGCAGGTGGAGAAGTTTAAGTATCTCGGGGTCTTCTTCATGAGTGATGGGAGGAGTAATACTGAGCTTTCCTACAGGATTGGCCAACTGGGTCATTTTTGAAACAGCTTGGAAGATCTGTAATCAGGAAGACCGAGCTTGGTGTCAAGGCCAAGTTAGCGGTTTTTAACTCAGTATTTATTCCAACTCTCACCTATGGTCATGAAATTACAATTGCGTCATCGCAGCGGCACCGTAGCGTCACCGTGCGTCAAAAAACCGCATGTATGCACCGGACCTTAGAAAACACCCCAAACTGCTACAAAACAGACATTACTGCACTCCAAGAAGTGAGATGTGATGGACCGGGTAAAAAGAGGATGAAAAACTGTGACCTTTACTACGGAAACTCCTACAAGGTGAACAGACAACGCCTATTTGGATGCGGATTTGTTGTTCATAACAATCCCCATCAAAGCTCATCGGGATATGCGTTCACGCCCCCCACAGAAGAAAAAGACGACAGAGTCAAAGATGACTTCTCTGACCTCCGAGATAGAACATACGCTCAATGTCCCACCTACGACACCAAAATTGTTCTAGGAGATTTCGACGCGAAGCTGGATAGGTTAGGGTACGTTAATGTGGTAGACATAAGCCACACGTAGGCCGAAGTCGGCCCATTGTGATACTACTTGGATCAAGTTACTATGATCCGCTACCTGAGAACCAACCGGTGCTTCTAATGAAGCGGTGAAGTTGAGTTATCTTTTGATTTGCTCACTTAGATTGTCAAAAAAGGGCGCGCCGAGGTAGATCCTCCTGCGATTCGCAAAAGAGGGGAATGAGCAGAGGAGGTGGTGTATTGATTCCTACCTTTCCTCGTCCATGCAGCCGCGACAGAAGTCATTGGACGGTAGCCCTAATCTGGCGGCGTGTTTACCGATGATGCAGTGACCTGTAATGACACCCACTAGAGTACTTAAGGTTGCCCTTTTGGTTGCTACTAGGTCCCTGGTTCGTCCTAGGCTTAGCTTAGGCCACAATTGTTTGGTGATAAAGCCAATATTGCTCTCATTCCATTGGAGGTTGGTCTCCTCTATGGTTTGAAGTTTTTTCATGTGCTTTACCGTACTTATTGGTGTATCTATGTACCCAAGGTAGGTAGGCTGAGTGTGCTTGACCCTAAATTTGCGAGCTCCTCGGCCGCGCAATTTTCTGGAATATCCCTATGCCCAGGAACCCACAGTATTTTAACAGTATTTTGAACTGTTCAGCCATCTCAACTGGCTGTCCGTGCTAATGATAATATCCTTAGCGGATATTACATTGATCCTGAACCATGCAAGGGCCTCTGTTATCGCTGTTAGTTCTGCCTGATAAACACTGCAGTGATTTGGGAGTCCGAAAGATAGGTTGAGATTAAGTTCCTTGGAAAAAACCCAACACCCGACTCCATCTTAGAGCCATCGGTATAGAGGGAGATCGAGTCCTTTGGTATAACTTTCCCTTCAGCCCATTCCTCCCTGGATGGAAAGACAACTTCGAAGTTCCTAGTGAACCCATTCTGCGGGATGATGTAGTCCGTGTCTATGGGAACTTTGAAGTGATTTAGAATGGTAGTATGGCCTTTTTGAGATGTGGGCCATTTTCTTAAGCTCCTCATCCTTAGGGCCGCGCAGGCAGCAACTTGCTTGCTGAAAAGGTTCAAAGGTGGAAGATGTAGTAGAACATTTAAGGCCTCCGTGGGGATTGATCTGATCGCTCCGCTTATATATAAGCTGGCCGATCTTTGTACCTTCCCCAGAAGGTTTCGATTGACTGCTATGTCCAGAGCAGTCCACCAGACTACAACGCCATACAAGAGGATGGGCCTTATAACTGCAGTGTAGAGCCAGTGCATAATGCTTGGTTGGAGACCCCATTTCCTGCCCACCGCTTTCTTACAGCTGTATAGGGCAGTAGTTGCTTTCTTGATGCGATCAAGAATATTGGGTTTCCAATTCAGCCTCCTGTCAAGGACTAGGCCTAGATATTAAGCCTGCTCTTTGATTGTTAGTTGGGTTCCACTCAGCCTCGGTGGGTTGAGGGGCAGAATTTTGTATTTGTGAGTAAACAGTACTAGATCGGTCTTCTTAGGGTTCATCACAAGTCCACAGTACTGCGTCCAGGTTTCTACTGTATGTAATGCACTCTGCATTACATACAGTAATGCTTCAGCTTACAGCTTCCTTACGAAGCTGGGTAAGGGGGATATCTTTGAAGGAATACAACACGGACAACACGTCCGAAAACGGATTCACACATCCCAATATTCATAAGGGAATCTGGCGGTCTCCTGATGAATTATCTGTTAATCAAATCGATTATATTGCGATCGACGCCACACACTCCCCCAGCATCTTGGATGTCCGAACTTTTCGAGGAGCCAATGTGAACTCGGATCATTACCTTGTTGCAGCCAAGGTACGTATGCGGATATCGCGGATATCTCCTTCCAGCTATCTCAAGAGCCGATGCAAACTGCACACATAATAAAATAGCAATGAAGAAGCGCCATTAGGGATGCTGCCTCTGATGTATTAGGTTTCCAGCCACTACTTAGGAGAAACCCTTGGTTTGATGATGAGTGCCGACAGGTACATGCAGAAAAACAGAATGCATACATGGCCACGTTGCATCGCCGTACGAGAGCTGCTCGTGAGCTCTATGAGCGAAAAAGGAGGGAGGAGTACGCACTTTCCAGAAAGAATAAGAATGAGCATGAGAAGCGCACGATCGAGGAGATGGAGAGATGTTATCCCAGGGATGACGTTCGAAAGTTTTACCAAAGAGTAGTTGAATCACAGTCGATGCTGAGAATGTGGAAAGACTATTTCTGTGGAACGCACCATTCACACTGGACGAAGATGAGAGAGAATTCTGTCCACCCGACTTAGACGAGGTTAGGATGGCAATATCAAAACCGAAATCTAATAGAGCTGCTGGCGCAGATGGCCTGCCTGCTGACCTATTTAAAGCAGCTGGTGATGAGTTTGTTGAGAACATGCACCTGTACAATATGGTCAGAAGAAAGCATGCCCCATGAATGGAATCTCAGCATAGTTTGCGCGGTCCATAAAAAAGAGACTCCTGAACGCCTGAAACCATTCACGGACAATTTGATATGTTCCAATCAATGTGGCTTCATGCCAGGAAAATCCACAATAGACCAAATGTTCACACTGCGGCAGATCTTGGAGAAAACCCATGAATTCCAGATCGACACTCACCACTTTTTCGTCGATCTTAAGGCGACATATGATGGTATGTCAGGCTGTGCAGGATGACAATGGAGAATTCTTGCTGCTCCATTAAAGTCGGTAAGGAGTTAACCGAGACCTTCGGTGTCAAAAAAGGATTCAGACAGGGTGACCCACTGCCGTGAGATTTTTTCAACATCATCCTTGAAAAGATCGTGCAGGATTCACTGGCCAATACAAGAGGAAGGATATATTTTAAGTCTGCACAGTTGCTTGCATAGGCTGATGACATTGACGGGATTAGGAGGACGCAGCGAGACGTCATTGAAACTTTTGTGAGCATTGAAGCAGAAGCGGCTAAAGTGGATTTAAGAGTAAACGAGGGAAAAACCAAATATATGATTTCGTCAAAGAAAGACGCACAACGCCGACGCGACGTCATGGCTAGAACGTCACTATTGGCAGCGATAACTTTGATGTAGTCAAGGATTTTGTCTACCTTGGCTCACTGGTAACAAGCGTCACCGACGTCAGCTCTGAGATTAGACGCAGAATAACTCTTACCAACCGCTGTTTCTTCGGGCTCAAGAGGCAATTAAGTAGTGGAGCCCTCTCTTGGAAAACTAAGGTGACCTTCGATAAAACCTTAATCATCCCGGTCCTCCTCTAGGGCGCAGAAGCTTGGACCTTGTCAAAAGTGGATGAAGAGGCACTTGGCCGTTTCGAGAGGAAAATTCAGCGTACAATATTCGGTTCCGTTTGTTTTGACGGAGAGTGGAGGAGACGATTCAACCACGAATTGTACGGACTGTACAGCGGCATCGGCTTAGTACAACATCCACGAACCCAAGGTCTTAGACGGCTAGGCCATGAAGAGCGAATGGACAGCATAGCTCCGGCGGGAAGAGTCTTTGACTCAAACCTGGAAGGACGACGTTGCAGAGGACGGCCGCTTCTAAGGTGGCGCACAGAGGTGGAAGGGGACCTTAACCAACTGGGCATGCAACCCTGGAAACAGCTAACAAAAGGTCATGCTAACTGCAGAGGCTTGTTGGTTGAGGCCCATCTATTGTCGCGATTAAGTCGATAACGAATACATAGGTAGAGGGCGCCGTTGCGCAGTAGTTAGTGTGCTAGACTCTGACTTACGATGAGCGAGTTCGGATCCCGATATCACCAACGCTATCGAATGCTTATTTCGCGACGTTCATCATCGGCCGGGTGCTGGCAAAACCCCCCTTAGTATAATTTGCCTTGAAAAAGATTTTCGACTCATGCGTGAAATACAAATCACACACAACATGGGTGATTGAAGAGAAGCTTGGGTCTGGGTCTGCATGGACTGCCACTAAAAGAAACCTAGAAACCACCTAGTATTCTGGAATCCTGAATTTCATTCCTGCTGTCGTTACTCAATTTAACTGGCTGTTTGAAAGAGAGTATACGAGGGTCAAACGAACAGAGGTTCAAATTACCGGATGTGTATTTACGGTAGTACAGTTGTTAGGAATAGTACATTCTAGTCTCACCAACTATTGATGATTGGAACTCTGTCACGATCAATGGATGATAAAAAGCCGAAGTATTGTATTGTACGTGGGAGTGACGAAATGAACAAGGAGCCGGCACTAAGTTCTATTTAAAACTTTATAAAACTCTATGTGTACGTGTTTGCATCTGGTGCTTCTCCTCAGCAGGGTTGTGACAAGACCCCCTGTAGTGTATAATTTTCAAGAAAAACTTCTCGAAATTTGCCGTTTGGAATCGGTTATAACCTGCAGGTCCCTTTCACCAATGGGAAAACAAAATCACACACAATATGGGTGATTGAGAGAATCTAGGCTCAGGTTTTCCAGACCTCCGAATAGTCCGTTCAGGCTCTATTTTGATTTAGTTACTGATTTGCTTAACCGCCTTGTTCGTTTGGTCTAGCACTATGTGATTTCTACCTATTCGGTAACATGCATTTGCTGTTGAAAGGAAAGTCCGCTTGAAGGGCTTTCATGGACTGTCTCACGAATAGCTCTACAGATGACTCAAAACACTCATTCAACATACTTCTTGAAAAGCTTTGAACCCTACAATTCTCCGGGACCGGATGGGATCATACCAGCAGAGCCCCAACATGTAGCAGATCTCTCATATACAAGAGTTGCCTCTGCCTGTCCTATATCCCCAGCAAGTGGAATGTAACCAAAGTCATTTTCATACCCAAGGCTGGTAAAAGCTTCCACACGTTTGCAAATGACTTGAGGCATATCAGTCTTACTTCTTTTCTATTAAAAACTCTCGAGAAGATTTTAGACGCTCACATACGTCAGAGCTGTATCTCAGGAAGGCTGTCGAATAACCAACACGCCTACAACAAAGGCAAATCGGTGGAAACAGCACTACACTCACTGGTCAGCAAAATAGAAAGGTCACTAGAACGTAAGGAAAACACTCTAGTCGCCTTTCTCTATATTGAGGGTGCCCTTAATAATGTTGAACCATGGGCCGTCACCAAAGCGCTGTCTGATCTGGGTGTTACGGGATGAGTGATAGAATCTGTACGACAACTGCTAACGCAAAGAGTAGTCAAAGCCAACTTCGCTGGTGCCGTCTCAACTAGAATGGTCAGCAGAGGTAGACCACAAGGTGGAGTACTCTCCCCTCTTCTCTGGAACGTGGTGGTCAACGAACTACTACTGTTGCTAGAACAGGAAGGGTACGCTGTAACCGCCTATGCAGTTAACATTGCTATTGCCGCCACAGGAAAATTTCCCAGCACTCTAAGCGACCTAATGCAGAGTGTATTACGTACAGTAGAAACCTGGACGCAGTACTGTGGACTTGGGGTTAATCCCAAGAAGACCGACTTAGTACTGTTTACCAATAAATATAAAATTCCGCCCTTCAACCCACCGAGGTTGGATGGAACCCAACTAATAATCAAAGATCAGGCTAGATACCTAGGCCTAGTCCTTGACAGGAGGCTGAATTGGAAACCCAACATTCTTGTTCGTATCAAGAAAGCAACTACTGCCCTCTACAGCTGTAAGAAAGTGGTGGGCAGAAGATGGGGTTTCCAGCCAAGCATTATGCCCTGACTCTACACAGCAGTCATAAGGCCCATCCTCCTATATGGCATCGAAGTCTGGTGGACTGCTCTGGACAAGACAGTCTACCGAAACCTTCTGGGGAAGGTACAAAGATCGGCCTGTTTATATATAAGCGGAGCGATCAGATAAACCCCTAAATATCTTATTACATTTTCCACCGTTGGACCTCTTCCGCAAGCAGAAAATGGCGCACACTACAAAAAGGACATACTATCATTCTTAAGCACTTCAAAGTACCCATGGACATAGACTACATTATCCCGCAGAGTGTGTTCACTAGGAACTTCGAAGTTGCCTTTAGATCAAGGGAGAAATGGGCTGAAGGAAAAGTTATACCACAGGACTCGATCTCCCTCTACACCCCTGGCTCCAAGATGGAGTCGGGCATAGGTAGTGGAGTCTTCTCCAAGGAACTTAATCTCAGCCTATCATACAGACTCCCACATCACTGCAGTGTATATCAGGCAGAATTAACAGCGATAAAATTCCTGGCCGCGGTAACCCACAAATCAAAGACATCCTTAAACTGTCGCCTATCTCTAGACGAGATGGCTGAACAGTTCAACATTAAAGTATTGTGGGTTCCCGGGCATAGGGATATTCCAGGAAACTGAGCGGCCGACGTACTCGCAAAGTTAGGGTCAAGCACACTCAGTCTTCCTACCCTCGGGTACCTTGAAACGCCAATAAGTACGGTAAAGCACATGATAAAACTTCGAACCATAGAGGCGACCAACCTCCAATGGAATGAAAGTAGTATCGGCCTTATCACTAAACAAATCTGGCCTATTCTAAACCTAGGACGAACAAAGCATTACTTTGAGCACTCTAGTGGGTGTTATTACAGGTCATGCCACTGTCCTCTAATGACTTTTGCCGCGGCTGCATGGACGAGGAGGAAGAGGAATCAATCCATCACCTTCTCTGCTCATGCCCACCTTTTACGAACCGCAGGAGGATCTACCTCGGCGCGCCCTTCTATGAAAATCTAAGCGAGCTAGTAAACCTGAAAATAGCTCAACTCCATGATCCTTGTGGTATCACAATAGGCTGACCTCGGCGCCTACGTGTGACTTATGCCAATCGCTTGTACCTAACCTAACCTACTTCTTGACTATGTAAGTCTCTGCATAGATACTAAAGTAGACTATGTTGAATAAAGTAAGTCTGTATTTTAGCCCTGTTTCTTTAGCATTTTAAATGAAATCTACTCTGCAATATTGTTTAAAGTTAATAGCCTCTCTCTGGAAGACTATTCAGCCCTGATAGGGTTAAATGGGCAATTAGTTCATTCAAACCCTACAAGGCTCCAGGCAAAGACGGTGTCTTTCCTGCGATCTTACAGAAAGGCTTGAATAAAATTCTACCATCATTGATAGTTCTTTTTAGGTCTTGCTTCAACCTGGGATACATACCCCAAACTTGGAGAGAGGTCAATCTTGTCTTCATCCCCAAGATTGGGAAACCAGGCGAGCAACCTAAATCCTATCGCCCTATCAGTTTGACTTCGTTCTTTCTAAAAACAATGGAGAAACTGATAGAGCTCCATATTAGAGGCATCCTGGAAAATCAGACACCTCTGCATCTTGGTGACGTGCATTGAAAATAGTTTCACACAAAAGGAGATCACAATCTGCGCCTTCCTCAATATAATGGGAGCCTTTGATAATACTAGCTATGATTCGATCACCACTGCACTATCCTGCAGGGGTGTGGACCATCCCACTAATCACTGGATTAGGGCGATGCTAATTAGCCATATCATATCAGCCACATGCGGAGAGGTCTCAGTGACAGTATCGGCGGTTAGAGGATGCCCACAAGGGGGAGTCCTCTCACCTCTGCTTTGGTCGATAGTCATCGACGATTTACTACGCAAGCTGACCACTCGGGGCTACGAGGTCATCGGATATGCTGATGAGCTAGTAGTCATTGTAACGGGCAAGTGCAAGGTCACTGCCTGTGAGCACATGCAGCTTGCGCTCCAATTTATCTCTGACTGGTGTGGCAGAGAGGGGTTATCTATTAACCCAAATAAGACAATCTTAGTCCCATTTACAAAGAGGAGAAATGTACAACCCTGCCCAATCTTTCTAAATGGCACACACATAGGATTTTCAGAGGAGGTAAAGTATCTTGTTATTGACCTAAACCGCAGACTCAACTCCAACATGAAAAATAAACTCATGACTAAGCGACTAAGGCCATGTGGTCCTGCCGACGCACCTACGGTAAAACCTGGGGACTTAAACCTAAGGTAGTCCACTGGTTATACACCGCGATAGTAAAACCTATCGTCACCTACGGGTCCACCGTATGGTGGACAAAAGTTGAGCAAACAACTACAATTATTAAGCTTCAACGCCTTCAGAGACTAGCGTGTCTCGGCATCACAGGCGCTATGCCATCCTGCACTACGGCAGCACAAGCACTCGCTCCACTGCACCTTTTTATCAAAAAGGTGGCATTACGCAGTGCAATCAGAATCCTCTGCTCGGGAATAAATATGCCATGTAGACCTGCCCACATGTCTATATTACAACACTTTCCCGAGCTGGATATGATTACTACAGTCTCGGACGCATTGCCACACACCTTAACGTTTTGACAAGAGATTTGAGATACGGATCCCAAACCGCTCAGCATGGGAAAACAGTGATCCCCTGCTAAATGTCAAAGGCCTCAGGTGGTACACGGATGGCTCCAAGAAGGCTTCTGGCGTTGGCGCCGGCATCTTTGGACCAAAACGCAAGATCTCGAAGGCCCTGGGAATAAGCCCCAGCATCTTCCAAGCAGAGCTGCATGCCATCCTAACATGCGTCACTCTAAATCTCGAGACTGGCATCAGAGGAGTAACCATCAACGTACTCTCTGTTAGCCAAGCAGCGCTTAAAGCACTGGGTTCGTACAGCACGAACTCAAAAACCGTCAAGGAATGCCATGACGCCCTACAAGACCTCGCCAAAAAAAACACTGTTAAACTTTGGTGGGTGCCAGGACATAAAGGTATCAAGGGCAATGAAATTGCCGACCAACTTGCCAGAAAAGGTTCCAGCGACAAATACGTACATAGGTCCGGAACCTTTCTGCGACGTTCCCGGGTCTAAGATAAGTTACTTCTTAGACAAGTGGGAAAAATCGCAACACCTGTCCTTCTGGAACAGTGTTCGGGGACTCCGTCAATCTAAACGACTTATACGACCCCTGAACAAACACCCTATTGACATACTCAAACTCAATAGGGGGGAAATCAGAGGACTAGTCTGCTATCTAACGGGACACTGCGGTCTGAGATATCATTTAAACAAAATTAGTCTCTCGTCTGAAACTGAGTGTCGGATCTGTCTAGAGGACGATGAGACGGCAGAACACATACTATGTGAGTGTGCTGCTCTCTGCCATCTTAGGAAGCGTATCCTTCTCAGTGAAGTTATGACTCCTGAAGGGATTACCCTGACTCCTACGAGAAGCATTCTCAACTTCATTATAGAGGTGGAGAGGCTAGTCGGCTAATCGGCTAGCAGGCACAATAGATCTGCAAAGGTCGCAGTGCCGTATTGCTAATAGTAGCACTAGCCCCATATGTAAAAAAAAAAAAAAAAAATTAAATTTTAACTATTTTTAGGGTTCCGTACCCAAAGGTAAAACGGAACCCTATTACTAAGACTTCGCTGTCCGTCCGTCTGTCACCAGGCTGTATCTCATGAACCGTGATAGCTAGACAGTTGAAATTTTCACAGATGTTGTAAAACTGTTGCCGCTACCACGACAAATACTAAAAATAGAACATAATGAATATTTAAGGGGGGCTCCCATACAACAGACATGATTTTCATCCAAAAAATCCCCTTGGTCACATACTGAACTAAGGTTAGTCGACAATATCCCACAACCAGTAGCAAACTTCCCAGTTTTGATCTCTTTTGTGTCTTTGATGATTTAATTCTAGCTGCAAACCTTTTTCCCATATTTCCCATTATCGTCATTCACCTTTTCACATCGTTGCTGTCAAGTAAGATAATTGATTTGAATTCAATGGACACTTTGATGATCAACTATATCTCATCATGAAGATTTTTGATTATCAAAGTAATATGCCGATAACCTGCCTGCAACCAAGATCTGTCATCATACAAAAAATGTGATTTAATGTGTTGACTGATGAGGTAACATACATAGTCTCTTTCATATTTATATATACAGATGGTACGGAACCCTTTGTGGGCGAGTCCGACTCGCACTTGGCCAGTTTTTTTGGTTTAATCACAGAACACTAATGGACTATCCATCAATGAGCATATTTTTGTACACCTAGTATATGACTTACCTATCACATTTATAAGTGCTAATAATTCACATACATAGTACCTATAGGCCCACCAATTATGATATCTGAAACACAGAAATGTTATATAGTAGTTAGCGTTCCAAAAAATGTATAGATATATATATATACACGTATGTACATATGTTATTTTACCTAAGGTTTTCCCATAAATAATCTAAAAGTAATTTTTTCTTTTGTTTCTTTTCAGCTTCGGAACAGATTCCTATATCTAAGTCCATAATAAGAGCATGTATCTTCCCACCCTCCCATGATTTCCATAGCCACCTCGGTGTATAAAATAAAATGGCCTGCAAACATATTTACATATTTATATCATTGTATGTTTAAATTACATAATTTAAGGATTTTTTTTTTTAATTCAATTAAACTTAGAATGATTGTACATATGTATGTACGTAAATAATATTTAATTTGAAAGGTACGGTCTTTTGTCATACTTTAAGATTTTATCAAATATTTTCATCGCCGAGAAAGTAAATGCAACTACCTTCAGCTTTAAGCGTAACCATAGTATTACGCAAAACTGGTACTTATTTACTTAACGGGCGCTACAGTTCGGGGTGAACCTGGGCCTCAACCAACATGCCTCTCCACCTAGCACGATCTTTCGCTAGTCTTTTCCAATGGCGCACGCCCAGTTGGTTGAGGTGCCTTTCCACCTGTGCGCGCCACCTTACGTACGGCCATCCTCTATTTCTTCGTCCCTCGGGGTTGGATTCAAAGACTCTTCGGGTCGGAGCTGTATTTTCCATGCGCTCTACATGGCCTAGCCACATAGCCACGCTGTATCCGTCGACGTCGTACCAGGCCGATGTCGCTGTACAACCCGTACAGTTCTTCATTATATCTTCTCCTCCATACACCGTTTGAACAAACTGGGACTGATTAATTGACTGGGATGATTAAGGTCTTATATAGTGCCACCTTGGTTTTCCGAGAGAGGGCTCTACGTCTCAATTGCCTCTTGAGCCCGAAGAAACAGCGGTTGGCAAGAGTGATTCTGCGTTTTATCCCAGCGCTGGTGTTGTTGTCGCTGGTAATCAGTGAGCCAAGGTAGACGAATTCCTTGACCACTTTAAAGTTATATCCGCCCATGGTGACGTTCTGGCCAATACGTCGGTGTTGTCCGTCTCTTTTAGATGAAAGTAGATATTTGGTTTTACCCTCATTAACCTTGAGACCCATCTTAGCCGCTTCTACCTCAATGCTTATAAAGGCCTCATTGACGTCTCGGTCCGTCCAATCACGTCAATGTCGTCGGCGTACGCAAGCAATTGCGTAGACTTGAAATAAATCGTACCTCTTGTGTTGGCCAGTGACTCTTGCACGATCTTTTCAAGCACGATGTTGAAAAAGTTGCACGACAGCGCGTCGCCCTGCCTAAATCCTTTTTTAACATCAAAGGTCTCGATTTGCTCATTACCGACCTTAATGGAGCAGCGAGAATTCTCTATTGTCATCCTGCACAGTCGGACGAGTTTGACAGGGATGTTAAAACTAGACATGGCTTTGTCCAGCTCGTCTCTATACACGCTGTCATATGCAGCCTTGAAATCGACGAAGAGGTGGTGAGTGTCGATTTGGTATTCCTGGGTCTTTTCCAAGATCTATTGTGTATTTGGTCTATTGTGGATTTACCTGGCCTGAAACCACACTGATAAGAGCCGATCAGGTTATCCACAAACGGTTTCTTTTCTGCTCATAGATTTCGCGAGCAGCGCTCGTCCGTCGTTGCAGCATGGGTTTATATGCTTCTTGTTTTGCTGCATGGGTTTGTTCGCATTTTTTTCTCGAACCAGCACCTCTGAGGCAGCGTCTCTGACGGTGCTCTGGCGATGCGCCCATTTTTGTTCTATTGTTTGTGCTGCTGTGGGCGGATTTTGAGAGAGCTGGGAGGAGACACGATCGGCAAAGATTCTGGCAGTCTCTTGCGATTGTTGCTTTCCGACGTCAAACTTACGTTGTGCTACTCGACTCCTAAGCATTCTTGATATCCTCATTCGTACCTTGGCTACAACAAGGTAGGGGTTCGAGTCGATGTTGGCCCCTCGGAAGGTTCGTACGTCGAGAATACAGGAGGAGTGTCTGGCGTCGATCGCAATTTGATCAATCTGGTTGGTGGTCGATTGATTGATGACGGGGAGAGCGCCGTCCTAGCCGAGGATTTCTTGGGGATCGAGGATCCTCAGGAGAGGAGGAGCTGTCTTCCAGGAAGTGTACAAGGTGAATGAAAGTATTCGCCCGACCGACGACTTAGAGAACATAAACAACTTCTACCTAAGAAACGATATCGAACATTGGGGATCCAAGAACCTTTTTTTCACCAGGTTCAGTGACGATTTCACAGCAAACAATGCCGCTACCAATGAACGGGCTAAAACACTATTCGTTTCGACGCAGGATCTTCAGTTGATCTTCATGTCTGTAATGTTTTATTAGAATGATTGTATTTTAAACGTCAGTCGCCTTATATACGACAATTACAACTCATGAGCTGCTGGGCAAAGGCAAACTAAGTGACAGTGTTCTACCGGCACAGTTGATACTGAGCAATTGATTTCTTCTGTCTTACTTACTTACAATATCCCGCCTAGTTTGCTCTTTCCCAGCATAACAGGTCAAATTTCAATATTTTACATTATAAGACTTAATACATATATACATATACTATGGGTTATCTGTACGATTTGGGCGCTTGTAATAACTACGAAGCGAGTATCTTCTATTGTTACAATTATCATTTTTTGAAATAGCAGTAATTGCAGATTCTGTATCTTCACAAAGGTTAATTTTAGAACTTGGGTCTGTTAATGTTACAGGTATATAATCAATATTTTTACAACGAATTAATTGATTTACATGTCTTTTCCAAGTTTTGTTTTTAACTAAAACATTATAACATCTTTTGCCCAGTCTTTCTAAGACTTTACCATTACTCCAAGAAACTCTACCAGGTATGGAATAGTCTCTTGCCATTACTGACTCTCCTACCTCGAATTGCTTGTGCTGTTTCCCTTTATAATAAATCTTTTGCTTATTTTGCATGCTTATTACTTTTGATCTAACATCCGAATTACATGATTTTGCTTTAGTTATCGTTAATGGATTTATTAAATCGAATCTAGTTCTAATACGTCGATTAAACATTAACTGAGCTGGTGATTGCCCTGTCGTGCTATGCGTAGTGTTCCGATAGTCGAGAAGGAAGCTATTTAGAATTGTGTTTAGGTCATTTAGTGCGAAGTTTGTATGTAAGGCTCTTTTCAATGCAAGCTTTATAATTTTTACACTATTTTCTGCTTGACCATTTGTAGCAGGGTGACCGACGGGAGTAGTTAGGTGCTTAATGCCATTTACACTTAAAAAAAGTTCGAATTGTTTAGACATAAAAGAAGTGCCATTGTCTGTAACTACTTCTACAGCTAAACCAAACCGAGAAAAGATCTGCCGAAGTACTTTGACTGTGTGAGTACTAGTAATATCTGTTCCCATATCCAAACATTCCAACCACTTGCTATGTGCATCAACCACAATTAAAAACATGCGCTTATATATAGGTCCCATAAAATCTAAATGTAACCGGGACCATGGGTTTTGGGGCCACTTCCACGTTTCCAACGAATTATGCGCTGGGTTTTGCCCAAAGGCTAAGCAATTTTCGCAAGCTAACGTTATGTTCTCTATATCCTTATCTAAACCTGTCCACCATACATATGATCTGGCCATACTCTTCAACTTAACGATTCCCATATGAGTTTTATGAAGTTCATCGAGCACTTGTTTTTGGAGCGAATTTGGAACTACCACTCGGTATCCCCAAAATATACAATCGAACTGTACGCTCAGTTCGTTTTTTCGAATTATAAATGGACGCAAACTTGCATTAGATGTTTCATTTGGCCATCCATTTATTATATACTCTCTTACTCTCTGTAACAATTCATCGGAAAGAGTATATTTTTTTATAGTATCTAACGTAATAGGCAACATACCTATTTCAGTAATATAGTTAACATATACATCATCAATGTTATCTTGAACATCCGTTGGACTCTCCAGAGGATTACGGGAAAAATAACCTGCTACGTTGCTTTTTGTATTGACATATTCAACATCGTATTGATACGCCGAAAGAAACAAGGCATAGCGTTGTAATCTATTTGCTGAAATCGTGGGGATACCTTTTTGGGGTCCGAAAATGGATATTAGAGGCTTGTTGTCTGAAACAAGAGTAAATTGTCTACCGTATACGTATTGATGGAATCTTTTTACGCCAAAAACTATCGCTAGAGCTTCTCGCTCGATTTGTGAATACTTTTGCTCGCATTCAGACAACTTTCGTGAAGCGTAGCATATAGGCTTCTCAACCCCATTACCTAACGTGTGAGCTAAAATTGCCCCCACTCCGACCGGACTAGCGTCAACTGTGAGTTTAATTTTTTTATTTGGATCGTAATGAGCGAGCATTGTGTGTGTGGTTAACAGTTCTTTTATTTTGTCGAAGGCAATCTGTTCTTCGTTTCCCCAAATGTATTTCACGTTTTTCTTTAACAGTTGGTACAATGGTGAACAAACTGTTGCAACGTTTACTAAAAACTTTCGGTAGTAGTTAAAAACACCTTAAAACGATTGCAACTCCTGGACATTTTTGGGTTCAGGGGTTTTTAAAATTGCTATCACCTTTTTGGGACATGTATGTAAACCGTCTTTATCAATAACGTGACCCAAATAAGTTACGGATTCAACAAAGAATTCGCACTTTTCTTTGCTGACCTTCAGACCAGCCTCTTTGATTTTACGAAGAACTAAATCAAGGCGTTTCAAATGCTCTACCCTAGTGGGTGCTGTCACTAAAACATCGGCCATAAACGCAACCACGCCTTCAATGCCCGCGAGAAGAGACTCAATCGTACGCTGAAATATCGCTGGTGCTGATGCTACCATAGACTAATCTTGTATACCTAAACAAGCCTTTAGTGGTCGATATGGTTGTCAAATCTCGTGATTGTTCTTCGAGAACAAGTTGCTGGTAAGCCATCGAAAGATCTATCTTAGAAAATTCCTTTCCACCATAAAGATTGGAGAATAACTCTTCGATCTTGGGCAAAGGGTACTGCTCTACCTGCAGCTGTGGATTGAGAGTAACTTTATAATCTCCACATATTCTAACTTCCCCCGATTTCTTTAGTATTGGTACAATTGGCGTACCCCATTCACTAAAGTTGGTTGGCTCTAGAACACCTAAGCTAACTAATTTGGAAATTTGTTCCTCAACTTTATTTTTAATTGCCAATGGGAGCTGGCGAGGCTTGAAAAATTTAGGGACTGCATTTTCCTTTAAAATAAGCCTAACGCGATTTTTGCTAAAAGTTCCTAAATTTCCATCAAATACTTCCGGGTATCTAAACAACAGATTTAATAACTCTCGGTCATCAGACTTGTTTTTTAGGAAACTGATTCGTTTGAATTCCATTTTAAATGCATGCATCCAATTACGACCCAGCAAGGGTGGACCACCATTATCAATGATATAAACATCTATAAGCTCATGGATATTATTATATAAGATAGAAAACTTACAAACTCCGCATGGTTTGATTGCACTGCCATTATAATTTTTTAAAATTAAATTTGTAGGTCTGAGCTTGCACTGAGTAAAGTATTTTTTATACATATCAAATGATATGGCAGAAATTGAAGCGCCACTGTCTACCTCCATTTCCATCGGAACACCATTCAGTGACACGCAAACAGTAAATGGTTTAAGACATGACTGAGTTCTAAAATAATATAAAGATAAATCACTATCCTCTGAATCATGACAATTTTCTATATAATTGTGTCTATTAGATACTTCTCTTAAATTTTCCGGACACATTTTTATGAGATGACCACGTTGATGGCATTTCTTGCATGTATACGCCTTGAAACGGCATTGGTGCGTCAAGTGATTCTTGTAACCGCGAACTCTGCAGCCGGTACTTGATGATGCAGCTGTACCTTTTTGACTGCATGCCTTGTTGTGTACAACTGAAGCTCTGCTATCTAACTTTGAACCCGCCATACGAAATAGGTTTGGGTTAACTCCCCCGCTCGTCCCTGGTTCCGTTTTGATTGCCATGGAGTTATCGGTTTGATACTGCCTCTTCACACATTCAATTGACTGTGAAATTTCAATAGCCTTGTCTAATGTCAAAGTTTTAACATCCTCCAAAAAGAGCTTGTCCTTTTCTGGTCCCTTTTCCAAACCCATTATGAACTTGTCGCGTAAAACCATATTCAGATGTGTGTCAAAATTGCAATTCAACGATAATGATCGAACTCGAGCAGCCCATTGTTGAAGAGTCTCATCGGGATTTTTTACACCTTCATAAAATCGATGCCGTTCTGCAAATCCCGATATCGCTGCCTTAAAATGTTTTTTAAAAACCTCAACTAAAATAGCGTAAGTTGCCGTTTCAGGAGCACATGGATGCGCAAGATTTTTTAGCAATTTGTAGGTGTCTTCATGTAGAGAATTGATGGAAATTGCTCTCTTCTTTGCTTCGTCTTGGATCTCATTTGCAATATAAAACTGCTCGAGTCTTACGATAGACACTGACCAGTCGTTACACGTGTAATCAAATGTGGGCACTGTTCCCAACATTTTATATATACTATTTTTGTTTTTTTTTTTTTTTTTTACTTTATTTTACTTTTTAATTAAATATGAGTCGTATCACTAACACCTCGTCGCCATTGTAATGTTTTATTAGAATGATTGTATTTTAAACGTCAGTCGCCTTATATACGACAATTACAACTCATGAGCTGCTGGGCAAAGGCAAACTAAGTGACAGTGTTCTACCGGCACAGTTGATACTGAGCAATTGATTTCTTCTGTCTTACTTACTTACAATGTCAATCAAAATGAAAAAATCCGAAGAGGTGCTCAAGCAACTTCCACCAATGGCTATAGAGAGGTACACCATCCTCTTTAACAATGCACTGAATAATGCATATTCAAAGAGACACCTCTAACCCGGCAAATCTCCGGTCAATAAGTCTCCTTCCAAATATCTATTTAATAATTAATTTTATGCCATTGTCATAGACTAGACCAACGTCTTCGAATATCTATTTCGCGGCGTCGCTCCTCAGCGGAATACTGGCAAAACCCCTCGTAGTGTACTTGCCATGGAAAAGCAAGTATACTTGTATACTTGCCACGGAATCGGCATTGAACTGTTAGGTTAGGTTAGGTTAATGTGGTAGGCATAAGCCACACGTAGGCCGAAGTCGGCCCATTGTTATACCACCTGGATCAAGTTACCCTGATCCGCTACCTGAGAACCAACCGGTGCTTCTAATGAAGCGATGGAGTTGAGTTATCTTTTGGTTTGCTAGCTCACTTAGATTGTCAAAGAAGGGCGCGCCAAGGTAGATCCTCCTGCGATTCCCAAAAGAGGGACATGAGCAGAGGAGGTGGTGTATTGATTCCTCCTCCTCCTCGTCTATGCAGCCGCGACAGAAGTCAATAGAGGGTAGCCCTACTCTTGCGGCGTGTTTTCCGATGATGCAGTTACCTGTAATGACACCCCCCTAGAGTACTTAAGGTTGCCACTAGGTCCCTGATTCGTCCAAGGCTTAACTTAGGCCACCATTGTTTGGTGATAAAGCCAATATTGCTCTCATTCCATTGGAGGTTGGTCTCTTCTATGGTTTGAAGTTTTATCATGTGCTTTACCGTACTTATTGGTGTATCTATGTACCCGGGGGTAGGTAGGCTGAGTGTGCTTGACCCTAACTTTGCCAGTTCGTCGGCCGCGCAGCCAGCCTTTGTTCCTAGTGAACAAATTCTGCGGGATGATGTAGTCCGTGTCCATGGGCACTTTGAAGTGGTTTAGAATGGTACTATGGCCCTTTTGAGATGTGGACCATTTTCTTAAGCTCCTCATCCTTAGGGCCGCGCAGGCAGCAACTTGCTTGCTCAAATGGTTCAAAGGGGGAAGATGTAATAGAATGTTTAGGGCCTCCGTGGGGGTTGATCTGACCGCTCCGCTTATGTATAAGCTGGCCGATCTTTGTACTTTATCCAGAAGGCTTCAATTGACTGCCTTGTCCAGAGCAGTCCACCAGACTACAACGCCATACAGGAGGATGGGCCTTATGACTGCCGTGTAGAGCCAGTGCATAATGCTTGTTTGGAGACCGCACTTCCTGCCCACCGCTATCTTACAGCTGTATAGGGCAGTAGTTGCTTTCTTGACGCGATCAAGAACATTGGGTTTCCAATTCAGCCTCCTTTCAAAGACTAGCCTGCTCTTTGATTGTTAGTTGGGTTCCACCCAGCCTCGGTGGGTTAAGAGGCGGAATTTTGTATTTGTTAGTAAATAGTACTAGATCGTTCTTCTTCGGGTTCTCTCCAAGTCCACAGTACTGCGTCCAGGTTTCTACTGTATGCACTCTGCATAAGGTCGCATTGAGTGTTGGGAAATTTATCTGTGACGGCAATAGCAGTGTCGTCTGCATAGGCGGTCACAGCGTACCCTTCCTGTTCAAGCAACCGCAGTAGTTCGTTGACCACCACGTTACAGAGGAGAGGGGAGAGTACTCGACCCTGTGGTGTACCTCTGCTGACCATTCTGGTTGAGACGGCACCAGCGAAGTTGGCTTTGACGACTCTTTGTGTTAGCAGTTGTCGTACCAGTTCTATCACTGATCCCGTAACACCCAGATCATACAGCGCTTTGATGACGGCCCATGGGTTAACATTGTTAAAGGCGCCCACAATGTCGAGAAAGGCGACTAGAGTATATTCCTTGCGTTCTAGTAACCTTTCTATCTTACTGAGCAGTGAGTGGAGTGCTGTGTCCACCAATTTGCCTTTGTTATAGGCATGTTGGTTATCCGACAGCCTTCCTGAGATGCAGTTGTACCGAATGTTTGCGTCTAAAATCTTCTCTAGAGTTTTTAATAGAAAAGAAGTAAGACTGATATGCCTCAAGTCAATTGCATACGTGTGGGAGCTTTTGCCTGCCTTGGGTATGAAAATGACTTTGGTTACCTTCCACTTGCTGTAGGGGATGTAGGATAGGGAGAGGCAGCTATTGTATATGACCGCAAGCCAGGGGAGGATGATATCTGCTACCTGCTGGAGCTTAGCTGGTATGATACCATCCAGTCCTGGGGACTTGAATGGTTCAACATTAAACTGTTGGCCCCTTTCATCTGTGTGAAAAAAAATAACACACAACCTGAGTGATTAAAAGAAGCTGGGCTCTGGCCTTTCATGGGCTGTAACGTCACCAAAGCAATCTACCCAATAAATCTAGCTCGAATGAAGCGCAATCGTGAAGTCCAATTATCGGCAACTTTATCGAGTAATTGGGGCTGTATATTAGCAATAACATGGCGAATGTTGGCTTCCAAATCGTACAACGTCTCTGTTTTATCGGCATAGACTAGTGACTTCACAAACACCCAAAGAAGGTAATCTAAAGGTGTGTGATCACAGGCAGGCCAGTTCGAAACCATGCGCTCAGCAAAGGTTTACCACAGTAAATTAATGGTGTCGGATGTCGTGTGGCATGTTGAGTCATCTTGTTGAAACCAAAACTCTGTCACGTAAATGCCAGTCAACTGAGGAACGAAGTCAGACGTCATTTTTCTTAACCGTAACATTCTGGTCGGCATCGTCCTTAAAGAAATATGGCCCGATGATTCTACCAGCCCATAAAGTACACCAAACAGAGAGTTTTCATGGTTATAAGGGCGTCTCGACAGAAGCTTCTGAATTTTCTCCACTCCAAATTCGGTTATCTTGCTTGTCTATATATCCCTTTAACCAAAAATGGGCCTCATCGGAGATAAACCTCTTGCGTTGAAAATGAGGATCAAGCTGAATCATGAATCTTGCACAAGCTGGATCTTATAAGCTTTTCGGCTAAGAGCTTCACATAAAACCTTGGGTGGACATAGCCCCAATTGCTGTGCACGATGGCGAATCGACTCATTCGGGTTCCCCTTAATACTGCACTCCACAAAGGCAATAACTTCTTCTGTTCGCACTGTGTCGCGCCACGCTAAAAAACACGCGATGCACCGTGCAACTCGGTTCTAGGACCTCGGAACCATTCGAAACATGCACCGGATTTCGGCAAGGAGATGCGCTGTCATGTGACTTCTTCAACCTGGTGCTGGAGCAGATAGTGCGACGGGCAGGCGTCAACAGGGAAGGCACTATCTTTTACAAGTCCATCCAGCTGCTAGGATACGCGGATGATATCGACATCATCGCGTGTTCTCGCCGTGGCATCGTGGAAGCATTCACGGCGATTGAAGAACAGGCGAAACGAATTGGTCTTAAGATCAATGAGGACAAAACGAAATACATGCTGTCAAGCAAAAACCAATCCGTCGCTCACCACCTGGGACAAAACGTAACAATTGACAGCTACAATTTCGAGGTAGTTAAGGAGTTTGTCTACCTCGGGGCAAACGTAAATTCCACAAATGACACCACAGTGGAGATCCGGCGTAGAATCGCCCTTGGCAACCGCTGCTACTTCGGCTTGTCCAAACAACTGGGGTCAAAACTCCTCACTCGGAAGACCAAAGTCATGCTTTACAAAACGCTCATCCTGCCAGTCATGCTGTACGGAGCCGAAAGCTGGACGATAAGCAGGACAGCGGAGTTGATTTTGGGTTCTTTCGAAAGAAAAATTCTGCGCCGGATATTTGGTCCTGTCTGTGAGGAAGGTGAATGGAGAAGAAGACACAACCGCGAATTCTACGAGCTGTACCAAGATGTGGATGTAGGATCCACATCCGTCGACTACACTGGCTCGGCCACATCGAGCGCATGGACATCAACGCTTCAGCTAAGAGGGCCTTCGACTCCGAGCCTCCTGGTTCGAGAAGAAGAGGAAGACCGAACCTCCGGTATAAGGACCAAGTAATCGCGGATGTAAGACATCTTGGTCTTGACAACTGGAAGCAGCGTGCCCGGGACCGTCAAGGATGGAAGGCAGCTATAGCTCAGGCTCAGATCCTCCATGGATCGCAGGCCTGATAAGTAAGTAAGTAGTAAGTTCGCACTGTTTGTCGTCTTTGGGGAAGCGTATTGTCCACTAGAGTGCATGTACATGGTGTGAAAGCGATTCATCGTGTTCCGAATAACTTGCTCAAATGGATAAGTATGTCGACCGTAAAATGGAGGTAGCCGCACGATAAGTTTGGCGAACTGAACCATGGTTTTCAAAATACATAAGTTTCACAACTGACACGCGTTGTTCTGGCGTTAATAAGCTCGACGTAAAATGGCAAAATGCGTTAACCGCAAATCAGCTTTCAGCTGTCAAATGAAAAGTCTGTAGAAACAATGTTGCCAGTTTATGAATCAAACCATTGCAAAAGACAACATAGTGGAAATGCGAGGGTTATTGACTCAATTGTCCGTAACTTTTGAACAGAATAAACGTATCGAACGAACGCCATCACTACCTCATCTCATTCAGAACACATTTCTACAATTTGTCCCAAGGTAATGCGACGAAATTCAACGACATTAATTCAAAAATTCTAAATTTCAAAATTCAAATCATAAACGGATTCAACGGTCCTTTTCAGATTTGCACTCTGCCAGTCCGACCAATCACAGCGTAGCATTTTAGTAAAACTTCACATTTCGCTCCCCACATCTATTACAAAGTGAATGGCTGCCGAAAGTGCAACTTTATTTCTTGTGCGCGGAGTTTCCAAAATTAATTTCTCCCGGTAAATATCGTATTTGGTTGATAAGTGTTATCAGAAAATGTGTGTGCAAGTGTGTAGTTTCAGTGTGCAATGAAAAAAGTGCGACTTTTGTTTCGGGAAAAGCGTTATCCTTGTGTTTAGTTGTTAGTGTTTTGCTTGCTATAAAAGCGAAAAATACAGTGTTTCCTACCATTTCTTCGAATGGTTCAACAAGCGATACAAGAAAAATAACGAATTAAGGAAGGTCTGTTTTGGTAAGTCCTTTTTATTACGTATTTAGTTTTCGACATGCATATGTAATTTTTGTCTCAACTTTTGCTTGCGGCTTACATACCGTGGGGGTTAAAGTATACTGCAAATGCAGCACAAAATTGTGAAATTGCATTTTGAATAGCAAAACATTCTCAAGCCCCTCCTTGAGCCTTAATTACTATTTACTTACTTAGGTGGCGCTGCAGTCCGTGGTGCACCTGTTCCTCAACCAACAAGCGTTTACTGCTGGCACGGTCTTTGGCCAACTGTTTCTAGCCCCGCACGCCCAATTGGTTACGGTCCCCTTCCACCTGCGTGCGCCATTATAGATGCGGCCGTCCTCTGCCGCGCCTTCCTTCTGGGGTGGATTCGAAGACTCTTCGGGTCGGAGCTGCATTTTCCATGCGCTCTACATGGTCTAGCCAACTTAGGCGCTCTATATGTAGACGTTGTACCAGACCGATGTCGCTGTACAACCCGTATAGTTCTTCAGTAAATCTTCTCCTCCATATTCCATTTGAACAAACGGGACGGTAGATAGGGCGTAGAATTTTCCTCTTGAAACGACCAAGAACATCTTCATCCGCTTTTGTAAAGGTCCAAGTCTCTGCGCCGTAAAGGAGGACTGGGATGATCAAGGTGTTATATAATGTCACCTTGGTTCTCCGAGAGAGGGCTCTACTTTTCAATTGCCTCTTAAGCCCAAAGAAACTGCGGTTGGCAAGAGTGATTCTGTGTTTTATCTCAGTGCTGGTGTTGTTGTCGCCGGCTTCAAAGTTATATCTGTCCATGGGGTCGTGCACCGTGGCGCAGTGGGTAGTGTGTTGACCTCTGACGCCGATGACACGGGATCAAATCCGGACACAGCCATGTCATCGAACGTGTTTTTCACGGTGTTTCTCCTCAACGGGGTTCTGACACAACCCCCTGTAGTAAAATTGTCATGAAAAGCTTATCGGAGTTCGCCGTTCGGAACCGGCAATAAACTGTAGGTCCCTTTCACCTACGGGAAAATGAAATCACACACAACATGGGTGATTGAGAGAAGCTCGGCTCAGGTTCTTCATGGACTGTAACGCCAACGTACATACATAAATACATGGGTCGGTGTTGTCCGTCTCTTTTTGATGAAAGCAGTTATTCGGTTTCACCCTCAATTACTTTAAGACTCATCTTAGCCGCTTCTACCTCAATGCTTACAAAGGCCTCATTGACGTCTCGCTGTGTCTGTCCAATCACGTCAATGTCGCCGGCGTAAGCAAGCAATTGCGTAGACTTGAAATATATCGTACCTCTTGTGTTAGCCAGCGACTCTTGCACGATATTTTCAAGGACGATGTTGAAAAAGTTGCGTGACAGTGCGTCACCCTTGTCTAAATCCTTTCTTAAGATCAAAGGTCTCGGTTTGTTCATTACCGATCTTAATGGTACAGCGAGAATTTTCTATTGTCATCCTGCACAATCGAACGAGTTTGGCAGCTTTGTATAGCTGGTCTCTATACACGCTGTTATACGCGGCCTTGAAATTGGCGAAAAGGTGGTGAGTCTTGGTGGTAATCTTGTATGCGATGTTAAGGAGATTTATTCCCCTGTAGTTGGCGCAGATAGGTTCCTACTGGTGTTGATTCAGGCCAGTAAAATCGACGATAGACCAAATATTTACACTACGGCAGATCTTTTTGTCGACTTTAAAGCCGCATATGACAGCATTTCTAGAGACGAGCGTTAAAATGTTAAAATGAATGTTGAATTTTTAATCATTAATGAACTCACCGTTGCCAATAGAGGCAACAAACCCACATTCATAAATGCGGTTAGAGAAGAGGCGCTTGACCTCACCATCTCTAGTCCATTTATCTCAAATGCGATTGGGGACTGGCATGTCTCCAATGAAGCCTCATTGTCTGATCACCAGTACATCAGATTCAACATCTCCGGTGAGGTTAAAGAGGCTGAGCCCGGATATCAGCCCAAACGAACGAATTGGGCTCGATTCCAAGCTCAACTCGCCGCCAAAGAGGATGTGTTTCTCAAGTCGATTGAATCGACAGACGATATCGACGAAGCGGCTTACCAGCTCAATGCAGCATTTATCTCATCCTTTAGAGACAGCTGTACACCCAGGTCAATTACACACAAACGGTGTGTGCCCTGGTGGAATACTCAGTTTGAGTCCCTAAGGAAACAGGTGAGATCGCTGAGCTAAACAGTGTAATAGTTGGACTGATTATAGATCTGCTCCAACCAAATACAACCTCGAAATGAGGAAATCCAAGAGAACGTCTTGGAGGAAACATTGCGAGAACATAGGCTCGCTTCCAACTGCGGCCCGACTCCACAAAGTGCTATCTCGAGAGCACACAAATGGGCTCGGGCTGCTTCGCAGCCCTTTTAGTAGAGACTGAATAAATTAACCGACTTGGTATTACATGGATCTCACAACTTTTAACGGTAGAAGAACTGAGTTGCGAGCCTTGGTTTTTTTACAAGTTATGTTTTTGATGGCTTTGTTTTTTCTTGGCTATGGAACAGACCTTCCGCTCGACGGTATAGCTTCACACCAGTTTATAATAAAATCGTGCGATTTTCAGAAGGATAAAACGACGGACCTAATAGGAGAATTTCTTATCGAACGATTAAAATCATTGAAAACTATCAATTTGCGCAAAAAAGGCCCCCACTAATTCCTCAGCGTTTGTTGCCATCTTGACGCTGAATAAGGGCAAATATTACTCAGAGTTGTCACTTCATAATGTCCTAAGTTTCCAGTATGTGAGTGAACGCCTCATAACGATCCGCATCAAGGCAAATTTCTGTAACATCAGCCTAATATGCGTCCATGCCCCCACGGAAGACAAGGATGACTCAATCAAAGATGATTTCTTTGATCTCCTAGACAGAACATATACCAAATGCCTCAGCTTTGATATCAAAATCATACTAGGAGATTTTAACGCTAAGCTGGGTAAAGAAAGCATCTTTGAGCGGGTCATCGGCAAACATAGCCTACATGACACCACATCCGATAACGGACACAGACTGATCGACCTTGCCACGGGGCGAAATCTTCTTGTAGCCAGCATACGATTTTACCACCTCGATATACACCAAGGCACTTGGCGGTCGCCAGATCAATCAGTCACCAACCAGATTGACCACATCGCGATTGACGTCAGACACTCCTCCACTATTCTTGATGTTCGCACTTTCCGAGGAGCGAACATTGATTCAGACCACTATCTTGTAGTAGCCAAGATACGTCAGCGCATAACACGAACACCGCGGAGTAGAGTTAAAACACCAAGCTATGACGTCGGAAAGCTACTATCGCCGGAGATCGCCAGTGCCTTTGCCAAACGCGTCTCCCTTAAGCTCTCCGATACACCTCAATCCTCCACTCAGTCAGTAGAGCAACAATGGAGCCTGTGCAAACAAGCCCTGAAGAGCACAGCAACGGAAGTGCTGGGCCTTAAAGCTCCACCACGACGAAACACCTGGTTCGATGACGAGTGTAGAAGGATTCATGCGGAAAAGCAGGAGGCATACAAAGCCTCACTACACAAAAAAACAAAAGCGGCTCGTGAGCTCTACGTGCTTAAAAGAAGGGAGGAACATAAGCTTCTCAAGAGAAAAAAGAAAGAGCACGAGAAACGGGCGATTGAAAACTTGGAGGGGTGCTATTGCAGGCACGACGTTGGAAGATTTTATCAGCGGATAAAACGAATGTCTCAAGGCTATAAAGCCCGAACGGACACCTAGTAATAGCATCGCAGTCGATGCTGAGAATTTGGAAAAACCTCCTCTGCAGACTGTATAACGGCGATGACAGCCAATATACCGCCGTCAGGCAGAATGATCCATTTTTTAAAGACGAAGATTGCAGAGAATTCCGTCTCCCTGACCTCGACGAAGTTGAGATTGCCATATCGAAACTCAAGTCGAATAAAGCTGCTGGCGCAGATGGACTGTCTCCTGAGCTCTTCAAAGCGGCTGGGGATGAGTTGGTTAGGAGCATGCACCGGCTCATCTGTAAGATATGGCCAGAGGAAAGCATGCCCGAGGAATGGAGTCTGAGCATTGTTTGCCCGATCCACAAAAAAGGAGACCCCTTAGACTGCGCCAACTATAGAGGAATAAGTCTCCTTAATGTCGCATTCAAGATCTTCGCTGTCGCTTTGTGTGAACGCTTGAAGCCGTTCGTAAACAAGCTGATAGGTCCTTATCAGTGTGGCTTCAGGCCAGAGAAGTTCATCATCGATCAAATCTTCACACTACGGCAGATCCTGGAGAAAACCAATGAATTTCAAGTCGATACGCACCATCTATTCGTCAACTTCAAGGCCGCATACGACAGCGTAATTAGAGACGAGCTATATAACGCCATGTTTATTTTTGACATCCCTCCTAAGCTCGTCAGACTATGCAGGATGACCCTGGAAAATGCTCGCTGCTCCATCCGAATCGGTGCAGAACTGACCGATTGTTTCGAAGTTAAGAAAGGATTTAGACAGGGCGATGCGTTGTCGTGTGATTTTTTTAACATCATATTAGAAATGATTGTGCAAAAATCACGGGCCAATACAAGAGGCACAATCTATTTCAAATCCTCGCAACTCCTTGCATACGCCGACGACATTGACATAATAGGTAGATCGCAGCGAGATGTCAATGAGGCGTTTGTGAGTATTGAGATGGAGGCGGCAAAAATTGGTTTGGTAGTTAATGAGGGCAAGACTAAATATCCGCTGTCATCGAAAAAGGACATTTACCACCGACGTCTTGGACAGAACGTGCATATTGGCAGATATAAGTTCGAGGTAGTTAAGGACTTCATATACCTCGGCTCCGCAGTGACTTGGAACAACGACACCAGTTTCGAAATCAAGCGCAGAATTACTCTTGCCAACCGCTGCTTCTTTGGGCTCAAGAGGCAACTGAGAAGTAGAGCCCTCCCTCGTACGACCAAGTTGACCTTATATAAGACCTTAATTATCCCGTTCCTGTTGTACGGCGCAGAAGCATGGACACTATCAAAAGCGGATGAGGAGGCCCTTGGTCGGTTCGAGAAAAAGATTTTGCGCGTGATTTTCGGGCCCGTAAACGCAGACGGGAGACGGAGGAGAAGATTCAACCACGAATCTTATGGGCTGTACAGTGACATGAGCCTAGTCAGGCATCTACGGATTCAACGCCTAAGATGGCTGGGCCATGTTGAGCGAATAGACACCACAGCTCCAGCCCGTAGAGTCTTTGAATCCAACCCCGGGGGACGAAGAAATAGAGGACGGCCGCACCTAAGGTGGCGCGTACAGGTGGAAAGGGATCTCAACCAACTGGGCGTGCGGCATTGGAAAAGACTAGCGAAAGATCGTGCTAGGTGGAGAGGTATGTTGGTTGAGGCCCAGGTTCACCCCGCACTGTAGCGCCCGTTAAGTAAGTAAGCAAGTTGTCACTTCTAATATTATTATCGGGAACTGAATATTATCTAAAACCTCTTATAACGAAAAAGAAAAAATGAATTACAGTATATTTTTAACTTTATTAATAAAGGCATATTAAGAATGTTCCCTTAAATCGCTCGACCGATAACACCTCCTTATTTTTCAGTTACCCTTGTATAAACAAGTAGACTTAATATCTTTTGTTTACCTATTTATAATATAGGATGCACCGATGATCAACGAATGGCGGAAAGGCCAATGAGTAACTTTGGAAATATGACATAGCAAATCTGGTAAAAATAGAGTGTGTTTCCAGAGGATCGCTTTTTCTGAACGCGAACAGTCTATATCATTGAAATGTGCTTTGCATAAAACATGCATGCATGTATGAAACTGTCAAATAATTATAACTAGCAATAATAATAAAATGCGGGAAATGAGTAAAATAAAAAAGAAAAGATTGGACAAACATTCGTTATGGATAAAAGACACACTTCCGTGCAAGAACTCAAAATGACAAGTCATAAAAATCATTTCCCCTTTAGCAAGTCATATGTTTTTCTATTTTAAAGTGAACGAGATGAATTAGGCTAGGTAGGACGCCGACAATCGGAAGTTCTAATGTATGAATGTATAAGGAAAGTCATTCAAATTAAAGGGCATTATTACATCTTAATCCGTCACTAGAAAAAGGTTGTCCCACTTTCGAAAATGTATTTATATTTCTATATTTCATGTTAGGTTAGTTACTTTTGATAGCTTGGCAAGCAAGACAATTGGAGATGGATCACATCATGTAGCTAGATATGCGTACATATGTATGTATATGGTTTAGGGAGAAACGTGAAAGAAAAGCTAGTTTACCCTAGGAAATTCAATATAAATATAGAGTACGACAAGGTAATGGGTAAAGAAACACATCTGAATTAAAATTCTTAAAATAGAATCCAGAGTTTCATGATCTCAATAGATATTCTGGTGAATAAAAAACAGAATAAAATACTACAATACAAAGTGTGCTTGCAATACGCTCGAGTCGAATTGTTGATTCCTTAACCTTATTTGTGTGATTTTTTATGAACTCAATTTTAATTGTTATTATGTTCGCATGGCTTTATGATAATGGGATTAATGTAATTATTAAACAAAAAAAATAGAGATGAGTGTGTACAGCAAATTCATTTAGATACATAAGTATTCGTCGGGCCAGATGACGCCTTTAAGATTTTAATTCTCAAAACTTAAAAGCAATTTTATGGAGAATCTGTCTTAGGTATACAAACAAAATCTGTATGTGTAGAGCGCCTGACGAAGCCTTGAAATGAATACCGGGGATGATCTTTAAGGTATTTCGGTTTTATAGTCACTATACTTATCGAGTCACTATACTTCCTAAAAAAAGCTATGTGTCATCAACGTGCATGTCGAACGTCTTTATTGGAGCCAAGCGAGCGTAGCGAGCGAAGCTCCTTAACACCCCGAAATGTATTTCTTTGACAGACTACTCCTCCTAAACGCTTTGACGGATTTTCACTAAATTACACATGTCAAGTAGGCATCGAGAGGAGGGTTTTAAAGAAATAAAATCAAAAATTTGACATACCATCGGAAAATAATCACCGATAGAAGGCATCGAGGGGAAAGTTTAAAAAAAAATAAAATCAAAAATCGGACATATGTACCATCGAAGAATAATCACCGACAGACTACTCCTCCTCTACACTTTTTGATGGATTTTGACCAAATTAGACATGTCAATAGAAGGCATCGAGAGGAGGGTTTTAAAGAAATAAAATTAAAAATTTGACATACCATTGGAAAATAATCACCGATAGAAGGCATCGAAAGGACGGTTTTAAAGAAATAAAATCAAAAATCGGACATATCATCGAGAAATAATCACCGAAAACGTGTCCCATAGACTTAACATTAGAAATCACGCGCATCCGCATTTTGATAATAAAACAACGCAGAAGGCTTTAAGCGATTTTAACCAAATTTGACATGGTGATAGTAAATACTCAGAGAAAAGTTTGTAAAATTAAAAATATATACTTTTCCTCTGGATTTCAATAATCATGCCTCGGACAGCACGTTCTAAGTTTGGTCGTCAAACAACTCTGTCAACGAAATACCACGACTTTTTTGCCCGTTTAGGGGTTAACCTGGTAGAAGTCTGTTTTTGCAGGCGCCATTTTTTGAACACTATCAACTCTGCTATCCATTTGATTGGACTAGCCGCGGACCGTAAGGATATAGACTAAAGTATCACAATCATAAATTCATATGAATACTCACAATACCTGAATGAAAGCATACAGGGAAAAATTGTAACCATATGCCGATGGTCTATTTTCGATGACCACCAGCTAGCGTAGGCCCAGTGGACGAATTAACATAGAACCACAATTCTTCTTACAATCGATAAAGAAACTCAGTTGCCATCTTCTAAGGGTCCGCTAAACATCTAAGTTTTTGTAATGCATTACTGTCACCGTATTCGTATCAGTAGATACTACTTTCCTTAGATTATGATTGCTCACGCGCACTGATAAAATAATAAACGGAGTTTTAAAATGGATCGCTTTGCTCCAACTTGGATGCCCTTCGACCCACCTAGTTTTTATGTTCTTTGATTGGTACATTCATAAAAAAAAACCTATACATACGTTGATATATATAATTGCATTAAAAATGTAAGCATATTTAGATAGACAGATATGCATATGTATGTATAATGAGACAAACCTGGAAAAATAGGCAAAAACACACCCACTGATAGTATTTATAATGCTTCTTTTCATGGTGCTCCCCTTCAGAGTTGCCAATTCCTGGATAAGGCACTGCGAAACCTGGTTTCTTGTGAAAATGACTTTTTAACGTATACGTCGAATGTATCCAACAATACGTGTTTAGAACATCCTCCGGTATATCTTTCGTATGAACACAATCGATTGGATTGCCGACATATTGTCTAGTCGTTATTATTAATGAAAATGCCATAAGTATCATCACAGTAATTGAGTAGTGTAAACGAAATACTGGTGAGTCGTTTTTAACTTGGCTGACCTTAACAAGGTTTTTAAGACCACGAAATATATCTAACATCTTATTCAAATGTGTCAAATTTAGTTAACACATGTGAATAATGCGATCGCTTTATTTGGTTATTGTTTGATCACTTTTTCGTGGTTGTTGTTTTATTACTTTCGTGATTGACACATTCATTACTTCATTTTTCTTTCTAGAAAAGATACACTATTTTACAGTTGAGCTTTCTTTTTCTAGCCATTTGTCGTCGTATTTCCATAGTGTGACCGCTTAACGCCTTTCTAAGGTAGAAGATGAATCTTATTGCATTATTATTTTAAACGCCTTCAAGTTGTTTTATCATTGTTCGCTTTAAAAAGCACTCAATTGTTTAAGTGCCCATCAATTCACTGGTTTATTGCAAATAAATGCATTATTTCATTGCAATAACAACTCCACGAATTGCATACAATTTCGCAAATCATTACCATTCCAGAAGTAATAAATCGAAACATAAACCGTTTATGTGTATTTATGTAAATACCTATAAGTATGTATGTATGCGTGTATATGCCTATCGTTGAAACTTAAATATGCATATGTATGTGTGTAATGTGAGCGTCAAAAAGAAGTTTACACCTCTGTTTTTCGTATTCAATTACAAATTTTATTAAATGTTTCACTTACATCTAGTTTAATAAGTTCGTTAATATCTTAATTTTTACTCAAACTACAAGTAAAAGTTAACAAAAAAATCAATAAGAAATACATGTTTCAAAATTAAAAATATTTCACATTTTAGGCGTCAAAAGAAAGTGTACACCCTGTGTTTTGCAGAACGCGAAAATTACCGTCACTGCGTTTCTACGCTTTGCTTTATTTATTTTGTTGATCCTAATGACAAAGGTTGTCTTTCAACCTCATTCGTTTTTAGTGTAGTACTTTTCGAAGAGTACACATGTTAACGGGCCCTTCGGGTAGGGATTATAATATATCCGAGATAAGGCATGCCTGTATGGCAAAGGACTAACAAAGGCCTCGTAGGGGTAGCATCTATCCGCCGGATGCTGGCCTGCTAAAAATCGAAACGAGCCACCGCAGTCGAACATCTTGCGGCACTGTTAGTAAGTCCCATCCCCACCTCCTAGTGTTGCCATCTGGAGATTTCCTATGGAAATTGCAGACGGGGAAGGGCGAATGGCGAGCCTCCTGCGCCAAAAAACAGGATAAGTCGGTTGAGCTACGGTCTAGTAAGCCGTAATCGTAAAAAAACCACAAACGCCGAAATAACCACAAACCTCGGACATAACGGACCGGATTTATGTTGACGACCCTTGCAAAAAATGAAAAAAGGACAGGCGATGTGCAGCAGAACAACTTGCGGACGCCCTAGATCGCTATAGCGCGGACATAACCGGCATCCAGGAAATGCAATGGAATGGACCGGGTATAAAACGAATGAAACGGATGAGTAAACTGCGATATTTACTACGGCGACTGCTATAGGGAGAGAGGACAACGATCGTTTGGATGCGGATTTGTTGTTCGAGGTGGACTGAGGCAAACAGACTACCAACCAGATTGATCACATCGCCATCGCGATCGATGTCAGACACTCCTCCACTATTCTTGATGTTCGAACTTTCCGAGGGGCTAACATCGACTCGGACCACTATCTTGTAGTAGCCAAGATGCGCTTACGGATATCACGAACGCAGCGGGGTAGAGTAAGAATACAAAGCCAAGACGTCGGAAAGCTACTATCGCCAGAAACCGCTCGTGCTTTTACCGATCGCGTCTCCCTTAAGCTCTCCAATACACCTCAATCCTCCACGCTGTCAATAGAACAGCAGTGGAGCCTTTGCAAACAAGCCCTGAAAAGCTCTGCATCCGAAGTTACTGCAGGCGTGACGTTTGAAAGTTTTATCAACAGATAAAGCGAACATGCCAAGGTTATAAAGCCAGAACGGAAGCCTGCAGGGATGAGAACGGACACCTAGTAGTCGATGCTGAGAATATGGAAAAACCACTTCTGCAGACTGTATAACGACGATGTTAGTCAATATACCGCTATCAGGCAGAATGATCCATTTCTAATCGACGGTGACCGCAGAGAATTCTGTCTCCCTGACTTCGAAGAAGTTGAGATTGCCATATCGAAACTCAAGTCGAATAAAGCTGTTGGCGTAGGCGGGCTGTCTGCTGAGCTCTTGAAGGCAGCTGGAGATGACCTGGTTAGGAGCATGCACCAGCTCACCTGTAAGGTATGGGCAGAGGAAAGCATGCCCGAGGAATGGAGTTTCAACGCAGTATGCCCGATCCACAAAAAAGGAGACCCCTTAGACTGCGCCAACTATAGAGGAATAAGTCTCCTTAATGTCGCATTCAAGATCTTCGCTGTCGTTTTGTGTGAACGCTTGAAGCCGTTCGTAGACAAGCTGATAGGTCCTTATCAGTGTGGCTTCAGGCCAGAGAAGTTCATCATCGATCAAATCTTCACACTACGGCAGATCCTGGAGAAAACCAATGAATTTCAAGTGGATACGCACCATCTATTCGTCAACTTCAAGGCCGCATACGACAGCGTAATTAGAGACGAGCTATATAACGCCATGTTTATTTTTGACATCCTTGCTAAGCTCGTCAGACTATGCAGGATGACCCTGGAAAATGCTCGCTGCTCCATCCAAATCGGTGCAGAACTGACCGATTGTTTCGAAGTTAAGAAAGGATTTAGACAGGGCGATGCGTTGTCGTGTGATTTCTTTAACATCATATTAGAAACGATTGTGCAAAAATCACAGGCCAATACAAGAGGCGCAATCTATTTCAAATCCTCGCAACTCCTTGCATACGCCGACGACATTGACATAATAGGTAGATCGCAGCGAGATGTCAATGAGGCGTTTGCGAGTATTGAGATGGAGGCGGCAAAAATTGGTTTGGCAGTTAATGAGGGCAAGACTAAATATCTGCTGTCATCGAAAAAGGACATTTACCACCGACGTCTTAGACAGAACGTGCATATTGGCAGAGATAAGTTTGAGGTAGTTAAGGACTTCACATACCTCGGCTCCGCAGTGACTTGGAACAACGACACCAACCGCTTGCCAACCGCTGCTTCGTTGGGCTCAAGAGGCAACTGAGAAGTAGAGCCCTCTCTCGTACGACCAAGTTGACCTTATATAAGACCTTAATTATCTCGGTCCTGTTGTACGGTGCAGAAGGATAGGCACTATCAAAATCGGATTAGGAGGCCCTTGGTCCGTTCGCGAAAAAGGATTTTGCGCGTGATTTTCGGGCCCATAAACGCAGACCGGGGACGGAGGAGAAGATTCAACCACGAACTTTTCGGACTGTACAGCGACATGAGCCTAGTCAGGCATCTACGGATTCAACGCCTAAGATGGCTGGGCCATGTAGAGCGAATGGACACCACAGCTCCAGCCCGGGGAGTCTTTGAATCCAACCCCGAGGGACGAAGAAGCAGAGGACGGCCGCACTTAAGATGGCGCACACATTTGGAAGGGGACCTCAGCCAACTGGGTGTGCGGCAATGGAAAAGGCTAGCAAAAGATTGTGCTAGTTGGAGGGGCATGTTGGCTGAGGCCCAGGTTCACCCCGAACTGAAGCGCCCATTAAGAAGAAGAATAAGAGGCGACTAAAATTCATTTTCAGTTTAGATAAGACCTGGGCTGAATTAAGGTGTTTAGCGACCCGTGCCGAGAATTAGCTTATTTAGGAGCCCAGTTTAAATAAGTCCTAATCTCTAACGGAGCATCCGGATGCCTGTCGATCGCCGGTTCGGCTAGCCTTATCTATCTACTGCGGATTTCTAGGCAGATGGACCATCCTTTCTCCGCTACTCATGGAAATCTAATAGAAAAAAATAGGTTTTACGAATTAGACCCTTTTAGAAAAAATTCTAAGACCACAAAATTCCCTCCGTCGGGATCTATGACAGTAATCAATTGCTCTGAAACGACGAGCTCGTCAACCGAAAAGTTCTCCCCTCCCAAAATACAAAGTTTGAAAGAGGAAAATGCTGATCTTCACATGAAGCTACGTAACATGGAGCTACTTTGTGAAGAACTGAAGAGGGAGTCAAAAACTCTAAGAGCACGGTCGGAGACCGTAGCCCAATCGCAACTTAACCGTCCGGATATAGTGAAAATATCACACGGACGAAGAAGAATTGAGTCGCGAAACGGACTGGCTTTTAAAACGACCGGTCAAAAAACGCAGAGCTGTTTTGCCACTTTAGATTATAGACGCCAAAGAAAACAAGATGTATGTAATACTTACGTGCAGCGATAAAATGCAAAATGACAGGCAGCAAACACCGTCGCTGAAGAACAAAGATATGCGAGGAACCACGTCGCACCAACCACCGAGAATATGATCGAATATACGAAATCGTGAAAATGTTGCCAGTAACGACTTATAAGTTAAAATTGCGAAGCAAGAATGACTGGACTATACAAGTATCGGACCGCGAAAGCTATCGCTTGGTTTCTCACAAGCTTACCAATGAAAAAATTCAGTGGTATACTTATGAAAATAAGGCCAAAAGGCCTATCAGAGTGATAGCTAAGGGCTTGCCCGCCTCCTGCCCAAAGGAGAAGATTACCTCCGACCAAAAAAATAAAGGCTTTAAAATAGTTGATATCCTTGCGCGGTAATGAAATTAAAACAAAACGCGGTCCCCCCGTTTACGCTGACATTCGATAAAAACGAAAGCGAGGACAAAATCCATGGTATTAATAAGATATTCTGGTATTCATATCAAAATTGCAGCAATTAAGAAGAACGAGGTTAGCGGCGGGACGAAATAAATGAGTGGGAACAGAAAAAACTGGATACGGCGAGTACTCGCTAAAAGATTTTAGAAAGGACGACAACTACCAAGCAAATTGGTAGCGACAAGCATTCGAGCACTAAAACTATGCCAATAAAAATAAAACCAGGCACAAGGACATTTGCCCAAATTGCGGCTTCAACAAGTACAATCAGTACCACACCGTCGGATTCAATAATGCATATCTCGTCCTTTATTCTTGGCCTCGTTCGCGTCCAATGTGAATTTTCTAAAAATACTCACTTGGAACGCCAATGGGCTAAGTTAAGAGGCTATCATGCTTATCATCCATCAGCAAAGGCGCGAGGCGGATCATCGTTATTTATTAAAGATAATATCGAACACTCTCTGGGATTAAGAGTAGAGCTTTAGACGGTACAAATCAGCACAGTGCGCGTTAAGAATAAAAATTGTTCCTTCAATGCATCTTAGTTTATTGCCAACCGCGCTGCCCGTTAGAGGCGGCTCAGTTCATCAATCTTTTTAATAACCTTGGATCGAATTTTCTTATTGATGGTGACTTTAACGCCAAACACACATTTTGGGGGGCAAGATGTATTTCACAGAGAGGTAAAAATGCTCTACATGGATTGCGGTTGTAACTTTTATTCAAATAACAAACCAACGTACTGGCCTACAGACACTGCGAAAACGACTGACCTCATCGATTTTTTCGTTGTAAAAGGCATATCTGATCGCTACCTTAAGGTCGTAGAAAACTTTCATCTTTCCTCAAACTATTCTCTAAAAATCTGAACCACCCTGGCCCACGAATAGAAGAACAAACTGGGTGTGTTTTAGGAATGAAATTCAAGAAAGTGTTAGTCTAAGAGTGCCGCTTAGGACGCCGTACGAATTAGAATTCGAAGTCGACCGATTCATTGAAGCTACTCACCATGCAGCGTGGAATAATACTCCTTTCCGAAAAAAGTGACAATTTTTTCATAATTTATCCACCAGAAATCAAAGAGCTGGTAAATGAAAATCGAAAAGCCCGTAAACGATGGCAACAAAGTGGAGCACCGCATAAAACAAAAATAAATGGAATATGTAACCTGCTGCGGAAATCTCTGAGAGAATTATAAAATCACGGAGTTCGTAGAAAGCGTAACCGCTAACAGGGAATCAAATTACTCCCTTTGGGCACCTATTAAGGGCATTAAAATGTCTAAACTGCAGGCACCACCAATAAGGGAAAAATCAAAATGAATGGGCGAAAGGCGATGAAGAAAGGTATTTCTGAAACCTTCAAGCCATTCAAAGGACAACGCTACCTGACAATAGTAATACTCTGAAAAATACCGGTGAATATAGAATGGCGCGAGCCATGTTTTCCGAACTGAAAGTATCATAAAATCTCTCAAGCCAAATAAAGCACCAGGCTAGGACTAAATTACAGGAGATGCACTTAAACATTTGTCAAGAAAAGCTCTGCTCAAACTTTTATATCTTGTTAACGCAGCGCTTAGGTTAGAACTCGTCCCGAACCAATGTAAGGTCACCGAAGTTATTATGGTTCTGAAGCCCTTAAAGCCACCGACGGTTTAAACGCCTTACCGCCCAATATCATTGTTCCCGATTATTTCGAAAGTGTTTTGAAAGAATTGTAATCAATCGCTTAAAGCCGATCGTCGAAGAAAATCGTATTTTGTCGGATCATCAGTTTGGTTTCAGAAGCAAGCATCCCACAACAGATGTGGTCGAGAAAGCACTCGAATATAAGCTAATGTGTTCGAGTGTATTTTTTGACGTCTCTCAAGCCTTTGACAAAGGGTGGAACGAAGGTTTGGGATATTAGCTGAAACAGGTTTTCCCGAACAATTATCGAACGTTCGGTAAAATTACTTATCTAATTGACTCTTAGTCAATTTTAGTAGTAGTAACCTAAACATTTTCCGTTGAGCTGAGCCACCTGAACGAGGATAAGAATCTTAGAATTCTGATCAGTCTAAAGTTACTTACCTCCTCTAGTCCCGAAAGGAAGTGACTTCCAAAGAAAATATTCCTCTAGTGATGGCCATTCGCACAGCAGGTGACGAATGGACTCAATTTCCTCTTCGTCCCTGCAGATTCTGCAGAAGTCATTGTGGGGCTGGCCTAGTCTGGCTGCATGGTAATATAACATGCAGTGCCCACTGAGGGTCCCAACTGCCAGTCGAATATTTCCACGACTGAACTTTGCACTACCTGTCTTTGTAAATGAAGTTAGGATTCCATTTGCAGACGAGGCAAGATACTTAGGCATGACTTTCGACGTTGATTGATTGATTGATTGATTTGATTTTTATTGATTCATTTAATAAGTTTACAGTTTGAATTTAGATCTGCAAAGCCTTAAGGGCTTGTCCGCAGAAGACTGTTTACAAAAGTTACAAAAATGAAACTCAAGTGGGAAGCGCACGTAAAGAAAAAACGTGAAGAGCTTGAATTGAAATACAGTGACATGTCTACTCTGTCTACTGTCTACTCACAAAACATTCCCAGCTTAATAGTGACAATAAACTGCTTCTCTACAAGCAGGTGCTTAAACCTATTTGGGCCTTGGGCTTAAGGTATTCAACTATGGGGTCGTACCAAGAAGAGTAATTTTTCTATGTATTGTATATACAAACATTTCAAAACGTCAACGTCAACGCGCCGTGGTATATTTTAAACGACGACATTCACCGTGATTAAGACATTGAAAACGTCGAAAATTAAGCTAAACTTTTCGCTCGAAAAAATACAAAGATCGACTGGAAGCTCATATCAATAATGCAGCTCTTGCAATGATAGAGGAACGAATCCTGTTGTGGCGCCGTCTTCATAGGAAAAACCCCTTAATTTAGAGCGACAAAACTAAACCACACGCACTCTCCGGATTGCGGGAACTATCACTGGAAAGCTGCCTGCTAAATGTGATTAACTCCAGAACGGAAAACGGTTAGATAAGTCAATTGACTTAGTTGGAGCAAAAAAAAATAAATATTTAGCTCGAAGGGTGGTGTTTTTAGTGGGTCAAGTCTGACACTACTATCACCACGCGCTGTAGGCCCCCATAGTGTCTTTGGAAGATTTTCACCAACACTCGCCGCAGAAAAAAAAAAGTTAATGGGCTACATGGCTGAGTACCACAAAAAAAAAAAAAAAAAAACACTCATATCAGCAGCCAATAGGGGAGAAGGGAGCGAGCAAACAGAGCAAAGAAGTTGATCGCGTTTAACATGGCAAACGCCAGCTTCGATCTCTATCCTTGCTCAATCCAAGTTGACATACAGCCTCCGCGTGGCCTCCCCTGGATAGCTATACTGGCACCCACCAGGTGGTGAACCAATGTGTACAGCGACCCGACTCTTGTTCCTGGGGAAAGAGGAACCTGGCCCTCCAGGTTCGGGGTTACGCTTAGGGTTAACATCCCTATCGCGTAAAACAAAAACTTGTTCAGAAACAACCAATAGCCTCGGATACGGACGGATTACATGTTGACGACCCCCGCAAACGTCAAAAAGGAAACGAATTTCGGATCTGCACCTGGAACGTTAGGTCCCTCAACAGACAACAACGAACAACTGGTCAACTCTTTGGACTGCTATAAGGCAGACATTACCGCGCTCCAAGAAGTGCGATGGTATGGGCCAGGCAAAAAGCGGATGAAAAACTGTGATATATACTACGGAAACTGCTACAGAGAAAATAAACAACGCTTATTCGGACTCGGATTTGTTGTTCGAGGCAGACTCAGGAAAAAAGTCTTAAGCTTCCAGTATGTAAGCGAACGCCTCATAACTATCCGCATCAAGACCGGTCTCGGCAATATAAGTTTATTATGTGTCCACGCCCCCCCCCCCACAGAGGAGAAAGATGACCGACATAAAGACGATTTCTATGATCTCCTAGGCAGAACGTATGCGCAATGCCCCAGCTATGACACCAAAATCGTTCTAGGAGGTTTCAATGCGAAGCTGGGTAAGGAAGCTACCTTTAAACGGGTCATTGGAAAGCACAGCCTACACAACACCACGTCAGAGAACGGACTAAGGCTAGTGGACTTTATGGCGGGACATAATCTGGTAGTAGCAAGTACACGATTCGAACAGCTCAACATCCATAAGGTGACCTGGCGGTCTTTCGATCAATCGGCAACCAACCAAATTGATCATATTGCGATCGACGGGAGACACTCCTCCAGCATCCTATATGTCCGAACCTTTCGAGGAGCCAACATCGACTGGGATCATTACCTTGTTGCAGCCAAGGTAGGGATGCGAATTTCTCGGAATCAACGGAGTCGAGTAAGGACACCAAAATTTAACGTCGGAAAGCTGCAATCGCAGGAGGCCGCCGATCAAGTCTCCCTCAAGCTCTCTCAAGTCCCGATGCAATCTGCAGAAACCATAGAACAGCAATGAAATCGTTGTCAAAACGCCATTAGAGAGGCCGCCTCAGATGTACTCGGTTTCCAGCCACAACCGTCGACAAACTCCTGGTTTGATGATGAGTGCAGACAGGCCCATGTAGAGAAACAGAATGCATACATGGCCACATTGCATCGACGGACGAGGGCTGCCCGCGAGCTCTATGAACAGAAAAGGAGGGAGGAGCATGCGCTTCTGAGAAGGAAAAAGAAGGTGCACGAGAAGCGCGAGATCGAGGAGATGGAGAGATGGTACGGCAGGAACGACGTTCGAAATTTTGACCAGAAAGTAAAACGAACATGCCACGGCTATAAAGCCAGAGCAGAAGCCTGCAGGGATGAGCACGGACAGCTAGTAGTGGAGTCACAGTCGATGCTGAGATTGTGGAAGGACCACTTCTGCAGACTGTATAACGGCGATGATAGTCAAAATGCCGCCGTCAGGCAGTGCGAACCACTCACAATGGACGAAGACGAAGGAGAATCCCGTCCACCCCACCTAGTCGATATTAAGATAGTGATATCGAAACTTAAGTCTTATAAAGCTGCTGGAGCAGACGGATTACCCGCGGAACTGCTTAAAGCAGCTGGCGATGAGCTGGCCAGGAACATGCACCAACTCATTTGCAAGATATGGTCAGAAGAACGCATGCCCGATGAATGGAATCTCAGTAACGTTTGCCCGGTCCATAAGAAAGGCGACTCATATGACTGCGCCAATTACAGAGGGATAAGCCGCCTAAACATCGTGTACAAGATCCTCTCTGCCGTACTGTGTAAGTGCCTGAAGCCGTTCGCGGACAATCTGATAGGTTCCTACCAGTCTGGTTTCAGGCGAGGAAAATCCACGATAGACCAAATATTTACACTACGGCAGATCCTGGAGAAGACCCATGAATTCCAGGTCGACACGCACTATCTTTTCGTCCACTTTGAAGCCGCGTATGGCAGTGTTTATAGAGACGAGCTATACAGAGCCATGTCATCTTTTAACATTCCTGCCAAACTCGTCAGACTGTGCAGGACCGACTGACCGACCCCTTTGATGTTAAAAAAGGTTTTAGACAGGGTCACGCACTGTCATGTAATTTCTTTAACATCATACTTGAAAATATGGTGGGGGCCTCTGCGGCCAATACAAGAGGTACGATCTACTTCAAGTCCACACAATTGCTTGCCTACGCAGATGACATTGTGGTTATTGGACGGACAAGGCGAGACGTCAATGAGGCGTTCGCAAGCATTGAAGCAGAAGCGGCGCAACTTCACGCAACACCGACGTCTTGTTCTTGGTCTTGGTCACCTTCGGCAGCTATATTTTTGAAGTTGACAAGCAGCAACGTCACCAGCGCTGAGATAAAACGCAGAATAACTCTTGCCAACCGCTGCTTCTTTGGGCTCAAGAGGCAACTGAGTAGTAGAGCCCTCTCTCGAAAAACTACAAAACCTTAATCATCCCGGTCCCCCTCTACGGCGCTGAGGCTTGGACGTTATCAAAAGCGGATGAAGAGGCTCTTGGGCGTTTCGAGAGGAAAATTCTGCATGCAATCTTTGGTCCCCTTTGTGTAAAACGAGAGTGGAGGAGGAGATTCAACCAAGAACTGTACGGGCTGTACAGCGGCATCGGCCTGGTTAGACGTCTTCGGATCCAACGTCTAAGATGGCAAGGCCATGTAGAGCGAATGAACATCAACGCTCCGGCGCGAAGAGTCTTCGACTTCAGCCCCGAGGGACGACGCAGCAGAGGACGACCGCACAGGTGGAAAGGGACCTCAACCAACTGGGAGTGCGGCACTGGAAGCGGCTGCCCTAAAATCGGGCCGGCTGGAGAGGCTTGTTGGTCGAGGCCCTGGTTCACTCCGAACTGTAGCGATGACAAAATCATTACACCCACATAAGTAGGGTCCGCTATAGTATGGGGATGCATGGCGGTAACAGTTGTGGGAAACCTGGTGTTTGTTGAGTCCACGATGAATAAAGTGGATTACTTCAATAATTTGAGGGAAAACGAACAGCCTAGCGTCACAAAGCTCAATTTGGATCAAACGTGGGTATTCCAATAAGACAATGACCCCAAGCACATGGTCAAAATTGTGAAAGAATGGTTATTAAATGAAGCCGACGGTAATTTGTTATCCACCGCAATCCCCAGATATAAACCCCATCGAACATTTGAGGGAGTATCTCAGCAAGTAAGTTCGAAAAAGGGTCATAACAACTAGGGACTCACTAAAGTCCGTATTGTTAGAAGAGTGGGAAAATATTCCATCTAACTTCAATAAAAAATTGGTGGCATCCATGCCCAGGAGTTTACTTACTTACTTATCGGGCTAGGGATCCATGGAGGATCTGAGCCTGAGCTATAGCTGCTTTCCATCCTTGACGGTCTTACATCCGCGATTACTTGGTCTTTATACCGGAGGTTCGGTCTTCCTCTTCTTCTCGAACCAGGAGGCTCGGTGGCGAAGACCCTCTTAGCTGGGTCATTGATGTCCATGCGCTCGATGTGGCCGAGCCAGTGTAGTCGACGGATTTTTGCCTTCCGGACTACATCCACATCTTTGTACAGCTCGTAGAATTCGCGGTTGTGTCTTCTTCTCCATTCACCTTCCTCACAGACAGGACCAAATATCCGGCGCAGAATTTTTCTCTCGAAAGAACCCAAAATCAGCTCCGCTGTCCTGCTTATCGTGCAGCTTTCGGCTCCGTACAGCAACACTGGCAGTATGAGCGTTTCGTAAAGCATGACTTTGGTCTTTCGAGTGAGGAGTTTTGACCCCAGTTGTTTGGACAAGCCGAAGTAGCGGCGGTTGCCAAGGGCGATTCTATGCCGGATCTCCACTCTGGTATCATTTGTGGAATTTACGTTTGCCCCGAGGTAGACAAATTCCTTAACTACTTCGAAATTGTAGCTGTCAATAGTTATATTTTGTCCAAGGTGGTGTGCGACGGATTGGTTTTTGCTTGACAGCATGTACTTTGTCTTGTCCCCATTGACCTTAAGACCAACTCGTTTCGCATGTCCTTCAGTCGCCGTGAATGCTTCCACAATGCCACGGCGATATCGATATCATCCGCGTATCCTAGCAGCTGGACGGACTTGTAGAAGATAGTGCCTTCCTTGTTGACTCCAGTACCAGGTTGAAGAAGTCACATCACAGCGCATCTCCTTGCCGAAATCCGGTGCATGTTTCAAACGGTTCCGAAGTCCTGGAACCAAGTTGCACGGTGCATCGCGTATTTTTTAGCGTGGCGCGACACAACTGAATCAGTTTTCTCGGGATCCCGAATTCGGCCATCGCACCAAACAGTCCTTCACGATGAATGCTGTCATATGCGGCTTTGAAATCGATGAAAAGATGGTGTGTATCGATTCGAAACTCGTTGGTCTTTTCCAGGATTTGTCGAAGTGTGAAAATGCCCAGGACTTTGGAGGCCGTTATTAAGGCAAAAGGAAAATAGGTAAAATATTAGATTCAGGATTCATCCCCATGTTTTGTTATTTTTCTTTGTACTGTAAAATTTGTTTTGACGGCTGTTATGAAAATTATGTTTATAAAATATTTGTTATTAATTTTTTTGTTAACTTTTATATGTCGTTCAAATAAGAACTAAGATATAAGCGATATAAGCCTTTAATGAAAATTGTATTTGGATTCGAAACATAAAACACAGAAGTGCACACTTTTTTTGACGCTCACAGTATTTTTTATTTATTTCGAATACCCTAGTGAAGATAGATCAGTGAGCACATGATACCTGTGCCTGCATTAAGGCCTGTAATGCTTGTGCGTCATATACGAAAATCCTTATAGTGACGCCCGCCTAAATCTAGTGTATACAACTATATTATCAAAATGTTCATTTATATGTATGTATGTAGGTACGTACATTTCATTTCTTATCGTAAGGCTATAACAACCAGGTGGTGATCGAAATTTGTGGTGAAGTAAAACAAATACTACATACAGTTGTATATGCTACATGCTACAAATAAGATCAGTAATTTGACTCTGAAGGCACTGTTCCACATAAGTTACGTTTTCGCAAAAAAAAAAAAAATGTTCTCATTCAAGAGAAATATCGAACTATATACAGTGAAACCCAAGAATATCATACATCTGTGCAAAGGAACGCATGTAAGATGTAGAAATAGACGCGTTGACATGTCAGGTGGCGATGACACTCATTTGGTGTGATTTATGAATCAATTTAACAATTTATGTCTATCACGCATGAATATTTTCAAAAACAGGCTAACCGAAAAACGCCAGCAATGTATGTGGAGGCTGAAAGCATAAATCGATAACGCCATTCTCTGGAGAAACATTGTTAAGATGATTGTTTGGCTAATCTGTTGCTCAATTCGTGATGGAGAGGGAGATACTAACACGAGTGGTTTCGTTGTTAAACTTTGTTTTTTTTTTTTTTTTTTTTTTATGGACACACGCGCACTCAAGGCTAAGGCCTTATAACGTTACGTTGTGCGAGCAGAAGGTAACAGGGAGGGGGAGAGGAGGTGCCTATTGACATTGGTCTTAAATGTCTGCATATTGTATTGACCGAACGAGGTAGCGCGTTTCACATTCGTGTGGTTCGGTTGAAGAAAGAGTCTCTGTATTTGACAGTACGACCGAAAACGGGCTTCAGGGTGAATTGATGCGCATTCCGGGAGGGACGTGTATCGCGGGAGAAGTTTTGAAGGGGCAGAATGCAACTGGCTATTTCATCAGCATTTATGGTAAAAATAACGATAAAGCACTGAGAGACAGGAGACGTTCCTACGGTGACCCAGCGAGTGTAATGAGTTTGTGATGCTGGAATCTCCTATGAGTTTTATCGCACGATTTTGTATCCTGTCAAGTAAGTGCTGTGAGGTCTTAGATGCGCCAGACCAGACATGAGCGTTGAACTCCAATTTAGGGCGAATGAACGCCTTATAAATTATAGCCGGATCGGTGGGGGTGAAGAATCTCTTGGATCTGTATAGGAAACCTAGGCATTTCGCGGCATTCTTAGCGACACTAAATATGTGATCGTTCCAACAAAGGTTGTCACAGATGCACATACCCAAGATGGAAAGCTTGTCGGTTTAAGACATACAAGTGCCATTCATGGATAATGGCAATGGGTCAGTGTTACGCTTTAGCGACAGAAGACAGCATTGTGTTTTGGAAGCATTAAATTCCACTCTATTGTTTTTACCCCATTGGATGATGCTGTCAATATCGGAATTGAATGAGCTTAGCATTCGCTGCCGCTCACCACTTACAACTAAAGTGCAGGATCGTAAAGAAGTGAGTGGATTGGAAGGAGTGGATTGGATTAGAAGTAACAGACAAGAGACTATTTATAAAAATGAGAAAAAGTGTCGGAGACAAAACGGAGCCCTGGGGAACACCAGCATTTACAAAGTGAGTATCAGACTTGAATCCGTCCAAGACAACTTGAATTTAACGATTCGAAAGGTAGCTTCTAATCCATAGAAGAAGAGAGCCGTCTATCCCGAATGCACGCATTTTCGACAAAAGAGCTTCGTGCCAAACTCTGTCAAATGCTTTCGAAATATCAAGTGCAACTATTTTGCTCTCATCTGCCAGGTGGAGCGAGCGATTCCACTTCTCGGTGGGATATACCATCAAATCACCAGTGTATCTGTTGGTGTGGAAACCATACTGCCGGTCATTGAGGAGTTTCTGCGACTCGAGATATTTCATTAGCTGACGATTTATCAGCGTTTCCATGATCTAGGAAAGAAGGGACGTTAGTGCAATGGGACGGTAATTGGAGAGAGAAGAAGATTCGACTTATTTGGGAATGGGCTGGACAAATGCTGTTTTCCACCTACTCGGGTAGAGTCCAGAAGAGTAGGAAAGGTGAAAAAGCTTACGCAGTGGTTTTGCCAGCGTAGAAGAACACCTCTTCAGAATTATTGGGAAAATACCATCAAGTTCTTTAAGAACCCTTGCAACTGAACGAGTACGGAAGTAAATTTACCCCATGGTGGAATTAACGTACTCCATAACAGGCGGAGACAAAGATGATCTGGGAAGCTGCGAGTTTGCTGCGAAATGGGCAGTAAGCAGATTGGATTTGTCTAAGGGTTTGACAGCTGAAATGTCATTGTGGATGAGCGTGGGTATAGACGACGAGATGGAGTTCTTGATTTTTTCGACGAAAGACCAAAAACTTCGCCTGAGGATCTTACGCCTCAGTTTTTGGTCGTGTAAAAATTTAGCTCGTCGGATGAGGGAGTAGTAGTCATTTCTGGCTTGTATATATCTTTTTCGGTTTTCCTCAGTAGTGTTTGCTTTATAATTCCGAAAGCTTATCCCTCTCAACCTAATAACCTCTTTACAGCTCAAGTCAAACCACGCTTATCCTCTGGCTTAACACTTTTTATCTTGTTGGGGATGAAAGTGGTTATGCCAGTATGGATAATGTTTGTGATCATATCTACAGCGGCGTCCACGTCGTTGTCGAGGAAGCACATCGACCAGTTGCCGTCAATTGTGGTATACTTCGCTTTTATTTAGTTTTCTGTAATGGCTCATTTGTTTTGGCTTATAACTGAGTACCACACTGATATTAATCTGTGTTCTCCATACAAATCGGAGAGTTTCTCTCTTGCATTTTTACCTTTTTTATATTAAAAAATAAAATATGCCGAAAATCTAGAATTATTCGAACTTATATAATTATTATGCGGCTTAAGTTTGAAGTTGGCTGTAAAAAACTGTCTTCCGAAAAACCTAGTAACATAGGACTGAACTTTGCATTACCCTCCTCCCAACTTCCTACGGAAATACAGGATTGACGTGGATTTTGAGCTGTTAAGGATACACATGAGGAGGTCAAAGAATCCGCAGGTATTTATTTACTTGGGGCGCTTTGATAGTACCAGCAATATTTCGATAAGTAACATTGTTCGCATAAGTGACCAGCTGGTTGCATACTTGGCAATACCAATCGAACTGTGATCCTGTAATCCCTCTGAATGACAAACCAAAAAATGACAATTTATAATGTTCATTCTAAGGATTTTTTTTCCATTGTGCTTGTTGCCTGACAGCTTGCTTACATACATACATACATTCTGTTTCTCTAGGCATTTTGGGTCTTAAATCTTGGGTGCGAGAGTTTTTACTGTTTTTGACATTTAAAAAATATCAATCTTTATGTCTGAGTTGAACGAAATCATTTAACGAAACCTTACCAGTATGATCCTATTGGTCCCTCTAGTTTTAAAAAGTTTAAAGAAGTCTATGGCACATTGCATTGCCCTTTGCTAGAGGAACTTTGCCTTAAACTCGAACTTGACTGTAAATCTGCACACAAGGCGAAGGGTAAACATCCTAAGGGTTCGTCAGACGAGACTAGCCCTGACGGTATCTACTTGTGACGATGATATTAGGGACGGAGTGCGTTGTTAGCATTACATTAAGCATTGTTTTACTTTAAAGCTGGCAAGAACATAAAAGACCGCACGGCGTATTTGCCAATCAAATATTTCTTTAGTTCGCCTACACTGTCGGTACATGGCATGCGTCATCAGTTGAAGTGATGTTAATAAGCCGCCAGAGACCTATTAACGGATGCAAATAAGTCTTTATTGGAAAGCGAGTTTTGTGAACAGCGAAAAAACGCAGGTCACTAAAAAAAATGGGAAAATGATAGGGAAAAAAAGTTGTATAAAATATATGTCTAAGCAAGTTAAAGGTTTTTTAAAGTCCACCACCATTAACTGAAGGTCCTGTGTTCGGTGATCAGGGAATTTAGAAGGCTTGTATGCATGCATGTACGAATATCGAATATCATGACAGATGCAAGAAATATTTCTCACCCTTAGATCTGGCTACAATCTATAAGGCTGAACGCCTTAAAATTAGAGTTTAACGCTCATGTCTGGTCCGGTGCTTCCAAGACCTCACTGCACCTACTAGACAGAATACAAAAACGAGCCATAAAACTGATAGGTGACTCCAGCATTACCAAAACATTAGACTCGCTGGAACACCGCAGGAATGTTACCTGCCTCTCCCTGTTCTATCGTTACTACCACTAAAAATGCTCTGATGAAATAGCCAGTTGCATTCCGCCCCTTCAACATTTCTCTCGCAATACACGTCTCTCTAGGAATGCTCACCAATATACTCTGAAGCCCGCTTTCGGACGTACTGTCAAATATAGAGAATCTTTCATTAACCGAACCACACGAATCTGGAACTCCCTGCCGGAGTCGGTTTTCCCCCCTCAATGCAACATGCAAGCATTTAAGATCAATGTCCATCGGCATCTCCTCTATTCCTCTTCCTCTCTATCTTCTGCCCGCACTGTGTCGCCGACATAATAAAGTTATTAGACCTTGAGTGCGCGCAAATCATTAAAAAAAAAAAAAAAATGGCGGTAGGGCCCATTCTTTCAATAACCTAGGATCTATCTTTATTTCCGACCCCGAAGGGCGAACAGGGGACTTAGTCAATATTCCCTAAGGAGATGAACATTGTGAAATTGCTATTGCCCTGATTCCACCCGGTGTTGACGATTTTGGAAATCAACACAAATCCCTCTGCGCTACGCCTTGATACTGCAAGCTGCTCTGTAGATATTTTCTCTGTTTTACGACAGTAGTAACAACTTTTATCACTTGTTTAAGTATTCAATGTTAACCTGATAGTGAAAGTTTTGCTGTATTGAAGTACTACTAGAAATAAAAAAGGTATATTCTAAAAGTGAATTAGAGTAGGATAAGGCAGATGGCAGAGGGCATGGGCTTGGACATACAGGGTAAAGTTGTTGATCGCTCTCAACCTGGCGAGATGCCAGCAACCCTGTTTAAATGCCCGGGTCATGTTGGCATACGGCCTCCTCGCGGCGCCCTCTGTATAGCCGCTTCAACAACCGTTGGGAGGTGAACAAACGTATGCAGCGAGAAAACCCCGACCAGAATGGCGGTTGTGCGGCGGGCTTACAATCCGCCCACGTAAAAAAAAGAAAAGTTATGAATGAGCACGATGCCTCGGATACACGGACGGATACTCGACGACGACAACGCACGAAAAAAGAACACGATTTGCGAGTATGCTCCTGTAATGTCAGAACCCTGTACACTCTCTTGGGGATGCTCATAAACTAGAAGGAATCCTCACGCAGTACAAGGCGGATATTACTGCGGTCCAGGAAATACGCTGGATAGGAAACGGTATGATTAAGGTTAAGGTTAAGGTCGAAGGTCATCGACTTTAAACCTTTAAGTGATCGTCTGGCTGTGATCCGTATCAGAGGCAGATCTTATAACATCAGCCTTATATGTGCACACGCCCCTACCGACGAGGCTGACAACGCCTGCGGAGCTTGTCCGGAGTACGATGTAAAAATCGTGCTCGGGGACTTCAACGCCAAAATCGGTAAGGAGAACACCCTTGGCGTAGTGATCGGAAAGCACAGCCTCCATGATACAAAAACAGATAACGGCTTCCACTCGCTGACTTTGCGACAGCTCGTAATGCGGTGATAAGTAGCACAAGATTCCCTCGCAAGCGAATCCACACAGCAACCTGGCGATCTCCGGACAGTCGAACCGCCAACCAAATCGATCATGTGCTCATTGATGCAAGGCACTCGTCAAACATCCTGGATGTGCGAACATTCAGGGGGGCAAATGTCGACTCTGACCACTTCCTTGTAGCAGCAAGATTCAGAGCTTGACTGTCCAATGTCAGAAAGCTGCACCAGCCCATCAGGAGGAGGTTCGACATTGGGCGCCTGAGCACACCGGAGGGTTTCAGAGTCTACAGGGATCAGCTGAGCGAAAGACTCTACGGTATGCCTACGTCGAACACAAATGCCAATAATATGTGGCTGCATTGCCGCTCAGCTATTCAGGAAGTAGCCGAAACCACCTTAGGATATCTACCACCCCCGACAAGAAACCCGTGGTATGATGGCGAGTGTGAGCAGAAAAAGGCAGCAACCGACGAGGCGTACCAAAAAGCGCTGCAGAGGAAAACCAGGGCAGCGCAAGAAGAGTACCGAGTCAGAAGAAGAGAGGAGAAAAAACTACTGCGACAAAAGAAAAGAATCTTCGCAGCCTCCCAGCTCAAGGATATCGAGTCTAGGGATAAACATAAAACACGAGCCTTTTACAAGAAAGCCAAAGCCCTTGCAGTAGGCTTCATAAAGGGCACCCAGGCTCTTCGAAACTGCGAGGGTAATCTTGTCACCGACCCGCAGGGGATAGTGGATGTATTTAAGCAGCACTTCTAGCAGCTGCTTAACGAGCATGACCAAGAGGGAGAGGTAGGGACCGAGGAAATCCCAACTCCAGCCGCTGAAGTAGTCCTCCCACCCAGCATCGAAGAAGTCGGCACAGCTATTCAGAAGCTGAAGAACAACAAGGCCGCAGGCCCAGATGGCTTGCCATCAGAGCTCTTCAAGGCTGGCGGCGATGTTCTGGTAGGGAGCATGCACCAGATCATCTGCAGAAATTGGGAAGATGAAAGCATGCCCGACGACTGGAATACCAGCTCTACATGCCCCATCCACAAAAAAAAAAGGCGATCCTAACTCTTACAAGAACTATAGAGGTATATCCCTGCTCAATGCCACATACAAGATTCTGTCCAGCGTATTGTGTGAACGTCTAAAACCATTTTGCACCACACAAATCGGCAGCTACCAGTGCGGCTTCCGGCCCGACAAATCAACTATAGACCAAATTTTTACACTTCGACAAATCCTGGAAAAGACCAGCGAGTTTCGAATTGATACACACCATCTTTTCATCGATCTCAAAGCCGCATACGACAGCATTCATCGTGAAGAACTGTTTGGGACGATGGCCGAATTCGGGATCCCGGTAAAACTGATCCAGTTGTGTCGCGCCACGCTAAAAAACACGCGATGCAACTCGGTTCTAGGACCTCGGAACCATTCGAAACATGCACCGGATTTCGGCAAGGAGATGCGCTGTCATGTGACTTCTTCAACCTGGTGCTGGAGCAGATAGTGCGACGTGCAGGCGTCAACAGGGAAGGCACTATCTTTTACAAGTCCATCCAGCTGCTAGGATACGCGGATGATATCGACATCATCGCGTGTTCTCGCCGTGGCATTGTGGAAGCATTCACGGCGATTGAAGAACAGGCGAAACGAGTTGGTCTTAAGATCAATAAGGACAAATCGAAATACGTGCTGTCAAGCAAAAACCAATCCGTCGCTCACCACCTGGGACAATATATAACAATTGACAGCTACAATTTCCAGGTAGTTAAGGAGTTTGTCTACCTCGGGGCAAACGTAAATTCCACGAATGACACCACAGTGAAGATCCGGCATAGAATCGCCCTTGGCAACTGCTGCTACTTCGGCTTGTCCAAACAACTGGGGTCAAAACTCCTCACTCGAAAGACCAAAGTCATGCTTTACAAATCGCTCATTCTGCCAGTCTTGCTGTACGGAGCCGAAAGCTGGACGATAAGCAGGACAGCGGAGCTGATTTTGGGTTCTTTCGAAAGAAAAATTCTGCGCCGGATATTTGGTCCTGTCTGTGAGGAAGGTGAATGGAGAAGAATCACAACCGCGTACTCTACGAGCTGTACCAAGATGTTGATGTAGTCCGGAAGGCAAAGATCCGTCGACTACACTGGCTCGGCCACATCGAGCGCATGGACATAAACGCTTCAGCTAAGAGGGCCTTCGACTACGAGCCTCCTGGTTTGAGAAGAAGAGAAAGACCGAACGTCCGGTATAAAGACCAAGTAATCGCGGATGTAAGACATCTTAGTCTTGATAACTGGAAGCAGCGTGCTCGGGACTGTCAAGGATGGAAAGCAGCTATAACTCAGGCTCAGATCCTCCATGGATCGCTGGCCTGATAAGTAAGTAAGTAAGTAAGTAAGGCAGATGTATGACAAAGATGCTTAAGCTTCGGCTCAGTGAAGGAAATTCAAACAAAATGGGATTGCGTTACTAGAGGAGACGGCCTGGTCTGCCAAGATAATTAAGGTTAGAAAGAAAAAACGCAAGGATCTATACAAATCAAGCATGTTAAGTTAGTCAACGTCAAGAAAAAAAAAAAAGTCTGTATTTCTCAGTCTAAAGAACTGTGTTTTTTGCTTTTTGTTATGTCCTTGCATTTGCCTAACCCCAACACATTTATTTGTTAGGTTTTAACAAACCATAAAACCAAAACTGCCAATAACAGTGTGTTTCTGTTTATAATATTGGACGGTAGTTCTGGGTGCCCTTGTTTATGTTAGGTAAGAAATAGAATAAATAGCTTTCCAAAGATCTGAATTAAGAAAATCTGTTTTCCTTTTTTCTAGTTCGCGCCTATTTAATTACGCAGTTCGTACTACATACCCAAATTCCGTATTATCGAATTAACGATTGTTAATAAGGATAATAATCTAGAAGACATGGCTAATTGGGTACAAATTTAAATATGACAAATGCGTTAATATACGTTGGCGGTTTGAATTTTCGTTTTTCCCATTTTTATTTTTAATTTTAGTTTATGTTTTTCGGTTTATTAGGAATGGACTTTTATCAGATTCACGAGCCAAGCGAAAATTGTGTTATAAAGATGAAAGTACAAGATTTCACCACAAATTAGAGGAACAACGCTTGAATTTTGTTTTACCAAAAGAAGCACCGTAGAGGGCAATAGAGTTAATTTAATATTAATTTATACTAAACAGTATTTGGTTTCCAATGTCATCGCGGTTTGATATTTTTGGCTTTGGCTAAAAATCAGGCAATTGCGTATATTCGTATGTTTTTACGGGGATTAAGTTTTCACGAAGAGTATAGCATTTTTAGACCTCATTTATGTATGTCCAAGGTTTTTTCGACATTTAAAAACGGGTCAGATCTAGTTTTTTATCTATTTTTCTTGCATGTGACATAAAGCATTTTCCGCAAAAAAAAAAAAAGAGCGAAGTTAATCTTGATTGAATGAAGACAATCAATCAAGTGTCTGAAACAATAATGAAAAGATTTATTTTTGCCAAAGCCTTGTACCTACAGATTAGTAGTAATGTTTTGGAATATGTTGTCGAATTCTGATCATGCCAATATGAAAAGTATCTGTTCTGTACGAAAGGACAAGTGCAGAAATGATATATACGCATACATACATTTGAAGAACATTTCGAATTTGGTTTAAACAACTGACAACTAACGAAAACAATGTTATTAATACGAAGCAGTGTAGCACGTGGAAATATCTCTTTCACTAAAGAACTGTGTGTACAATAATGCATTTAAAGTTTTGTGTTTTTCTTCTTGTTTTAGAATTTATCACTATACGGAATACTTTTCGGAATCGTGATGTGTAAAGATATTTTTGAATAGATACATAGATACTACATGCGGCATAGTACAGTAAAATTATATAAATAACAATAACAACTTTGCGTAAATAAGTATATCAGATGCTGAGCGTGACTGGATACTATCCGATATATTGCAGAACGAGTTTCATTAAGTACACTACTTATTCTTATTTTTTGAGAATGAAAAAAACTTCATTAAGCACAAAAGCAAAAAGCCGACAATCATAAATATATCAACACACTAATTGGATCGACTAATTATCATTACATTATCACTTTTTATTTAGCCTGTATGAATTTTGAAAAATTAATTTGAAAATTCATAAAATTCATATGAGCATTGCAAAATATCATCGACATGTTACAAAACATTTTTATTTTTTTTTTGTAAATTAATTTCTTTTTTTCTTTCGTTTCGTTTGCAATGGAATGACTTAAACCGTGCGCCAACGCAATGTTAAGATATTTTTTCATTCGAGATATTGTACGAGTGTTTATGTATTTCTTTGAAATTCATGTTTTATTTATAAATTCGAGCACGATCGTGTGGCGGAATAATCACTGGTCTTGAAAATGGGCTGTTCGAGTCCAAGATACGCACGCTCTGACGCCGAAATAAGGACTGAATCTAACCAAAGAATAACGCCCATGCCATGTCATGATGATGCTGTCTACATTCTGTTATATTACTCTGGATTCCATACGAGATGCTAAAGATTCTGAACAATCGATGATTTTGTCTGTTTGCCTTCACCATTACAGTAGCAATTTCACTCAACGTGCTTTGAGTGAGGTTGGTGAATTTTCGGACTGACTGACGAGTAGGTACGTTGGGAGGCAATAGTCTTTGCCTTTTTCATCCGATACCATGACACTATACATATATTGTAATGTTCAAAAGAAAAACTTAGTAAAAAGTAGCAACAACACGTGGGACAATACGACATATGATATATAAATGCCTAAACCATAATGATGCCCAGCTATTCCTTTAACTTTTCATTCATATTTTTGTGTTGTTTACATGTCCCCTAAATATGAATTCTACATGAGGGATGGATGGTTGAAAACGATATAAGGAAATGGCAAAATAAACATATAGTTGCAGAGCGGTGACTAAATGGTGTACACCGGACAACATGAAAGCAAAGTGGTATCTTTTCTGTTTATTTACATACCTGCCTATAAAATAGGTGCCAAATTATGTACTATAACCAAACTACTTAATCCAATGTTATGTTTCGAGGGTAATCGCATAGCGATAGTCAATGAGATTGGTATTTTAAACTTCGTGTAGTTAACGCTTTTAAACAAACGTCATTCCCTTATGAGTTACATGCTTACATGAACGTTGTCTGTCTGTGTCCGTTTAAACAATAAGGATAATGATAATATTTGTTGTTAAGACTTTTATGCAGGCTTCCGTTCATTGAACTAAATCTGCATTGTGTCATAAATAATTTGTCACTTCATGTGAATATAGTAAAGCATTGATCAAGTAGGCAAGGCATACTTTTTCTAGGGAAAGTGCGTACAAGATACGTCGGTCAGAGTTTCCCTGCGGACATATTGCCATGACGTACAAGTATTGTGTGAAATCGTTTGTTGTCTGCTGTGAAGTCTTAAAAACTCGATGGTGTACTACCTCATATTGGGTGAGGTTGATGTATATATGGTGCGAAAAGTTATTGAACTTGTTTGCAATTAAAGCAGTGGCAATTTGCCTTTTTGCATATTTTTTTTTATTATCTTTAATTTTAATTTATTATTAAGCTTATTACAAGCTATCCTTAAACAATCTAAACTTAAATTTAAACTTAAGTACTAGCTACTTAACCTACGGGAGAATAGGGTGAAGTGGTGCGTGGGAGGTATAGGGATTAGATTAGATTAGATTAGATTATTTTTTTTTTATTTAATTGGACCTTAGGAGAGATTTTTTAATGGATGGAAGAGATAAATGAAAGTCGATGTATAACATTCTACAAATTGGTTCGTTGTAGCCATAGTTAGTGCGATGAGGAGGAGGTCTGAGAAGTGGACTTGATCTTAGGCGACGAGGTTTGGTTTTTTTTTTTTTTTTTTTTTTTTAGAGACTCGCGCAGGTTCAAGAGTTTTTATATTCCCTTATGATGTGTTGACACACACAACCTGAACGGAGTACAGTGGTTGGGGTCGTTGATGTTCGTTCACTACTCTCAGGGGTGGTTGTCCTAGACCTAGATAGGACGAGAGCCGACCAAATTCCGCGTTGGTTATAGTCCGTAGTAATTCGTTCAAGCACTTTTAGTATTGCATACGCAGAGGATGAATTTCGTTTGACCATATACTGTGAGTGTTATGCCTGCAGCAGTACGTCTGGTCACTTTCCATTCTCAACAGCGTTGCATACTTTTTGGCGGTCTAGAAACTACTTTTTCTTGGCTATGAAGCGAATTTGAACCATAAACCTTCCGCTCGGCGGTCGATGATGTTAACCACTGCACCACGGCCACCCCCAAGGTTTGGTATTGAGCGAAATCATTTCAAGGAGGGCAGGAGAGTCGATAATTCCAGCTATAAGCTGGTAAATGAAGAAAATGTCAGCTGCCTCACGGCGTGCTTTAAGGGTTTGTAAGCCGATCAATTGTAGACGGACTTCGTAGGGTGGTAATACAGTCCTGTCAGACCACGGGAGACCTCTTAAGGCAAAACGCAGAAATCTGCGTTGCACAGCTTCAATTAGTGCAGAATGGCTAACGTAATACGGAGACCAGGCTTGACTGGCGTATTCCAGGATAGGTCTGACGTATATAATGTAGAGGGATTTAGTGACGTAGGGATTCGAGAATTCCTTAGACCAACGTTTTATAAAACCAAGGACAGAATTAGCTTTGTGTATGATATGATTGATGTGGGAGACAAAGTTTAGCTCTCTGTCGCATGTGATACCTAGGTCGCGTATGAAGGAGACGTGGGGTACAGGCTCGTTAAGTAGATAATATGTTCTAGGAGCAGAGGGAAAGCGTTTCCGAGAGAACGTAATGAACTGGCATTTACCGATGTTGAGTTCCAGGTTGTTGTTATCACACCAATTACCGAAGGATACAAGGTCGCTTTGGAGTGCTAGCGAGTCTGCAGGAGTTGATATTGTCTTGCTGATTTTCATGTCATCCGCATATATTGACAAATGGGAATCTTTTAATATAAGGTCGACATCGTTAACAGCGAGGACAAATATTAAAGGGCCGAGATGACTACCTTGCGGAACACCAGAAGAGGCGATGATGGGGTCAGGGATACAGTTTCTGAAAAGTACTCTATATTGGCGATTCTCAAGGTACGGTTTAAGCTATGATATGATTTGGGGCGGGAAGCCTAAAGCCTCTAATTTAAAATAAATTAATGTATGGCTTAACTTATCGAATGCTTTACTAAAGTCAGTAGTGATAACATCAACCTCGTTGCCTTGCTCCAGAGTTAGAAGTATTTTGGAGGCAAATTCGGTAAGGTTGGTTGTCGTAGACCTGTCTTTTAAGAAACCATGCTGCCGGGAGGGGAAGATGGATTTGCAGTGGAAGAACATTGAATCATACACGAATGATGATTTAGCAATCGATCTGTAGTTAGAAATATCCATCTTGGGACTTTTTTGTGAGTGGGGAAGATGTAAGAATTTTTCAAAACGGTTGGAAAGGAAGCTTGACGAAGGGAAAGGCGAAAGAGAATGGAGAGAGGTTCGCAGAGGGAAGCGATACATTTCTTGAGGAGAATGGCTGGGAGACCATCGGGACCCGGAGAGAAGTCATCTTTAAGTTGGTTTATCTTGTGGTGAACCAAGTCCTCGTTGATATCAATTACGGAGAGCGATGTCTGAGAGCAGTTATTCATATAGCTGAAAAATACAGGTTTATAACTGGTTCGCGACGATTTTGGGGTCGTCGGAGGTAGTGTTGTTCCATTTGAGAGTGGAAGGGGCCCCATCTGATTTTCTTTTGAGGTTGATGAATTGGTAGAAGCGTCTAGGATCGGTAATAAGGGATGTCTGCATTCTTTGAAGATATGAGTTGTAGAGGGTGTCACAGAGGATAGAGAAGCGTTGGGAGGCTTGTTGGTACTTCGCATGATCAGAGAGGGAATTCGACGTTAAAAACTTCTTCCAAAGTTCATTTCTCGTATTACGGAGAGTACGCAGTTCCTTGTTATACCAGGGAGGTGTTGAGAAACAATTTTTTCGAGGGACGTAAGGAACAAATTGGATTATGCAGTTAAAGAGAGCGGTGTAGAAAAAGTCGAATGCGATGGCAATAGGCGTGTTTTCGCTCAAGAAGAGGCTAAAGTCTATCTCGTTAACTGACTTGATAAGTGAGGCGAAGTCGGCCTTTTGGAAGTTGAAAAAGAAGGAGTGATCATAAGTGGAGGAAGTTTGGTTTATTTTATAGGAGAACTTAAGGGATAAGGGAGGATGATATTGGTCCAGAGTGGACAGTAGATGGGTGCTTGCGGTAACGACAGAGTTTAGGCATCGGAAAAAAATATGAGGTCTAGTTGCCTTCCAAGATTATTGGTTACACTACTGATTTGAAATAGGAACATAACAAAATGATTTATTTTAGTTATTTCTAAAGGTGCTTTTACAATTTCTTTCCAACAAAGCTTGAGCGTTCTCGAGTGAGAGTTTTAACCAGTTTCAAAATATTGCTTCTGTTAGTCCAACACTTTAAATAGGTATGGTTGAAAGATCCAAGTTCATTGAATTCATGGAAGACCCAGAAGTCAAGTCTATGACAAAGCGTTAGCTCAGAAACCGTATGTTGTTGGCTACATTTTTAGGATGTAGAAAACGGGCTAGTGACTTCCCACCTACATGCGTATTTTCAAAATTTCTTTTTTGCAAACCCCGTCCTCCAGAATACCATTTTTCCGAATATATTGCTTTATAATACCTTTCGGTCGAATTCCCTTTATGATAAGTTAATCATGATGCATGAATCTAATTGAAATATGTATATTAGTAAAAGGGACAGCATCAGTATATGAACGCATACATATATACAAAGTTACCAATGTGTAAGTTGTGCAATTGGTGGTTAAACTTGTCAGATGTATGTGTACGTTACGAATACAGAGAAATATTCCTAGAAAATGGGATCAGTCCAAAGGACTGTCGTCATAGTTCTATTTTAGCAAAATATTGCCCTAAGCTCTAACTTATAACACAGGATGTGAAAGTCCTTTTTAAGTCGGAGTTAAAAAAAAGATTTTGTCCAACAGGTAGATACCTACTATCATCATTCCATGGGGGATCTGAGCCTGAGTTATGGTTGCCTTCCATCCTTGACGGTCCCGGGCACGCTACTTCCAGTTGTCAAGACTAATTTGTCTTACATCCGCGTTAACTTAGTCTTTATACCGGAAGTCAGTATTCCACTTCTTCTCGAACCAGGAGGCTCGGAGTCGAAGACACTCTTAGCTGGATCGTTGGTGTTCATGTCGAGCCAAAGCAGTCGACGGATCTTTGCCTTCCGGATTATATCCACACCTTTGTACAGTTCGTAGAGTTCGCAGTTACGTCTTTTCCTCCATTCACCTTTCTCACAGACAGTACCAAAATCCGGCGCAAAATTTTTCTTTCGCAAGAACCCTAAATCAGCTGCGCCGTCCTGATTATCGTCCAGCTATCGGCTCCGTACAGCAAGACTGGCAGTATAAGCGTGTTGTTGATCATGACTTTAGTTCTTTGAGTAGGGAGTTTTGACCCAAGTTGTTTGGACAAACCGAAGTAGCAGCCAAGTTGCCAAGGGCGATTCTACACCGGATTTCCACTGTGGTGTTGTTTGTGGAGTTTACGTTTGCCCCGAAGTAGACAAACTCCTTAACCATCTCGAAATTATAGCTGTCAATCGTTATATTTTGTCCAATGCAGTGAGCGACGGGTCGGTTTTTGCTTGACAGCATGTACTTTGCCTTATCCTCGTTGACTTTAAGACCAACTCATTTCGCCTGTTTCACAATCGCCATGAAAGCTTTTACAACGTCACGTTAAGACCGCGCGATAATGTCAATATCATCCGCGTATCCTAACAGCCGACCAGACTTGTAGAAGATAGTGCCCTCCCTGTTGACGCCTACTCATCGCACTATCTGTTCCAGCACCAAATTGAAATCAAAAATTCGGCCATCGCATCAAACAATTCTTTGCCGTATGCGGCTTTAGAATCGATAAAGAGATGATGTATATCGATTTGAAACTCGCTGGTCTTTTTCAGAATTTGTCGAAGTGATTTGCCGGGCCGGAAGCCACACTGATAGCTGCCGATTAGTGCGGTGCAAAAGGGCGTTAGACGTTCACACAGTAGGACTGGACAGGCTTTTGTATGCGACGTTGAGCATTGAGCACTTCTTGCAAGAGGTGTGATCGCCTTTTTTGTGGATGGGACATATGTATGTAGATAGGAAATAGGTATTTGGTGCGATTCTTCTTCTGTTTATTTAAAGCATACTTCCTTTTTATAAGTATGTATGTATGTATATTTTTCGAAGGCCTTTAGGCTTCTTCGTCTTGGAGACTTAGAGAGTTAAGATAGGTGCACTTAAACTGTATCATACGTGTTGCTTTGACTTTGAAAGAATAAAATAGAGGATTGAGGGTGAACACAAAACATAACAGATAGCCGAATATTAACTGATAAATGTAAAGGGATTAAGGGATAGTAGTAATAGTATCAAGTATTGACCCAGCAGTCAGTATTGGTCATCAATATTCATTAAAGGCCCACTTTGCACTTATATATGTACATGTCCACAGGGTTATAAATGCAGAACAATCGACAGCACATGTATTCTCTGCCAAGAAAGTATTGACGGTGTAGGTACATACTTGGCACACACTCTTAAATACAGATATTGAAACTTAGCTACAATTTTTATTAATAATGCAATGAATGCAAAGTGAATATATTTGTCTCCGCTTGCCGCTCTTTAATAGCCCAATATGATGACCCTACAATACATAGATACTTACGAAGTAGCTCTTTAACTAAGATATGCATCAAACAAAAATGCAAGCATGCATTTCAGACGTTTAGACCACTCAACCATGTGCCTCTGTTTTAATCAATAGAGTACATGTAAAACAAAACAAAATTCAAAACGACAGCCAAGGAAACCATTTTTTGGATAAAGTACGTCATTTCATTTGCAGAATAGTTGTCTGTACCGGATGTACTTTCAATCTAAATGTGCAAAAATATACAACCCCACTTTGGGTCCCCGAATATACTATGAGAAACATGTACAAGTATAATGTCACCCTTGGACTTAATTTCACGTCGAGGATGTGGCATTTATCCAAATACATTTGATAAATAGACAATGCGACATAACGAACAATTAAAAACAATAATCATATTTTCATTTTTAAATTAAACCATTTTGACACTCTCTTCAAGGTCATGAGGGATGCAATATAAATATATCTCTCTTCTATCATTGTTATTCTAGGTGAACGGCTACCTGTCCAAACTGTTGTAAACAAGAATTTCAAGGCTAAAGACCTTGTTTTTTAATATGCAAAAGGCACTTTGTCATTGAAAATGTTCCTTTGTATAACTAGTTGTGATTAGAAGTTGGTTTTATTTAACCTCTCGATATATATATATACTAGCTTTTGACCGCGGCTTCGCTCGCGTTATATTCGAGGTAACACGGTTCCCCTTTCCTGTTTTAGAACATAGAAGAGAACTCGGAACAGAATGTTATTTTAATACGCTACTGTAGACTATATTATATGTCTTTCCATTTGGGGATAGAATGTAAAGATTCTGGGCATTGGACACACGCGAACATGCTACATACAATTGTCCATGGGAAAAGCACGGCTCTTCTAAGTTCAGCCCAGCCACCTTTAATGTTTGACCTTGCGCTTTGTTAATGGTCATAGCGAAACTAAGCTTTAGAGGAAATTGTAGCCTTTTAAACTGGAACGGGAGATCTGTGGGAATTATTGGGATTCGTGGGATCATTACATTTTCACCCTTTCCTATGCCGGTTAAGATAGTGGCGCTAATGATATTGCGGCCAAGTTGTGTGACACGAAGTCTCGTTCCATTACATAATCTCGGGGCATCTACATTTCGTATAAGCATGACTGGGACGTAGTCAATTAACAGAGTATAGGTACCGTATGCACTATAGTGTGAAGCGAGGCCCGATGCCCGCACTTAAGTACAGATAGAGAGCACACAACGTTAGCGCGTTTCAGAAACATATCAGCGCCATCTATCGTAATTCAAGAGTAACACTTATGTTTCGAATGTTGATTGTTTTCTCAAAAGCTGATTGATTTATGGTTGTTTTAATTAAATTATTTCATTATTCGTTTGTATCATAGAACCTATACTAATTTTGCGGAGAGTCTCACACAAATTTCCATCCCCTACTGTTTTTTTTTTTTTGTTTGTTGCTGCATACAAATTTAACGGGGGCTAGAAAGAAACAAAAAGTAGCCTATGTGATTCTCCATTCATTCAACTATCTCCACTTAAAAAATCACGTCAATTCATAGCTCCGTTTTGCCGTGAAAGACAAACAAACAGACACACGCACCTTCAAATTTATAATATTAAAGTATAGATTTGAAAATGTAGCTTTCACATATTGAATGCAGATGTTAGTTTTTTCTATAAATTTCGATAATATTTGTGTGTGGTGTTTTAAACCACAGTGATATCTGCGGAAGCTGGTCAGCCTTTCAATACTTTTTCTTGACAACTCAAAGAACTTGGTGGTTCTTGACTTGGTTGAACTTGGTGCCGGTAGGACAGGTATTGTGCTTTCTTTCGGGTTTCTAGAAGTTCATTCATTCATTCATTCATCTTTATTCATATTCTCGACTAATTAAAATTAACAATGTATTTTTTGTTTTTTAACAATTCAAATGATATTCTGGAGAATAGAAGTGACATTTTGTATTTAAAAAAATAGTATTAAATGCCACATCATTAGTTAGGAAAAACATGGTTTGGGGTGATAAATAATAATACAATTCAAAAATTACAAACATAAGATTATATTCAGGTTAAGAACAAATTAATTATTTGGTATTTCAGTGAGTGAGCACCAATAAACCAGAAACCCGATTAGATGATGGGATCCAAAAGATATTCGATCTGATTGTGGTCAAATTCAAAGAGCCATGACTTAGTCTTATTCATGAACATTTTTATTGATCTTATCGATTTAAGTGCAGCCGGAAGTTTGTTAAATAATCTATATGATGCAATGAAGCAAGAATTCCTATAAATCGTAGTGCGAAATGATGGAGTATTGACAACAGAGCCCTGATTGTTTCTGAGGTTATAGCGATCTGAGTGTCTACTATTCAGGTAACCACATCTTAAGAAGAAAATTTTCAGGACTTTATAATAGAACAAGTGCCTTAAGGGAAGTATCTTCAAGCTAATAAACAGTGGCATGGAATGATGCAAACGGCTCTTATTACACATTTTTCTTATTACACATTTTTGAAGAGTCAGTAACTTACACATTTTGTTGCGGGGAGCACCACCCCAGCAGCAAAGTCCATATTGTAGTTTGGAATGGAATATACCAAAGTATATCCGTTTCAAGACATGCAGAGAGCACGTTTTCTTTAGATAGTAAAAGATACGCAACGTTGAGTAAAAATACTGCTTCAATGATGAAATTTGATCAGACCAACACAATTTATTGTCGATAATAATCCCTAGATACTTAAATTGGCTTACTACCTCGATTTTAAAACAATCATTGTCACAAGACAAATCTTTAAGATATAATTCACTATCCATCTTGAGGCATACATTATCAATTGATTTTAGTTTTTTACATTTAGCGGAATGAAAGTAAATATCAATATCCGGTGGCAGTTTGGGACTGAGACTAGGAAACATTAGCTTAGTTTTATTACTAACAAGCATTCTGTGTTCGGTGAACCAGCTTCGCAAAATATCCACATCCTGGTTTATATCCGCAATAATATTGATTGTGCTGTTCGACACATAGGTAATGCCTAAATCGTCAGCAAATGCTGTAATGTTGCCTTTCAAGTTTTGAGTGAAAAGAGAGTTGATATAAATAAGAAAAAGGATAGGCCCGAGGACTGAACCTTGGGGCACACCAATACTTATATTGACTGAGTTACTGAAAGTCTCGGAAACCTTTACTTTTTGGATTCTTCCTCTTAAATACGATTCAAACCATTGAAATATAAAATTTCTGAAACCAATTTTGGACAATTTGTCCAAGAGGATAGTATGATCAACCATATCGAAAGCCTTAGTGATATCAACGAAAAGATTTGCACAGACTTTATTGTCGTCAAGCCCTTTAAGGATGGTGGAGCAGAAATCGTACAAAGCATCTTCAGTCGATAAACCATGCCTGAATCCAAACTGTTTAGGGCTAAAGAAGTTATTTTTATCTAAAAAGTTCAGCATCCGCCTTTTTATCGCTTTTTCGAACACTTTAGAAATAGTCGGTAAGAGCGAAATAGGTCTATAATTACTTTTATCCTTAGGATTACTCTTCTTAAAAAGTGGAATGACAATAGCGCATTTTTAGCCATTTGGGAAGATTCCTGAAAGCACACTTGTGTTAAATATATGCGCTAAAATGTCAACAACATTGAAAGAGATTTTCTTTAGGATGTGATTAGATAGACCATCTACACCGCGAGAGTGTGTATTCTTTAGGGACCTTATTATTTTCAAAATCTCAAGTGGAGATATCTGATCAAAATAAAAGCTATTACTGCAAACAGAGACATCCAGAATTCTTCTCCAGCTAGCGCAACATTGGCAAGAATTAGAGTTTTTAGGTGGAACAGATGTTAATGCAACTGAAGCAAAATAATTGTTGAATTCGTTAGCAATGGTGTAAGGGTCTGAAGTTTCAGATGAATCGATTTTAAGAGTAATGGGATGGTTCCTTTTTACACGTCGACTAAACATATCATTAATCAATTCCCATTCCTTTCTTAGATTCCCTCTACATTTGTCGAATTCACACCGATAGTAATGGTCGCGACAATCTTTTATGTCTTTGTTGAGTTTCTTGCCAATATTTTTATATCGTTTTACCAAAGAGGTGTTCTGAGGATGTTTCGAGCATTTAACTCCAAGTTTATTCTTTAACTTAACCTTCCTTAAAATATTTCTGTTCAACCAAGGTTTTAATCGAATATCAGATTTTTTCGGTTTAATGGTCCTACTGGAATCTCTGACATGGTTATTCAGAATTGTTAAAAACTTTTCGTATGCTTGGTTAACATCAGTCTCATTATATACTTCCTCCCAACTTTCAAAGAGAAGTCTGTGATTCAGATGGTTAAATTCAATTATGGTTTTTGATGGAAGGGAAAAACTATTGTCTTTGCAATGAGTTCTGCTTCTGAGATTATTAATCAAAATACCTGTCATGCAATGATCTGTAATCTGTAAATCAAGGTTTATACCGGCACAAGTATTAGGTGAAAAATTCGAGAAGCGAGCAAACACATGATCTAAACAGGATACAGAACAGGGCCGCGTGATATCATTCACAAGAGAAAACAAACCAAACTCAGCTAAGACTGTGCAATACAAATCGGTAATATCATTGTTTGAAGACAAATCGAGATTAAAATCGCCTAGCAATATAAGATCCGCAGCTTTATTATGGCTTAAAAAACTTGAAAGTTCTTCAATGAAACATTCTAAGGTTTAAGAATGTAGCCTGTACAGACACACTAAAGTGAGGGCTACGTTGTCAATACTACAGCATATTTTTAAAACATCTGCACTTTCAAAATTGCAATTTATGAAATTCAAATTGAATACATCTCTAACAAATACTCCAACACCACCTGCCGCATAAGACTCATTAGGGATTGCAAAGAAATTATAGCCAGGAATAATGAAATCGTCAATTTCAGATGCAAAAATCCAAATTTCAGAAACAAAAACAAAGTCAGGCTTTCTGTCAAAAGAATCAAGATTAGCGACTAAGGAATTAAAATTTCTTCTCAGGCTTCGGATGTTTTGATGCACTATCAGTATGGAATCAGTATTAAATTTAAAACCAAAAAAGTTAATATTGCTAAGGGTATCAAAGACAGGATTAATGTTATTGTGAACTACATAGGTGTCGGACATCATTTGCTTAAATTCTTTGATAGATCTTTAGAAAAATTTTCAAGATCATCAAGCGATCTTATCACAGTAATCCTGCCTTTTTCAACTTTCCTTAACAAAATAAGACCATTCTTAACCCAAACATATTTACATTTTTTTTCAATTTTTAACTTTTTCGCTGCTGTATACAATGATCTATTATGTTTTGTAAGACTCTCATTTATGTATATATTATCATCATTTTTATCATTAAAGAGAGTATTTTTTAGAACATTTCTCTTTGTTTTCTTACTCTGCATTAGTTTGTCTTTCAAAACAGTAGAAGAGAGACGGACAGAAATGATGCTCTTTTGACTGCTGTTGCTTCTGCTGCTGCTAACTTCCCCAGTCGTCCTTTGCTGTTTTTTTACGAAGCATTTCACAATCTCATCGTCGGAAACACTAACACCAAGAGCATCACAAAAAATTGTATGGGCGATCTCGCGAGCATTATTCTCATTGACATGGGAAACGCCCACGATCTCTACAGCATTTTGCAGCTCACGTTGTTCAAACCAATTCAGAAGTATGCTGGTCCTAAGTTTTGGAGTTTCACAAAAGGGAACGGCCCACACTAAAATACGACTAAGTCCCGGTACCAACCAGGAAGAGTTTGGACGGTATAAAAGCACGCTGAATAACCCTTGCCAATCGGTGGTTTTTGGGCTCAAAAGGCAACTGAGTAACAGAGCTATCACTCGAAAAGCCAAGCTTGCTTTATATAATACCCTAATTATCCCAGTCCTACTTTGTGGTGCAGAGGTATGGACGCTAATGAAAGCGGATGTAGAAGCTCTTGGTCTATTCGAGAGAAAAGTTCTGCGTGCGATCTTTGGTTCTGTTTGCGTTGATGGCTAGAAGAATTTCCGAATCCGAGCCATTGAGACAACGCAGCGCATACATGTGGAGAAGGATGGTAAGAGATCGTGCTGGCTGGAGTCGCTTGTTGGTTGAGGCCGAAGATTACACAGGTCTGTAGCGTCACGAAGACGAAGAAGAAGGAAGGCAATAAGAGACAATGTGAAGCACATGTTGCATGTGTCCGAATGCATTAGGCCTACAACGTCGTTGTCGTGTCCAATAACATCCAGGCCGACATTTGGTTGACCATATAGTAATATAGTCCATAATATAGACCATATAGTCCATAATAAAGGAGACCCCTTTAACTGCGCCAACTACAGAGGAATAAGTCTCCTTAACATCGCATATAAGATCTTCTCTGCCGTGTTGTGGGAACGCCTGAAACCGTTTGTGGATAACCTGATCGGCTCATATCAGTGTGGTTTCAGGCTAGGTAAATCCGTAATAAACCAAATATTTACACTACGGAAGATCTTGGAGAAGACCAGGAATACCAAATCGACACCCACCACCTCTTCGTCGATTTCAAGGCTGCATATGACAGGGTGTATAGAGATAAGCTATACAAAACCATGTCTAGTTTTAACATCCCTGCCAAACTCATCCAACTGTGCAGGATGACAATGGAGAATTCTCGCTCCTCCATTAAGGTTGGTAATGAGCAAACCGAGACCGAGGCCGTACAAGAGGACCGAGATCGGGATGATAAGGGTCTTATATAGAGTCAACTTTGTCGTTCGGGAGAGGGCTATATTACTCAATTACCTCCTGAGCCCAAAGAAACAGCGATTGGCAAGAGTGATTCTGCGTTTGATTTCGGAACTGATGTCGTTGTTCCAAGTCACTGCGGAGCCAAGGTGACGAAGTCCTTAACTACCTCGAACTTATATCTGCCAATACAAACGTTCTGGCCAAGACGTCGGTGGTGAGCGTCCTTTTTTGATGACAGCATACACATATTTAGTTTTGCCCTCGTTTACCGTCAAACCAATTTTCGCCGTCTCCATCTCAATACTCGCAAACGCCTCATTGACATCTCGCTGTGATCTACCTATTATGTCAATATCGTCGGCGTATGCAAGGAGTTGCGAGGATTTGAAATAGATTGTGCCTCTTGTATTGGCCAGTGATTTTTGCACAATCATTTCCAATATGATGTTGAAGATATCACACAACAGCGCATCACCCTGCCTAGATCCTTTTTTGACATCAAAACTATCGGTAAGGTGTTCACCGATTCGGATGGAGCAGCGAGCATTCTCCAAAGTCATCCTGCATAGTCTGACGAGCTTAGCAGGTATGTCAAAGGTAGACATAGCGTTGTATAGCTCGTCTCTAATTACGCTGTCGTATGCGGCTTTGAAGTCGACAAATAGGTGGTGAGTGTCGACTTGAAATTCATTGGTTTTTTTCCAGGATCTGCCGTAGTGTGAAGATCTGGTCGATGGTGGGCTTCTCTGGCCTGAATCGACACTGATAAGGGCCTATCAGCTTATTTACAAAAGGCTTCAGGCGTTCACACAAAACAGCAGAGAAGATTTTGTAGGCGATGTTAAGGAGACTTATTCCTCTATAGTTGGCGCAATCAGAGGGTCTCCTTTCTTGTGGATCAGGCATACGATGCTGAAACTCCATTCCTCGGGCATGCTTTCTATATCTCACAGATGAGCTGGGGCATGCTCATAACCAGGTCATCCCCAGCTGCTTTGAAGAGCTCAGCAGACAGTCCGTCTGCGCCAGCAGCTTTATTCGACTTGAGCTTCGATATGGCAATCTTAACTTCGTCGAGGTTAGGGGGACAGAATTCTCTGCGGTCTCCGTCGATTAGAAATGGATCATTCTGCCTGACAGCGGTGTGACTAACATCGCCGTTATACGGTCTGCAGAAGTGGTTTTTCCATATTCTCATCGACTGCGGTTCTACTACCAGGTGTCCGTTCTCATCCCTGCAGGCTTCCGTTCTGGCTTTATAGCCTTGGCATGTTCGCTTTATCTGTTGATAAAACTTTTGAACGTCACGCCTGCAGTAACACCTCTCCAAATCCTCAATCGCGTGCTTCTCGTGCTCTTTCTTCTTTCTTCTAAGAAGCTTATGCTCCTCCTTTCTTTTTAACTCGTAGAGCTCACGAGCTGCTCTTGTTCTTTTATGCAGCGAGGTCTTATATGCATTCTGCTTCGATGTATTAATCCTCCTGCACTCGTCATCGAACCAGGTGTTTCTTCGTGGTGGAGCCTTGAAACCCCAAAACTTCGGATGCAGTGCTTTTCAGGGCTTGTTTGCAAAGGCTCTACTGCTGTTCAATTGATAGTGTGGAGGATTCAGGTGTATTGGAGAGCTTAAGGAAGACGCGATCGGTAAAAGCACGAGCGGTTTTTGGCGATAGTAGCTTTCCGACGTCATAACTTTGTATCCTTACTCTACTTCGTTGCGTTCGTGATATCCGTAAGCGCATCTTGGCCACTACAAGATAGTAGTCTGAGACTTGATCTCAAGTCTATGACTTTTTATTGAATTGTTTCTCTCATTATTTGTTTGAAATTGACGGTGAAGAGCAGAATATCATATGGATGGGATATTCCGGTCTAATCCCAAAGTGTTATATTCGAGAAAGAATAAGGATTTCTTTGTTCTAAACATTATGTGCATTGCACACATCTACATCCTAGAGTTTCCAAGCTAGATCAAACATAAAATCTCTCAAACACATTTGGTATATTTTATAGATATAGGGCATCGTTTACCTATCAATACAAGTCTTTATATACCACATGTCTTCCATAGTATCGAAATGGCACCAAACCATAAGAATCTGCTTGCACATGAACTTATGGCAATTTGTAGGTATGCATTGTACATGCAGTACATCTGTATTTCGATTTTTTCTCCTTGCCGGTACTATTTTCGGAGTATATTGTATTTTCGTGGGTGTTGCTTCTCTCGACTAGCGAGTTTGACGACTGGAAAGCCAAAAATATCCACATGTACGAATAGTAACAGAGTTCAAGCATAAACACTGGCCACTAGTGGAAAATGTCCGGAGAAATGCCCAGTAATTATGTGTAAATTCTTCATGCATTAGCCGTTTTGAACAGGTGAATTGACAGTTGCATTAGCTATGTTTGCATATTGTGTTTTGGAATTTGAAAACAATGTGTTTGCAATAAATTAGGATTTTAATTTTGTTCTTAGTTGAATGCAATGGCTATGCCTTGAGGAGGAATACCTTCAGACCAAATAGCTTAAAGTAATGATTTTTTTTATTAACATGGAGATGAACATGTACTTAAGGGAAAACCGCTGTTCGACGATTAAAAGTCGAACTAGCCATTCGAGTGAATTTATATTCCGCGGGTTATTTGAATGTATGCTCTTTATAATAATCCATTAAAAAAAGGCATCGAACAGTGTTCTTATCAGCATTATTAGGCAATATTAGCAAATCGTTTTTAGAGTTAGATAACAAAAAAAAAAAAGAAAAAAAGAAAGAGGGAGAGTCGCATAGAGTTCAACTTAAGGTATTTCATCTTTTGAGATTTCGTAACACCGCGTCCCCATGTTAGACTAAATGCCTTGCAAGAGTTTCCAAACGTGCTGGTGGAGTTGCTGTTTATTGCAAATTAAACTTAAAAAGTAAAGTAATTGATCGTTCAACTGACTCTAAAGTAGAATATATATTAATAGAAGTGTTTGAAGTTGGAAGAAGCTGTTTAGTTGGTTGCGTTTACAATCCCCATAAAGAAAATCGTTTGCAGTACTTTTTTGATTCCCTCAGTGTTTACTCTCCCAGCTACACTAATATAATAATTTGCCGTGATTTTAATGTCAACATTTTAATTGATAATTCTATTTCTCAATCTTTCAAAAACTACTGTTCTATGGTAGGTCTTGATATTTTAAATGTTAACGTCCCAACCCACTTTCGCCCTGGTTGCACACCAAGTCTTCTTGATCTTGTGCTTACATCAGACCTGAACCAAGTAAAATTTTTCAATCAGATTTGTATCCCTGGTATCCCATCCTACCATGATTTGTAATTCGTCTCTTTTGATATTTCATTTAATTTGCGACCCTCCCCATCTGAATTTATTTATCGGGATTTTAATCGAATTAATCAAAATGAACTCGCTGGATATGCTGGAAGTATTCCATGGTCTTTTTGCTGGAACCTTGCTGCAGTCAACGATAAAATTGAAATTTTCCAATCCATGATTCAGGGTTTATTTAATCGGCATGTTCCTTTAAGAACTAAAAGAATTAAAGATTCTAGAGTACCATGGTTTTCCAAACAATTAGCGGATCTTATAAAAATAAGAGATAAACAGTACATTAGATGGCGCCGAAGTCATAGTAGAATCAATTGGAAAATATACACAAACTTGAGAAACAAAGTAACTGCCGAGGTAAAAAGGGCGAAAGCCATATATTTCTCAACAAAACTAAAACCCAACCAATGTAGTTCCATGATTTGGAAGGATCTCAGATCATTGAGAGTTATTGAAAAAACCTCATTTAGATGACCTAAATAATTATTTTCTTAACAATAATGTTAGTAACACTGAAAGCACTAGTGAACCAAACTGGAATAAGGTTAACTATTTAGATGATGGTGATGTTCATCCCAATTCCTTTGAATTTCATTGCGTTTCTGAGTTTGAAAATGAATGGCAATTAAACGTATGGAATCCAATGCATTAGGTTGTGATGGCATGTCATTAAAATTTATCAAAATGATTTTGCCCCACATTTATTATACTTTTACTCACATTATAAATTGCTGTATAATGAGATCAGAATTTCCAGCAGTTTGGAAATATGCTAAGTATTCCTGAGGACTATAGACCTATAAGTATTTTACCTTGTCTGTCGAAAGTTTTTGAAATTTTAATGCGGGATCAAATTGACGACCATATTAACCAGAACAATTTACTCACCTCACGTCAGTCGGGTTTTCGTAAAAACCATAGCTGTTCAACAGCCATTGTGAACATATTGGAAGAATTAAGATACGAATTCGATAATAACAAAATTTCTGTTTTGTGCTTGCTTGATTTTTCAAAGGCATTTGACAGCGTTGATCACAAAATTCTTATCAATAAGCTCAAAGACAACTTTTTCTTTAGGAAAACCTCTCTACTTCTAATTGCCAGGTTTCAACAGGTGTGCACTGATTCTGGTGTCTCCTCATTTCTGAAAGTCAAGTGTGGAGTTCCTCAAGGGTCCATACTAGGCCCACTACTGTTTTCCCTCTTCATTAATGACCTACCTGTCGTCTGCCAGAACGTCACGATGCATCTTAACGCTGATGATGCTCTGATTAAATTCTCAAGACCTATTGGTCTTATCAAAGACTGCGTTGCGAGAATAAATGAAGACTTGGAGCGAATCAATCACTGGGCTTGTGTTAATAAGTTAAAACTGAATCCACTCAAATCCAATGGTATAATTATTTCTAGGAATCGAATCGACACATCTAGCATACCAGACATCTTTTTAAATAATAATACTGTACCATATGTAGAGGAAGTAAATAACCTTGGGATTATCATTAATTGTAAACTTTCCTGCGAAAGTCATATAAACATGGTTGTTAAACGAATCTTTGGTGGACTGCGTCAACTTCACATTTCTTCTAACGTTATTCCGGTCACCACTAAATTAAAATTGGTGAGAGGTCTTTCTTTACCCCTTATTAATCACTTCTCAGTCCCTTACTGTAATCCTGACACAGCTTCCTTTCGAAAGTTAGAACTGGCCTTTAACTCTTCAATACATTTCATATACGGACTTCGTAAATTTAACCACATTTCGAGATACTCTTCCAATATAACTGGATGTACTCTTAGACAACACATTCCTTCACAAAATAATTCAAAGTCACCTGTTTGAAAAAATAATCTTCGCCAACTCTGTTCGAACAACATATATAATTCTTCCTCGCTTTAATTACTTAAATAGGCAACGGCTCTTCTTTTTTCACGCTATAAGATTGTGGAATTCCCTACCTTCGTCAATTCGTTTAGTAATCTCAAGCATAAAGTTCAAAAAAGTACTATTATTATATGTTAAATAAACAAATGAATAACTTATCTAATTGAAATGTTAATCAAATATCGTGTATACATCTTAAGACTTTTTTCCTTTTTTTGTTTGTTAAAAGATAAATTAATTTTTTTTGATCTCCTATGTATAGGTACAAATTAAAAGAATCTAATTCTTAATGTCCTCCCCATATTTGATATTTTTAATAAAAAGAAAAAATAAATAAATAAATAAATGCCAAACAATTAGTCTGATATTTTATCTTTTGCAAGTACATGGCCAAGGATGGTAAAGGACTAACAAAGGCCTCGTAGGGGTAGCATCTACCCGACGGATGCTGGCCTGCTAAAAACCGAAAACAGCCACCGCAGTCGAACATCTTGCAGCACTGTTAGTAAGGCCCACCCCCACCTCCTCGTGGTGCCATCTGGAGATTTCCTATGGAAATTGCAGACGGGGAAGGGCGAATGGCGAGCCTCCTGCGCCAAAAAAAAAACAGAATTAGTCGGTTGGGCTACGGCCTAGTAAGCCGTAACCGTAAAAAAACCGAAACAACCACAAGCCTCGGATATAACGGACCGGATTTATGTTGACGACCCTTGCAAAAAACGAAAAAAGGGCAATGATCTTCGGCTTTGTACGTGGAATGTTAGGTCCCTAAACAGGCCACGTGCAGCCGAACAACTTGCGGACGCCCTAGACCGCTATAAAGCGGACATAACCGCCATCCAAGAAGTGCGATGGAACGGACCGGATATAAAGCGGATGAAAAACTGCGATATTTACTACGGCGACTGCTATAGGGAGAGAGGGCAACGATTGTTTGGCTGCGGATTTGTTGTTCGAGGTGGATTAAGGCAAAAAGTCCTAAGCTTTCGGCATGTGAGTGAACGCCTCATAACAATCCATATCAAGGCTAAATTTTTTAACATCAGCGTGATCTGCGTCCACGCCCCCACGGAAGACAAGGATGACTCCGCCAAAGATGAGTTCTACGATCTCCTAGACAGAACGTATGCCCAATGTCCCAGCTATGACATCAAAATTGTACTAGGAGACTTAAATGCTAAGCTGGGTAAGGAAAGTATCTTTGAACGAGTCATCGGCAAACATAGCCTACACGACACCACTTCCGATAACGGACACAGGTTGATTGATCTTGCTACGGGGCAAAATCTCCTTCTAGCCAGTTCGCGCTTCCCGCACCTCGATATACACAAAGGCAAGTGGCGGTCTTTTGATCAATCGACTCCTAATCAGATTGATCACATCGCGATCGACGTCAGACACTCCTCCACTATCCTTGATGTTCGAACTTTCCGAGGGGCTAACATCGACTCGGACCACTATCTTGTAGTAGCCAAGATGCACTTACGGATATCACGAACGCAGCGGAGTAGAGTAAGAATACAAATTTATGACGTCGGAAAGCTACTATCGCCAGAAACCGCTCGTGCTTTTACCGATCGTGTCTCCCTTAAGCTATTCAATAAACCTCAGTCGTCCACGCTATCAATAGAACAGCAGTGGAGCCTTTCCAAACAAGCCCTGAAAAGCTCTGCGTCCGAAGTTTTGGGTTTCAAAGCTCCACCACGAAGAAACACCTGGTACGATGACGAGTGCAGGAGGATTCACACAGCGAAGCAGGACGCATATAAGGCCTCGCTGCATAAAAGAACAAGACCAGCTCGTGAGCTCTACGAGTTAAAAAGAAGGGAGGAGCATAAGCTTCTTAGAAGAAAGAAGAAAGAGCACGAGAAGCACGCGATTGAGGATTTGGAGAGGTGTTACTGCAGGCGTGACGTTCGAAAGTTTTATCAACAGATAAAGCGAACATACCAAGGTTATAAAGTCAGAACGGAAGCCTGCAGGGATGAGAACGGACACCTAGTAGTAGAACCGCAGTCGATGAGAATATGGAAAAACCACTTCTGCAGACCGTATAACGGCGATGTTAGTCAATATACCGCTATCAGGCAGGATGATCCATTTCTAATCGACGGAGACCGCAGAGAATTCTGTCCCCCTGACCTCGACGAAGTTAAGATTGCCATATCGAAGCTCAAGTCGAATAAAGCTGCTAGCGCAGACGGACTGTCTGCTGAGCTCTTCAAAGCAGCTGGGGATGACCTGGTTATGAGCATGCACAAGCTCATCTCTAAGATATGGTCAGAGGAAAGCATGCCCGAGGAATGGAGTTTCAGCATCGTATGCCCGTTCCACAAGAAAGGAGACCCCTCTGATTGCGCCAACTATAAGGGAATAAGTCTCCGTAACATCGCCTGTAAAAACTTCTCTGCCGTTTTGTGTGAACGCCTGAAGCCTTTTGTAAATAAGCTCATAGGTCCTAATCAGTGCGGATTTAGGCCAGGGAGTCCACCATCGACCAAATCTTCACATTACGGCAGCCTGGAAAAAAACAGTGAATTTCAGGTCGACACTCACCACCTATTTGTCGGCTTCAAAGCCGCATACGACAGCGTAATTAAAGACGAGGTATACAACGCTATGTCTACCTTCGACATATCTGCTAAGCTCGTCAGACAATGCAGGATGACTTTGGAGAATGCTTGCTGCTCCATCCGAATCGGTGAACACCTTACCGATGGTTTTGATGTCAAAAAAGCATTTAGGCAGGGCGATGCGCTGTCGTGTGATTTCTTCAACATCATATTAGAAATGATTGTACAAAAATCACTGGCCAATACGCAACTCCTTGCATACGCCGACGATATTGACATAATAAATAGATCACAGCGAGATGTCGATGAGGCGTTTGCGAGTATTGAGTTCGAGGCGGCGAGAGTTGGTCTGGCGGTAAACGAGGGCAAAACTATATATATGCTGTCATCAAAAAAGGACGCTCACCACCGACGTCTTGGCCAGAACGTTTGTATTGGCAGATATAAGTTCGAGGTAGTTAAGGACATCGTCTACCTTGGCTCCGCAGTCACTTGGAACAACGACATCAGTTCCGAAATCAAACGCAGAATCACTCTTGCCAATCGCTGTTTCCTTGGGCTCAGGAGGCAATTGAGTAATAGAGCCCTCTCCTGAACGACAAAGTTGACTCTTTATAAGACCCTTGTCATCCCGGTCCTGCTGTACGGCGGATGAGGGGGCCCTTGGTCGGTTCGAGAGAAAGATTTTGCGCCTGATTTTCGGGCCTATAAACGCAGACGGGGGATGGAGGAAAAGATTCAATCACGAACTTTACGGGCTGTACAGCGACATGAGTCTAGTCAGGCATGTACAGATTCAACGCCTAAGATGGCTGGGCCATGTAGAGCGAATGGACACCACAGCTCCAGCTCAGAGAGTCTTTGAACCTAACCCCGAGGGACGAAGAAGCAGAGGACGCCGCACTTAAGATGGCGCACACAGGTGGAAGGGGACCTCAGACAACTGGGTGTGCGACAATGGGAAAGGCTAGCAAAAGATCGTGCCAGTTGGAGGGGCATGTTGGTTGAGGCACATGTTCACCCCGAACTGTAGCGCCCATTAAAAAGAAGAAGAAGAATGAACTCATTCATTGGATCTAGTCAATGATTTTAATTGCAACTATCATATCGCCTACGATACGGTTATTTGGTAAATATGTACCTTAAACAAACGAAGACAATAAAGCGGCTAATAAGATACATTCGATTTAAATACTTAAAAATATTTTATAACAGAAATATTGGTCACTCAGCACTTTGTGAAAATAAAAATCAAAATATTTCCAGCTATGACGAATACTTTGCATGTATCCAATTCAATAGTATTGTCAGTCCGCGGGAGATGCTTTTTAACATGACATGGTTCGACCTTGTTCAAGTATACGCAGGTTGTTAATTAATTCTAGAGATATGTCAACATTAATGTGAATGTGTCAGATTTGACAATGTCATCGTTAAGTTAGACATTTTCAATGGTAATCTTGGTCAAAAAATGGAACCAGATGGTGAACATTTTCGTAATATTCTATGATTTCCAACGTGGATAAATCATGAATAGTGTGCCGATTAACTAATCGATCATTTTTGGCCATGAAGCACCTTTCTAGCCGTCTTGTTTCGCTGGTTTTGTTCAAGACAAATCGACGCTGTGCGGGAACTGATATTGCAAGATCGTCCTGTATGATTGAGGCTCTAGTTCCACTTGCATACATTCAATATTGCATGAACATTTAGTCAAAGAATATTTGTTGGTGTTGTATGCCGCATAATTTGACAATCGTTCAAAAAAGGCTCTTGTCAACTTGTGTCAAGAAATGCTGATTAATATAAATCATGGTTCTTCGAAAGACATCCCGGTTCCATGCACGAACCTAAAATTAAACAATACCATGTTTTGGAGGTACCTTAAACGGAGTGAAACAAGCTCTTCTACTCAAACGCATGTTTGATTATATTTTAACCAGTTTGGTCTTGTTAGTCCAGCTTTTTTAGGAGGGCACGGACATGGGCATAGGTTAGGTTAGGCAAGTGGGCGCCCTATTGACGAAAGGTCAAGTCTCATTTAGTTAGACTATGAAACATTTTCCGTTGAGCTGAACCACTTAGACGAAGATAAGAATCCTAGTAGTTTGTTCAGGTTAATGTTACTTACCTCCTTTAGTCCCGAAAGGAAGTGACTTGCAGGGAATGTGTTCCTTTTTTGGGCTAGTGTTGGACATCCACATAGCAGGTGACGTTTGGATTCAATTTTCTCTTCGACCCTGCAGCTTTTGCAGAAGACATTGTGGGGCTAGCCTAGTCTGGTTACATGGTAGATAATATGCAGTGTCCAGTGAGGGCACCGAATGCCAATCGAATAATCCCACGACTGACCTTAGCAGACTTTCTGTCCTTCTCTTATCATCAACGGGCCAAATTGATCTTGCCGTTGCGCCTGTATATAATTGATACCACCGCTTATTGGCCTTCACTAATAACTCCGTCTCTATTTCTCTATAGAGTATACTGAGTGGCGTTTTAACTTCAGGTGCAATCTGTGCCAAGTTTCCGCCTGCCTTCCCATTTCCGGAGATATACTCATGACCTGTTACCCAGCAGAGGGTCACCTTGTTTACATCTGATATCTCTTCTAGCCTCTCTTTGCAAAGTTTTGACAATTTTGGATCTTATTCATGCTGCCTGCAAAGCCTTAATGAGGGATTCTGTCTAATAATCAGGTCTGCCGCCTGCTTGATTGCGATTGCCATTATCAAGTCCATAGGGGCGATGTATTTCCCGAGATCCAAAATAGACCCCGGCCCCTGTACCCTCATCCATTTTGGATCCGTCAGTGTAGATTGCCAGTTAAATTTCCGTGCGTACCATACCACTGATCCGTTCCTCCCTGGAGGGAACTCTGATAGAGAATCTCCTCTCACAGAAAGGAAGCCGGGTGATATAGTCCGTTTAGGTTCTGAATTCGAGATGGCCCATCGATCCAAGACTGATGCGTGGCCATAAGGACTCCATGTCCAAAGACTGGATTCCTGTACTCTTAGCGCAGTCCTGGCTGCGATGCTCTCTATGTCCAAGGATGGGGTTTCAACATTGCTTCAAGAACCGCCATTGGTATGGACTTCATGTATCCCATTACCGCCAGACAACCTGCCCTCTGAACCTCTGACACACTACGAAGATGGCATTTCTTCTCAAGTGCCCTCCACCAGACAATCGAACCATAGACTAGAATAGGTCTTACCACCGCAGTATATAACCAATATACCATGTTCGGTCTGTTTCCATTTCTACTCTGTACGAATATAGTGCCACGTAGGCCTTTTTGGTCCTGAAATCAATGTTTCCCTTCTAGCTAAGCTTGGAATCTAGAATTATGCCGCGCTGAATAGGAAACGGCATGTTGAGGAAAAAAGATTGCGACATTTATTACAGACGCTACAAAGGTTTGCTAACCAAATCGATCATATACTCATTGACGCAAGACACTTCTCAAACATCCTGGATGTGCGAACATTCAGGGGAGCAAACGTCAACCCTGACGATTTACTCATAGCAGAAAGATTCGGAGTTTGACTGTCGAATTATACGAAATATGCACTAACTTAGCATTAGGAGGTTCGACATTTGAGCACACCGGAGGTTTATAGATTCTACAGGGAGCAACTGAGCGAAAGAATCTCCGACTTGCCTACGTCGAGCACAAATGTCAATAATAAGTGGCTTCATTGCCGCTCAGCCATTCAGGAGCCGAGACCACCTGAGGTTATCTGTCACCCCTGACAAGAAACCCGTGGCATGATATCGAGTATGATCAGAAAAAGGCGGAAACTGACGAAGCGTACGAAAAGGCGCTGCAGCGAGAGAGGAGTACCGAGCCAGAAGATGGGAGAGGAAAAAAAACTGCTCCGACTAAAGAAAGGAATCTTCCCGGCCTTCCAGCTCAAGGATATCGAGGAATCTAGAGACAAGCATAAAATACGGGCATTTTATAAGAAAGCAAAAAGCTTCAAGAAACGCACCCAGGCTCCTTAAAATTTGGAAGCTAATCTTGTCACCAACGCGCAGGGAATAGTGGGTGTATTCAAGCAGCATTTCCAGCAGCTGCTTAACGATCCGACGAAGTAGTTCTCCCACCCAGCACGGAAAAAGTCGGCACAGCTATTCAAAAGCTTGTCATCAGAGCTCCTCAAGGCTGGCTGCGATTTTCTGATAGGTGGTATGTACCAGACCATCTGTAGAATTTGGGAAGATGAAAGCATGCAAAGCATTGGAATATCAGCTCTATTTACAACATCCACAAAAAGACGATCCAATCTCTTGCAAGAACTATAGAGGTATATCCCTGGTCAATGCCACATACAGTATCTTGTCGAGCGTACTGTGTGAACGTATAAAGACTTTTTGCACCGCACTAATAGGCATGTACCAGTGCTACTTCCGGTTCCACAAATCGACTGTAAACCAAATCTTCACACTTCGATAAATCCTGGAAAAGACCAGTGAGTTTCAAATTAAAATCGCATACGACAGCATTAATCGCAAAGAATTGTTTGTTGCGATGGCCGAATCGGGGGAAAACTGATCCGGTTGTGTCGCGCCACGCTAAAAGATACGCGATGCACAGTGCAGTTGGGATGCGCTGTTGTGTGACTTCTCCAATATGGTTCTGGAGCAGATAGTGCGGCGGGCAGGTGTCAACACGGAAGGCACTATCTTCTACATGTCACTCCAGGTGCTGGGATACGCAGACGATATTGACATTATCGCGCGGTATCAGCATGACGTGAGCACCGTGGCGCAGTGGGTAGTGTGTTGGCCTCTGACGCCGATGACACGGGATCGAATCCCGACACAGCCATGTCATCGGTGTTTCTCCTCAGCGGGGTTCTGACAAAACCCCCTGTAGTTAAATTGTCACGAAAAGCTTCTCGAAATTCGCCGTTCGGAACCGGCAATAAACTGTTCCTTTCACCTATGGGAAAATGCAATCACACACAACATGGGTGATTGAGAGAAGCTCGGCTCAGGTTCTTCATCGACTGTAACGCCAACATACATACATACATACATCAGCATGACGTTGTAGAAGCATTCATAACGATTGAAGACCAGACGAAACGAGTTGGTCTTAAAGTTAATCAGGATAAGATACATCGCATGTTGTCAAGCAAGAACCTAGGACAAAACATAACGATTGACAGCTATAATTTCGAGGTAATTAACGAGCTCATATACCTCGGGGCAAACATAACCTCAACGAACGACAGGTAAGATAAGCAGGACGACGGAGCTGATTTTGGAAAGAAAAATTGGTTCGACGTCCGATTGGTGAGGAAGGCGAATGGGGGAGCAGACATAACCGCGAACTCTACGATCTGTACAAAGAGGTGGATATAGTCCGAAAGGCAAAGATCCGTCGACTACACTGGTTTGGCCACATTGAGCGCATGAAAGCCAACGCTTCGGCTAAGAGAATCTTCAAATTCGGGCCTCCTGGTTCGAGTAGGAGAGGATCTCCGCACCTCCGGTATAAAGATCAAGTCACCGTGGATGCAAGGCAACTTGGTATTAACAACTAAACAGCAGCATGCCCGAGATTGCTGGCTTGATAAGTAAGTAGTTTAACTCTTTCCTACCTTTGTTCTCAGTACATATTAAGTGATTGTATCTATACACGAATCAAGTAAATACATAGTTACTAAACTGGATGTCTAAAACCATTTTTAACCATTGTATTTGTACATATATGCTCGTATACAGATATTTTAGTTTCGTTGATCAAAAGATCTTTAGCTCTCTCAGCATATGTGCTTGCCTTGATTTACCACTTTTGTCTTCCGATTTTAGCCTAATGGATTTATTTTTTTAGCCCAATTTGTTCTCGCTTGATTTATGTGAGACAATAAATCAAGTGCAGTATCTTTCGAATAAATTCATGGAACGGTTTGAACTTTGATCGCACCATCATAAGAACACATGATCGTCAAATAAGATGTATATACTCGTACCAGATATACATATGTTTGATTGGCAATTATATCTCTTGGCTATTGGAAATGATTATGTATCATAATTTAGTTCTAGCCAGTTATTAGCAGCATAGGTGAATGTATTACGACACATTCATGCAGTTTCATTCTAGACTGATACCGAAGTCATTGATGGTAAAACCCCGGATGGTAAAACTCTAACAAAGGCCTAAAGGCCTAGTAGGAGTAGCATCTACCGCCGGGTGCTGGTACGCTGAAAAAAAAACAAGTAACAGCCTCTGCGGCCGAACACCTCGTGGTATCATCTGGAAATTTCCTGACCATGGCAATTACTAACGAAGGATGACGAAAGGCGAGTATCCTGCGCCACAAAACAGGATTAATGTCGGTTGGACTATGGTCTAGCAAACCGTAACCGGAAAACACCACAATAGCTCAGAAACGACCACAAGCTTCGGATAAAACGGACCGGATTTATGTTGACGACCACTCGCAGCCGAAAAATTTCCGTACGCCCTAGACCACTATAAAGTGGTCACGCTTCCCGCACCTCGATATGCAGAAAGGCACCTACCGGTCGCCAGATCAATCAGTCACTAACCAGATTGTTTACATCGCGATCAAAGTCAGACACTCCTCCACAATTCTTGATGTTCGAACTTTGCGAGGAGCTAACATCGACTCGGACCACTATCTTGTGGTAGCCAAGATGCGCCTACGGATATCACGAACGCAGCGGAATAGAGCAAGAATACAAAGTTATGACATCGGAAAGCTACTGTCGCCAGAAACCGCTAGTGCCTTTGCCGATCGCGTCTCCTTTAAGCTCTCCCATACAACTTAACCCTCCGCGCAGTCAACAGAACAACAGTGGAAGTTTTGGGCTTCAAGGCTCCCCCACGAAGAAACGCCTGGTTCCATGACAAGTTTAGGAGGATTCATACAGTGAAGCAGGAGGTATATAAAGCCTCGCTGCATAGAAGAACAAGAGCACCTCGTGAGCTGTACGAGTTAAAAAAAAGGAAGGAGCATAAGCTTCTCAGGAGAAAGAAGAAAGAGTACGAGAAGTGCGCGATTGAGGTTTTGGAGAGGTGTTACTGCAGGCGTGACGTTCGAACGTTTTATCAAGAGATAAAGTGAACATGGCAAGGTTATACAGCCAGAACGGAAGCCTGTAGGAATGAGAACGGACACCTAGTAGTAGAATCGCAGTAGATGCAGAGAATATGGAAATACCACTTATGCAGACTGTATAACGGCGATGTTAGTCAATATACCGCTGTCAGCTAGACTGATCCATTTCTTAACGTCGAAGATCGCAGAGAATTCCGTTCCCCTGATTTCGACGAGGTTAAGATCCCCATATCGAACTCAAGTCGAATGAAGCTGCTGGCGCAGACGGACTGCCTTTTGAGATCCTCAAAGCAGCTGGAGATGACCTGGTTAGTAGCATGCACCAGCTCATCTGTAAGATATGGTCAGAGGAAAGCATGCCCGAGGAATGGAGTCTCAGCATCGTTGGCCCGTTCCACAAAAAAGGAGACCCCTCTGGCTGCGCCAACTACAGAGGAATAAGTCTCCTTGACATCGCCTACAAAATCTTCTTGCCGGTTTGCGTGAACGCCTGAAGCCTTTTGTAAATAAGCTGATAGGTCCTTACAAGTGTGCCTTCAGGCTGTGGAAGTCCACCATCGACCAAATCTTCACACTACAGCACTGGAAAAAACCAATGAATTTCAAGTCGACACTTACTACCTATATGTCGACTTCAAAGCCGCATACAACAGCGTAATTAGAGACATGCCATGTCTACTTTGACATCCCTGCTAAACTCGTCCGACTATACAGAATGACTTTGGAGAATACCTGCTGCTCCATCCGAATCCGTCAACACCTGACCGATAGTTTTGATGTCAAAAAAGGATTTAGACAGGGCGATGCGCTGTCGTCTGAGTTCTTCAACATCGTTTTTTTTTTTTTTTTTTTTGTAGAGACTCGCGCAGGTTCAAGAGTTTTTCATATTCTCTTATGATGTGTTGACACACACAACCTGAACGGAGTGCAGTGGTTGGGGTCGTTGATGTTCGTTCACTACTCTCAGGGGTGGTTGTCCTAGGCCTAGATAGGACGAGAGCCGACCAAATTCCGCGTTGGTTATAGTCCGTAGTAATTCGTTCAAGCACTTTAGTATTGCATACGCAGAGGATGAATTTCGGTTAACCATATACTGTGAGTGTTATGCCTGCAGGCAGTACGTCTGGTCACTTTCTATTCACAACTGCGTTGAATACTTTTTATCATCCGTTTAGGAATTACTTTTACTTGGCTATGAAGCGAATTTGAACTATAGACCTGCCGATCGGCGGTCGATGATGTTAACCACTGCACCACGGCCACCCCCATGATTGTGCAAAAATCACTGGTCAACACAAGAGGTACAATTTATTTCAAATCCTCGAAACTCCCCGTATACGCGGAAGACATCGACATAATCAGAAGAACACAGCGAGATGTCAATGAGGCGCTTACGAGTATTCAGGTGGAGGCGGCGTAAATTGGTTTGGCAGTAAATGAGGGCAAAACTAAATATATGCTGTAATCAAAAAAGGACGCTCACCACTCAGGGAGAAGGTGGTAAACAATGTTACCATTCTTCTATTCTTCTTACTGACTCCTCATCGCCCGCGATAAGACAGATGAGAATGTAATGCCTCCAGCAATCACCTTTAATTCCCACGGGTACTTTCATGACCAAAAATCATAGGACGAAATGTTTAAAAATGCTTTCAAAGAGGCAAGGTCCCATATCAAACCAATTGCTCTAAGTCAACTAATCAATTCGTATGTGGTAGAGCAATTAATCGCATGCAAGAACCATGGACAAATCCTGTAAAAGACCAACGAGTTTCGAATCGATACACACCATCTTTTCATCGATTTCAAAGCCGCATACGACAGCATTCATCGTGAAGAACTGTTTGGGGCGATGGCCGAATTCGAGATCCCGGTAAAACTGATCCAGATGTGTCGCGCCTCGGTTCGGTTCTAGGACCTCGGAACCATTCGAAACATGCACCGGATTTCGGCAAGGAGATGCGCTGTCATGTAACTTCTTCAACCTGGTGCTGGAGCAGATAGTGCGACGGGCAGGCGTCAACAGGGAAGGCACTATCTTTTACAAGTCCATCCAGCTGCTAGGATACGCGGATGATATCGATATCATCGCGTGTTCTCGCCGTGGCATTGTGGAAGCATTCACGGCGATTGAAGAACAGGCGAAACGAGTTGGTCTTAAGATCAATGAAGACAAAACGAAATACATGCTGTCAAGCAAAACCAATCCGTTGCTCACCACCTGGGACAGAATATAACAATTGACAGCTACAATTTCGAGGTAGTTAAGGAGGAGGTAGACAACTACCTCGGGGCAAACGTAAATTCCACGAATGACACCACAGTGGAGATCCGGCATAGAATCGCCCTTGGCAACCGCTGCTACTTCGGCTTGTCCAAACAACTGGGGTCAAAACTCCTCACTCGAAAGACCAAAGTCATGCTTTACAAAACGCTCATTCTGCCAGTCTTGCTGTACGGAGCCGAAAGCTGAGCGATAAGCAGGACAGCGGAGCTGATTTTGGGTTCTTTCGAAAGAAAAATTCTGCGCCGGATATTTGGTCCTGTCTGTGAGGAAGGTGAATGGAGAAGAAGACACAACCGCGAACTCTACGAGCTGTACCAAGATGTGGATGTAGTCCGGAAGGCAAGGATCCGTCGACTAGACTGGCTCGGCCACATCGAGCGCATGGACATCAACGCTCCAGCTAAGAGGGTCTTCGACTCCGAGCCTCCTGGCTCGAGAAGAAGAGGAAGACCGAACCTCCGGTATAAAGACCAAGTAATCGCGGATGTAAGACATCTTGGTCTTGACAACTGGAAGCTGCGTGCCCGGGACCGTCAAGGATGGAAGGCAGCTATAGCTCAGGCTCAGATCCTTCATGGATCGCTGGCCTGATAAGTAAGTAAGTAAGTAAGAACCATGGATGAATGGAACTATGTACTGTAAATGTACGAGTATGTACTTAGTACCATGAATATTTACGAGGTGCGATTCGGTTTCATTCTTTCATCTAATCTTGCAATCAACAGTATTTCTATATAGCCAAAGTTTGTTTTGGACTTAAGACTACATTGGCAGGCCAGAAGTTGGTGAAAGTGTAGAGAGGGCTTTAATTCGCAAACAATAAAAGTGATAAGAGAAAGATCAATTAAAACCAATCGTACAGGAAAGATCAATTAGCAATTGTTTTTAACTGACGTGTTATGCACAAAAAGAAGAACTTCCATTACTGGCGTTAACTTATACATCTCTTCCTTGGCGGCCAATGAAAGAGGTAAAGACTGTGTGAGACTGTGCTTCCGGATTTTATAAATTCTGCTAATAAAGAGTATACTAGACATTTGAGAACGTAACTTTTGATAGCAATGCCGCTAAGTTACAGGATATGAATGAAAGCTTCAATCAGTGAAATGCTTTTATACGCCCATGAATGGCTTCAAGATTTGACGTACGCGGTGTGGCAATTAAGTTCCGGAAATTTGTAACGTGTTTCGATATACATTCGTCTCCGTAGACCACCTACAATTTTCGGATGATTCCCGAGGGTTTTACCAGATTTCATTAAAAATGGATCACGACCCGTGACCTAAAAAAGAAAATTTCCAAAAATACGCACTTCAGTCTTGCAGAAAACCTGACTCAAAAGGCCCCCGTTTGAAGGCAGATGTTGGCGAACAGTGTTTTCCGGAATCTTATTGCCATACCTCGTAGGTTTGGTACTAGAAACTTCATGGAACACGATATTATACATTTAGTAAAGGGGCAAATACGTTTTCAATCCGTGTTGTCCGCAATTTTAATGATTACCACCATCGCAATGGTAGTGATCTTGAAATACCTTAAAAAAAAATTGAAGTTAGTCCAGCTTCAGGTTAATCAGGAAAATGAAAACTAACTCGGTATGGACTTAAATAGCTTAGTCAAGTTTTTAACCAGGTCTTCCGTAGAGGCCTATGTATTTCTTGAGGACACAATGACTGATGTCGAGTTGTTTTCTCTGCTGCAAGAAAAACCACCGCAGACGAACACCTTGCGGCACTATTAATAAGTCCCATCCTACCTCCTCGTGGTGCCATCTGGAGATTCCTCTGGAAATTACAGACGGGGAAGGGCGAATCGCGATTTTCATGCGCCAAAAAACAGATTCAATTGGTTGGACCAATGCAAAACTCGGAGACACCCGAAAGACTCGGATTGAACGAAAAGACAATATGTTGACGACCTACGCAAACGTATTAAAGGACAGGAGTGCCGGCTCTGCAGCTGGAATGTTAGGTCCCTTAACAGACCGGGTGCGGCCAAACAGTTAGAAAAAGCCCTAAGGTGCTGTAAAGCAGACATAACCCCACTCCAAGAAGTGCGATGGGAGAGGCCGGGTAAAAAGAGAATGAAAAACTGTGACATATACTACGAAAACAGCTACAAGCAGAAAAAACGCCTATTTGAATGCGGATTTGTTGTGGACTTAGGCAAAAAGTCCCAAGCTTCCTGCATGTGAGCGAACGTATTATAACAATCCGCATCGGGAACATCAGCGTTATGCGTTCACGCCCAACAGAAGAAAAAGACGACAGAATCAAAGATGACTACTATGACCTTTTAGATAGAACATACATTCAATGTCCCAGCTATGACACCAAGATTGTTATAGGAGATTTCAAAGGGAAGCTGGGTAAGAAGAATATCTTTGAACGAGCCGTAGGAAAGCACAGCCTACACAACACCACGTCCGAAAACGAATTCAGGCTTATAGACTTTGTGTAATCTTTTAGTAGCTAGCACACGATTCCCACCTCTTAATATCCGTAAGGGAACCTGGCGGTCTTCTGATCCATTATCTGTTAATTAAATCGATCATATTGCGATCGACGCCAGACACTCCTTCAGCATCTTGGATGTCCGAATTTTTCGAACTCGTACTCGGATCACTACCTTATTGCAACCACGGTCCGTATACGTATATCGTGAACACTGCGGAGTCGAGTATGCCATCAAAATTTGATGTCGGGATGCTGCAATCGCAAGATCGTATCACCCTCCAGCTCTCTCAAGAGCCGATGAAAACTGCACAAACCATAGAACAGCAGTGGAGACGTTGTCAAAGCGCTATCAGGGATGCTGCCTCTGATGTATTAGGTTTTCAGCCACTACATGAGAAACCCTTGGTTTGAAGACGAGTGCGGACAGGTACTTGCAAAAAAACAGAATACATACACGACAACGCTGTATCGACGAACGAGAGCTGCTAGTGAGCTCTATGAGCGGGAAAGAAAGGAGGAACACGTTAAGAAGTCTCCTTAACATTGCGTATAAGAACTTCTCTGCCGTGCTGTGCGAACGCCTGAGACAATGTGATAGGTTCCTATCAATGATGCTTTAGGCCAGGAATCTTGGAGAAGACCCATGAATTTCAGGTCGACATACACCACCTTTTCGTCGATTTTAAGGCCGCACATGATAGTGTCTATAGCGCCGAGCTGTATAAAGCCATATTATGTTTTGACGTCTTTGTCAAACTCGTCAGGTTGTGCAGGATGACAAAAAACAATATTATGCAATATTAACACCAAAGGTGCATGAACGAATTACTGTAAATTATAACCAACGCGAAATTTGGTCGACTCTCGTCCTATCTAGGACAAACCACCCCTGAGAGTAGTGAACAAACATCTACGACCCAAAACCACTGCAATCCGTTCAGGTTGTGTGTGAACCTGCGCGAAACTCTCCCTCTCCCTGTTACCTTCGCTCGCACAACGTTCAAAACATTATAAGGCCTTAGCCTTGAGTGCGAGTGTAACTATAAAAAAAACAAAAAAAAAAAACAAAAAAGTGATCGCTGCTCTATTAAGGTCGATATGGAGTTAACCGAGTTAAGGTCGGTATGGAGTTAACTGCACAAGTCTGCACAATTGCTCTCATTGACGTGAACGAGAGAATGACGAGAACGCAACGAAACGACAATGAAACTCTTGTGAGCATTGGAACAGAAGTGGCTAAAGTGGGTCTGAAGGTAAACGAGGGCAAAACTAAATACATGCTGTCGTCAAAGAAAGACGCACAACACGGACGTGTTGGCCAGAACTTTGATGTTGTCAAGAATTTCATCTACCTTGGCTCATTGGTAACAAGCGGCAACGATACCAGCACAGAGATAAGACGCAGAATAACACTTGCCTACCGCTGTTTCTTCGGGCTCAAGAGGCAATTTAGTAGTAGAGCCCCCTCTCGGAAAACTAAGGTGACCCTTGGTCGTTTCGAGAGGAATATTATGCATACAGTCTTCGGTCCCGTTTGTGTTGACGGAGAGTGGGGGAAAAGATTCAACCACGAACTGTACGGGTTGTATGCCGACATCGACCTAGTAGGATGTCTACGGATCCAACGTGTAGGATGGCTAGGCCGTGTAGAGCGAACTGACAGCACAGCTCCGGCCAAAAGAGTCTTCGGCTCCAACCCGGAAGGACGACGCTGTAGACGAAGGTCGCATTTAAGGTGGCGCACACGGGTGGAAAGGGACCTTAACCAACGGGGCGTGCGACAGTGGAAACACAGCTGGCAAAAGATCGTGCTAGCTGAAAAGGCTTGTTGGTTGAGGCCCAGGTTCACGCAAAAGCAAGTAAGCAGGCGTCACCAATTGACCGATATATTCTCGCTAAACACCTTAAAATCACTGCCGTTTTCACTGCTATTAGTGAGACGTTCACCTGCGCTACATTGAGTGACGACGGACATCCTTATGGCTGTATCAGGTGGCGCATATTTGTGGCTGTTGTGGTGTTATGTTTCAAGTGTTGGTGGACATGGGCCAGTCTCGTTGGGTCTACGTAATTTAATTTCTCGCTTATTCATCCACTTATGGCTCTTTTATAGCAGTTGTAGAGTGTGAACGTTTACTAGCAATCTGAATTTATTTCAAAATCTTTTTTAAATCAACAAACTTTATTTCACTTTTTCAACGGAATGTAGTTTCAAAAGCTTTTTTATAGCAGCTCTTTAGAACACAATTCAATTTCCAAAAAAAAGTATTTATGCTATAATAGTCAATACACAAACCCGAATGTATTCATTCAAAGTGTCTATGGTGAAAAATAGGCAATTCACCTCACCAAGTTACGTACATACAATTTATGAACTTTATAAACTCACCTGAAAAAATAGGGTGAACGCAACCCATTGATAATATTTTGTATGTTTTATTGTTAAAGGTCCACGTCCCTGTGAATTATGAACCCCAGGAAAAGGCACCTCGGAACCTTGCTTCTTCATGAAGGCATCCACCACAGTATATGTTGAATGTATCCAACAATAAGTGTTTAGAACATCCTCCGGAATGTCTCTGATAAATGAAAAAGATGAAAAAAAAATGTCGTGATCCAATACTACAACCGGATACGCGTTTGAAATACTCACCTAGTATGAACACAGTCTATAGGATTTCCTACGTATTGGCGAGTTGTAACGGCTATCGAAAATGTTATAAGCAGTATAACAGTTGCATTTGTGTGCAGACGAAAAACAGGTGAGTCGATTTTAACATGAGACACCTTTTGATTGATTAAACGTAGCGTAGCGTAAATGGAAAATAATAAATTTCAATAAGTAACGGCACTAGGAAAAAATCTTTCTTAACATTAATTTTAACTGACTTAATTGCTGAAAGTGTATACTAAATGGTTCAACATTATACTTCCATTTTCTAGAATGTACAGTGGTGTTCTTATAAATAGCACACCCTTATTCAAATGTGTATTTGCTTGCAACTTACAAGATGCACAGGAGTGAAGCCATAATATCCCAAGGTAGTACCGTTATGAATATGAAAACATACTACAAAGAAGATCCCGTTAGGCTTTCCTGGTTTTGCATTCGCTAGAGCTAGTGATCATTGCAAATTGGGTGTTCATATAAATAGCACATATCATGGTGTGTCAGAAAAAAATATTTTTCAGGGATTTAAGTGAGGTTAGTGTGAATCTTTTTTGGTGGTGGCCATAATTACACTCGTTTCTTACACAAATAGGAGTATTTAAAATGGGCAGAGGAAAGCGTTGCACGGAGGAAAGGAGGCAAATAGTCGGTACCATGATACAGGATGGAAAGACTATTTCAGAGGTGGCAAGAACGTTAAGGTGCTCTAGGAAGCTTGTTCAAAATGCAATGAAGGTTATACGGTGCAGTCAATCTTCCGCAAATCCCGTTAGGAAAAACAAAATAAGAAGAACGTCAGAAGTGACTGACAGAATTATCCACAACATCAGTGGCAGTGACCTTTTCATAACTTCCCAGGAGATAAAGCAACAACTACCTGACCAACACAATGTCCAAATATCAGCCGTAACTGTAAGTCGCCAGTTAATTGAATTCCAGCTTCATCATGAAAGAATCGCCAGAAAAAAATCTCTCCGGAAGAGGAGACTCACACGACAAACTCTTGTCCTTTTGGAAAAAATATCTTGTGGAGCGACGAAAGTAAGTTCAACAGGTTGGGATCAGATGGAAAAAAATATGTGCGAAGGCCAACGAACCAAGAGTACCATCCCAGATACACCATTAAGACTGCCCAGCATGGCGGTGGGAGCATAATGGTGGGGCGGCGTTGGACCAATTGTGAAAATAAATGGCATTATGAATCAACATCAATATAAGCTAATCCTCGAGAAACAAATGGGGCCATATACCGACGACTCTATGCCTGTATCACGGATTTTTATGCATGACAATTATCCAAAGCATACTTCGCGGATAGTGAAGAATTGGCTTTCGGCGCGACAAATTTTCGTGCTTGATTGGCCTTGTTGACTCCCTTGTTGAAGACTCCAGCTCAAAAAATTTAGAAGAATTTCGGCAAACCATGAAGGCTGTTTGGGAAGCTATACCTGCCCAGAAATGCAAGCGCTTAGTACAGAATTTGCAAAAACGTTGTCAAGAGTGATAAGGAACATGGAATATCCTACAAGATATTAATGAAATATTTACCTATACATTCATTTTTTTTAGAGTATTAATTAATTTTTTTCAGTATTTCGCTGACTGTGCTATTTAAATGAACAACTACTTTTTTATTTCCTCCCATTTTGAATTATTATTTTTGAGTTGATTTAAAGGAGTTATGTGTTATTTAATAAAGACGCTGCAGAGGAAAACCAGGGCAGCACAAGAAGAATATTGAGCCAGAAGAAGGGAGGAGAAAAAACTACTGTGACAAAAGATAAGAATCTTCGCAGCCTCCCAGCTCAAGGATATCGAGGAGTCTAGGGATAAACATAAAATACGAGCCTTTTACAAGAAAGCCAAAGGCCTTGCAGGAGGCTTCAAAAAGGGCACCCTAGCTCTTCGAAACTGCGAGGGTAATCTTGTCACCGACACGCAGGGAATAGTGGATGTATTTAAGCAGCTCTTCCAGCAGCTGCTTAACGAGCATGACCAAGAGAGAGTGGTAGGGACCGAGGAAATCCCAACTCCAGCCGCTGAAGTAGTCCTCCCACCCAGCATAGAAGAAGTCGGCACAGCTATTCAGAAGCCGAAGAACAACAAGGCCGCAGGCTCAGATGGCTTGCCGTCAGAGCTCTTCAAGGCTGGCGGCGATGTTCTGGTAGGGAGCATGCACCAGATCATCTGCAGAATTTGGGAAGATGAAAGCATGCCCGACGACTGGAATACCAGCTCTATTTGCCCCATCCACAAAAAAGGCGATCCTACCTCTTGCAAGACCTATAGAGGTATATCCCTGCTCAATGTCGCATACAAGATCCTGTCCAGCGTATTGTGTGAACGTCTAAAACCATTTTGCACCGCACTAATCGGCAGCTACCAGTGCGGCTTCCGGCCCGGCAATCAACTATAGACCAAATTTTCACACTTCGACAAGTCCTGGAAAAGACCAACGAGTTTCGAATCGATACACACCATCTTTTCATCGATTTCAAAGCCGCATACGACAGCATTCATCGCGAAGACCTGTTTGGGGCGATGGCCGAATTCGGAATCCAGGTAAAACTGATCCAGTTGTGTCGCGCTACGCTAAAAAACACGCGATGCACCGTGCAACTCGGTTCTAGGACCTCGGAACCATTCGAAACATGCACCGGATTTCGGCAAGGAGATGCGCTGTCATGTGACTTCTTCAACCTGGTGCTGGAGCAGATAGTGCGACGGGCAGGCGTCAACAGGGAAGGCACTATCTTTTACAAGTCCATCCAGCTGCTAGGATACGCGGATGATATCGACATCATCGCGTGTTCTCGCCGTGGCATTGTGGAAGCATTCACGGCGATTGAAGAACAGGCGAAACGAATTGGTCTTAAGATCAATGAGGACAAAACGAAATACATGCTGTCAAGCAAAAACCAATCCGTCGCTCACCACCTGGGACAAAACATAACAATTGACAGCTACAATTTTGAGGCAGTTAAGGAGTTTGTCTACCTCGGGGCAAACGTAAATTCCACAAAGGACACCACAGTGGAGATCCGGCATAGAATCGCTCTTGGCAACCGCTGCTACTTCGGCTTGTCCAAACAACTGGGGTCAAAACCCCTCACCCGAAAGACCAAAGTCATGCTTTACAAAACGCGCATACTGCCATTCTTGCTGTACGGAGCCCAAAGCTGGACGATAAGCAGGACAGCGGAGCTGATTTTGGGTTCTTTCGAAAGAAAAATACTGCGCCGGATATTTGGTTCTGTCTGTGAGGAAGGTGAATGGAGAAGAAGACACTACCGCGAACTCTACGAGCTGTACCAAGATGTGGATGTAGTCCGGAAGGTAAGGATCCGTCGACGAGCGCATGGACATCAACGCTCCAGCTAAGAGAGTCTTCGACTCCGAGCCTCCTGGTTCGAGAAGAAGAGGAAGACCGAACCTCCGGTATAAAGACCAAGTAATCGCGGATGTAAGACATCTTGGTCTTGATAACTGGAAGCAGCGTGCCCGGGACCGTCAAGGATGGAAGGCAGCTATAGCTCAGGCTCAGATCTTCCGTGGATCGCTGGCCTGATAAGTAAGTAAGTAATAGTACACATAAACGCACATCAGTTATAAAACAAAAAAAATCTGAACCTCTTTTTAGACTTTTGGCACAACATAATGTATGAGAACTTACGGGTGTGCTATTTATCTGAACACCACTGTATGCATGTAAATATGAAAAAAAAGCAAAAAAACAATAAGGAATCAATCCAATCTGTGCATTAAAAATAATTGTGGGCTTTTCTTCTTGTTTTTTTTTAATTTAAAACATAGAAAATAGAAGTATTTTGACGATTATTTTTCATAGATGTGATGTATGGTAAAACAAATTTAATTATTTGAATTAAAATGACATTGTTTTTATATTGAAAATATTTATTGCATGGTTGTCTTATTTTGAAGTGATAGGAATGCAAATTCAGTTTCTATTATTTCTACTGTTGATCATTGATAAAAAATGTTTCCGGTTTTTCTTTTTCCTCGTCCTTCCATTCAATTAATATTTTGTAATATCATTGATTTAACTGGCAAAAAGGAATGAATGAATATATATGGCTGACTGATTTGTAACTCGTTTGTTGGCGATGGAAAAAGTCCTTAATCGATATTTTATAGTCGTGTGTGAATGAAATTTCGATAATATACTATACATTAGAGGCAAGAGTTGGATGAATTAAAAAAGGTCCTTATGTGTACTAAATTTAAGTCAGCTGTACTAAAGGAAGACTGTTCTTCGTAGGAGAATTTATCTTAGTAAACGGTCCGCCATCTAACTTTTTTTTTTCAAGTAATGCTTATTTCGTGAATGGTAACACTTAGCTCATGGCAGATTTGACATATAATTAGTTTTATCCTTCCGCTGAATGAATATGGTTGTGTATATGCTTGAACAACGCTGGGAAATATTGCGACCTTACTTTGAAAATCATGGTAATGTTGCAGAATGTGTGCGAAAATTGCATACGGATTTTGGTAGAAGGGAAGCACCGTCAGCTCCGTATGTTCGTTATCTTGTGGAAAAAGTGAAAGAAACTGGCATCTTCATCGATAAACCAAAGCGTGAAAGCCAAAAACAGTGCGGAAATTTTTTGTTTTTTAGAGGCTCGCTTTTTTTATATTCTCTTATGATGTGTTGACACACACAACCTGAACGGAGTGCAGTGGTTGGGGTCGTTGATGTTCGTTCACCACTCTCAGGGGTGGTTGTCCTAGACCTAGATAGGGCGAGAGCCGACCAAATTCCGCGTTGGTTATAGTCCGTAGTAATTCGTTCAAGCACTTTGGTATTGCATACGCAGAGGATGAATTTCGGTTGACCATATACTGTGAGTGTTATGCCTGCAGCAGTACGTCTGGTCACTTTACGTTCACAACTGCGTTGCATACTTTTTGCCCGTATAGGAATTGCTTTTTCTTGGCTATGAAGCGAATTTGAACCATAAACTTTCCGCTCGGCGGTCGATGATGTTAACCACTGCACCACGGCCACCCCCACACCACCACCACATCCGAGAATATTGCCGCTGCGGCAGAAAGTGTGCGTGAAGCGCCATCAACATCAATTCACCGTCGTTCTCAACAATTTAACATTTCGGAGACATCATTGAGACGAATTTTGCATGAAGACCTTGATATGACGCAATACAAAGTCCAATTGGATCAGGAGTTGAAGCCAACTGACCATCTAATGCATTTTCGCTTCGCTAAGTGGGCCTGCGATCGACTTACAGAAGATGCCGATTTTGCAAAACAAATCATCTTTTCAGATGAAGCTCATTTAGATCTTGGCGGGTATGTAAACAAGCGAAATTGTCGCATTTGGGGCACAGAAAACCCGCACGCATACATTGAAAAGCCGGTGCACCCAAAACGAGCCACTGTTTGGTGCGGATTTTGGTCTAGAGGCATAATTTGGACATTTTTCTTCGAAAATGAGCAAGGAGTGGCCGTTACAGTCAATGGCGATCGTAATTGGGTCATGTTGAACGAATTCTTGTTCACAAAAATTGAAGAGGAGCATATTGGCAACATTTGGTTTCAACAGGACGGTGCTACGTGCCACATAGCCGAAGCTACACTCGATGTTTTGCGCCCTGTTTTTGAAGATCGCATTATCAGCCGCAGAGCTGATGTCGTTTGGCCACCTGGGAGCTGCGATTTGACACCGTTGGACTATTATTTGTGGGATGCCGTCAAAGATGAGTGTTACGCCGTCAAGCCAGAGACAATTGACGCTTTAAAGGACAATATTCGTGAAGCCATTGGTGAAATACAGCTGCACACAATCGATAATGTGCTTAAAAATTGGACCGATCGTGTAGGCTACTGCATGGCCAGCCGAGGCAGCCATTTGAATGAAACTATTTTCCATTATTAACGGGAAGGAGAGCACCGTGGCGCAGTGGGTAGTGTGTTGGCCTCTGACGCCGATGACACGGGATCGAATCCTGACACAGCCATGTCATCGAACGTGTTTTTCACGGTGTTTCTCCTCAGTGGGGTTCTGACAAAACCCCCTGTAGTAAAATTGTCATGAAAAGCTTCTCGAAATTCGCCGTTCGGAACCGGCAATAAACTGTAGATCCCTTTCACCTATGGGAAAAATGAAATCACACACAACATGGGTGATTGAGAGAAGCTCGGCTCAGGTTCTTCATGGACTGTAACGCCAACATACATACATACAACCGGAAGGATTGTACTTTCAAATAAAAAAAGAAATTTGAGAAAATGTTCAGTAGTTTTTTTATAGCATTTTCAAAAAAAAAAAAATGTTATTTGGCGGACCCTTTAGTATAGTGGGAAAAATAAAATTTGGTCTATTGTACTTCAATGAAATAGATTAATGGAAAAATAACATTTCGTTCAGTATTAGATTTATATTACTGTTTCGTATTGGCATAGCACAGATACAAATAGCATAGTATGTACATATGTACAATTAAAATAATTGGTATTCGATTTATGAAGTACAATACGGAGTGATTAGCTTCCTTTATTACATCTTCTTACTGTTAGCATTATATAGTAGCATGAAAAGAAAAAATGTTTCATTTGGCTTTATGCTTTTTTTTTCTGATAGTTTACTGTCTAAATAGGGAATGTTGTTGTGCTTGATTTTTACTTGTTTGAATTCGATTAAGTACGCTTCACTGAGTGATGGTGATATGTACAAAATGCTGTTTAAATATGCATATAATGTTGGCGGGCTTGATGTTAAAAGTGTATTAGTTTCAGATATTTATGTCTACATGAAAATAGACTCCTTGATCCGGTGTACATAGGTAGGACGTTGGTGATAGTATCTGTATACGTATATAATTGTGAATATATATATATGTATTTTTAGGTGCATCGTTTATGTGAATAGAGTTTAGCCAGTTTTATTTGTTTAGTGTTTTTCTTCATACTTTTATGGATGTATTTTTTTTTTTTTTTGTTCGCTTGCTAAGTGATCCTTTATAACATTGGTTGTTTGGTGAGCATTCTTCTTTTAATGAGTATATAGAAATTTACGTGTAGAGTACCGGTGGTGAAATGTCATATTTCTTATATGAACTGTGCATTTTATTGTTAAAACTTTGGTGATAAAAGTAGTGATTTGATAAGCTTTTTTATATTCATATTAATTTCTCTTGAAATGTGTTTTAAGCTGATTTCATTGAAAATAAATAATTTGCTGCTGTGTATTGTGCAGAAATATATATTCTTAATTTTTTTTATTTTTTTTTTTCAGTGTTTATTTCTCTTTTATTTTACTTGTGTTACGATGCTCTTTGAACTTCATATTTCTATGATCTAGTTATTGCAATAATATGCTTGAAGGTGATGAAAGAGAACGTGATAGGTAAGAAACAGTGAGAAATGAAAAATGATGAAACGTTCGTCATTACGAAAATTGTGCAATTCAGTTGTGGTAAATTCGTTTCAGCTGCGTTGCGATTTAATGTGAACTTGTGAAGAAATGTGAATGAGAATAAAATGAAAAAAAAAATAAATTTAAACTGCGTCTCAGTGAATGTAAAGAGTTCATTCACGTCCTACGCTGGATATGAATAGAAAATAAATCATTAATAACTTAAGAAAAAACAAAAGGATACCATGCTTATGGAAGTTCAACAAAACCATATTAAATGAAATCAGAATAAACAAGGGGAATTCAAATCGAAAGATACCGAAGTAATTTGAGTCGTTATAAGTTCTTTGGCCAAATAAAATATTTTCAGATAAACCTATTCACACAGTCGTATATTCGTCGGCATGTCTATACAATCTAAGTCTGGCTTCTTTTTTATTTTGGATCATATTTTCTTTACAATTTTGAAAATACACCTTTTCAATTTTTTTTTAATTATATTACTTGCAATTAAATGTACATTTCATCCCAAGTACATTTTCTTTTAATCACTTCGCATTATTGAGTGAAAATTCTGTCGTATCAGTTCCTTATTTAGTAAAAATAAAGAAAATGATGTTCATCGTAGAATGCAAAGTTTATAGTCATTTTAACTTTATACCTTATTACACATTACTATATATTTCTTAATATAAATATATCTCCTCTTCCTTCTGCCATGGTTGAAAATACGTTTCCCTTATTTTAAGTTCGGAGACTAGCCTAACTTCCTCCTAAATTCTCAATAGGACTTGAAGTGCATTTTTATAAACTTAAAATTAGTATCATTTATTGATTTTCGGCGTACACGTTTATAACTACAATGAGTATTCACAAACTTCGAAATGAAATTAATCGAGATAACTTTTTGTATAACATACGTATGTTTATTTACACTCAGTATGTATAGAGAAAAACGAAGTAAAAGCACACAGGGTGTTAGTCTTTAAAAAAAAGATGAGTGATAGTGAGTGACATTTTTTCCAACCGGATCAATAAAAATATATATATTTCGTTCCTATTACTGTATTCAAAAAATGAAACATACGTTTTACAGTTTATTAGATTAGCTCACACTTGATGATCTTTATTAAATGCAGAGCAGAGCTACCAATTTGAAGCGCAAAAATCGTCGAAGAATAGAAGGTTATGAGGGAACAACATGAAACATGTAGCATGCTGTTTTCATCAAAATTCCTAGAGTCCGTATTTTTCGATGGCTGTGGTAGTGATATAAACTAGAGATTGGACTAATACTTACGTGCATACTGCTATATTTTGCAACAAATTTCAATTGGCTGTTTTTATAACTTCAGAACATACATAGGTCCGTAGTCAATAAGGACATCCAATGTAAAGTTGGTGGTATTTTTTACCTAATTTTTTTTCGTATTTATAATGAGGTTATACCCTGGCCATAAAAAGTGACACTAGAGATTTTGCAAATATATACATTGGAACAACTAATCGCCTTGAGGGTGGTATTAAAACCGAAGATATTTTAGATAATCTTACCGAAATTAAAATAAAATATATAAAAGATAACATTAGCAGGTCTGGAGATTGATTAGATCCTACAAGCTTGTAATAAACTTACAGCACGATTTTCTATTAATGGAATAACAATTTTACTATTGAGTTTAAATGGTAAAATTTTGTTATAAAATAACTTGCGTAATATGCTTATATGAGAAAACATTGCGCACAAAAAAATAGTCGGCAAAATATTAATCATTAATCATCGGAATATTCGGATCAGTCATTGAAAATTGCTAACCTAGAGATGAGTATTTTATGTAAGCCACTATTACGCATTAGTTTGTGATATAAATGCTTGTATAAAGGTGTGGTGCTATCAGTAGTAGTTTGTAAAAAAAAGTGCGTTACATGAATCTTTCTAGCACTTGCACAAATTAGGTGTTTATACGATTGAAGAAAAAAGTAGATACAAATAACAGCCACACAATATAAGGTTTAGGAATAAAGAATATGTATGTATGTTTATTAAAGCAAAATTAATTCCGAACTTGTTGCAATAAGTAGAACTAGTGCCATTTCTTGTTCCCGCTAAAAAGAAAATAGATCAAAAAGCTCAAGATGGAATTTCCAAGACTCAAGTTACCTTGCCAAAGGAGCCAATTTAAGCAATACTGTAGCTGAAATGCTTTGATATAAGCTTAAAATGGAAACAAAGGAAAACATTTTAAATTAAAAAAAAAAAAAAAAGAAAGATGTCTAGGAGAAAAACAAACGTATTAACAAATAGGATTGACTTAAAATTGTTTCGTAAGCATTTTCCAATTAGTATTCAAACAGATTGTCCGTCTGGAAAAATCGTGCGCATTTATACTACATTTAATTTAATATATTTCTTGTAGCACGCTTGCTGCTGAAAAGCGATAATTTTAATACAACTTCGGATTCAATTTCAAGAGGATCATTTGTTATTGTAAAAGGTAGATTCACATTTTTCCAACAAAAGCTTATAGATGATCTAATGATCTGCCAATATGGTCGTGTAATATGCTTTCCGATTTTGTATCCGAAGGTTTCCCAAATATGCAAAATAAAATCAAAAGTGGTTGCCGTTTCTTGTTACACAAATTGTGTTTGCCATTTGCCATTCGACAACTATTAGGTACGAAAACAGCATTAGAAATTGTTGCAAATATAAAGTTTTTGAAGGGAAAAATGAAAACGTTAAAATTAAAACTACTTTTTGTACAAAGAACGTGTTAGTTGTGAGTTTGCGAACACCCTTCAGGCTTGAAAACGAGGATTCAAATACGTGAGAACTTATTGTAATTTAAGTTTTAGAAACATGTAGGTAAGAACTTTCACTATTATGATTTGCATGGCGTGGTGTTTCACTCAAATTGTGCTTGTTTTATTGTTTTGGGAGCTAAGATGGCAGTTGTTTTTCTTTATTGGGATGTGCTACTTAATAATCTAGGTGTCCCATTAGAAAAATATTGTGGTTCTCGTTTACTAATTATCGAAATTTCAGTGCAAAGTAAATAGGTTTGTCCTTAGCTACCAAAGTACGGATAGATGCAGGGAACTCGTAGTTTATATATGTATATATATATATGCACGTATATATAAGTGTACATATATATATATACATATATGCCTTTTTATATAATGCGACTCTACATAATTCAATTTTATATGTACAAAATATTAATCTTAATTGCTCGATTGCCAACATATATGCTGTCTGTTTAAATGCGTGACATTTGCTTTTATTCAAAATTATTAACAATATGATCCAAATATAAACAATGTGCACAAATATTTATTAAAATTATTAAATCTTATTGTTGTAGAGGGATAACATAATGTACAATCTGAACTTTAATGTTCACTTCTTCGAATCTCACTTTGGAATCTCTATAACCCTCATTTCTGGCCATTATATAATACTAGCTTTTGCCCGCGGCTTCGCTCGCGTTAAATTCGGGATAACACGATTCCCCTTTCCTGATTTAGAACACAGAAGAGAACTCGGAACAGAACGTTATTTTAATGCGCTACTGTAGACGATATTATATGTCTTTCCATTTGGGGACAGAATGTAAAGATTCTGGGTATTGGACACACGCGAACATGCTACATACAATTGTCCAAGGGAAAAGCACGACTTTTCTAAGTTCACCCCAGCCACCTTTAATGTTTGACCATGCGCTTTGTTGATGGTCATAGCGAAACTAAGCTTTAGAGGAAATTGTAGCCTTTTAAACTTAAACGGGAGATCTGTGGGAATTATTGGGATTCGTGGGATCATTACATTTTCACCCTTTCCTATGCCGGTTAAGATAGTGGCGCTAATGATATTGCGGCCAAGTTGTGTGACACGAAGTCTCGTCCCATTACATAATCTCGGGGCATCTAAGCATATATAAGCATGATTGGGACGCTTAGTAGTCAAATAACAGAGTATAGGTACCGTATGCACTATAATGTGAAGCGAGGCCCGATGCCCGCACTTAAGTACAGATAGAGAGCACACAACGTTAGCGCGTTTCAGAAACATATCAGCGCCATCTATCGTAATTCAAGAGCAACACTTATTTATGTTTCGAATGTTGATTGTTTTCTCAAAAGCTGATTGATTTATGGTTGTTTTAATTAAATTATTTTATTATTCGTTTGTATCATAGAACCTATACTAATTTTGCGGAGAGTCTCACACAAATTTCCATCCCCTACTGTTTTTTTTTTTCTTGCTGCATACAAACTTAACGGGGGCTAGAAAGAAGCAAAAAGCAGTCCATGTCACTCCCCATCCTTTCAACTATCTCCACTTAAAAAATCACGTCAATTCGTCGCTCCGTTTTGCCGTGAAAGACGGACAAACAGACACACACATCTTCACATTTATAATATTAGCATAGAGGTGTTTCCAAAGTTACGTGAAATTTACAATCAACATTAATATCTTACGATAACTAAAAAAATCACTGAATTATTAGGTATGTGTCATACCTTTCACTGAAATAAAAATGTATTCACATTTTGAGAGTTTTATAAAATAAGTGAAGGACGTTTTCTCACTATCGACATTTTATTGAAACACAACCACAGCGGCCCATCGATGGGAAAATTTCATTTGTGCTCTGCCAAATCAATGGATTCTATCCATAAAGTTAATGTTGGGAAATGTCCAGCCTAATCGAAAATATTGTCTTTACGTAATAGTTATGCGATTACAAGACTAGGAGTTAAGGGAGCTCATTTTATTTTTCAGCCAGATGAAAAAAGGCATACTTATACCCATGAATTCCCTTTTAACTGAAAATGTTATTCAATTTAATAATTGCTTTAGTTGTTGGAGCCAGTGCGGGAGCCTGCAGGGATGAGCACGGACAACTCGTAGTGGAGTCACAGTCGATGCTGAGATTTTGGAAGGACCACTTCTGCAGACTGTATAACGGCGATGATAGTCCAATGCCGCCGTCGACGACGAGAATCCCGTCCACCCGACCTAGACGATGTTAAGATAGCAATATCGAAACTTAAGTCTTATAAAGCTGCTGGAACAGACGGACGCCCCGCGGAACTACTTAAAGCAGCTGGCGATGAGCTGGTCAGGAACATGCACCAACCCATCTGGCAGATATGGTCGGAAGAACGTATGCCCGATGAATGGAATCTCAGAATCGTTTGCCCGGTCCATAAGAAAGGAGACCCCTATGACTGCGCCAATTACGGAGGGATAAGCCTCCTGAACATCGCGTACAAGATCCTCTCTGCTGTACTGTGTAAGTGCCTGAAGCCGTTCGTGGACAATCTGATAGGTTCCTACGAGTGTGGTTTCAGGCCAGGAAAATCCACGATGGACCAAATATTTACACTACGGCAGATCTTGGAGAAGACCCATGAATTCCAGGTCGACACGCACCAACTTTTCGTCGACTTTAAAGCCGCGTAATACAGTGTTTATAGAGACGAGCTATACAGAACGATGTCATGTTTTAACACTCCTGCCAAGCTCGTCAGACTGTGCAGGAAGACTATGGAGAACTCTCGCTGCTCCATTAAGGTCGGAGGTGAACTAACCGACCCCTTTGATGTTAAAAAAGGATTTAGACCGGGGGACGCACTGTCATGTGATTTCTTTAACATCATACTTGAAAAGATCGTGCGGGACTCTGCGGCCAATACAAGAGGTACGATCTACTTCAAGTCCACACAATTGCTTGCCTACGCACATGACATTGACGTTATTGGACGGACAAAGCGAGACGTCAATGAGGCGTTCGCCATCATTGACGCAGAAGTGGTTAAAGTGGGTCTAAGGGTAAATGGGGACAAGACCAAATATATGCTGTCATCCAAGAAAGACGCGCAACACCGACGTCTTGGTTAGAACGTCACCTTCGGCAGCTATATTTTTGAAGTAGTCAAGGACTACCTTGGCTCGATTATGACATGCAGCAACGACACCAGCGCTGAGATAAAATGCAGAATAACTCTTGCCAACCGCTGAGTAGTAGAGCCCTCTCTCGAAAAACTAAGGTATCCCTCTACAAAACCTTAATCATCCTGGTCCTCCTCTACGGCGCTGAGGCTTGGACGTTATCAAAAGCGGATAAAAAGGCTCTTGGGCGTTTCGAGAGGAAAATTTTGCGTGCAATCTTTGCCCCCGTTTGTGTAAACGGAGAGTGAAGGAGGAGATTCAACCAAGAACTGTACGGGCTATACAGTGACATTGGCCTGGTTAGACGTCTTCGGATCCAACGTCTAAGATGGCTAGGCCATGTAGAGCGAATGGACATCAACGCTCCGGCCCGAAGAGTCTTCGACTTCAACCCGGAGGGACGACGCAGCAGAGGACGACCGCTTTTGAGGTGGCGCGCACAGGTGGAATGGGACCTCAACCAATTGGGCGTGCGGCACTGGAAGCGGCTGGCCAAGGATCGGGCCAGCTGGAGAGGCTTGTTGGTTGAGGTCCTGGCTCACTCCGACCTGTAGCGCCATCAAAGTAAGTAAGTTTAGTTGTTGAACATTTAACTGTTATATACGAGTAACTTGAACACTTTATATACCAAGTCGAATATTGGAAAATAAAAGTGAAAATTGTCTAATTTAAACCAGTCTTACTAAGTGCTTGAGGATAAAATAATAAAACAATACTACATAGATAGGTAGGTAGGTAGTCCGTAGCTTCCCCAGAGTAGGGAGAATACACTAAGACCAGAGAGGACCGTTGTGTTGCTCTCGTAGGTTGATCCCATATTCCTGGGACCACTTAGTGCATCTTAAATAAGGGGTGGGCCATCTAATTGTTTTATTTTTAATCATAGCTTAATGACAGCTGTGTCGCTGAAAGCATCATAGCATCATAAGTTAGCATCATATCTCCGCGGAACGAAATGAGTCGCTTTACGCTTGATCAATGTTGGGAAATATTGAAAACTTACTTCCAAAATGAGTGCTGTGTAGCCCAAACAGTGCGTTTTTTGAAAAGAAGTACGCACTTTATTGTCGAGAAGTCAAGGCATCCACAGAAAATGACAGTTTGATGCGATTTAATTTTGTTCATTTTATTTCATTTTTAAAGAGAAACTTGTATTTGGCCCACCCTGTAGTTAAAGTCGGTTATCCTTACCCGCTGCACATCAGTTAGATTGTTAAACCTGATTAAACCGTGAGCCAGACAAGCGCAGAGTAGATGATAAATGGATTCGACCCCCTCTTCATCTAAGCAGCTTCTGCAGAAGTCATTCAGAACTTGCCCTAGTTCTTGTGCGTGACTGCCAATGAGACAGTCAGATGCCAATGAGACTGTAGATGTCAGTTCGTTTTAGGGAGATTAATCCCTTGGTCCGTTGACTGTCACGCCGAGGCCAGATTGGCCTGGTGATGAGGCAGGTGTGCCCCTGTGCCCATCTCAGGTTCATCTCAGCCATAGCGAGGTTTGTAAATTTGAGTTTAAAGACTCCTAGTGGTAAACCTCTTCAAGGCAGCTGGGGATGACCTGGTTAGGAGCATGTACCAGCTCATCTCTAAGATATGGTCAGAGGAAAACATGCCTTTCTAATCCTTGCAACTCCTTGCATACGCCGACGATATTGACATAATAGATAGATCACAGCGAGATGTCAATGAGGCGTTTGCGAGTATTGAGTTCGAGGCGGCGAAAGTTGGTCTGGCGGTAAACGAGGGCAAAACTAAATATATGCTGTCATCAAAAAAGGACGCTCACCACCGACGTCTTGGCCAGAACGTTTGTATTGGCAGATATAAGTTCGAGGTAGTTAAGGACTTCGTCTACCTTGGCTCCGCAGTGATCTGGAACAACGATATCAGTTCCGAAATCAAACGCAGAATCACTCTTGCCAATCGCTGTTTCTTTGGGCTCAGAAGGCAATTGAGTAAAAGAGCCCTCTCCTGAACGACAAAGTTGACTCTATATAAGACCCTTATCATCCCGGTCCTGTTGTACGGCGCAGAAGCATGGACACTATCAAAAGCGGATGAGGAGGCCCTTGGTCGGTTCGAGAGAAAGATTTTGGGCGTGATTTTCGGGTCTCTATACGCAGACGGGGGATGGAGGAAAAGATTCAACCACGAATTTTACGGGCTGTACAGCGACATGAGCCTAGTCAGGCGTCTACGGATTCAACGCCTAAGATGGCTGGGCCATGTAGAGCGAATGGACACCACAGCTCCAGCCCGGAGAGTCCTTGAATCCAACCCCGAGGGACGAAGAAGCAGAGGAAGGCCGCACTTAAGATGGCGCACACAGGTGGAAGGCGTGCGGCAATGGAAAAGGCTAGCAAAAGATCGTGCTAGATGGAGGCGCATGTTAGTTGAGGCCCAGGTTCACCCCGAACTGTAGCGCCCGTTAAGAAGAAGAAGAAGATGAGGTAAACCTGTGCATGCCATGTTTGAATGTTGCGTCGCTCCTTGTCTGGCGAGTGTGTCGGCCCTTTCGATACCTGAGATGTCGCTGTGTCCTAGTACCCATAGGAGATGTAGGTATATTAAACTGTTCGATCTTCTCGTTAAGAGATAGGCGGCAGTCAAGGCTTACTTTTAAAGAGTACATATAGGGGACTCCAGCGATTTCAAAGCTGCTTGACTGTCGACTTACGTTCTACTTCAGCCAAGACAAAGCTTATTTTGTTGCCAACAGCTCCGCATGAAAAACGCTGCAATAATCCCATACTTTTAGAGCTTGGCTCAGGTTTAATCGTTTGCTCACCCCGTCTTGGGTTTTTGACTCGTTAGTGTAGAAGTCCAGGCAGCTCTTGCGAGGTTGCGCCTGGCAAGACGAATTCCGTCTGTCCGGGTATGGTATTTTGAATTTCTTCTCAAAGACTGCGGTGGGCTCTATGTGGTCAGAGTTTTCCGCCAAGGTTATCCTGTGGTTTAGGATGGAAGAGCGGCCAGTGATGTAGCTCGTCCATTTGGAGTTGGCGTTTAGTTTGGTTGCCCTGTATGTGGCTATTTGCTTGCCAAGTCTATCGAGAGGTGTGAGGTGAAGTACATGTTGAGCTCTGCCGTTGGGTTGGACCTTAGACCCCCGGTGGTGCACATGCATAACTACATAACTGACTCTTATAACAAATATTTAGTTGGCATACGTGATAGATTGTCTGAATATATAGGATACTAATATATATGTTCGTTTGTATTTTTTAAACATAAATCAAAGTGCATACAACTACTTCGTTCGCATAAATTATTTTACCAGTCAGTATCTAAACTAATGTGATCATTTATTCTTAACATAAGATTGTACTTTACATATAAAATGTCCTTTGCCTAATCATTCATAATAATTTCAATTTAAAAAAAAACAAACAGACAGGTATACGTAGCAAATGAGCATATCAATTGGTCATCTAAGTACGTATGCGTTTACACGCCATTCAAGTTTTTCCTCGGAAAAAAAAAAATCTTGTGTCATTTTAATTCAGATAATAAATATTTGTTACATAGTTTAAATTGCAATTTAATATTTTTATAATATAGTGTTCTTAATACCAAAGACCGAAAATAGTAAAACAAAATTGTGTCGAAACTGTACCTATGACACTCAAAAAAAAAAATAAAATAAATAAAGTATTGAAGACAGTAGACAGCATTATGTTAAACATCCGAGCAAAAAGACAATATTATCCTTTAATTCTCCTAATTGTTTTTTGTTTTATTTTTATTAATTGGTTTCTTACATATTCAGCCCATGTTGAAGGAGATTGGGAGAAGCTAGTGATAAAATATCGATTGGTTTTGTTCGCTTATATATTTCTATTTACATTTGCATCCCCACAAAAAAAAATAATTAAAAACGTTTTTTATTGTTCTTTATTTTGGTTTTTTTTCGGCACTAAGGGATTCTTTGAAGGAAGCTACAATATATATATATATATATAAATATTGTATATATTTAAGTCAAATTTAAATTACATGTTAAACGTACATTTTAAAATTTTGTTATTATTTATAGAAAAATTGAAATTTAAATGAGGAAAAAATACGATAAAAATATTTTCTTTTTAAATAAAGAAAAAAAGTTTTAACTTTACCATTTTCTTTTCGGTTTTTGAGAATGCTCAACGTTTTTTCTGCGAGCTTTTTCTCCACGAGAGAGAAAACCCTACGCAGGATTAAGATTTTTTATTTTTTTTTATTAATTTAACATTTATTATTACTATACAACAGTATTTTTTGTTATTTAGTTATTTGTTTGGATTTTGTAGCTAAGAGATATTCCTTCATGTGAATATTTGTATCCGTCGATTTCACATCTATTAAGGTTTTGTTTAATTCGCAAAACCTTATCCTTTCTGTTTAACATTTTGCTTCGGTTTCTTCAGCTCATCCATGGTTTTGTCATAATTTATTGGTTTAGCTTTACAGTTGTGTTATAAAAATGTGACTAAGAGTTTTATCTGTTTTTTTATATTTGCTTATTTCGCTTCTTTTACGGTGAACTACTGAGGTAGATCTGAGCTTGATTGACTATGAATGTAAAACATTGAGAATGTTAATGAACTCAGGTGTTGTTTTGTTGATTTGATCTGTTTTATGATATAATTTTCTTATCAATATCATAATTCCAGCAATAAGACTCAATATGATCCTAGATCATGTCACACTATCTGTTATTTCTGCAACTGGCTTGGATATTGTCGACTGTCGTTTCAAACAGCAGTTTCTAATTTATTTTATTCGTTATTGCCTCCTAAATTCAATCATCGATTAACTTAGATCGGTTGTAGGGAGAATTGGCTCACAAGCTTATTTCAGTATAGTTATGAGTACGTCGTCGTACACACGTTTTTTATGAATTTAGTTGAATAGCAGTAGTATGAATAATACAGGCCCCAGAAATAGAATACAGCCAAAGAAGTAGAAAAAAGAATAAAAAATATGAAATAAAAATAACGATTATGAAACTGTTATAATGTTGTTTGAAACATGAAGAATTTATTTAATATTTCTGCTTTGGTTATATTTCTGTGGTTTCATTTACCTTCTGCATTTCATTTTTGTACTTGTATTTAAAAAAAAAATATAAAAAATACTTTTAAATGCTTTTGATGAGTCAAAAGTTAATGGGTGAACTACTATGGTCTGTATTAGTATGTTATTCATATTTGTACGATTGTTCTCATTTTTTTAGCTTTTCTGTTTTTTTTTTGAAACACTAATATGGGTTTTCTTAGTTCTCCACTTAATACTTAATACATAAAAAAAAAAATTAAAATGGATCTATGTATATAACTTGGGCACTCGTTTTTACATTTTGCTCGATTGTTTTGGTTTTCGATTTAATTTACATATTTTTATATTGAAAGCAAATGGAGAGAATAGAAAAGATATTTATGATTAGTAAGGTTATTAGAAAAGAAGACGACACTCACCGATGACCTACTCACTTGCATAAACGCATAGACGCCGCGTAAAAACTCCATGTTAGGTTGTTGATCTTGAGATGATTGTTTAGGGTGTTGCGCCCTACTAATATATGACTTGATACCTTCAGCTACAAGATGGGTCTTAAGTTTACGTGATAATGTTCTGGAATAAAATAGGGTGATAAAAACGAAAATGGATACTGATTATACCATAAGTTTTATCTTATTTCCATTTTTTTTTTAAATAACGATAACGATAAATAGCAACAATTATATTAGCCTTGACATTGAAAACGACATGCACGATTAAGTAGTACTTACATGTTAATAGGATGAATTGTTGCGACTGATCTTTGTATTTTTGAATAAATATATCGAAAGTGATTGCAAAAATGTATTTGCTATAATTATGACATGCAATCTATACAAACTCTTATTAGTATTTTTATTTTATTGTATAATATGTAGAAGTATTTTATATATAGAAACTGCTAATGCTCTTCTAAATGGGAATGTTCTATATTCTATTTCTATAAGTAAAAAGAAAGAACTTAAGATTTTATTTCAAAGTTCTTAGTTGAAATTTAATGCAATTAATGTCGCATACAAGATCTTCGCTGCCGTTTTGTGTGAACGCCTGAAGCCACTCGTAAACAAGCTGATAGGTCCTTATTAGTGTGGCTTCAGGCCAGGGAAGTCCACCATCGATCACACTACGGGAGATCCTGCAGAAAACCAATGAATTTCAAGTCGATACGCACCATCTATTCGTCAACTTCAAGGCCGCATACGACAGCGTAATTAGAGACGAGCTGTATAACGCCATGTTTATTTTTGACATCCCTGCTAAGCTCGTCAGATTATGCAGGATGACCCTGGAAAATGCTCGCTGCTTCATCCAAATCGGTGCAGAACTGACCTATAGTTTCGAAGTCAAGAAAAGATTTAGACAGGGCGATGCGCTTCCGTGTGATTTCTTCCACATCATATTGGAAATGATTGTGCAAAAATCACAGGCCAATACGAGAGGCACAATCTATTTCAAATCCTCGCAACTCCTTGCATACGCCGACGATATTGACATAATAGGTAGACCACAGCGAGATGTCAATGAGGCGTTTGCGAGTATTGAGATGGAGGCGGCAAAAATTGGTTTGGCAGTTAATGAGGGCAAGACTAAACATCCGCTGTCATCGAAAAAGGACATTTACCATCGACGTCTTGGACAGAACGTGCATATTGGCAGATATAAGTTCTAGGTAGTTAAGGACTTCATATACCTCGGCTCCGCAGTGACTTGGAACAACGACACCAGTTTCGAAATATCAAGCGCAGAATTACTCTTGCCAACCGCTGTTTCTTTGGGCTCAAGAGGCAACTGAGAAGTAGAGCCCTCTCTCGTACGACCAAGTTGACCTTATATAAGACCTTAATTATCCCGGTCTTGTTATACGGCGCAGAAACATGGACTTTATCTAAAGCGGAAAGATTCTGCGTTCGATTTTCGGTCCCATAAACACAGAGGAGGGTTGGAGGAAAAGATTCAACCACGAGCTTTACGGGCTGTACAGCGACATGAGTCTAGTCAGGCGTCTACGGATTTAACGCCTAAGATGTCTGGGCCATATGGAGCAAATGGATACCACAGCTCCAGCCCGGAGAGTCATTGAATCCAACCCAGAGGGACGAAGAAGCAGAGGAAGGCCGCACTTAAGATGGCGCACACAGGTGGAAGGCGACCTCAGCCAACTGGGTGTGCGGCAATGGAAAAGGCTAGCAAAAGACCGTGCTAGTTGGAGGGGTATGTTGGTTGAGGCCCAGGTTCACCCCGCCCGTTCGCGCCCGTTAAGAAGAAGAAGAAATAAAAATGATATTTAAATACAGTGTCCATCTCGATGAATACCCTTCATCCATCGGAAATACGCCATCAATATAATGCAATACAACATAATCAATATAATACAAGGAGATTAGATTGTGTCCTTTCTTTCATGAACGCAAAGGCAGTCTGGGATTCAGAAGTTGCAATTGTTAAACACATTTTAACACTCCCTTATCTGTTTTCTTTTTTATGGAAAGTCTTTAATTTTCACTATTATCACCCTATTGTACTTTGTCGGTTATAAAACAACACAAATAGCTAATTAACGCAGAGACCCAACGATTCAAATTCATGTAAGAAATATGTACCTAAACATATTCTTAAGTCGCCATCATCACGACTTCCGAAACGTGCCTTGGATGCAATACCATCAGGCAGGCGACCGCTTGGCTGACCCAGGACGAGGTGGTTGGACCAAGTCCAAAAACTCGCCTGGGTGCGCTCGGGCATAGCTCCTGATAAGTTAGAGTCGATGGCGGAGGATCGAGTGGCCTGGAGATCCCGCGTGCGCGCATTACCCCCGCGACTCTTTTAGTGGAACATGCGGGCCACTGAAAATGATGATAAAAAAATATTTGTAGTATCTATTTGTACTATTCGAAGAACTTTATACATTCCCATTCGTCGTTTTGCGAAATAGCCAACATTTATCGACAATTGCGCGAACGCTTATAACGCGAACGACTTTTTCCGAACTGGAAAGTATCATAAAATCCCTTAAGCCAAATAAAGCAACAGGCTACCATTAGATTACAGGAGATGTCCTTAGAAATTTGCCGAGAAAAGCTCTGCTCAAACTCAAACCACAGGGAGACGTAATTGGTCCACGGCTTTACCTGCTGTATACTAGAGCCATACCACAAACGGATGGCACTTTGCTGGCCACATTCGCCGATAATACTGCAATTTTGGCCACAGGAAAATCAGCGACTGAACAAAGACTTTGCGGATAGCGCTTAGCGAAACCAAATCTGTCCACGTAAATTATACTAATAGAAAAGTAAGTGCATTGCCTCTCTTTGTAAATGAAGTTCCGATCCCATTCGCAAACGATGCGAAATACCTAGGCATGACTCTCGACGCGAAACGCAAATGGAAAGCGCGTGTAGAGAAAAAACATGAAGAGCTTGAATTGAAATATAGGGAAATGTACTGGCTACTCGGAATACATTCCCTGCTTAGTTCTGGCAACAAGCTGCTTCTCTACAAGCAGGTGCATAAACCTATTTGGGGTTACGGTATACAACTCTGGGGTTGTACCAAGAAGAGTATTATAAAAATGTTTCAAAATAAAGTATTGCGAGCCGTTGTAACGCGCCGTGATATATTTGAAACGACGGCATTAATCGTGATTTAAACAAAAATGAAACTAAACTTCTGGCACGGAAACACAGATATCGACTGGAAGGTCATATCAATAATGCGGCTCTTGAAATAATAGAGGAACGAGACCCGTTGCGCCGTCTTGAAAGGACAACGCCACTTGATTTAGCGCGACGCACCTAAACTGCACGTACTCTGCGGGTTGCCGGAACTCTCACTGGAAAGCTGCCTGCTAATGAAATATCTTGAATCACGGAAACTCCTCAATGACCGCCAATACGGTTTCCGCAGCAACAGATCCACTGGTGATTTGATGGCATATCTCGCTGAAAAGTGGAATCACTCGCTTCACCAAGCAGGTGAAAGCAAAATTGTTGCACTGGATATTTCTAAAGCTTTTGACAGGGTCTGGCATGAAGCCCTTTTGTCGAAAATGCGTGCTTTTGGGATCGATGAGTCTCTTTTTCAATGGATTAGAAGCTACCTCTCGAATCGTTCAATTCAAGTTGGTTTGGACGGATTAAAGTCTGACACTCACTTTGTAAATGCTGGTGTTCCCCAGGGCTCCGTTTTGTCTCCGACACTCTTTCTCATTTTTATAAATTATCTCTTGTCTGTTACTTCTAATCCTATCCACTCCTTCGCTGACGACAGTACCCTCAGCTTCTCATATTCGTTCACCAGTTTACGACCCTGCACTTCGGTTGTAGATAATGAGCGGCAGCGTATGTTAAGCTCATTAAATTCCGATATCGACAGCAGCATCCAATGGGGTAAAAACAATAGAGTGGGATTTAATGCATCCAAAACACAATGCCGTCTCTTGTCGTTAAAGCGTATAACTAACCCGACGCCATTATCCATGAATGGCACTTGCATCTCAGAAACCGAAAAGCTTTCCATCCTGGGTATGAGCGTTGCTCACAATCCTAACACGACCATATATTCAGTGTCGCCAAGAATGCTGCGAAATGCCTAGGCTTCTTATACAATCTATCTGGCTACAATCTATAAGGCGTTCATTCGCCCCAAATTAGAGTTTAACGCTCATGTCTGGTCCGGTGCTTCCGAGACCTCATTGCACCTACTAGACAGAATACAAAAACGAGCCATAAATCTGATAGGTGACTCCAGCATTACCAAAACATTAGACTCGCTGGAACACCGCAGGAATGTTACCTGCCTCTCCCTGTTTTATCGTTACTACCACCAAAAATGCTCTGATGAAATAGCCAGTTGCATTCCGCGCCTTCAACATTTCTCCCGCAATACACGTCTCTCTAGGAATGCTCACCAATATGCTCTGAAGCCCGCCTTCGGACGTACCGTCAAATATAGGGAACCTTTCATTAACCGAACCATACAAATCTGGAACTCCCTGCCGGATTCGGTTTTCCCCCCTCAATGCAACATGCAAGCATTTAAGATCAATGTCCATCGGCATCTCCTCTATCCCTCTTCCTTTCTATCTTCTGCCCTCACTGTGTCATCGACATAATAAGGTTATTAGACCTTGAGTGCGCGCAAATTAAACAAATGTATAAGGTTTTTAGAGTGTACGGATCTTGAAAATCTTTCGAGTTTCGAAACAAGAAACCTAGCATGGAGCTGGCCTTAGATATACTGACTATACTATAGTATATGTGCATTGAAAAGGTTAGTTGAACATCGAATATAACGCCAAGATCTCTCTAGAGCAGGCAGGAATATGAGGCGCTATTAGCGTTTTGTACTTTCGCTTTTGCCCACTCCGTTTTTTGATAAAAATCGAAAGGCTCTCACTCTCATTCCCTTTGGCCAGAGTTCGGAATTGGGAAACGTAGCCAACATATGCTCTGGTACACCAAGCTTAAAATTGACATATGTATTTGAGAGAGCTTTCATCAGCATCGACTTTGATCAGTTTGCGCCACTCCAATTTCCGTGGGTCAATGTTGAAAGCGGAAGAAACATAGTCCAAAATTGACTGACATATTGTAGCAGTTTTTGTTCATTCAAGAAGAGAGATGAAGCCACACCAGTCGGCTAATAATCTCGAAATCCATCCGCTTGTTGGGTCGAGTCTGAGCAACCGTTTGCCACTGGGAAGCATCGAGCAACGGGGGTTCATCGACCTGGGGATCCGTTCGCAAGACTGGTTCAACAGAAAATGCACTTGTTGAATTTGTTTCAACTCGAACAGCTGATATGATGGTTGGTAACTTTTTATTGGTTTGTACGGCTGGTTCCACCGATAAACAGCATAAGGAGCATAGGTGCAGGGCTTAAGTTGAGTTGCTTAGCAGTCGAACTTGCACGTTGGGAACCGTCTTTGGCAACGGAAGGGGATGCGTGAATGGACCTACTTCCTTTATTCATCGCTTGAGAGCGATTAAGAACCTGCGATTTAGCACTGGTGGAATGACGCGATACTACATATGTTCTTGATTTCACTTAATTCAGCCATAAGTTTATTAAGTTTGGCAAATTAAAAGATCACTGTCAATCACTTTATTGTTGCACTTTGGGCAAAATGATGAAACCATTGTAGGCAAATTACAGCATATAACACTTGTATGGAAATCACAACGGGATTAGCACGTCCGACTAGTAAGGCAGTTCGATGTTGACTGGAACTGCCTTACTAGACAGTGTGACGCACTGTCTCGTGATGAGGTACGATCTACTTCGAGTCCACACAATTGCTTGCCTATGCAGATGACATTGACGTTATTGGACGGACAAAGCGAGACGTCAATGAGGCGTTCGCAAGCATTAAAGCAAAAGCGGCTAAAGTGGGTCTAAGGGTAAATGGGGGCAAGACCAAATATATGCTGTCATCCAAGAAAGACGCGCAACACCGACGTCTTGGTCAGAACGTCACCTTCGGCAGCTATATTTTTGAAGTAGTTAAGGACTTCGTCTACCTTGGCTCGATAGTGACAAGCAGCAATGACACCAGCGCTGAGATAAAACGCAGAATAACTCTTGTCAACCGCTGCTTCTTCGGGCTCAAAAGGCAATTGAGTAGTAGAGCCCTGCCTCGAAAAACTAAGGTACCCCTTTACAAAACCTTAATCATCCAGGTCCCCCTCTACGGCGCTGAGGCTTTGACGTTATCAAAAGCGTATGAAGAGGCTCTTGGGCGTTTCGAGAGGAAAATTCTGCGTGCAATCTTTGGTCCCGTTTGTGTAAACGGAGAGTGGAGGAGATGATTCAACCAAGAACTTTACGGTCTGTACAGCGACATCGGCCTGGTTAAATGTCTTCGGATCCAACGTCTAAGAGCGAATGGACATCAACGCTCCAGCCCGAAGAGTCTTCGACTCCAACCCCGAGAGACGACGCAGCTGAGGACGACCGCATTTAAGGTGGCGCGCACAGGTGGAAAGGCACCTCAACCAACTGGGCAGGCGGCACTGGAAGCGACTGGCCAAAGATCGGGCCGGCTGGAGAGGCTTTTTGGTTGAGACCCTGGTTCACCCCGAACTGTAGCGTCATCAAAGTAAATAAGTTATGTATCACTTTCTCGTTTGACGTATAGCACTACGTAAGATCTCGTACCTAATTAAAAGTAATGTTTAAGAATATCGTACTACGAAATAGAAGATTGCATCGCCTACTCGGAACTAAATCAACACAACGAGCTTTGTGAAAAAAAGGACAGTTGAAGCCACATATCAGATGTCATATTTAAGCATAAGCATAATAGGTCACTGAAATCTTTTTCATTCACTTTTCATTTCGCCTTAAATAACAATATCCGTTTTTCACTTTTGACCTGACCATAGGTCGAGATACTGTTAACATTCGCATTTCAATATATCTATCTATATTAACAGCTTGGATTTGAGATGCCAAAACCACGAGACCCCTTTAAAGGACTTAACTTCTGCTTCAGGATAACCACTCTGTTTGCCCGATTTAAAATATTAAACACGTGGTAAGCAAAATAATGACCACGCAGGGGATGAAAAAAAAAAAAGTTGTTTACCTTGGCAGACCTATGCAAACTCACGGTAACTTTAAATGGTTACCTTAATCACAAGTCGTAACATTTCATTTTTAACATCATTTACATCAACGAGGGGCGTAATTGTGAGGTGAACGGATGGCTAGAGTAGCCGGAGCAGTGACAACGCTTGTAGTAAAATTCTAAGCCCACTTCAGAAGATGCTCTGTGCTCATTTGCATTTTTTAACAGTGATGTTGGTGTTTGCCCATTGTGTTAGCTGTGTGTAGCATATTTTAAACGTAAACCCTTTTCAAAATTTAATGTGCAAGTAAAGCAAAGGACTGAGTCAGATTTTAACCAGGAGCTGTAAAATGGCGCGCGAATAAAATTTTCCTGACACTTGGTACTTATTCAATTTAATGAGAATCGGTGGTATAAGGTAATAATTAATATTGTTACGCTTGTCTGACACTTGACTTCCGGTAAATCATTGGAGTAATACTCGTATATGGTTTCTTAGTTTATAGAGCTTCGATTTGTTGCGTACAAATACCCGCCAAAAACCTTTTCCGCTCCATCCCTCCCTCTCCCGTATTTCTACCCGTCACTTTGGTCCGTTGCTCTCTTTTTCTGGGTGGCCTCGGTGCATACGCGGATCAGGAGGATCTTGCGGTATCGTGGTCCGACTCTCTTGAGGAGGCAACAAAGCAGGTAAGACCGGACGGACGGTCCCCAACGCCGACTGCAGGGACGGACGGTCCCCAACGCCGACTGCAGGGACGGACGGTCCCCATCGAGACCAGCCATCACGACAAGGGCGAAGTCCCCACCCTTATCAAATAATTGTGTGAGCAAAAGAAGAATGTCACCCTCGATCAGTAAAGTGTCTAAAAGCAAATGAATGTTGAAACCCCAAAAGAATTGTAAACCCAAAGAGTAAATTGTTGTCTCGCCCCTATATGTTCTAAGAGAACATGTGAGCGGGTAGCTTGACATTCGGCAAGGGCTTCGATAATTACAAGTCCCTCGAAGACAAAAGAGTGCTTGAGTGCACCTAGATCACCGGGTTATTCGAGGGAGACGTTTAACTTTAACTTTAATGACTTTTAGTACAACCGGGGTGGTGAATGCTTCCGTTACCAAAGACAACAACCTCTTCCAACCGGAGCTGAATGAAGTGAGTGTGGAGGCTATTGTGGAGGTGATTCCCTTTGTTCCGATAGCCAAATGGACTGGGGCGAATTCTCAAACACCACCTTAGGCTTCAACCGCCAAAAGGACAGGGCGGCGAGAAAGCCAGTAATTTATTTCAATTGAAGAAAAAAGGGAAGTAGAGAATCCCAAAAATTAAATAGAAATTAAGTGTGAAGAGAAATCACCAGATTGGATTAAACTCGCCAGACCCGGGAGTTTAACCCAAAATAAGGATGGCCGAATTCGCCCCAAATGTGTGTGTGTGGCGTGTGTGCGAACCGGCTGGATGGGTAAACGAGGCAAAAAGACGGTCGATGAGTGGATAGTGGCCACCACCTGAGAGACAAAGAACAAAGGCGAGAGAACAAAAGAAAACGAGGAAAAGGCGGAAGCAATAAAAAAAAGGAAGGGAAGACACGGGGAACACAAAAGACGTGAAGCGGAGGCAATAGACAGGAAGCGTGTAAATGGGAGGAGTAGCCGAAGCACTTACTAGTCCCCGGGAAGTATTTCTTTCATATATTAAATTTGTTTTTTTTATCCCTCGAATTACCTGCTAATCCCCAATCCCTAATAATCTGACCCCGTTTTGGGAATCGCGTCTCCCATTACGGATGCCGAGCACCCCGCAGTCAATAAGAGGAAAAATATAAAACCCCCAATAAAGTGTCCCCCCCCTCATTTCTAAAAGAAGCTGGTCATTTGCCTTTTAGTTTTCGTAGTTTTCACGTGGCGCCCTATACATCCCGACTACCGAATCCCCGATTTCATTCCCCAGAAGCTAGCCGTGTGCGCACTGAACGCGCGCACCCCACCTGTTGTGTCAATCTGACACAACAGATTATGGATAGTCATGGCGAGTCTCGTTGCATGTGGAGATATGGAAAAGCAATAGTCTTACTTTCCGACAACAATAGTTATGAACTCTGGGTAGCAAATCTGTGAAGCTTAACGTCAAAAAATTAACTTAAATCACCGCTAGTAAAAGATTATCTCTCGTAACCAATAATAGCTCAAGTAACACATAGGTGATTGAGACAAGCGTAACTTGGTGTTTGTGTCTAGTACTCCAAACGATTGCAGAAGCTGAATGTGCGCTCACCAGTTCTTTTGAGTTTCCCACTTGTGGCTTTTGAAGAGTGGAACATTCCGGAACACAGGCGATTTAATCATTAGTTTTGAGGAATTACTATTTGCAGTGGAATCTAAACGGCAGTTACGAAAACTTATCATAAAAGAATCTGAAATGGTGGAAGAACGAATGCCTATAATAAGTTTTTTTAGGGTTCCGTACCCAAAGGTAAAACGGAACCCTATTACTAAGACTTCGCTGTCCGTCCGTCCGTCTGTCACCAGGCTGTATCTCATGAACCGTGATAGTTACACAGTTGAAATTTTCACAGATGATGTATTTCTGTTGCCGCTATCACGACAAATACAGAACAAAATGGATATTTAAGGGGGGCTCCCATACAACAGACATGATTTTCATCCAAAAAATTCCCTTTGTCACATCCAGTGGCAAACTTCCCAGTTTTGATCTCTTTTGTGTCTCTGATGAATTAATCCTAGCTGCAAACCTTTTTCCCATATTTCCCATTATAGTTATTCACCTTTTCACATCGTCGCTGTAAGATAATTGATTTGAGTTGAATGGACACTTTGATGATCAACTACATATATCTCATCATGAAGATTTTTGATTATCAAAGTAATATGCCGATAACCTGCCTGCAACCAAGATCTGTCATCATACAAAAAATATGATTTAATGTGATGACTGATGAGGTAACATACATAGTCTCTTTCATATTTATATATACAGATGGTACGGAGCCTTCGTGCGCGAGTCCAACTCGCACTTGGCCGGCAATGGAAAAGGCTAGCGAAAGATCGTGCTGGTTGGAGGGGCATGTTGGTTGAGGCCCAGGTTCACCCCGAACTGTAGCGCCCACTAAGAAGAAGAAGAAGAAGAAGAAGAGATACTTTGCTTTCGTAAGTAATAATAATGGGGGAATGGTCAGATGAAAGGTCAAGGCATGTTTTGGCTTTTAAGTTTTTTCTTGGTATATTTTTATAAATGCAGACGTCTATTAGGTCGGGTTTTTTGTTCATGTTCTCCAGTGCTTAAGAACTTCACATTAGTATGTTGTTAGATTCACAAAAGTAGCACCAAATAGCAATTGTTGATATATTTATCTATTGTTATTTCTATTAAAAGTGATTTAGGAAACAAATTGTTATAAAAAAAGAACATGTACAATTACAATGATCTCACTCACTTTTTATATTATTTATTTATTTTAAATTCTTTCACTAGAGAGTCGGGTCATTTCTGATTTATTTTTTCATAAACTACAAGTTTTCTATGTTTATATATATACAGCTTAGAAAGTCACAATGTAACCTGCCACTATAGTCTTATGTTAGCTGAATGGTTTAAAGTGCATAAGTAAAGGCTACTTATAATATGTAGACTGATTTACAGTGACACTGCACTGCGCATTCTGTAAAGCCATATCAAAGTTCCAATAGTACATGTACATGTGAACGTAGACATGCCCCTATATAATCTTCTATAAGTTGAAACTTCTAGTACTTACCAAAACATTTGCATCTTTGACAAGAGATCACGTTTCAATAACTATCTAAACTACGAGTATCTCTTTCGGACCTATTGTACATCTGTATGTGTGTAAATATTCTCATGTAAAAGGTTTCCAATAAAATTGCAATATCTATTACATATGTGCCGAAATACAGTCATTTTTAAAGATGATATTTTTCTTCTAGCCCTAACCTAAATTGAAAGGAAGTTAGACATTTACTGAAGTTTCTTCTGTGTTAGTTTTTTTGCAGTCCTGTATAATACAGGTCATAGGAATATACGGCCATTACGTCAGTTAAGGTCAATTTCATTGCGTTTCTGTGCCGATGAGGGCTGTACTTCTATATCAATAATGGGTTATGTGTTAACAATGACTCTTTTCCTTTTATATTTATTTCGAATCTTTTTGTCTGTGAATTCTTTTGTTTTTATTCATTCCGCATCGTGGGTAGTTTCTTTTATTTAAGCTCATTAGGAAAACTATGACCCAGTATACGCTAAAAGCAATGTAATAGTTCTTTTAACCGCTGCTGTTAGGATAAACTTTGTCGTTGCTATTTTAGCACATGCGAATACATGCCGAGTATCCGTACCGTGTTCTTTGTGTTATCGTAGTTCGACAACGTATGTAAGCCAAAAGAGAATTGTTCTATTTGACATTTAGAGCGGATTTGCATATTGTAGATAGATAGAGATGTGTATACAGTGAACGGGATGTGAATTGCATACATACATATGTATGATCGCACAAAAGCACTGAGCATTTTGGTCAGACAATTTTTTACATCCTTAAACTAATAAACTATTTATACTAAGAGCGAAGAATGAGAACATTGTATCTATTGAACTTGTTTGCATATAGGACAATAAAATAGATATCATATGATATCGTGCGCTTGCGACTTTTATTTGGAAGCATATATTGCTGACTGGCCAGTTGACACAAGAAATGGAACTGCGACATAGAATAATTCTACTGAGTTTGAAAACAAATTAAACGAATTTTTAACCAAGAGAACCTGAATGATATCTTGTACTTACCTTTCACCTGAACCCTAGAAAGGCTGACAGACTTACATATACGCCATAATTTCGATCCTTCACTAATCTCTAAGGCACAGCACGCCAACTGCAAGGATAGATCTGTTGAAACAGCCTTACATACACTAGTGGGGAAAATCGAGAGGTTAATCCATCTTGGGGTGGCTGTGGTGCAGTGGTTAACATCATCGACCGCCGAGCGGAAGGTCTATAGTTCAAATTCGCTTCGTAGCCAAGAAAAAGTAATTCCTATACGGACAAAAAGTATGCAACGCAGTTGTGAATGGAAAGTGACCAGACGTACTGTTGCAGGCATAACACTCACAGTACATGGTCAACTGAAATTCATCCTCTGCGTATGCAATACTAAAGTGGTCGAACGAATTATTACGGACCAACCCCGGAATTGGTCGGCTCTCGTCTTATCTAGGACAACCACCCCTGAGAATAGTGAACGAACATCAACGACCCAAACCATTGCACTCCGTTCAGGTTGTGTGTCTAAAAACACATCATAAGAGAATATAAAAACTCTTGGACCTGCGCGAGTCTCTAAAAAAAAAAAACAAAAAAAATCTTAACGAATAAACCTTAACAACCGTCCTAGACATAGAGGGCGCTTTCAACATTTTCAACAACGTCACTTCGAAAGCAATAATAGAAGGGCTAGAAAATCTAAAAGTGAAGAGGACTCTCACAGAGTTGATCAGCGAGTTACTCTTAACACGCAAAATCCACTCTAAATGGGGAAGCCAAGCAACCACAAGATCGTTTTCCAGGGGCACCCCACAAGGAGGATCCTCTCTCCTCTTCTCTGGAATGTAGTTGCAAATGAACTACTGATTAATGACCAAACTGGAGCAAGAAGGACTCGACATAATTGCCTACGCTGATGACGTTGCCATTACCATCTCTGGTAAATATGTACCTACCTACACTGAATGACCGTATGCAAAGGGCATTCTCCATACTATGCAAATGGGCACAACCCAATGGGCTCAGTGTAAATCTCCAGAAGACGGAGCATATGCTATTCATCAGAAAGCATACAATTTCGGAAACTTGCCCAATCACTTTACTTAGCATCAGGTTAACCCCTTCCTCCAGTATCACATACCTTGGCATTGTACTAGATAGGAAACTAACCTCTAAGAACAACACAACCGAGTGTGCAAAAAAAAAACAACTATAGATCTCTACACTTGCGAGAAAACCTTAGGGAAAAAATGGGGAATCAACCCCAAGCTCACCCTATGGCTCTACATTACTGTCGTTAGACCTATTCTAATGTATTCAGTAATAGTCTGGTGGACTGCACTGGACAAAATAACCAACCATAAACATTTCGAGAAGGTACAAAGGCTGTATGTGCATCACCGGGGCCCTAAGGTCCACCCTAACCATATAGAGCCCACCACAGTCATTGAGAAGCAATTCAAGACAACATACCCGGACAGATGGAACTGGTCCCGCAAGCCGCAACCTCGCAAGAGCTGCGTGGACTTCTACACCGACGTGTCAAAAACCAAAGACGGGGTGGGCAGTGGAGTATTCTGTAAACAGCTAAACCTGAGCCGACTCTAAAACTACTAGATTATTACAGCATCTTTCAGGCGGAGCTGTTGGAAATAAAGGAGGCTTTGTCTTGGCTTAAGTGGATCGTAATATGAACTACGAATATTCGAATTCTCACGCAGAGTCAAGTAGCCTTGATATCGCTGGAATCCTATGTGTATACTTCAAGAAAAAGCCTTGACTGTCGCATATCTTTTAACAAGATCTACAATATGATTGATGTCGTCACCGGCCACTGTCTCATTGGCAGTTATGCAAAAAAAAAAAATAGGACGAATTCCGAATGATTTCTGCAGAAGCTGCCTAGGCGAGGAGGAGGTCGAATACGAGGCTTTCTACGCAATCAGGAAACGCGACCTAGGATTTAATTTGCAACAATTTATAATTTAATGAGTTTAAACATGGCCCTACATCAACAGAACATCGTTCAGGGCCTCCCGTAAACGTGAGTATTCCAGAAATTATTGATAAAGTCCACAACATGGTGTTAAATGACCGAACAATAAGATTACGTGAAATAGTTGAGGCCATAGGGGTTTCAAAAGGTGCCGTCGTTTCAATTTTGCATGATAAATTGGGTATGAAAAAAATATCTGCGAGATAGGTCCCGCATTTGCTCTCAGTTGAGAATATGCACAACCACAAAGTCTCTTCTAAGGCTCTTTTGGAGCGCATGCTTGGCAATCCAGATGAGTTTCTGCGCAGATTAGTAACTGTAGATACACCACTACTTTCCCGAGATGAAAGAACAGTCAAAACAGTAGATTCTTAAAGGTGAACGGGCTCCAAGGAAGGCAAAGACGGCGAAATCAGCTGAAAGTCCTCTTTCTCCAGGATAATGCACAAGTGAATACGTGCGCAGTTTTAATAGCTAACTCAAATGAAAAGTAGACAGTTGTAGTCTGTCTATATAGGGCGCAATGCGGTTAACATGTACCACCCGTCTCTTCCTTGTACTGGTCATCTGAATGGGATAGATAAAGTCGTTCAACTTTTTCTGGACGATGTAAGGCCCTTCCCAGTCACTCTGCAGCTTAGGGCATAAGCCTACCTTTCGCTTCGGGTTATATAGCCAAACTTTATCACCTGTAACAAACGAGACTGGGTTAGAGCGTAAATCGTACCTGTTCTTCATGGCCTCGGAAGCTAGTCTCAGGTTTTCCCGTGCTTCTTTATTCACTAAGAACATTTTGTGCTGTAAGTTGTTGACGAACTGCGTGACTGGTTGTTGCGGAGAAGATCGAGATCCGAAAATTAAGTCTGCCGGCAGGCGAATTTCTCTGCCAAGATTAAGCATGGCAGGCGTATACTTAGTAGATTCATGTAGCGAGGAACGATATGCCATAAATGCTAATGGAAGTACTTCATCCGAATTAGTTTGATTGTTGTTTACAAACTTAGCCAGGTAATCCAGGAGGGTTCGGTTGAAGCGTTCAACCATTCCATCTGATTGCGGGTGTAACGGTGTCGTTCGAGTTTTCTCGATGCCGAGGTACTCCATACTCTGTTGGAAAATTGTTGACTCAAAATTGCGACCCTGGTCAGAGTGCAGGACATGTGGTATTCCAAAACGACTGAACATTTCTTCCACGAGTTTCGAAGCCACCAGCTCGGCTTTTTGATCCGGAAGTGCGAATGCCTCGGGCCATTTCGTAAAATAATCCATTAGCACAACTATGTATCGATTATTCCGGGGACGTTTTCGGCAAGGGTTCCAACACGTCTACCGCAACTCTTTCGAAGGGTTCGCCTGAAAGAGAAATTTTCATCTGCCCTCGAGTAAATGCAGAGGGACCTTTTCGTGCACTACATACTTCATATTGTGCACACCAGTTGAAAACATTAACAGTCTGACCAACCCAATAAAACCTGTCTTTCACCTTCGCCAACGTCTTGGTCCGCCCCAGGTGTCCACCCGTAAGTCCCGTGTGCAGACTTTGCAACACCCTTGGTACTAAAGTACGAGGTATCACTAACTGCTTTTTCGTGGTTTGATCGGATTTCTCCCATAGCCTTACCAGCACCCTATCCTCCATAATCAAGCTCTCAAACTGGCTCCAATAGCTTTTTACTTCACGTCCTTCAGCGAGCACCTCTTCTCTTGTCGGTGTGACCTTATTCTTCACCCAGGATTTAACTAACGATAAGCATGAATCCTCGTCTCGTAATGTTTCTAGGTTAGCTCCGAGAACCTCGACGGCAAAGATTTTAGCTAGTACTCTTTCGCCTGGTATTCCTCCGCGATCCTTGGCCTCTGCAGTTTGACAATGTCTACAGTCTCCACAATTTCTTCTGGAAAGTGCGTCCGCATTGAGATGACGAGATCCAGATCGGTGGTGAATCTCCATGTCGTACTGCTGCAAGCGCTCGACCCACCTGGCGAGCTGCACCTCCGGTTGCTTGAAATTTAAAAGCCACCTCAGTGCTGCATGGTCAGTCCGAATAATAAAACTGCGTCCGTATAGTTGGTGGTGGAAATGTTTAACGCTCACAACTACTGCCAAAAGCTCTTTTCGCGTTACGCAGTAATTTGTTTCAGCTTACATTTTATGATTTTTTTTTTTTTGTTTTATTTAAAATGCCCAACACCTATTTTAGCCTACCCTAGCCTACCTTAGCCTACCCTAGCCTACCCTAACCTATCGGAGTCCGCCAATGATGTTCGGCAAACCTGCCTTGAAGAGGCTATATTAAAAGATTCCACTACGAAGTCCGTTAGCCACCAAAAGCGTTGATGTTGTCGGACAACGTCTTCTCTATCGCGGCGAGAAACCGCTCTACTGAACCTATGGCGCTCGGGCTCACAGAGCACGACGTCAGGTTCGTGAAGGAGCTGCCGCTCCACAAAATTACGGGCCACATGGAAGATTAGCGGTACCGCTAATCTATCCTGGATCAGCCCACAATCGTCAAAATAAAGAAATGCTTCCGGGGGCACAAAGCCGTTCAGACGCACTTTTTCATGATACATAGAATTGGGGTAGTAGGCCCCAGAGATCAGGTTATTGGTCGAAGTCATGGCCCTTGCAACGTGCCTCAAATCAGTTTAATCAGATAGTTATCTATCCGTAAAGTCCTTGCCCTATCGTATAGGACCCCGTTGGGATAGAACTTTCTGTACTCAGACTCTGGTGTTCTGTGTAATCCAAGACAAGTCCTCAGACATTGTCTCTCAAACACCCGAATCCTTTCCATTAAGTTTGCGCTCACATTTAACCAGACGGGACATTCATAGGCAATCATAGGCCTGATTAAGGCCATGTAGCAGATTACCTTCACCCTAGAATCAAGTTGGCTGCAGTGAAACAGCCATCTTGTCGGGCCGAAAGCGCCCCGGGCTCTTTTCAGAGCAGCATCCACATTTTTGTTAAAGTATAGATACTGATCCAGCCAGATCCCGAGATATCTGACTACACTTTTACCTGCCAATGGACGCCCGTCCAGTCCGATGATTGCGAATTTTCGCCAATGTTTTCTAGTGTCCCTGGAGGCCCTAGACAGAGGCGTTCTGAATAAAATAGTCACTGATTTCTGGAAGTTGATTTTCAACTTCCAGTCATCACAGAACTGCTGAATTTTATCGAAGTCGCGTTGCCATAAAATGCCAATGACCTCGGTCGTTGGACCTGATCTGTACGCAACCAAGTCATCTGCATACGCTATTGAATGGTGAAGAGAAACTATCAGATCACTGATATAAATGCTGAAAAGGATCGGCGAGCTTACCGATTTCAAATGTCTGGGCAGAAGTTACGTTAGCAATTTTCACAACGAACTTTCTACTCGTTAACATATCATCAATTATATATAGCTATGGTTTACTTATGCCCAACCGTTTGAGCTTGTAGTAGAGTCCTTCTAACCATACGGTGTCGAGGGCCTTCTCCAAGTCAACCAGGCAGGCATCCGTGCATTGGTTCTTGCATTTATTCCATTGGATAACCGAGACGAGTTTCGACGCGGCATGAATAGTATGCAAAGAAATTGTATTTCTTGTTTGTGGACAGTCTTTGAACTGCAGTCGGTGCACCACCGCACCATGTTTTGGCAATACACTTCACGTTCAATGTTTATATTATTTGGGATTAAATGCTTAAATGTGTTATTAGTTTCTCTATGATTTTTCGTCATTTCGTTAAAAAGAAGGGAGGAGCATAAGATTCTTAGAGAAAGAAGAAAGAGCACGAGAAGCGCGCGATTGAGGATGTGGAGAGGTGTTACTGCAGGCGTGACGTTCGAAAGTTTTATCAACAGATAAAGCGAACATGCCAAGGTTATAAAGCCGGAACGGAAACCTGCAGGGATGAGAACGGACACCTAGTAGTAGAACCGCAATCGATGCTGAGAATATGGAAAAACCACTTCTGCAGACTGTGTAACGGCGATGTTAGTCAATATACCGCTGTCAGGCAGAATGATCCATTTCTAATCGACGGAGACCGCAGAGAATTCTGCCCCCCTAACCTCGACGAAGTTAAGATTGCCATATCGAAGCTCAAGTCGAATAAAGCTGCTGGCGCAGACGGACTGTCTGCTGAGCTTTTCAAGGCAGCTGGGGATGACCTGGTTGGGAGCATGCACCAGCTCATCCGTAAGATATGGTTAGAGGAAAGCATGCCCGAGGAATGGAGTCTTAGCATCGTATGCCCGATCCACAAGAAGGGAGACCCCTCTAATTATGCCAACTATAGAGGAATAAGTCTCCTTAACATCGCCTACAAAATCTTCTCTGCCGTTTTGTGTGAACGCCTAAAGCCTTTTGTAAATAAGCTGATAGGTCCTTATCAGTGTGGATTCAGGCCAGGGAAGTCCACCATCGACCAAATCTTCACACTACAGCAGATCCTGGGAAAACCAATGAATTTCAAGTCGACACTCACCACCTATTTGTTGACTTCAAAGCCGCATACGACAGCGTAATTAGAGACGAGCTATACAACGCTATGTCTACCTTTGACATACCTGCTAAGCCCGTCAGACTATGCAGGATGACTTTGGAGAATGCTCGCTGCTCCATCCGAATCGGTGAACACCTTACCGATGGTTTCAATGTCAAAAAAGGATTTAGGCAGGGCGATGCGCTGTCGTGTGATTTCTTCAGCCCGAACGACAAAGTTGACTCTATATAAGACCTTTATCATCCCGATCCCGGTCCTGTTGTACGGCGCAGAAGCATGGACAATATCAAAAGCGGATGAGGAGGCCCTTGGTCGGTTCGAGAGAAAGATTTTGCGCGTGATTTTTGGGCCTATAAACGCAGACGGGGGATGGAGGAGAAGATTCAACCACGAACTTTACGGGCTGTACAGCGACATGAGCCTAGTCAGGCGTCTACGGATTCAACGCCTAAGATGGCTGGGCCATATAGAGCGAATGGACACCACAGCTCCAGCCCGGGAAGTCTTTGAATCCAACCCCGAGGGACAAAGAAGCAGAGGATGGCCGCACTTAAGATGGCGCACACAGGTGGAAGGGGACCTCAGCTAACTGGGTGTGGGGCAATGGAAATGGCTAGCAAAAGGTCGTGCTAGATGGAGGGGCATGTTGGTTGAGGCCCAGGTTCACCCCGAACTGTAGCGCCCACTAAGAAGAAGAAGATGATTTTTCGTCTTAACTGACTTAAAGTTTATTCCATTCATAAACTACTTAATGACAAACTGATACCTGAAACCAGTTTATGACAATTTCTATTAGATTTCGAAGACAATCCCATCATCTCTTCTTCTAATCTTCTATAAGTTGTATGCGGCAGAAGGATGTCAAGTTATTAACACGTTACAAAAAAAAAAATGTACATCATGTACATAAGGATTATATTATATTTTACCCATATATCCAAACTCATATCATGTATTCCCTATATACGAGTAATACAGGCAAACAGCTTAAACGCCACTTTTATGACTTGCCGTAAATGCCACCAAAGTCTGTATGTCACTGAATTGATTCTACTCCAGAAGTGAATGGAAATATCAAGGACTTTAACGTGACAAACAAATTACGTCGTATTCTGCTAAGAGGATTAATAATCTAGTCAAATAAAAAACACTTTCTCCCAAAGTCAAAATGCTGATAAAATTCCGGTTTTAGGTTAAGTTCTGGTCCACCCACATGCCTCTAGAATCATAAGGAAGCGTTTGCGTTCTATGTGGGTATGTAACATGTTTGTTATTAATTTGTTTAATCTTTACGTATATGTGAGCATATTGGGTATAAGGACTATAAATGGGAGCTATAAGCAATGAGAATATGTATGTGTATGTACTAAGCTATTATAATGTATATGAGTTGGCGTCATATGGGGGTGGATGAGGTTTTTTGCGTATAGTCAATCGATTGGCAAATTTTTGGTAAATTTAGATTTAATGTTAAAGATAATCTACAATATTAGATATATTGGATGCAATTAATATGAAGGACACTACGAACAAGCCCATGCAGCAAAACAAGAGGCATGTAAAGCCATGCTGCAACGACGGACGAGAGCTGCTCGCGAAATCTATGAGCAGAAGAGAAGAGAGGAACACACGCTTTTCAGAAGAAAGAAGAGAGCACGGAAAGCGTGAGATCGAGGAGATGGAGAGATGCTCCCGCAGGAATGACGCCCGTAAGTTTTACAATAAGGTAAAACGGGCATGCCATGGCTACAAAACCAGAGCGGCGGCCTGCAGGAATGAAATTGGAGAACTGGTAGTAGAGTCGCAGTCGATGCTGAGGATTTGGAAAGACCACTTCTGGAGACTGTATAACGGCGATGATAGACAAGATACCGCTGTCAGGCAGAACGAGCCATTCGCAATGGACCACGAAGCAACAGAATTCAGTCCACCCGACCTAGACGAAGTCAAAATAGCGATATCAAGACTTAAGTCTAATAAAGCCGCTGGCGCAGACGGCCTGTCTGCTGAGCTTTTTAAGGCGGCTGGAGATGAGGAAGTAGTCGAGAACACCTTAGGCTACCTACCACTCCCGACAAGAAACTCGTGGTATGATGGCGAGTGTGAGCAGAAAAAGGCAATAACTGACGAGGCTTACCAAAAGGCGCTGCAGCGAAAAACCAGGGCAGCGCGAGAAGAGTACCGAGCCAGAAGAAGGGAGGAGGAAAAACTGCTGCGACTAAAGAAATGAATCTTCATAGCCTCCCAGCTCAAGGATATCGAGGAGTCTAGGGACAAGCATAAAATATGGACTTTTTTAAGAAAGCAAAAAGCCTTGCAGGAGGCATCAGGAAAGGCACCCAGGCTCTTTATAATTTCATGGATAATCTTGTCACCGACCCACAGGGAATAGTGGATGTATTTAAGCAGCATTTACAGCAGCTGCTTGACCAAGAGGGAGTGGAAGGGGCTGAGGGAATCTCAAATCCAGCCGCTGAAGTAGTCCTTCCATCCTTCCTTCCAATAAGGCCGCATGGCCTTGGATAGCTTGCTATCAGAGCTCTTCAAGGCTGACGGTAATGTTCTGGTAGGGAGCATGCATCAGATCATGCTTGCGGATTTCGGCAAGGAGATGCGCTGTCATGTGACTTCTTTAACCCGGTGCTGGAGCAGATAGTGCGACGGGCAGGTGTCAACAGGGAAGGCACTATCTTCTACAAGTCTGTCCAGCTGCTAGGATACTCGGATGATATTGACACCATCGCGCGGTCTCAGCGTGACGTTGTAGAAGCTTTCACGGCGATTGAGGAACAGGCGGAACGAGTTGGTCTTAAAGTCAACGAGGATAAGACAAAGTACATACTGTCAAGCAAAAACCAATCCGTCGCCCACCACATTGGACAAAACATAACGATTGACAACTAGTATTTTGAGGTGGTTAAGAAGTTTATCTACTTTGGGGCAAATGTTAACTTCACAAACGACACCACAGTGGAGATCCGGCATAGAATCGCCCTTGGCAACCGCTGCTACGGTTTGTCCCAACAACTTGGGTGGCAACTCCTCATTCGAAGAACCGAATTCGTGCTTTACAAAGCTGGACTATAAGTAGGACGGTGGAGCTTATCTTAAGTTCTTTCGAAAGAAGAATTTTGCGTCGGATATTTGGTCCTGTCTGTGTAGAAGGTGAGTGGAGGAGAATACATAACCACGAACTCTGCGAGCTCTACAAAGATGTGGATATAGTCCAAAAGGCAAAGATACATAAATTTGCTCGGCCAACGATCCAGCTAAGAGGCTCTTCGACTCCTAACCTCCCGGTTCGAGAAGAAGAGAAAGACCGAACCTCCGGTATAAAGACCAAGCAATCGCCGATATAGGACAACTTGGTTTTGATAACTTGAAGCAAGGATGGAAGGCAGCTATAGCTCAGGCTCAGATCCTCGATGGATTGATGGCCTGATAAGTAAGTAAGTAAGTAAGATTTTATTAATGAAAACGTTAGACATATCTCCTAAGTTTATCGTAAATAGGGCTTACTAGTTATCTTTAGACATGTGTATATGCGCATTTACTTACGTTCATGCGTCCATGAGTCCTTTTTTATCAAGCATATCTCAAGAAAGAATCAGGGTATATATGTATGTATGCTGACTTAGGACCAATTTTATTATAACTCGATAGAGAACTGGGAAGCTTTGCAAACAATTTTCATTGGCACCTTCTTAGAGTACTAGTCCCATTTGTGAATAAATGTGTGTCGTTTACGACTAAAGAACTTCATCTTCGTAAAAAATATTACATGCCCCGAAAAGGTAGAATTAAAATCTGCAATACACAGTTGAAGCGTAGTGAAAAATTCGAACTATTTCTGAGGGGACTTATCTTTCTTTCTTTTGGTGGCGTTACAGCCCATAAAGGACCAGAGCCAAGCTTCTCACAATCACCCATGTTGTGTGTGATTTATTTTTCTCACAGGTGAAAGGGACCTACAGTTTAGTGCCGATTCCGAACGGCGTGAGTCGAGAAATCTTTTCGTGGCAAGATTACTACGGGGGGATTTGCCAGTACCCCGTCGAGGAGGAACGTCGCGAAATAAACATTCGATGGCGTTGGTGTTATCGGGATCTGAACTCGCTCATCGTGCGTCAGAGTCCAACACACTAACTACTGCGCCACGGCGCCCTCCTTAGGACTTATAACCCGCAAGAAAAAAAGAAATGTTCCCGTTTAAATGTGGTGGCCAAAGTGAACTCTCACAAGTAGTTACAAGATAATGGTGTGAGTGTGCAATAAGACTGGGAATCAATTGTCTATCATGAGGCTTGTCCGAATCATCAAAAGAGTGACTAAATTCTGCTATCAATAATTCTAGAGATTACTACAAAAATAGCATTATCTTTCACCATGAAACCACTTGGCCACATGTTTCTTTGATGACCCTTTGGAAAGTGCGAGAATTTACGTGAACAATTTTGAAGTCCCTGCTAGTCTCTTAAGAAGTTTTTCAACTGGAGAACAAAAACCACTTGATTCAATTCTTCAACCAAAAAAGTTCTACATCAATGATAAAAAATAGACAAAGATTTTTTGATTCTACGAGTATCCAGATGTTCGATCTAAATTGAATTAAATCTAAAATCATTCAATTGTACTCTATTGGGAATAATGAAGAAATATTTACATTAAGTTAGTTATCTCTAAACGTATAATAGGAATAACTGAGCTGATTTCAATTATGAAATATGATGCAAAAGCTTCCATTCCAGTGTTAATCCCTAATGCACACTTCAAAGAGACAGCCACAAAGTATTTAAAAAAAATTATTGAACCTTTCCTCACAAGCTTGTATAATAGATTGAACTCATCTCTTAATATTACCTGCCCAGGTCTACATAAATGATTTTACTCCAGCCAACGAAAAGAGTCTATAGCAATGTCCGCATTAGGTAACTCTATATCACGGATATTTTTTCCCTGTAACACTATCCATTAACTATAAGTATCCTCTAGCATATGTTATAACCATATCCGTAACAACATCCCGGATTGGAGGTGTACTACCAAAGGAAGTGTGCGATTGCCTTTTCCTGGTATCTAATCCCGGAATTGAGTACATACGATTGGATGCATCACATAGTAAAATGAGCGGGTATATTTGTCAAAGGTAATTATTCTATAGAAGTATAACTTGAGTATAATTTTTAGCAGTTCTTCGAACATGTCTGTGAATGGGAATATTTCAAGGCCGAAACTGTTTTCAATTTTCGGATAATGTTGAAGAAGATTTTCGTCTGGTATTTAACACCAACTGACGATATTCCATTTTTGCCCGATGCTGCTTGCGCGTGTATCTGGGTATATGGGATCCTTTATATCCTCGAAACGTTCTAACGACCAGGTGGATCTAAATCCACCTGCCTAGGCCGTCCGATGATTATAAAATAGGTTTTGTTTTCATAAAACCAGGAGCCTTACTCTGTATTGCTATACCCAAAGGTAAAACGGAACCCTATTACTAAGACTTCACTGTCCGTCCGTCCGTCTGTCACCAGGCTGTATCTCATGAACCGTGATAGTTAGACAGTTGAAATTTTCACAGATGATTTATTACTGTTGCCGCTAGCACGACAAATACTAAAAACAGAATAAAAAACAGAACTAAAAATGAATATTTAAGGGAGGCTCCCATACAACAGATATTATTTTCATCCAAAAAATCCCCTTGGTCACATACTGAACTAAGGTTAGTCGACAGTATCCCACAACCAGTAGCAAACTTCCCAGTTTTGATCTCTTTTGTGTCTTTGATGAATTAATCCTATCTGCAAACCTTTTCCCCATATTTCCCATTATTGTTATTCACCTTTTCACATCGTTGCTGTCAAGTAAGATATTTGATTGGAATTCAATGGACACTTTGATGATCAACTATATCTCATCATGAAGATTTTTGATTATCAAAGTAATATGCCGATAACCTGCCTACAACCAGGATCTGTCATCATACAAAAAATGTGATTTAATGTGATGACTGATGAGGTAACATACATAGTCTCCTTCATATTGCACCACGGCAGAATTTTGTTCATTAATAGGGAATCCACTGCTAAAACTTTAAGCACAAGACCAAACCAATTTTAAACTCTTGTGAATTATATGTCGACTCACTCGGATCTTGCCAAAGGCTACTTAAGGACGGCAGATGCTAGGGAAAAGTCCCAGCTTTCTTGGGAAAATCCAGCGAATAAGTTAAATGCTGAGGGTCCCCCTATGCGCAACGGAGTTTGTTGGGAAAAGGTAAGAAATGAAAAAAACCGGCCATGTGCGAGTCGGACTCGCGCACGAAGGGTTCCGTACCATCTGTATATATAAATATGAAAGAGACTATGTATGTTACCTCATCAAATGACAGATATTGGTTGCAGGCAGGATTTTTTGGATGAAAATCATATCTGTTGTATGGGAATATTCATTTTGTCCATTCTAACTATCACCGTTTATGAGATACAGCCTGGTGACAGACGAACGGACGGACAGCGAAGTCTTACTAATAGGGTTCCGTTTTACCTTTGGGTACGGAACCCTAAAAAGAACAATTTTGCTTCATATTGACTGACATTGAATAGGTCTTTCAATATCTAAATGACGTTCCCTATACTATTTTCAATAGTACTTATGTATATTAAAAAACTACAAGACCCAGGGAAGTAAATTGTAAAAAGTAAAATTACAGTTGAGGGCACAATATTCGTCTACTACGTGCTCCGGCATCAGCTATTTACATACATGTATGCTTTCGCCTGCGATTAGTGATCATATTGGATCGTATGATCTTTTACATCTGTTTGTCAATTTTCTTCCATCTTTTTAGTTGGACGAAAACTTGGCGAATAGCACTAAACGACACTAAATCTGTCCATATTCATTTTACATATAGAAAACCGAATAGGCTTCCCGTTTTTTGTTAACGAAGCGAGAATTCCGTTCGCAAATGAGGCTAAATATCTCGGGATGACTCTCGACGTGAAATTAAAATGGAAGGCCAACGTTAAGAAAAAACGTAACGAGCTTAAATGTAAATACAAAGAAACGTTCTGGTTACTAGGAAAGTACTCTAAACTCAGTTTTGAAACCAGGCTGCTTCTATATAGGCAAGTGCTAAACACAGTTTGGACTCATGGGGGCAGTGGTTAACATCACTGACTGTTGAGTGGAAGGTCTGTAGTGCAAACTTTGTCCATAGCCAAGAAATACAATTGTGAATGGGAAGTGATCAAAATACTGATGAAGACATAATACTCACGGTATATGGTCACTTCAAATTCATACTCTATGTGTGCAAATCCAATATAACACTATAATGACATGGAACATTTGCTGAGAACTATAACCAACGTGAAAATTCAGTCGAGTTTCACTCGATTCCTATCTAGGACAACCCCCTCTGGAGAGTAGTGAACGAACATCTACGACCCAAACCATCTGAACTCCGCTCACCTGCCCTGATAATAATAATAAAAAAAATCTTCTTGCGCCATAATAACTCAGTTAACATTGCTTGACAAATCCGAAAACGGTTTGTCCTTTAAGGGCCAGTTGAGAACTAAAACCAATGCACTTGCGTTCCGTTGCGCAGTACTGTGGCGCTCATGTTCTTGCCCAGTAGGTGGGAATGATACCTTTTACCTTTGAAGCGATTCTGAAAAAATATTTAACAGTTAACAATATTTAAAAAAAGAGTAATAAACGAATGGCTGCTATATCACCGTTCAAGTATGGGCCCTCCATAACCATTGTGTATAGGTAACATTCAACATTAATAGCCATATTAGAAATAAGAATCCGAAAACATCAAACTCAAGATTAGTTAGGTTAGGTTAGTCAGGTGGTTAGGTTTGTCAAGTTGACGAAAGGTCAACGAGGAGTCAATTGTGCCCAGTTAACGTTTAATCTGTAGAAACCTAAACATTTTCCGTTGAGCTGAATCACTTAGATGAAGATAAGGATCCTAGTAGTTTGTTCAGGTCAATGTTACTTACCTTCTCTAGTCCTCAAAGGAAGTGACTTCCAAGGAATGTGTTCTGCTAGTGCTGGGCATTCAACACAGCAGGTGACGAATGGACTCAGTTTTCTTTTCATGACTGCAGCTTCTGCAGAAGTCGTTATAAGGCTGGCTTAGTCTGGTTGCATGGTAGGATAGCATGCAGTGTCCAACGAGGGCACCGAATGCCAATCGAATAATCCCACGACTGAACTTTAGCAGACTTTCTGTCCTTTTCTTATCATGGACGGGTCAAGTTGATCTTGCCGTTGCGCTTCACTAATAGCTCCGCCTCTATTTCTCTGTAGAGTGTACTGAGTGGCATTTTAGCTTCAGTTGCGATCTGCACGAAGCTTGCCCCTGATCCTAATCTAGCTAGTTCGTCCGCCTTCTCATTTCCAGAGATATTCACATGACCTGGTACCCAGAAAAGGGTCATCCTGTTTACAGTTTGACGAGTTTATATCATATCCATGCTGCCTGCAGTGCCTTAATGGCTGAGAGCTTCTCTCTTTCTCTTTCGATTTCTGCGCCTAGACTCGGCAGAAAACTTTTATGTTTTGGCCGGAGATTTAAATGCCAAACATGGTGATTGGGGCAATAATGTACCTACTAATCCATTGGTGGGCCCTGCATACCATTAAATATAAACTCAAGTTACTCGCAACGGATAGTCCGTCGTTTCCTAGAAGCGGCGCCTATCTGGATCTAATGTTGCGTGACTCACGACTGAGACTGTCAGACAATAACGAATGGTCTACAAACTATTAACGTACCGTAGAGTATGACAGACCATTGCGGACTTAGTGCCGTAATCAAAATACCGGACGAATTCGCAGAATTGGCGGAGTATGTCCACACGTACCCCTACGATTATAGTAGGGCACACGCTGGCCACGCTTTGCCAACTGCCTGACGACAGCACTCACTTCGAGTGCCTCATTCCCACCGAATAATAGGAACCTATCAAATGACGAACGTCCGATAACGAACATTTATTACGAACAGTCAACATCGATCCAGAGAGCGCCGTCCTAGATGACGACTTTTTTGTGATTGAGGATTCTCAGGAGAAAGTTGCGACAGTGGGGGCTGTCTTCCAGGAAGTGTATAAGGTGAATGAAAGCATTCGCCCGAACCACGACCTGGAGAATAGAGCCCTGCTTCACCACTTCTACCTTCGAAATGATATCGAACATTGGCGAATCGAGAACCATGATTTTACCAGGTTCAATGACGACTATACGGCAAACAATGCCATCGCCAATGAAGGTGCTGATACACTGTTCATTTCGACGGAGGATCTCCAGTTGATCTTCATGTCATTAAAAAATAAAAAAATCCGCGTGTACTGATGGTATATCCAACGTTGTGCTTAGGCAGCTTCCACCAGTAGCTATACAGAGGTACACCATCCTATTCAACAATGCACTGAATAATGCATATTAGCCGGTGCATTGGAAAACGGCGGTGGTCCAACCAATCCCTAAGAGGGGCAAAGTAAGGTCTTTGAGAAGGTAATCCATAGAGCCCTGTCCAAATGGGCTGAGGACAAAAATATCGTTCCGGACAACCAATTCGTTTTCAGGGCGGGGCATGATACTATTCACGCCGCGTCGAAACTCGTCTCGGTTATCCAATGGAATAAATGCAAGAACCAATGCACAGGTGCCTGTCTGGTTGACTTGGAGAAGGCCTTCGACACCGTATGATTAGAAGGACTCTACTACAGGCTCAAACGGTTGGGCATAAGTAAACCATTGCTATATATAATTAATGATATGTTAACGAGTAGAAAGTTCGTTGTGAAAATTGCCAACGTAACTTCTGCCCAGACATTTGAAATCGGTCAACTCGCCGGTCCTTTTCAGCATTTATATCAGTGATTTGGTAGTTTCTCTTCACCATTCAATAGCGTATGCAGACGACTTGATTGCGTACAGATCAGGTCCAACGATCGAGGTCATTGGCATTTTATTGCAACGTGACTTCGATAAAATTCAGCAGTTCTGTGAAATCAGCGACTATTTTATTCAGAACGCCTTTGTCTAGGGCCTCTAGGGACACTAGAAAACATTGGCGAAAATTCGCAATCATCGCACCGGACGGGCGTTCATTGGCAAGTAAAAGTGTAGTCAGATACCTTGGTATCTGACTAGATCAGTATCTATACTTTGATAAAGGTGTAGATGCTGCTCTGGAAAGAGCCCGGGAAGCTTTCGCCCTTACAAGATGGTTGTTTCACTGTAGCCAACTTGATTCTAGGGTGAAAGTCTGGTTTAATGTGAGCGCAAGCTTAATGGAAGGGATTCAGGTGTTTGAGAGACAATGTCTGAGGACTTGTCTTGGATTACACAGAACTATACAATAGGGCAAGGATTTTACGGATAGACAACTTTCTGATTAAACTGATTCGTGATCACGTTGCAAGGGCAATGACCTCGATCAATAACTTGATCTCTGTATTCTACGTATTTAGAAAAAGGGCGTTTGAACGGCTTTGTGCCTCCGGAAGCATTTCTTCACTTGGATAATTGTTGGCTGATCCAGGATAGATTGGCGATACCGCTAATCTACCATGTGGCCCGTAATTCTGTGGAACGGCGACTCCTTTACGAACCTGACGTCGTGCTCTGTGAGCCCGAGCGCCTCAGGTTCAGTAGAGCAGTAGAGGGAAGACGTTGTCCGACGGCACCAATGATTTTGGTGGCTGGAACGGACTCCGTAATGGAATCTATTGATAGCCTCTCCAATGCGAAGTTCGCCGACACCAATGGCGGACTTACATAGCGTAGGGTAGGCTAGGGTAGGTTAGGGTAGGGCATAAAGTAGTGTAAGTGTTGGGCACTTTTATTAAAAAAAGAAAAATAAATAAAATAAAAATATTGTTGCGGAGACACAAACCGACGGTCAAGTTCGAATTTCGCTGTCGAAGTTCGAAAGCTCTTCTGAAGCAATGATGTCAACTGTCAACGGCGTAATGCTAGTTGTCAGAGCATTCTAGAGATTTCCGAAGGGGAACTTCCGACGGCGAACATTCGAGAAAGTGGACTGATAGCTATATAAGCGCGAACGCTTGCCCTCGTCATTCATTCAGTTTGTGGAATTGAACAGCGTGTGACAAGTCGGTGTGATCAATCGATAAAACAGTGGGAAAAATTAAAGCTTTCAATAAAGGTTTGTGAGTGTAATAAAATTTAAAGTGCTCAATAGGTTTTGGATAATAAAGAAGAGTGGTGAAGCTGCACAGATAATTCATCTGTGGTGAAACAAGAAAAGTGTGTGTGTTTTAATTCGGATAAAAAGACAATTGTAGTTTATCGCAATCCAGTGGTGCGAACCCTATTCGGTGTGGGATTAAGATTCGTAACAATATATATAAAATCACGAAAACAACAAAAAATTGTAAAATTAAAAATTAAAAAAAAGATGTATATACAAGTTATATATATAAAGTATATAACTCTGTATATGCATTTTAGTTAAGATAGATTAAGGCAGAATTAGTTGGTCTTAGCTAGTTTTAAAGAGGGCATGAGCTTGCAGATGGCTTGCCATCAGAGCTCTTCAAGGCTGGCGGCGATGTTCTGGTAGGGAGCATGCACCAGATCATCTGCAGAATTTGGGAAGATGAAAGCATGCCCGACGACTGGAATATCAGTTCTATATGCCCCATCCACAAAAAAGGCGATCCTACCTCTTGCAAGAAATATAGAGGTATATCCCTGCTCAATGTCGCATACAAGATCCTGTCCAGTGTATTGTGTGAACGTCTAAAACCATTTGGCACCGCACTAATCGGCAGCTACCAGTGCGGCTTCCGGCCCGGCAAATCAACTATAGACTAAATTTTCACACTTCGACAAATCCTGGAAAAGACCAACGAGTTTCGAATCGATACACACCATATTTTCATCGATTTCAAAGCCGCATACGACAGCATTCAATGTGAAGAACTGTTTGGGGCGATGGCTGAATTCGGGATCCTGGTAAAACTGATCCAGTTGTGTCGCGCCACGCTAAAAAACACGCGATGCACCGTGCAACTCGGTTCTAGGACCTCGGAACCATTCGAAACATGCACCGGATTTCGGCAAGGAGATGCGCTGTCATGTGACTTTTTTAACCTGGTGCTGGAGCAGATAGTGCGACGGGCAGGCATCAACAGGGAAGGCACTATCTTTTACAAGTCCATCCAGCTGCTAGGATACGCGGATGACATCGACATCATCGCGTGTTCTCCCCGTGGCATTGTGGAAGAATTCACGGCGATTGAAGAACAGGCGAAACGAGTTGGTCTTAAGATCAATCAGGACAAAACGAAATACATGCTGTCAAGCAAAAACCAATCCGTCGCTCACCACCTGGGACAAAATATAACAATTGACTGCTACAATTTCGAGGCAGTTAAGGAGTCTGTCTACCTCGGGGCAAACATAAATTCCACAGATGACACCACAGTGGAGATCCGGCATAGAATCGCCCTTGGCTACCGCTGCTACTTCGGCTAGTCCAAACAACTGGGGTCAAAACTCCTCACTCGAAAGACCAAAGTCATGCTTTACAAAACGCTCATTCTACCAGTCTTGCTGTACGGAGCCGAAAGCTGGACGATAAGCAGGACAGCGGAGCTGATTTTGGGTTCTTTCGAAAGAAAAATTCTGCGCCGGATATTTGGTCCTGTGTGTGAGGAAGGTGAATGGAGAAGAAGACACAACCGCGAACTCTACGAGCTGTACCAAGATGTGGATGTAGTCCGGAAGGCAAGGATCCGTCGACTACACTGGCTCGGCCACATCGAGCGCATGGACATCAACGCTCCAGCTAAGAGGGTTTTCGACTCCGAGCCTCCTGGTTCGAGAAGAAGAGGAAGACTGAACCTCCGGTATAAAGACCAAGTAGTCGCGGATGTAAGATATCTTGGTCTTGACAACTGGAAGCAGCGTACCTGGTACCGTCAAGGATGGAAGGCAGCTATAGCTCAGGTTCAGATCCTCCATGGATCGCCGGCCTGATAAGAAGAAGAAGTAGCTAGTTTTAAGTTTTATACAATTAACCATATAAACCGATAATATGCTGAGTTTTTTTAATTAAAAATTTTCTCGGCAAAGAATGTAATTAAACTAAGTTAGTCATTGTTAATATTAAGCTATCGAAAGACATAGTGTGAGACATAGTGCCATTAAGACATAGAATATAGTTATGTTATAAGCTAGTTTAACTTATTTTGTCTAGCATGCATAGTCATAAGATTGTTTTGAAAATTAAATGAATTTAGGTTCTCTCTAATGATCAGGTATGCCACCTGCTAGATTGCGAAAATCTCAGCGTGGAAGATGCTGCAATTTCCCGAAATTCAAAATAGACCCCGGCCCCTGTGCCGGCAATCATTTTGGATCCGTCAGTGTAGTTAGTTAGTTATTTCTTATTCTCAACAAATAAGCTTTGGCGATTTTAATAAGTACCACTTTGGGAATATCAATGTTTGCTGTACCAAACGATCAGGTAATATTTAAATGTAATGTGTGTTCCTGCAGTAATTCATTTATTTTTGTAACGGCTTTTTCATATATTCCGAGACCTAAAAACATTTATGCATAAATATATCTGTTTTATCCTTTCGTCCTTTTTCATAAACAAAAAAGAAAACCCAAACATCGAAGTACAGGTACCACAGCTAACAGGTGGAATAGTTAATGTTAAATAGAAATGCATTTGCTTGCATCTACATATGCATGTGTGAGTTTACAAAAAGTCCAGACACAAATACAATTATATTCACAAAAATTACATGGATTAGTTCTACGTCTTGGTAGAAAAAGTAGATGCGTACGAGTACAATCACAACACAAAAAATGGTATTCGAGTGAATTGAGTTTTAATAGAATTCACACGCAATTTCTGGTTGTTAAATGGTTTTTATTTAAATGAATCCTGATAACCAGGTCAATAGAAAACAAAAAAAAAAGCAAACTCTCGCAAATGCCATTTTCAGTTACGTGATGACGAGGAGGATTCACATAGTGTATGTTCATCTTTTCAATAATTTTATTAGTTTTTGTTGACATTTACGTACCGTTTGTGTTGGACACTTCGTTTGCATTCGGAATGTGTACGAAGGGATGAGCGACCCGCCTTGCCCATAAGCGACTGCGGTCTTTGCAAAGCTCCACAAGCAACTGTTCGCAGCTGTGGAGTGGGATGGGCTTCGACATTAAATTCCACCCCGGGCAACTCCAACGACGTTATCGGATGGATGCGTGTCAGTGATAAGGTGCTTTCTAACACTGTACTAAGTAGAGGAGCACTTCGTAGGGATCTCAAACTACCACGGTTAGCTGCTGGTTCTTTAAACATTTATTCTGATTTATAATTTATAACAGAGTGAAATCCTTTCGTTGCTTTTCTTTCGATATATTTTATATTTGGTATCGTATCTTGCGTACTTTTATTTCACTGAAATAATTTTTCTTACATCTGGTATAAGCAGTCCTCTTGAAACACTTAAAATTTTTTTGTTTTTTTTTATCTGTAAAACCCTAAAATTGTGTAATTATATAATTGACTGTAAATTCAATCCACATCTTTAGTGAACAATTTAACTACAATAGATTTACATAAACTTTGTTGCTTACAAACTTCAATATTAATTACGAAAATGCGTAGCTTATAACCACACTTGATTTGTTTATATCACAAACCATACAGAACTATAGAATGGAAGAGAATTATGTAAATGGTCGTGTAATATTGTTAGCTTCCCAGTTTTTATTTGTACTTGTTCAGTTTGGTTAAGGACTTACATGAATGCCCTCAAAAAGAAGTTGATAGTGCTCTTTATCGTGTTAAAGTTTTGCTTTGGAAAAAAAGATACATGTCTTTCTACGAGCAACAAAACGGTGTTTAAATTAAAATATTTGTAAACATTGCAATAAATATGCATTCAGTTAAAGCATACAAAATAGCGAAACTATATAGACACGTTCGTGTATATTCGTACGTAAGTTTTCATACACAAAAGAAATTATTTAAAGGGAAAGTGTACTGTGTATAGAAGGGGAAAAAAACTTCATTGAAGCTAAGTTGCTTTCTACAAATTAACGCTTTGTACTAGCTAGATATATATAAAACAAATAAAGCTGGAGGAACACTTAAAGCGTTATAACTCATTTGGTTACATACATTAGTATATTCTCAGAAAGTTCAAATATTATCTGAGTATATGTATAGAATTTCGAATGTTTTTTCTCATTGTCATATACTAGTATGTGTACCATGAAACTGCTATTAATCACTTCTCGATTCTCGGAAGCAGATTGCTTTCAACTTTGTTTAAAAATCAAAATGTTCGTATTCGTTTTTAAATGAAACATTTTATAAGGTAGAATTCTATTTTGTTAATAATTACTGTTTGTATGATGCTTAAATGCTGGATTAAATCGGATAAACTGCTTTTCAAATGGGTAGCCACATTAAGCTCCCTGTTCTGAAAGTTTTCCAAATGAATGTGAATTGCCACCGGGTCCAATCCATTATTGTCGGTTGTGTAGCGACCGTTCTAATCCACCTCATTTTTCCCTTTCACATCATTTTACTGTTTTCGTTTATTGGAACTGAAATAAAAAAAGGTGAAGTACTTCATTAAAAAGTCTGTGTAAATTAAGTTTTATTAAGGTAAACAAATAAGTAAATAATAACGTGTTATTCAAATGTTATTCGTTAATAAACCAATTGACCTTGCCCATTTCGAACCCCTTTTGAGAAAAGTTCATTGTTCTCATTTCTTCACTTTAATATTTTTGGATGAAGAATATAAGTTATTTTTATTTGGGCGCCAGTTATTTTTATTTATAGAAATATTACGAGTTCAGGTCATGACTACTTTATTTAGAGTCTTTCTTAAAACTAAACTGTACTTAACAATAAATTCGAAACATAGCCCTAAGTGAGGAGTGAAACTGCTGCGCGTGGGAAACAAGTTGATAGTTCGTTTATCCGGCTCAAATGCCGGCGAGGCGACGGAAACTACTGGTGCGCGTGGAAAGTAAGTTGATCTGGTTCAAATTCCGGCCAGGTGACGGAAGCTATTGCTGGGCGTGAGAAGTAAGTTGGTCTGGCTCAAATGCCAGCCAGGCGACGGAAGCTATTGCTGGGCGTGAGAAGTAGGTTGTTCTGGCTCAAATACCAGCCAGGCGACGGAAGCCATTGCTGGGCGTGAGAAGTAGGTTGGTCTGGCACAAATACCAGCCAGGCGACGGAAGCTATTGCTGGGCGTGAGAAGTAGGTTGGTCTGGCTCAAATACCAGCCAGGCGACGGAAGCAATTGCTGGGCGTGAGAAGTAGGTTGGTCTGGCTCAAATACCAGCCAGGCGACGGAAGCTATTGCTGGGCGTGAGAAAATGCTGTTGAGGCGATGCGCGTGCAGGACGATGGACAGGCCGCGCATTGATGGCGTTATGATGCCATAACTTATACACTCCGCTTCAACTGAATAGGTACAAGATTTTTCAAAAATTTGAAATCCATTTCTGGCACATACTGTAGATGAACTAATCATTTTTAGGGTTCCGTACCCAAAGGTAAAACGGAACCCTATTACTAAGACTTCGCTGTCCGTCCGTCCGTCCGTCTGTCACCAGGCTGTATCTCATGAACCGTGATAGTTAGACAGTTGAAATTTTCACAGATGATGTATTTCTGTTGCCGCTACCACGACAAATACTAAAAACAGAACAAAATGAATTATACATATACATAATTACAAACAACCAATAATAAATTGTTTCGAAAGATTTTCGTTGTCATCTTTCATTCAGTTCCCATTTGTGGGCGGCTCGTAGTCATCCATTTTGGGAAATCAAACTCACAGAAAGCGGATAGCCCGAGGGTGCGATCAGCACTTGACACGCGAACGAGTGGAGTTCAACCCGCAGAAGGTCAGCATTTTTGTTTTTTTTTTTTTGTTCCTAGTAGCACATGAGGGAGAGTGGGCGAAGAACTCCGGGAGAAATCTTCGGCGAAGTACTCGGAGAGTGATCTTCGGGGAAGAACTCCGGTACGGTTTTAAGCAGTTCCCGGTACGCGGCCGTCCCGTGTGTCCTATTGCCTACTTTGGTCGCGGATATCACGTTCGTTGTATAAGGTATTGAAATCCCAAATTTGCGTGTCGCGATTGGTGATGCGGGCTAAGTCGTTGGTCAGAGGAGTTTCGGTACGACTGTTCGATTACTCAAGCTGCGGTTTATTTACTTCTTTGGACAGTGAATTCATTTATTTTTTTTTTTTTTTTTTTTTTTTATATTTTTTTTTATTTATTTCGACTTTTTTTATTGACATACGGTGTAGGGTAGTTTTAAGGAATAATTGTAAACCTAGATTAAGTTAAGTTAAGGAAATTAAATTTGTGACATATTGAATTGGAAACGATTACGGTGTTTTTTTTTTTCTTTTGCGTGGGATATTTCGCGAGTCTCATAGCAAATTCGCGATTCTTGCTGCGGGTAAGTCGGCGTGAGGGCAATCGCGTGGCGCCCATTTTACCATCCTAACTCACGACCAGTCCTCGCAGCTGGCCTAGCATCCCTTTCGCATGACGTCGCGGCAGGTGGAGAGGAGCAAGTGAGCAAGAGGAGCAAGCGATTTTGCACACATACGAACCGATACGTACATACGTGCATACGCATCACATACGTGCATACACTCACACATCTGTACATCTCTATAAAAACCTTGGATTTGGATTCTGGTGACTTTGAAATGTTGCGATACATAGGTATGTACATATGGATGTCAACATTTGGAATTCGAAAAATCGGCCCCATTACAATAACTTCCCACTGGGAAGTTAATAATTAAATGAAAATGAATATTTATTTTCCAATTTTTTCTCGGTCTTAAGAACGATAACAGGTAGAAACTTGAAATATTTACAAAATATTTAATTTAAAATTCAAATAAAAGATATATTCGACAGCACGGGACTGCTGTTCGTAGAAGGTACGACTGTTAAGCGAAAGTTGACTTTGTCGCGCTAGCGCTATGTATAAGTATACATACATACATACATATATACATTACTAAGTAGAGTTGGGTAGTTCCGGACATGTATAGTTCACGGAACTATGTCCTCTCTCGGACATATGTCCTCTCGTTCCGCAAATTGAACGAAAATAGTTCCATAGTTCCATTCAACCCTTGTTCATCAATCACATATGTACAAAACGAAAAAAAAAAAACATAAATACAACGAACATGCTTCTCATACGGTATGAGTTATACCCGTAGTTTTCAAGAAATCCAAAAGTATGGAGATGTGGCGATAAAGCTCGAACAGTTGGTGTACACTGTACAGCACACTTGAACTGAAATGAAGAAAAGAAATGAAAGAATATAATGCCCGCACCGCATTTCGTGAACGAATGTCATACATGTGTATGTATGCATTCAGGTCCGGACATGGACATGGTTTGCTGGTTCCATATCGGTGCGAGTATACATTTAGTTCCGGACATGGACATGTTTTTGCTAGTTCCATATCGGTACGAGTATATGCATGATTTATGGTACTTGATGAGCGGAAGATAAATAAAATGTCCTTTCTATACTTCTAATGGATAACAACAGTAATTATACTTTATTTCCCTCGTTTTTAGGGTTCCGTAACCAAAGGTAAAACGGGTCCCTATTACTAAGACTTCGCTGTCCGTCCATCCGTCCGTCTGTCACCAGGCTGTATCTCATAAACCGTGATAGTTGGACAGTTGAAATTTTTACAGATGTATTTCTGTTGCCGCTACCACGACAAATACTAAAAGCAGAACAAAATGAATATTTAAGGGGGGCTCCCATACAACAGACATGATTTTCATCCAAAAAAATCCTGTCTGCAACCAATATCTGTCATTTGATGAGGTAACATACATAGTCTCTTTCATATTTATGTATACAGATGGTACGGAACCCTTCGTGCGCGAGTCCGACTCGCACTTGGCCGTTTTTTTTTTGTTACTAACTGTTAGTCTATGATGTTGGGAAAAGAGAACAGAAAAAATAATTTACAGAACCTCGTTATTTCTTCCCTAGCTGTCTTGCAAAGCATTGAATATGAAAAAATGTAGCTGTTCTCTTGCGTCAACTGAATAGGTACAAATAATGGAATTACAAAAAACGATAATTGAAATGAAACAATTTTTTTTCCTTTTTTTATAAACATTTTATTGGTTGACTCTAGTAGTGTGTATTGGCTCCTTTGTTCATTATTACTTCGTAAATTCGGTCCGGCATGGAATCATAAAGTGCCCTTAAGAAACTTAGATAAATTTCCCTCCAGGCTAATTTAATGGCTGCAATCAGAGATCCTCTATCTTCAAATTGTTGGTCAGATTCGTACACTTTTCTTATTAGCCATCCCCATACGTTCTCCATAAGGTTTAGGTCCGGTGAGTAAGGCGGCCACAGAAGCAATGCCACATTTTGTTCCCCTATCCAGTTTTTAATTTTCCGTGCGGTATGAATAGGTGCGTTGTCCTGCTGGAAAGTCCAATTTATGGGTCCAAAAATATTAGTAAATTTAGGCCCGGTGCATACATGTGGTTTTTTGACGCACGAGGACGCTGCGGTGCCGTTGCTGTGATGCAATTGTTCAGTGCACACATGCGGGATTTTTCCGCAGGTCTCAATCTGCAGTTTGCGTTCGGCTTGTAGCAATGGAGGTTTACAAACGAGTAATTTTCGCGTACCTAGTGCATAAAAACTATGTTTTTAAAGAGAAACGAGGTTATTGGGTAAATCCTTTTGTTGACCATCGGCTAACAAAAGGATTATTTTATGGAGAGAAAATTCTGACAATTTTTTCAACTATTTTCGAATGAGTGTTAAATCTTTTGAAGAGTTGGCAGTAAAATTTTTACAAAAAATCAAGTCTCAGGATAAACATACCTTTCTCCTCTTTGTAAACGGGACTAAGCTTGTCTTATTTGGGTTAACCTATAAATCCTCTCTGCCACACTAGTCAGAGATAAACTAAAGCGCGAGCTGCATGCGCTCACGATCTCGTAGCCACGACTGGTTAGCTTGCATAGTAGGTCATCGATGACAATCGACCAGAGAAGGGGTGACAGGATTCCTCCTTGTGGACGCCCTTCAGCCGCCGATACTGTCACTGAGACATTCCACATGAGGCTGATATAATACGGCTATTTAACGGCTATCGTTCTAATCCAGTGCCTAGTGGGATGGTATACACCCCTGCAGGATAGAGCAGTGGTGATCGAATCATAGCCAGTATTATCAAAGGCCCCTCTATATCGAGGAACGCGCAAATTGCGATCTCCTTGTGTGTGAAACTATTTTCAACGCGCTTCCCTAGGTAGTGTAGCGCATCTCAGCAGATAGTTCTTTGCGATATGCAAACTGATTGAGATGCAGTGGTATCAGATTCTCCAGGATACCTCTAATATGGAGCTCTATCAGTTTTTGCATTGTATTTAGAAGAAACGATGTCAAACTAATAGGGCGATACAATTTAGGTTGTTCACTTGGCTTTCCAATCTTGGGGATGAAACCATGATTGACCTCCCTCCAGATTTTGGGATATATCCCAGGTTGAAACGAGACCTAATAAGAACTATCAGTGGTGATAAAAAATTTTTTTATCGCAAATATTTGATTTTTTTATTAAATTGAAATAAATACGCGGTAAAATGACGCATGTGTGCACTGCACAATACAAAACAATGTACTGGAAGACGCAACTGCGTTTGCGGTGACGCTGCGGTCCCGCAGAAACTTGCGAGACTTTTTACCCGCAAGAATAACGCACGGTGACGCAGCGTCACCGCAAGTGTGTGTGCACCACTCAGTTTATTTGTGGGTACTGTAAGACGCAAATGCAGTGCCGCAGCGTGACCGTGCGTCAAAAAACCGCATATGTGCACCGGGCCTTAGGGAAATTTCTTTCCAGAATTCCTCTATAAGTCGTTGCTGTCATTTTTGACTTTTGAAATTCAAGTTCGATAGTTCTATAACAAATTACCGCTCCCCATACCATAACATCGCCTTCTCGACTATGACGCCGGGCTAAAAAGCTTTGATCTTTTCTCATATCGTGAAAGTAATAGTTAAGCCCATCAGGACCATCAAAATTAAAGTTTTTCTCGTCTGAGAAAACCTCATAACGCCATTCCTCCTTCCAACTCATATGGTGCCTCGAAAACTCCAAACGCATACACTTGCATCGATGGTTTAAAGATGTTTTATTTTGAATTTTTAGCCGTTTCAGATGATTGGTACAGCTGATCAGTCTTCTTACCGTTGAAACACTAGCATTAACATCTGCTCTTTTCTTTATTTTCGCAGCTGAGTCCCAAGAATTGGAAGCATATCGCAAAATGTATCTTCTATCAGCCGCTGTTGTGGCCGTTTTTTTACCTCCTTCCATATTTTTCCCGTAAAACTCTTTGTTTCTAAAATACGCATAGATCACATTGAAGCTTCGTCCAATTTTTTTAGCTATAGCACGCCCCGTTAGTCCTTGCTCCTTTAATAAGTCGATTTTAAACTTTTCAACACTATTAAGAGATTTTGCTCTACGTAACGTAACGTAACGTAATTAGTAATTTGTGTAATTTATTTTGAAACACTTTGACAATTATTAAAATGTGCCAATCTCTTCAGAGTACACAGAAGTAAAGCAAGCAGTGACCATGTTCAGTTGACGCAAGAAAACAAACACATTTTTAGGGTTCCGTACCCAAAGGTAAAACGGAACCCTATTACTAAGACTTCGCTGTCCGTCCGTCCGTCCGTCTGTCACCAGGCTGTATCTCATGAACCGCGATAGTTAGACGGTTGAAATTTTCACAGATGATGTATTTCTGTTGCCGCTACCACGACAAATACTAAAAAGAGAACAAAATGAATATTTAAGGGGGGCGCCCATACAACAGACATGATTTTCATCCAAAAAATCCCCTTGGTCACATACTGAACTAAGGTTAGTCGACAATATGTTTGTGTCTTTGATGAATTAATCCTAGCTGCAAGCCTTTTCCCCATATTTTCCATTATTGTTATTCACCTTTTCACATCGTTTGCTGTCAAGTTAGATAATTGATTTGAATTCAATGGACACTTTGATGATCAACTACATATATCTCATCATGAAGATTTTTGATTATCAAAGTAATATGCCGATAGCCTGCCTGCAACCAAGATCTGTTATCATACGAAAAATGTGATTTAATGTGATGACTGATGAGGTAACATACATAGTCTCTTTCATATTTATATATACAGATGGTACGGAACCCTTCGTGCGCGAGCCCGACCCGCACTTGTTTGCTTTTTTTTCATATTCAATGCTTTGCAAGACAGCTAGGGAAGAAATAATGGGTCTTTGTAAATTATTTTTTCTGTTCTCTTTTCCCAACATCATAGACTAACAGCTAGTAACAAAAAATGATTAGTTCATCTACAGTGTGTGCCAGAAATGGATTTCAAATTTTTGCACCTATTAAGTTGAAGCGGAGTGTATGTAACTACACGGGGAATACTCTACGCCAGCCATTCTCAAACTGGGCGATAGCGCCCACCAGTGGGCGTTCGTTGGCGATCGGTGGGCGTTCTTGGTAGTTTTAAATTTTGATGGGCGATTGAAGGGATTAAGTGGGCGCTGAAAGCTTATTGCGATTGAAGGGGCTGTTGAGAGCAACTCTAATTCCCGAAACCACACAACCCTCAACGTTCGAGGACTTCGCGGAAGCGTGGCACAAAAGTACTACACTACACAACGTTTGGTGACTTCGCGGAAGCACAGCACGAAAGTACTACACTACACAAAGTTTGGTGACTTCGCGGAAGCACGGCACAAAAGTACTACACTACACAACGATTGGTGACTTCGCGGAAGCGCGGCACCAAACCACTCCACGCACAACGTTGGTCACTTCGCAGAAGCGCGGCGACGGCATCACTTCCAGCAACACACAAAATGTTGGGCTTCGAGGAAACCCGGCAACGGCACCACACCACACCACACGACACCGGATTTTGAGGCATTCCGATCTCGCAGCGTGAAGGAAGCAGTTGCTCTACACCTCATCTACACATTAATTACATCACTTTTGTGCAGTTCCTGTGCTAGATCAGTGTGTTCTATAAAATTCGGAATTAATTAAATAAAAACAAATAATAAAAAAAAAATTTGAGACGGTGTTTTTCCTTATCGACATTGAAGGTAAGTTATAATCTTTTTCTTTTATGTTTTTATGTTATCTAATGAATATGTTCGTGTTTTATTCTGATTTCAGTTGTTGTCCAATTTTCAGATCCAAAGAGGAAAATTGCTGCCCGACAGTACAGTGCAGAGTATTTGAAGTTTGGAATGGTACCATCATCTGCAGACAAAACGAGACCTATGTGCCTCATTTGTCAGAAAACATTTTCAAATGATGCTATGAAGCCTTCGAGATTAATGGAGCATCTGTGGAAAATTCATCCAAACATGAAGGACAAGCCGTTAACTTATTTCCAACAACTTCAAGCAGAACAAGCAAAGCAAGCAACAGTGACCAGTATGTTTACAGCACCTTCAAAACAGAACGATGATGGTTTGCGTGCTTCATACAACATTTCCTTAATGATTGCCAAAACCGGACAGTCGCACACTATCGGTGAAGAACTTATTTTGCCAGCAATAAAAGAGGTGTTATCAACAATGTTGCACACACCAGCCTATGATGTAACAAGGAAGCTACCTCTCAGCAACAGTACAGTGCAAAGAAGAATTGATGGGATGGCGGAAAATGTTGAAAAATCTCTTTGTGAGTACTTGAAAACTGTTCAGTTTGCATTGCAATTGGATGAGTCAACACTACCGGGAAATGAGTCTATGCTTATGTCTTATGTTCGTTTTATAAAAGACGGAAATTCTCATGAAGAACTGTTGTTTGGCAGGACAATGAAAACGGACACGAAAGGTGAAACTATCTTTCAAACATTGGAAGACTTCCTTACGCAAAAAGAAATACCATGGTCCAACATTTTGGCTATAGCTACGGATGGAGACCCAGCCATGGTTGGTCGATATAAAGGTCCCATTGCTCATATTAAAAGGAAAAATCCTGGTATACTCGCTGTTCATTGTGTCATTCATCGCCAACATCTGGTTGCTAAAAATTTGAGTGAAAGACTTCACAAGTCTCTGCAGTTAGTCATCACAACTGTAAACAAAATAAGGAGGAGTGCTATAAATTGTCGATTGTTCAAACAACTCTGCATAGAAAATGACGAAGAATTCAATCAGTTACTTCTACTTACTGAAGTGAGATGGTTGTCAAAAGGAGCTTGCCTAGAAAGATTCAACAATTTACAAAGTTCTGTCTTGGAATTTCTTGAAGGAAAGGATCCTATTTTGCGTGGAAAACTTCTGAATGCTGCAAGTGATGTCGCCTATTTGACTGACCTTTTCAACAAATTCAATGATATCAATTCAATCAATCAAATGATACCAATCAACTACAAGGAGATGACCTGACTTTGATAATAATAAAAAGTGTTCTGTCTGCATTTGCTACTAAGCTGATTTTATGGAAAAGAAATCTTGGTCGAGGAGATTTGAGCCAGTTTCCTTGCCTTTCGAAAACACCGATTATCGATCAAGATAGTCTTGATTACTGTGCCCACTTAGAAACTCTGCATTCTGACATATGCACACGGTTTAACGACATTTTGTCACTCGACATACCGGCTTGGATTTTAAATCCTTTTGCAAGGATATCAGACAATGGTGATGTTGACCCTGCGATTGAGGAAGAACTAATTGAGCTTACATGTAATGAGGAGCTGAAGTTCAAGTTTAGCCAAGGATACCAACAGTTTTGGTTTCAAAGGGAAATACCAGATCTCTATCCTGGGTTGTGGAAGGTTGTGCAAAAGATGTTCATTGCCTTTCCATCATCATATTTAGTTGAGCGTGGTTTTAGCGCCATCGCAAATCTAATAACGAAAAATAGAAATAGACTTGATATTGAAAACCAAGGAGATTTGAGGCTTTTCCTCGCGAAAATGACGCCTAATATCCAAGAGTTAGTCTCATCACACCAAGTTCATCCATCTCATTAGTTTTCATTTATTGATAACGTATTATTACAATCCTTTTATATTTAGTTACAAATGAATAGAATTTAGTTTGTTGTTTATATTGTTTTTAATTAAATTCTTTAATGTTAAAAATAATTACAAATAACGGTGTCACCTTTTTCTTTCTAAAGTAGGGAGTTTTTAAACATAAGCAAAAACGGCAAATTTAAAATGAAAAAATAGGTTGGTGGGCGCTGTAATAATTTGGGTTGTCAGAGTGGGCACTAAAGTAAAATAGTTTGAGAGCCTCTGCTCTGTATGTATGTATGTTGGGGTTACAGTCCATGAAGGACCAGAGCCGAGCTTCTCTCAATCACCCATGTTGTGTGTGATTTAATTTTCCCATAGGTGAAAGGGACCTACGTTTATTGCCGGTTCCGAACGGCGAATTTCGAGAAGCTTTTCATGACAATTTTACTACAGGGGGTTTTGTCAGAACCCCGCTGAGGAGAAACACCGTGAAAACACGTTCGATGACAGGGCTGTCTCGGGATTTGATCCCGAGTCATCGGCGTCAGAGGCCAACACACTACCCACTGCGCTACGGTGCTCTCGAGAACCCCTGCTCTACGCTCTAGAACTCGCATTATCGAGGAAAACTTCTAAGTACCAATTATGTATCTTAATTAACTGAAAGAAGCATTAGGAATTTTTTTTTCTTTTATTGTTAATATTTTTTTTTATGTCTATCTGGTAGACGACCTTCAGCCAAACCATATACATAGACTAAGAATCTGAATGAATTGTAAATACATATTATGTTTTCTGTTTAATAAATAGTCTAACTAACTATTGTATTGCATTACAGCCAACTTCAAGGGCCAGGTTTTTCTAAGCATGATCTTATTTTTACATGCCTATAAATGCATTGTCATGTTAGTCAGCAAACCTTTCATTTTCGTGACTTTAAAAATATAAACGTACCCAAATTAATGCTCGATTTTCATCGCATAAACTGGAACTCATTATACTTAATTCAAAATGTAAACGAGCAAATATGTTTTCTGACACGTAACGTTAATTTTCTGTTCGACTCTCACGTTCGACTAAAAGCTCGTTCGGTCAAACATACGTCTCCGCCTTGTCTGAATACCGACATCCTTGCTGTGATGTCACAACGAGATGCCGCTTACAGTCAATGGAAACGATACAGGTTGGAAGTCTTACATCAAGGCTATCGCAAACTACGAAACGAAGTGGTGAAAATGATTAGATTGGCTAAAATGAACTACTTTGAGCATAAATTAGGGTCTCCTAGCTCCAGCAAAGACGTTTGGAAACATTTGCGAAAAATCGGTATGGGGAAACAGTCAGTAACACCCCCTGATGACATTGATTGTGATGCCTTAAATCGTACATTTACTTCACTGCCACATTCAAACTATAATGACATTGACAGTGGTCTGTTTAATGATGAACATCAGTTTTTAGGCAATGCTTTCAGCTTTATGAGGTTATCAGACGAGGATGTTGTGGAGGCAGTTACATCTATTCACTCGAATGCCGTTGGGCTTGATTTAATCAACCCTAAATTCATAAAACTTTTGCTGCCCTATCTTCTGCGCTTCATAACATATATTTTCAATAACATCTTAATATCATCTGTATTTCCTACGCAATGGAAGAAGGCCAAAATTATTCCAATTCCCAAAAAAACGACCGGTACTGTTAAAGAGTATCGACCAATTGCCATCCTCCCGTTCTTATTGAAAGCATTCGTAAAGGCCATATTTAAGCAGATACAACATTTTCTCTCTTCCAACAGCCTTCTCAGCACTTGCCAATCTGGTTATCGGTCGCAACGTGGCTGTAAGTCTGCATTACTTCTCGTTACCGACGAGATCAGGGCTGCCTTAGATAATGGTAACTTTGCATTACTTACTCTTCTAGATTTCTCGAAGGCTTTTGACACCGTTAACCACTCAACACTTTGTAGGAGACTCCAACATAGCTTTGGATTCACAACAGAGTCTTGTAAGTTGATTCATTCATATCTTACTGGCAGACAGCAATGTGTTGTCGCGAACGGAAAGGTGTCCAACCTGGCTTATATCCCACATGGCGTCCCTCAAGGATCCATACTCGGACCTCTATTCTTTTCAATCTACATAAACGGACTTCCAGCCATAGTTAAGAATTGCTTAGTTCATTTGTATGCAGACGATGTGCAGCTTCTGATTAGTCGACCTCTATTGGCGAAGGACGAAGCGGTTTCCATGATGAATGCGGACTTGGCGCGCATCTCTCGTTGCTCCAAGTTGAATAACCTTCACCTTAATCCAATCAAGTCAAAGGCGTTGCCCATCTATCGTAGGGCAATAGATGAGTTATCATTGCACCCCTTGCAGATAGGGAATCAAACCATTGCTTACGTTGATTCTGTTAAAAATCTAGGTATGGTTTTCAATCGCACACTTACCTGGAATGACCATCTCAATATTTCAATAGGTGAAGTTTATGGTAGTCTTCTAGCTCTTCGAATGACTCAAAACTTTATTCCAAAAAAAAACTAAGCTTTTACTTGCAAAAACACTTCTGCTTCCAGTATTACTTTACTGTTGTGAAGTATATAGTGATTTGGACCACGCAACCTTTCATAAACTTAATGTTGTTTACAATAACATTGCTCGGTTCGTGTATAATCGTCGCTCGTTTGATCATATTTCCCAGTATTCAAAACAACTCTGTGGTTGTAGTCTAAACGCATTACTACAATTTCGCTCACTCAGCTACCTGCATAAAATAATTCAAACTAAACAACCCGACTATCTTCACAGTAGGCTGAATTTTCCTCTTTCGGCAAGATCTTTCGTCCTTATACCTTGAGTACTTAAGTACTTGAATACTAAGCGTCAATTTTTTATCTATGTCATAGGCCTTTGGAACTCTCTGCCCATCTCCATAAGAGGAATTAGAAGCACCAAAAGATTCACAACACTACTCTTCACGTTCTTGGCAAATCGTTGAACTTTGTTCTCTCTTTTGTTTTACTTTTATTATAAATCGTTATTAATTTTCTTTACTTATTTTACTTAGATTTTGAAATACTAAAGGCTTGCAATAATTTATAAGACATACGTCTTACATTGTAAGTGTTTTTAAATGAATAAATGAATGAAATGAATGAATGAATGAAATAACTAACTAACTAAGCAATATAATCAAGACATTACTTATGAAAGAAGCTAGACCATATTTCACCTTTTTGTTTTAAAACTATTAAAACTTTAAATGAATCTTAAAGCAATTAAAGAGATTTGAATTTATGCTAAACTAGGGGACCTGCGTGAGACTTCAGGCTTCAATTGATTAATATTATTGTTAATCTGAAAACTAAATTAGAATATCAGAAATACTACATTACATTATAATTATCGTACGCATGCTCTTCTGACTGCACTATACCTTCTTATTTCTTCACCCATACCTGCTTATAGCACAATTTTTAATGAAGGCGAAGTACACTTGGCTTTCATGCTCCAATATTAATTAAAAATTTGAAAATAATAATAACAACTTTTGGTGCCAACAGACATACCCAATTAATTAAGGAAAAAGGATAAAACAAGGGTTTGCTGAGAATCGCACAGCTAGCAGTGTTTTTATCAAGGGGTCCTATGTTCGAAGCTAAACATGAATTCATGGGTTCACGTAGCCTATCGCCTGTCGACTTTACGTCCTATTAAAGAAATAATGTTTCTAATGTCAATAAAAGGAACGAAGAATGTATTCTAGGTTCTAGGCAATAGCTAAAGAGTAAAACGGACGAGCGCAAAGAAACGGGTAAAACATTATGATTCGAAAGTTGGAAGTGGAACAAGTGATTCGATGGTAATTATGTCATGAACTTTCAGTGCAGCAGGCGTGTCATATCTGAAATCAGTGCGCTCAGAAATGAAAAATAAAATTAAAATAACGTGTATACATGTATTCAACGTAATACACTCAATTCACGTGCAACGTCCCCGATATACCCTTTTTCGTACACAAGTCCATAGACGGGTTCGAGCAAAGAGCGTGAATATGATGAAGCACATATAGGCACACGGTATATACTTGTTTCTATGTATTTAAATATTTGCTTTACTGCTGTGAAAGGTTGTCCTTCGTGTTTGTGAAGAAAGGATGAAAGAAGGAAGCCGTCTGCTCTTTTCAGTATAGAATGAGATATACATACGAGTATATTTGACGTTAAAGATGCTAATCATATTAAAAAATTGGGTTTGGGATTTCCGCGGCTTTCAGGCAAGCACATACCTATGCCTATAGTTAACATGTTGAGAAATAAGGGAAGAAGGAAAAGCTTTGACCTGGGTCTCCTGATTAAGTCAATAAATCATTTTTTTTTGTCCTAGTTTAAATGTCAATATTTTTTGAAGTTGTTTTAAACAGAATATTCTAAATACCTACATATCGGGTTATTTAAAAAAAATCGTCGGTTCTTATGATACCAATTTATTTGTGGTTGTTTTGAAATAAAAATGGCAACCGTTGTGATCAACATACTTTTGCCAACGGAAAGGAAGCTTGTTTGTTCCTTCAGCATAAAACTCTGGAGGTCTCTCTGGAGATTCTAGCGTCGTCTTGACTCTTGATGCATTTCTCACGCTGACTTTGCCGAGATGCTTCAACAACTGGTAGTCGGTTGGAGAAGGGTGGGCCAGCGAGTGGGCGTTGGTCGGGAACTGTCATGGAGAAGGATTTGTCCTTTTCTGTTGACCAATTTTTTTTTGGCCTCGTTCAATTCGTGCGGATCCCATTTGTCGAGCTTCTATGATTTCCCGATTTCACGTAGGTAAATAGAAACCATTTCAATTGCCACGCCTAGTTCTCCTGCAAGTTTCGTTATTTTATTTATTATTTATTTATAATTTCGGATGAGTGCCTTATGTCCTCGTCCTTCCGGGGGACTCATCGAGAGACTCATCTCCATTTTGAAAACCAGCGTTGCAGCATACGTTGGACGTCCCATCGCCGAAAGCGCTGTTTATGTTACGTCTGGCCTCCGCTCCTCTTGGACCCAATTTGATGTCATATAGTCACAGGAATATAGAGCGAAAAATGCAAAATTCAACGATGTACCTAGTCCTGCTATGAGTTCTGCTACAAACATAAAACGCTATAAGCAAAAAACAAGAATGGAGACCCCTCTGATTGAGCCAACTACAGAGGAATAAGTCTCATTAACAGTGCCTACAAAATCTTCTCTGCCATTTTGTGTGAACACCTGAAGCCTTTTGTAAATAAGTTGATAGGTCCTTATCAGTGTGGATTCAGGCAAGGGAAGTCCATCATCGACCAAATCTTCACACTACGGCAGATCCTGGAAAAAACCAATGAATTTCAAGTCGACACTCACCACCTATTTGTCGACTTCAAAGCCGCATATGACAGCGTAATTAGAGACGAGCTATACAACGCTATTTCTACCTTTGCCATACCTTCTAAACTCATCAGCCTATGCAGGATGACTTTGGAGAATGCTCGCTGCTCCATCCGAATCGGTGAACACCTTACCGATAGTTTCAATGCCAAAAAGGGATTTAGGCAGGGCGATGCGCTGTCGTGTGATTTCTTCAACATCATATTGGAAATGATTGTGCAAAAATCACTGGCCAATACAAGAGGCACAATCTATTTCAAATCCTCGCAACTCCTTGCATACGCCGACGATATTGACATAATAGGTAGATCACAGCGAGATGTCAATGAGGCGTTTGCGAGTATTGAGTTCGAGGCGGCGAAAGTTGGTCTGGCGGTAAACGAGGGCAAAACTAAATATATGCTGTCATCAAAAAAGGACGCTCACCACCGACGTCTTGGCCAGAACGTTCGTATTGGCTGTTATAAGTCCGAGGTAGTTAAGGACTGGGCCCGCAGTGACCTGGAACAACGACATCAGTTCCAAAATCAAACGCAGAATCACTCTTACTTATCGCTGTTTCATTGGGCTCAGGAGGCAATTGCGTAATAGAGCCCTCTCCCGAACGACAAAGTTGGCTCTATATAAGACCCTTATCATCCCGGTCCTGTTGTACGGCGCAGAAGCATAGACACTATCAAAAGCGGATGAGGAGGCCCTTGGTCGGTTCGAGAGAAAGATTTTGCGCGTGATTTTCGGGCCTATAAACGCAGACGGGGGATGGAGGAGAAGATTTAACCACGAACTTTACGGGCTGTACAGCGACATGAGCCGGGCTGTACAGCGACATGAGCCGTCTACGGATTCAACGCCTAAGATAGCTGGGCCATGTAGAACGAATGGACATCACAGCTCCAGCCCGGAGAGTCTTTGAATCCAACCCCGAGCCGCACTTAAGATGGCGCACACAGATGGAAGGGGACCTCAGCTAACTGGGTGTGCGGCAATGGAAATGGCTAGCAAAGGATCGTGCTAGATGGAGGGGCATGTTGGTTGAGGCCCAGGTTCACTCCGAACTGTAGCGCCCGTTAAGAAGTTTAGCAAAAAGCAATAAACAATAGGATTTACTCGAAATGACCGTCTTTAGCTTCAACACAAGCTTTCAGACCGTGTAGCCATTGGGCTATAGCAATTTGTAGAGTTTCCATAGAAATCGTGGTCACTGCTCTGGTTAATGCTATTCTAAGGCTTTCCAAAATTCTGTGGAGAGTTTGGCAGGCCATGTTCTCCGATTCTAAGCACAAATTAGAGTTTAACGCTCATGTCTGATCCGGTGCTTCAAAGACCTCACTGCTCCTACTAGACAGAATACAAACACGAGCCATACAACTGATAGGTGACTCCAGCATTACCAAAACATTAGACTCGCTGGAACACCGCAGGAATGTTACCTGCCTCTCCCTGTTTTATCGTTACTACCACCAAAAATGCTCTGACGAAATAGCCAGTTGCATTCCGCCCCTTCAACATTTTTCCCGCAATACACGTACCTCTAGGAATGCTCACCATTATACTCTGAAGCCCGCTTTCGGACGTACTGTCAATATAGAGAATCTTTCATTAACCGAACCACACGAATCTGGAACTCCCTGCCGGATTCGGTTTTCCCCCCTCAATGCAACATGCAAGCATTTAAAATAAATGTCCATCGGCATCTCCTCTATTCCTCTTCCTCTCTACCTTCTGCCCGCACTATGTCGCCGACATAATAAGGTTATTAGACCTTGAGTGCGCGCAAATTAAAAAAAAAAACAAACCATAATTGAGTGGATTCAGATCATTCTCTGCTGCTATAGAGCCCGGAATATTGACCTGAGCTACTCCTGCGTAGTATTGGCTTTGTGCGCGGGAGCAAAGTCCTGTTGGAAGATCCATCTGTGTCCATTGAAAAGGGTATTGGTCAAACCCTTCACAACACCCTCTAGTACATCTTCTTGGTAAACCTTTGCACCAGTTTTCACGCCCTTTTCATAGAAATGGAGGGATGTGACTCCATGGTGAGAGACTCCCCATTAAACCAAGCGGGATGATGGCCACGTTGAACCCGTGGAATAAATTTTGCCATTTTGTTTGTTGAAAACTTCTCCCACGGTTAAGATGTTCTCATCCGTAAACCGAATGTTTTCATCGCCATTGTCCGCATGCCACTGCAAAAGTCGCTTGAGTCTTTCCTAATTTTTTTTTTTTTTTTTAGTTGAGGAGTTATGAAATGACCCGTGGACCGACGGTAGGCTTTTATATGCAGATCATCCCGAATCAAGCTAGACATGGATCGGGTTGATATATCCAGTTCCTTGGACTTGATCTTCTGCTTCCTGACGGGATTTCTCCGAATTCGTTCACGCACTCGTTTGTCTTTAACGCCCCACTCCATGATAACAATTTGCAAACTGAAACCAAACTGACTAGTATTCTTCACTGATCAATGCTTGAATGCAAGAAGTTATGAACGACAAGCACTGGAAATTGTGTAACAGAACTTATGGCAGGACTAGGTGTATATGTATGTGCATAAATCATAAAAATTGTATCTCAAAATAACCACAAATAAATGAGTATCATAAGAGTCGACTTTTTTTTTAACAGCCTTATATGTATAACAAAATTATTCAACACAATAGCTGCTCATTTACATATCTTCTGATTTTAGGGTCATAAACGTGTTCAGTGCACGAAAACAGAGTGCCTGAGGACATTACAAGTGCACAGTAAAGCATCTAATAGTCTGACTTTATTCACGAGCCTTTTTGTAAGCAGATACAAATCAGCCACTCTAGTCAGCCGGAAGAATTTGAAAATTAGATTGAATCTTCCCCACTACTCTTCGAGTTCAGTGCCCATACATTATATAGCTCAGAATACCATCGATTTGTTAATACCTAAATACACAGAGCTCTTCAGCTTCAATTTGAAAGCTGCTATGAATCACATTGGCATGACAGAAATGATTCCAATGAGTAACGTTGACTCGTTTTAATTGTCATTAATATTTATCATGAAAACAACAAGGCGGGATACTGACAAAATCCCCCATTGTATACTTGCCATAAAAAAGCTTTTCGACTAACGCCGTACGGAATAGGTACTAAACTGTAGGTTCCTTTTACCTGTATAAAAAAAAAAAAAAAATCACACGCAACACGGGTGATTGAGAGAAGCTTGGCTCTGGCCCTTCATGGGCTCTAACCCTACCAAACCATCAAAACTTTGTACTTGATAAACTGAAGTGACCAGCGGCAAGCAATGCTATTACGAAACACCTACCTGATGTAAGCGAAATGAGTTTAATAATTCATTAAATTCATTTTAAAATGTAAGTCTATTTCATTACAGGTTAATGCTCCATTTTTACATACAGTTTTTAACTTCCAGTGGGAAGTTATGAAAAAAAAAAAAAGTTATTGTAATGGGGTCGATTTTGCGAATTCCACATTTTGACATATGTATCTCCACGTTACATGGTCACCAGAATCCAAATCAAAGGTTTTTATGGAGATATATGTGTGTGTGTAGGTATGTGCGTATGTGCTCCCAAGCGGTCCCCCATATAAGTACTAACCCCGCACCCGACGCTGGTTGAACGCGGTGATCGGACGACAACCGATACATATGAGATTGCTCGGGCAGTGTTGTGGTTGGGTAAGGGAACGCACACTCATGAGCTGCTCGAGAGTGTGCACTACCCAACGAGCAATTATTAAACGCACGCGCTCATGAATAATTGGCTGTGAGCATTTTTATTTTTGCTCACGAGCACGAGTGTGTATCCATTTATGGAAACTCACCCTTGTGCGCATTTTATACATATGTTGCGTTCGAGAACGCACACTTATGTGCACTCTGTAGGGTGGATTCTGTTTAGAGTATCCCACAGACACGCTACCGATCGTAAATTCTTAGAATAACATCGTTAACTGCACCACACAAACATTTGTATTTGAAAACTTGCGATCTGTAGCAAACTGGCCCACACACACGACGATCTGTTTGAATCGCAACCGATCCATTAAATCCGTAGCGTGTCTGTGGGCCGCTTAACGCACATGTGGAGTGCGCACATGGGGTGAGTTTCTATACATGCTCACACTCGCGTCCGGAGCTAAAATGAATTGGTTTACTGCTCGGGAGTTGTGTGCAGAATGGTAAAACATGGAAACATTTCACTTGAAATTTTTTTTTTTCCATTTTTATAATATTTTGGTCTAAGATGGCTTCATTTTCTATAAAGTCTAAATAAGAAACTTCCAGAAATCGAAATTGCACAGCCACGTGAGTAGATAGTTTATGAGTAAAAGATTGTTTAATGTCCGCATGGAGCGACAGCAAATAGGCGACTTGATGCCAACAACACGCGGTGTTTCCAAGCGGTTTCCCATTCCCAGTTAGTCGTGTGGGACTTGCGGGTCGAGCCTGGACCACATTTTTTTTTATAATCCGAGCACTCATCTAAATTTGGTTCGACATTGGCAATTAACACATATCTTTAACATAAAATCGTACAATATCGCAAACACTAGCAGTAATAGACCACACTACCTAATTGATGACGCAAAAACAAATTGTTTTCAATGGGTAGCCAGTATAAGTACTAAGGGTCTTTTCTTATATCACAATCAGATACGAAAAGTACTACGGATACTTTGCGCTTTACCCACACAGACAATACCAATCGCCATAAGCTCAATGTCAATATACACTGAGAGTTCATATATGTACGACCAGTCGGCACGCATTACCATAATACTGTTTGCTGTGTTCGTCACCTAAAAGTGGAGGCAGCTTCTCATTAAATTTTGCTTAATAAGCCGACAGTCCTAATACCCTCAGTAATTTACTAACTCCAACCGCAGTAAATAGGAACCACCTTCTTATGTTTATTAGCTGATTCTTGGACACGAAAGATATAAACAAGTGCTTAAGGACTTGTTTGTTTACACAGACGTCAGTCCATGAGTCAAGTGTCACACGTTTCGTTACGATCCTTGTGACTGTTTAATGCTAATGTTAAAGACAGTTGCTTATAGACAATTTCTGCTCTTTTACGAGTAAGTACATCTAGCGAGTAAATATGTTTTTTTCTCCTTTTCAAAGGGTCTTCTTTTTAAATGTGTAGTATGTTCCTTTAGATATGTATGTATGTATGTAATATTAACCGACGAGATACGCAGATGAGAACCCTTCCGCCTTATTTGCCATTAAGGTTTCCTATTTAATTCCAGTTTATTTTTTGTTCGGACACATTTCCGATATTTGATTACTTTTTCATCCTTTTCGAAATAGCCTCTTGTCCCTTTAACCGTCATCTCTTTTATACTCCCCAACAAGTGCAAGTTGGATCCTCTATCCCATCTACAATTTAATTTTCGTAGAAATGTACTCGCACACGAACGTATAATCTATGCATGTGCATAAGCCGCATGTGTACACTTGAAAACAAGAATCAGATGGTCCTTTGTAAGGAAACGGCCAACTACATGAATAGTGAGCATACATATACGTATAATGTACGTATGTAGGTATATGAATTTAGTGCACATTGCAGTTAGATGAATGTATGGACTTATGTATACCTTGTGCAGCTAAAATACTTAGTAACCGCACCAGTGGAGTTAATACCAATTCTTAACAATACGGCAATGCATGGATAGAATTCTCATGAATTTCCTTACTTACTTAGTTTGATTGCGCTACAGTACGGGGCGAACCAGGGCCGCAACCAACAAGCCTCTCCAGCGGGCCCGATCCTTGGCCAGCCGCTTCCAGTGCCGCACGCCCATTTGTTTGAGGTCCCTTTCCACCTGTGCGCGCCACCTGAAATGCAATCGTCCTCTGCTGCGTCGTCCTTCCGGGTTGGAGTCGTAGACTCTTCGGACCGGAGCAGTGATGTCAATTCGCTCTACATGGCCTAGCCATCATAGACGTTGCATCCGAAGATGTCTAACCAGACCGATGTCGCTGTACAGCCCGTACAGTTCTTGATTGAATCTCCTCCTCCACTCTCCGTTTACACAAATGGGGCCAAAGATTGCACGCAGAATTTTCCTCCCGACACGCCCAAGAGCCTCTTCATCCGCTTTGAAAACGTCCAAGCCTCAGTGCCGTAGAGGAGGACCGGGATGATTAAGGTTTTGTAGAGGGATACCTTAGTTTTCCGAAAGAGGGCTCTACTACACAATTGCTTCTTGAGCCCGAAGAAACAGCGGTTCGCAAGAGTTATTCTGCGTTTTATCTCAGCGCTGGTGTTGTTGCTGCTTGTCACTATCGAGCCAAGGTAGACGAAGTCCGTGACTACTTCAAAAATATAGCTGCCGAAGGTGGCATTCTGACCAAGACGTCGGTGTTGCGTGTCTTTCTTGGAAGACAGCATATATTTGGTCTTGTCCCCATTTACCCTTAGACCCACTTTAGCCGCTTCCGCTTCAATGCTTGCGAACGCCTCATTGACGACTCGCTTTGTCCGTCCAATAATGTCAATGTCAACTGTGTGGACTTGAAGTAGATCGTACCTTTTGTATTCGCCGCAAAGTCCCGCACGATCTTTTCAAGAATAATGTTAAAGAAATCACATGACAGTGCGTCACCCTTTCTAAAACCTTTTTTAACATCAAAGGGGTCGGCTAGTTCACCTCCATAGTCCTAATTATCCTAAACAGTCTCAATAGTCATCCTGCACAGTCTGACGAATTTGGCAGGTATGTTAAAACATGGCGTGGCTCTGTATAGCTCGTATCTATAAACACTGTCATACGCGGCTTTAAAGTCGACGAAAAGATGGTGCATGTCGACCTGGAATTCTCCAAGATCTGCCGTAGTGTAAATATTTGGTTTCTCGTGCGTTCTTCCGACCATATCTTGCAGATGAGATGGTGCATATTCCTGACCAGCTCATCGCAAGCTGCTTTAAACAGTTCCGCGGGGAGTCCGTCTTCTCCAGCAGCTTTATAAGACTTAAGTTTCGATATCGCTATCTTAATATCGTCTAGGTCGGGTGGACGGGATTCTCCTTCATCTTCGTCCATTGTGAATGATTCGCTCTGCCTGACGGCGGCATTTTGACTATCATCGCCGTTATACAGTCAGCAGAAGTGGTCCTTCCACAATCTCTGCATCGACTGTGACCCCACTACTAGTTGTCCGTGCGCATCCCTGCAGGCTTCTGCTCTGGCTTTATAGCCTTGGCATGTTCGTTTTACTTTCTGGTAAAATTTTCGAACGTCGTTCCTGCAGTAACATCTCTCCATTTCCTCGATCTCGTGCTTCTCGTGCTTCTTCTTTTTCCTTCTCAGAAGCGCATGCTCCTCACTCTTTTTCAGTTCGTAGAGCTCGCGGGCAGCCCTCGTCCGTCGATGCAATGTGGCCATGTATGCATTCTGTTTCTCTGTTTCTGTTACATGGGCCTGTCTGCACTCATCATCCAACCAGGGGTTTCTCGACGGTGGTGGTTCGAAACCGAGTACATCTGAGGCGGCCTCTCTAATGGCGTTCTAACAACGACTCTATTGCTGTTCTATGGTTTCTGCAGATTGCATCGGGACTTGACAGAGCTTGAGGGACACTGGATCGGCGAAAGTCCTGGCGGTCTCCTGCGATTGCAGCTTTCCGACGTTAAATTTTGGTGTTCTTACTCGACTCCGTTGATTCCGAGAAATTCGCATCCGTACCTTGGCTGCAACAAGGTAATGATCCGAGTCGATGTTGCCTCCTCGAAAGGTTCGGACATCTAAGATGCTGGAGGAGTGTCTGCCGTCGATCGCAATGTGGTCAATTTGGTTGGTTGTCGATTGATCGAAAGACCGCCAGGTCAACTTATGGATGTTGAGGTGTGGGAATCGTGTACTTGCTACTACCAGATTATGTCCCGCCATAAGGTCCACTAGCCTTAGTCCGTTTTCTGGCGTGGTGTTGTGTAGGCTGTGCTTTCCAATGACCCGTTCAAAGATAGCTTCCTTACACAGCTTCGCATTGAAGTCTCCTAGAACGATTTTGGTGTCATAACTGGGAAATTGCGCATACGATCTGCCTAGGAGATCATAGAAGTCGTCCTCTGTGGGGGCGTGGACACATAAAAAACTTATATTGCCGAGATTGGTCTTGATGCGTATAGTTACGAGGCGTTCGCTTACATACTGGAAGCTTAAGACTTTCTTTCTGAGTCTGCCTCGAACAACAAATCCGCATCCGAATAAGCTTTGTTTATATTCTCTGTAGCAGTTTCCGTAGTATATATGTATCACAGTTTTTGATCCCCATTTTGCCTGGCCCATCCTATCGCACTTCTTGGAGCGCGGTAATGTCTGCCTTATAGCAGTCCAAAGAGTTGACCAGTTGTTTGAATTTCCTTAAGGAACAATATACTACTTCTCTCAAGATACGTAGATATTCGATTTTCCAGTCCTAAGAGAAAGCAAAAATACTTCGACTATTGAAAAATTGGGTATGGAAAATCCAGGTCTAACTTTTCTTCTCACTTTTTTTCAAATCCAAATGGTGGTTCCATTTGGAACCACATACGGAGTTTAGTTCGGGTCAAGAGCATCAAAACATCGCCACTCATTTTCTTTTTTTTTCAATTTAGAATTATTTCGAAAGAAAATGACAGTAAAACAGAAAATGTGTGTAGTGCGTGTTAGGAAAATCACCTTAACTAAGAGTAGCATACATCTTTACATTAGCATTTAGGTAATCGTTCCCCGACTCCACGAAGGATCCAAAAAATGGTCGATTTATACAGCCTACCAGTTTCCGTACATAGCACTGAGTGGCATTTCCAAGAACGCCATGCAGACAATTGGCACCGGACGCAGATATACTCCTTTAATATTTAATATTAGATAAGGATATGCTTCTTTCATTGTAGGCGTGTACATTTTCATTTTTCGCGTACAGAACGAGTACATTTCCAGCTGTTAGCTCCTTTGACCGACTCTGCTTTCCTTTGCTCCTGTCCTGTTCTTTATATTAATTTTTTATGAGAAAGGACAAGGAGAAGATGTGCAATAAAAGGATGTAGGTACAATACATATTCATCTGAATTGTGTATAAGAAGTCATAAAAGTATAGGAATTTAATTTAGCGGTGGAAAAGCCCCTACATATCTGGAGAATTTATATGAAAATGTAGTTTTATGTGGCAAGTTGAATTAATATCTAAAGAAATTGTGGTATATGTCCTCCCTTTGTAAGGATTTCCTTGCACAATTTAAAGTCAAACTGTTTAAGAAATGGTCTTTACTGTTTTTTCTGTAATAGGTTTTCTGAAGTCATGGCCTAGCCACCTTAGACGCTGTATCCGTAGATGTCGTACCAGGCCGATGTCGTTATATTTTCTCCTCCATACACCGTTTGAACAAACGGGACCGTAGATAGTGCGCAGAATTTTCCTCTCGAAACGACCAAGGTCATCTTCATCCGCTTTTGTTAAGGTCCAAGCCTCTGCGCCGTAAAGGAGGACTGGGATGATCAAGGTCTTACATAGTGTCAACTTGGTCTTCCGAGAGAGGGCTCTACTCCTCAATTGCCTCTTGAGCCCAAAGAAACAGCGGTTGGCAAGAGTGATTCTGCGTTTTATCTCAGCGCTGGTGTTGTTGTCGCTAGTCATCAGTGAGCCATGGTAGACGAATTCCTTGACCACTTCAAAGTTATATCCACCCATAGTGACGTTCTGGCCAATACGTCGGTGTTGTCCGTCTTTTTTAGATGAAAGCAGATATTTGGTTTTACCCTCATTAACCTTGAGATCCATCTTAGCTGCTTCTACCTCAATGCTTACAAAGGCCTTATTGACGTCTCGCTGTGTCCGTCCAATCACGTCAATGTCGTCGGCGTACGCAAGCAATTCCGTAGACTTGAAATAAATCGTAGCTCTTGTGTTGGCCAGTGACTCTTGCACGATCTTTTCAAGCACGATGTTGAAAAAGTTGCATGACAGCGCCTCACCTTGCCTAAATCCTTTTTTAACATCACCTTAATGGAGTAGCGAGAGTTCTCCATTGTCATCCTGCACAGTCGGACGAGTTTGGCAGGGATGTTAAAACTAGACATGGCATTGTATAGCTCATCTCTATACACGCTGTCATATGCAGCCTTGAAGTCGACGAAGAGGTGGGGAGTGGCGAGTCGGTATTCCTGGGTCTTCTCCAAGATCTGCCGTAGCGTAAACATTTTGTCTATTGTTGATTTACCTGGCCTGAAACCACACTGATAAGAGCCGATCAGGTTATCCACAAACGGTTTCAGGCGTTCACACAATACGGCAGAGAAGATCTTATATGCGATGTTAAGGAGACTTATTCCCCTATGGATGGTGCAATTATAGGGGTCTTCTTTCTTATGGACCGGGCAAACGATGCTGAGATTCCATTCGTCGAGCATGCTTTCCTCCGACCATACCTTGCAAATGACATGGTGCATGCACCTTGCCAGCTCATCTCCAGTCGATGTTGGCCCCTCGGAAGGTTCGTACGTCGAGAATACTGGAGGAGTATCTGGCGTCGATCGCAATGTGATCAATCTGGTTAGTGGTCGATTAATCAAAAGACCGCCAGGTACCCTTGTGGATGTTGAGATGGGGGAATCGCGTGCTTGCTACATGGAGGTTACGCCCCGTTAGGAAATCGATTAGCCTAAGTCCGTTGTCGGATGTGGTGTTATGGAGGCTATGCTTTCCTATGATCGACTTAAATATGTCCCCTTTGCCCAGTTTTGCATTAAAATCTCCTATAGCTATTTTAGTGTCGTAGCTGGGACATTGGGCATAGGTTCTGTCTAGGAGATCGTATAACTCCTCTTTGGGTCGATCGTCCTTTTCTGCCGTTGGGGCGTGAGCGCATATTAAGCTAAGGTTTGCAAATTTATCTTTGATGCGGATTGTTATTAGGCGTTCGCTTATATCTCGAAAGCTTAAGACGTTTTGTCGAAGTCTTCCTCTAATAACGAATCCGCATCCGAATATGCGCTGTTTGTTCTCCTTGTAGCAGTTCCCGTAGTAGATGTCGAAGTTTTTCGTCCGTCCTTTGCCTGGTCCATCCCATCGCACTTCTTGGAGTGCGGTTATATCTGCTTTATAGCAGTTGAGGGTTTGCTCCAATTGATCGCCTGCACCCGGTCTGTTAAGGGACCTCACATTCCAGGTGCAGACTCTCAAGTCCGTTAGTCGTTTGGGGGGGTTGTCAGCTTTGTATCCGTCCGTATCCGAGGTTTGTTGTCGTTTCGGAACAAGTAAGCTTTTACGTGATAGGGATGTTACCCCTAAGCACAACCCCCAACCTGGAGGGCCAGGTTCCTCTTTCCCCAGGAACAAGGGGTTGGGTCGCTGCACACATTGCTTCACTACCTGGCGGGTGCCAGGGTAGCCATCCAGAGGGGCCACGTGGAGGCTGTATGTCAACTTGGATTGAGCAGGGACAGAGATCGAAGCTGGCTTTTGCCATGTTAAACGCGATCAACTTCTTTGCTCTGTGTGCTCGCTCCCTCGGATATCGTATAACCATTTCAAAATGTGCATGTATAAAGTAGAAAGATGGTCTCAGAAACGCTGTTCAAATTTTGTTTTCATTTATATAGGGTAGCCAGCTTATAGTTATCTGTTATCTTGCAATACATACTTATGACAAGAGCAGTAATTGCCTTCAAGTAACAAATACGTATATATGTAAATGCTGCACTAGTGAAAGACCCAGTCATTTCGGGGACTCAAAGGTGGCCATTTATATTTTATCGGTGACTATCGGTGACTATCGGTGAGGTCGCCGTGGCGCAGTGGTTAGTGTGTTGGACTCTGGCGCACGATGAGCGAGTTCGGATCCCGATAATACCAACGCCATCGAATGTTTAATTCGCGGCGTCCCTCCTCGGCGAGGTATTGGCAAAACCCCCTAGGGTTTGTATGCATAGAGAAGTCTTTATGTGAGCGTGTCTCCTATGTTCGTGAGCCTTTGTAATTTTATCTGACGTGCTATGACTTTATGGGGAAAGAAGGACCGAGAAAACAGAGCAAGGAAGCTGTCCCTGCTTAATTCAAATTGACGCACAGCCCTCTGGTCTCCCCTTGATAGCTGGCCCGGCATCTGTCGGGTAGTAAAACAATGTGTCAGCGATCCGACCCTGTGTTCCTATTTGTTACCTTGCTGTAGCCAAGGTACGAATAAGGATATCAAGGATGCCACGAAGTCGAGCTGGACAACGAAAGTTTGACCGCTAGGACCTTTGCCGATCTTTCTCAATGTCCCGCAAAATCCGATGATACCGGCACAATCCACAGAACAAGAGTGAGAGCATTGCCAGCATGCCATCCGAGACGCTGCCTCTGATGTACTGGGTTTCAAACCGCCGCGCCGCCAGCTGATTCCCCCTGGTTTGATGAGCAAGCGCATGTAGCAAAGCATGTAGCCGTGGTGCAGTGGTTAACATCATCGACCGCCGAGCGGAAGGTTTATGGTTCAAATTCGCTTCATAGCCAAGAAAAAGTAGTTTCTATACCGCCAAAAGGTATGCAACGCTGTTGAGAATGGAAAGTGACCAGACGTACTGCTGCAGGCATAACACTCACAGTATATGGTCAAACGAAATTCATCCTCTGCGTATGCAATACTAAAAGTGCTTGAACGAATTACTACGAACTATAACCAACGCGGAATGTGGTCGGCTCTCGTCCTATCTAGGTCTAGGACAACCACCCCTGAGAGTAGTGAACGAACATCAACGACCCCAACCACTGTACTCCGTTCAGGTTGTGTGTGTCAACACATCATAAGAGAATATAAAAACTCTTGAACCTGCGCGAGTCTCTAAAAAAAAAAAAAAAAAAAAAAAACTGCCTACCAAGCCATGCTACATAAACGGACGAAAGCCGCTCGTAAACACTACGAGCAGAAAAAGAGAGAGTAGCACACGCCTTTAAGGAAGAAAAAAAGTGAGCATGGAAAGCATGAGTTCGATGGAATGGAGAAACGTTTCCACAGGAATGACGGTCTTACGAAAAAGTAAAACGAACATGCCAGGGATATAATGCCAGAGCAGAAGCCTGTAGGGATGAAGACGGACACCTAGAAGTAGAGTCACAAATTATGCTGAGACTGTTTAACGGCGACGATTAATCCACACTAGACTAAATATTCAGACTACGGCAGATTTTGAAGAGGACACAAATATGCCAAATCGACACCCATCACCATTTCTTCAATTTCAAGGCCGCGTTTGGCAATGTGCATAGAGACGAGCTGTACAGAGACATGTCTAGCTTTGACATCCCTGCCAAACTCGTCAGATTGTGCAGAATGACAATAGAGAACTCTGGCTACTCCATTTAGTTCGATAGCGAATTAACTGAGACCTTGAAGTTGAAACTGGACTTAGACAAGGCGACGCACTGTCATGTACGAGAGTCAGACGAAACTCACTGGCCAACACAAGAGGTACGATCTATTTCAAGTCTGTACAACTGCTTGCATACGCAGATGATATTGACGTTATTGGACGAACACAGCGAGACATCAAGGAGGCGTCCGAAAGCATTGAAGCAGAAGCGGCTAAAATGAGTATTTCGGTAAATGAGGGTGAAACCAGTTGTCAAGACCAAGATGTCTTACATCCGCGATTACTTGGTCTTTATACCGGAGGTTCGTTCTTCCTCTTCTTCTCGAACCAGGAGGCTCGGAGTCGAAGACCTTCTTAGCTGGAGCGTTGATGTCCACGCGCTCGATGTGGCCGAGCCAGTGTAGTCGACGGACGGAGTTCGCGGTTGTGTCTTCCTGTCCATTCACCTTCCTCACAGACAGGACCAAATATCCGGCGCAGAATTTTTCTTTCGAAAGAACCCAAAATCAGCTCCGCTGTCCTGCTTATCGTCCAGCTTTCGGCTCCGTACAGCAAGACTGGCAGAATGAGCGTTTTGTAAAGCATGACTTTGCTCTTTCGAGTGAGGAGCTTTGACCCCAGTTTGGACAAGCCGAAGTAGCAGCGGTAGCCAAGGGCGATTCTATGCCGGATCTCCACTGCGGTATCATTTGTGGACTTTGCTTTTGCCCCGAGGTAGACAAACTCCTCAACTACCTCGAAATTGTAGCTGTCAATTGTTATATTTTGTCCCAGGTGGTGAGCAACGGATTGGTTTTTGCTTGACAGCATGTATTTCGTTTTGTCTTCATTGATCTTAAGACCAACTCGTTTCGCCTGTTCTTCAATCGCCGTGAATGCTTCCACAATGTCACGGCGAGAACACGCGATGATGTCGATATCATCCGCATATCCTAGCAGCTGGATGGACTTGTAAAAGATGGTGCCTTCCCCGCTGACGCCTACCCATCGCACTATCTGCTCCAGCACCAGGTTGAAGAAGTCACATGACAGCGCATCTCCCTGCCGAAATCCGGTTCATGTTTCGAATGGTTCCGAGGTCCTAGATTCGAACTGCACGGTACATCGCGTGTTTTTTAGCGTGGTGCGACACACCTCGATCAGTTTTACCGGGATCCCAAATCCGGCCATCGCACCAAACAATTCTTCACGATGAATGCTGTCGTATGCGGCTTTGAAATCGATGAAAAGATGGTGTGTATCGATTCGAAACTCGTTGGTCTTTTCCAGGATTTGTTTTATATATATTGAAGAGCTCTGATGGCAAGCCATCTGAGCCTGCGGTCTTGTTGTCCATCAGCTTCTGAATAGCTGTGCCGACTTCTTCGATGCTGGGTGGGAGGACTACTTCAGCGGCTGGAGTTGGGATTTCCTCGGTCCCTACCACTCTCTCTTGGTCATGCTCGTTAAGCAGCTGCGGGAAGTCCTGCTTAAATACATCCACTATTCCCTGCGGGTCGGTGACAAGATTACCCTCGCAGTTTCGAAGAGCCAGGGTGCCCTTTTTGAAGCCTCCTGCAAGGCCTTTGGCTTTCTTGTAAAAGGCTCGTATTTTATGTTTATCCCTAGACTCCTCGATATCCTTGAGCTGGGAGGCTGCGAAAATTCTTTTCTTTTGTCGCAGTAGTTTCTTCTCCTCCCTTCTTCTAGCACGGTACTCTTCTTGCGCTGCCCTGGTTTTCCTCTGCAGCGCCTTTTGGTACGCCTCGTCGGTTGCTGCCTTTTTCTGCTCACACTCGCCATCATACCACGGGTTTCTTGTCGGGGGTGGTAGGTATCCTAATGTGGTTTCGGCTACTTCCTGAATGGCTGAGCGGCAATGCAGCCACATATTATTGGCATTTGTGTTCGACGTAGGCGTACCGTAGAGTCTTTCGCTCAGCTGCTCCCTGTAGACTCCCTGTAGACTCTGGCAACCTCCGATGGATTGGTTGGCGGTTCGACTGTCCGGAGATCGCCAGGTTGCTGTGTGGATTCGCTTGCGAGGGAATCTTGTGCTACTTATCACCGCATTACGAGCTGTCGCAATGTCAGCGAGTCGGAAGCCGTTATCTGTTGTTGTATCGTGGAGGCTGTGCTTTCCGATCACTCCGCCAAGTGTGTTTTCCTTACCGATTTTGGCGTTGAAATCTCTGAGCACGATTTTTACATCGTACTCCGGACAAGCTCCGTAGGCGTTGTCCAGGAGGTCATAGTAGTCCTCCTTGATAGGATCTTCAGCCTCGTCGGTAGGGGCGTGTGCACATATAAGGCTGATGTTATAAAATCTGCCTCTGATGCGGATTACAGCCAGGCGATCACTTGTAGGTTTAAAGTCGATGACCTTCGACCTTAACCGCTTTCTCACGACAAATCCGCATCCCAGTAAGTGCAACCTTTTGTGACAGCTGTAATAAATGTCGCAATTTTTCTTCCTAATCATACCGTTTCCTATCCAGCATATTTCCTGGACCGCAGTAATATCCACCTTGTACTGCGTGAGGATTCCTTCTAGTTTATGAGCACCCCCAAGAGAGTGTACACGGTTCTGACATTCCAGGAGCATACTCACAAATCGTGTTCCTTTTTCGTGCGTTGTCGTCATCGAGTATTCGTCCGTGTATCCGGCATCTTGCTCATTCATAACTTTTAGGTTTTTTACGTGGGCGGATTGTCAGCCCGCTGCACAACCGCTATTCTGGTCGGCGTTTTTTTTTCGCTGCATACGTTTGTTCTCCTCCCAACGGTTGTTGAAGAGGCTATCCAGAGGGTGCCGCGAGGAGGCCGTATGTCAACTTGACCCGGGCATTTAAACAGGGATCGTTGCTGGCATCTCGCCAGGTTGAGATGTATGTCCGAGCCCATGCCCTCCAGATGTACTCGGAAAGTGTAAAAAGCTCTTCGAACATGTTTGCCTCATACACATACAAAGTTGAGAAGTAGAACCCTCTCCCGAAAGACCGAGGCTGCGCTATACAAAACCTTAATCATCCCGGTCTTCCGTATGAGGAGGACCTTGGTCGTTTCGATAGTGAAATTCTGCGTTCAATCTATGGTCCCGTTTCTATAAACGGAGAGTGGAGGAGAAGACACAACGGCGAAAGGTACTGTCTGTACAGCGACATCGGCCTAGTACGACGTGTTCGGATCCAACGTCTAAGATAGCTAGGTCATGTAGAGCGAATAGACAACACAGCTCCGGCCCGAAAAGTCTTCGAGTCCAATCCGCTCCCCAGGGACTGCGCATCAGAGGACGACCGAATCTAAGTTGGCGCACACTAGTGGAAGGGGACCTTAACCAACTGGGCGTGTGGTTGGAGAAGCTTGTTGGTTGAGGCACAGGTTCTAACCGGACTGTAGCGCCACCAAAGTTAGTAAGTTATAACTTACTTATAGTTACAAGACCTTAAATACATAGATATTTCGCTTTTTATAATGAAAGAAAAAACTACAATAAATGTTGTAAAATAGTTTCCAACTAGAAATTACATTCTCAAGAGCTTGTAAAGTCCGCCAAAAATATCAATCGTGGCTTTCTATTAATAACACAAAAGCGGCTCAGGAAATGTAGAATGTTTCTTTCCGACTTAAATAGGTTTCAGGAAATTGCAATTGTGGTTTTTTCCAATGCATTTTAAGCATACTGCTTCCAGCTTAAGCCTCCGCTTCGGACAGGCTTGTTTACGACTACCACTATAGCGTTTTGCTATACACTTCCAGTATTATTGCCGCGTGCTATGGTCTGAAAGATGAGGGATTTATTGACATCGAAGATTCTAATGATGCCCATCCATCCACTATTTTGTTCAAATTGCACTAGGAAATGGTGCAAGCACTATCAACGTTTTGCACAGCATTAGTACTCTTGTTCAAAGTGCCATCAGTAGTTCTGGCAGTGTCTTGTTGCATAATATAATGTGTGAATGTTGGTTGATGTAGATATTAATATAACATATAGAAATGTGCCACATATTATGCACAATGACTCTTATACTCATACGTTATAAATAGCACTTTAAAAGCTTAAGTTAAATTTAAGCTTGACGCCAATGGGCATGCAACTGCCAGTTATGCTTTTAGTGCAAATAACTAGATATTGCAATTGTCTCTTTCTCTGTGTAAAAGGGTTATCAAGTTAGGAAGACGAAAAGCAAATAATAGATTCGATCGATCTAAATCATAAATCCCAAATGCATCAACGTGCTCGTGCAAATGAGACCTCTTTGCCATCATAAATGTCATGGTCCTTAGCGGAATTGTAAAAGGCCTTCGGAGCAAAAAATATGAAGCATGTTAGAGCTCATGGGAACTAAAGCTCTCGTTGTGAAAGTAAAATCGAAGGGGACCAATGATATGCAGTATGGAGGCATACCGTTACCATTAAAGGCAAATCGTCCTTGGTTATTTCGCCATTTGTTAGCTAGGGACCAAGTGTTTTATGAAATGGAATAAGAACTGGCTGGGTTGCTTTGTATTTCAGTTATTTTTATAAAGGAGCAGATGATGACTCAATTTTTAAATGATATTCGTAGACCAACATTTTTTTAAGACTCATTCAATTTGAGCTATGTATATATTTGCATTCCAAAACGCCTTGTATTTCAATTCGTTTTACTCTTCTATATTATAGGAGCAAAAACAAAATATTCTATTAATAGCTAAAAGCCTTCTCGTTTGTATTGTCAAAGCCCACTCCCCAGTAAACCTGAATAGAATTTACACAACATGCTAAATCATTTGGAAGTACTATTCAGATCCATTATTCACTTACTCCCAATATCCTCCTTGTAATCTCATATTGACCCAAAGTTAAATGTGGCATATTTTACTTTTATTTATTTGTTTTTCTTCCTTTTTGTCAAAGATGTACATTTATTGTATGACAAAGGATTCAGCCAAGCGTACAAGGAGGAAACACGTTCGCATAGTCGTACAAGCCATGAGATGTGTGTATCTTTACATGTTAACGTACCATATGTACTCCCATATATACCTCGTTTTCTTCTATAACGAACCTAAGATTGTGGGAGATTATTACGTATTGAAAGAATCTCGTTATTTGAGTTCGTAAAGAGACACTGTCGTTTAATGTTATTACATTATATATGTATTGAGAGCACCGTGGTGCAGCGAGTAGTGTGTTGGCCTCTGACGTCGAGGATACGGGATCGTATCCCGATAACAGCCATGTTTTCGAACGTGTTTTTCACGGTGGTTCTCCTCAGCGGGGTACTGACAAAACCCCATGTAGTAAAATTGTCACGAAAAGCTTCTCGAAATTCGCCGTTCGGAACCGGCAATAAACTGTAGGTCCCTTTCATCCATGGGAAAATGAAATCACACACAACATGGGTGATTGAGAGAAGCTCGGCTCAGGTTCTTCATGGACTGTAACGCCAACATACATATGTACATACATACGGATGTTGACAAAGCAAATGCACTTGCTCTGAATTTCGCAAAAAAATCATAATGTATTTAGAACCTTAGGCGATACAGAAACAGAAAATATTGTAAACTCCACAGCTCAAACCAACTTTTCAAATAGAGTCCGTCAAACAACCTCAATCGAATTTGTTAGTGATGAAGATGTCCAATATATAGTCAATGACTTAAAAATAAGAAAAGCAGGCGGTATAGATTGTATCCGAAATATATATATCAAGCATTTGCCGAAGTCGGGAATAAAATATTTATCGTTTCTAATCAATGTCTGTCTAAAAATGGAGCATTTTCCTGATGCCTGGAAGATAGCCAAAATCGTTCCGGTGCTAAAATGATTCATTTTAATTTTCCGTCCTATATTTGCAAAATAATTCAAAGCTTTCTATCAGATCGTCGTGTTAAGGTTCACGTTAATTGTGGTGTCTCCAATTTAATAACGTTTGATGCTGGTGTCCCCCAAGGGTCTGTGCTAGGTCCAATATTAAATAATCTCTATACTTTCGATTTCCCCCTACTACCAAATTGCGATGCAACCATTTTCGCTGATGATACATTTATTTGCTTATTTATTAAATTATTTGTTCATTAATTAATTAATTTATTTATTTATACACATATTGTATTTATTTATATTATTCATTTATTTGTTTATTTATTGTTATTATTTTTTTTTGGATTTGGATTTTTTCATAATATAAATAATAATTCAGTGGAAAGATAGTACGGGGTGGCCGTGGTGAAGTGGTTAACATCATCGACCGTCGAGCGGAAGGTCTATAGTTCAAATTCGTTTCATAGCCAAGAAAAAGCAATTCCTATGCGGAAAAAAGTATGCAACACAGTTGTGAATGGAAAGCGACCAAACGTACTGCTGCAGGCATAACACTCACAGTATATGGTCAATTGAAATTCATCCTCTGTGTATGCAATATTAACACCAAAAGTGCATGAACGAATTACTGGGAATTATAACCAACGCGAAATTTGGTCGGCTCTCGTCCTAGGACAAACCGCCCCTGAGAGTAGTCAACGAACATCTACAACCTAAAACCACTGCACTCCGTTCAGGTTGTGTGTGTGAACCTGCGCGAAACTCTCCCTCTCCCTGTTACCTTCGCTCGCACAACGTTCAAAAAAAAAAAAAAAAAAAAGCGTTATAAGGCCATAGCCTTGAGTGCGAGTGTAACTATAAAAAAAAAAAAATTATCAAATCCCTGTATTGTAAAATGTGCGGTAACAAACCAAACGTAAATTAAAATACGAAATAAATCTATCTATCTATCTAAGTGGTGATTCATGAAGCACACGTTGGTTTTCACCCGACCAATTACGCATATTTTACTTTACTTGGTTGGTTAATTAAAAACTGTGACTGGCGAACGGTCAGTCGGAGCGACGATTATATAGACAATTACTGATTGGACAGCACCGTGGCGCAGCGAGTAGTGTGTTGGCCTCTGACGTCGAGGATACGGGATCGAATCCCGAAAACAGCCATGTTTTCGAACGTGTTTTTCACGGTAGTTCTCCTCAGCGGGGTACTGACAAAACCCCATGTAGCAAAATTGTCACGAAAAGCTTCTCGAATTTCGCCGTTCGGAACCGGCAATAAACTGTAGGTCCCTTTCATCCATGGGAAAATGAAATCACACACAACATGGGTGATTGAGAGAAGCTCGGCTCAGGTCCTTCATAGACTGTAACGCCAACATACATACATACATACACACATTATATGTATGTATGTGTTCTAGCGCTTCCCGAAAGAGTACGAATCATCGGCTTCGCCGGCGATATTGCCATCGTCACAGTGGTTAAGCATATAGAAAAAGTAGAGGCTACTGCGAACGCAGCTATCGCTAAAGTGAAAGTGACTAACAACTTGCCGGTTCCAGCAGCTCTCATGACTATTGCCATTTTGTCCGTCGTTTCTCCGTTTGTCGCTCTTGTGATGAAGTCTATCACGGCTTGTTGCTCGATGTTTAATGTAAAGCAGCTTGCTGCCGCCTCAACTTCTGGTATTTCGTAGGAAGCCATTGCTGCATCAATGAACTTGAGCTCGTTTTCTACTCCTGGATATTTGTTGAAAGACAAATACCAGTCATGTTGCCGATCGACACTCGGAATCCAAGTTCGACGTCTGCAGGTGTTTGATTCGGAAGTGCTGCGGCAGCAGCCATCTAATCGTGTGGCTCATGTATGGGAGTTTCTGGCTCGTCATTCTCTTCGACAACGTCCGCCATATCTATGTTTAACGCCCAAACAGCGACGCCATGTGTTGTTTCTATGTTTGAGTTTTGAAGAGGGTCGTCGATAATGTTGTGGCGAACGTTCCTCATTCTGGCTGCGTCTCTGGTCGATCGTGCTAAGTTCCGAGATCGTTTAGGAGGAAGTGGCATATCGTTCAAAGTGTTTTTTTTTTTTTTTTTGTAGACTTCAGTTGATATATGAGATTTATTGTTGCTTTTTGTTATTTTCTATTTTTATCAGTAGTTTTGCTTCACGTATATTCAGTTTTGATGATGAATATGGCCGTATTCTTCTTCTTCTTTGGTGGCGTTACAGCCCATGAAGGACCAGAGCCAAGCTTCCCTTCAATCGCCCAGGTCGTGTGTGATTCTATATTCCCACAGGGACCCAAGGGACCTACAGTGTAATGCCGATTCCGAAGCGCGTGAGTCGAGAAGCTTTTTCATGGCAAGTTTACTACGGGGGGTTCTGCCAGTATCCCGCCGAGGAGCAACGTCGCGAAATAAACATCGGGATCCGAACTCGCTCATCGTGCGCCAGAATGCAACACACTAACCACTGCGCCACTGGCCGTATTCAGTCATGCAAAATTCTATAAGAAAAATTAGGTGACTTGGAGGCTAAAAGCATCAAAAATGAAATTTTTGTTGAAATTTAAAAAATTGCGCGCAAATTTTTTTTCGAATATTTTAATTTTTTTCTAGATTTAATTTGGTTTTTAATTTTTTACAATTAAACTAAATCGAAAGGGAGAAGGGAGCGAGCAAGCAGAGCAAAGAAGCTGATCGCGTTAAACTTGGCAAACGCCAGCTTCGATCTCTGTCCCTGTTCAATTCAAGTTGACACACAGCCTCCGCGTGGCCTCCCCTGGATAGCTATACTGTCACCCGCCAGGTAGTGGACCAATGTGTGCAGCGACCCGACCTCTTGTTCCTGTGGAAAGAGGAACCTGGCCCACCAGGTTGGGGGTTGCGCTTAGGGCTAACATCCCTATCGCGTAAAACAAACATTCAGAGACAACCAATAGCCTCGGATACGGACGGATTACATGTTGACGACCCCCGCAAACGTCAAAAAGGAAACGAATTTAGGATCTGCACCTGGAACGTTAGGTCCCTCCACAGACCAGGTGCAGCCGAACAACTGGTCAACAATTTTGACTGCTATAAGGCAGACATTACCACGCTCCAAGAAGTGCGATGGGATGGGCCAGGCAAAAATGGGATCAAAAACTGTGATGCATATATACTACGGAAACTGCTACAGAGAAAATAAACAAAGCTTATTCGGATGCGGATTTGTTGTTCGAGGCAGACTCAGGAAGAAAGTTTTAAGCTTCCAGTATGTAAGCGAACGTCTCATAACTATCCGCATCAAGGCCAATCTCGGCAATATAAGCTTTCTATGTGTCCACGCCCCCACAGAGGAGAAAGATGACCGACATAAAGACGACTTCTATGATCTCCTAGGCAGAACGTATGCGCAATGTCCCAGTTATGACACCAAAATCGTTCTAGGAGACTTCAATGCGAAGCTGGGTAAGGAAGCTATCTTTGAACGGGTCATTGGAAAGCACAGCCTACACAACACCACGTCAGAAAACGGACTAAGGCTAGTGGACTTTATGGCGGGACAAAACCTGGTAGTAGCAAGTACACGATTCCCACACCTCAACATCCATAAGTTGACCTGGCGGTCTTTCGATCAATCGACAACCAACCAAATTGACCACATTGCGATCGACGGCAGACACTCCTCCAGCATCTTAGATGTCCGAACCTTTCGAGGAGGCAACATCGACTCGGATCATTACCTTGTTGCAGCCAAGGTACGGATGCGAATTTCTCAGAATCAACGGAGTCGAGTAAGAACACCAAAATTTAACGTCGGAAAGCTGCAATCGCAGGAGACCGCCAGGACCTTCGCCGATCAAGTCTCCCTCAAGCTCTCTCAGGTCCCGATGCAATCTGCAGAAACCATAGAACAGCAATGGAGTCGTTGTCAGAAAGCCATTAGAGAGGCCGCCTCAGATATACTCAGATATACCACCACCGTCGAGAAACCCCTGGTTTGATGATGAGTGCACACAGGCCCATGTAGAGAAACAGAATGCATACATGGCCAGCCACATTGCTTCGACGGACGAGAGCTGCCCGCGAGCTCTATGAACAGAAAAGGAGGGAGGAGCATGCGCTTCTGAGAAGGAAAAAGAAGGAGCACGAGAAGCGCGAGATCGAGGAGATGGAGAGATGTTACTGCAGGAACGACGTTCGAACATTTTACCAGAAGGTAAAACGAACATGCCAAGGCTATAAAGCTAGAGCAGAAGCCTGCAGGGATGAGCACGGACAACTAGTAGTGAAGTCACAGTCAATGCTGAGATTGTGGAAGGACCACTTCTGCAGACTGTATAACGGCGATGATAGAATGGACGAAGACGAAGGAGAATCCCGTCCACCCGACCTAGACGATATTAAGATAGCGATATCGAAACTTAAGTCTTATAAAGATGCTGGAGAAGACGGACTCCCCGCGGAACTGTTTAAAGCAGCTGGCGATGAGCTGGTCAGGTACATGCACCAACTCATCTGCAATATATGGTCGGAAGAACGCATGCCCGATGAATGGAATCTCAGTATCGTTTGCCCGGTCCATTAGAAAGGAGACCCCTATGACTGCGCCAATTACAGAGGGATAAGCCTCCTGAACATTGCGTACAAGATCCTCTCTGCCATACTGTGTAAGTGAAACCGTTCGCTCCTACCAGTATGGTTTCAGGCTAGGAAAATGCACGATAAACCAAATATTTACACTACGGCAGATCTTGGAGAAGACCCATGAATTGAAAGTCGACACGCACCATCTTTTCGTCAACTTTAAAGCCGCGTATGACAGTGTTTATAGAGACGAGCTATACAGAGCCATGTCATGTTCTAACAGTCCTGCCAAACTCGTCAGACTGTGCAGGATGACTATGGAGAACTCTCGCTGCTCCATTAAGGTCGGAGGTGAACTAACCGAGCCTTTGATGTTAAAAAAGGTTTTAGACAGGGTGACGCACTGTCATGTGATTTCTTCAACATTATTCTTGAAAAGATCGTGCGGGACTCTGCGGCCAATACAAGAGGTACGATCTACTTCAAGTCCACACAATTGCCTGCCTACGCAGATGACATTGACGTTATTGGACGAACAAAGCGAGACGTCAATGAGGCGTTCACAATCATTGAAGCAGATACGGCGAAAGTGGGTCTAAGAGTTAATGGGGACAAGACCAAATATATGCTGTCATCCAAGAAAGACGCACAACGTCGACGTCTTGGTCAGAACGTCACCTTCGGCAGCTATATTTTTGAAGTAGTCAAGGAGTTCCTCTACCTTGCCTCGATAGTGACAAGCAGCAACGACACCAGCGCTGAGATAAAACGCAGATTAACTCTTGCCAATCGCTGCTTCTTCGGACTCAAGAGGCAATTGGGTAGTAGAGCCCTCTCTCGAAAAACTAAGGTTTCCCTCTACAAAACCTAAATCATCCCGGTCCTCCTCTACGGCGCTGAGGCTTGGACGTTATCAAAAGCGGATGAAGAGGCTCTTGGACGTTTCGAGAGGAAAATTCTGCGTGCAGTCTTTGGTCCCGTTTGTGTAAACGGAGAGTGGAGGAGGAGATTGTACAGCGACATCAGCCTAGTTAGACGTCTTCGGATCCAACGTCTAAGATGGCTGGGCCATGTAGATCGAATGGACATCAACGCTCCGGCCCGAAGAGTCTTCGACTCCAACCCCGAAGGACGACGCAGCAGAAGACGACCGCATTTAAGGTGGCGCGCACAGGTGGAAAGGGACCTCCACCAACTGGGCGTGCGGCACTGGAAGCGACTGGCCAAAGATCGGGCCGGCTGGAAAGGCTTGTTGGTTGAGGCCCTGGTTCACCCCGAACTGTAGCGCCATCAAAGAAGGAGAAACTAAATCGAAACTCAAAATTCGGGCTTCGTTATGTCAGGAATTGGTCAAAAAACGCAAACAACGTTTTGAGTCCGAGTCAGCACAAAGAAAGCTCACCTTCAGTTCGATTTGATTATGAATGGAAACGTGTCTTGTTAAATTGAATAAAACCTTACCGCCAACGATTTCCCAATGGTATAAGATTCCAAAAGGATTGCCTAGCAACTCTGCCAATTTGGTTGCATTCATTTGAAATCGGGTACCATATAGCAGCACCTGGTCCTCTGCATACATCAAAGAATTTCTAAAGTCTCAAACAACAATTCCAGCATTGCAATCTTGTTCGGCGAAATGTTGATTCAAAATTATAATATACGAATAAGTCATTCTATAAGTGTTTGTACATCCTCTGGATTATTTTGCACTTCCTTCAATTAATTCAGTCCATGAATGATTTTATGCTTCCGGAAGAACACCACCGGATGGTCCCTCAATTTCTTTGCAATTTCTTTTCCACCATGTGCCCCATGTTATCGTTACGTAATCACAAATTCCTGTTTGTATGAGTTGTATGAGTAGCTTCATTACCGGAGGAGTCTTTAAGAGATTGGTTTCACTAGTGCCCGAAAACAACACCATAGACCAAATAGAGCCACCTAAAGTTGTGGATACACCAACATTTCAATCAAAATGTGAATATCGTGACGTTTCCTGCCACCAACTAATATCAACATTAATAATGTGATGGGTGGTCCCCGCCTTTATTAAGGAAATGTGTACTTGGGTAGCGAATGCGAGCACTTCCATACTTTGATGTTCTGAAACATTTTTATCGCGACCATATGTCATGCATAAGTTAATTCCGCAACAGGAATTAGGTTTCGTATTCAATTATAAGTAGACGAGTACTGCCAAAACAGTAATAGGCACAACTAGGCAATCGTGGTTCCAGGCCAGCATAATTATAAAATTTTTTTTTTTTAGTATAAGTGAATCAGTTTACTCGACAATCATAACTAAAGATGACTGTGAGAAATGCCTTACCCTCATTGGAAAAAGAAACCAAAAAGGAAGAGCTCTCTCTCAAGTCGGTGGCAGACGCACTATATACCGTGGTCACTGGCAGAGAGGAAGAGGCCAAAGCAAGGAAATCCAGCGTGTTAGACGAAGACATCTCCAAAGAATTAGAGGAGGAATAACCCGCTGATTCTGAAGAGACAGCCCAGGAAGGTGTGACACGGAAAAAGGATGCCAAGAAGGCCAAGAAATTAACTCAAGGTAAGCTAAGGCTTAAGGGCATTCCCCTGCCCTCTGATATGGAGAAGGAGAAGCTCGCATGGCCCGAGGACCTGATTGCCAAGGATGTCCTGACAAGTCCAAGGGCTGACAAGGGCACGTCCAGCAAAACATCCAAAGAAGGCAAGGGTGAGAGAATCACCAGAAAACCCCCAACGAGGAGGGAGCGGAGGGCCGGGCCAGCTGGAACCGAAGCCGATGAGGCGGGTTCTAGCTGCACCCAGGCCCTAGGCGAAAGTAGAAACTTGAAAACCAAGTGCACGGAAAGGATCGCAGCTGCTAAGGCAGGTCCTAATAAGGTAGCCCCTACCGTGGTCGATAAGACCGGTAAAGCTCCCAAGAAAAGGGAGGGTTTCATAACGAAGAGAGTAAGATTCCAGGAAGAAGCCAGCAATCCAGCAAAGAAAGTGAGGGTAAACACTACGGTGCAGTTCGAATGGGCTGCTCGGAATGCTCTACAGCTAGCTGTGATAGATTCCGAGGGAATACTGGAAGAACTGCGCCAACGTTTGATCTCACAAACTGAAGGCGAGGTGTGAGCAAGCTGGACTGCAAGGACCAGCTCTCGCATGACTTTGCGAGGAAGGTCGTTCCCACCTTTAAGCTGTAGGAGGGCGCTGCACTAAAGGCAGTTCCCTGAGACGAGGTACCGGAGAAGCCTAAAAGCCAAGATGAGCGTACCAGATATGGATATAGAAAAAAGCGAGATCCTCGGTCCCTATGGATGACTGGGAAGTAGTCGCGCTTGAAAGTGACGAAGACGGTACTAAAAGTATAATCTTCGTTATCGAGGATCCGCCGGGAACCATGAAAAAAGAGAGGCATATCCGCTTATTCTTCGGGGCTGGTGAGTTTCCTTTGAGACTCACGAAGAAAGCGCAGCCTGGCGGTACGGCAGCTGTGGTGAAGGAGTGTACTACTACAAATGAAGGTAGTGCAAATAAACCCCATCAAAGTAAGGCAGCAGCAGCCAACCTTATGCTGCATTTTAACAAGAAGCAGCTTGATGTGACCCTGATCCAAGAACCATGGATCCTTCATAATCGGTTTAAGGGATTAGGGTCCTCGAAATACAGCTTCTTTTATAACACTAGCGAAGGTAAGGTTAGACCTTGTATCGTTGCTAGCAAAGAACTCCATGTACTAATCCTAACTAATTTCAGCTCAGGTGACCAGACGGTGGTGGAGATTACAAGAAAGGAGGGTGCACTCACAATGGCGTCGGTTTACCTACTGTACGACGAAGGCGCGAACATCCCCTCTAGGGAAACAATGATAATGATCGCAATGGCCGAGCAAGGTAAGAAGAACTTAGTCGTAGGGTGTGATGCTAACGCCCATCCCACTACTTGGGGTAGCTCTAATAATAATAGTAGGGGTGAGGCTTTGTCCAGTTATGTCCTTAGTACTAACCTAGTTATATGTAATCGGGGTAATTCACCAACGTTTATTACTAGTAACAGAAGGGAGGTTTTAGACATAACACTTGTAAATGGTAACGGTACTACAGAAATCTCAAATTGGAGAGTTTCTGACAAAGCATCACTTTTTGATCACTGTTGGATCCTCTTCGACTTGAATTTCCGTAGGCCGGACAGGAAGGTCTTTCGAAACCCGAGTTTCCGTGGCTCCATTCTTCCGTGGCTGAAGCGCATTTACTCCTGGTGCCTCAGGATGGGTTATGTTCCTCAAGCGTGGAGGGAAGTTAGGTCGGTTTTCATACCCAAGTCGGGTAAAGTCAACCATGCTACTGCAAAGGACTTTATACCTATCAGTCTATCGTCCTTCATTATGAAAACGCTGGAACGAATAATAAACATGTACGTAAGGGATGAGATTGGTGACGGTTATCTGTCATAATCCAACAACGCGTACATAAAGGGAAAATTGGTAGATACTGCTCTGCATAGGGTAGTCTATACGATAGAAAAATCGTTTAATATCAAGGAATTCACTCTAGTGGCCTTCCTAGACATTGAGGGTGCTTTTAATAACGATAGTACTGAGGCAATAGTGTCCAGCCTTCATATGGCCCAAATAAACCCGGGAATATGCAGTTGGATTGGGCAAATGCTGAGCACTCGTATAATAAACTCGGCGATGGGGAGATCAAGCGGAAGGGTGAGGGTAAATAAAGGTACACCACAAGGTGGCGTCCTGTTACCCATCCTGTGGCTCCTTCTGGTCGATGGAATGGTCAAGATTCTAGAGGCGGATGGTTTTAACCTCACGGCCTACGCCGACGACATTGCCATCTTAATTTCTGGAAAGTTTCCGCAGGTCCTCAGCGAAAGACTTAGTTATGCACTGATGTTAGTTGATAACTGGGTCAAGGGGCGAGGCCTCAGGCCGAAGTTGGTGGATTGGCTATACACTGCGGTGGTAAGACCTATTCTAGTCTATGGCTCGGTTGTCTGGTGGAAAGCGCTTGAGAACAAATGTCATCTTCAAAGTGTCTCAAAGGTTCAAGGAGCAGGCTGTCTCGCGGTGACGGGATCTATGAAGTCCACACCAACGGCGGCTTTTGAAGTTACAATGACTTCTGCAGAAGCTGCAGGGACGAAGAGGAAATTGAATCAATCCGTCACCTGCTGTGCGAATGCCCGGCACTAGCCCAAAAAAAAAGGAAACGTAATCCGAGGAAAAAACTTCCTTTCGGGACTAGAAAAGGTAAGTATCATTGGGCTGAACAGAATACTAGGATTCTTATCTTCGTCTGGATAGTTCAGCTCAACGGTAAATGTCTAGGTCTCAACGGAGGGAGCCATCGCGAGGTTCCAGCTTTGTCTAGAGATACGTAGTCGCTCCGCTATTCTAGCATTCCACCATGGTGGGTGGTTTCTTTACTGGGTCTCCCGGTAGGACATGCCTTCTCGAAGGACCGGTTTAGCTTGTTGGTGAGGTTTAGTATCATCTTGTCGATGTCTTCCGTGAAGTTGGGTTTCCCTTCCGGAGGTCGGTTAAGGCTCTTACACCTTTGTGCGTCTACATTTTTTGAGGAAAGAATTTGCATTAGATCTTATTTGCGGAATTAATTTTTTGCTTCTGATTCGTTGAGAATGTTGCAGAAATCATTTGATGATGGGTCTTTGTCGAAAAAAAAAATGTTTACAAGTGGTATCGTGTCGAAGTCGAAGAGGACTCCACAAGGCTATCATTCTCAGCCGACGAAGTTACGTCCAAAAAATCAAAGGCTTGGCAAACTCAAACAATTAGAGATCTTGCTGATGATGTTGGCATGTCAAATGGATCAGTGAATATCATTTTAAAGCATGTTTTGAGTATCAGACGTATCAAATCTCAATTGGTACCGAAAACACTGATTTTTTTTGGAAACACATCATCCCTTTGAAGTGTGGGAATTAATGCCTTCTGAGTATCAAGTCAAGATGAAATGCATTATTCCTAGAGATCAGACTTGGATTTATGCTGGCGAGAAACAACCAATCAATCAAGCGAAGAACGTGGTTAAGTTGAGGCCAGTCCACAAAATGCACCAAAGTCGTTCAAAAATCAGGGAGTGGCTGTGGTGCAGTGGTAAACATCACCAACTTTCAAGCGAAAGGCTACATATCTCTAGCCAATACGGAAAAATTGTGCAACCCACCTGTCGTTAATGGGAAGTGATAAAAATACTGATAAAGGCAAAATAAATTCATTCAATGTGTGTGTAGTTCTGATATAACACCATAATGGCATGGAGCATTTGCTGAGAACTAAAACCAACGTGAAAATTCAGACGAGTTCTTATCGAATCCTATCTAGGGCAACCACCACAGGAGGGTAGTGAACGAACATCTACGAACCAAACCATCTGCACTCCGCCCAGGTTGTGTGACGAACATAATAGGAGCATGACTCCTATTTTGGCTATGTCCACAGATTTCTTCGATTTATTTTAGTGTTGTGCATTTTGAGTTCCTTCCGCCGCCGGCTCCAGCCGTCAACATGGAATATTTGAGCGTTATTCGGTCTAGTGTGAAGCTGTTCGCCAAAGGAGACCGAAATTGTGGCGAGGCTAATCTTGGTTTTTGCACCACAATAACGCATCATGTCACACAGCATTGACTCTTCGTGACCATTTCGTCAAAAACTCTACCCTAATCGATCCATAACAGGGCGCCGTGGCGCAGTGGTTAGTTTGTTAGACTCTGACGCACGATGAGCGAGTTCGGATCCCGATAACACCAACGCCATCGAATGTTTATTTCGCGACGTTCCTCCTCGGCGGGGTACTGGCAAAACCCCCCGTAGTAAACTTGCCATAAAAAAGCTTCTCGACTCATACCGTTCGGAATCGGCATTAAACTGTAGGTCCCTTTCACCGGCGTTAATAGCAGCTCTGTTAGTAAGCCCTATTTCCACCTCCTCGTGGTGCCACCTGGGGATTTCTATTTTGAAATCGCGAACGGAAAAGGGCGAATAGCAAGGTTCCTGCGCCACAAAACAGGATAAGTGTCGGTTAGGCTATGGCCCGGCAAGCCATACCTGGAAAAAAAACCAACAAGCCAAAAACCCAAAAAAAGCCTCGGATACAAAAAAGCGGACGGATTAACCGATGACGACCCAGGAAACAACCAAAGGAGAAGGTAGAATGATATTCAGCTTTGTACTTGGAATGTAAGGTCCCTCAGCAGACCACGTGCAGCCGAACAATCTTGCGGAGGCCCTAAAGTGTTATAAGGTAGTTATTACCGCAATCCAGGAAGTGCGATGGGAAGGACCGGGCAAAAAGAGGATGAGAAACTGTGATATCTACTACGGCGACTGCTACAAGGAGAGAAGACAACGCTTATTCGGATGCGGATTTTTTATTAGAGGTAGACTTAGGCAAAAAGTCTTGAGCTTCAGGCATGTAAGCGAGCGCCTCATGACAATCCGCATAAAGGCTAAATTAGCAAATATTAGTCTAATTTGCGCTCATGCCCCTACCGAGGACAAGGATGACGTTACAAAAGACGACTTCTATGACCTACTAGATAGGACATATGCCCAATGTCCCAGCTACGATGTTGAAATCGTACTGGGAGACTTTAACGCAAAATTGGGCATGAAAGTCGCCTTTGATAGGGTTATTTGCAAGCACAGCCTACACAACACCACATCCGAAAATGGATTTAGGCTGATAGATTTCGCAACGGGGCGAAATCTTCTAGTTGCTAGCACACGTTTCCCACATCTCAACATCCACAAAGGGACCTGGCGATCTCCGGATCAATCAACCGTCAACCAGATTGACCACATTGCGATTGATGGCAGACACGCAGTCGACATTCTGGATGTGCGAACTTTTAGAGGAGCCAACATCGAGTCGGACCACTATCTTATGGCAGCCAGTTGCGACTTCGAATATGCCTGGTCCAGAAAAATCGCAATGCTACAATCGCAAGAGACCGCCAGAGCCTATGCCAATCGCGTATCCCTTAAGCTCTCGGAAAACCCTCCAACACCTGCTCAGACCGTACAACATCAATGGACCCGTTGTCAACAAGCCTTAGAAAGTGCTGCTTCTGAAGTACTGGGCTTCAAACTGCCACAGACAAGAAACCCATGGTTTGACGACGAGTGTAGGAGGGCACACGCAGCAAAGCAGCAAGCCTCCTATCAAGAGGCGCTGCATAAAAGGACGAGAGCTGCTCGTGAGCATTATGAGCAGAAGAGGAGGGAGGAGCACAAGCTTCTTAAAATAAAAAAAAGGAATCATGAGAAGCTCGCGATCGTAGAGATGGAGAGATGCTATCGCAGGAATGACGTTCGGAGGTTTTATCAACGAATAAAACAAACATGCCGGGGATAAAAGACCAGAACGTAAGCCTCCAGGGACGAAAATGGAAACCTAGTAGTGGATTCACAGTCGGTACTAAGAATCTAGAAAGACTACTTCTGCAGACTGTATAACGGCGATGACGAAACAGATCCCGCTGTCAGGCAGAATAATCCTTTCACAACGGACGATTATAGCAGAGAATTCCGTCCCCCTAACCTGGACGAAGTTAGGAATGATTTTTCTAAGCTTAAGTCCAACAAAGCTGCTGGAGTAGACGGACTGCCTGCCGAGCTCGTAAAGGCAGCTGGAGATGAACTGGTTGGGAGTATGCACTAGCTCATCCGTAAGATATGGTCGGAGGAATGCATGCCCGATGAATGGAATCTTAGTATCGTTTGCCCGATCCACAAGAAAGGAGACCCCTTTGTCTGTGCCAACTATAGAGGAATAAGTCTTCTGAACATCGCTTATAAAATCTTCTCTGCTGTTCTGTGTGAACGCTTGAAACCGTTCGTTACTAAACTGATTGGTCCATATCAGTGTGGTTTCAGGCCCGGGAAGTCCACCATGGATCAATTATTCACACTGTGGCAGATCCTGGAAAAAACAAACAAGTTCCAGATCCAGACCCACCACTTGTTTGTCGACTTTAAGGCTGCATACGATAGTATCAATAGAGACGAGCTATACAACGCCATGCCTAGTTTTGACATCCCTGCCAAACTCGTCAGATTGTGCAGGATGACTTTGGAGAACTCTCGCTGTTCCATCAGGGTCGGAAGCGTCTTAGCCGATACCTTTGATGTCAAAAAAAGATTTCAGGTGTGTGTGACTTTTTCAACATCGTCCTTGAAAGGATAGTGCAAAACTCACTGGTCAATACGAGGGGCACCATCTTTTTCAAGTCCATACAACTGCTCACATATGCCGATGACATTGACATAATTGGACAAAGTCAGCGAGATGTCATTGAGGCCTTTACGAGCATTAAGACGGAAGCGGCTAAAATGGGACTGGCGGTAAATGAGGGCAAAACGAAATATATGCTGTCGTCGAACAAGGACACGAACCACCGGCGTCTTGGCCAGGGTGCACATATTGGCAGGTATAATTTCGAGGTAGTCAAGGACTTTGTCTACCTAGGCTCCGCAGTGATATGCAGAAACGACATCAGTGCCGAAATCAAACGCAGAATAACTCTTGCCAACCGCTGTTTCTTTGGGCTCGGGAGGCAATTGAATAGCAGAGCCCTCTCTCGAAAAACCAAGGCGAGCATTTACAAGACCGTTATCATTCCGGTCCTGCTCAATGGCGCAGAGACATGGACCCTATTGAAAGCGGATGCGGAGACCCTTGGTCGTTTTGAGAGATAAATTTTGCGTGCGATTTTCGGCCCGACCTGCATAAATGGGGAGTGGAGGAGAAGACTTAACAGTGCACTGTACGGGCTGTACAGCGACATGAACATAGCACGGCGTCTTCGGATCCAACGCCTAAGATGGCTAGGTCATGTTGAGTGCATGGAAAACACAGCTCCCGTCCGGAAGGTCTATGAATCCAACCCCGAGGGGCGACGCGGTCGAGGACGGCCAAACTTAAGGTGGCGCAACCAATTGAAATAGGGCCTTAACCAACTAGGCGTGTGGCACTGGAGACTGCTGGCCAAAGACCGTGCCAGTTGGAGAGGTTTTTTGAAGGAGGCCCAGGTTCGCCATGAACTGTAGCGCCAAAAGGAGAAGAAGAATTAAACAATTGGGCTTCCGTAGAGTATGTCCGCATTTTATTTCACACAAATTGACTGATGACCAAATATTTCTCACTCAATGCCTCGCCGTGTTGATTAAATATCGGATTAGAGCACCTAAAACTTACTTACTTATTTAGGTGGCGCTACAGTCTGTGGTGAACCTGGGTCTCAACCAACAAACGTCTCCAACTGGCACGGTCTTTGGCCAGCTGTTTCCAGCGCCGCACGCCCAGTTGGTTACGGTCCCCTTCCACCTGCGTGCGCCACCGATGATGCGGCCGTCCTCTGCCGCGCCTTCCTTCCGGAGTGGATTCGAAGACTCTTCGGGTCGGAGCTGTATTTTCCATGCGCTCTACATGGCCTAGCCACCTTAGACGTTGTATCCGTAGACGTCGTACCAGGCCAATGTCGCTGTACAACCCGTACAGTTCTTCATTATATCTTCTCCTCCATACACCGTTTGAACAAATGGGATCGTAGATAGTGCGCAGAATTTTCGTCTCGAAACGACCAAGGGCATCTTCATCCGCTTTTGTTAAGGACCAAGCCTCTGCGCCGTAAAGGAGGACTGGGATTATTAAGTTCTTATATAGTTTCACCTTGGTTTCCGAGAGAGGGCTCTACTTCTCAATTGCCTCTTGAGCCCAAAGAAACAGCGGTTGGCAAGAGTGATTCTGCGTTTTATCTCAGCGCTGGTGTTGTTGTCGCTGGTCATCAGTGAGCCAAGGTAGACGAACTCCTTGACCACTTTAAAGTTATATCCGCCCATGGTGACGTTCTGGCCAATACGTCGGTGTTGTCCGTCTCTTTTAGATTAAAGCAGATATTTGGTTTTACCCTCATTAACCTTGAGACCCATCTTAGCCGCTTCTGCCTCAATGCTTACAAAGGCCTCATTGACGTCTCGCTGTGTCCGTTCAATCACGTCAATGTCGTCGGCGTACGCAAGCAATTGAGTAGACTTGACTCTTGCACGATCTTTTCAAGCACGATGTTGAGAAAGTTGCATGGCAGCGCGTCACCTTGTCTAAATCGTTTTTTAACATCAAAGGTCTCGGTTTGCTCATTACCGACCATAATGGAGCAGCGAGAAATCTCCATTGTCATCCTGCACAGTCGGACGAGTTTGGCAGGGATGTTAAAACTAGACATGGCTTCGTATAGCTCATCTCTAAACACGCTATCATATGAAGCCTTGAAATCGACGAAGAGGATGTGAGTGTCGATTTGGTATTCCTGGGTCTTCTCCAAGATCAGCTGTAGCGTAAATATTTGGTTTATTGCGGATTTACCTGGCCTGAAACCACACTGATAAGAGCCGATCAGGTTATCCACCAACGGTTTCAGGCGTTCACACAATACGGCAGGGAAGATCTTATATGCGATGTTAAGGAGACTTATTCCCCTATAGTTGGCGCAGTTATAGGGGTCTCCTTTCTTATGGACCGGGCAAACGATGCTGAGATTCCATTCGTCGGGCATGCTTTCCTCCGACCATACCTTGCAAATGAGATGGTGCATGCACCTTACCAGCTCACCTCCAGCCGCCTTAAGAAGCTCAGCAGACAGGCCGTCTGCGCCCGCGGCTTTATTAGACTTAAGTCTTGATATTGCTATTTTGACTTCGTCTAGGTCGGGTGAACTGAATTCTGTTTCATTGTCGTCCATTTCGAATGGCTCGTTCTGTCTGACAGCGGTATAGTGTCTATCATCGCCGTTATACAGTCTGCATCCTCAGCATCGACTGTGACTCTACTACCAGTTCTCCATTTTCATCCCTGCAGGCTCTGTACTTTGTACTCTGTACTCTGGTTTTGTAGCCTGTTCTGGTTTTGTAGCATGTTCGTTTTACCTTATTGTAAAACTTACGGGCGTCATTCCTGCGGAAGCATCTCTCCATCTTCTCGATCTCACGTTTTCCGTGCTTTTTCTTCTTTCTTCTGAAAAGCGCGTGTTCCTCTCTTCTATTCTGCTCATAGATTTCGCGAGCAGCTCTCGTCCGTCGTTGCAGCATGGCTTTATATGCCTCTTGTTTTGATGCATGGACTTTTTCGCATTGTTCATCGAACCAGGGGTTTCTAGGTGGTGGCGGTTTGAGACCCAGCACCTGTGAGGCAGCGTCTCTGACGGCGCTCTGGCAATGAGCCCATTCCTGCTCTATTGTTTGTGCTGCTGTGGGCGGATTTTGAGAGAGCTTGGAGGAGACACGATCGGCAAAGATTCTGGCAGTCTCTTGCCATTGTAGCTTTCCGACGTCAAACTTACGTAGTCCTACTCGACTCCTAAGCATTCTTGATATCCTCATTTGTACCTTGGCTACAACAAGATAGTGGTCCGAGTCGATATTGGCCCCTCGGAAGGTTCGTACATCGAGAATACAGGAGGAGTGTCTGGCGTCGATCGCAATGTGATCAATCTGGTTGGTGGTTGATTGATCAAAAGACCGCCAGGTACCCTTGTGGATGTTGAGATGGGGGAATCGCGTGCTTGCTATAAGGAGGTTACGCCCCGCTAGGAAATCAATTAGCCTTAGTCCGTTGTCGGATGTGGTGTTATGGAGGCTATGCTTTCTTGTGATCGACTCAAATAAGTCGTAGCTGGGGCATTGGGCATATGTTCTAACTAGGAGATCGTAGAACTCCTCTTTGGGTCGATCGTCCTTTTCTTCCGTTGGGGCGTGAGCGCATATTAAGCTAATGTTTCCAAATTTAGCTATGATGCGGATCGTTATGAGGCGTTCGCTTATGTCTCGGAAGCTTAAGACTTTTTGTCGGAGTCTTCCTCGAATAACGAATCCGCACCCGAATAGGCGCTGTTTGTTCTCCTTGTAGCAGTTCCCGTAGTAGATGTCGCAGTTGTTCATCCGTTTTTTGCCTGGTCTATCCCATCGCACTTCTTGGAGTGCGGTTATATCTGCTTTATAGCAGTTGAGGGTTTGCTCCAATTGATCGCCTGCACCCGGTCTGTTAAGGGACCTAACATTCCAGGTGCAGACTCTCAAGTCCGTTAGCCGTTTGCAGGGGTCGTCGGCATTGTATCCGTCCGTATCCGAGGCTTGTTGTTGTTTCGGAACAAGTAGGTTTTTACGTATAAGGGATGTTACTCCTAAGCACAACCCCCAACCTGGAGGGCCAGGGTCCTCTTTCCCCAGGAACAAGGGGTTGGGTCGCTGCACACATTGGTTCACTACCTGGCGGGTGCCAGAGCACCTAAAAGCTACTTTTAATAACATTTTCTTTAAAATAAGGATAATTGCTAAGCGAATGTTTATACAGTACCAAAGGGCATTATGTCTACGGTTTAAGTGTTGTAAGAAAACTGCTTCAAGAAACTAACTACTTTAGATTAAGGACGCATGTACATACATATGCACACACACTTATAACATAAACATTTCTTTTACGTACATTAATGCGAACTTAAATCAAATATGTGTCTACGCACACAAATATAAAGAAGCAGCAATAGCTACGGGGCTAATGAAGGTGGATAGACCACTTATACATAATGCATTAGAACTGGTGTAGCAACAGGAAAACATTTCGCCGGGAATCCACATTTAATAAAAAGAGGTTCATTAACCTTACACAGAAGAGCACACAAGGCCGTACCCATTATATCATTATGGTACACAGAAGGAAGGCTTGGTGTATACATACGTATGTATGTACGTGGATATGCATAATGTGTTGATGGCAAGGTAACTTACCTTCTTTGCTGTTTCCTTTATTTTTGTACGTAAAACAACTCCCAGGACATGTCTACAGATATACATACATAGGTATAGCTGCACATACTTGAATATATTTCACAAGGAAAAGAGGAAGTTTACTAGGATGCCAATACGGAACTGTGGATGGACAGAACTAAAAGGACAAATGCTTTAATTGAGAGAAACATGAATATATGTATATGTGTATATGGTATATTGTCTTTTTTTTTGCCGCTACTAGAAGAGTCCATAATTCATATCATCGTACATATGTACGAGTGTTATACGTTTATAGACAGAACAAAATCTAGAATAATTCTATTTTTTTAGGTAATCTTACTAATTAATAAAAAGCTGCGTAGAACGTATCCATTCCGACTGTAAACTTCCAGCTGGGTGCCCTTAGGGACTATAAATCAGTTTCGTTAAGAAGCCACTTGTGGATTACTGAATATCTAGAGTATCGGGTTAGAGTTCGATTCAATGTGGCCAATCATTCCTTGCCTCGTGATATTTTAGAGAGATTGGCTCCACTTTATACAGATATCGTTGTCCTTGGTGATTTAAATCTATATTTAGTTTAGTTAAGGTACAAGCTCTTGGCTTACCTGCATTGCGCACGTAGGTGAGCTTATATTCGGGTGTTCCGAGTCCACGTACCATGCTATTCACTATCCATGGTTCTTGGATCAGAACGATGTACGTCTTCTCCGCTTTTAGTGAGGCGGAGCATTAAGGCGGCCGAGGCTGCGGATAGAGTGGTGGAGATTAATTTGGAGAATCCGCAGCATGATGGCCGCAGTCTCCAGCTCAAAGTCTGGGGGGATAAGCGGCCGAGATAGTCTCCTCAGTGATTATCGGCTCCAGGGTAGGGAGCTGCTCTGGGTTCGTCGATGCCATGGAGTCGACTGATGCAACACCGGAGGTTGTTTAGCTGAGTCCTCTCCATCTTTTTTGTATATTCTGAACCTTACAGAGTCAAAGCCCAGAGAGATCATGTTGTTGGCCTCTGCTAAATCCTGATTGATTATTATAGTGATCAATCTTGAGGGTCCCTTTACATCCTCCAGCTTGGCCATTTTCCAATCCTTGCTGGGGATTTGTGGATTGCAATTCTGCATGAGTGCCAAAATCTCCTTAGGATCCTCGGGAAAGGCCGGTATAAAGGCTCTAGCGCTAGGTCTATTCGGGATATGGTTCAAGAGTACAGCCTCAAGTTGAGCTCCCTCCCAGACTTCGCCGACTCTGCTGATTCGATTCGATTCAACGTATGTACGTGATTAAAACAAGAATTGACAGGGGAGCCAACCAATCAACTTGGCCCTAAGTTGCAGGCGTTGCAAGAGTACCCTAAACTAAGTGCAAGTATTTTTTAACGTTGCTAGGTTTATCACCCAACGTCAATGCCTACGAAAAATGCGAAAACCGTTTCTAATAAAGATACTCCTAAGAAAAAATCATCTGAAAAGATATAACAATAAGTGGACATATCTATAAATAAAATTATTTTGTTCACTTTCATTCTATGCGCAAATAGTGGGTAATACTCTTGGTAGATGTAAAAAAATGTTAAAAGCTGTAAAACCTGGAGATTGTAAACTTAGGTAATCCACTGACTATATTCCGCGATATTAAGACCTATCATCACCTATGCGTCCACAGTATGGTGGACGAAATTTGAGCAATAAACGATAGTCGTTAAGCTTAAAAAAACTACTGCGACAAAAGAAAAGAATCTTCGCAGCCTCCCAGCTGAAGGATATCGAGGAGTCTAGGCATAAACATAAAATACGAGCCTTTTACAAGAAAGCCAAGGGCCTTGCAGGAGGCTTCAAAAAGGGCACCCTGGCTCTTCGAAACTGCTAGAGTAATCTTGTCACCGACCCGCAGTTAATAGTGGATGTATTTAAGCAGCACTTCCAGCAGCTGCTTAACGAGCATGACCAAGAGAGAGTGGTAGGGTCCGAGGAAATCCCAACTCCAGCCGCTGAAGTAGTCCTCCCACCCAGCATCGAAGAAGTCGGCACAGCTATTCAGAAGCTGAAGTACAACAAGGCCGCAGGCTCAGATGGCTTGCCATCAGAGCTCTTCAAGGCTGGCGGCGATATTCTGGTAGGGAGCATGCACCAGATCATCTGCAGAATTTGGGAAGATGAAAGCATGCCCGACGACTGGAATACCAGCTCTATATGCCCCATCCACAAAAAAGGCGATCCTACCTCTTGCAAGAACTATAGAGGTATATCCCTGCTCAATGTCGCATACAAGATCCTGTCCAGCTTATTGTGTGAACGTCTAAAACCATTTTGCACCGCACTAATCGGCAGCTACCAGTGCGGCTTCCGGCCCGGCAAATCAACTATAGACCAAATTTTCACACTTCGACCAATCCTGGAAAAGACCAACGAGTTTCGAATCGATACACACCATCTTTTCATCGATTTCAAAGCCGCATACGACAGCATTCATCGTGAAGCACTGTTTGGGGCGATGGCCGAATTCGGGATCCCGGTAAAACTGATCCAGTTGTGTCGCGCCACGCTAAAAAACACGTGATGCACCGTGCAACTCGGTTCTAGGACCTCGGAACCATTCGAAACATGCACCGGATTCCGGCAAGGAGATGCGCTGTCATGTGACTTCTTCAACCTGGTGCTGGAGCAGATAGTGCGACGGGCAGGCGTCAACAGGGAAGGCACTATCTCTTACAAGTCCATCCAGCTGCTATCGACATCATCGCGTGTTCTCGCTGTGGCATTGTGGAAGCATTCACGGCGATTGAAGAACAAGCGAAACGAGTTGGTCTTAAGATCAATGAGGACAAAAGGAAATACATGCTGTCAAGCAAAAACCAATCCGTCGCTCACCACCTGGGACAAAACATAACAATTGACAGCTACAATTTCGAGGTAGTTAAGGAGTTTGTCTACCTCGGGGCAAACGTAAATTCCACAAATGACACCACAGTGGATATCCGGCGTAGAATCGCCCTTGGCAGCCGCTGCTACTTCGGCTTGTCCAAACAACTGGGGTCAAAACTCCTCACTCGAAAGACCAAAGTCATGCTTTACAAAACGCTCATTCTGCCAGTCTTGCTGTACGGAGCCGAAAGCTGGACGATAAGCAGGACGGCGGAGCTGATTTTGGGTTCTTCCGAAAGAAAAATTCTGCGCCGGATATTTGCTCCTGTCTGTGAGGAAGGTGAATGGAGAAGAAGACACAACCGCGAACTCTACGAGCTGTACCAAGATGTGGATGTAGTCCGGAAGGCAAGGATCCGTCGACTACACTGGCTCGGCCACATCGAGCGCATGGACATCAACGCTCCAGCTAAGAGGGTTTTCGACTCCGAGCCTCCTGGTTAGAGAAGAAGAGGAAGAGAGGACCGAACCTCCGGTATAAAGACCAAGTAATCGCGGATGTAAGACATCTTGGTCTTGACAACTGGAAGCAGCGTGCCCGGGACCGTCAAGGATGGAAGGCAGCTATAGCTCAGGCTCAGATCCTCCATGGATCGCTAGCCTGATAAGTAAGTAGTTAAGCTTAAACGCCTCCAGAGGCTACCATGTCACGGCATTACAGGCGCTATGCCAATCTGCTCTATGGCAGCTCAAGAAGCACTGATTGGACTTACTCTGCTGCACCTTTTTACGGGGGTGGCCGTGGTGCAGTGGTTACCATCATCGACCGTCGAGTGGAAGGTGTATACATAGTTCAAATTCGTTTCATAGCCAAGGAAAAGCAATTCCTATTCCGGAAAAAAGTATGCAACACAGGTGTGAATGAGCGACCAAACGTACTGCTGCTGGCATAACACTCACAGTATATTGTCAATTGAAATTCATCCTCTGCGCATGCAATATTAACACCAAAAGTGCGTGAACGAATTACTCTGAATTATAACCAACGCGAAATTTGGTCGGCTCTCGTCCTATCTAGGACAAACCAACCCTGAGAGTAGTGAATGAACTTTTACGACCCAAAAAACCACGGCACTCCGTTCAGGTTGTATGTCAAAAGCATCAACCTGCGAGAAACTCTCCCTCTCCCTGTTCCTTCGCTCGCACAAGGTTCGTTCAAAAGGCTATAAGGCATTAGCCTTGAGTGCGGGTGTAACAAAAAAAAAAAAAAAAATGTAATTAGAATTCTTCGCTCGGGAACAGGCCTGCCATGTAGATCTATGGGTCACATGTCCATCCTACAACGTTTTCCTAAGCTGGATGTGATTACCACGGTCTCGAACGCATTACCACCCACCTTCACTTTTGATAAGAGATTTGAGATATTGATTGGAAAACCAGTGATCCGTTGTTCAACGTCAAAGGCCTTACGTGGCACACTGATGGTTCCAATATGGTTTCTCACTTTGGCGCCGGCATCTTTGGACCAAATCAGAAGATTACGAAGGGCCTAGGAATGAGTCCTAGCATTTCCCAAGCAGAATTACATGCCATCCTAACATGCGTAAAAGGTATTAAGAGCACTGAAATCGCCGATCAACTCGCCAAGAAAGGTTCCAGCGAAAGATACTTATGTAGGTCTTGAATCTTTCTGAACTTCTTAGACAAATGGAAAAAATCACAACATCTGTCCTTTTGGAACAGCGTTCAGGGACTTCGCCAATCGGCCCCTGCACAAACACTCTATTAATATGTATGTATGTATATTGGCGTTACAGTCCATGAAGGACCTAAGCCGAGCTTCTCTCAATCACCCATGTTGTGTGACAATTTTACTACAGAGGGTTTTGTCAGTACCCCGCTGAGGAGAAGCACCGTGAAAAACACGTTCGTTGACATGGTCTGAGATATCATCTTATAAAATGAACCTGTCATCTGAAATTGAGTTTTGACTCTGTCTTGAGGTCGAAGAGACTTCAGGGCACATGCTGTGTGCCATCGGCCACTATAAGTGACATAATGATATTATATTGGTCAGGCGAGCAACATCTTTACCGTGATTAGCCTATACGCTGTATTGAAAGGTAATCATACAATCGAATAAAATGTCAATTAAAGTATCGAATACGTTTTCAATTATGAATAAGAGCGACAGAGGTTAGCGTTAGGTTAGGTTGACGTGGTAGGCATAAGCCACACTTAGGCCGAAGCCGGCCCATTGTGATACCACCTGGATCAGGTTACTCTGATCCTCTACCTGGGAACCAACCGGTGCTTCTTATGAAGCGGTGGAGTTGAGTTATTTTATGGTCTGCTAGCTCAATTAAATTATCATAGAAGGCTGCGCCGAGGTAGATCCTCCTGCGATTCGCAAAAGAGGGGCATGAGCAGAGGAGGTGATGTATTGATTCCTCCTCCTCCTTGTCCATGCAGCCGCGACAGAAGTCGTTGGAGGGTAGTCCTAGTCTGGCGGCGTGTTTCCCAATGATGCAGTGACCTGTAATAACACCCACCAGAGTACTTAAGGTTGCCCGTTTGGTTGCCACCAGGTCCCTGGTTCGTCCTAAGTTTAACTTAGGCCACAATTGTTTGGTGATAAAGCCGATATTGCTCTCACTCCATTGGAGATCGGTCTCCTCCATGGTTTGAAGCTTTATCATGTGCTTTACCGTACTTATTGGTGTTTCTAGGTACCCAAGGGTAGGCAGGCTGAAAGTGCTTGACCCTAACTTTGCGAGATCGTCGGCCGCGCAGTTCCCTGGAATATCCCTATGCCCGGTAACCCACAATACTTTAATGTTGAACTGCTCAGCCATCTCATCTAGAGATAGGCGACAGTTAAGAGATGTCTCTGATTTGTGGGTTACCGCTGTAGGGATTTTATCGCAGATTGGCTATCCGTGCAAATGATAATATCCTTCGTGGATATTACATTGATCCTGAGCCACGCCAGGGCCTCCGTTATCGCAGTTATTTCTGCCTGATGCACAATTGCACACTACAGTAATTTGGGAGTCTAAATGATAGGTTGAGGTTAAGTTCCTTGGAGAAGACCCCACTGCCTACACCCGACTCCATCTTAGAGCCATCGGTATAGAGGGAGACCGAGTCCTTTAGTATAACTTTCCCTTCAGCCCATTCCTCCCTGGATGGAAAGACAACTTCGAAGTTCCTGGTGAACACATTCTGCGAGGTGATGTAGTCAGTGTCCATGGGTACTTTGAAGTGTTTTAGAATAGTGGTGTGGCCTTTTTGAGATGTGGGCCATTTTCTTATGCTCCTTATCCTTAGGGCCGCGCAGGCAGCAATTTGTTTGCCGATAAGATTCAGTGGTGGAAGGTGTAACAGAATGTTTAGGGCCTCCGCTTATGTATAAGCTGGCCGATCTTTGTACCTTCCCCAGAAGATTTCGATTGACCGCTTTGTCCAGAGCAGTCCACCAGACTACGACGCCATACAGGAGGATAGGCCTTATGACTGCTGTGTAGAGCCAGTACATAATGCTTGGTTGGAGACCCCACCTCCTGCCCACTACTTTCTTACGGCTGTAGAGGGCAACAGTTGCTTTTTTGACCCGATCAAGAATGTTGGGTTTTCAATTCAGCCTCCTGCCAAGGACTAGGCCTAGATATTTAGCCTGTTTTTTGATTGTTAGTTGGGTTCCACCCAGTCTCGGTGGGTTGAGGGGCGGACTTTTATATTTGTTAGTGAACAGTACTAGATCGGTCTTCTTTGGGTTGACCCCAAGTCCACAGTACCGTGTCCAGGTTTCTACTGTATGTAATGCACTCTGCATAAGGTCGCATAGAGTGCTGGGAAATTTTCCTGTGATGGCAATAGCAATGTCATCCGCATAGGAGATCACAGAGTTGCAGAGAAACTCAACGAATTTCAAGTGAATGTGTATATTCTACAAAAGCATTTTTAACTCTGGTCATAAGGGATTCTTTTGACGTAAGTTGGATTTGTCCTTCGCCCTTTAACAATGTATACTCAATATTTCCTACCAAATATTGCTACCACAAACTTATCCGGAATGCATCCGCATTCACACCAACAACCCAATATTTTACCTGACTCCCCCTGTGACACAGGATTAAGTCGACATTGTGCATCACACCTCAACAAAGATTCAATTGTAAACAAAAGAAACAACAAAGATGCAACCACTAAGACTGAACTCCTCCATACACAAAATGGAGAACAAACAAAACTGAAGCTAACCGCAAAATTGTAAAGGCAAAGAGTATAATTCCTTTTTAATTTCCCCCCCTAAGTGCATTTAAAGATACAAAAGCGAAACACTTTCTATGCATCTTCTACCGGTGAATACAGGGGCTTGCAGGAAAGAAGAACATATCTCTTCCCCAAACAAAAGCCCATGCGTACACAACCATAGTCAGAGAGTGAATACCAAATAAATCGCATTTGCGTCAACTGTCTCACAAATAAATAATAATTATAATCAAAATAGTAGTGCTAGATAGCAATAATAATAGCAAAAAAATGGCGGCGTGAGCTTCCTGCCCGGCCATTGCCAAGCCTTTCTTCTCTTCCTCCTTACGTGGGAGATGTTTTTTTTTTACTTCCATCTTTCATAGCAGAAGCTCGTAGTCGGGTGCTGACACCTTTTTGTTTGTTGTTTTTTTCCCCTTTCGACGACGTAATGAAGTGAAAGTTGCTCCGAGCAATATTTAGAAGATCTTGCTATATGTACCCCCTATATTCAACCCACAGAGTTCCTTTACCTCTTTGAGCGATGTGAAGCCGGGTTGCGGACGAGCTTTCTGTTTTTCTTTTTATGTTATTTCCGTTCTATTTGTGGTATAGTTTCTTCTTGGTTTGACGCTGAATGGACGTCTAAGGGCAAAAGGAAGGTACAGGCGGTATGAATAGGATTTGATAACCTTTATTAGGGACCTAACTACGTCATAATGTTACGTTAACATCCATACAACATTATTGCTTCTTATGTGTGATTATCTTAGGAATACTGAAAAGTAGGCAAATAATAAGGTCTAATTGACATTGTACAAAATGCATGTAAAGTAACAATCTCTGTATGTAAGGCCGAATCTTTTAGCTCTAAGCTCTAAATGGGCCATTAACTCTTTTGACCCGTACAATCCCCGGGGGAGGATGGCATTTTCCCAGCCCTCCTTCAGAAAGGAAGTGCGCAAACTAGCCCCAGCTTATCAACATCTTAGAGCCAGCTATGCATGGGGATACATACCAACGAGCTGGACAGAGGTAAAGGTAAAATTCATTCCCACAGTAGAACCACAGACCTGCCTAAGTCCAACAGATCGATAAGCCTTAACTCTTTCTTCCTAAAAACAATGGAATAAATTCTGGATAGGCGTATCAGCGACGGTGCCCTGAAAAGATCACCACTTCACAAAAACCAATATGCCTACCAGCCTGGAAAATCGACCACGCATGCTCTTCAGGAGCTAACAGCTCGGATCAACAAACCTCTGAGCGACAAAGAAATTGCGATAGGTTGCTTTCTCGATATTGAGGGTGCTTTCGACAACACCGGCTACACCCAAATAAAATGTTGCATCCTCAGCACAGGGGTGGATAACATCACATGCAATTGGACCCAACACATGCCTAGCAATAGGAAAATAAACACCTCACTAGGCAATGATAGAATCAGTGTAAATGCCGCGAAAGGATGCCCTTAAGGTGGGGTTCTCTCACCTCTCCTGTGGTCCATCGTAGTAAATGAACTGATTAACATACTCAGCAACAATGGTTTCTATGTCCAAGGCTATGCTGAGGACATAGTGATCCTGGTTAGAGGCAAATTCGAAAACACAGTCTCGGAACTCCTCCAACGGGCACTAAACACTGTTGCAAACTGGTGCATAAAGGTTGCGCTAAAAGTCAACCCTACGTAAAGCACTATAGTCGCTTTCACCAAAACGAGGCATAGGCACAAACTTACCAAACCTACCCTCTTTGGTGAAGCGATAGAGTTCTCAAAAAAAGTCAAATATCTAGACGAAAGGCTCACTTGGAACTCTCACACTACAAAGACCATAGAGAAAGCCAGGTTCTCATCATGGACCAGCAAAAGTCTCACTGGCAAAAATTGGGGCACAAGCCCCAAAATGTCCCACTGGCTATATACAGCAATCACCAGGCCAATTCTAACATATGCTGCGCCCGTCTGGTGGCACAAAACAAAACAAGTATCAGTGCAAGCCAAGCTCAACAAACTGCAAAGACTAGCTTGCATCTGTATCACCGGGGCCATGAGAACAACCCCCACAGCAGAAGTCATCACAGACCTGCCACATCTTCATCTCCAACTGAAGAAAGAAGCAATGGTCTTCGCCCATAGATTGATCGTGGAGGATGACCCTAACCGTAGGCTCTTTCACCCTGATATCCTTATCGAAATAAACTGGCATGAAATCCTAAAGATATCTCTCACAGACAACGAAACGACAAACGAACGAAGGCGTTGGGGCTGGAATATACGGAGCAACTGCAGGCACATGCATCTACGTCAATATGGACAGATATAACTCCTTTTTTCAAGCAGAGACATTTGCTATAGAACTCTGCCTCAGAGAAAATATAAGACAGAAATATATTTAACAAAAACATTTACATTCTCTCTGACAGCAAGGCTGCACTTCTGGCCCTAAAGAGCCATGAAATTACCTCCAAACTGGTATGGGACTGCCTACAGCTACTTCACCAGCTGGCCAGCACAAACAGAGTTCATCTCATTTGGATACCTGGACACAGCGGCCATACAGGCAACGAAAAGGCGGACCTACTAGCAAGGAAAGGCTCTGCATCACCATTTATGATGCCACAGCCTTTCTACGGCATACCCACCAGCACCACCAAATGCTGCATAAACAAATGGTTAAGGAACACGACGGATCACTACTGGTTACAAACGAAAGGTAGCAGACAAGCCAAGTTGTTCCTCCCAACTCGTGTCGACCTTGAATTCATGGGTCTTCTCCAAGATCTGCCGTACTGTAAATATTTTTGTCCACCAACGGTTTCAGGCGCTAGCACAGTACGGCAGTGAGGATCTTGTACGCAATGCTCAGGAGATTTATCTCTCTGTAATTGGCGCAGTCATAGGAGTCTTCTTTCTTATTATTCCACTAATTGTTAAATGCTTGGCGACTTTCTCGGTCAAAATTGTGCTCCAACACGTATTCTTATAGCACATACCTTTTGAACCTAGAGCTTTAAGACTTATAACTTGTAGTATGGCATGTTCTACAAATTTCGTTACATACGATACGTTTTAACCAATCAGTAGATTCCCACTTCTTCTAAAGGGTTAAGCGAAGTTTTAAAGAGCAAAAAGCCTTGCAGGAGTCTTCACGAAAGGCACTTAGACTCTTCGAAATTTCGAGAGTTATTTTGTCACCGACACGCAGCGAATAGTGGATGTATTTAAGCAGTATTTCTAGCAGCTGCTCAACGAGAATGACTAAGAGAGCGTGTTAGGGACAGAGGAAATCCCAACTCCAACCGCTGAAGTAGTCCCCCCACTCAGCACAGCTATTCAAAAGCTGAAGAACAACAAGGGGGCACGCTCAGATGGATTGCCATCAGAACTCTTCAAGGCTTGCGGCGATGCTCTGGTAGGGAGTATGCACCAGATAATCTGTAGAATTGGGAAAGATGAAAGCGCGCCCGACAGCCGGAACACAAAAAGGCGATCCTACCTCTTGCAAGAGCTATAGTGGTATACCACTGCTTAATGTCGCATAGTAGATCCTATCCCGCGCACTGTGTGAACGTCTAAAGTCCTTTTGCACCGAACTATACGGCAGCTACCAGTGTGAGTTCCGGCTTGGCAAATTGACTATAGACCAAATATTCACAATTCGACAAAACCTGAAAAAGACCAGCGATCCGTTTGAAACATGCACCGGATTTCGGCAAGAAGACTTCTTCAATCTGGTGCTGGAGCAGATATTGCGACGGGCATTCATCAACAGGGATACAGGATACGCAGATGGTAATGACATCATCGTGCGGTCTCAGCGTGACGTTGTAGAAACTTTCGCAGCGATCGAGGAACAGGTGAAACGAGTTGTTTAAGCAAAAACCGAACCGGCGCTCACCATCTGAGATAAAATATAACGGTTGACAGCTACAAATTCGAGGTGGTTGAGTTTGTCTCCTTCGGGGCAAACGACACCACATTGGAGATCCGGCATAGAAATTGGCAACAAATTGTCCAAACAACTTGGGTCAAGACTCCTCACTCGAAGAACTAAGCTAATGCTTTACAAATCTTGCTGTACGGAGCCGAAAGATGGACGATAAGCAGGATGGCGCCGGATTTTTGGTCCTATCTGTAAGGAAGTTGAATGGAGGAGAAGACATAACCGCGAACTCTATGAGCTGTACGAAGATGTGGATATAATCCGGAAGATAAAGATCGGAGACGGAATCTCCAGTATAAAGACCAAGTAATCGCGGAAGTAAGACAATTTGGTCTTGATAACTGAAAGCAGCGTGCCCAGGACCGTTAAGGACGGAAGGTAGCTATAGCTCAGGTTCAGATCCTCCATGGATTTCTGGTCTGATAAGTAAGTAAATTGCAAGCGAAGTCACACTCAAGCACAATGTAAAAAACTTAGCTATCTACGAGTCGACAACTTCATTAATCTGTATGATGCTTTAGAGCAAAAATGCAATAATAGTAGCAATCTGGCCGTTTGTCTTAATAGAGATCTAGCATCTTGAGATTAGGGTGGGATCAGATGAGGGTACTTTAATTGACGGAAACAAATTCCTAGCCCGACGAACGTTCTGAAATGATCTCATACTAAGGATGTTCTCGACACAGCGTGTATTTGGTGCTTTAGTTCCTATGTATGATACCCAAACGTCAAACAGGCACTATACACTACCTTATTTACCAGCAAGACACTATATTGTCTTCAACTACATAAGATCAATTTGGAATTCTCACGATTATGATCGGAAACTGCATTATTCATTATACAAAATCTATCGAAAAAAAAGTGAGGCTTTATCGTCCCCATTTACTTGTTTTTTTTCTTTTTCAGTAACTTAGTAAAGACCGGTCAAAACACTTGCGAATTACTAACCTTAGATTTGTAAAGAACCTGGTCACGCTAGTACCAATGCAAATTGAATTGTTAACTTGCGGTTAGGCCCCTAATGTAGTTCGTGACATCCGGTCATAATTGCTTTGGACAAATTACCGTTAATTTAACGAGAAAGTGGCATAATGCCACGAATAGCCCTATGTATTAACTGACCAAGTAAAAGGAGAGGAGCTGCCTATTGACATTGGTCTTAAATGTCTGCATATTGTATTGAGGGGGGAAGACCGAACGAGGTAGCGCGTTCCACATTCGTGTGGTTTGGTTGAGGAATGAATTTCTATATTTGACAGTACGACCGAAAACGGGCTTCAGAGAGAATTCATGAGCATTCCGGGAGAGACGTGTATCGCGGGAGAAGTTTTGCAGGGGCGGAATGCAACTGGCTATTTCATCAGAGCATTTACGATGAAAGTAACGATAAAACAATGAAAGGCAGGATACATTCCTACGATGTTCCAGCGAGTCTAGTGTTTTGGTAATGCTGGGATCACCTATCAGTTTTATCGCGCGTTTTTGTATTCTATCTAGTAGGTGCAAAGTGGTCTTAGATGCGCCAGACCAGACATGAGCGTTGAACTCCTACTTAGGACGAATGAACGCCTTATAAATTGTAGCCAGATCGGTGGGTGTGAAGAATTTCTTGCATCTGTATAGGAAACCTAGGCATTTCGCGGCATTCTTGACGACACTGAATATATGGTCGCTCCAATTAAGATTGTGAGCAACACTCATACCCAGGATAGAAAGCTTTTCAGTTTCCGAGATACAAGTGCCATTCATGGATAATGGCATTGGGTCAGTGTTACGCTTTAGCGACAGAAGACAGCATTGTGTTTTGGAAGCATTAAACGATTGCTTAAATATGCTAAAAATGAAACAAAATGAAAACAAAAATTGCTTATAGCAGAAAAACTAGACGTGCTAGATAAATTCTGCTTACGTATTTAGATTTAGGGCGTCGATATGTATCTATTCCACATATACATTGTTTTGCTCTTATTTTGATGCCGACCAGTGAATCATGATTCAGATTACCCTTTTAATCACCGACCCGCAGGGAATAGTGGATGAATTTAAGCAGCTCTTCCAGCAGTTGCTTAGCGAGCTTGACCAAGAGAGAGTGGTAGGGACCGAGGAAATCCCAACTCCAGCCGCTGAAGTAGTCCTCCCACCCAGCATCGAAGAAGTCGGCACAGCTATTCAGAAGCTGAAGAACAACAAGGCCGCAGGCTCAGATGGCTTGCCATCAGAGCTCTTCAAGGCTGGCGGCGAAATTCTGGTAGGGAGCATGCACCAGATCATCTGCAGAATTTGGGAAGATGAAAGCATGCCCGACGACTGGAATACCAGCTCTATATGCCCCATCCACAAAAAAGGCAATCCTACCTCTTGCAAGAACTATGGAGGTATATCCCTGCTCAATGTCGCATACAAGATCCTGTCCAGCGTATTGTGTGAACGTCTAAAACCATTATGCACCACACTAATCGGCAGCTACCAGTGCGGCTTCCGGCCCGGCAAATCAACTATAGACCAAATTTTCACACTTCGACAAATCCTGGAGAAGACCAACGAGTTTCGAATCGATACACACCATCTTTTCATCGATTTCAAAGCCCCATACAACAGCATTCATCGTTAAGAACTGTTTGGGGCGATGGCCGAACACGCGATGCACCGTGCAACTCGGTTCTAGGACCTCGGAACCATTCGAAACATGCACCGGATTTCGGCAAGGAGATGCGCTGTCATGTGACTTCTTCAACCTGGTGCTGGAGCAGATAGTGCGACGGGCAGGCGTCTACAGGGAAGGCACTATCTTTTACAAGTCCATCCAGCTGCTAGGATACGCGGATGATATCGACATCATCGCGTGTTCTCGCCGTGGCATTATGGAAGCATTAACGGCGATTGAAGAACAGGCGAAACGAATTGGCCTTAAGATCAATGAGGACAAAACGAAATACATGCTGTCAAGCAAAAACCAATCCGTCGCTCACCACCTGGGACAAAACATAACAATTGGCAGCTACAATTTCGAGGTAGTTAAGGAGTTTGTCTACCTCGGGGCAAACCGGCATAGAATCGCCCTTAGCTACCGCTGCTACTTCGGCTTGTCCAAACTGGGGTCAAAACTCCTCACTCGAAAGACCAAAGTCATTCTTTACAAAACGCTCATTCTGCCAGTCTTGCTGTACGGAGCCGAAAGCTGGACGATAAGCAGGACAGCGGAGCTGATTTTGGGTACTTTCGAAAGAAAAATTCTGCGCCGGATATTTGGTCCTGTCTGTGAGGAAGGTGAATGGAGAAGAAGACACAACCGCGAACTCTACGAGCTGTGCCAAGATGTGTATGTAGTCCGGAAGGCAAGGATCCGTCGACTACACTGGCTCGGCCACATCGAGCGCATGGACATTAACGCTCCAGCTAAGAGGGTCTTCGACTCCGAGCCTCCTGGTTCGAGAAGAAGAGGAAGACCGAACCTCCGGTATAAAGACCAAGTAATCGCGGATGTAACTGGATGCAGCGTGCCCGGGACCGTCAAGGATGGATGGCAGCTATAGCTCAGGCTCAGATCCTCCATGGATCGCAGGCCTGATAAGTAAGTAAGTAAGTAAGTTTTAATCACGATTATTTCAATCATGATTTATCAAATTAATTAGTTCATTAAAAAGTTAATTGACTAATGCCAACACTGATTCAACCACTAATCATACATTTTGATGCATCTTCCTTAACCTATATCACTACCATTATTCAGAATAGTATTATGCACATGATGTATGTAAGTAAGTAGCCCAACCCTAAGAAGGATATAATTTTTCTTGAGCTGCTGCGGTTTTCTGGAATACCTAAACCAGGCTAACGCTTTTGTCTAAAACAAAAAAATATTTCTTTTTCACTTTCCTTCCCCGAAGCATTTGCTAGCGTAAATAGGTGAAGGGATATGGATAAAAGCAACAATAACAAACATCTCAACAGCATAGGAGGTCTTCTTGAGCTGAATGTTTCTCTTTCTTCTCTTCGTTATTTGTCAAGTTTTATGACAGTAGCATTGCTGCTTGTGAACTATTTCGTACAACATTGTATTAAATAAAATACTGCAGTAAATAAAAATTAAGTCGTATAAATGGTACATGGCATAGTGGAACGATTGAACGTTTTCTTTAAGAATTGATATACAATATCTTGTGCGTCGACTTGAGATAAAAAAAAAAAACCAGAACGAAACAAAAAAGTCCATTGCAGTGCAACCGCATTATTTCCAATGCAGGAAGAAACGCTGCTGCTCGTCTGTTGGCCCTGAGAGGCATTCATTTGAAACAGCAGTGAACGATACGAAACATTCCCCAATGTTAAGTCTTTGCCTTCGTTCAACTCATGAAAGTAATCCTTAGTGGAGAGGTGAGTATGCTGGGTGGAACTACATAGTGTACGTTCCTTCTCTGCTCCTTGCTTCAACTCGCTGCTGTTTGTCAACAACAACGCAGCAGTCCCGGGTTCTCTGAACTGAATAAAACTACTTATACATATACGTAATAAGAAAGACAAGTGGAACGCTAAAATCTCAGACTCTAAAAACTAGGAAGGGAAAAGCTTCATTTTTCTCCCACTTTGTTTCATTCTGTTTGCTCACACATAGATTTACCGCATAGCATGATATCCTTCTTTTCTTTTTGTGTTTTGTGACTCTCTGGAGCAATGCAGTCCTGTTAGTCAATTGTTAAGAATAGACCGGCGTTTGTCGCAGAACTTCCAGACCTTTTATTTCCAAATCATTGTACATTGCTATATACGAGTATACGTATACAGCCCGATAGATACAATGTAGCAACAGAAGAAAATAGGAACACTAAGCTGAACAGAGGCACTCCAGGAACAGAGATAATATTGGTGTCATCTCTGGAATGGTAACTTAGGACGGATTTCTGTTTGTGTTTTGCTAACACATTTTCTTATTCTCGTTTATCCCTAGGATATTTTATGACACAAAAACTTCACTTCATTTGCATGCAAATCAAAATAGTGGCAAGCTGTGTCCACCCCGCTTTTTGTCGTAGACGTTATTTAACTTAATTTACGCAGCGGGACACAATAGATATCATATTTCACTCATACTAGGTACTATGACTTAATATTGAAAGTAATTTCAAAAAAGTTTCACTTTATCAACGTTTAATCAATAATAAAAATGGCATGCAAATTAATAAACTTAAAAACGGGTTCAAACAATCCTTTGATAAAACCGTCCTTTTCGAACACCTGATATATACATACCTCAAAAGCCTGAAATAAGTTGTTTTTACACAAAACCTGTTAGTTGGTCCTCTGTTTTATAATCCCGGTAAAAATTCGATTATTGCACCTCTGTCAGATGCAAAGTCATACTGACATCAATAGTACTTACTTACTTAGGTGACGCAGAGAGCACCGTGAGCACGCCGATGACACGGGATCGAATCCCGACACAGTCATGTCATCGAACGTGTTTTTCACGGTGTTTCTCCTTAGCGGGGTTCTGAAAAAAACCCCTGTTGTAAAATTGTCATGAGAAGCTTCTCAAAATTCTCCGTTCGAAACCGGCAATAAACTGTAGGCCCCTTTCACCTATGGGAAAATTAACTCCACACACAACATGGGTGATTGAGAGAAGCTCGGCTCAGGTCCTTCATGGACTGTAACGCCAACATACATACATACTTAGGTGGCGCTACAGTCCGTGGTGAACCTGGGCCTCAACCAACAAACCTTTTCAGCCAGCACGGTACTTTACCAGCTGCCTCCAATTACCCACACCAAGTTGGTTAAGGCCTCAACCAACATGCCTCTCCATCTGGCACGATCTCTCGCTAGTCTTTTTCAGTGCCGTACGCCCAGTTGGTTGAGGTCCCTTTCCACCTGTGGGCACCACCTTAGGTGCGGCCGTCCTCTACTTCTTCGTCCCTCGGGGTTGGGGGGTTTATTCGCTCTACATTGCCCCTGGTACAATAATCGTATCAAACTGAGTATAAGAGAACGCGAGCGATTCTATCAAGATATAAGCGTAATCCGACTGAATTCAACAAAAAACAATATCAAGTAGCCCGGAATGAAGTAACGTCCTTATCCTAATCCTTCTTTAAGGTCCCAAGAACTTTGGAAAAATATTAGGGATATTGGAGTGGTGGAAAATAAAAGGATGTCAAAATGCATGGTAGATCCCAACGAAATGAGACACTTTTTTGTCGCGAATCTTCCATTTAATAATGAAAATAATCTCTAAATCCATAATGTGAATACTGAGTGTTTTGTTTTTGAATGTGTGGGTACCACTGAGATGCTCAGGGCGCTGATGGTATTTCTCCTAAGTTCATAAAACTCATTTTACCTTTGATCATTCAATACATACGTCATATATTTGATGTCTGTATTTACTTACTTACTTACTTATCAGGCCAGCGATCCATGGAGGATCTGAGCCATGTAGCCGAGCCAGTGTAGTCGACGGATCTTTACCCTCCGGACCACATCCACATCTTTGTACAGCTCGTAGAGTTCGCGGTTGTGTCTTCTTCTCCATTCACCTTCCTCGCAGACAGGACCAAATATCCGACGTAGAATTTTTCTTTCGCGATTCTATGCCGGATCTCCACTGTGGAATTTACGTCTGCCCCGAGGTAGACAAACTCCTTAACTACCTCGAAATCGTAGCTGTCAATTGTTATATTTTGTCCCAGGTGGTTAGCGACGGATTGGTTTTTGCTTGACAGCATGTATTTCGTTTTATCCTCATTGATCTTAAGACCAACTCGTTTCGCCTGTTCTTCAATCGCCGTGAATGCTTCCACAATGCCACGGCGAGAACACGCGATGATGTCGATATCATCCCCGTATCCTAGTAGCTGGATGGACTTGTAGAAGATAGTGCATCCTGTTGACGCCTGCCCGTCGTACTATCTGCTCCAGCACCAGGTTGAAGAAGTCACATGACAGCGCATCTCCTTGCCGAAATCTGGTGCATGTTTCAAACGGTTCCGAAGTCCTAGAACCGAGTTGCACGGTGCATCGCGTATTTTTTAGCGTGGCGCGACACGACTGGATCAGTTTTCTCGGGATCCCGAATTCGGCCATCGAACCAAATAGTCCTTCACGATGAATGCTGTTGTATGCGGCTTTGAAATCGATGAAAAGATGGTGTGTATCGATTCGAAACTCGTTGGTCTTTTCCAGGATTTGTCGAAGTGTGAAAATTTGGTCTATAGTCGATTTTATGGGTCGGAAGCCGCACTGGTAGCTGCCGATTAGTGCGGTGCAAAATGGTTTTAGACGTTCACACAAAACGTTGGACAGGATCTTGTATGCGACATTGAGCAGGGATATATCTCTATAGTTCTTGCAATAGGTAGGATCGCCTTTTTTGTGGATGGGGTATATAGAGCTGGTATTCCAGTCGTCGGGCATGCTTTCATCTTCCCAAATTCTGCAGATGATCTAGTGCATGCTCCCTACCAGAACATCGCCGCCAGCCTTGAAGAGCTTTGATGGCAAGCCATCTGAGCCTGCGGCCTTGTTGTTCTTCAGCTTCTGAATAGCTGTGCCGACTTCTTCGACGCTGGGTGGGAGGACTACTTCAGCGGCTGGAGTTGGGATTTCCTTGGTCCCTACCACTCTCTCTTGGCCATGCTCGTTAAGCAGCTGCTGGAAATGCTGCTTAAACACATCCACTATTCCCTGCGGGTCGGTGACAAGATTACCCTCGCAGTTTCGAAGAGCCTGGGTGCCCTTTTTGAAGCCTCCTGCAAGGCCTTTGGCTTTCTTGTAAAAGGCTCGTGTTTTATGTTTATCCCTAGACTCCTCGATATCCTTGAGCTGGGAGGCTGCGAAGATTCTTTTCTTTTGTCGCAGTAGTTTTTTCTCCTCCCTTCTTCTTGCTCGGTACTCTTGCGCTGCCCTGGTTTTCCTCTGCAGCGCCTTTTGGTACGCCTCGTCGGTTGTTGCCTTTTTCTGCTCACACTCGCCATCATACCACGGGTTTCTTGTCGGGGGTGGTAGGTATCCTAAGGTGGTTTTGGCTACTTCCTGAATGGCTGAGCGGCAATGCAGCCACATATTATTGGCATAGAGGGAGATCGAGTCCTTTGGTTTGACTGTCCCTTCCTAGTGAACACGTTTTGCGGGATGATATAGTCTGTGTCCATGAGTACTTCGAAGTGTTTTAGAATGGTTGTGTGGCCTTTTTGTGATGTGGGCCATTTTATTATGCTCCTCATCCTCAGGGCCGCGCAGGCAGCAATTTGTTTGCTGAAAAAATTCAGTGGTGGAAGGTGTAACAGAATGTTTAGGGCCTCCGTGGGGGTTGATCTGATCGCTCCGCTTATGTATAAGCTGGCCGATCTTTGTATTTTCCCCAGAAGGTTTCGGTTGACTGCCTTGTCCAGAGCAGTCCACCAGACTACGACGCCATACAGGAGGATGGGCCTTATGACCGCCGTGTAGAGCCAGTGCATAATGCTTGGTTGGAGACCCCACTTCTTGCCCATCACCTTTTTGCAACTGTAGAGGGCAACTGTTGCTTTCTTGACGCGGTCGAGAATGTTGGGTTTCCAATTCAGCCTCTTGTCAAGGACTAGGCCTAGATATTTGGCCTGCTCTTTGATTATTAGTTGGGTTCCACCCAACCTCGGTGGGTTGAGGGGCGGATTTTTATATTTGTTAGTAAACAGTACTAGATCGGTCATCTTAGGGTTCACGCCAAGTCCACAGTACTGCGTCCAGGTTTCTACTGTATGTAATGCACTCTGCATAAGGTCGCATAGAGTGCTGGGAAATTTTCCTGTGGCGGAACAGCAATGTCATCTGCATAGGCGGTCACAGCGTACCTTTCCTGTTCAAGCAACAGCAGTAGCTGGTTAACCACCACGTTCCACAGGAGAGAGGAGAGTACTCCACCCTGTGGCGTACCTCTGCTAACCATTCTTGTTGAGACGGCACCAGCGAAGTTGGCTTTGACAACTCTTTGTGTTAGCAGTTGTCATACCAGTTCTATCACTGATCCCGTAACACCCAGATCAGTCAGCGCTTTTTTGACGGCCCATGGTTCAACATTGTTAAAGGCACCCTCAGTGTCGAGAAAGGCGACTAGAGTATATTTTATGTTTTTGCCATAAAATAGTAGTTATTGATAAACTTAGCATCTGTAGCATCTAGCCATCTAAGGCGTTGGATCCGCAGATATCTGACTAGAATCATGTCGCTGTACAACCCGTACAGTTCGTGATTGAATCTTCTCCTCCAACCCCCATCTGTGTTTATAGGACTGAAAATCGCACGCAGAACGTTTCTCTCGAAACGACCAAGGATTTCTTCATCCGCTTTAGATAAAGTCCATGTTTCTACGCTGTATAGCAGGACCGGGATGATTAAGATCTTATATAAGATCAACTTGGTCGTACGAGAGAGGGCTCTATTGCACAATAGCCTTGTAAGCCCAAAGTAACAGCGGTTGGCAAGAGTAATTCTGCGCTTGATTTCAAAACTGGTGTCGTTGTTCCAGGTCACTGCGGAGCCGAGAGATATGACTAATTCAAACTTATAACTGCCAATAAGCACGTTCTGGCCAAGACATCGGTGGTAAATGTGCTTTTTCGATGACAGTCAATTTTTGCCGCCGCCATCTCAATACTCGCAAACGAATCATTGACATCTCGCTGTGTCCATTGACACATCGGCGTATGCAAGGAGTTGCGAGGATTTGAAACAGATTGTGCCTCTTGTATTGGCCTGTGATTTTTGCACAATCATTGAGAGCACCGTGGCGCAGTGGGTAGTGTGTTGGCCTTTGACGCCGATGACACGGGATCGAATCCCGACACAGCCATGTCATCGAACGTGTTTTTCACGATGTTTCTCCTCAGCGGGGCTCTGACAAAACCCCCTGTAGTAAAATTGTCATGAAAAGCTTCTCGAAATTCGCCGGTCGGAACCGGCAATAAACTGTAGGTCCCTTTCACCTATGGGAAAATGAAATCACACACAACATGGGTGATTGAGAGAAGCTCGGCTCTGATCCTTCATGGACTATTACGCCAACATACATACATACATACATTTAATTTTGGACTGTCTGCTGAGCTCTTCAAAGCAGCTGGGGATGGGTGGGGTTAGGAGCATGCACCGGCTCATCTGTAAGATATGGTCAGGGGAAAGCATGCCCGAGGAATGGAATCTCAGCATTGTTTGCCCGATCGACATAAAAGGAGATGTTGATCTGTCGTGTGATTTTTTTTACATCATACACATACTACAAATGTATGTATGTATGTTGGCGTTACAGTCCATGAAGAACCTGAACCGAGCTTCTCTCAATCACCCATGTTGTGTGTGATTTCATTTTCCCATAGGTGAAAGGGACCTACAGTTTATTGCCGGTTCCGAACGGCGAATTTCGAGAAGCTTTTCATGACAGTTTTACTACAGTGGGTTTTGTCAGAACCCCGCCCAGGAGAAACACTGTGAAATCACGTTCGATGACATGGCTGTGTCGGGATTCGATCCCGTGTCATCGGCGTCAGAGGCCAACACACTACCCACTGCGCCACGGTGCTCTTAAATACTTTTCTTAATTTCACCTTGCTTTGACCGCCTGGTCATAGTACGGAAAACAAAAAGTGTTCCCATAAAGGCAACTAAAGTTCTGTAAGGAAAAAGATGTTACCCTTCACGAAAGAGACTTTCAAACAGTTGCTGAAGTTCCTCGCCTGCTTATATCTTTATGCAAAATTAACAAAAAAAAAAAGAAAAACTTTTGGGTTTTCATCTGAGCGTGTCGAGCGGGAATAAAAGCAGAGTACAAGCCATTTTACGCTAAACGAGGCCTTTAAGTCGGCAAGAATCTCAGCTATTAAAAGATAAAGTTCTCGTATGAACCTATATATCATAAAAGAAATACGTACATACATATATATATGTACTTGTATATAGGACTATCTTATTAAACTACATTATCACTAACTACGGTTTCTGTTTAAGCATCCATTCACACTCGCATAAATACAATTTCGTGCAACATATAGCTTCCAGTTTGTTAGCTTACTAACAGGCATGTATCGACTAATCCAATTGAATAGACAACAACTGCTCTAACCCATGTTTGTACTGTGAAAGGCGAAAGACATTTATTTTCTCTTTTATTGTATCTATTCCTGGCAGCACCATATGTGTTTATCGGCCGAGCGAGAGAAAACCGAAGCACTTGACATTGAAGACTAGGTTTCTGGGTTTATTCAATCACATTCTACGGACAGGTAGTATTAATTAACTTTGGAACTGACACAATGCGGATGAAAACAATTCAACCCTAGTCATCCTCGCCACTATCATTCAATTGTTCGTTACTTTATTCTTCTCATATGTATGTACCTAGGTTCTGCGATTGGTTCGATAAATTATTGGGTCATGGTGAACCATGGGGGACCTATCATTTTCATTAATTAGAGATAAATATCGTTCTTCATTCTATTGTTTCCATGTTTCTATTGAATTTTTCACTCCTGCATAGTGCTGATCAATGAAACGTGTGTAAATAATTATTAATTGCCTAACAAATGTGTATTCGATTGCTATATACAATTATACGTTTGATTAGATTTGCTCAATAAAATACAATTTTAATTAGAAAATCAACAGACATTTTATGTTAATTTCAAATCCATGCACAAGTTAGAGGGATGTGTATCTGGAAAACGTTGGTCAATCGAGGGCGTGGTGAGTGATATAATAGCCTACTAGATGGTACCACAACGACTTTGGTAGTTCAATTAAGTCAATTTGATTCGTTTTAGCCCAATATAGGATGGCGCCATGCATAAATGGTACATATCAAATGCTCCAAATTTAAGTTATGGTGTAATAACGTTGCGAGTGCTCAAATTGGCAAGAACAAATGCATAGTGGTTGAACAGTCAAAAGTATGTTATGAAATGTCTTTTCAAAGGCCGCGACGTAGCTAAGAGGATAAGTGACATATATAGAGAGAAGGCGTATTCGTTGAGCATCTTATCATATTTCCCCTTACTTACTTACTTAACGGGCGCTACAGTTCGGGGTGAACCTGGGCCTCAACCAACATGCCTCTCCACCTAGCACGATCTTTCGCTAGTGTTTTCCAATGCCGCACGCCCAGTTGGTTGAGGTCCCCTTCCACCTGTGCGCGCCACCTCAGGTGCGGCCGTCCTCTATTTCTTCGTCCCTCGGGGTTGGATTCAAAGACTCTACGGGCTGGAGCTGTGGTGTCCATTCGCTCTACATGGCCTAGCCATCTTAGGCGTTGGATCCGTAGACGCCTGACCAGACTCATGTCGCTGTACAACCCGTACAGTTCGTGATTGAATCTTCTCCTCCAACCCTCCTCTGTGTTTATGGGACCGAAAATCGAACGCAGAATCTTTCTCTCGAAACGACCAAGGATTTCCTCATCCGCTTTAGATAAAGTCCATGTTTCTGCGCCGTATAACAGGACCGGGATAGTTAAGGTCTTATATAAGGTCAACTTGGTCGTACGAGAGAGGGCTCTACTTCTCAGTTGCTTCTTGAGCCCAAATAAGCAGCGGTTGGCAAGAGTAATTCTGCGCTTGATTTCAAAACTGGTGTCGTTGTTCCAAGTCACCGCGGAGCCGAGGTATATGAAGTCCTTAACTACCTCGAACTTATATCTGCCGATATGCACTTTCTGTCCAAGACGTCGGTGGTAAATGTCCTTTTTCGATGACAGCAGATATTTAGTCTTGCCTTCATTAACTGCCAAACCAATTTTTGCTGCCTCCATCTCAATACTCGCAAACGCCTCATTGACATCTCGCTGCGATCTACCTATTATGTCAATGTCGTCGGCGTATGCAAGGAGTTGCGAGGATTTGAAATAGATTGTGCCTCTTGTATTGGCCTGTGATTTTTGCACAATCATTTCTAATATGATGTTAAAAAATTCACACGACAACGCATCGCCCTGTCTAAATCCTTTCTTGACTTCGAAACTATCGGTCAGTTCTGCACCGATTCGGATGGAGCAGCGAGCATTTTCCAGGGTCATCCTGCATAGTCTGATGAGCTTAGCAGGGATGTCAAAAGTAAACATGGCATTATATAGTTCGTCTCTAATTATGCTGTCGTATGCGGCCTTGAAGTCGACGAATAGATGGTGTGTATCGACTTGAAATTCATTGGTTTTCTCCAGGATCTGCCGTAGTGTGAAGATTTGATCGATGGTGGACTTCCCTGGCCTGAAGCCACACTGATAAGGACCTATCAGCTTGTTTACGAATGGCTTCAGGCGTTCACACAAAACGGCAGCGAAGAACTTGTATGCGACATTAAGGAGACTTATTCCTCTATAGTTGGCGCAGTCCAAGGGATCTCCTTTTTTGTGGATCGGGCAAACAATGCTGAGACTCCATTCCTCGTGCATGCTTTCCTCTGACCATATCTTACAGATGAGCCGGTGCATGCTCCTAACCAGCTCACCGCCAGCCGCTTTGAAGAGCTCAGCAGACAGTCCATCTGCGCCAGCAGCTTTATTCGACTTGAGTTTCGACATGGCAATCTCAACTTCGTCGAGGTCAAGGAGACGAAATTCTCTGCGATCTTCGTCGTTAAAAAATGGATCATTCTGCCTGACGGCGGTATGTTGGCTGTCATCGCCGTTATACAGTCTGCAGAAGTGGTTTTTCCAAATTCTCAGCATCGACTGCGATTCTACTACTAGGTGTCCGTTCTCATCCTTACAGGCCTCCGTTCGGGCTTTATAGCCTTGAGACATTCGTTTTATCCGCTGATAAAATCTTCGAACGTCGTGCCTGCAATAGCACCTCTCCAAGTTTTCAATCGCCCGCTTCTCGTGCTCTTTCTTTTTTCTCTTGAGAAGCTTATGTTCCTCCCTTCTCTTAAGCTCGTAGAGCTCACGAGCCGCTCTTGTTTTTTTTGTGTAGTGAGGCTTTGTATGCCTCCTGCTTTTCCGCATGAATCCTTCTACACTCGTCATCGAACCAGGTGTTTCGTCGTGGTGGAGCTTTAAGGCCCAGCACTTCCGTTGCTGTGCTCATATTTCCCCTTAGATTATTTTATAGATGCATCCCCTTCTTATGCTAGGTCCATAAGAAAGGAGACCGCTATAACTGCGCCAACTATAGGGGAATAAGTCTCCTTAACATCGCATTTAAGATCTTCTCTGCCGTATTGTGTGAACGCCTTAAACCGTTTGTGGATAACCTGATCGTCTCTTATCAGTGTGGTTTCAGGCCAGGTAAATCCACAATAGACCAAATATTTACGCTACCGCAGATCTTAGAGAAGACCTCTTCGTCGATTTCAAGGCTGCATATGACAACGTGTATAGAGATGAGCTATACAAAGCCATATCTAGTCTTAACATCCCTGCCAAACTCGTCCGACTGTGCAGGATGACAATGGAGAATTCTCGCTGCTCCATTAAGGTCGGTAATGAGCAAACCGATACCTTTGATGTTAAAAAAGGATTTAGGCAAGGTGACGCGTTGTCATGCAACTTTTTCAACATCGTGCTTGAAAAGATCGTGCAAGAGTCACTGGCCAACACAAGAGGTACGATTTATTTCAAGTCTACGCAATTGCTTGCGTATGCCGACGACATTGACGTGATTGGTCGGACACAGCGAGACGTCAATGAGGCCTTTGTAAGCATTGAGGTAGAAGCGGCTAAAATGGGTCTCAAGGTAAATGAGGGTAAAACCAAATATCTGCTTTCATCTAAAAGAGACAGACAACACCGACAAGCGTCTTAGGTAGCTAGGCTTTGTAGAGCGAATGGAAAATACAGCTCCGACCCGAAAAGTCTTCAAATCCACCTCGGAAGAAAGGCGCGTCAGAGCACGGCTGCATCAACGGTGGCGCACGCAGGTATAAGGGGACCTTAACCAACTGAGCGTGCGGCGCTGGAAACAGCTGGCCAAAGACTGTGCCAGCTAGAGACGCTTGTTGGTTAAGGCCCAGATTCACCATGGACTGTAGCGTTACCTAAGTAAGTAAGTAAGTATCCCTTAAATTGAATATTTTATTTTGGCGGACACGAACCGACGGTTGTGTTCGAATTTCGCTGTCAAAGTTTGAAATGCTCAGACGGAAATGACCGTAACTTTCAGGCGCCTACTGCTGAATGTCAATGCCAGAGCATTCTAGAGTTTTCTTAAGAGGAAAGTCTGATGGCGAACATTCGAGAAATCGGACCGAGGGCTATATAATCGGAAACACTCGCCCACGGGGGCATTCATTATCCAGTATTCATTCAGTATATTCAGTATCAGTGACTCAGTGATCAGTCGGTAATCCAGTGTGAAAGTAATCAAGCCCATAGTCAAAGTGAGTAAAGAAATGTGTGTGCAAGCAATAAGGTGTCAAGTTATAAAAGCTAAACCCTATTCTTGGCTAGCAACATTCGTAACTATATCCACACAGGTTGTCGAAGAGTTCTAACTTCTGTCACTTTATCTTATTTTATGGCGTTCATTTGAATGCTGTTCCTCTTGATTTGATATCCTTGTCTTTATCTAGAATGTCGCACGAATATACACTAACTAAATTAAACATTGTCGTAGTGATTAAAAACATATTTCTCAGTCTACTTAAACTAATGTCAAGACAACGAAGAACATTTTAAATTTTCATAGTCCATTACCTGCCTACTGAATGCATCAACTTACTGGGGAACAACTTCAGTTAAACACCATTTATGAAAGCAGTAATTAAAATTAATTCAACTAACTCTACGCAAAGTAAACATTGGCATAAAGGTGAGCCTTTAAACGTATCTGTATATAAAATAATTCTACAAAAAATTGATGTCGGGGACAAAGCCACTTAACGTAACCTGGAAATGGATAGTTCAAATAATTAAAATCTAGTTTGACTTACTAATTAGTGCGTGGTAAAAATACTTTTTTTTATTTGCTCCTATCCACGAATTAGGTGATTTCTTAGAGTGTATATTTAATGAGAAGCGTGGCTACTAGACCTAATTTTTGAAAGTTTCGCCTTCTAAACTGCTTTCACAAGGGTAAGAACGCTTTCTCAGTGCCTAGAACTTTGAAAAGAGAGTTGAGAAAAGAATGATGTAGAAATGCCGTCAATTTAATTCGTGGCTTTCTAATCACAGTCAACTGATGGCAAAGATTCTAAAAAAAAAAACCATCGAATCATATGCCTAGAAAGTTAGCTCAATCCTTTCAAAACTGAATAGATGCCGATTATTACCTGGATTTAGATTAGATTGGCTCTTCGAAAGTGCGAGGGTAATCTTGTCGCCGACCCGCAGGGGATAGTGGATGTATTTAAGCAGCACTTCCAGCAGCTGCTTAACGAGCATGACCAAGAGAGAGTGGTAGGGACCGAGGAAATCCCAACTCCAGCCGCTGAAGTAGTCCTCCCACCCAGCATCGAAGAAGTCGGCACAGCTATTCTGAAGCTGAAGAACAACAAGGTCGCAGGCTCAGATCTCTTCAAGGCTGGCGGCGATGTTCTGGTAGGGAGCATGCACCAGATTATCTGCAGAATTTGGGAAGATGAAAGCATGCCCGACGACTGGAATACCAGCTCTATATGCTCCATCCACAAAAAAGGCGATCCTACCTCTTGCAAGAACTGTAGAGGTATATCCCTGCTCAATGTCGCATACAAGATCCTGTCCAGCGTATTGTGTGAACGTCTAAAACCATTTTCCACCGCACTAATCGGCAGCTACCAGTGCGGCTTCCAACCCGGAAAATCGACTATAGACCAAATTTTCACACTTCGACAAATCCTGGAAAAGACCAACGAGTTTCGAATCGATACACACCATCTTTTCATCGATTTCAAAGCTGCATACGACAGCATTCATCGTGAAGAACTGTTTGGGGCGATGGCCGAATTCGGGATCCCGGTAAAACTGATCCAGTTGTGTCGCGCCACGCTAAAAAACATGCGATGCACCGTGCAATTCGGTTCTAGGACCTCGGAACCATTCGAAAAATGCACCGAATTTCGGCAAGGAGATGCGCTGTCATGTGGATTCTTCAACCTGGTGCTGGAGCAGATAGTGCGACGGGCAGGCGTCAACAGGGAAGGCACTATCTTTTGCAAGTCCACCAAGCTGCTAGGATACGCGGATGATATCGACATCGTCGCGTATTCTCGCCGTGGCATTGTGAAAGCATTCACGGCGATTCAAGAACAGGCGAAACGAGTTGGTCTTAAGATCAATGAGGACAAAACGAAATACATACTGTCAAGCAAAAACCAATCCGTCGCTCACCACCTGGGACAAAACATAACAATTGACAGCTACAATTTCGAGGAAGTTAAGGAGTTTGTCTACCTCGGGGCAAACGTAAATTCCACAAATGACACCACAGTGGAGATCCGGCATAGAATCGCCCTTGGCAACCGCTGCTACTTCGGCTTGTCCAAACAACTGGGGTCAAAACTCCTCACTCGAAAGACCAAAGTCATGCTTTACAAAACGCTCATTCTGCCAGTCTTGCTATACGGAGCCGAAAACTGGACGATAAGCAGGACAGCGGAGCTGATTTTGGGTTCTTTGGAAAGAAAAATTCTGCGCCGGATATTTGGTCCTGTCTGTGAGGAAGATGAATGGAGAAGAAGACACAACCGCGAACTCAACGAACTGTACCAAGATGTGGATGTTGTCCGGAAGGCAAGGATCCGTTGACTACACTGGCTCGGCCACATCGAGCGCATGGACATCAACGCTCCAGCTAAGAGGGTCTTCGACTCCGAGCCTCCTGGTTCGAGAAGAAGAGGAAGACCGAACCTCCGGTATAAAGACCAAGTAATCGCGGATGTAAGACATCTTGGTCTTGACAACTGGAAGCAGAGTGCCCGGGACCGTCAAGGATGGAAGGCAACTATAGCTCAGGCTCAGATCCTCCATGGATCGCTGGCCTGATAAGTAGAAGTAGTAGAGGTATTGCGAGCCAGTTTTTATAATATGGGATCTTGGAAATAACTCGATGTTTTTAGTGAATGGTTTTAACCATCGATAGATACTTATTTAGATGGCGCTACAGTTCGGGGTGAACCAGGGCCTCAACCAACAAGCCTCTTCAGCAGGCACGATCTTTGCTTGAGGTCCATTCCCACCTGTGCGCGCCACCTTAGATGCGGTCGTCCTCTGCTGCGTCGTCCCTCGGAGTTGGTGTCGAAGACTCTTCGGACCAGAGCGGTGACGTCCAATCGCTCTACATGGCCCAGCCATCTTAGACGTTGGATCCGAAGACGTCTAACTAGACCGATGTCGCCGTACAGCCCGTACAGTTCTTGGTTGAATCTCCTCCTCCACTCTCCGTTTACACAAACGGGACAAAAGATTGCACGCAGAATTTTCCTCTCAAAACGCCCAAGAGCCTCTTTATCCGCTTTTGGTAACGTCCAAGCCTCAGCGCCGTAGAGGAGGACCGGAATGATTAATGTTTGTAGAGGGATACCTTAGTTTTTCGAGAGAGGGCTCTATTACTCAATTGCCTTTTGAGCCCGAAGAAGCAGCGGTTGGCAATAGTTATTCTGCGTTTTATCTCAGCGCTGGTGTCGTTGCTGCTTGTCACTATCGAGCCAAGGTAGACGAAGTCCTTGACTACTTCAAAAATATAGCTGCCGAAGGTGACGTTCTGACCAAGACGTCGGTGTTGCGCGTCTTTCTTGGATGACAGCATATATGTGGGAATGAGAGACGGACATACTAACGTACGACGAGACGGACATACAAATATACGACGCGAAGAACGTACAAGACGAACGACACGATCGGGACGCGACTACTAGGAGAGCTACAAGCTGTACTCAACCAAGAAGGTCGGACCAAATAAAGTGTATCAATGTAATAGCGTGTTTTCTTCTTTCTTCATAATAATTTATAATTGTTGGATTTGAATCGGGATCCCACATATATTTGGTCTTGTCCCCATTTACCCTTAGATCCTCTTTAGCCGCATCTGCTTCAATGCTTGCGAACGCCTCATTGACGTCTTGCTTTATCCGTCCGATAACGTCAATGTCATCTGCGTAGGCAAGCAATTGTGTGGACTTGAAGTAGATCGTACTTCTTGTATTCCCCGCAGAGTCATTCACGATCTTTTCAAGAATAATTGTTAAAGAAATCACATGACAGTGTGTCACCCTGTCTAAAACCTTTTTTAACATCGAAGGTCTCGGTTAGTTCACCTCCGACTTTAATGGAGCAACGGGAATTCTCCATAGTCATCACGCACAGTCTAACGAGTTTGGCAGGAATGTTAAAACATGACATGGCTCTGTATAGCTCGTCTCTATAAACAGTGTCATATGCGGCTTTCAATATTTGGTCTATCGTGGGTTTTCCTGATCTGAAGCCACACTGGTAGGAACCTATGAGATTGTGCACGAACGGTTTTAGGCGCTTACACTGTACGCAATGTTCAGGAGACTTATCCCGTTATGGACCGGGCAAACGATGCTAAGATTCCACTCGTCGGGCATGCATCCTTCCGATCATATCTTGCAGATGAGTTGGTGCATGTTCCTGGCCAGCTCGTCGCCAGCTGCTTTAAACAGTTCCGCGGGGAGTTCGCCTGCTCCAGCAGGTTTATAAGACTTAAGTTTCAATATCGCTATTTTAACATCGTCTAGGTCGGGTGGACGGGATTGTCTTTCGTCTTCGTGAATAGTTCGCTTTGCCTGACGGCGGCATTTTGACCATCATTGCCGTTATACAGTCTGCAGAAGGGGTCCTTCCACAATCTCAGCATCGACTGTGACTCCACTATTATTTGTACTATCGATAGATGATGTTTCTAAATATAAACGGTTCACCCATCGTATCCTTTGTATTTTTACAAAATTCAATTGACATTGCAATTGAAGTCGACAAATCGATAGAATCGTCAACGAACAAAATGTTCGTATCTGGAGAGACGAATATCCGCGAATAATTACAGAAACGCCATTGTGTCCGTTTCTTTCGAAGGTGCAATAGTATAAGTCAATGCAGGGAGCTATTACAGTTTATGGTTAGTCTACGTAGTGGTGATATAATTGCTAAACAACTGCCAGTGACCTCGAGGGTAACACCTGTCCGACGGATGTTGGTCTACTAAAAAGCGAGAAGATCCGCCGCAGACCAACACATTGTGGCACTGTTAGCAAGTCTTATCTTCGCCTTTTGCATAGAAGTTACAATCGGTATGAAAGCAGGATCAGCCGGTTAGACACCTACACACCTACTTCTTTGGAACGACCACAAGCCTAGGCTGAAACGAAGCATTTTTGAACGAGTTTCAAAAAAGTAGTATACGACTCGCAAATCTCAACATTCATAAGTGACTGCCGGCCTCCTAATCAAATTACCGTCAATCAAATCCATTATGTTGACACCGATGCTATATAAACCGCCAACTTTTTAGATGTCCGATCATTCTGAGAAGGAAATATTGATTGAATGAAAAAGAAGCGAAGAAGCGCTTTTTTTCCACCATTTATGTATATGGCCTGTAATCCGAGTAAAATGAACGAAAAATCCGTCATTATTTAAAGCATTTCGAGATGGATCTGTAAGTAATGTCAGGAGAAACCTGTCCGATAAAAGGAACCCAACCATTCTTTTACCCTGTCCTTAAGAGGAGCGTAGGTCATACCATTGCAGTGATGAATAGGCCTTTTTCTGAAAAATGTCCATTAGTTCATTCCGACCGACGCACGGACCAACACTGATACTAATATTGTCCAAAAATTCCTCAATATACGAGGGTAGTCCTAAAAAATATTCGTTCTTGACGTTAAGGTGGCATCACTTGTCAACAAAAGCCGGCATTGTACTTGCGCACCTGTGGAAAGGTACTTACCAACATTCCAGGCATTTTGGACGAACAGTTGTTGTTTGTCAGTCGTTTGATTGAGTCAATGTGAGTGGTTTTGTAAAAATTTAAAAAAATCCAATCGAGTTGTCACCAAAGATTTGTTTTTGAAAGGCAGTATGCTAATGAGAATGAAAAACCGGCCAAGTGCGAGTCGGACTCGCGCACGAAGGGTTCTGTACCATCTGTTTTATAAATATGGAAGAGACTATGTATGTTACCTCATCAGTCATCACATTAAATCACATTTTTCGTATGATGACAGATCTTGGCTGCAGGCAGGTTATCGGCATATTACTTTGATAATCAAAAATCTTCATGATGAGATATAGTTGATCATCAGAGTCTTACTTGACAGCAACGATGTGAAAAGGTGAATAACTATAATGGGAAATATGGGAAAAAGGTTTGCAGCTAAGATTAATTCATCAAAGACACAAAAGAGATCAAAACTGGGAAGTTTGCTCAGTATGTGCCGAAGGGGATTTTGTAGATGAAAATCATGTCTGTTGTATGGGAGCCCCCCTTAAAAAAAATTTAGTAGTAAAATTTAGTGAAAATTTCGACTGTCTAACTGTCACGGTTCATTCGATACAGCCTGGTGACAGACGGACAGACAGACGGACAGGGAAGTCTTAGTAATAGGGTTCCGTTTTACCTTTGGGTACGAAACCCTAAAAAGGTTAGGTAGACATCCTAAGTAACAAGTACACGATTCCCTCACCTCAACATCCATAAAGGGACCTGGCGGTCTTCCGATCAATCGACAACCAAATTGACCATATTGCGATCGACGGCAGACACTCCTCCAGCATCCTAGATGTCCCAACCTTTCGAGGAGCCAACATCGACTCGGATCATTACCTTGTTGCAGCCAACGGAGTCGAGTAAGAACACCAAAATTTAACGTCGGAAAGCTGCAATCGCAGGAGACCGCCAGGACCTTCGTCGATCAAGTCTCCCTCAAGCTCTCTCAGGTCCCGATGCAATCTGCAGAAACCATAGAACAGCAATGGAGTCGTTGTCAGAAAGCCATTAGAGAGGCCGCCTCAGATATACTCGGTTTCGAGCCACCACCGTCTAGAAACCCCTGGTTTGATGGTGAGTGCAGACAGGCCCATGTAGAGAAACAGAATGCATACATGGCCACATTGCATCGACGGACGAGAGCTGCCCGCGAGCTCTATGAACAGAAAAGGAGGGAGGAGCATGCGCTTCTGAGAAGGAAAAAGAAGGAGCACGAGAAGCGCGAGATCGAGGAGATGGAGAGATGTTACTGCAGGAACGACGTTCGAAAATTTTACCAGAAAGTAAAACGAACATGCCAAGGCTATAAAGCCAGAGCAGAAGCCTGCAGGGATGAGCACGGACAACTAGTAGTGGACTCACAGTCGATGCTGAGATTGTAGAGGTACCACTTCTGCAGACTGTATAACGGCGATGATAGTCAAAATGCCGCCGTCAGGCAGAGCGAACCATTCACAAAGGACGAAGACGAAGGAGAATCCCGTCCACCCGACCTAGACGATGTTAAGATAGCGATAACGAAACTTAAGTCTTATAAAGCTGCTGGAGCAGACGGACTCTCCGTGGAGCTGTTTAAAGCAGCTGGCGATGAGCTGGTTAGGAACATGCACCAACTCATCTGCAAGATATGGTTGGAAGAACGCATGCCCGATAAATGGAATCTTAGTATCGTTTGCCCGGTCCATAAGAAAGGAGACCCCTATGACTGCGCCAATTACAGAGGGATAAGCCTCCTGAACATCCCGTACAAGATCCTCTCTGCCGTACTGTGTAAGTACCTGAAACCGTTCGTGGACAATCTGATAGGTTCATACCAGTGTGGTTTCAGGCCAGGAAAATCCACGATAGACCAAATATTTACACTACGGCAGATCTTGGAGAAGACCCGTGAATTCCAGGTCGACACGCACCATCTTTTCGTCGACTTTAAAGCCGCGTATGACAGTGTTTATAGAGACGAACTATACAAAGCCATGTCATGTTTTAACATTCCTGCCAAACTCGTCAGACTATGCAGGATGACTATGGAGAACTCTCGCTGCTCCATTCAGGTTGGTGGTGAACTAACCGACCCCTTTTATGTTAAAAAAAGTTTTAGACAGGGTGACGCACTGTCATGTGATTTCTTCAACATTATTCTTGAAAAGATCGTGCGGGACTCTGCGGCCAACACAAGAGGTACGATCTACTTCAAGTCCACACAATTGCTTGCCTACGCAGATGACATTGACGTTATTGGACGAACAAAGCGAGACGTCAATGAGGCGTTCACAATCATTGAAGCAGATACGGCGAAAGTGGGTCTAAGAGTTAATGGGGACAAGACCAAATATATGCTGTCATCCAAGAAAGACGCACAACATCGACGTCTTGGTCAGAACGTCACTTTCGGCAGCTATATTTTTGAAGTAGTCAAGGAGTTCGTCTACCTTGGCTCGGTAGTGACAAGCAGCAACGACACCAGCGCTGAGATAAAACGCAGAATAACTCTTGCCAATCGCTGCTTCTTCGGGCTCAAGAGGCAATTGAGTAGTAGAGCTCTCTCTCTCGAAAAACTAAGGTTTCCCTCTACAAAACCTTAATCATCCCGGTCCTCCTCTACGGCGCTGAGGCTTGGACGTTATCAACCAACTGGGCGTGCGGCACTAGAAGCGGCTGGCCGAAGATCGGGCCTGCTGGAGAGGCTTGTTGGTTGAGGCCCTGGTTCACCCCGAACTGTAGCGCCATCAAAGTAAGTAAGACATCCGAAAAAATAGCAGTCGGTCACTGCGTGGCAAATGTTTAAAGCATTAATATCCAATGGGTTCATTAGATAAAAATTCACACATCTTGTAACCCAGGTACGTGATTTTACATCAAGGAAACATTGGCCTAATCACCAGCATTAACAGGATACACACATTGTAGGATAGTCATTTCTTTATAGCTCTTGAGCAGCTGCTTAAAGTAAATGAATATAGCCAAATAGACCAAATTCACCTGTAAGGTACAGGAAATTATTAAATGTTCTCTGATTGAGGAAAATACAACAACCAAACAGGTGGAAATCTTAAAAAAAACATTCATTGTGTTTGAAATACATATATGTACATCTGTACATACATATGTATCTGTTACATAAATAGATGAATTTTACTAAAGCTATTTTGGAGTGATTGAAGGAATTTGCAACATTTAATGACGATTCAATGTATCTTCCAAACACCTACAGCTGCTACACATCATTTGCACACATCCTCCCTTCCTTCCTGTCTTTCGCAATCGATCCAGCGCCAACAGCTGTACCCCTTTATACATTTTTGACAAAGTAGCTTGGAACAAGTTTACATTCACCCCATTTGTTTCCCAGCAACCACAATAGACAGGATTTTTTTTTTATCTACCTACATGTGCATTGAATTTATTTACATCTTGCAGCATGGTGAAAGGATGCTATTAAAAGAGATATGTATAAGTTCATGTATGAATCCGCTTTGTTAAATAATCACTGAAAAGAAACATTGTGCCCTAGTTTTCCAGAAGAACAGACAAATTGTTACAAATTATGAAAACACAAATACAGGTACTTGAAATAATGGAAACGTAACATTCATTGACGAAAGGGGTTTGTGTCCTATCCAACTTGAGTTTGCCAACCAACCATTCATTGCTAATGACAGAACAATCGCATTTATATTACAATACAAGTTCAGAAATTAGATGGTAAGGTCATGATGATTTCTTTTGGAAAATTAGTGCCACTCTAAAAAAAATGATTTAACCTTTGAAAGTCGGACACCGTCTTTTACTCTTTCGTGACTTTCGATAGGACTTGAATTGAAGGTGAAACCTGCTCATGTTCATTTTAAATTGCTAATTGTAATACGAAGTTGAGTTCTTATAAAAAATTCAACCCACAAACTTCAATAAGTGGTGCTATTAGATCAATCGCCACGGAGGCCCTAAATATTCTACTACATTGCCCACCATTGAACCTCTTCAGCAAACAAGTTGCTGCCTAAGCGACCCAACGGCTTAGGGGCAAAATTACTCACATTATACAAAGGCCCTTTTCTTTTTTTGTTGAAGGCTTCTGCTATCTGCTGGAGCACTCAGACGCAATCACTGGTCCATTGTACTCCAGACGGACACATTACATTACTGTATTTTCCCCGTTGTCCAGAGAAAAATTTGAAGGAGCTTCCGTGATGTAGAGCTAAGGAATTCGGCACACACCACGTCACACAGTGCTGATTTTGATTATCTCGTTTGTGATTCTCACACTATATAAGCTATACGATCTAGGAACAGCATGATTTTTTCCCTTGTTTCAAAGGTATTCCCATAAATGTAGGCCCACTCTCAAAATAATGGAAGTTTGACAAAATTATACACTACTCTAAATGAGTGATATAAAATTGTAAAAGGGGAAGAAAGGAATTATCATTTTTTCCCCTGCTCTTCGATGGTCAATTAAGCCACACATAAGTCAAACTGGGCAAAAAAAAAAAAAAAAAAAACTTAGAGAGCTTTACAACGTTATAAGTTACGAATATTACATTGGGATCAACTTCTTCTTCTTCTTAGTGGACGCTACAGTTCGGGGTGAGCCTGGGCCTCAACCAACATGCCCCTCCATCTAGCACGATCTCTCGCTAGCCTTTTCTATTGCCGCACACCCAGTTGGCTGAGGTCCCCTTCCACCTGTGCGCGCCATCTTAAGGGCGGCCGTCTCTGCTTCTTCGTCCCTCGGGGTTGGATTCAAAGACTCTCCGGGCTGGAGCTGTGGTGTCCATTCGCTCTACATGGCCCAGCCATCTTAGGCGTTGAATCCGTAGACGCCTGACTAGGCTCATGTCGCTGTACAGCCCGTAAAATTCGTGGTTGAATCTTCTCCTCCATCCCCCGTCTGCGTTTATACGCCCAAAAATCACGCGCAAAATCTTTCTCTCGAACCAACCAAGGGCCTCCTCATCCGCTTTTGATAGTGTCCATGCTTCTGCGCCGTACAACAGGACCGGGATGATAAGGGTCTTATACAGAGTCAACTTTGTCGTTCGGGAGAGGGCTCTATTACTCAGTTGCCTCCTGAGCCCACAGAAACAGCGGTTGGCAAGAGTGATTCTGCCTTTGATTTCGGAACTGATGTCGTTGTTCCAGGTCACTGCGGAGCCAAGGTAGACGAAATCCTTAACTACCTCGAACTTATATCTGCCTATACAAACGTTCTGGCCGAGACATTGACATCTCGCCGCCTCATTGACATCTCGCTGTGATCTACCTGTTATGTCAATATCGTCGGCGTGTGCAAGGAGTTGCGAGGATTTGAAATAGATTGTGCCTCTTGTATTGGCCAGTGATTTTTTCACAATCATTTCCAATATGATGTTGAAGAAGTCACACGACAGCGCATCGCCCTGCCTAAATCCTTTTTTGACATCAAAACTAAAGGTGTTCACCGATTCGGATGGAGCAGCGAGCATTCTCCAAAGTCATCCTGCATAGTCTGACGAGTTTAGCAGGTATGTCAAAGGTAGACATAGCGTTGTATAGCTCGTCTCTAATTACGCTATCGTATGCGGCCTTGAAGTCGACAAATAAGTGGTGAGTGTCGACTTGAAATTCATTGGTTTTTTCCAGTATCTGCCGTAGTGTGAAGATTTGGTCGATGGTGGACTTCCCTGGCCTGAATCCGCACTGATAAGGACCTATCAGCTTATTTACAAAAGGCTTCAGGCGTTTACATAAAACGGCAGAGAAAATTTTGTAGGCGATGTTAAGGAGACTTATTCCTCTATAGTTGGCGCAATCAGAGGGGTCTCCTTTCTTGTGGATCAACTATGATTACAAAAAAAGCTCCGGCTTCCTCCGAGTTGTGGAAGGTCACTTTTCAAACTAGGCGTGTTAAAGTATAGTTTAGAACGAAAATCATCTGCCTTTATCTGCCTATCCGTCTACAACACCACAAAACAAGGAAATGATTAGGGTGCGCCTTTGTTTGTTGCACTTTCTTAGTAATTTCACTCAAAACACTTCCAACAGGGACGAATGACTAACTCTGAATGCAAAAAAACAATGTGCAAACAAAGTGAACCTGACGGTATATTAACGATCGTCCGTTTTGCGACCGTCCTACATGTAGGGCGTGAGGCATATCTGCATATCGAGTTCAGTCTAGTTGCTAACGTTGCCTAGTCATGAGTTCAATTAAAATGAAATACCGCGATTTGTGTGAGTGCTTGTGGGGTGGTACAAATTTCGACATATTTCTCCGACAAAATCACCCTAAACTTGACGAGGAAAATATTCCTTTAATGCTGACAACTCTAAGCAAGCGTTTTTTGCCTCATATTAATAAAAAAAAAAGATATGGTAAATCGGGACCGGGCGAGGTTCAAAAAAAAAATTCGGCGAGTGGATGGAAAGTGAATATGTTTTTGACATACGAGACCAGGAATCAACAGGATGTGTTGGCAGATCAAAAAAAGGTTTTGATGATTGTGGTGAAAGATGCAAGAGAAAAAAAATACGCTGCCTTCAGGCATCGCACCAACAAAGCTTGATTAACGCAGCTGTGACTCATGAAGACTACGATAAGCCCGAAGCTTTGTCAGCTGATCAGGCATTAGCTATATTTCTCCAGGCCAACCTGACAAAATATCAGTACGAGGTGATTCGGCAAGCGCTAAAAGACCTTGAATGCCATGTATTTCCAAGTTATAAAAAAATTGTCTTCTCAAAGAAGCAGTGCTATCCTGGAAATGTGTCAATTAATGAAACATCCGCAATGGTCCCTTTATGCTTGACCATACTGCCAAACGAATTCTGGAAACAAGACCAGTAGAAGAACTAGAACAATTAAATGATCGAGAATTAATAACGACGACGAAATGGGGATTCGGCGGTGCCTCAGGCCAAAGTGAATTTGCCAAAAAATATTCAATCGACAATAACGAAATAAGTGACTCGAATTTATTCATGACGTCAATAGTTCCTCTGAAGCTCACAATCCCAATTGATGTCGATCAAAATGGATCGATTTGGGAAAATAATTGACCTTCCTCAACAAGACATTGCAGGCCCTAGAGATACAGTCTCCAGAAAGAGACACTTGATTTGGCACGAGCTGAAAAAAACGGGTTGAAGAGGAAATAGAGAAGTTGGAAGCTACCGAAGTAGTGATCGGCATAAATGTCATCCGTATTCGACATATTCTGGTGATGACAATGTTGGACGGCAGGGTAGCTCAAGCCATCACAAATACGAAGTCTACACGTGCCTGCTACATATGCGATGCTTTACCATCCGAAATGAACGACTTGGCAAAAATCCAACAAAAGCCTCTTAATGTGAATGCTCTCGAATTTGGTATCTCTCCATTACATACTCGCCAGAATCAAATGTATGGAATACATTCTTCACATTGCCTACAATAAAAAATTTGGAAAATGGAGGACTACAAAAGACACGCGACTCATGCACGAAAACGAAAAAAAAAAAACGTATTCAACAAGAGTATCTTGAGAAAGACGGCATCAAAGTAGACTTCGTTAAGCAGGGTTACGGATCTTCAAATAATGGCAACACTGCCAGACGTCACAGTTCAAGGTCACAAGTGCAATAACGGGAATCGACGAAACTCTAATCCACCGGATCGCTACCATTTTTTTTTTTTTTTTTCTTTTTGTTGAAGGCTTCTGCTATCCGCTGGAGCACTCAGAGGCAATCCCTGGTCCATTGTACTCCAGACAGACACCTGACATTACTGTATTTTCTCCGTTTTCCGGAGAAAAATTTTAAGGAGCTTCAGTGATGTAGAGCTAAGGGATTCGGCACACACCACGTCGGCTCCAAGGGTGCGCCACCATATGCGAGCAAAGGCGGGACAATCACAGAGGAAATGCTCTGCGGTATCATCCTCCTCTTCGCCACATGCAGCACAGGTAGGCGTCTCACTGATGCCGAGCACGTAGAGTTGCTTGGCAAAAGTGTAATGGGCCGTGATAACTCCCACAAGCCTTCTGCAGTCGATTCTCCTTAAAGACAGGAGGAATGCTGCAGATTTTTTGCAGACATCAGGGCATACGCGCTTATTCATCCTGCAACCCGGACAATCCCTCCATCTACGGTTGTGTGTGTTAAATACACAACCGTTAATGATTTACCGTGGACGCAGGTAAACCTAGAGCGGGTTCAGGTCCTGAGAAGGTCTTCTCTGAACCCATTCTAGCGAGTTCATCAGAGATCTCATTTCCTGGGATCTCAGAGTGGCCTGGAACCCATACAAGCCTTAATGAATTTAGTCTGCCGACTCTGTTCAAGAAGGACTTGAGTTCAAGCACTCATTTTGAGCTAGTTAAGGGGTTACACACAGCTTTTAATGTAGCATGGCTGTCACTACAGACGCATTTGCTTTCCCCCCTTCCACCTGTGCTTCACAACATAGTGCATGGCCATTAGGATTGCGTATATCTCTGATTGGAAAACAGACGCATACTTTCCTAACGAGAAGTGCAGTCGGATGTTTTCGCCCTCAAAGAAGACTCCAGCACCGGACCCCCGCCCAGACCTGGAGCCATCCGTGAAAATGCGCAGTGAGTCAGAAGGCATGTCCATGAGACAGGGGTCGCAGGACAATTCCTGCGCAAGCACACCGTTATTCCTATGTGAGTTGTACCAAAAGCCATTTCTCATCAGACGAGATATGGCTTTCAGAGCACACCCTCTGAGAAATATATCAAGAGGTGGAAGGTTCATCATAACATCTAGAGCAGCGCCCGGCGTGCTGGGGAAAGCCCCCGTGCAGCTGAGACAAATCGTTCTTTGGAGTTTGGTGAAAGAGGCTACGACGTGTTTGCGTTTTAGTCCGTTCCACCAGACAACCGATGCATTTGAGATTATAAGTCTTATCATTGCCGTGTAGATCCAGTTAACCTTTGCCGGCTATAAACCCCATGTTTTGCCAAAAACTCCTTTGCATTGCCAGAAGGCTGACAGCGCTTTGGTGGTTTTTGCCTCAACATGCTTTGACCAGAGAAGCTTACTATCTAAGATGGCTCCTAGATACTTAGCCTCCTTGGATTTCGGGATGGAAGTGCCTTTCAGTACCAGCTGAGTCATGTCAGTATTTTTCCTCCTTGTCGTAAAGAGAACGATATCGGTCTTATGAGGATGGACTGACAGCCCATTTCTGGTACACCAATCATCGATCACATTTAGCGCCGCCTGTGCTTTGAGACGGACAGTCGCTAAATATGAGCCGACAGAAAGAATGGCGACATCATCCGCATAATCCTGGGCATAGATTCCAGAGGCATTGAGAGCATCAGGAGGGCATGGGCTCGGACATACAGGGTAAAGTTGTTGATTGCTCTCAACCTGGCGAGATGCCAGCAACGATCCCTGTTTAAATGCCCGGGTCAAGTTGACATACGGCCTCCTCGCGGCGCCCTCTGGATAGCCTCTTCAACAACCGTTGGGAGGTGAACAAACGTATGCAGCGAAGAAAACCCCGACCAGAATGGCGGTTGTGCGGCGGGCTAACAATCCGCCCACGTAAAAAAACCCAAAGTTATGAATGAGCAAGATGCCTCGGATATACGGACGGATACTCGACGACGACAACGCACGAAAAAGGAACACGATTTGCGAGTATGCTCCTGGAATGTCAGAACCCTGTACACTCCCGGAGCTGCTCATAAACTAGAAGGAATCCTCACGCAGTACAAGGCGGATATTACTGCGGTCCAGGAAATACGCTGGATAGGAAACGGTATGATTAGGAAGAAAAATTGCGACATTTATTACAGCTGTCACAAAAGGTTGCACTTACTGGGATGCGGATTCGTCGTGGGAAAGCGGTTAAGGTCGAAGGTCATCGACTTTAAACCTATAAGTGATCGCCTGGCTGTGATCCGCATCAAAGGCAGATTTTATAACATCAGCCTTATATGTGCACACGCCCCTACCGACGAGGCTGAAGACCCTATCAAGGAGGACTTCTATGACCTCCTGGACAACGCCTACGGAGCTTGTCCGGAGTACGATGTAAAAATCGTGCTCGGGGACTTCAACGCCAAAATCGGAAAGGAAAACACCCTTGGCGGAGTGATCGGAAAGCACAGCCTCCACGATACAACAACAGATAACGGCTTCCGACTCGCTGACTTTGCGACAGCTCGTAATGCGGTGATAAGTAGCACAAGATTCCCTCGCAAGCGAATCCACACAGCAACCTGGCGATCTCCGGACGGTCGAACCGCCAACCAAATCGACCATGTGCTCATTGACGCAAGGCACGCGTCAAACATCCTGGATGTGCGAACATTCAGAGGGGCAAATGTCGACTCTGACCACTTCCTCGTAGCAGCAAGATTCAGAGCTCGACTGTCCAATGTCAGAAAGCTGCACCAGCCCATCAGGAGGAGGTTCGACATTGGGCGCCTGAGCACACCGAAGGTTGCCAGAGTCTACAGGGAGCAGCTGAGCGAAAGACTCTACGGTATGCCTACGTCGAACACAAATGCCAATAATATGTGGCTGCATTGCCGCTCAGCCATTCAGGAAGAAGCCGAAACCACCTTAGGATACCTACCACCCCCGACAAGAAACCCGTGGTATGATGGCGAGTGTGAGCAGAAAAAGGCAGCAACCGACGAGGCGTACCAAAAGGCGCTGCAGAGGGAAACCAGGGCAGCGCGAGAAGAGTACCGAGCCAGAAGAAGGGAGGAGAAGAAACTACTGCGACAAAAGAAAAGAATCTTCGCAGCCTCCCAGCTCAAGGATATCGAGGAGTCTAGGGATAGACATAAAATACGAGCCTTTTACAAGAAAGCCAAAGGCCTTGCAGGAGGCTTCAAAAAGGGCACCCTGGCACTTCGAAACTGCGAGGGTAATCTTGTCACCGACCCGCAGGGAATAGTGGATGTATTTAAGCAGCACATCCAGCAGCTGCTTAACGAGCATGACCAAGAGAGAGTGGTAGGGACTGAGGAAATCCCAACTCCAGCCGCTGAAGTAGTCCTCCCACCCAGCATAGAAGAAGTCGGCACAGCTATTCAGAAGCTGAAGAACAACAAGGCCGCAGGCTCAGATGGCTTGCCATCAGAGCTCTTCAAGGCTGGCGGCGATGTTCTGGTAGGGAGCATGCACCAGATCATCTGCAGAATTTGGGAAGATGAGAGCATGCCCGACGACTGGAATACCAGCTCTATATGCCCCATCCACAAAAAAGGCGATCCTACCTCTTGTAAGAACTATAGAGGTATATCCCTGCTCAATGTCGCATACAAGATCCTGTCCAGCGTATTGTGTGAACGTCTAAAACCATTTTGCACCGCACTAATCGGCAGCTACCAGTGCGGCTTCCGGCCCGGCAAATCAACTATAGACCAAATTTTCACACTTCGACAAATCCTGGAAAAGACCAACGAGTTTCAAATCGCTACACACCATCTTTTCATCGATTTCAAAGCCGCATACGACAGCATTCATCGTGAAGCACTGTTTGGGGCGATGGCCGAATTCGGGATCCCGGTAAAACTGATCCAGTTGTGTCGCGCCACGCTAAAAAACACGCGATGCACCGTGCAACTCGGTTCTAGGACCTCGGAACCATTCGAAACATGCACCGGATTTCGGCAAGGAGATGCGCTGTCATGTGACTTCTTCAACCTGGTGCTGGAGCAGATAGTGCGACGGGCAGGCGTCAACAGGGAAGGCACTATCTTTTACAAGTCCATCCAGCTGCTAGGATACGCGGATGATATCGACATCATCGCGTGTTCTCGCCGTGGCATTGTGGAAACATTCACGGCGATTGAAGAACAGGCGAAACGAATTGGCCTTAAGATCAATGAGGACAAAACGAAATACATGCTGTCAAGCAAAAACCAATCCGTCGCTCACCACCTGGGACAAAACATAACAATTGACAGCTACAATTTCGAGGTAGTTAAGGAGTTTGTCTACCTCGGGGCACACGTAAATTCCACAAATGACACCACAGTGGAAATCCGGCGTAGAATCGCCCTTGGCAACCGCTGCTACTTCGGCTTGTCCAAACAACTGGGGTCAAAACTCCTCACTCGAAAGACCAAAGTCATGCTTTACAAAACGCTCATTCTGCCAGTCTTGCTGTACGGAGCCGAAAGCTGGACGATAAGCAGGACAGCGGAGCTGATTTTGGGTTCTTTCGAAAGAAAAATTCTGCGCCGGATATTTGGTCCTGTCTGTGAGGAAGGTGAATGGAGAAGAAGACACAACCGCGAACTCTACGAGCTGTACCAAGATGTGGATGTAGTCCGGAAAGCAAGGACCCGTCGACTACACTGGCTCGGCCACATCGAGCGCATGGACATCAACGCTCCAGCTAAGAGGGTCTTCGACTCCGAGCCTCCTGGTTCGAGAAGAAGAGGAAGACCGAACCTCCGGTATAAAGACCAAGTAATCGCGGATGTAAGACGTCTTGGTCTTGACAACTGGAAGCAGCGTGCCCGGGACCGTCAAGGATGGAAGGCAGCTATAGCTCAGGCTCAGATCCTCCATGGATCGCAGGCCTGATAAGTAAGTAAGTATTGAGAGCATCAAGCAGAGAATCGACCACCGTGCACCATAACAGTGGAGACAGGACGCCACCTTGAGGGCAGCCCGTATTCACGCCGGATTTGACACACTGGTCGAGGCCTGCATCAGCGGTCAATGTCCTGTGCATGAGTATTGCTTTGATCCAACGCCATGATGTCTGGCAGCGTTGCACATGCTGTCAAAAGTTGCGTTATCTAAAGCTCACTCAATGTTGATGAAAATTCCCAGCGCGTACTCTTTCCTTTCAAAGGCGCATTCAATTCGCCCAACTAGGTTCTGAAGCGCAGTCTCGCAAGGTTTTCCGCGCTGGTAAGCATGTTGCATATCCGAAAGAGGGTGCATTCGAAGGGCAACTTTTCGCACGTGCAACTCTACCAGTATCTCCATGCTTTTCAGCAGGAAGGATGTTAGACTAATTGGTCTGAAGCTCTTGGCAAATGAGTAGTCCTCTTTTCCTATTTTGGGAATGAATACCACTTTCACAAAGGCCATACTAGCATTATTAACCACTTCGAAGTACCCATTGACACGGACTACACCATCCCGCAAAACGTGTTCAATAAGAACTTCGAAGTTATCTTTCCACCCCGGGAGGAATGGGCTGAAGGAAAAGTCATACCGAAGGACTCGATTTCCCTATATACCAAGATGGAGATGGGTGTAGGTAGTGGAGTCTTCTCCAAGGAGCTTAACCTCAACCCATCATTTCGACTTTCAAGACACTGCAGTGTGTACCAAGCGGAAATGGCAGCGATAACGGAGGACCGTGCATGGCTTAGGATCAATGTAATATCCGTTAAGGATATTATCATTTGCATGGATAGCCAATCTGCGATAAAATTCCTAGCTGCGGTAACCCACAAAGCGAAGACATCATTTAACTGCCGCCTATTTCTAGACGAGATGGCTAAACAGCTCAACATAAAACTACTGTGCGTTCCCGTTCCAACAAAGGTTGCACTTATGAATATATCCAGGATAAAAAGCTTGTCGGCTTCAGAGATACAAGTGCCATGACCTGGCATAGGGTCAGTGTTACGCACTCAATTCCACTCTATTGTTTTTATCCCATTGGAATATACTGTCGATATTGGAATTTAATGAATTTAACATAAGCTGACGCTTATTATCTACAACCAAAGTGCAGGGTTGTTAAGAAGTGAACGAATATGAGAAGCTAAGGGTACTGTCGTCAGCGAAAAAGCGAATTGGATTAGAAGTAACAGACAAGAGAATTTTTAAAAATGAGAAAGAGTGTCGGAGACAAAACGGAGCCCTGGGGAATACCAGCATTTACAAAGTAAGTATCAGACTTAAATCCATCCAAGACAACTTGAATTTAACGATTCGAAAACTAGTTTCTAATTCATAGAACAAGGGAGCCATCGATCCCGCAAGCACGCATTTTCGACAAAAGAGCTTCATGCCAAACTCTGTCAATTGCTTTCGAAATATCAAATGCAACTATTTTACTCTCACCCGCCTTGTGGAGCGAATGATTCCACTTCCCGGTGAGATATGCCATCAAATCACCAGTGCATATGTTGCCGCGGAAACTTTTTGTCCGTATAGGAATTACTTTTTCTTGGCTATGAAGCGAATTTGAACTATAGACCTTCCGCTCGGCGGTCGATGATGTTAACCACTGCACCACGGCCACCCCTCGCTGGAGGTCCAAATCGTCTAGGTAAGCTGGACGGTACGTGGTCCCGCTAAGTTATGTTTTCATTAAAGATTTCAATATAAGAGGCGTGGCAATTAAGTTCCGAGAATTTAGTCATGACTATTGGACTGATAACACTGCGCCGCTCGAGCCATCATGGCGGTGTAGATAAAATGTAGACTGTAACCATGGTTCGAACCATGGTTGAACGAGTTAACTTCGGAGAATTATAAGGTGTGTTTTTAATCTTGGGAGCAACGTTGGGATCATTGTGTAGAGCTACAGGGGGACTATTGTGAAGGTCGATAGTAAAATATTGCGACAAACTTACTTTGCTTCGTTTATGTTTACAAATTCCCGGAACTATCATCTCGTATGGCCACCACCAAGTTAAATAGAAGTAGTGATAGGCCGTCTCTTTGTTTTGACTCTACACCTATCTTACGTTTCGGTGAATGCATTTCGAACTTATCGTTTATATCCATTTACTGCTAATATGTAGTTTCACAAGCTTCCGGACTCTCAGCCTTATATTTAGAGCTGGCCCGCGGTTAGTTCCTTTCGGCAGATAATTTCGCCAGCGTAACAACTTAATAGCAGTGTTATCACTCGATAGTTGCTCCATTGTCTTCAGTCACGCCCTTTGAATACGGCAGTGATAACCAAGTTCTTCCAGTCATAGGGGCTGGTTTCTTTGCCCCATATATGCATATAGTAGATTCATCTCCACCATATTTTTTGAATTCCGATGATATTTGATAAATTTCTGTGATGTTAGAAAAAGGCTTACCAACATACATACATACCTTCTTCTTGGGCTACAACTCTTTCGTTGTCGACAACATGCTCTTCATTACCGTTATACATATATAAATTCTGACCTGACCCTGATCCCTTCTAAACAATAATTTAAGGCCGATAGCTTGCACGCGTTGCCGTAAAAGAAGAATCTTCATACAATAAAGTAGTAAAAGCGTGCCTTTGGACAATTGTAAGACGTCTTATGAGTATTTTGTTTTTTTTTTGTTGCGAGGGTTGGTCAAAATCTTCAAAACAGACTATGAGGGCTGACGGCGCGTGCTCATAGTAGTGTGAGACTTGATTCACTAAAAACACCACTCTTCGAGTTAATTATTTTTTGTTTTAATTTTTTACTTACTTTCTTACTTAGGTGGCGCTACAGTCCGTGGTGAACCTGGGCCTCAACCAACAAACGTCTCCAGCTGGCACGGTCTTTGGCCAGCTGTTTCCAGCGCCGCACGCCCAGTTGGTTAAGGTCCCCTTCCACCTGCGTGCGCCACCGTTGATGCGGCCGTCCTCTGACGTGCCTTCCTTCCGGAGTGGATTCGAAGACTCTTCGGGTTAGAGCTGTATTTTCCATGCGCTCTACATGGCCTAGCCACCTTAGACGCTGTATCCGTAGACGTCGTACCAGGCCGATGTCGCTGTACAACCCGTACAGTTCTTCGTTATATCTTCTTCTCCATACAACGTTTGAACAAACGGGACCGTAGATAGTGCGCAGAGTTTTCCTCTCGAAACGACCAAGGGCATCTTCATCCGCTTTTGTTAAGGTCCAAGCCTCTGCGTCGTAAAGGAGGACTAGGATGATTAAGATCTTATATAGTGTCACCTTGGTTTTCCGAGAGAGGGCTCTACTTCTCAATTGCCTCTTGAGCCCAAAGAAACAGCGGTTGGCAAGAGTGATTCTGCGTTTTATCTCTGTGCTGGTTTTGTTGTCGCTGGTCATCAGTGAGCCAAGGTAGACGAATTCCTTGACCACTTTAAAGTTATATCCGCCCATGGTAATGTTCTGCCCAATACGTCGGTGTTGTCTGTCTCTTTAAGATGAAAGCAGATATTTGATTTTACCCTCATTTACCCTGAGACCCATTTTAGCCGCTTCTACCTCAATGCTTACAAAGGCCTCATTGACGTCTCGCTGTGTCCGTCCAACCGCGTAAACGTCGTCGGCGTACGCAAGCAATTGCGTAAACTTGAAATAAATTGTACCTGTTGTGTTGGCCAGTGACTCTTGCACGATCTTTTCAAGCACGATGTTGAAAAAGTTGCATGACAACGCGTCACCTTGCCTAAATCCATTTATAACATCAAAGGTCTCGGTTTGCTCATTACCGACCTTAATGGAGCAGCGAGTATTCTCCATTGTCATCCTGCACAGTCGGACGAGTTTGGCAGGGATGTTAAAACTAGACATGGCTTTGTATAGCTCATCTCTATACATGCTGTCATATGCAGCCTTGAAATCGACGAAGGTGGTGAGTGTCGATTTGGTATTCTTCTCCAAGATCTGCCGTAACGTAAATATTTGGTCTATTGTGGATTTACCTGACCTGAAACCACACTGATAAGAGCCGATCAGGTTATCCACAAACGGTTTCAGGCGTTCACACAATACGGCAGAGAAGATCTTATATGCGATGTTAAGGAGACTTATTCCCCTATAGTTGGCGCAGTTATAGGGGTCTCCTTTCTTATGCACCGGGCAAACGATGCCGAGATTCCATTCGTCGGGCATGCTTTCCTCCGACCATACCTTGCAAATGAGATGGTGCATGCACCTTACCAGCTCATCTCCAGCCGCCCTAAGAAGCTCAGCAGACAGGCCGTCTACGCCCGCGACTTTACTAGACTTAAGTCTTGATATTGCTATTTTGACTTCGTCGGGGTCGGGTGGACTGAATTCTGTTTCAATGTTTTACTTTTTTACTTTGCCTAAATCGATTGACTTATCCAGCAGTTTTCCGCTCTCAAGATAATCATATTTAGCAGGCAAATTTCCAGTAAGAGTTTCTGCAACCGCAAAGTGCATGGGGTTTAGGTTTGTCGCGCTAAATCGAGGAGCTTTGTCCTTAGAAGACGGCGTAGCAGATTTCGTTTCTCTATTATCTCAACAGAGCACCTTGACGCAGTGGGTAGTATGTTAGCTTCTGACGCCGATGACACGGGATCGAATACCGACACAGCCATGTCATCGAACGTGTTTTCACGGTGTTTCTCCGCGGGGTTCTGACAAAACCCTCTTTAGTAAAATTGTCATGAAAAGCTTCTCGAAATTCGCCGTTCGGAACCGGCAATAAACTTTAGGTCCCTTTCACCTATGGGAAATTAATTCACGCACAACATGGGTGATTGAAAGAAGCTCGGCTCAGGTCCTTCGTGGACTGTAACGCCAACATAAATACATACATACATTATTTCTAGAGCCGCATTATTGATATGACCTTCCATTCGATCTCTGTGTTTTCCAGGGGGAAGTGTAGCTTCATTTTCGACGTTTTCAATGTTTAAATCACGATGAATGTCATCGTTCCGAATATACCACGGTACGTCAGCAACGTTTCTAAATAGAAGTATTACATTTCTTGGTACAACCCCAGAGTTGAAAACCATAAGCTCAAATAGGTTTAAGCCCTTGCTTATAGAGAAGCAGCCTGTCTTCGGTACTAAGCTGTGAATGTTTTCCTATCAGCCAGTACATTTCCCAATATTTCACCTCAAGCTCTTCACATTTTTTTTTTTACATGCGCTTTCCATTTGAGTTTCGCGTCGAGAGTCATGCCTAGGTATTTTGCCTCGTTTTCGAATGGAACCCGAACGTTATTAACAAAGAGAGGTAGTACACTTACTTTTCTATATGTAAAATGTACGTGGATACGTGGATCCGCCAAGTCTTTGTTCAGTCGCTTGTGGGGTTCAGGACATATTGCCATTTAGTTGTTGATTCTTCGACTGACTTTCCTGGGGCCACAATAGCCGTATCATCGAAGAATGTGGTCGGCGCAGTGCCATCGGTTTGTGGTATGTCCCTGGTATACAGCACGTAAAGCGACGGACCAGGTACGCTTCCCTGAGGAACGTTAGCCGTAATTGCTCTAAAATTTGAGTATTCGGGAGTTTAACACGAAAGAGTATATTAGATAAGTAATTTTCCAGAACGTTCCGTAAATTGTTTGGGGAAAACTTGTCTCAGTTTATATCCCAAACCTTCGTGTCGCACTTTGTCAAAGGTTTGAGAGACGTCAAGAAATACACTCGAACATATAAGCTTATGTTCGATAGCTCTATCGACCACATCTGTTATTCGATGCACTTGGTCTAGAGTGGAATGCTTGCTTTTGAAACCAAACTGATGATCCGGCAAAAGACGCTTTACTTCGACGATCGGCTTTAAGTGATTGATTACAATTCTTTCGAAATGATCGGCAACAATGATATTGGGCGGCCAGAATTTTTATCCGTCGGTGGTCTTCCGGGCTTTAGAACCATAATAACTTCGGAGACCTTCCATTGGCTCGGTAGGAGTTCTATACTAAGCGCTTCGTTAAGAAGATATAAAAGTTTGAGCAGAACTTTTCTCGATACATTTTTAAGGACATCTCCTGTAATTAAGTCGTAGCCCGATGCTTTGTTTGGCTTCAGGGATATTTGATAATGATATTTTCCAGTTCGAAAAACGTCGCTCGCGTCATTCTGTATTTCCCGGCGTTAGGTTAGGTTAGGTTGACGTGGTAGGCGTAAGCCACACTTAGGCTGAAACCGGCCCATTGTGATACCACCTGGATCAGGTTACCCTGATCCGCTACCTGGGAACCAACCGGTGCTTCTAATAAAGCGGTGGAGTTGAGCTATTTTTTTGGTTTGCTAGCTCACTCAGATTGTCGAAGAAGGGCGCGCCGAGGTAAATCCTCCTGCGATTCGCAAAAGAGGGACATGAGCATAGGAGGTGGTGTATTGATTCCTCCTCCTCCTCGTCCATGCAGCCACGACAGAAGTTATTGTATGGTAGCCCCAGTCTGGCGGCGTGTTTTCCAACGGTGCAGTGACCTGTAATGACACCCACCAGGTCCCTGGTTCGTCCTAAGTTTAACTTAGGCCACAATTGCTGATAAAGCCGATATTGCTCTCATTCCATTGGATATTGGTCTCCTCTATGGTTTGAAGCTTTATCATGTGCTTTACCGTACTTATTGGTGTTTCTAGGTACCCGAGGGTAGGTAGGCTGAGTGTGCTTGACCCTAACTTTGCGAGTTCGTCGCTGCCAGGGATTTTATCGCAGATTGGCTATCCGTGCAAATGATAACATCCTTTGTGGATATTACATACCGACTCCATCTTAGAGCCATCGGTATAGAGGGAGATCGAATCCTTTGGTATGACTTTCCCTTCAGCCCATTCCTCCCTGGATGGAAAGACAACTTCGTAGTTCCTGGTGAACACATTCTGCGGGTTGATGTAGTCAGTGTCCATGGGTACTTTGAAGGGTTTTAGAATAGAGGTGTGGCCTTTTTGAGATGTGGGCCATTTTCTTATGCTCCTCATCCTTGGGGCCGCGTATGCAGCAACATGCTTGCTGAAAAGGTTTAATGGTCGAAGATGTAGTAGAACATTTAAGGCCTCCGTGGGGGTTGATCTGATCGCTCCGCTTATATATAAGCTGGCCGATCTCTGTACCTTCCCCAGAAGGTTTCGATTGCCTGCTGTGTCCAGAGCAGTCCACCAGACTACGGCGCCATACAGGAGGACAGGCCTTATGACTGCTGTGTAAAGCCAGTACATAATGCTTGGTTGGAGACCCCACCTCCTGCCCACTACTTTTTTACAGCTGTAGAGGGCAACTGTTGCTGTCTTGACCCGATCAAGCATGTTGGGTTTCCAATTCAGCCTCCTATCAAGGACTAGGCCTAGATATTTAGCCTGCTCTTTGATTGTTAGTTGAGTTCCACCCAGCCTCGGTGGGTTGAGGGGCGGAATTTTATATTTGTTAGTGAACAGTACTAGATCGGTCTTCTTTGGGTTCACCCCAAGTCCACTGTACCGTGTCCAGGTTTCTACTGTATGTACTGCACTCTGCATAAGGTCGCATAGAGTGCTGGGAAATTTTCCTGTGACGGCAATAGCAATGTCATCCGCATAGGCGATCACAGCGTACCCTTCCTGCTCCAGCATCAGCAGTAGTTCGTAGACCACCACGTTCCAGAGGAGAGGGGAGAGTACTCCACCCTGGAGTACCTTTGCTGACCATTTTGGTTGAGACGGCACCCGCGAAGTTGGCTCTGACAACTCTTTGTATTAGCAGCAGTCGTACCAGTTCTATCACTGATCCTGCAACACCCAGATCAGACAGCGCCTTGATGACGGCCCATGGTTCAACATTGTTAAAGGCGCCCTCAATGTCGAGAAAGACGACTAGAGTGTATTGTTTATTTTCCAGAGACCTTTCTATTTTACTGACCAATGAGTGGAGTGCTGTTTCCACCGATTTGCCTTTGTTGTAGGCATGTTGGTTATCCGACAGCCTTCCTGCAGCTGTACCGGATGTGTGTGTACGTCCAAAATCTTCTCTAGAGTTTTTAATAGAAAAGAAGTGAGACTAATAGGTCTTAGGTCATTTACGTACGTGTGGGAGCTTTTGCCTTCCTTGGGTATGAAAATGACTTTGGCTACCTTCCACTTACTGGGGATGTAGGAAAGGGAGAGGCAACTATTGTATATAACCACAAGCCAGGGGAGGATGATATCTGCTACCTGCTGGAGCTCAGCTGGTATGATCCCATCCGGTCCCGGAGACTTGTACGGTTCAAAGCTCTTTATGGCCCAAAGGACATTGTTGTAGTTGACCAGGTCAGGAGCACGCTCGAGGGAGGGAGTCGGCCTTGTTCAATTTATATGTTTTAAAGATGCATTTTTAATCGAGTTTTCCAACAGAAAGATAACTCTCTTGTAACCAACTAAACGATAAGACATAGCTATACCTCATTTAACGATATACATATTACTGACGACTTCTAATTATACTCATAGCAACTGTAAGCTTTTGTGGAAAACGTGCGTCCTTTCGAAAAAATCGTTTACCAACTGGAAATAACCAATGAGTTCTACTACCTTGATTCCAAACCACATTCAATTACGGATAGCAGTTGCAGAGAAGTAGTGATTTGAAAAAGTGACAATTCAAAGAACCGATATATGTACATATCCATAACCACAGTTCGGTATATCTGGGTTGAGAGGTCAAGTCCAAATTGAGCAGATATCACACTGCAACGAAAGAACACATTTGTATGTAGTTCCTCCTTGTCTGAAAAGTGTGGCAAAAACAGAAACAACAAATAGTGATGCCAGGCAACACGATTGGTATTATCATTGTCGCATACGTTAGCATGCAAGCAAAGGCACCTATGTACTCGTATTTACCACTTCAATCCCTCGACCCAGGTACGAATATTTATACATATGTATGTATGTGCATATATCCTGTGCACGGATATGTAAATCGGCATATTATCGACTCAACTCCGCGGGTGGATTCGTGTCAACCTAGTTTCAACGCGACTGGTATTGGAACGAAGCTGGACCTAGGTTAAACTATTCATGAAAACAACATACAGTGTTATGCAAAATAACTCTTTCTTCGTGGGTTGTTGCACCAATTCTTATCAATCGCATATTTTTAAAATAAAAGCTGTAGCACGTGTCATCATCATCATCATTTTCAGGGACCCGCATGTTCTACTAAAAGAGTCGCGGGGGTAATGCGCGCACGCGGGATCTCCAGGCCACTCGATCCTCCGCCATCAACTCTAACTCATCAAAAGCTATGTCCAAGCGCACCCAGGCGAGTTTTTGGATTTGGTCGCCTGCCTGATGGTATTGCATCCAAGGCATGCTTCGGAAGTCGTGATGATGGCGACATTCGTCTCAGGTGACCAAACCATCGAAGCATAGCCCTTTCCGTTCGGAGAAGCAGCTGCTCAGAGCTCCCCGCGCACTGCCGTGTTTCTCACCCTATCCCGGCGAGTAACTCCCACAACAGCACGAAGAAATCTCATTTCGGCAGCTTGTATTCGCGATCTTATTCTTTCGGTCAATACCCAAATTTCATGACCATAGGTGAGGGTTGGAACAAATGTATGTATGTATGTATGTTGGCGTTACAGTCCATGAAGAACCTGAGCCGAGCTTCTCTCATTCACCCATGTTGTGTGTGATTTCATTTTCACATAGGTGAAAGGGACCTACAGTTTATTGCCGGTTCCGAACGGCGAATTTCGAGAAGCTTTTCATGAGAATTTTACTACAGGGGGTTTTGTCAGAACCCCGCTGAGGAGAAACACCATGAAAAACACGTTCGACGACATGATGACATGGCCGTGTCGGGATTCGATCCCGAGTCATCGGCGTCAGAGGCCAATACACCACCTACTGCGCCACGGTGCTCTCAGTTGGAACAAATACTGAGTTAAGAACCGCTAACTTGGCTTTGACACCAAGCTCGGTCTTCCTGATTACATATCTTCAAAGCTGTTTCAAAATTGACCCAGCTTGGCCAATCCTGCAGGAAAGCTCAGTATTACTCCTCCCACCACTCGTGAAGAAGACCCCGAGATACTCAAACTTCTCCACCTGATTCAATGGGACTCAACTAACATGTAGTGTGTATTGGACAGGTGTTTTGGAAATAACCATAACCCCGGACTTGTCCACTTTAACCTTCATTCCAGCATCAGCACATACGGCCACAAACCTATCTAGCGCGCGCTGAAGTTCCATCTGGAAGGATGTGTGGACAACTAAGTCATCTGCAAAAAGAAGACGACTTATCCTCAACTCTCCCAATGTGAAACACTTCTCGCCTCGACTGCGCTGCAACATCCAGTCCATATATATAATGAAAAGGAGAGGTGACAAGACGCACCCTTGGCGAAGTCCAACGCCCACGGTGAAAGGTGTTGATTTACTACCGTTAACCCGAACGCAGCTGCTACACTTTGTGTATAGAGACTGAATGGCCCTTAACAGAGAACCATCAATCAATTCAATTCAATTCAAATCTACAATGCAGCTGTAGATTGGTTTGGCGTATTCCCAAGCCTTATCGTGTACCATTCTTAGAGTGAAAAGCTGGTCGGTTGTACTTCTGCCGTGACGAAACCCGCTCTGTTTATCCCCTATCCTGGATTCGACCACAGCTCTAGAACGCGCCTCCAACACCTTAGCGTAGACATTACCGGGGACACTTAAAAGAGATATGCCCCTATAGTTGGAGCACTCTTTTTTAACCCCCCTTTTTGAAAAGAGGAACAATCACCCAAGTTTGCCAATCGCTAGGTGTCTCACCGCATTCCCAGGCCACCTTAATGACACGAGAGAGCCATAATACTCCCTCTTTACCCATTGCATTAAGCAGTTCTGGCCGAATTTCATCCACACCGACGGATTTGCCAACTTTTAGCGAATCAATCGCTAAAATGACTTCCTCCACCGTTGGACTATTCCCCGCCACATGCAAGACTATAGGTCTGTCCCCCTCAGTGCCCTGTTCGGGATTGAGCAGCTCCGAAAAGTGCTCGCTCCATCTGCGTAAGATGTCCATCTCATTGGAAAGGAACACACCATCTTTGGATTTAACTCCTTCGATGATGTTGAATTTCCTTCCTCTGAGCCGGCGAATGGTTTGCCAGAACACCTTTTTCGCAGATCTATGGTCGGCTTCCAACTTCTCGCCGAACTCTTTCCAGGACTGCTCTTTCGCTGCTCGCTCAGCAAATTTGCAAGTTCTTCGCGCCACAGTGTATCTCGGTCACGAGAAGCAGAGTGCCCCAAGAGAATCCAGTCTCTGTAGGCCTTCTTCTTCTCTCTGATGGCTTCTTGAACTCCGGATGTTTTAAACAACGCAGTTCTTTTCTCACCATCAGCCGCCACACCAAGCCGCTTCTCTCCACAAACATCACGTGCAGAGGCAATGAAAGCTGTTGAAAATAGTCGCCATTCTTCCTCTACATGCGATGGAACAGTTGGAATTTGCTCAAACCTTTCGGATATGTGTCGTGCGAAGTGTTGCCGCACCTCACTGCTCTGTAGTTTCTCCCACCGTATGCGTGTAACCACTCTTGGTTTCCGCCTTGGCAGACGAGGTACTCTATCAGTAAGATACAGCTTACACAACACCAGGTGATGATCAGTTGACAGTTCAGCCCCTTTCAACACACGAACGTCACAAACCATCCGTTTCACACACGATGGTACCACAAAGAAATCTATCAACGATTTCTGTTGAAGTCTCCGACGATACCACGTATATTTATGAATGCCTTTGTGCGGAAAGAAGGTGGACATGCCATTTGCACAGCAAAAATTCAACAACCTATCTCCGTTCGCGTTTTGATGAGGATCACCGTTCCTCCCAATCACACTCGCCCGTGTTGTTACATCCACACCCACGTGGGCGTTGAAGTCACCCATCAGGATATAGGAATCCATCTCAACCACCGTATTAAGGGCCGCATCAATTTCATCCAGGAAAGTCGCATAATCAGACTCTAGATTCGGTACATACACCTGCACCAGAGACAAGGTTGATCTTTCAAACTTGAGTTTTAAGATTGCTACTCTCCCTCCTAATGGTATCCACTCCAATACCCTGTCTGCCAGCCTGGGACTTATGAGTATCCCCACTCCCGCCTGTGCAGACATTTGAGGTGCAACTCTCGACAGGAAGAGTTTCCACCCGTCCGAAAGGTCCACAGTTTTATATCCTCTTTGCTTTGTCGAAGAGATACCTTCGATATCTAACCGATACCTGGCAGCTTCCTCAACCTGCTCGTGATACTTCCCTGTGAGCGATGAGACGTTCCACGTGCCCATCCTAAGTCGATGCCGTTGTCTGTTGCCCTTTACTCCTCGCACGCACTGGTTAGTGCATGGCGTGATAACCCCCCCACCTCCGTAATGGCTCACGAGGCCACTGCCGGGTTGCTCGTGACATCTTCGGGCTAAGCCCGACCGGCTGCCGCGCGGGACAGACCGGCCACCAGACGCTCGCATACTGCCACCATTTAGGCCTGGCTCCGAATGGGGCCCTGGCACACCAGGGTAGGCAATTTCCGAGGCTGCTCTTCTCTTCGTCCGATATGCGATAACAAAATTTGTTATTTAACCTCATATTATGCTTTCTCCCTACACTCCGTTCTCACATCATCAACATCAGTATCTATAAAAAAGTATTCAGTTAATTATAACAAATACTACTAAACTGAATTCTTCATAGATACACATATACGCCATCGTAACAGGGATCCTTTTTTTGTGGCTCGTGCTAATTAAAATGTTTTCATGTCATCGCTGTCGTAGTCATCATCATCTGCGCTGTAGGCAAGATGGAAATCGGCTGTGCGAATATTAAGTACACTTTGTGCGTTGTGCTCGTTGTTTTAATGAGAACGTTCGGATTTGACAGAATGGTGTCCTTATTGACTGCCTGGTTAAGGTGCGTCGAGTAGCGGAAAATAAAGGGTTGTTTTTCGCGAGACTTAGTAGGTACGCACGAGTTCATTGGTATTCTTTCTGCGGTTGTGTAATTTAAATTAATAATTTAAGCTTAGACCTGAATAAGTTAAAAGTGGTAAATAAGTATCCACTGGGAGAGTATTGTACTTACAATATTGATGGCAGCAAGCTCTACCTTTAGGTAGATGTAGCCCTATATGAAAAGTGTCAACCAACTGATGAAGTGATTGAAGTAAGTATACGAGTAATCTAGCTTGGATATCTGAGGAAACAGGTGAGATTTCTGAACCCATATAACAGCCAAACGAACCAACAGTTGGACTGATTATACATAGATCTGCTCTAACGAAATACAGAATTTCAGAGGAAGTTAAGTATCTAGGTATTGACCTAGACCGTAGACTCAACTGGAACTCCCATATGAGAAATAAACTCATGAAAGCGACTAAGGCCATGTGGGCCTGTCGACGCACCTACGGTAAAACCTGGGGACTTAAAACTAAGGTAGTCCACTGCCTATATACCGCGATAGTTAGACCTATGGGCACCTACGGGTCCACCGTATGGTGGTCAAAAGTTGAGCAAAAAACGACAATTGTTAAGCTTCAACGCCTTCCGAGACTAGCGTGTCTCGGCATCACAGGCGCTATGCCAACCTGCCCCACGGCAGCCCAAGAAGTACTCATTGGACTCACTCCACTGCACCTTTTTATCAAAAAGGTGGCATTACGCAGTGCAATCAGAATCCTCTGCTCGGGAACAAATATGCCATGTAGACCCGCAGGCCACATGTCCATATTACAACACCTTCCCGAGCTGGATATGATTACTACAGTCTCGGACGCACTGCCACACACCTCCACCTTTGACAAGAGATTTGAGATACCGATCCCAAACCGCTCAGCATGGGAAAACAGTGATCCCCTGCTTAATGTCAAAGGCCTTATGTGGTACACGGATGGCTCCAAGATGGCTTCCGGCATTGGCGCCGGCATCTTTGAACCAAAACGCAAAATCTCGAAGGCACTGGGAATAAGTCCCAGCATCTTCCAAGCAGAGCTGCATGCCATCCTAACATGCGTCAATCTAAATCTCGAGACTGGCATCAGAGGAGTAACCATCAACACACTCTCTGATAGCCAAGCAGCGCTTAAAGCGCTGGGTTCGTACGAACTCAACCGTCAAGGAATTCCATGACGCCCTACAAGACCTCGCTAAAAGAAACAATGTTAAACTTTGGTGGGTGCTAGGCCATAAAGGTATCAAGCGCAATGAAATTGCCGACCAACTTGCCATGAAGGGCTCCAGTGACAAGTGTATAGGTCCGGAACCATTCTGTGGCATTCCCGCGTCTAAGATAAATTACTTCTTAGACAAGTGGGAAAAATTGCAACACCTGTCCTTTTGGAACAGCGTTCGGGGACTCCGTCAATCTAAACGACTTATACGACCCCTGAACAAGAACCCTATTGACATACTCAAACTCAATAGGATGGATATCAGAAGACTTGTCAGCTCTCTAACGGGACACTGCGGTCTGAGATATCATTTAAACAAAATTAGCCTTTCGTCTGAAACTGAGTGTCGGCTCTGTCTTGAGGACGAAGAGACGGTAGAACATATACTGTGTGAGTGTGCTGCTCTCTGCCATCTTAGGAAGCGTATCCTTCTCAGTGAAGTTATGACTCCTGAGGGGATCACCCTGGCTCCTACGAGAAGCATTCTCAACTTCATTATAGAAGTAGAGAGGCTACTCGGCTAAATCGGCTAGCAGGCACAGTAGAACTGCAAAGGTCGCAGTGCCGTGCACTAGCCCTATATGTAAAAAAAAAAACGTAATACAACTTCGCACTGAGGAAATCCAAGAGAATGTCTTAGAAGACACACAGCGGGAATATAGACTCGCTACCAACTGCGGCCTTAATGGAGCAGCGAGAATTCTCCATTATCATGCTGCACAGTCGGACGAGTTTGGCAGGGATGTTAAAACTAGACATGGCTTTGTACAGCTCATCTCTATACACGCTGTCATACGCAGCCTTGAAATCGACGAAGAGGTGGTGAGTGTCGATTTGATATTCCTGGGTCTTCTCCAAGATCTGCCGTAGCGTAAATATTTGGTCTATTGTGGATTTACCTGGCCTGAAACCACACTGATAAGAGCCGATCAGGTTATCCACAAACGGTTTTAGGCGTTCACACAATACCGCAGAGAAGATCTTATATACGATGTTAAGGAGACTTATTCCCCTATAGTTGGCGCAGTTATAAGGGCCTCCTTTCTTATGGACCGGGCAACCGATGCTGAGATTCCATTTGTCGGGCATGCTTTCCTCCGACCATACTTTGCAAATGAGATGGTGCATGCACCTTACCAACTCATCTCCAGCCGCCTTAAGAAGCTCAGCAGACAGACCATCTGCGCCCGCGGCTTTATTAGACTTAAGTCTTGATATCGCTATTTTGACTTCGTCTAGGTCGGGTGGACTGAATTCTGGTACAATGTCGTCCATTACGAATGGCTCGTTCTGCCTGACAGCGGTATCTTGTCTATCATCGCCGTTATACAGTCTGCAGAAGTGAAATCCTCAGCATCGACTGCGACTCTACTACCAGTTCTCCATTTTCTCCCTGCAGGACGCCGCTCTTGCATTGTAGCCATGGCATGTTCGTTTTAACTTATTGTAAAACTTACGGGCATCTCCTCGATCTCACGCTTTCCGTGCTCTCTCTTCTTTCTTCTGAAAAGCGTGTGTTCCTCTCTTCTCTTCTGCTCATAGATTTCGCGAGAAGCTCTCGTCCGTCGTTACAGCATGGCTTTATATGCCTCTTGTTTTGCTGAATGGGCTTGTTCGCAATGTTCATCGAACCAGGCGTTTCTAGGTAGTGGCGGTTTGAAACCCAGCACCTCTGAGGCAACGTCTTTGACGGCGCTCTGGCAATGCGCCCATTCCTGCTCTATTGTTTGTGCTGCTGTGGGCGGATTTTGAGAGAGCTTGGAGGAGACACGATCGGCAAAGATTCTGGCAGTCTCTTGCGATTGTAGCTTTCCGACGTCAAACTTACGTAGTTCTACTCGACTCCTAAGCATTCTTGATATGCTCATTCGTACCTTGGCTACGACAAGGTAGTGGCCCTAGTCGATGTTGGCCCCTCGGAAGGTTCGTACGGTCGAGAATACAGGAGGAGTGTCTGGCGTCGATCGCAATGTGATCAATCTGGTTGGTGGTCGATTGATCAAAAGACCGCCAGGTACCCTTGTGGATGTTGAGATGGGGGAATCGCGTGCTTGCTACAAGGAGGTTAGGCCCCGCTAGGAAATCGATTGGCCTAAGTCCGTTGTCGGATGTGGTGTTATGGAGGCTATGCTTTCCTATGATCGACTCAAATATGTCCTCTTTGCCCAGTTTTGCATTACAATCTCCTAGAACTATTTTTGTGTCGTAGTTGGGACACGGAGGCTGTGTGTCAGCTTGGATTGAGCAGGGACAGAGTTCGAAGCCGGCGTTTGCCATGATAAACGCGATCAACTTTTTTGCTCTGTTGGCTCGGTCCCTGTACATATGTATGTACATATGTATCTACATCAAAGATATTTCGCCTGAATGCTATCAATTATATCTATGTATGGATGTGTATAATTTGGTAGCACTTCCCCAACAAATGACAAATAGAGTAAATAGAATACTTAAAGGCGTCAGAAACTGACTGCTTAATTATAGATATTTCCACCTTATTTCGCTTGTTTACTTCGATATTAAAGTAAACAAGCAATCAAAATCGTAATAAATATAAAATACATACATACATACATATGTAATTAATTTCCCTTCAAACGCTCGCTGGCCTATGGAATGTGTGTCTTCCGGATATGTAGGTATATAACAAAATAAATTTAAAAAGCGGGACAAGACATATGTATTGATATGTACACTACACACATAACGAAAAAGGACGAACGAATGTCGCCAAATTGTCGAACACTGGATACTGTCTTATCGTAGATACGGCTGACTAAGTTTTACACATCTGTGAAATTCAGTAAACAAGGCCAATAAACACATTTCCCGTTTTATTACGGATTGCCTAGGAATAAGGCAATTCATATCACTATCTGAGCGAAGGATTTCGTCATGGTAGCATCACAGTGATTGCCACCAGTATTTTTGATTTTAAATCATTTTCCTCTTTTGTTGTACTTGTCTATCTTCTACTCCTTAAATTAGATAGTACATAGTCGGAGTCTATACGAGGGCTTTCTTTTTGCGCCTTTTTCTTTTGAACCTACGTTCCAATTTGAAGACGCGTCCACACGGAGCTTTTCTGCGCGTGTGCCTGTTTTTTTGACATTTCGCTTCACATTTCAATTTCGTTGCCTGTGGTGATGTTTGAAAAGTAAGAATGGTATCCAAACGTACACTTCCAAGTCAGAAACAGGAGTGAAGCGACATCGCAAAACAAAGAAAAGGAGATAGGGAAATGTCAAAAAAACCCACGAAGTAGCTACCCGCGCGTGAGTGTGCCATTGTATTTCTGTTTCACTTACCCTCTCTTTTACACTTATTTTAGCCCTCACCAGATAGCCCTCGTGTAGACTCCGACATATTGCAAAGGATTCCGACAAACAAACACAGTTTGACAAGAAAGCGTTTACACATCTTGATACCATGAACTAAATTAGGTTTTTGAAAAAATCAAGAATACTTAAAATATACATAAGGCTTTGGCCACGCCGAGTATGCCTATTTTTAGCATGAAATAATGCATTTAGCCCTCTTGACATTGATCCAATTAATTGTTCGACATCACAATTATCTGGAATATCCGTCCATTCTTCCTTGATTTTGAGGTCCGTTTTAACACATTCTTCTTTAGATGCACCCATCAATTTTCAATGGGGTTACGGTCTGGGCTCTGGGCTGGCGTGTCTAATACTTTGTTTCAGTTAGAGAGCAACCACGTTTTGACCGTGAGTTTTTATGCTTAGGGTCGTTGTCTTGACATAACTTTTTTTTTTTTAGAAACTCGCGGAGGTTCAAGACTTTCTTATATTCTCTTATGATGTGTTTCATATACACATAACCTGAACGGAATGGAGTGGTTTGGGTCGTTGATGTTCGTTCGCTATGCTCAGGGGTGGTTGTCTTAGCTAGGACGAGAGCAGACCAAATTCCGCGTTAGTTATAGTCCGTAGTAATTCGTCGAGCACTTTAATATTGCATACGCAGAGGATGAATGTCAGTTGAACATATACTGTGAGTGTTATGCCTAAAGCAGTACGTCTGGTCACTTTCCATTCACAACTGTGATGCATGGTAGGTAGGTAGGGTCGTAGCCTTCCCAGAGTTGAGAAGAATGCACATAGGCCAGGGAGGCCCGTTGTGCAGCTACGAGGGGGTTTTACCCCCCTATTCGTGGAACCATTTTGTGCTTCTTAAGAAGTTAAGAAGATCAAGTATCCCTACTTTCTGAACATCTGTCAGATCGTTAAGGAAGTAAGAGCCTGGGTAACGTTTCCTGACCTTGCAGAGAGCTGGACAAACGCAGAGAAGCTGGTGGATGGATTCAACCTCCTCCTCGTCCTGAAAAATAATTCCAAATGAAATCATTTGACTATGGTGGGTTCTGTGTGGTCTAGGTTTTCTGTCATGGTTATCCTGATTTGCAGGATGGAGGAGTGGCCAGTGACATAGCTCGCCCACTTCGAGTTGGATCTGTGATGCATACTTTTTGTCCGTATAGGAATTACTTTTTCTTGGCTATGAAGCGAATTTGAACTATAGACCTTCCGCTCGGCGGTCGATGATCTTAACCACTGCACCACGGCCACTCCGTAAACTTGAATTGTGATTTCCCGTTGTTGCTACCACAAATAAAACCGAAGTACCTAGCGCTATTGAGTAAATGGCTTTGCAAAATATTACTAAAAACCACTAGGTCCCCAACGCTCTGCTAGGTATGCATGCCCATACCATCACAGACAGTTTCCAGATTTTACCGTCAGAATGATATTTTTACTGTTTAAAGCCTTTAAAAGCTAGCGCCATACTCAGCTTGGACCTTCATTATAGTAGAGCATTATCTTCGTTCGAGAGCACCGTGGCGCAGTGGGTAGTGTGTTGGCCTCTGACGCCGATGACTCGGGATCGAATCCCGACACAGCCATGTCATCGAACGTGTTTTTCACGGTGTTTCTCCTCAGCGGGGTTCTGACAAAACCCCCTGTAGTAAAAATTGTCATGAAAAGCTTCTCGAAATTCGCCGTTCGGAACCGGCAATAAAACTGTAGGTCCCTTTCACCTATGTGAAAATGAAATCACACACAACATGGGTGATTGAGAGAAGCTCGGCTCAGGTTCTTCATGGACTGTAACGCCAACATACATACATACATACATTATCTTCGTTCTTTTCTTCTCTTACTTATTTACTTAGGTTGCGCTACAGTTGGGGATGAATCTGGTCCTCAACCAACCAACCAGCCTTTCCAAGTAGCACGATCTTTTACTAGCTATTTCTAGTGTCGCACGTCTAGTTAGTTAAGGTCCCTTTCCACCTTTGTGCGCCACCTTAGATGCGGCCGTCCTCTGCAACGTCGTCTTTCCGGGTTGGAGTCGAAGACATTTCGGGCCGGATCTGTGTTGTTAATTCCCTCTACATAGCCTAGCCATCTTAGATGTTGGATCCGTAGACTTCGTACTAGCAGATGTGGCTTTATAGCCCGTACAGTAACAGTTCGTGGTTTAACCTTCTCCCTCACCCTCCATCAAAACAAACGGGAACGAAGATTTCACGCAAGGTCCTCTTTATCCATTTTTTATATTGGATATTGGATGATTGCGGTTTAGAGGAGGACCGAGAGAGGGCCCTACTACTCAATTGCCTCTTGAGCCCGAAGGAACAGCGGTTGGCAAGAGTTATTCAGCATTTAATCTCTGCGCTAGCTGGTGTCGTTGCCGTATATTACCAATGAGCCAAGGTAGACGAAATCCTTGACTATATCAAAGTTTTAGCTGCCAATACTGACGTTCTGCTCAAGACGTCGGTGTTGTGCTTCTTTCATTGACGACAGCATATATGTACATATTTGGTTTTGCCCTCTGGCCCTTTAGCCGCTTCTTCTTTAATGGTCACAAAAGCTTCATTAACGTCTCACTGCGTTCTCCCAATCACATCAATGTCATCAGCGGATGCGAGCAATCGTGCAGACTTGAAGTATATCGTGCCTCTTGTATGGACCAGTGAATGCCGCACGATATTTTCAAGGATAATGTTGAAAAAATCACAGGACAGTGAGTCCGTCTGCCTGAATCCCCTTTGGACACTGAAGGTCTTGGTCAACTCCTTACCGACCTTAATCGGGCAGCGAGAATTCTCCATTCTCCATTATTATCCTGAAATAGTACTGCTATAACGATAGCATCCTGGCACTGCGAAAAGAGCACCGGAAGGAAGTGTGTGAACACTTGGAGTACTGGACCAGTATTTGCCTCTGAGTGCTCCAACAGATAGCAGAAGCCTTCTTTTTCTTGATACACTTTCTTGACAGACTGTATCTAGTTATGTGTGGATGTATGTATATATAGGTATGTGGACAACGCGAAAAAGAAACTAAGAAACAACTATGTACATATATGTAGATCCTGCCAATTTGATATTACTGTATTGCTGCCAAAAGAACCAATCAATATCCTAATGTCGTAGATATGGATTTGTCGCGTCTGCACCGTTGAAAAAAGGAATCCTTAATTACATCACAGCGTCAAGAGAAATCATCCAGATATCCAATACTCTGCACGGACATTGCTATCGTCAAAAGAACCAAACAGGCTGACAGAACTCTGATCCGAAAATCTCATTGACACAGTAGTCCGACGGACCAATCATATGATAGCCATATGCAGTGTCTATTGTGCACTGTTGTCGTACTGCCATTGAATTGTTGATGTATTTCAGTGTATCTATTTGTCATTGTATTTCGCAGCCTGTTTCTAGGATGTTAGTGTTTCGGTGAGATAAACAATGGAAAATAGCTAAATACGAGAATACCACTATTTGTATATTGCAGTGTCACTTGCGAAATGTATGGGAATTAAGGACTTTTAATGCCTACGTTTCCACAGTGCCTAAACAATCATTTACACAATCCTTGATACGTGTGCTAATTTCGAAACAACTCTGTTTCACAAATAACGTAAAATACAAGTACAATTGACTTTGGTATGAGATTTCATATTTTTTTTTTTTGGCTTAAAACACCGCAAGATAAAGTTTATTTTAACGATACTAAAAGGGAAAGAAAGGATGGCAAAGGACTAACAAAGGCCTCGTAGGGGTAGCCTCTATCCGACGGATGCTGGCCTGCTAAAAAACGAGAAGAGCCACCGCAGTCGAACATCTTGCGGCACTGTTAGTAAGTCCTATCCCCACCTCCTTGTGGTGCCATCTGGAGATTTACTATGGAAATGGCAGACGGGGAAGGGCGAATGGCGAGCCTCTCGCCCCAAAAAACAGAATTAGTCGGTTGGGCTACGCCCTAGTAAGCCGAAACAATCCGGATATAACGGACCGGATTTATGTTGACGACCCTTGCAAAAAAACGAAAAAAGGACAATGGTCTTCGGCTTTGTACGTGGAATGTTAGGTCCCTAAAAAGGCCACGTGCAGCAGAAGAACTTGCGGACGCCCTAGACCGCTATAAAGCGGACATAACCGCCATCCAGGAAATGCGATGGAATGGTCCGGTTATAAAGCGGATGAAAAACTGCGATAATTACTACGGTGACTGCTATAGGGAGAGAGGACAACAATTGTTCGGATGCGGGTTTGCTGTTCGAGGTGGCCTAAGGCAAAAAGTCCTAAGCTTTCGGCATGTGAGCGAACGCCTCATAACAATCCGTATCAAGGCTAAATTTTTTAACATCAGCCTGATCTGCGTCCACGCCCGCACGGTAGACAAGGATGACTCCAGAAAAGATGAGTTCTACGATCTCCTAGACAGAATGTATGCCCAATGTCTCAGCTACGACATCAAAATTGTACTAGGAGACTTCAATGCTAAGCTGGGTAAGGAAAGCCTCTTTGAACAAGTCATCGGCAAGCATAGCCTACACGACACCACATCCGATTTCGGACACAGGCTGATTCATCTTGCTACAGGGCGAAATCTCCTTTTAGCCAGTATGCGATTTCAGCACCTCGATATACACAAAGGCACATGGCGGTCTTTTGATCAATCGACCACCAACCAGATTGATCACATTGCGATTGACGTCACACACTCCTCCACTATTTTTGATGTTCGAACTTTCCGAGGGGCTAAAATCGACTCGGACCACTATCTTGTAGTAGCCAAGATGCGCATACGGATATCACGAACGCAGAGGAGTAGAGTAAGAATACAAAGTTATGACGTCGGAAAGCTACTATCGCCAGAAACCGCTCGTGCTTTTACCGATCGCGTCTCCCTTAAGCTCTCCAATACACCTCAATCCTCCACGCTATCAATAGAACAGCAGTGGAGCCTTTGCAAACAATCCCTGAAAAGCTCTGCATCCGAAGTTTTGGGTTTCAAGGCTCCACCACGAAGAAACACCTGGTTCGATGACGAGTGCAGGAGGATTCATACAGCGAAGCAGGATGCATATAAGGCCTCGCTGCATAAAAGAACAAAAGCAGCTCGTGAGCTCTCTGAGTTAAAAAGAAGGGAAGAGTATAAGCTTCTCAGGAGAAAGAAGAAAGAGCACGAGAAGCGCGCGATTGAGGATTTGGAGAGGTGTTACTGCAGGCGTGACGATCGAAAGTTGTATCAACAGATAAAGCGAACATGCCAAGGTTATAAAGTCAGAACGAAAGCCTGCAGAGATGAGAACGGACACCTAGTAGTAGAATCGCAGTCTATGCTGAGAATATGGAAAAACCAGTTCTGCAGACTGTATAACGGCGATGTTAGTCAATATACCGCTGTCAGGCAGAATGATCCTTTCTAATCGACGAAGACCGCAGAGAATTCCGCCCCCCTGACCACAACGAAGTTAAGATTGCCATATCGAAACTCAAGTTGAATAAAGCTGCTGGCGCAGACGGACTGTCTGCTGAGCTCTTTAAGGCGCTGGGGATGGCCTGGTAAGGAGCATATACCAGCTCATCTGTAAGATATGGTCAGAGGAAAGCATGCCCGAGGAATGGAGTCTCAGCATCGTATGCCCGATCCACAAGAAAGGAGACCCCTCTGATTGCGCCAACTTCAGAGGATTAAGTCTCCTTAACATCGCCTACAAAATCTTTTCTGCCGTTTTGTGTGAACACCTGAAGCCTTTTGTAAATAAGCTGATAGGTCCTTATCAGTGCGGATTCAGGCCAGGGAAGTCCACCATCGACCAAATCTTCACACTACGGCAGATACTGGAGAAAACCAATGAATTTCAAGTCGACACTCACCACCTATTTGTCGACTTCAAAGCTGCATACGACAGCGTAATTAGAGACGAGCCATACAACGCTATGTCTACCTTTGACATACCTGCTAAACTCGTCAGACTATGCTGGATGACTTTGGAGAATGCTCGATGCTTCATCCGAATCGGTGAACACCTTACCGATAGTTTTGATGTCAAAAAAGGATTTAGGCAGGGCGATGCGCTGTCGTGTGATTTCTTCAAAATCATAAAATCATATTGGAAATGATTGTGCAAAAACCACTAGCCAATACAAGAGGCACAATCTACTTCAAATCCTCGCAAATCCTTGCATACGCCGACGATATTGACATAATAGGTAGATCGCAGCGAGATGTCAATGAGGCGTTTGCGAGTAGTGAGATCGAGGCGGCGAAAGTTGGTCTGGCGGTAAACGAGGGCAAAACTAAATATATGCTGTCATCAAAAAAAGACGCTCACCCCCGACGTCTTAGCCAGAACGTTCGTATTGGCAGTTATAAGTTCGAGGTAGTTAAGGACTTCGTCTACCTTGGCTCCCCAGTGGCCTGGAACAACGACATCAGTTCCGAAATCAAACGCAGAACCACTATTGCCCAGTGAATAATAGAGCTCTCTCCCGAACGACGAAGTTGACTCTATATAAGAGCCTTATCATCCCGGTCCTGCTGTACGTCGCAGAAGCATGGACACTAGCAAAAGCGGATGAGGAAGGAGGCCCTTGGTCACTTCGAAAGGAAAATTCTTCGCTCAATATATGGTCTTGTCGGTATGTATAAACGGGGAGTGGAGGAGACGATACAACGACGAACTATACGGGCTGTTCAGTGACATCGGTTTAGTACGATGTCTACGGATCCAACGTCTAAGATGGCCATATAGGCTATATAGAGCGAGTGGACAACACTGCTCCGGCTTCGAGTCTAACCCCGAGGGACGACGCAGCAGAGTAGGACCGAATCTAAGGTGGCGCACATAGGTCGAAGGGGACCTTAACTAAGTGGAAGTGCATCGCTGGAAACAGCTGGCAAAAAACCGTGCCAGCTGGAGAAGTTTGTTGATTGTTGTTAAGTAAAGTTACACCGAAAATGGAAATCCTCAAATAAAAGAAATTCTCGTAATTTGACAATAAGATTCCAGTATCAATAAAATTTCAATCTTTTAAATTCGTCTGTTGTATGTTGGCGTTACAGTGCATGAAGGACCTGAGCCGAGCTTCTCTCAATCACCCATGTTGTGTGTGATTTAATTTTCCCATAGAAGAAAGGGACCTTCAGTTTATTGCCGGTTCCGAACGGCGAATTTCCAGAAGCTTTTCATGACCATTTTACTACAGGGGGTTTTGTCGGAACCCCGCTGATGAGAAACACCGTGAAAACACGTTCGATGACATGGCTGTGTCGGGATTCGATCCCATGTCATCGGCGTCAGAGGCCAACACACTACCCACTGCGCCACGGTGCTCTCGGCCAGTTGGAAGTACTTCCTAGAAAAGCAACATTCAAATGATACAGAACTCGATTCAGTCATGGAAGCCATGTGAAAGGTTAATATCGAAGAACCGTAACATTGGCAACATCGTTTCAGAGCGAATAAAAGAGGACACTCAAGGTACTGCAGACAAACATCCTCCATTTAAGCGACATTTGGCATTTCGAAATTGCACCATAAGAAAGGACAAGGTTACGATTGTCAGGTTGAATACACTATCCAATATTATTAAGAGAACCAATGATAAATCTTAATTAACGATCAATAGTATCACGAAGATTATAGATCTGCTCTAACTAAATACAACCTCGAATTGAGGAAATCCACGAGAACGTCTTGGAGAAAATATTGCGAGAACATAGACTCGCTTCCAACTGCGGTCCGACTCCACAAAGTGCTATCTCGAGAGCACACAAATGGGCTCGGGCTGCTTCGCAAATCAGACGGCACCTTTACCGTCAATCGCAGGGGAACCCTGTAGACTTTGCTCGAGGTGCACTTCCCTGGTTCTACTCCTTACTCGATGTCCTCTAGCGTTCTTTCTTGCTTCAACCTGGGATACATACCCCAAACTTGGAGAGAGGTCAATCTTGTCTTCATCCCCAAGATTGGGAAACCAAGCGAGCAACCTAAATCCTATCGCCCTATCAGTTTGACTTCGTTCTTTCTAAAAACAATGGAGAAACCGATAGAGCTCCATATTAGAGGTATCCTGGAAAATTAGACACCTCTGCATCCCAACCAGTATGCATATCGCAAAGAGCGATCTACCGAGAATGCACTACACCACTTGGTGACGCGCATTGAAAATAGTTTCACTTAAAAGGAGATCGCGCCTTTCTGGCTATGATTCAATCCTGCAGGGCCGCATCATATCAGCCACATGCGGAGAGGTCTCAGTGACAATATCGGCGGCTAGAGGATGCCCACAAGGGGGAGTCCTCTCACCACTGCTTGGGTCGATAGTCATCCATGATCTACTATGCAAGCTAACCCCTTGGGGCTACGAGGTCATCGGATATGCTGATGACCTAATAGTCATTGTTACGGGCAAGTGCGAGATCACTGCCTGTGAGCGCATGCAGCTTGCGCTCCAATTTATCTCTGACTGGTGTGGCAGAGAAGGTTTATCTATTAACCCAAATAAGACAATCTTGTTCCCATTTACAAAGAGGAGAAAGGTACAACCCTGCTCAATCTTTCTAAATGGCACATACATAGGATTTTCAGAGGAGGTAAAGTATCTAGGTATTGACCTAGACCGCAGACTCAACTGGAACTCAAACATGAAAAATAAACTCATGAAAGCGACTAAGGCCATGTGGGCCTACCGACACACCTACGGTAAAACCTGGGGACTTAAACCTAAGGTAGTCCACTGGTTATACACCGCGATAGTAAGACCTATCGTCACCTACGGGTCCACCGTATGGTGGACAAAAGTTGAGCAAAAAACTACAATTATAAGCTTCAACGCCTTCAGAGACTAGCGTGTCTCGGCATCACAGGCGCTATGCCATCCTGCCCTACGGCAGCACAAGAAGCACTCATTGGACTCGCTCCTCTGCACCTTTTTATCAAATAGGTGGCATTACGCAGTGCAATCAGAATCCTCTGCTCGGGAACAAATACGCCAGGTAGACCCGTAGGCCACATGTCCATATTACAACACCTTCCCGAGCTGGATATGTTTACTACGGTCTCCGACGTATTGCCGCATACCTTCACCTTTGACAAGAGATTTGAGATACTGATTCCAAATCGCTCAGCATGGGAAAATAGTGATCCCATGCTAAATGTCAAAGGCCTTAAGTGGTACACGGATGGCTCCAAGATGGCCACCGGCGTTGGCGGCGGCATCTTTGGACCATAACGCAAGATCACGATGGCCCTGGGAATAAGTCCCAGCATCTTCCAAGCAGAGCTGCATGCCATCCTAACATGCGTCAATCTAAATCTCGAGACTGGCATTAGAGGAGTAACTATCAACATACTCTCTGATAGCCAAGCAGAACTCAAAGCGCTGGGTTCGTACAGTACGAACTCAAAAACCGTCAAGGAATGCCATGACGCCCTACATGACCTCGCCAAAAGAAACAATATTAAACTTTGGTGGGTGCCAGGACATAAAGGTTTCAAGGGCAATTAAATTGCCGACCAACTTGCCAGGAAACGTTCCAGCGATAAATATATAGGTCCGGAACCATTCTGCGGCATTCCCGGGATAAATTTCCTCTTAGACATGTGGGGAAAATTGCAACACCTGTCCTTTTGGAACAGCGTTCGGGGATTCCGTCAATCTAAACGACTCATACGACCCCTGAACAAACACTCTGGTAACATACTCAAACTCAATATGGTGGATATCAGAAGACTAGTCAGGACTAACAGGACACTGCGGTCTGAGATACCATCTAAACAAAATTAGCCTCTCGTCCGAAACTGAGTGTCGGCTCTGTCTCGAGGACGAATAGACAGTAACACATACTATGTGAGTGTGCTGCTCTTTGCCGTCTTAGGAAGCGTATCCTCCTCAGTGAAGTTATGACTCCTGAGGGGATCACCTTGGCTGCTACGACAAGCATTCTCAACTTCATTATAGAAGTGGAGAGGCTCATCGGCTAGCAGGCACAATAGATCTGCAAAGGTCGCAGTGTCGTATTGCTAATGGTAACATGATGCCTACTTTGTAACGCTATAAAGCAAACATTCGTAAATAGGGCAATATAAGTTCTAGGGAGACAACCCAGAATCTCAGATTTCCCAATTTCCCTATTTATTCACTCGTACCGCATACATGGCCACATTGCATCGACGGACGAGAGCTGCCCCCGAGCTCTATGAACAGAAAAGGAGGGAGGAGCATGCGCTCCTGAGAAGGAAAAAGAAGGAGCACGAGAAGCGCGAGATCGAGGAGATGGAGAGATGTTACTGCAGGAACGACGTTCGAAAATTTTACCAGAAAGTAAAACAAACGTGCCAAGGCTATAAAGCCAGAGCAGAAGCCTGCATGGATGAGCACGGACAACTAGTAGTGGAGTCACAGTCGATGCTGAGATTGTGGAAGGACCACTTCCGCAGACTGTATAACGGCGATGATAGTCGAAATGCCGCCGTCAGGCAGAGCGAACCATTCACAATGGACGAAGACGAAGGAGAATCCCGTCCACCCGACCTAGACGATGTTAAGATAGCGATATCGAAACTTAAGTCTTATAAAGCAGACGGACGCGCGAGCTGTTTAAAGCAGCTGGCGATGAGCTGGTTAGGAACATGCACCAACTCATCTACAAGTTATGGCCGGAAGAACGCATGCCCGATGAATGGAATCTCAGTATCGTTTGCCCGGTCAATAAGAAAGGAGACCCCTATGACTGCGCCAATTACAGAGGGATAAGCCTCCTGAACATCGCGTACAAGATCCTCTCTGCCGTACTGTGTAGGTACCTGAAACCGTTCGTGGACAATCTGATAGGTTCCTACCAGTGTGGTTTCAGGCCAGGAAAATCCACGATAGACCAAATATTTACACTACGGCAGATCTTGGAGAAGACCCATGAATTCCAGGTCGACACGCACCATCTTTTCGTCGACTTTAAAGCCGCGTATGGCAGTGTTTATAGAGATGAGCTATACAGAGGCATGTCATGTTTTAACATTCCTGCCAAACTCGTCAGACTGTGCAGGAAGACTATGGAGAACTCTCCATAGTCCTGCCAAACTCGTCGGACTGTACAGGAAGACTATGGAGAACTCTCGCTGCTCCATTAAGGTCGGAGGTGAACTAACCGACCCCTTTGATGTTAAAAAAGGACAGGGTGACGCACAGTCATGTGATTCCTTCAACATTATTCTTGAAAAGATCGTGCGGGACTCTGCCGTCAATACAAGAGGTAGGATCTACTTCAAGTCAACACAATTGCTTGCCTTCGCAGATGACATTGACGTTATTGGACGAACAAAGCGAGGCGTCAATGAGGCGTTCACAAGCATTGAAGCAGAAGCGGCGAAAGTAGGTCTAAGGGTAAATGGGGACAAGGCCAAATATATGCTGTCATCCAAGAAAGACGCACAACACCGACGTCTTGGTCAGAACGTCACCTTCGGCAGCTATATTTTTGAAGTAGTCAAGGACTTCGTCTACCTTGGCTCGATAGTGACAAGCAGCAACGACACCAGCGCTGAGATAAGACGCAGAATAACTCTTGCCAATCGCTGCTTCTTCGGGCTCAAGAGGCAATTGAGTAGTAGAGCCCTCTCTCGAAAAACTAAGGTTTCCCTGTACAAAAACCTTAATCATCCCGGTCCTCCTCTTCAGCACTGAGGCTTGGACGTTATCAAAAGTGGATGAAGAGGCTCTTGGGCCTTTCGAGAGGAAAATTCTGCGTGCAATCTTTGGTCCGGTTTGTGTAAACGGAGAATGGAGGAGGAACACCAGGAACTGTACGGGCTGTACAGCGACATCGGCCTAGTTAGACGTCTTCGGATCCAACGTCTAAGATGGCTAGGCCATGTAGAGCGAATGGACATCAACGCTCCGGCCCGAAGAGTCTTCGACTCCAACCCCGAGGGACGACGCAGCAGAGGACGACTGCATTTAAGGTGGTGCGCACAGGTGGAAGGGGACCTCAACCAACTGGGCTGAGAGGCTTGTTGGTTGAGGCCCTGGTTCACCCCGAACTGTAGCGCCATCAAAGAAGAAGAAGATTCGCTCGTACAACCTGGAATAAATAGAAAAATAAGCAGCAAATCACACGACGCCAATGTGACAAACTGAAGTAATAAATAATTGCAAATAAAGGAAAATGGCCAACTAAATTAGACAAGTGACATAGTTTAGCATTGTAATCTATGTATGTTCGTGCCTTTGGCGATAAGTCTAATGAATTGGCTTTTTAGATCGCCCTGGGAAAAGAATAGTATCTGCAACCGGGATGCTGTCCGGATGTTAATATACATACATATGTACAATTGATAAAACTGAGACTAATTTAGCTAAATGTTAAGCTTAATCACATCTGTAGCCACACATATATTGATTCTGTGATTTTTCTCGGCGATAGATGGGATTAAATGCACAATAATGGCAATTATTCAAAAGGGTAAGGTCTAAGCTCCGATTTAATACATGAAATTCCAATACATTTTCCAAATCTGATGAGACCAATATCGGTCTTACATTAGAGTAACTGGGCATGTGAAAAGGGACGTACCAACATCTATACTAATATCATAAATGTGAAAGTGTGTGTGTCTGTTTGTCCGTCTTTCACAGCAAAACGGAGCGACGAATTGACGTGATTTTTTAAGTGGAGATAGTTGAAGGGATGGAGAGTGACGTAGGCTACTTTTTGTTAGGGTTCCGTACCCAAAGGTAAAACGGAACCCTATTACTAAGACTTCGCTGTCCGTCCGTCCGTCCGTCTGTCACCAGGCTGTATCTCATGAACCGTGATAGTTAGACAGTTGAAATTTTCACAGATGATGTATTTCTGTTGCCGCTACCACTAAAAACAGAACATAATGAATATTTGAGGGGGGCTCCCATACAACAGACATGATTTTCATCGAAAAAATCCTGCCTGCAACCAAGATCTGCCATTTGATGAGGTAACATACATAGTCTCTTTCATATTTATATATACAGATGGTACGGAGCCCTTCGTGCGCGAGTCCGACTCGCACTTGGCCGGTTTTTTCTTAGCTCTGTTAAGTTTGTATGCAGCAAAAAAAAAAAAAAATAAGTAGGGGATGGAAGATTGTGTGAGACTCTCCGCAAAATTAGTATAGGTTCTATGATACAAACGAATAATAAAATAATAAAATCATCAATCAACATTCGAAACATAAATAAGTGTTACTCTTGAATTACGATAGATGGCGCTGATAAGTTTCTGAAACGCGCTAACGTTGTTAACGTTGTGTGCTCTCTATCTGTACTTAAGTGCGGGCATTGGGCCGCGCTTCACACTATAGTGCATACAGTACCTATACTCTGTTATTTGACTACTAAGCGTCCCAGTCATGCATATACGAAATTTAGATGCCCCGAGATTATGTAATGGGATGAGACTTCGTGTCACACAACTTGGCCGCAATATCAAAGGGTGAAAATGTAATGATCCCACGAGGGATCGATGTCGCTTCACTCCTGATTCTGACTTGGAAGTGTACGTTTGGATACCATTCTTTCTTTTCAAACATCACCACAGGCAACGAAATTGAAATGTGATACGAAATGTCAAAAAACAGGCACGCGCAGAAAAGCTCCGTGTGGACGCGTCCTCAAATTGGAACGTAGGTTCAAAAGAAAAAGGCGCAAAAAGTAAGCCCTCGTGTAGACTCCGACAATCCCAATAATTCCCACAGATCTCCCGTTCCAGTTTAAAAGGCTACAATTTCCTCTAAAGCTTAGTTTCGCTATGACCATTAACAAAGCACAAGGTCAAACATTAAAGGTGGCTGGGGTGAACTTAGAAGAGCCGTGCTTTTCCCATAGACAATTGTATGTAGCATGTTCGCGTGTGTCCAATGCCCAGAATCTTTACATTCTATCCCCAAATGGAGACATATAATATCGTCTACAGTAGCGTATTTAAATAACACTCTGTTCCGAATTCTCTTCTGTGTTCTAAATAAGGAAAAGGGAACCGTGTTACCCCGAATTTAACGCGAGCGAAGCCGCGGGCAAAAGCTAGTATTAAATATGAATAAACAACATCTGCATTAGCGGAATTTATTGCCAAGCTTTAAACACCCCTCCCCCTTTGATGGATTCCGTGATTTTTTTATTCCTTTTGCGCAATAAATATGCACGTCACATGGTCATTTTGTATCCTCGCTAAAAGTTGTACATAAAGGCGACATGCAGTTTGGCACCATATGGTATCAGGAGTTCGGTAGCTGGATGAACAAAACCATTCATCCTATAGAATACGGTTGGAAAAAAAAATATGAGTAAAAAGGTTGTAATACGATAAAGGAAGTTATGATGGTTCAACGGCCAACATGACGACTTGGGCTTATCCCAGTAAGTTAATTTTTGTATCATCTCTCCTTGATAAGTAGCAACAGCTAAAGACTCGCAGCTCAAAATGGATAAATGACATGAGTGACGAGTTTTTACCAATGTTAAATGTATAGCTGTGAAAAACTGTGACATGTACTACGGAAAATGCTAAAAGGAGAACAAGCAACGCTTATTTAGGCAGAAAGTCCTAAGCTCCCTGCATGTGAGCGAATGCCTCATAACAATCCGCATCAAAGTTATCCACGGGAACATCAGCTTGATATGCGTTCACGCCCCCACAGAAGGAAAAGATGACAGAATCAAAGATGACTTCTACGACCTCCTCGATAGAACATACGCTCAATGTCCCAACTATGACACCGGTATTGCTCGAGGAGAATTCAACGCGAAGCTGGGTAATGAGGATATTTTTGAAAGAGTCGTAGGAAAGTACAGCCTACACCACATACGAAAACGGATTCAGGCTAATAGAATTTGTGACGGGGCATAATTCCCTAGTAGATAGCACACGCGCTTTTCAGAAGAAAAAAAAATAGAGCAGGAGAAGCGCGCAATCAAGGAGACGGAGAGATGATATCGCAGGAACAACGCTCGTACGTTTTACCATAGAGTAAGACGAATATGCCAAGGTAATAAAGCCAGAGCGGAAGCCCGCAAGGATGAACAAGGACGCCTTGTGGTTAAATCACGGTCGATGCTGAGAATGTGGAAAGACTATTTCTGCGGACTGTATAACGGCAAAAATGGCCAAGATGCCGCTGTCAGGCAGGATGCACCATTCACGCTGGACAAAGATGACAGATAATTCCGCCCACCCGACCTAGACGAGGTTAGGATAGCAATATCAAAACTGAAGTCTAATAAAGCTGCTGGCGCAGACGGCCTGCCTGCTGAACTATGTATTTAAAGCAGCTGGAGATGAGTTGGTTGGGAACATGCACCTTGCTCATCTGTATGATATGGTCGGAGGAAAGCATGCCCGATGAATGGACTCTCAGCATCGTTTGCTCGGTACATAAAAAGGGAAACTGCGCCAACTATAGTGGAATAAGTCTCCTTAACATCGCGTATAAGATTTTTCTATCGTGCTGTATGAACTCCTGAAACCTTTCGTGGACAATTTAATAGGTTCATATCAATATGATTTCAGGCCAGGAAAATAGACCACATATTCAAACTGCGGCAGATCTTGGATAAGACCTATGAACTTCAGGTCGACGCAGACCATCTTTTCGTCGATCTTAAGGCCGCAGTGTATATAGGGACGAGCTATATAGAGCCGAACTCGTCATTTGTTGTCGCTGCTCCATTAACGTCGGTAAGGAGGGCGTCGCGGTGCAGTGGTTAGTGTGTTGTACTCTGGCGCATGATGAGCGAGTTCGGATCCCTATAACACCAACGCCATCGAATGTTTATTTCGCGGCGTCGGCGGGGTACTGGCAAAACCTACCGTAGTATACTTGCCAAGAAAAAGCTTCTCGACTCAAGCCTTTCGGAGTCGGCATTAAACTTTAGGTCTCTTTCACCTGTGTAAATCACATACAACATGGGTGATTGAGAGAAGCTAGGTTCTGGCCCTTCATGGGCTTTAACGGGTTAGCTATACGCTTTAACGACAAGAGACAGCATTGTGTTTTGGATGCACTAAATTCCACTCTATTGTTTTTACCCCATTGGATGATGCTGTCGATATCGGAATTTAATGAGCTCAACATACGCTGTCGCTCACTATCTACAACCGAAGTGCAGGGTCGTAAACTAGTGAACGAATATGAGAAGCTGAGGGTACTGTCGTCAGCGAAGGAGTGAATTGGACTAGAAGTAACAGACAAGAGATCATTTATAAAAATAAGAAAGAGTGTCGGAGACAAAACGGAGCCCTGGGGAACACCAGCATTTACAAAGTGAGTATCAGACATGAATCCGTCCAAAACAACGTGAATTGAACGATTCGAAAGGTAGCTTCTAATCCGTTGAAGAAGAGACTCATCGATCCCAAAAGCACGCATTTTCGACAAAAAGGCTTCATGCCGAACCCTGTCAAATGCCTTCGATATATCCAGTGCAACAATTTTGCTTTCACCTGCTTGGTGAAGCGAGTGATTCCACTTTTTGGCGAGTTATACCATCAAATCACCAGTGGATCTGTTGGAAACCGTATTGGCGGTCATTGAAGAGTTTCCGTGATTCAAGATATTTCATAAGCTGACGGTTAATCAGCGTTTCCATGACCTTGGAAAGAAGGGACGTTAGTGCAATGGGTCGGTAGTTGGAGGGAGAAGATGATTCGCCTTTTTTCGGTATAGCCTGGACAAATGCTGTTTTCTACCTACTCGAAAAGAGCCCAGAGGAGTAGGAAAGATGAAAAAGCTTACGCAGTGGTTTTGCAAGCGTAGAAGAACACCTCTTCAGAACTATTGGGGCAATACCATCTGGACCAGTGGATTTGTGTATGTCGAGATCTTTAAGACCCCTTCCGACTGTACGAGTGCGGAAGTGGATTAGTTCCATGGTGGAATTGACGCACTCTAGTACAGGCGGAGACAAAGTACAAGCTGGGAGCTGAGAACTAGTTGCGAAATAGGCAGCAAGTATTTGTGGATGAGCGTCGGTATAGACGACGTAGCTGAGTTTCTTACGTTTTTTACAAACGACCAGAAAGTTTTGCTACCTTTGGGACATTGGAGGATTTTACGCCTTAATTTTTAGTCGGATTGGAACTTAACATGTCGAATGTAGGTGTTGCAGCCGTTTCTGGCTCGTATGTACTTTTTTCGGTTTTCCTCAGAACTGTTTGCCTTGTAGGCCCGAAAACGTACCTCCCTCAGCCTAATAGCCTCTTTGCAGCTCAAGTCAAACCACGTATTATCCTTAGGCCTGGTGCTTTTAATCTTGCTGGGAATAAAATTTGCCATGCCGATTCGGATAATATTTGCGATAATATCAGTTGCGGCGTCCACGTCGTTGTCGAGGAAGCACAGTTAAAGAAGAAGTTGTTAAGGCCGCATCAGTTGGCTTTCTCGTATAGCCATAGTGTTCTCTTAGGAGCTTTTTCTTTAACTGGATGGTGGGAGTTCGATAGTTTTGCTAATATCACGCAGTGGTCAGACGAACCTAGGGGCGACAATACATCGATCGTGTATTTGTCAGGCTGAGTGGTAAGAAACAAGTCCAGTGTGTTGGGGCGGTATGACCAGCAACATCGGGGATAGAATACGTGATGGCTCATTCAGGTTGAGTTATATGACTTAAGTCAACATACCTTCCTTCGGGTGTTATCTCTCCAGAATGTCGAAGCCACTGAGAATTGTGTACATTGAAATGGGCCGCTAAAACGATTTCAGTGCGAGGGAACAGGGAAACAATTCTTTGGATGGAATCAGACAGTGCGTCGAATGCATCAAATGTTGCATTCCTGTTTAGATTGGGGCTTCTATAAAGAAAACAGTAGTGAACGGAGTGCTTACGGAATGTGAATTTAAGCCATATGAAATTAAATTCCGAGATGGGTGTTTGGCTATACTGTGGAAAAAGCTAGTAAGCAATGTCACTACGGACATAGATGGCGAGATCGCGGTGAGAAACCAATAATGGCACTAAGCTATATCCAGGAAGACTAAAATCCGAAGGATCGGATTTTTCATTGATCTGTGTTTCACAACGAACGAGCCATTCGTAATGGACGACAATGAAACAGAATTCAGTTCACCCGACCTAGACGAAGTCAAAATAGCGATATCAAGACTTAAGTCTAATAAAGCCGCGGGCGCTGACGGCCTGTCTGCTGAGCTTCTTAAGGCGGCTGTAGATGAGCTGGTAAGGTGCATGCACCATCTCATTTGCAAGGTATGGTCGGAGGAAAGCATGCCCGACAAATGGAATCTCAGCATCATTTGCCCGGTCCTTAAGAAAGGAGGCCCCTATAACTGCGCCAACTATAGGGGAATAAGTCTCCTTAATATCGCCTACAAAATCTTCTCTGCCGTATTGTGTGAACGCCTGAAACCGTTGGTGGATAACCTGATCGGCTCTTATCAGAGTGGTTTCAGGCCAGGTAAATCCACAATAGACCAAATATTTACGCTGCGGCGGATCTTGGAGAAGACCAAATCGACACTCACCACCTCTTCGTCGATTTCAAGGCTGCATATGATAGCGTGTATAGAGATGAGCTATACAAGGCCATGTCTAGTCTTAACATCCCTGCCAAACTCATCCGAGTGTGCAAGATGACAATGGAGAATTCTCGCTGCTCCATTAAGGTCGGTAATGAGCAAACCGAGACCTTTGATGCTAAAAATTGATTTAGGCAAGGTGACGCGCTGTCATGCAACTTTTTCAACATCGTGCTTGAAAAGATCGCGCAAGAGTCACTGGCCAACACAAGAGGTACGATTTATTTCAAGTCTACGCAATTGCTTGCGTATGCCGACGACATTGAAGTGATTGGACGGACACAGCGAGACGTCAATGAGGCCTTTGTAAGCATTGAGGTAGAAGCGGCTAAGATGGGTCTCAAGGTTAATGAGGGTAAAACCAAATATCCGCTTTCATCTAAAAGAGACGGACAACACCGACGTATTGGCCAGAACGTCACCATGGGCGGATATAACTTTGAAGTGGTCAAGGAATTCGTCTACCTTGGCTCACTGATGACCAGCGACAACAACACCAGCGCTGAGATAAAACGCAGAATCACTCTTGCCAAACGCTGTTTCTTTGGGCTCAGGAGGCAATTGAGAAGTAGAGGCCTCTCTCGGAAAACCAAGGTGACACTATACAAGACCGTAATCATCCCAGTCCTCCTTTACGGCGCAGAGGCTTGGACCTCAACAAAAGCGGATGAAAATGCCATTGGTCGTTTCGAGGAGAAAATTCTGCGCACTATCTACGGTCCCGTTCATTCAAACAGTGTATGGAGGAGAAGATATAACGAAGAATTGTACGGGTTGTACAGCGACATTGGCCTGGTACGATGTCTATGGATACAGCGTCTAAAGTGGCTAGGCCATGTAGACCGCATGGAAAATACAGCTCCGACCTGAAGAGTCTTCGAATCCACTCCGGAAGGAAGGCGCGGCAGAGGACGGCCGCATCATCGGTGGCGCACGCAGGTGGAAGGGGACCTTAACCAACTAGACGTGCGGCGCTGGAAACAACTGGCCAAAGACCGTGCCAGCTGGAGACGCTTGTTGGTTGAGGCCCAGGTTCACCACGGACTGTAGCGCCACCTAAGTAAGTAAGTAAGTGTTTCACAAAGTGGCAAAATAGTCGGTTTGCGGAGAGAGAGATGGACATATGTACGTGGCCAAGAAACTCTTCCGTATCCCACGAATATTGCAGAACTGCACACAGAAATCCCTCATTAATACATATCAATATATCTCTCTCCACGCCGTGTCGCAGTGGTTAGTGTGTTGGACTCTGGCGCACGATGAACGAGTTCGGATCCCGATAACACCGACGCCATCGAATGTTTATTTTGCGGCGTTCCTCCTCGGCGGGGTACTGGCAAAACCCCCCGTAGTATACTTGCCGTGAAAAAGCTTCTCGACTCATGCCGTTCGGAATCGGCATTAAACTGTAGGTCCCTTTCACCTATGTGAAAAATAAATCACACACAACATGGGTGATTGAGAGAAGCTTGGCTCTGGTCCTTCATGGGCTGTAACGCCATCAAAGAAGAAGAAGATATATCTCTCTCTCTTACGAAATTCTATAACTACGTAAGCATGCACACCAGATTATCTGAAAACTCATTTCGTTGGTTGAAAGAATGTGAAAAGAGCAGTAAAACAGAGAAATATCGAGCCTCGAGGACAAGCCTCAAATAAGTGTGGTAGATAAGGTGGAGCAACAGATCAAGCTTGCTTGCATCACACTTGCTACATCTCATTAGGTCTAGCAACTAGCCATATAAAGACGCAACTATGACGGTTGATATTAGTGTCGTTAAATTGAAAAAGAGAGGAAAACAAACCATAAATGCGATTTCTCACAACGAAATCTGGTTGCATTATTTTCCGTGTCAGAGCCTGGGGATAAAAAATGAAGTGTGAGAGACTGCGAATACAAATACAATGCAATGCCTCATATGTTCAATCGAAAACAACCCCACAAAACAGGTGCTGCCTTCAAGCCTCTCGGTTAGTTTGGCATACTTATCCTCCCCCAATGAGAGAAGGAAAAACGTCTGTGTGCTGTATTTTGTAAGTTGCATCTATTTTGACACAGAACCGATTAAGTGAACATAAGTTCGGTGCTTATATCTTCATTGCAGTATTAGAGATTGTTTGCTTTTTTAATACATAGATAAATTAAGATCAATCACAAAAAGGCAAGGGTAAAGTTGAAACAAAAAGCAGTCTTTAGACATACATGATATAAAACATTTCCGGATATTCCCCTTATATCAAGAGTAACTTCAGTGCAACAACGAACAATTCGCTTTACACTTTTGTTTTAATTTTATTTTTGTTTTAATATATGTGTACGTATGTAGCTCCTTATATCACGTGCTTTTCTTTAGTGTTTAAGGCTAATGCTGTTGTCAAAAGCGAAATGTCTATGGTGTATGGCGCTTTTAACTAGGTCGTTCCCATTATCAATATGCTGCAATTAAGGTTACTGCATAAAACCAAACAGCAAACTACCACCATCCGCTTCATACGCTCTAGATACATGGTATTGATTACTTACTAAGCTATGTACATACGTTCGCATTTAAGTACATACAAACAAATTCTGGGTAAGTGATTTGCTTCGAAGAATGACAGACCCAAACTTGATCTTATAACACAACCCAACGACATTTGTATTTGTTAAGCTGCAGGTGTATTTCGTAACATAAGGATAAACAACTATATCAGCGTTCCATATAATAACTATATACCGAAATGACCGTTTTTTTTTTTTAAATGCATATTCGATTCTCCTTGTATCTGAATCGATTTTTGCTCATCTCAGATTTTTTCTTTATTTCAATCTTAACAAAGCATGTAAGCAAAGATAAAAACGCCCAAAATCAAAACAGTGAATATGAATCTAATTTGAAATTAAAACAAATTCTTCGATAGCATTTAAAAATAGAAACAATGCATGGGAAAAGCTTTAAAAAAAAAGCTATTGGAGGAATGATTTATTTCGTGAAATATTTAATGACATACATATGTGATCCGACTTTTGTTATATTAAATCTATTTACAACGTGTAAAGTGATGAAACGTAACACTTGGTAGCCCAAGTTTTGATTTTTATTTTTTTGTTTGTTTTCAGGGGAATCGGAATCGGTGTCGTTGTTTTATGCTTTTTAAAAAATGTGTCATTTGATGTATCTCCGATTATAGATAAACGATGGTGTAACAATTTACTTTAGTGTTTTTGCTTTTTATTTTTATTTTCTCTAGTACCTGCTAACAGAATTAGGTGCACTCGGGGTTGACATGGAAAATGAATGGAATGAGTCAGAAGCTATGTACTTTTATACGCATGGTTATACATACTATACGAGGAGTTTTGAGAACTTAGAAAGCAATTTGCCACAAACTAATGCTTGTTGGTTTGAAGTTTGTTTTTAATTTGTTTGAAATAATTTTCATATCGTTTTAAGAGTTGTTTTTAGGCCAGTTTATAGTTTTACTTGTTTGTTGAGTAAGTAGTGATATTGTAGAAATAAAGGTATTATGTAGTTGTTCCGCAGCCTAGTTTACCTAACATGACATATTGATAAATAGGATGTACATAAATACGTATTATAAATGAATATTTTCCATTTTGAGTAAAGACAGGGAATAATTAAAAACGCCTTTAATAATTATGTAAATTAAGAAAGAAATATTTTATTTATAGTCCATATACCAAGTCAGGCTGAACCATCATTAAAACATTAACAAAAATACATGTTTGGTAGCACTCACCTTCACTTAATTTCTCATGGTATCCAAATGATATTGCATATTTATTCCCCAATTATTTTCCACTGTTCCACAACTCACGCTCAATATTACTTATTCGTATCTTGATTCTTATTAATACGAGTATGTTATCGAGGAATAGAATAGTTCGGATAGTAAAAAATTGCACCATGTTTGAATGATTCACATTGTACTTGAACAAATTAAAACGATTCTATGCCTTAATTATCGCAAATTATCTGCTTTCAAATATTCACTATTTCTCTATTAGCTGCAATATATATTTCCCTTTTTCAATTTTTTTTATTGCTCAATTACATTACGAAAAAATGTAGCAAATATCAGATATGTGTTGTTTGCCGCACTAAGTAGATTCACATTTAACATCATTTGAATTTGACAGAATGCCTTCGCATGCATGCTAAACATAATCAGAACAAGAGAATAACAAACGATAAAAAAAAGAAATCATTCCAATATCGATTGCGTCACTCTTATAAAAGTACTAAATTCCTGCTTCCGTCCTATATTGCTAGGAGTTGCAGCAATAGCTTTAGCAGACACATTTTCTTTGCTCCCATTTCCCCACTCCCCAAATTTAATGCACATCTCCGGGTTTCATTTCGTTTTCCTCTCCTACAAATTTTCAATTTGTCGTATTTTTATTTACCTCTTTAAAAAATAGAAAAAAAAAAATTAATTTATACGAATAAAAAAAAATGATGTTTCAAGCGAAAGGTCCTTTTCCGACTGCGGAAAAAATGTTTATATTACGTAACGGTATCCCTTAATTGAAATAGCTACATATACGGATATCATTTTTTTTGTTAGCTTTTAAACCTAATTTCTAAGCATTTCCAAATCAACACTATAGTAGCGACACAATCACCTAGTTTACAAGCCATTTTATTAATTATAATTAAAAATCAAAATAAAATAAACTCGCGCTGATTTTCAATAGATTTCCTTCTTCCCATAGGAATACAACACTATGTTCATACACTGTTCTTAACTTCTATCAATATCCTTGTTTGTTACTTAACAACATCATTGCTGTTTACGTCCTTTCCGAAAGGCAATACCCATTGCAATATTCTTGGATAATATGATTATCGTATTCACTTTAAAAAACCACATATGCATATTTCGAAATTATTATAAATAAAAAAAAATTAATATTTATATTTTAAGAAAATAACAGAATGCGGTACGCTGTAAAATCAAAATGACGGCTATCCTTCAGGACAGTTTATGTATCGAAAGGATGAAGAGAAGTTTTGAATGTAGTCATGAGCAAAGCGATACTTTTTGGATTTTTTCCAGTATACAAGTTAACAGAGGTATCTAAGAACTGCAACAACAGCACAATTTAGTTAAACATACAGTCTAGAATGTTTTTTTGTTTTTTTGTTTTTTTTTTCTTAAAACCTTAGCGCACGGTCAAATACAGAAAACACGAAAAACCGTTACGTGTGCGAGCACGCGGAAAAACAAACGAAAACTGTGCCACTAATCTTTAGTACAGTGGCATACGAGTAGTACTAGTAGTATCTGACGAATTCCTTACGAGTAAAATATAAAAAGAAAGAAAAAAAAAAACGAAAAAACAACAACAAATGGAAGAAAATTTGTTCCTACTCGAACCCCCCAAAAAACAAAAAACCAAAAAAGAAATTGTGAGCGCGTTGCGACGAGCGACGAAAACAACATTGACGACGACCGCGATATTAGCGATGACTTCGGTTTGAACCGAGCAAGCTATACCCTCACAGACAGCAAACGCTCCAGTACTATCTATGCACAGATACTACTTAAATACAAGGCGAATACGACGATGAGCAGGAGATATAAAGGGGGGATGTTACTAACACCAACAAAATATCAACTGAGCACCTCAATAAAAAGCAATTTCTATACACGAACGAGAATTCCCTATAGTTCAACATCGCACTTTGCCGCTTTCGTCATCGTTATAGTTTCCATCATGTTCCCTTTTTTCCTTCTCAGTTAAGCATCCGCACTGTATATATGTATATATGTATATATTTGGTGTTGCAGTGCGCTAGCTGCACAGAAATCAACTTGTGCAGACATAAACAACAGCGGTTAAAGGTACACTATATACAGAACACACGGAAGTTGCATGCAACAAACCAGAGCAAACGAATACCACACGACCCGCGCATAGCAATTATAGTGTTACTCTAGTGACTGAAGACTAGTCTGCAGAAGGCATTCACACCATTTTTGTGCAGACTTGGCTAGCAGCAGTAGCAGACAGATAGGCAGACAACAACCATTAACCGATGAAGAACTAACCACCACCATCATCATCAACAGTTTCGTGCCACCAGCAATCTGCAGAATGGCCCTTAACAGTGGTGATTGCATTCCTGAAAGAATTTCTGCAAGGTCCTTCATGGCAAATAAAATATGTGCCACTAAGAAAGCAGAGAACAGAGAACGCAGATTGAGAGATAGAGAGAGCGCGCGTGAGAGAGAAACATGGAAAATGAGAGTAAGAATAAAATGGAAGCCCAGCAAGTATAATAGATACATGGAAAACCAAGATATTCTCTCGAGAACCTCTGGCTCTTATTTTCCCCTGGAATATGGTGACGTAATTTGAAACTGGAAACCTAACACAACATTTTTTCTCTTGACATTTAAGGCGAATCGGGCCCGGGTGCATTCTTTTATTAAAATCCTTAAACAAACAGAATTACACATATATTCTTATATAAATAGTATGTAGATACCCACTCGTATACGTGCGAATATATAATCAAATTAATTAGATCGATCATTGCCGACCTCTGCCTTTTTATGGGAATCTTATATACACGCAAAACACACTATCGTAGACAGTATTGTGCCGTGGAATCCTGGAACGCTATCCCCTTTTTTTCAATAAGGCCGCTTCCGATTTGAATTACACATTAGAAGGAACACCTGTTAAATAAAATTATTTCGTATCCGCATACAGTCACAGTGTACATACAAAAATATATACTAGAATAAGCTTAACACTTGTATATAGTACCTGCAACCTTTTAAGCCGATTAGACTCACATTTTTGTTTATAATATCCTTAACTAAAAATAACTAAAATAAAATCAAAATCAATTCCTTAAAAATTTAAAACGAAACTTTCCCCCCAGAATATTCATTCCTATTACATACGTACTATAGGCGTATGCACAAGTCCAGCGATAAATTGTCAAATAAATAAAATAAAGTATGTAGTAGGAGTATCTAAGTAAAAGCCATTTAAAAACAAAACAAAAAAAATGTTTTCTAAAATAAAATTGCATTCGTAACAGCATCGTTTTTAATAATTTTGAACGCTTTAATGCGACGGTTTTCCAAAAGAAAAGCTTTCCTTCCAATAAAAAAAGTTCTTACACCTTGCGATACATAAGATGTGTGCTTTACAACCGGCAATTCTAAGCGCATGGACATATGTACATGGATGTATCTTTACCAAAAGTATAAATATATACTCTGATGGACAAAGTATTCGTAATGTGATGTTACTAACAATAAAAAGTTATTATTTGGAAAACGTTTTTTTAATCTTATAGAGAAAGATGTATACAACAAATTAAATAGAACTCAAAATAGAATTCATTACAAAAACAAACAGTAGCAATAAAAGTATCTGAACAATTGAGAATTTGGTTGGACAAAAGTATTCGTAATTTTATGTTTATTCAAAACACACTTTTGATTACTTTAAATTTAGTGGGTGGTTGAATTGCCTTTTGGCTCAATAACAGTCTATTTGCTCGCAGTCTATTTGACAAGGAATGTATCAACTTTTTGGTAAAGTCAGTACCTACTTTTGTCCATTCTTCCTGTAGCAAGTCTATAAGTTGCTGTTTAGACGTTATGTTGTGTTGTTGCACCCGTTTATCCAACATATCCCATAGATGCTCTATAGGATTCAGATCTGGTGATTGGGGTGGTATTTTCAAGGTATGAAGAGTGTTATATAATATCCACGATCGAACCATTTCAGCAGTGTGCCTTGGGTCGTTATCTTGCTGAAAGTAAAAATCGTTGCTCAGATTCAAATCATTATCACTGATCCTTAAATTTTCCTTCAAGATCTTAAGGTATACTTCTTTTTTCTTGATTTCGTCGATGAATACAAGCGTCGCTGCATCAGAAGCTGCCCTACATCCCCATACCATGACTCCACCACCACCATGTTTGACAGTTGACTGAACATATTTTTGATCCAATTCGGTGCCTGCTTTCCTCCAAGTCAAAACTCGTCCATCCGATCGGTAAACACAAAATTTACTCTTATCGGAGAACAAAACTTTCTTCCAAAACGATTTTGGTTTGCCCGAGAATTCTTTTGCAAAATCCAGTCTCCTCCTTTTGTTCACCTTAGTAATAAAAGGCCTCCCTCTGCAAGTTCTAGCCCTATACCCCTCATTTCTGAGTACTCTTCGGACTGTTCGAGGGTCAACTTCTGTTCGGGAGATCTCTTTTATTTCTGAGGCAATTTTGGAGGACGGTGTCTTAGGTCCCTACTTTATCATTAAAAGAATTTTCCTCTTATCTCTCAATGTCAGTTTACTCGGACGACCACTCCCAGGCTTTTATTCAAGTCCGATGAATTTTTCAAATATATTAACGCGCAAGAGTCACTCTAAGTGGGGAAGCCTAGTAACTACCAGAGTGGTTACCAAGGGAACCCCGCAAGGTGGGGTCCTTTCAACTCTTCTCTGGAATGTAGTTGTGAACGAACTACTAATCAAACTGGAGAAAGAAGGCCTGGACGTTGTTGCCTACGCCGATGACGTTGCCATCTCAATATCAGGCAAATACCTATCTACACTGAATGACCGCATGCAATCGGCATTCTCATTTCTGTGCAAATGGGCGAATAGTAACGGACTCAGGGTTAATCCCCAGAAAACGGAGCTCGTGTTATTTACCAAAAAGCATAAAATCCCGGAAAACTGCCCTATCACTCTGCTCGATACCAGGCTAACCTATTCCTCTAGTGCCAAGTTCCTTGGCATTATACTCGATAGGAAATTAACTTGGAAGAGCAATACAATTGAAAGAGCAAAAAAAGCAACAATAGCTGTAAGAAAGCCCTAGGAAAAAAATGGGGATTCAACCCAAAATCACCATATTGCTCTACATCACGGTCGTTAGACCCATACTAATGTATAGAGTGATAGCCTGGTGGACCGCACTGGACAAGACAACATACCACAAACAACTCGAGAAGGTACAAAGGGTGGCATGTATGTGCATTACCGGGGCCCTTGGGTCCACACCACTCGATATTTTCGGCAAGCAAATTGCCACACACACGGCCATAAGACCAAAAACCAACATGAATTGGGCGAGCTATGTCACTGGCCACTCCTCCATCCTGCAAAACAGGATAACTATGGCAGAAAACTTGGACCACATAGAACCCACCATAGTCTTGGACAAAAACTTCACGACCATATATCCGGACAGACAGAACTGGACTCGTCAAACTCAACCCCGCAGAAAATGCGTGGATTTCTACACTGACGGGTCTAAAACCAAAGACGGGGTGGGCAGTGGAGTATTCTGCAAACAACTTAAGCTTTATAATGCTCTAAAATTACCAGATCACTGCAGCGTTTTCCAGGCGGAACTGTTGGCAATAAAAGAGGCCTTGGCTGAAGTGGAACGTAATATCCACCACGGATATTCGAATTCTCACAGACAGTCAAGCAGCCTTTAAGTCGTTGGAGTCCTATGTGTACACATCAAAATCTAGTCTGGACTGTCGCCAATCTCTTAACGAGATGGCAGAACAGTTCAACATACAGCTAATCTGGGTACCGGGACACGGCGACATTACAGGTAATGAAAAAGCCGACACACTCGCCAAACAAGGAACGACGATACAATCAATCGTGGCTTGTGAGGGAGTACCCCTTGCAACCATTAAACATAATCTAGCCAATCTCGCCAGGGCCGAGCCGAACCTGAGATGGACCCAGGGACATACCTGCGTCATCACCAGGCAAATCTGGCCTCGGCTTGACAGCCAACGCACAAGGAGTATAATCTCCCTAAAAAGAACTGACATCTACAAGGTCATTGGTGTCATCACAGGACACTGCCTCATTGGCAGTCACGCACAAAAACTAGGAACAGTTCCGAATGATTTCTGCAGAAGCTGTCAGGTCGAGAAGGAGGTCGAATCCATTCACCACCTTCTCTGTGCCTATCCAGTTTTTTTCAACATCAGGAAACGTTACCTAGGCTCTTACTTCCTTAACGGTCTGACAGATGTTCAGAAATTAGGGATACCTAACCTTCTTAACTTCTTAAGAAGCACAAAACGGTTCAACGAATAGGGGGGTAAAACCCCCTCGTAGCTGCACAACGGGCCTCCCTGGCCTATGTGTATTCTTCTCAATTCTGGGAAGGCTACAAACCTACCTACCTACCTACCTAATATCACATGCAGTTGCGTAACACTTTTCCACTTTGTCACTAATTTTTTTTTCCTGATTCATCACTTTAAAAGGATTTAAAATTATCTTTCGCTCTTCAGAAGTTGTTTCTTTACTTTTACGTACCATCCTGCTCATATCATTAAATTGTACTTTGCTGATATCAAATTATAACAGTAAATACCTTAAAGTTCAAGCATTGTATTTTGTTATTGTGTTTGGAAACACAATACTCAAGATAATCCAAACAGTTACATTGATTCGTCTTCTCTAAGTTCCAATTGCCTTTTTGATGATCTTCCATGCAATGTGAAAAGTACAGGTTTTACTGTTGTTCATCAGAATATTCGCAGTATGAGGGCAAACTTCGATACTTTTCTCGCTCATCTTGCATCTTTTGACCACCTACCGGATATAATATTTATTTCAGAAATATGGATCTTTGAGGATGAGATTTCTGATTATTCAATTTCTAATTACACATTTCATGCTAATTGTAACGATTCTTATTCAGCCGGGGGTGTTACTGTATTCTACAAAAGTGAATTAATAGGATGCAAAATTAAGTTTAATAAGATGGAAAGTGCGGATATTATTACTGCTTTTTGCGAAATTTCTGGTATACGTTACTGTTTTGTTTGTGTTTACAGGCTATATAAATATCCAATTAGAACCTTTCTGGATGAGTTTTCGAGATTCTTGGAACTTCAAACTTATAAGAATATGATATTATTAGGCGATCTAAACATAAACATTCTATCGAATACTCCTGATGTTGATAATTTTCTATCACTAATGGCTTCATTCGGCTTTGATTCACTTTTGAATGAACCAACTCGTTCTCAATCTTGTTTGGACCATATTTTCTTAAGACTGCAAAGAAACAATTTTGTAAATTATCAGGCGATGGCCTTTGATTTAAGAATAACAGACCATAGTTTAACCACCTCGATTGCAGAAAATCCAAGCCTAAACATTCAGTATATGCGACCTTTAATAAAATTGATTTTCCAACTCTCAAATCGAGTTTAAATTATGAGCAATGGGAGGAAGTCTATAACTCTGAGGACCCATCCTCTGCCTTTGACTTATTTCTTAATAAATTGCAGTCCCATATTTCAAGCTGTAGTTCACAAAGAAGTACAAAAAGTAATAAATTAAGTTGTCTCAAGCCGTGGATGACAATGGCTTTACTCAAAAAGGTCAAAAAAAGCATCCTAATAATATAAGACTTAAATGTTATTACGATAAGTTGTGTAAAGAACTTAAGACAGAAATAGCTCATTGTCGGGATACTTATTTTAGAAGAAGATTAGCCGAAAATGTTGGTAATGTTAAAAAAGAATGGAAAGTTGTGAACGAGATTTCGAATAGAGCCAAAAGGATTAACGAGATATCTTTAAGGATTAATAATATTGATATGTCTGACTCTTTACAAGCCGCTAATATATTCAACGACTATTTTTCAAATCTGAGCTCGGCATATGAATATTTAAATGAAGAAGTTTCATCCTGTCAATGTGAAATGTCCATTAATTCAGACGGTCTACAAACGCAAACATTTTTTTCCAAGAGTTCACGGCATTCGAAATTCACAAAATTATAATGTCCTTAAAAACAACAAGATCAGCATCGTTCGATTCTATCTCCAGTTCTGTACTGAAACGGATTTCTTTCAATATTTCTGATCCCCTAAGCTACATTTTTGATCTCAGTGTCAAACAGGGAGTGTTTCCTGAATCACTGAAAGTAGCTATAATAACGCCTCTTCATAAAAAAGGTGATACTACGATATTAAATAACTATCGTCCAATATATCTTTTGTCAGTGTTTTCGAAAGTATTTGAAAGGGGCATGAAATGAAGAATTCTTTCATTTTTGAATAGAATTAGTTTTTTCAACCATTGTCAATTCGGATTTAGAAGTGATAAATCTACCGAAAGTGCTCTTCTAAAATTTACTGGTGAAATATACAATAGCCTTAATGATTCCAGAGCCTCTGCTGCACTTTTATAGATATCTCTAAAGCCTTTGACATGGTGAACCATACTTTATTACTGGATAAACTCTATCAGGCTGGTATTAGAGGTTATATTTATAACTGGTTCGATTCCTATTTAAAAAATCGAAAACAGATGGTAAAAATCAAAAATTGCTCCAGTTCACAGAAATTTGTCAATATGGGTGTTCCTCAAGGCTCCGTTTTGGGTCCAATCTTGTTTCTAGTGTACGTTAACTCCTTATTTATTCAACCATTTAAGGGCAAAATCACCGCTTTTGCCGATGATACGGCTCTCTCTTATTCGAATACGAATTTTCTCTTTTCGGATGTTAATTAAGACCTCGAAATACTTAGAAAGTGGTTTAAGAATCATAAACTTGTAATCAGTCCCAAAACAAAATGTATGATTTTTGATATCAAGGGCTCAAATTTTAACGAATTTCCCTTGGTTTACCATTCTCCGAATTGCCGCCGATTCTGATTAGTTCAGTGCCAACACAACGAACTCTCCTTTAACAGTAATATAGATTGCTGCGATATATGTTTCGAGGTCGAGTGTGTCAAATATTTTAAATACTTAGGTATTATATTAGACAATAAGCTTAGTTGGAAAGACCACACTTCTTATCTCAAAAAGTATCTGAATAAAATGGTGAAGCAGCTCTATCATCTTAGCCTTTATAGTAGCGAAACTGTTTTAAAGAGATCGAGGAGATGGAGAGATGCTTCCGCAGGAATGACGCCTGTAAGTTTTACAATAATGAACATGCCATGGCTACAAAGCCGGAGCGGCGGCTTGCAGGGATGAAAATGGAGAACTGGTAGTAGAGTCGCAGTCGATGCTGAGGATTCGGAAAGACAACTTCTGCAAACTGTATAACGGCGATAATAGACGAGATACCGCTGCCAGGCAGAACGAGCCATTCGTAATGGATGACGATGTAACAGAATTCAGTCCACCCGACCTAGACGAAGTCAAAATAGCGATATCAAGACTTAAGTCTAATAAAGCCGCGGGCGCAGACGGCCTGTCCGCTGAGCTTCTTAAGGCGGCTATAGATGAGCTGGTAAGATGAGCATACACCATCTAATTTACAAAGTATGGTCGGAGGAAAGCATGCCCGACGAATGGAATCTCAGCATCGTTTGCTCGGTCCATAAGAAAGGAGACCCCTATAACTCCGCCAACTATAGGGGAATAAGTCTCCTTAACATCGCATATAAGATCTTCTCTGCCGTATTGTCTGAACGCCTGAATCCATTTGTGGATAACCTGATCGGCTCTTATCAGTGTGGTTTCAGGCCAGGTAAATCCACAATAGACCAAATATTTACGCTACGGCAGATCTTGGAGAAGATCAGGAGTACCAAATCGACACTCACCACCTCTTCGTCAATTTCAAGGCATATGACAGCGTGTATAGAGATGAGCTATACAAAGCCATGTCAAATTTTAACATCCCTGCCAAACTCATCCGACTGTGCAGGATGACAATGGAGGTCGGTAATGAGCAAACCGAGACCTTTGATGTTAAAAATTGATTTAGGCAAGGTGACGCGCTGTCATGCAACTTTTTCAACATCGTGCTTGAAAAGATCGCGCAAGAGTCACTGGCCAACACAAGAGTTACGATTTATTTCGCGTCTCAAGACGCGATTGCTTGCGTATGCCGACGACATTGAAGTGATTGGACGGACACAGCGAGACGTCAATGAGGCCTTTGTAAGCATTGAGGTAGAGGCGGCTAAGATGGGTCTCAAGGTTAATGAGGGTAAAACCAAATATCTGCTTTCATCTAAAAGAGACAGACAACACCGACGTATTGGCCAGAACTTCACCATGGGCGGATATATCTTTAAAGTGGTCAAGGAATTCGTCTACCTTGGCTCACTGATGACCAGCGACAACAACACCAGCGCTGAGATAAAACGCAGAATCACTCTTGCCAACCGCTGTTTCTTTGGGCTCAAGAGGCAATTGAGAAGTAGACCCCTCTCTCGGAAAACCAAGGGGACACTATATAAGACCTTAATCATCGCAGTCCTCCTTTACGGCGCAGAGGCTTGGACCTTAACAAAAGCGGATGAAGATGCCCTTGGTCGTTTCGAGAGGAAAGATCTGCGCACTATCTACGGTCCCGTTTGTTCAAACGGTTTATGGAGGATGAAGATATAACGAAGAACTGTACGGGTTGTACAGCGACATCAGTCTGGTACGACGGCTACGGATACAGCGTCTAATGTGGCTAGGCAATGTAGAGCGCATGGAAAATACAGCTCCGACCCGAATAGTCTTCGAATCCACCCCGGAATTAAGGCGCGGGCAGAGGACGGCCACATCAACGGTGGCGCATGCAGGTGGAAGGGGACCGTAACCAACTGGGCGTGCGGCGCTGGAAACAGCTGGCCAAAGACTGTGCCAGCTGGAGACGCTTACTGGTTGAGGCCCAGGTTCACCACGGACTGTAGCGCCACCTAAGTAAGTAAGTATGATATTGGGTGGCAGGAAAGAAAAGCTCATAATACAGAATTAGTGGTTTTACAGAAAAGTATCTACAATGTTCTAATAAAGTTATGAAGTGAACATAAACAACAGCTTTGAAGGAAAAATAATTGTAAAATTGTTTTCATTTTAATCAAGTCGGTCATATGGTTGTCTAGTTACATACATTTCCACATGGAGACTAATCTGTAAGTGGACACTCCAACTTCAATAATTTCATAAGGATGAAGATGAACAAGATTTATATACTTCTAGATGTCTCTCGACTACTCCTGTGTGTTGTACGTATTGAAGTTCATAACAAACACTACGTGGTTATTCGAAAGTAATGACCTGTCAAATGTTTTGGACTGAAGTCATGGTGGCTCCTGCCAAATGCATACCGGCACAGAATATCGATCCTGAAGAGACGATATTTTGTATTTTTTTTTTTATAGAAATTTCGGTCCCACACACATACTCGTAAAACCACCGCAAAGCCATGGGGAAGGATGCCCAAATTACAAGTACTGGAATCATTATACATAATTCGATAAGGGGGAGAAACGGTTGCCAAAGATAAGAGATAACTCCATTAAGAAATCCTGGAGAATGCAGCTGTGGGACATTCAACTTCATGCAGTCGAATTCAACAGTGTACGAGTAGCAGGCAAACCAATATTTAATGCTTTTGTCTTAAATAGTTCAAAGACCTCCAGTTTAGGTACATGGAAAGGCGGGTGTTATTGGGTGGGTATGTTGTTAACCAGTGTCCTTTCAATATGAGGATGTAAGCGATTGCAGGTTATCCAATTGCTCTATTGTAGCCACAATATTTGGCAAGTGGATAAGTTGTTGGTTTCGTGTATACAATCAAAATGTATAACTTGGTCCTGGTAGGAAACATATACAAAAAATGTGGTCTATGCGAGACCCGCAAGACTCATACTACTAACTTCCTAGTGATAGGAAGTTAGTAGTATTTCACCTAATTTTTTATTTTTTTTATATGTAAGCCTGAAGTTTAATGAAGATTTTCACACACCCGGAAAGGTTTGATGAAGCTCAGTCCCGAACACCAATAGCCTACATATACAGTGGTGTTCAGATAAATAGCACACCCGTAAGTTTTCATACATTATGTTGTGCCAAACGTCTAAAAAGAGGTTCAGGTTTTTTCTCTTGTAACTGATGTGCGCCTATATGTACTTTATTAAAAAACACATAATTCTAAAAAACGAATGCATAAGTAAATATTTTACTAATATTTTGTAGGACATTCCTTGTTCCTTATCACTCTTGACAACATTTTTGCAAGCTCTCTCCTAAGCCCTCACATTTCTGGGCAGCTATAGCTTCCCAAGCAGCCTTCATGGCTTGCCGAAATTCTTCTACATTTTTGAGCTGGAGTTTTAAACAAGGGAGTCAACATCAGTCCAAAGATTCTCGATAGGATTCAGATCGGAATTTTGGGGCGGCCAATCAAGCAGGAAAATTTGTCGCGCCAAAAGCCAATTTTTCACTTCCGCGAAGTATGCTTTGGATAATTGTCATGCATAAAAATCCATGATACAGGCATAGAGTCATCGGTATATGGCTTTGGTTCTCCAGGACTATCTTATATTGATGTTGATTCATAATGCCATTTATTTTCACAATTGGTCCGACACCATGCCATGGCATCGCCGCCCCACCATTATGCTCCCAACGCCATGCTGGACGGTCTTAATGGTATATCTGGAATGGTACTCTTGCTTCGTTGGCCTTCGCACATATTTTTTTCCATATGATCCTAAACTGTTGAATTAACGATCTGACAGATGTTCAGAAAGTAGGGATACTTAATCTTCTTAACTTCTTAAGAAGCACTAGATGGTTCCACGATTAGGGGGGTAAAACCCCCTCGTAGCTGCACAACGGACCTCCCTGGCCTAAGTGCGTTCTTCTCAATTCTGGGAAGGCTATGACCCTACCTACCTACCTACCTAACCTGTTGAATTTATTTTCGTCGCTCAACAAGATATTTTTCCAAAAAGGACAAGAGTTTGTTCTTGTGAGCGTTTGCGAAAATAAGTCTTCTTTTTCGGGTTTGTTTTTTAGGGTTCCGTACCCAACGGTAAAACGGAACCCTATTACTAAGACTTCGCTGCCCGTCCGTCCGTCCGTCTGTCACCAGGCTGTATCTCATGAACCGTGATAGTTGGACAGTTAAAATTTTCACAGATGATGTATTTGCCGCTGCCACGACGAATACTAAAAACAGAACAAAATGAATATTTAAGGGGGGCTCCCATACAATAGACATGATTTTCATCCAAAAAATCCCCTTGGTCACATACTGAACTAAGGTTAGTCGACAATATATTTGTGTCTTTGATGAATTAATCCTAGCTGCAAACCTTTTCCCCATATTTATTGTTATTCACCTTTTCATATCGTTGCTGTCAAGTAAGATAATTGATTTGAATTCAATGGTGATTATCAAAGTAATATGCCGATAACCTGCCTGCAACCAAGATCTGTCATCATACAAAAAATGTGATTTAATGTGATGACTGATGAGGTAGCATACATACATAGCCTCTTTCATATTTATATATACAGATGGTACGGAACCCTTCGTGCGCGAGTCCGACTCGCACTTGGCCGGTTTTTTTTTTTTTTTTCTTTTTTTTTTTTTTTGGAGACAAGAGGTTTTTTTTTCGGCGATTCTTCCATGAAGCTGGAATTCAATTTACTGTCGACTTACAGTTACGGCTGATATTTGGACATTGTGTTGATCACAATGTCCCTGGGTAGTTCTCCCGGAAACTTATGAAAAGGTCGCAGCCACTGATTTTGTGGATAATTCTGTCCGTCACTTCTTACGTTTTTCTTTTTTTGTTTTTCCTTAAGGGATTTGCGGAAGATTGGCTGCACCGTATGACCTTCAATGCATTTTGAACAAGCTTCCTAGAGCACCTTAGTGTCCTTGCCACCTCTGAAATAGTCTTTCCATCCTGTATCATGGTACCGACTATTTATACTATTTGTACTATTTGCCTCCTTTCCTCCGTACAACGTTTTCCTCTGCCCATTTTAAATACTCCTATTTGTGTAAGAAATTAGTGTAATTATGGCTATCCTCAAAAAGATGCAAACTAACCTCACTTAAATCACTGAAAAATATTTTTTTTTCTGACACACCATGATATGTGCTATTTATATGAATTTGCAATGATCACTAACTCTAACGATTGCAAAACCAGGAAAACCTAACCGGATCTTCCTTGTAGTATGTTTTCATATTCATAACGGTACTACCTTGGGATATTATGGCTTCACTCCTGTGCAGCTTGTAAGTACAGTGTGTATTGCAAGCAAATACACATTTGAATAAGGGTGTGCTATTTATAAGAACACCACTGTAAACGCCCCCTTCTACAATTTCTACAATATTCGATGAATAGTGACATTTTCTTCTTCAGGTTATCAAGAAACCATCAATTTGGAGATATCGCATCAATATCATTCATCAACTAAGAATGCTGAATTAACAATTCGGTATCTAAATATGTTAAAATAGGCTTTGTCCTGACAATTTTGATATATATATATGTACATCGGGGGGCACGGCAGTGCCCCTGCCAAGTCGAGCGCGAAGCAAACACTGCCGTACCATCCTTTACTGGGACCATTTCGCCGCATTTTCAGGCCCCTATTTGAGAACCTCTGGATATGACCAGAACGCAGAAATTTTCGTCATCCAGTAAGCTATATTCATGTAATTTCAAGTCTGTAGGTCATTTAGTTTCGAAGTTAAGCGAAAGCAAAGTTTCGCACTTATGACACTCACTCACTCACTCACTCATGACCATCAGAATAGAACTAGTACTTCCCATAAACTCAGAGAGCTGAAATTTGGTACAGAGTTAGGGTTTAATGGCCACATAATAGAGTACCTGAAGACTCTGATTAGAAAACACTTGAACCCAACCAAACTATTAGAAATCGACATACCGCCTTTACAAAAAATATTCAACTTGGTGGGCCGCTTCATTTGATGTCAAAAATCGAAGGTCTAATGGTGTCTGATGAAGAACCCTCAGCTGGTTTTAGAGATATGGTAATGCCCCCTTCTTCTATTGGTACATAAAAAAAATCGACTGTCATTGCAAAAATCCAGCGTAGTGGGACGCATCTTCTAATTTAATGTAGCCTATAACCTATAGCCTAAAAAATGAAGTGAAATCCCACCAAAAGCATTTTGTAAAAAACTAGCCAAGTCTCGATGGAGCTGCTTGTTTATCTCTAAAAAATGATGAAATCTAGACAAAGTCGTGGCAAGTCTAAGGTTCCTTACTGTGATTTCTTCATTATTATAATTAAAGTTGTGTGACTTGGCCGTTGACGATGGAAAATTGCAACTTGGAAAACGATGATCCAATAACCAGTCAATTGTAGGCTTGATAAAGCTACGTATTTCAATAATATTTATGTATAGGGTATGTGCATCAGTGACAACCTCTGTTGGAACGATCACATATTTAGTGTCGCCAAGAATGCCGCGAAATGCCTAGGTTTCCTATACAGATGCAAGAAATTCTTCACACCCACCGATCTGGCTATAATTTATAAGGCGTTCATTCGTCCTAAATTGGAGTTCAACGCTCATGTCTGGTCTGGTGCATCTAAGACCTCACTGCACTGTGGGATATATATTTTAGGTCGGACTTTCCTAGTTTCAAAGTCATACGCTTTTGAATTTCCCATACAAAATACGGAATTGGCTTGTTTTAGTTCAATCATAATTTTACATGGAACTATGCAGCAGGTTTTAAATAATCAAATTCACGTACAGATTTTGTAACTCCTAACAGTAAGTGGTTTTCAATGGTTTACAAGATGCATATATGTATGTGCATTGTACATACTATATCTTTTTTCCTGCGCAGTTTCGGGAGTTATACTCTTATGATGTTTGTCATACAACCTGGACGGAGTGCAGATGGTTTGGATCGTAGATGTTAGTTCAGAGAAACCAAACGAATTTTTACGTTGGTTGTAGTTCCCAGCAACTTGCCCACGCACTTATGGTTTTATATTAGAATTGCACACAAATGTCATGAAATTAAAGTGTGAGTTTTGTGCCTTCATCAGTATGTTTGATCAATTCTCATTCACAACAGCTGTCTTGCGCATATTTTTTTTTTTTTTTTGCCTTTTTTAGGGTTCCGTAACTAAAGGGTAAAACGGGGCCCTACTACTAAGACTTCGCTGTCCGTCCGTCCGTCTGTCCCCAGGCTGTATCTCATGAACCGTGATAGGTAGACCTTTGACCTTTTCACAAATGATGTATTTCTGTTGCCGCTATAACAATAAGTACTAAAAACAATAAAATAAATATTTGAGGGGGGCTGCCATACAACAGAAATGATTTTCATTCAAAAAATCCCCTTGGTCACATACTGACTTAAGGTAATTCGACAATATCTCACAACCAGTAGCAAACTTCCGAGCTTTGATCCCTATTGTGTCTTTGATGTATTATTCCTAGCTGCAACCCTTTTTTCCATAATTACAAACAACCACTAATAAATACCTATTGTGTAACTGCTAAGTTAATCCTTGCTGCAAACCCATTCATACAATTGCTATTCCCCTCCTTTTCCATCCTGATAGGTTAAGATATCAAATGTTGCAACAAATTCGATTGTTGAGAAATTAACTTTCGATCATATCCCACAACCAATAACACACTTCCAAGCTTTAATCCCTATTGTGTCCTTGATATATTAATCCTAGCTGCAAACCTTTTTCCCATAATTATTGTTATTCAGCTTTTCACCTCCATGCTGTTAAGTAAGATAATTGATGTGAATTCAATGGACACTTTAATGACCAACTACATAATCATGGAGATTTTTGATCATCAAAGTAATATGCCTATAACCTGCCTGCAATCAAGATCTGTCGTCATGCAAAAAATCATTTCAAACGGATTAGCCGTCCTAATGTGATATGAGGTAAGATACAACGTCTCTTTCATATTTTTATACTCAGATGGTACGGAACCCTTCTCATGTAATTTCTAACGAAAAACGGCTGGACCGATTTGCTGAAAACTTCATCAGTTCTATGTTGCGAAAATTCCGCACGAACATACGCACATACGCATATACGCACATACGTACATACACACATATATATATATATATATAAACCTTGGATTTGGATTCTGGTGACCTTGAAACGTGGAGATATGTCATAAATTGGAATTCGCAAAATCAGCCCCATTACCATAACTGGGAATGACTACCTAGATTGGAAGGTACATCCTCCACTGACGTCCTGTCGTGACCTAGTGACCAATCCCCGGGAGGGGCATAGACTCCTCAGCAAGGTCTTCGCGAAAGCAATGCGCAAAGCCCTTTTCAAACGGACTGAGAACAAAAACATCGTTCCGGATAACTATTCGGGTTCAGAACTTTACTATCTTCTTCTTCTTCTTCTTCTTAGTGGGCGCTACAGTTCGGGGTGAACCTGGGCCTCAACCAACATGCCCCTCCATCTAGCACGATCTTTCGATAGCCTTTTCCATTGCCGCACACCCAGTTGGCTGAGGTCCCCTTCCACCTGTGTGCGCCATCTTAAGTGCGGCCGTCCCCTGCTTCTTCGTCCCTCGGGGTTGGATTCAAAGACTCTCCGGGCTGGAGCTGTGGTGTACATTCGCTCTACATGGCCCAGTCATCTTAGGCGTTGAATCCGTAGACGCCTGACTAGGCTCATGTCGCTGTACAGCCCGTAAAGTTCGTGGTTGAATCTTCTCCTCGTTGAAGCGATTATAAAGATATTTATATATCTTTCTCTCGAATGGGATGATAAGGGTCTTACATAGAGTCAATTTTGTCGTTCGGGAGAGGGCTCTATTACTCAGTTACCTTCTGAGCCCAAAGAAACAGCGATTGGCAAGAGTGATTCTGCGTTTGATTTCGGAACTGATGTCGTTGTTCCAGGTCACTGCGGAGCCAAGGTAGACAACATCCTTAACTACCTCGAACTCATATCTGCCAATACAAACGTTCTGGCCAAGACGTCGGTGGTGAGTGTCCTTTTTTGATGGCAGCATATATTTAGTTATGCCTTCGTTTACCGTCAAACCACTTTTCGCCGCCTCTATCTCAATTTCCGCACACGCCTCATTGACATCTCGCTGTGATCTACCTATTATGTCAATATCGTCGGCGTATGCAAGGAGTTGCGAGGATTTGAAATAGATTGTGCTTCTTGTATTGGCCAGTGATTTTTGCACAATCATTTCCAATATGATGTTGAAGAAATCACACGACAGCGCATCGCCCTGCCTAAATCCTTTTTTGTCATCAAAACTATCGGTAAGGTGTTCACCGATTCAGATGGAGCAGCGAGCATTCTCCAACGTCATCCTGCATAGTCTGACGAGCCTAGCAGGACATGGCGTTGTATAGCTCGTCTCCAATTACGCTGTCGTATGCGGCTTTGAAGTCGACAAATAGGCGGTGAATGTCGACTTGAAATTCATTGGTTTTCTCCAGTATCTGCCGAAGTGTGAAGATTTGGTCGATGGTGGACTTCCCTGGCCTGAATCCGCACTGATAAGGACCTATCAGCTTATTTACAAAAGGCTTCAGGCGTTCACACAAAACGGCAGAGAAGATTTTGTAGGCGATGTTAAGGAGACTTATTCCTCTATAGTTGGCGCAATCAGAGGGGTCTCCTTTCTTGTGGATCGGGCATACGATGCTGAGACTCCATTCCTCGGGCATGCTTTCCTCTAACCATATCTTACGGATGAGCTGGTGCATGCTCCCAACCAGGTCATCCCCAGCTGCCTTGAAGAGCTCAGCAGAGAGTCCGTCTTCCCCAGCAGCTTTATTCGACTTGAGTTTCGATATGGCAATCTTAACTTCGTCGAGGTTAGGGGAACGGAATTCTCTGTGGTCTTCGTCAACTAGAAATGGATCATTCTGCCTGACAGCGGTATATTGACTGAGATCGCCGTTGTACAGTCTGCAGAAGTGGTTTTTCCGAATTCCCAGCATCGGCTGCGGTTCTGCTACTAGGTGTCCGTTCTCATCCCTGCAGGCTTCCGTTCTGGCTTTATAAACTTGGCATGTTCGCTTTATCTGTTGATAAAACTTTCGAACGTCACGTCTGCAGTAACACCTCTCCAAATCCTCAATCGCGCGCTTCTCGTGCTCTTTCTTCTTTCTTCTAAGAAGCTTATGCTCCTCCCTTCTTTTTAACTCGTAGAGCTCACGAGCTGCTCTTGTTCTTTTATGCAGCGAGGCCTTATATGCATCCTGCTTCGCTGTATGAATCCTCCTGCACTCGTCATCGAGCCAGATAGTTCTTCGTGGAAACCCAAAACTTCGGATGCAGAGCTTTTCAGGGTTTGTTTGCAAAGGCTCCACTGCTGTTCTATTAATAGCGTGGAGGATTCAGGTGTATTGGAGAGGTTATGGGAGACGCGATCGGTAAAAGCACGAGCGGTTTCTGGCGATAGTAGCTTTCCGACGTCATAACTTTGTATTCTTACTCTACTCCGTTGCGTTCGTGATATCCGTAAGCGCATCTTGGCTTCTACAAGATAGTGGTCCGAGTCGATGTTAGCCCCTCGGAAAGTTCGAACATCAAGAATAGTGGAGGAGTGTCTGACGTCGATCGCGATGTGATCAATCTGGTTGGTAGTCGATTGATCAAAAGACCGCCAGGTGCCTTTGTGTATATCGAGGTGCGGGAAGCGCGTACTGGCTAAAAGGAGATTTCGCCTTCTAGCAATATCAATCAGCATGGGTCCGTTATCGGATTTGGTGACATGTAGGCTATGTTTGCCGACGACTCGTTCAAATATGCTTTCCTTACCCAGCTTAGCATTGAAGTCTCCTAGTACAATTTTGATGTCATAGCAGGGACATTGAGCATACGTTCTGTCTAGGAGATCGTAGAACTCATCAGAACTTTACTATGCATCCTTAATTACGCACGGATCGGGTCCTAAGATCGACTTTATTAATATCTTATTGCAACGTGACTTCTAAAAAAATTGGCAGTCATCCGCTACCAAATTAGAGTGTAGTGAGATATCTTGGGATCTGGTTGGATCAGAATTTATGTGAATTTTGATAAAAATGTGAATGGACGCTCTCTCTCACTCACAAGAAGGCTGTTTCATAGCAGAAAACTTGATTTCAGAGTGAAGGTAATCTGCGCTAGATTCCCTCAATCAGGCTCATAATTGAAAATGGATGGATGGCGTTGACGGCCAGATTCGGAGTATGTGATGTTCTATCCTAATAAGGCCGGATACAACAATAACAACCTAATAGGCTAGTTCGAGGTCACGTTGCACTTCGCTCAATAACTTGAGCTCTGGGGCTTACTATCAACAATATGTACCATGGGCGGTTGTGACTTAACGACCATAGTGGGCTGATCCAGGCTAGATTGGCGGTACCGCTAATCTTCTGTGTATTCTGTGGAACGGCGACTCCTTTACGAACCTGGCTAAGTGCTCTGCGAACCCGAGCGCCTCAGGTACAGCAGAATGGCTAAACACCGGAATCAAGACGATGTTGTTCGACAGGATTAATGCTTTTTGTGCCTACAACGGACTCCGCCAGTGGTATAAAGTCAGGTAACCTCTTCAAGGCAAACTTGGATCAATCTTTGCTCAGTCTCGACAAACCGTATACTCGGTTTTTACCATTCTAACTCACATCCACGACTAAGCTTTTAGTCATTGACTGGGTCCTGCGGTCCTCAGTCGGGGAGATAATCCAGATTGTAGGCTGATCAAGCATTTTTGTCGTGATATCGGTGGCTGCAGAAGACTTACGCGCGTCATTGCAGGACACTACATCTTTCAACATCACATGTGCGAGGAGGGTGACATAATGGACAAGGCCACACTAATCGGGCCAAACAGGGTGTTTCGTTTAAAACATAGAGGAAAACTAAAAATGGACATACTCAACTGATTTGTTCAACTTTGTATACAAGGATTAAAAACAAATTTTGTGTTTTGCCTCCGACGAGAGCATTCTCAGTCCATTCAATGAGAAAATACATCATTTTCATCACCTACTGTGATATATTGGGTAGAAAATAATGAACAACTTGACAAGGGACCATCTAGTATCTTCGGTTACAAAGTCATATGGGGCCATGGGCTAGAAGACGTTTTTTTACCTCTTACAGGACATTATACCCATACTACAAGTTACTTACACTTATGTGTTCATACACATATTTACTTATTTTCATTGTTTGATACTGAGTATCCAAGGTTTGCTAACGCTTGCCCTTCCGTTGCTATTTTAAATTTTGAAACGTATCTACACTTACGAATCTGGGGTGATAACCATCATTAGAACTTTTGAAGCATACTACACTCAGTGCCTGGAAAATGGCCAACTATTGCGAAATCATTATAATAAACAATTGATTTTCTTGTTCGTTAAATTAACATCTTAACAAACTTCGATGTTGGATTCATCGCCTAAGATCAGGGCGAGCTATTGCAAATAATAAGAAGTCCTTCGTACAATATCGACCGCTATTTAAGTTAACCTCGTGCTCTATTCTCTTGTCCATGCCCTTTTTCAAACAATGAGGCCAATTTAAAGTGCATAGAATAAATCGTATGCAAAGAAAAAATTGCAAGAGAAAGAACAGCATAAGGACACAGAATGATAGTCGGTCTTTACTTAAAATTGGCTAAAAGCCAATTGTTTCCCTCTGAATGACCGCGCTGGCTACTCAAAGGACGAACCCTAAATATTGCAGATGTCTGTGAATTGAATAAATGTTATGATTATATAGGCACTAATGAAGCGCTTAAGTGTTTTCTTATAAATGAAGCAAGGCTGCAAGGTCGTGTTTATGAAAGTAGCTATTAACAAATTTGTGTTAGTTTTGTGTAGTTTAGTGAACGAACTACTAATCAAACTGGAGAAAGAAGGCCTGGACGTTGTTTCCCACGCTGATGACGTTGCCATCTCAATCTCAGGCAAATACCTATCTACACTGAATGACCGCATGCAATCGGCATTCTCATTTCTGTGCAAATGGGCGAATAGTAACGGACTCAGGGTTAATCCCCAGAAAACGGAGCTCGTGCTATTTACCAAAAAGCATAAAATTCCGTAAAACTGCCCTATCACTCTGCTCGATACCAGGCTAACCTATTCCTCTAGTGCCAAATCCCTCGATAGGAAATTAACTTGGAAGAGCAATACAATTGAAAGAGCAAAAAAAGCAACAATAGCTGTAAGAAAGCCCTAGGAAAAAAATGGGGATTCAACCCCAAGATCACCCTATGGCTCTACATCATGGTCGTCAGACACATACTAATGTATGGAGTGATAGTCTGGTGGACTGCACTGGACAAGACAACATACCACAAACAACTCGAGAAGGAACAAAGGGTGGCATGTATGTGCATTACCGGGGCCCTTGGGTCCACACCAACGGCTGCGCTTAACATGATACTAGACCTTACACCACTCGATATTTTCGGTAAGCAAATTGCCACACACACGGACATAAGACTAAAAGCCAACTCGAATTAGGCGAGCTATGTCACTGGCCACTCCTCCATCCTGCAAAACAGGATAACTATGGCAGCAAACTTGGACCACATAGAACCCACCATAGTCTTGGACAGAAACTTCACGACCATATATCCGGACAGACAGAACTGGTCTCGTCAAACTCAACCCCGCAGAAAATGCGTGGATTTCTACACTGACGGGTCTAAAACCAAAGACGGGGTGGGCAGTGGAGTATTCTGCAAACAACTTAAGCTGTATAAAGCTCTAAAATTACCAGATCAGTGCAGTGTTTTCCAGGCGGAACTGTTGGCAATAAAAGAGGCTTTGTCTTGGCTGAAGGGGAACGTAATATCCACCACGGATATTCGAATTCTCACAGACAGTCAAGCAGCCTTAAAGTCGTTGGAGTCCTATGTGTACACATCAAAATCTAGTCTCGACTGTCGCCGATCTCTTAACGAGATGGCAGAACAGTTCAACATACAGCTTATCTGGGTACCGGGACACAGCGACATTACAGGTAATGAAAAAGCCGACACACTCGCCAAACAAGGAACGACGTTACAATCAATCGTGGCTTGTGAGGGAGTACTCCTTACAACCATTAAACATAATCTAGCCAGTTGACCCAGGGACATACCTGCGTCATCACCAGGCAAATCTGGCCTCGGCTTGACAGCCAACGCACAAGGAGTATAATCTCCCTAAAAAGAACTGATATCCACAAGGTCATTGGTGTCATCACAGGACACTGCCTCATTGGCAGTCACGCACAAAAACTAGGAATAGTTCCGAATGATTTTCGCAGAAGCTGTCAGGACGAGGAGTAGGTCGAATCCATTCACCACCTTCTCTGTGCCTATCCAGCTTTTTGCAACATCAGAAAACGTTACCTAGGCTCTTACCTCCTTAACGGTCTGACAGATGTTCAGAAAGTAGGGATACCTAACCTTCTTAACTTCTTAAGAAGCACAAAATGGTTCCTATCCAGCTTTTTGCAACATCAGAAAACGTTACCTAGGCTCTTACCTCCTTAACGGTCTGACAGATGTTCAGAAAGTAGGGATACCTAACCTTCTTAACTTCTTAAGAAGCACAAAATGGTTCCACGAATAGGGGGGTAAAACCCCCTCGTAGCTGCACAACGGGCCTCCCTGGCCTATGTGCATTCTTCTCAATTCTGGGAAGGCTACAAACCTACCTACCTACCTAGTTTTGTTAACATTGAATGTAAGCACAAGTAGGTATAGCGCTTCCGCTACAGGCACAATTCTGGACTTCATTATACATATTTCGTTCTGAAGTCCATTGTAATTTGTTCTGTTTTATGTTGTGACCGTTTTGTTTTCCTATCCCATTGTTTTCACGATTCCAAGTCAGGTTAAGATGTTATCCTTAAATATAACCAGGTAGCTGCAAAATTAACAATCACTTACCTTGGTCCCCAAAAAGAAGCTGCAAAACTATATAAAAGAACTACTGTTATGACCTACTTAATTACTTACAGTCCGGTGTGAACGTGGGCCTCAACCAATAAACTTCTCCAGCTGGCACTGGCTGGCACTCGTTAAGTCGTCCCTCGGGGTCCCTCAGATATCCATTCGCTCTACATGACCTAGCCAACTTAGACGTTGGATTCGTAGACACTGTACAGCCCGTATAGTTTGTCGTTGTATCTTCTCCTCCACTCCCCGTTTGTACAAACGGGACCACAAATTGAACACAGAATTTTCCTCTCGAAACGACCAAGGGCCTCCTCATCCATCTTCGTTAAAGTCCAGGCCTCTGCACCATAGAGGAATATCGGGATAATTAAAGTTTTGTACAGCGCAACTTTGGTCTTTTGAGAGAGGGCTATACTTCTCAATTGCCTCTTGAGCCCAAAGGAGCAGCGTTTGATATCAGCGCTTTAGTTGTTGTTGCTGGTGACTAATGAGCCAAGGTAGAGGAAGTCTTTTACCACTTCGAATTTGTAGCTGCCAATTGTGACGTTCTGGTCGAGAGGTCGGCGTAGCGCCTCTTTTTTGGTTGAGAGAATATATTTCGTTTTACCCTCGTTAACCGAAAGACCCGGATGGTAAAGGACTAACGTAGGGGAAGCATCTATCCGACGGATGCTGGCCTGCTTAAAAGTGAGAAAAGCCAACGCAGTCGAACATCTTGCGGCACTGTTAGTAAGTCCCATCCCCACCTCCTCGTGCTGCCATCTGGAAATTTCCTATGGAAATTGCAGACGGGGAAGGGCGAATGGCGAGCCTCCTGCGCCAAACAGGATTAGTCGATTGGACTACGGCCTAGTATGCCGTAACCGAAAAAAAAAAATCACAAACTCCGAAACAACCACAAGCCTCGGATATAACAGAGCGGATTAATGTTGACGACCCTTGCAAAAAAGGACAATGATCTTCGGCTCTGTAGGTGGAATGTTAGGTCCCTAACATTCGGCCGCGTGCAGCCGAACAACTTGCGGATGCCCTAGACCGCTATAAACCGGACATAACCGCCATACAGGAAATGCGATGGAACGGACCGGGTATAAAGCGGATAAAACTGCGATATTTACTACGGCGACTGCTATATGGAGAGAGGATAAGGATTTTTCGGATGCGGATTTGCTGTTCGAAGTGGACTAAGGCAAAAAGTCCTAAGCTTCCGGCATGTGAGGGAACGCCTCATAACGATCCTTATCAAAGCTAAATTTTTTAACATCAGCCTGATCTGCAAGGATCACAGGGATGACTCCGCCAAATATGAGTCCTACGATCTCCTAGGCAGAACGTATGCTCAATGTCCCTGCTATGACATCAAAATTGTACTAGGACACTTCAATGCTAAGCTGGGTATGGAAAGCATCTTTGAACGAGTCATCGTCAAACATAGCCTACACGACACCAAATCCGATAACGGACCCATGCTGATTCATCTTGCTACAGGGCGAAATCTCCTTTTAGCCAATACGCGATTTCCGAACCTCGATATACACAAAGGCACCTGGCGGTCTTTTGATCAATCGACTACCAACCAGATTGATCACATCGCGATTGACGTCAGACACTCCTCCACTATTCTTGATGTCCGAACTTTCTGAGGGGCTAACATCGACTCGGACCACTATCTTGTAGTAGCCAAGATGCGCTTACGGATATCACGAGCGCAACGGAGTAGAGTAAGAATACAAAGTTATGACGTCGGAACGCTACTATCGCCAGAAACTGTTCGTGCTTTTACCGATCGCGTCTCCCTTAAGCTCTCCAATACACCTGAATCCTCAACACTATCAATAGAACAGCAGTGGAGCCTTTGCAAACAAGCCCTGAAAAGCTCTGCATCCGAAGTTTTGGGTTTCAAGGCTCCACCACGAAAAAACACCTGGTTCGATAAGGAGTGCGGGAGGATTCATACAGCGAAGCAGGATGCATATAAGGCCTCGCTGTATAAAAGTACAAGAGCAGCTCGGGAGCTCTACGAGTAAAAAAGGAGGGAGGAGCATAAGCTTCTTAGAAGAAAGAAGAGAGAGCACGAAAAGGGCGCGATTGAGGATTTGGAGAGGTGTTACTGCAGGCGTGACGATCGAAAGTTGTATCAACAGAAAAAACGAACATGCCAAGGTTATAAAGCCAGAACGGAAGTAGTAGAACCGCAGTCGATGCTGAGAATATGGAAAAACCACTTCTGCAGATTGTATAACAGCGATGTTAGTCAATATACCACTGTCAGGCACAATGGATCATTCTAATCGACGAAGACCGCAAAGAATTCCGTCCCTCCGACCTCGACGAAGTCAAAAAACGCTCGTGGCGCAGACGGACTGTCTGCTGAGCTCCTTAAGGCGCTGGGGATGGCCTGGTTAGGAGCATGTACCAGCTCATCTGTAAAATATGGTCGAAGGAAAGCATGCCCGAGGAATGGAGTCTCAGCATCGTATGCCCGATCCACAAGAAAGGAGACCCCTCTGATTGCGCCAACTTCAGAGGATTAAGTCTCCTTAACATCGCCTACAAAATCTTTTCTGCCGTTTTGTGTGAACACCTGAAGCCTTTTGTAAATAAGCTGATAGGTTCCTATCAGTGCGGATTGAGGCTAGGGAAGTCCACCATCGACCAAATCTTCACACTACGGCAGATCCTGGAAAAAACCAATGAATTTCAAGTCGACACTCACCACCTATTTGTCGACTTCAAAGCCGCATACGACAGCGTAATTAGAGACGAGCTATACAACGCTATGTCTACCTTTGACATACCTGCTAAACTCGTTAGACTACGCAGGATGACTTTGGAGAATGCTCGCTGCTCCATCCGAATCGGTGAACACCTTACCGATAGTTTTGATGTCAAAAAAGGATTTAGGCAGGACGATGCGCTGTCGTGTGATTTCTTCAACATCGTATTGGAAATGATTGTGCAAAAATCACTGGCCAATACAAGAGGCACAATCTATTTCAAATCCTCGCAACTCCTTGCATACGCCGACGATATTGACATAATAGGTAGATCACAGCGAGATGTCAATGAGGCGTGTGCGAGAATTAAGATGGAGGCGGCGAAAATTGGTTTGACGGTCAACGAGGGCAAAACTTAATATATGCAGCCATCAAAAAAGGACGCTCACCACCGACGCCTAAGCCAGAACGTTTGTATTGGCCGATATAAGTTCGAGGTAGTTAAGGACTTCGTCTACCTTGGCTCCGCAGTGGCCTGGAACAACGACATCAGTTCCGAAATCAAACGCAGAATCACTATTGCCAAGTGAGTAATGGAGACCTCTTCCGAACAACGAAGTTGACTCTATATAAGAGCCTTATCATCCCGGTCCTGCTGTACGGCGCAGAAGTATGGACACTATCAAAAGCGGATGAGGAGGGAGGCCCTTGGTCGACACGTGATTTTCGGGCCTATAATCGCAAACTGGGGTTGGAGGAAAAGATTCATCCACGAACTTTTCGGGCTGTACAGCGACATGAGCCTAGTCAGGCGTCTACGGATTCAACGCCTAAGATGGCTGGGCCATGTAGATCGAATGGACACCACAGCTCAGGCCCGGAGAGTCTTTGAATCCAACCCCGAGGGACGAAGAAACAGAGGACGGCCGCACTTAAGATGGCCCACACAGGTGGAAGGAGACCTCAGCCAACTGGGTGTGCGGCAATGGAAAGATGCTAGTTGAAGGGGCATGTTGGTTGAGGCCCCGGTTCACCCCGAACTGTAGCGCTCGTTTAGAAGAAGAAGAACCGAAAGACCCATTTTTGTCAATTAAGGCAATGTCATCCGCGTACGCAAGCAGTTGTGTAGCTTTGAAATATGTCATACCTCTTGTGTTGGCCAGTGAGTCTGGTATGATCTTTTCAAGCACGATGCTGAACAAATTACATGACAGTGCGTCACCTTGTCTAATTCCCTTTTTAACATCAAAGGTCTCGATTAATTCGCAGAACCTGGCGAGTTTGGCAGGGGTGTTAAAACTAGACATGGCTCCGTATAGCTCGTCTCTATGCACACTACCATACGCGGCTTTGAAATCGACGAAAAGGTGATGGGTGTCGATTTGGTATTTTTGAGTCTTCTCCAAGGTCTGCCGCAATGTAAATATTTGATATATTGGGGATTTATCTGGCCTAAAATCACACTGATAAGAACCTATCCAATTATCCACAAAGCGTATCAGATGTTCACACAGTACGGCAGAGGAGATCTGCCGGCTGGATCCTCTCCAGCCGCTTTAAATAGCTCGGCAGAGAGGGTGTCTACGCCCACGGCTTTATAAGTATTGAGCTTTGAAATTACCAGCTTAGTTTCTTCTAGGTCGGTTGGACGAAATTATCTTGCATCTTCGTCCGTTGCGAATAGATCATTCTCCCTGACAGCGGTATTAGATCTTTCATCGCCGCGCCGTTAAACAGTCTACAGAAGTATTTCTTCCATATTTTCAGCATGGACTTTGACTGTACCTACTATTAGTTGTCAGTCTTCATCCCCACAGCCCTGGCTAGTTCGTTTTATTTTTTCGTAAAACTTGCTAGCATTATTCCTGTAGTAGCGTCTCTCCATTTCCTCGATCTCACTCTTTTCATGCTTTTTTTTTTTTGCTTTCTTAAAAGCGTGTGTTCGTCTCACCTTTTCTGCTCGTAAGGTTCATGAGCGGCTCTCGTTTGACTATGTAGCATGACTTTGTAGGCATTTTGCTTTGCTACATGGGTATAATAAACCCGATACGTTCCGTTTAACTATTTACTCGTAGTTTTTGAAAATGACAAAAGACCGAGACTAGTACATATAGCAATTCTTTATTATCCAGCAGTAAAGAGAAGAAAAAGCAAAAAAAGACATGATACGCTTCCTTTTATAGTGCATTATTACATATAATAATCCAAAATGTGTTAATGTAGTAATGTATGTATGTGAATTCATAGAAATATAGAAAAAGTGTTGCCAATATTGACGAATAATTTTTAACATCCTCCGACCGGGGAAGATAGGTGAAGTTCCATTGGATAAAGTAGCTGGACAGGTCTTCTGGTTCGCGTGCCATCCGCGTATCGTATCTCACAGGCTCTAACTTTACCATCACGGCCAATATAAGCATTTTCAATTGTAGCTAATTTCCAGTTGATTCGTGGTTTCCCAGAGTCGAAAACTAGGACAACGTCGTTTGGTTTTAGTTGATCTGTGGTAACGCCTCTACTATGATGAAAGGATCTGAGAAGTTGCATATATTCAGATCGCCAACGGTTTCTCAGCAAGGTTGTATATCGCATTCGTTGCTTCCAAAGATTTTGAATATCGCCTGACCCTGATACTTCCTCACACATGTTGGCACTGCCATCTCTACCCAATAAAAAATGCGCTGGTGTAAGGGGCGCAAGGTCTTCCGGATTACTACTCATATATGTTAATGGTCTGGCATTTATCATACCTTCAGCTTCAGTGAGAATCGTTCTTAGTTGTTCGAATGTAAGTTTCGCCCTTCCAATAGCAACTTTCAATATGTTCTTTATAGAGCGAATGAGACGCTCCCAAAACCCTCCCCACCACGGAGCTCGTTCTACTATAAATTTCCATCGAATGCGGTGATTTGACAGGAAATTTTGTAGTTTTTGGTCTTCGAATGTAGCTCCGTCTAACTCCAAGGCTGTCCTTCGGAATGTTCGGGCGTTATCGGAAAAGATGACTGATGGGACTCCTCGACGAGCGATAAAACGTCTGAGACCCATTACACAGCTTTCGGTAGTCATGCTCAATACAAGCTCTAAATGCACAGAGCGAACAGCGGCGCAAGTAAATACCATGATATACGTTTTACTCATTTCTCCGTTGGAGCGATCAAAATAAAAGAGAGGACCTGCGAAATCCACACCTACATTGTCAAAGGGTCTAGACAAAGTTAGTCTTTCAATCGGAAGCGGTCCAAATGGCTGAGACGCTGGCTTGCCCCATAGCTTCTTACAGACAACACACTGCTTCAGGATTTTCTTGATAACTGGACGTCCTTTCAAGATCCAGAATTTTTCTCGGAGTTGAGACGTAACTAGATTGACACCGCCATGAAGTGTCATTTGATGATAATCCTTTATTATGAGATCTGTGATATACGACTTTGGAGGTAGAATGATAGGATGCTTAAAATCTGTGGACTCGGTTAGCGTTTGCAGGCGTCCGCTTAATCTCAGCAATCCATCCTTGTCCAGAAATGGCGACAACTGATAAATCGTAGAACTTTTAGGTATGGTCTGTGCTTTCTGTAAGGAACAAATTTCGTTAGCAAATTTATCGAGTTGAATGTACCTCAGCCAATACGTCTCAGCGACGTTAAGTTCCTCAGTCGACAGATCAGCAAACACAGGTCTTTTCTTTTCTTTACACGATGTCAAGAAACGCATTACGTAACTTGTAACCCTCAGCAGGCGCTTCCATGTACCAAAACGTTGAAAGCTAATGACTGGCTCTAAAATTTCGTTGTTCAATGTTGAAGTTTCCGTCGGTAATACCAAAGAAATAACTTTGTCCGGTATCGGCAAGCGGTCGCAGATGTTGTCGTCACCTTGGAGCCAAACTGGCCCATGAGCCCATAACGAAGAAGCTTTCAGGTACTTCGCCGTAACTCCTCTGGTAAGCAAATCAGCAGGATTATCCTCTCCTGCACAGTGGTTCCATTCGGATGTTGATGTGAGGCGCCGTATCTCGGTAACTCGGCTCCGTACATATGGTTTCCATCTGTCGACTTCTCCAAGTATCCAATTCAAAGCTATTTTGGAATCGGTCCATAAGTGGAATTCATGAACAGTGATCTTCATGGAACGTTTTAGGTAAGAACACAAACGCGCTGCTATTAACGCCGCGGTGAGCTCTAATTTCGGTAGCGTTAATTCTTTTGTTCCATCCTGCTTTAGGGGTGCAACTCGGCTCTTCGCACATAAAAATGAAACAGAGTTCTCACCTGATGGACAACTGTTCTTCATATATGCAACAGCGCCATATGCCTTCATGCTTGCATCGGCGAAGATATGAACACTCATTTTATGCGGAGATGACAAAGCTGATCGCGAAATAGCATATTCCTTTAAATGCAATAAATTCTCGATGCAATTATTCCATTCACACGCAAGATCAGCGGGAAGCACCTGGTCCCATGACAGCTTACATTTCCATATGGTCTGAAACAGAATTTTTACCTTTACAACAACTGGTCCTAACATGCCCAACGGGTCAAAAATCTTGGCTATAGTTTGGAGTACCACGCGCTTTGTGCCCTTTGGTAAGTTTGATGCGTTTAAATTTTCGACGAACTGCATAGGTACAGCAATTTCATCAGTGCGAACAAACCACTCCAACCCTAACACCTTTTGTTTATCTGGACAGGCTGCACAAAACACTTTCCTTATCTCTGGACCATTGGAGTTCCATTTGCGAAGGTTCATACTTGCTCGACGCATGATCGATACGGCTTCGTTATAAATCCGCCTTCCTTCAGTTTCCGTGTCGACACTGGTAACGAAATCGTCCATGAAAAATCCTCTTCTCAAAACGTCGCATGTTGTGGGGAAATTCTGCTCTTCGTTAGATAAATGCTTACGTATGGTTGCAATTAAAATAAATGGACTACACCTCACACCAAATGTAACTCTAGTCATTCTGTAATCTTTGCATACCAGAGAACCATCTGACGTTGCGTCCGAAGCAATCCAAATAAACCGGTGAGAATCGCGATCCTTTTCGTTGAGCAGTATTTGCAGAAAAGCCTTTTCCACATCAGCTACTATGCCATATCGTCCTAGTCGAAAGTTAAGCAGCACTGAAAGGACGTCGGGAAGTAAGTTTGCCCCAACATGCAGTTGTTCGTTGAGAGAAGGTATATTTTCGGTACGAAAAGAAGCGTTGAACACAATGCGCATTTTAGTAGTGGTACTTTCTGCTTTGTATACGGGGCGATGGGGTAGATAAAATACTCGAGATGGATGATTTTCTGGGGTAGCAACTACCGGTTCTGCGATACCATCCAGGACCATTTGTTTTATAGCCGCATCGTACTCTGCTAGTTGATTTGGATTCCTTGAAAGTCGTTTTATGAGCGATCGAAGACAGTTGAGAACGTCCTCCTTATTGGTTCCCTCTAGATCGTTGAAACTCTTCCACGGCAACTGGGCTTCATAGCGGTTGCCCTTTTTTACGATACAAGTGGAAGATAAACACTCCGCTGTTTGTTGATTCTCTGCTTCTTCGCTACGAATGCCGATCGCTTCCAATGACCAGATTGATGAAATTTCGTCGTCGATTAGAGCAGTACTAAGGAATAATGAAGAACATAAATAGGTGTTTGAAACGATATTCTTACCACTCGAAGGATGTGGACCTTGTAGCGTCCACCCAAAAATGGTGTTCACAGCTCTGAGTGAATCGGTTACTCGGTGCTGCTGGCCAGTGACCACAGTCCAATAGTAATCGGAACCTATCAACATGCTCAACCCATCTTCGGAATCGATGGGAACATGATGAGAGTCGGCCAAACGCATTCCTTCGAATGCGGAGCAAGAGCTGCCTGGGGTTGATAACACGTCCACGCAAATATTAGGCACAACTACTGCTTTGATTTCGACACTTTTCCCGTCAAATTGGCTTTTAAGTGTGATTGTGACTGTTCTTAATGTCTTCCTTGGCGATGGATGATTACTTCCAAAGGGTATGACGGATATATCCACGGTTTCTGAAGATTTTAGGTTGAGCCTTTCCACCAGCCTTTCACAGATGAAGGAATGCTGACTGCCCCCATCAATGATTAACCGAATTAATAAAACCTTGTTCCTATTTGCAGATAAGGCAATGCACCGGGCTGTCTTCAAAAGGATATTGCTTTGTTGATACGAATTGTGAGCGCCTAAATTTATGGAAATCTGTCCACTTTTGTTATCAGGGTGCGTCGTTTCTGATGACTTTTTTAAAAACGTCGGATCACACATCGATGATAAATGCTTACCCTTACATTTCTTGCAAGAAAGCCATTTTGCACTTCGACATTTTTTGGCAGAATGCCCGCGCTTTGCACAACGAAAACATCTACCGCTTTTGCGCAACTTTTCTCTTTTTTCGGTTATTGATATGTTGCTCTCACAGTCTCTCGTTAAGTGCTGGTCTGATTCGCAAAAAAAACATTTACATTTGTTGTCTTTCTCGTTCAGTGATACCAAACTTGTCGCTGTCGTAGTTTCATTATTCGTTTTCACATTAGGTGCAACAGAGACGGCTCGACTTCTCTCTAACGATTCGACTTCACGTTTGAGAAAGGCCATTATACCTTTCACCTGGTGATCTCCTATTTTGGAAAGGACAGAGCTATTGCACGTAGGATCTACTTCCTGATCCTTTTCTGCGGCTATCTGTAACGCGTTATTGGTATTGATTTCCGCACTCTGGTCGTTTCTCTCTGATGTCCGATAGTAATCAATACGGAGTTCCGATGGGAGGCAGCGCAGTAGTATGGTTTTCAACATAACAGAATAATGTTGAGATGGTATTTTTAAAGCTGTTAGCGTACGACTACATGTTGAGACAGAATTATATAAATTTCGCAAGCCGAGCACATCTGTTCTTGAAACAACCGGTCGAAGAGAGATTAGCTGTTGCATATGCTTATCGACAAGCTGTTCGGTATCCCCAAATTGTTCTTGCAAGAGCGAGACGGCAGCATCGTAACATATTTCTGATGCGGTGAAACCGGCAATTAGTTTTTTCGCTTTTCCCACCAACACCGATTCAAGGTAACTGAATTTGTCCGTTGCTGATAAGCTGAGGTTCTCATGGACCGCCGTCCGGAATTGTTCCCAAAACGGCAGCCATTCTTGGTAGCTCCCATCAAATCTTTTAAGGGGCAATTTAGGAAGTTTCACAGAACTATTGTATGAGTTGTTCGCCGCCGCCGACGTAGAAGACGTGTCATGGACCGCGTCCCTTGCCCTTGGTATGGTTGGATTTTGCTTAAGCCGAAGTTTACTGAGGCGTGTGTTTAATCGCGCAAGCACCCCTATGGCCGAGTCTTCATACTCCGCGATCTTTTCGACGTCCTTTTCGTAGTCTTCCGCTTTGATAAGACCTTTAGTTTTTATGTCCTGATTGATGGTTACGAGGCTTTCATGGGCTGCTGTCAACCGTTGTATAAAAGCAACAAGTTCCTCCTCGATGTCGTCCAGCAACTCCTCGTTAGTAAGCCGCGATTCATCTTTGTTGAGATATTCGCTAGCGGACTTGATGATTTTGGTGACCTGGCCCCTATACGAAGCTCGTGCGGTGATTTCCATTATTATTATTATTTTTTGACTTTTCTTGGATCTGCTTTTCGAAGTCTCTACACCTCTTTCGTTCCCCGGTTTCGGCACCAAATATAATAAACCCGATACGTTCCGTTTAACTATTTACTCGTAGTTTTTGAAAATGACAAAAGACCGAGACTAGTACATATAGCAATTCTTTATTATCCAGCAGTAAAGAGAAGAAAAAGCAAAAAAAGACATGATACGCTTCCTTTTATAGTGCATTATTACATATAATAATCCAAAATGTGTTAATGTAGTAATGTATGTATGTGAATTCATAGAAATATAGAAAAAGTGTTGCCAATATTGACGAATAATTTTTAACAATGGGCTTACCCGCCTTGCTCATCATACTAAGGGTTTCTAGTTGTCGGTTGTTTGAAACCCAACACAAATGAGAGGCAGCATTTCTGATGGCACGCTGGTAATGCTCCCACTGTTGTTCTGTGGATTGTTCCGGTGTCATCGGAGTTCGCGAGAGATTGAGGAAAACTCGGTCGGCAAATGTCCTAGCGGTTTCCTGCGATTGTAGCTTTACGACGTCAAACTTTCATTGTCCAGCTCGACTTCGTGGCATCCTTGATATCTTTATTCGTACCTTGGTTAGAACAAGCTAGTGGTCCGAGTCGATGTTGGCTCCTCGGAAGCTTCGTACATCTGGGATGTTGGAGGATCAATTTGATTGATAGTCGACTGATCAGGTGATCGCTAGGTGTCCGCCGATGTCCGTTTTCGGACTTGGTGTCGTGTTTGAAAACTTGTGCAAGTCAGTCGTCAGTGATATCTTCCAAGTTTTTATTTTGACACGACAAGAAGCAGCCAAAGCAAGTGCGTACTTGCGCAAGTTTGCATGCAGTAAGGTGTGTAGCCGGCTTAAGGCTTTGACGAATAAGCGTTGTCTGTTCTCCTTGTAGTGATTAATTATCGTAGTAGATGTCGCTGTTTTTCATCCGTCCTTTGGCTGGTCCATCCCATCGCAAATTGACGCACTTAAAGTGCAAAGCATAGTTTGATCAATTTAATTTTGTTCGCATCAATTGCCTAGACTGTTCCTTGACCCATCTTTATGAAAAAATATTACTTTGAATTTCAGAATCTGTATATAGAGTGGACATTTAAGCCATTTTAAGGATAGTTTCACCAAGCTGTCCCTGTTACTGGTAATCAGCCCTTTGCCTTCATTGCACTCGTACTATATCTTTTGTCCAAACTTGTTTCGTTCTACTATTTGATTTCGGATATTTGATCAAGTTTTACTCATAAATGCAATTCGTTTATTGTAGTGTTCATTTGGCCTTAATTCGTGGGTGCCTTTCGCTGCGTAGTCATAGTTCCATTGTTTTACGGAGCCTTGAAATCTAGAAATCAAAAATAATGCACCAGCATTTCTATGCAAATGAGTGTAGTGTTTAATGTTCATTGCATTTCATATTGTATCATCATTCCTTTATTTTGCTTTCAGATACAGTAGGCAAAGTCACTGGAATTTGAACTTTTACTAAGTGCAGTGCCCAACTGGCAGTAACCCATTTTCGTGGAATATGTATATTCATATGCTGCCAATGAAATTGCTTGTGTTCTAAATAAGGACTTGGATCGATTGTGCTGTACAAATCTGTAAGTAACGTATTCCATACAAAGGAAATAAAAAATTCTGCATATGCAATGCAGTAGTGTACAGTATCGTAGATTTTAACCTCAACTTAGGTTGTCCAAGGCGAAAATTATTTACCATCATGTCGTTCTATGGTAATTTACATGTTCTCTATCGGGCGACCTTAAATACAATTACAATGGTATCCTTGCCAATAGCAAACAATTGAATTGCAGAAGTTCAGTGATTCCCTGAAATAAGCAATCAACTGAAGGTTAACTTACGGCATCTAGGTGTCGGCAAAGAGCGAATCAGGCCAAATTACCTCGACGGTAACGAACTAAACCAAAAGTTTACTTCTGGAGTATCTTTCGGGACAGCAAATCTCGATGTTGACTTAACTTATAGTCGCACGCGGGTAGTGCAATCATCTTTTTCCTTCAAATGTGTCGACAGCGTGGAGGTAGTCGAAAGCTTTTTGTCAATTAAGTCCTGTGCAATTGGAGTTGATGAAATTCACCCAATTTTTATCAAAGCTATTCTTCCATTGATCCTGCCGTACGTAACACATGTTCGGGGTGAACCTGGGCCTCAACCAACATGCCCCTCCAACTAGCACAATCTTTCGCTAGCCCTTTCCATTGCCGCACACCCAGTTGGCTGAGGTCCCCTTCCACCTGTGACACACATGCCCCTCCAACTAGCACAATCTTTCGCTAGCCCTTTCCATTGCCGCACACCCAGTTGGCTGAGGTCCCCTTCCACCTGTGTGCGCCATCTTAAGTGCGGCCGTCTTCTGCTTCTTCGTCCCTCGGGGTTGGATTCAAAGACTCTCCGGGCTGGAGCTGTGGTGTACATTCGCTCTACATGGCCCAGTCATCTTAGGCGTTGAATCCGTAGACGCCTGACTAGGCTCATGTCGCTGTACAGCCCGTAAAGTTCGTGGTTGAATCTTCTCCTCCATCCCCCGCCTGCGTTCATAGGCCCAAGAATCACGTGCAAAATCTTTCTCTCGAACCGACCAAGGGCCTCCTCATCCGCTTTTGATAGTAACCATGCTTCTGCGCCGCCGTACAACAGGACCGGGATGATAAGGGTCTTATATAGAGCCAACTTTGTCGTTCGGGAGAGGGCTCTATTACTCAGTTGTCTCCTGAGCCCAAAGAAACAGCGATTGGCAAAGTTATTCTGCCTTTGATTTCGGAACTGATGTCGTTGTTCCAGGTCACTGCGGAGCCAAGGTAGACGAGGTCTTTAACTACCTCGAACTTATATCTGCCTATACAAACGTTCTGGCCAAGACGTCGGTGGTGAGCGTCCTCGTTTACCGTCAAACCAATTTCCGCCGCCTCCATCTCAATACTTGCAAACGCCTCATTGACATCTCGCTGTGATCTACCTATTATGTCAATATCGTCAGCGTATGCAAGGAGTTGCGAGGATTTGAAATAGATTGTGCCTCTTGTATTGGCCAGTGATTTTTGCACAATCATTTCCAATATGATGTTGAAGAAATCACACGACAGCGCATCGCCCTGCCTAAATCCTTTTTTGACATCAAAACTATCGGTAAGGTGTTCACCGATTCAGATGGAGCAGCGAGCATTCTCCAACGTCATCCTGCATAGTCTGACGAGCTTAGCAGGACATGGCGTTGTATAGCTCGTCTCTAGTTACGCTGTCGTATGCGGCTTTGAAGTCGACAAATAGGTGGTGAGTGTCGACTTGAAATTCATTGCTTTTCTCCAGTATCTACCGTAGTATGAAGATTTGGTCGATGGTGGACTTCCCTGGCCTGAATCCGCACTGATAAGGACCTATCAGCTTATTTACAAAAAGCTTCAGGCGTTCACACAAAACGGCATAGAAGATTTTGTAGGCGATGTTAAGGAGACTTATTCCTCCATAGTTGGCGCAATCAGAGGGGTCTCATTTCTTGTGGATCGAGCATACGATGCTGAGACTCCATTTCTCGGGCATGCTTTCCTCTAACCATATCTTTCGGATGAGCTGGTGCATGCTCCCAACCAGGTCATCCCCAGCTGCCTTGAAGAGCTTAGCAGACAGTCCGTCTGCGCCAGCAGCTTTATTCGACTTGAGCTTCGATATGGCAATCTTAACTTCGTCGAGGTCAGGGGGACAGAATTCTCTGCGGTGTCCGTCGATTAGAAATGGATCATTCTGCCTGACAGCGGTATATTGACTAACGTCGCCGTTATACAGTCTGCAGAAGTGGTTTATCCATATTCTCAGCATCGACTGCGGTTCCACTACTAGGTGTCCGTTCTCATCCCTGCAGGCTTCCGTTTTGACTATATGAACTTGGCATGTTCGCTTTATCTGTTGATAACCCTTTCGAACGTCATGCCTGCAGTAACACCTCTTCAAATCCTCAATCGCGTGCTTATCGTGCTCTTTCTCCTTTCTCCTGAGAAGCTTATGCTCTTCCCTTCTTTTTAGCTCATAGAGCTCACGAGCTGCTCTTGTTCTTTTATGCAGCGAGGCTTTATATGCTTCCTGCTTCGCTATGTGAATCCAGGTGTTTCTTCGTGGTGGAGCCTTGAAACCCAAAACTTCGGATGCAGAGCTTTTCAGGGCTTGTTTGCAAAGGCTCCACTGCTGTTCTGTTGATAGCGTGGAGGATTCAGGTGTATTGGAGAGCTTAAGGGAGACGCGATCGGTAAATGCACGAGCGGTTTCTGGCGATAGTAGCTTTCCGACGTCATAATTTTGTATTATTACTCTACGCCGTTGCGTGCGTGATATCCGTAAGCGCATCTTAGCTACTACAAGATAGTGGTCCGAGTCGATGTTAGCCCCTCGGAAAGTTCGAACATCAAGAATAGTGGAGGAGTGTCTGATGTCGATCGCGATGTGATCAATCAGGTTGATAGTCGATTGATCAAAAGACCGCCAGGTGCCTTTGTGTATATCGAGGTGCGGGAAGCGCGAAGAATCATCCTGTTTCCGTTATCGGATGTGGTGTCGTGTAGGCTATGTTTCCCGATGACTCGTTCAAAGATGCTTTCCCTACCCAGCTTAGCATTGAAGTCTCCTAGTACAATTTTGATGTCAGAGCTAGGACATTGGGCATACGTTCTGTCTAGGAGATCGTAGAACTCATCTTTGGCGGAGTCACCCTTGTCTTCTGTGAGGGCGTGGACGCAGAACAGGCTCATGTTAAAAAAATTTGCCATGATGCGGATTATTATAAGGCGTTCACTCACATGCCGAAAGCTTAGGACTTTTTGCATTAGTCCACCTCGAGTAACAAATCCGCATCCAAACAATCGTTGTTTTACATCCGCTTTATACCCGGTCCATTCCATCGCATTTCCTGGATGGCGGTTATGTCCGCTTTATAGTGGTCTAGGGCGTCCGCAAGTTGTTCAGCTGGTCGTGGCCTGTTTAGGGACCTAACATTCCGCGTACAAAGCCGAAGATCATTGTCCATTTTTGCAAAGGGTCGTCAACATAAATCCGGTCCGTTATATCCGAGGCTTGTGGTTGTTTCGGAGTTTGGGGTTGTTTTACGGTTACGGCTTACTTGGCCGTAGTCCAACCGACTAATTCTGTTTTTTGGCGCAGGCCAGAGGCTCGCCATTCGCCCTTCCCCGCCTGCGATTTCCATAGGAAATCCCAAGATGGCACCACGAGGAGTTGGAGATGGGACTTACTAACAGTGCCGCAAGATGTTCGACTGCGGTGGCTCTTCTCGCTTTTTAGCAGGCCAGCATCCGTCGGATAGATGCTACCCCTACGAATATCTTTCTCGAAACAGGATACTTGGACAGGTGCAATCCGGCTTCCGGGCGAATCATAGTTGTACAACTGCTCTAGTGAAAGTTGTCGAAGATATTAGGACAAGTTTGGATAAAGATGAAGTTACTTTCTTAAATTATCGACTAAAAAGTGGACTGTATGTTATATTGATGATTATGGAGCAAATATTTGTATACATATACAGGGTACCCCACGAGCAGTGTGCCAAAAAGCTAGAGCGTGTAGGTCTGGTCAAGACAGGAAAAAACTCGTATGGGAGGGGATTACGTCGGACCAAATCCAAAATTCTTTCATCTATGGTTGTTGATCCGTCTGTAATTGATCTTTCGCTTCTTCGATGCTCTGGCACTCCGTGCTCTTGCAGACTTAGGTGGATTCTTGAAAACATACTACGACTGGGACACCTCCGATTGGGATATCTTTCAGCGTAGAGCCTTTCGGCTTCACGATCTCGACCAATCAGCTAGACGAACTTACTCATGGCTATATACGTAAGCCATGTAAAGTTTTAGTCAAGTATGTTCTCTATTTTTTAAAACTATTGAAATAGCAAACACAAGTAATTTATAACTGCTAAGAAGTGTCTATGTGCACGAGATCTACTTTCTGAAATTGTGTTTTTCATATAAACAAGAAAGAAATTGGAGCATTATCTGACCTTTGTGGCCTCTGGTTTTACTGTCCTGTTTTCCATTACCTAACATTTTACACAGATACCATACAACGCGTTGAATGTACACGTGTTGGATAAGATAACAAGGGCCAACAATAAGAAGAAACAAACTTACAAACATATTCGCAGATACTAAGGTAAAACCGATCCTTAATGAATCCGGGGTGTAGAAGAGCGAAATGCACGTCCCTTTTGGCCTCATCATTCACATATACTCGTATGCACATGGACACAATTTTTATATCAGATGCCATCCTAGTGTAATTGAACAGAAGAAAAAAGCGCAGCAAAATGAAGTCATCTGCAAGCAGCAAGTACGAGTAGTTCTCTGTGTACCATAGCTTCGTATTTGTCGACAAACAAAGAAATAATAGATAACTAGCTCTTCTGGAATGTGAGATGAAATTTTCTTCCCTTCACTTTGCCGTGGGGCGAGTTCGGTTGCATTGAAAATTATACTCCGACTAACACGGCAAAGGGAGGAAAGATATGGGACATACCTATAGGTATATATATACATATGACAAGCGCGTCTTCTTCCTGAAGGCCTTTATCTGTCGAGAATAATTTGAACGAAATGAGCTGCCAGCTTCCTTAAAATCAGACTCGTTTGCCCTTTTCATGTACCGTATTTATATGTATAAGACGTTAATCATCCCAGTCCTCCTTTACGGCGCAGAGGCTTGGACCTGAACAAAAGTGGATGAAGATGCCCTTGGTCGTTTCGAGAGGAAAATTCTGCGCACATTTGTTCAAACGGTGTATATAGGAGAAGATATAACGAACAACTGTACGGGTTGTACAGCGACATCGGCCTGGTACGACGTCTACGGATACAGCGTCTAAGGTGGCTAGGCCATGTAGAGCGCATGGAAAATACAGCTCCGACCCGAAGAGTCTTCGAATCCATCCCGGAAGAAAGGCACGGCAGGGGACGGCCGCACCAACCGGGGCGCACGCAAGTGGAAGGGACCTTAACCCTTGCACTTGATATTTCGAAAGCATTTGACAGAGTTTGGCATGAAGCCCTTTTGCCGAAAATGCGTGCATTCGGAATCGATGACTCTCTTCTTCTATGGATTAGAAGCTACCTTTCGAATCGTTCAATTCAAGTTGTCTTGGACGGATTCAAGTCTGACACTCACTTTGTAAATGCTGGTGTTCCCCAGGGCTCCGTTTTGTCTCCGACACTCTTTCTCATTTTTATAAATGATCTCTTGTCTGTTACTTCTAATCCAATTCACTCCTTCGCTGACGACAGTACCTTCAGCTTCTCATATTCGTTCACTTCTTTACGCCCCGGCACTTCGGCTGTAAATAGTGAGCGGCAGCGTATGTTAAGCTCATTAAATTCCGACATCGACAGCATCATCCAATGGGGTAAAAACAATAGAGTGGAATTTAATGCTTCCAAAACACAATGCTGTCTTCTGTCTTTAAAGCGTAACACTGACCCAATGCCATTATCCATGAATGGCACTTGTATCTCGGAAACCGAAAAGCTTTGCATCCTGGGTATAGGCATCAATGACAACCTTTGTTGGAATGATCACATATTTAGTGTCGCCAAGAATGCCGCGAAATGCCTAGGTTTCCTATACAGATGCAAGAAATTCTTCACGCCCACCGATCTGGCTACAATTTATAAGGCGTTAATTCGTCCTAAGTTGGAGTTCAACGCTCATGTTTGGTCTGGTGCATCTAAGACCTCACTGCACTTACTTGACAGAATACAAAAGCGTGCGATAAAACTCATAGGAGATTCCAGCATCACAAACTCATTACACTCGCTTGGTCACCGTAGGAACGTATCCTGCCTTTCATTGTTTTATCGTTACTTTTATCATAAATGCTCTGACGAAATAGCCAGTTGCATTCGGCCACTTCACAACTTCTCCCGCGATACACGCCTCTCCCGGAATGCGCATGAATTCACTTTGAAGCCCGTTTTCGATCGTACTGTCAAATTTAGAAATTCTTTCCTCAACCGAACCACACGAATGTGGAACGCACTACCTCGTTCGGTCTTCCCCCCTCAGTACAATATGCAGACATTTGAGACCAATGTCAATAGGCAGCTCCTCTCCTTCTCCCTGCTACCTTCTGCTCGCACAACGTCCGTCGTTATAAGGCCTAAGCCTTGAGTGCGCGTGTGACTCTAAAAAAAAAAAAAAAAAAAAAACCAATTGGGCGTGCGTGCGACGCTGGAAACAGCTGACCAAAGACCATGCCAGCTGGAGACGCTTGTAGGTTTAGGCCCAGGTTCCAGGTATGTCTGTCAAATCCGGCGCTTGAGGATGTCTCTGAGTTTTTATATTTTCTTACGGTTACGGCTTACTAGGCCGTAGCCCAACCGACTGAACCTGTTTTTTTGGCACAGGAAGCTCGCCATTCGCCCTTCCCCGTCTGTAATTTCTATCGGAAATCTCCAGGTGGCACCACAAGGAGGTGGGGATGGGACTTACTAACAGTGCCGCAAGATGTTCGTCTGTGGTGTCTCTTATCGCTTTTTAGCAGGCCAGCATCCGTCGGTTAAATGCTACCCTAACAAGGCCTTTATTAGTCCTTTGCCATGAAAAAGGCGCCTATAACTACGCCAACTATAGGGAAATACCAGTAAGTCTCCTTAACATCGCGTATAAGATCTTTTCTGCCATGCTGTTTGGACGTCCGAAAACATTCGTGGACAATTTGATAGGTTCCTATCAATGTGGTTTTAGGCCAGGAGAATCCACGATATATCAACTATTCACACTGCAGCAGATCTCGGAGAAGATCCATGAATTTTAGGTCGACACACACCTATTCTTCGTGGATGTTAAGGCCGCATATGACAGTGTCTATAGGGAAGAACTATGTATATAGAGCCATGTTATGATATGACATCTCTGCAAAATCGTCAGGTTGTACAGGATGAGAATGGAGAATTCTCGCTGCTCCATTAAGGTCGGTAAGGAATTAACCGAGACCTTCGATGTCCATAAAGCGTACAGACAGGGTGACGCACTGTGATGTGAGTTTTTCAACATCATCCTTGAAAAGATCGTGCGGAATTCACAGGGCAATAAAAGAGGCACGATCTACTTCAAGTCTGCACAATTGCTCGCATACGCTGCTGATATTGACATGACTGGGAAAACGCAGTGAGACGTCAATGAAGCTCTTGTGAGCATAGAAGCAGAAGCGGCTAAAGTGAGTTTGGAGGTAAACGAAGGCAAAACTAAATATATGCTGCCGTCAAAGAAAGACGCACAACACCGACGTCTTGGCCAGAACGTCACTATTGGCAGCTGTAACTTTGATGTAGTCGAGGATTTCGTCTACCTTGGCTCACTGGTAACAAGCGGCAATGTCAAGAACGTAGAGATAACTCTTGCCAACCCCTGTTTCTTTAGGCTCAAGAGGTAACTGAGTAGTAGAGCCCTCTCTCGACTAAAGTGACCCTCTATAAAACCTTAATCATCCCGGTTCTTCTCTACGGCGCAGAGGCTTTGGCCATATCAAAAATAGATGAAGAAGCCCTTGGTCGTTCCGAGAGGAAAATTCTGTGCACAATCTTCGGTCCCGTTTAAGTTGACGGAGGGTGGACGAGAAGATTAAATCATGAACCGTATGGGCTGTACAGCGACATCGGCCTAGTACGACGTCTACGGATCCAACGTCTAAGATGGCGAGCCCATGTAAGGCGGATGGACAGCACAGTTCCGGTCCGAAGAGTCCTCGACTCCAACCCGGAAGAACGACGTTGCAGAGGACGGCCGCATTGGCGCACACAGGTGGAAAGGGATCTTGGTCAACTGGGCGTGCGACCCTGGAAACAGCTGGCAGGAACTCATGCTAGCTGGAAAGGCTTGTTCGTTGAGGCCCAAGTTCACCCCGAACTGTAGCGCCCACTATGTATGTATGTATGCACACACATACGCGAGTTGTTACTTGTAGTATCCACAGGAAAATAATAGTTAAATTGCATCTGTGCTTACTAATTGAATACCACCTCAAATACTATTCGTATTTACTAATAAAGAATTATTACTTTGCTATCACCTATGTACGTTTGTATGCATGCAGCACGTATCGGCCAAGGGTCGTAGTACCTATAATCGTAACTCATGTTACAATCCTGGCGACCTGGCGAGTACGCCAAATACAACAAACCCAGAGTACACCTCTTCCGTTGTTACATATTTACTACCATGATTGCGAATCGCCAGCAGCTGCAATCAAACCCACATGCTGAATACCGACTTTACAGCCGAAACTGGAGTTTCCATGTCTGTCGCTTGGAAAAAAAGGACACAACACCTGCACTGAGACACTTGCTGTTCGGTTTTAACATTTGGCATGAAGCCCATAAAACCGACATTCACGTTATGATGACGTTTCGACTTTTTATATAAATAATTTACTACTGTGCCTCCCCATGTGCGGTGGATATTGCTGCTAAGTTGCAGATATCTAAAACCATTGTGAATACGAGTACATACGTACGAAAAGGGAAGGAGGGTATCTTCACTTATTTTATTTATGTAAAAAAGGAGTTGTCACATTGCGCTACTACACTGTGCATTAAAATTAATGGTACATCCAAACATATTCACTTCAATCGTTTTTTTGATAACCCTTAGTTTTGTTTTATCCGACGGATGCTGGCCTGCTAAAAAGCGAGAAGAGCCACCGCAGTCGAACATATTGCGGCACTGTTAGTAAGTCCCATCTCCAACTCCTCGTGGTGCCATATGGAGATTTCCTATGGAAATTGCAGACGGGGAAGGGCGAATGGCGAGCCTCCTGAGCCAAAAAAAACAGGACTAGTCGGTTGGGCTACGGCCTAGTAAGCCGTAACCGTAAAAAACACACAAACTCCGAAAGAACCACAAGCCTCGGATATAACGGACCGGATTTATGTTGACGACCCTTGCAAAAAACGAAAAAAGGACAACGATCTTCGGCTTAGGTCCCTAAACAGGCCACGTGCAGCCGAACAACTTGCGGACGCCCTAGACCGCTATAAAGCGGACATCACCGCCATCCAGAAAATGCGATGGAATAGACCGGGTATGAAGCGGACGAAAAATTGCGATATTTACTACGGCGACTGCTATAGCGAGAGAGGGCAACGATTGTTTGGATGCGGATTTGTTGTTCGAGGTGGACTAAGGCAAAAAGTCCTAAGCTTTCGGCATGTGAGTGAACGCCTCATAACAATCCGTATCAAGGCTAAATTTTTTAACATCAGCCTGATCTGCGTGCACGCCCCCACGGAAGACAAGGATGACTCCGCCAAAGATGAGTTCTACGATCTCCTAGACAGAACGTATGCCCAATGTCCCATCTATGACATCAAAATTGTACTAGGAGACTTCAATGCTAAGCTGGGTAAGGAAAGCATCTTTGAACGAGTCATCGGCAAGCATAGCCTACACGACACCACATCCGATAACGGACACAGGCTGATTGATCTTGCTACGGGGCGAAATCTCCTTCTAGCCAGTACGCGCTTCCCGCACCTCGATATACACAAAGGCACCTGGCGGTCTTTTGATCAATCGACTACCAACCAGATTGATCACATCGCGATCGACGTCAAACACTCCTCCACTATTCTTGATGTTCGAACTTTCCGAGGGGCTAACATCGACTCGGACCACTATCTTGTTGTAGCCAAGATGCGCTTACGGATATCACGAACGCAACGGAGTAGAGTAAGCCTACAAAGTTATGACGTCGGAAAGCTACTATCGCCAGAAACCGCTCGTGCATTTACCGATCGCGTCTCCCTTAAGCTCTCCAATACACCTTAATCCTCCACGCTATCTATAGAACAGCAGTGGAGCCTTTGCAAACAAGCCCTGAAAAGCTCTGCATCCGAAGTTTTGGGTTTCAAGGCTCCACCACGAAGAAACACCTGGTTCGATGACGAGTGCAGGAGGATTCATACAGCGAGGCAGGATGCATATAAGGCCTCGCTGCATATAAGAAAAAGAGCAGCTCGTGAGCTCTACGAGTTAAAAAGAAGGGAGGAGCATAAGCTTCTTAGAAGAAAGAGCACGAGAAGCGCGCGATTGAGGATTTGGAAAGGTGTTACTGCAGGCGTGACGTTCGAAAGTTTTATCAACAGATAAAGCGAACATGCCAAGGTTATAAAGCCGGAACGGAAGCCTGCAGGGATGAGAACGGACACTTAGTAGTAGAACCGCAGTCGATGCTGAGAATAGTCAATATACCGCTGTCAGGCAGAATGATCCATTTCTAATCGACGGACACCGCAGAGAATTCTGTCCCCCTGACCTCGACAATTAAGATTGCCATATCGAAGCTCAAGTCGAATAAAGCTGCTGGCGCAGACGGACTGTCTGCTGAGCTCTTCAAGGCAGCTGGGGATGACCTGGTTGGGAGCATGCACCAGCTCATCCGTAAGATATGGTTAGAGGAAAGCATGCCCGAGGAATGGAGTCTCAGCATCGTATGCCCGATCCACAAGAAAGGAGACCCCTCTGATTGCGCCAACTATAGAGGAATAAGTCTCCTTAACATCGCCTACAAAATCTTCTCTGCCGTTTTATGTGAACGCCTGAAGCCTTTTGTAAATAAGCTGATAGGTTCTTATCAGTGCGGATTCAGGCCAGGGAAGTCCACCATCGACCAAATCTTCACACTACGGCAGATACTGGAGAAAACCAATGAATTTCAAGTCAACACTCACCACCTATTTGTCGACTTCAAAGCCGCATACGACAGCGTAATTAGAGACGAGCTATACAACGCTATGTCTACCTTTGACATACCTGCTTAACTCGTCAGACTATGCAGGATGACTTTGGAGGATGCTCGCTGCTCCATCTGAATCGGTGAACACCTTACCGATAGTTTTGATGTCAAAAAAGGATTTAGGCAGGGCGATGCGCTGTCGTGTGATTTCTTCAACATTGTATTGGAAATGATTGTGCAAAAATCACTGGCCAATACAAGAGGCACAATCTATTTCAAATCCTCGCAACTCCTTGCATACGCCGACGATATTGACATAATAGGTAGATCACAGCGAGATGTCAATGAGGCGTTTGCAAGTATTGAGATGGAGGCGGCGGAAATTGATTTGACGGTAAACGAGGACGTTCACCACCGACGTCTTGGCCAGAACGTTTGTATAGGCAAATTTAAGTTCAAGGTAGTTAAAGACTTCGTCTACCTTGGCTCCGCAGTGACCTGGAACAACGACATCAGTTCCGAAATCAAACGCAGAATCACTCTTGCCAAGCGCTGTTTCTTTGGGCTCAGAAGGCAACTGAGTAATAGAGCCCTCTCCCGAACGACAAAGTTGACTCTATATAAGACCCTTATCATCCCATTCGAGAGAAAGATTTCGCGCGTGATTTTTGGGCCTATAAACGCTTTAACGAGGAGAAGATTCAACCACGAACTTTACGGATTCTCTCTTTCTCTATTTCTATTTCCCGAGACATGAAAACATATAATAGTTTCCCATTACGAACAGCAATTTTGGCCGGTCGTAGCATACCATTTTCTAGATGCAAACCGAAAAAAATTTAAATTTTAAATTATATTTTCGTACGTTTCCTTACACTCAATACTGTATCCATTTGCATAGGTAGTCTATACAGGAGTATGTGCCAGTTTTACAGATCTTTCATCTCCAATTCTTATCGTTTTGTTGAAATTACCAAATGGACAATAAAAATATGCGACAGAAAGTCGAATAACCATAACGAGTTCTTTGCCTCTTCTCTGTTCCCAAAAGCATTAATCTTCACCAATTCGTTGTTAAGTGATTTTTGCGGATTTATCTTATTTAAGTGTAAAGTCCAATCAGAGCAAACGAGAATGTTCCACCAGAACCTTAGAAAACACAACCAGTCTTGTTACAATTTATTCCATTCCGTCAGAAAGCATTTCACATTGACAGCTTACTCTGGGCAACCCGAGTTTTTTACAATTCGGCCATCCTGCACGCTAATTGTGCCCTTGCGGTCCGAATCCTCCTGCTCGTCCTCCGAACTGTCGGCATTCTCGTACTCATAGCGTACTCATAGTCACCTAGTCCAGTCCTTCCCGAGGTAATTCGCACCATGGCTTCAGCTTTTCTGCACTTATCACAGCGTTGTATTTACGTTTAGGGTGTTGCATGCCGGGAATATCCTCGATGACGTAGCGATCATTCGGTAATACTCGGGTGACCATATACGGCCCACGGTATACGGGCTCCAGCTTCCTCGAGTCCCCAGTTGTCGCAGCTTCATTCTCTACAAGTATAAGATCCTCTTTATCGTACGAACGCGGCTTGCGATGTCGTCGATCATATCTCTTCTTTTGGTCCCTTTGGTCCCACCTCCGCCGCATTTGCTCTGTACTCGGTGAGTCGGTCCTTTCCAAAGTTAAAAGCAGTTTGTTACCCAGCATATCTCTATACATGAATAATAGAGGGCATGGGCTCGGACATACGGGGTAAAGTTGTTGATCGCTCTCAACCTGGCGAGATGCCAGCAACGATCCCTGTTTAACTGCCCGTGTCAAGTTGACATACGGCCTCCTCGCGCCGCCCTCTGGATAGCCTCCTCAACAACCGTTGGGAGGTGAACAAACCTATGCAGCGACAAAACCCCGACCAGAATGGCGGTTGTGCGGCGAGCTAACAATCCACCCACGTAAAAAAAAAAACAAAGTTATGCTTGAGCAAGATGCCTCGGATACACGGACGGATACTCGACGACGACAACGCACGAAAAAGGAGCACGATTTGCGAGTATGCTCCTGGAATGTCAGGACCCTGTACACTCCCGGAGCTGCTCATAAACTAGAAGGAATCCTCACGCAGTACAAGGCGGATATTACTGCGGTCCAGGAAATACGCTGGATAGGAAACGGTATGATTAGAAAGAAAAATTGCGACATTTATTACAGCTGTCACAAAAGGTTGCACTTACTGGGATGCGGATTTGTCGTGGGAAAGCGGTTAAGGTCGAAGGTCATCGACTTTAAACCTATAAGTGATCGCCTGGCTGTGATCCGCATCAGAGGCAGATTTTATAACATCAGCCTTATATATGCACACGCCCCTACCGACGAGGCTGAAGACCCTATCAAGGAGGACTTCTATGACCTCCTGGACAACGCCTACGGAGCTTGTCCGGAGTACGATGTAAAAATCGTGCTCGGGGACTTCAACGCCAAAATCGGTAATTAAAACACCCTTGGCGGAGTGATCGGAAAGCACAGCCTCCACGATACAACAACAGATAACAGCTTCCGACTCGCTGACTTTGCTACAGCTCGTAATGCGGTGATAAGTAGCAGATTCCCTCGCAAGCGAATCCACACAGCAACCTGGCGATCTCCGGACCGTCGAACCGCCAACCAAATCGACCATGTGCTCATTGACGGAAGGCACTCGTCAAACATCCTGGATGTGCGAACATTCATACGGGCAAATGTCGACTCTGACCACTTCCTCGTAGCAGCAAGATTCAGAGCTCGACTGTCCAATGTCAGAAAGCTGCACCAGCCCATCAGGAGGAGGTTCGACATTGGGCGCCTGAGCACACCGGAGGTTGCCAGAGTCTACAGGGAGCAGCTGAGCGAAAGACTCTACGGTATGCCTACGTCGAACACAAATGCCAATAACATGTGGCTGCATTGCCGCACAGCCATTCAGGAAGTAGTCGAAACCACCTTAGGATACCTACCACCCCCGACAAGAAACCCGTGGTATGATGGCGAGTGTGAGCAGAAAAAGGCAGCAACCGACGAGGCGTACCAAAAGGCGCTGCAGAGGAAAACCAGGGCCGCGCAAGAAGAGTACCGATCCAGAAGAAGGGAGGAGAAAAAACTACTGCGACAAAAGAAAAGAATCTTCGCAGCCTCCTAGCCCAAGGATATCGAGGAGTCTAGGGATAAACATAAAATACGAGCATTTTACAAGAAAGCCAAGGGCCTTGTAGGAGGCTTCAAAAAGGGCACTTTGGCTCTTCGAAACTGCGAGGGTAATCTTGTCACCGACCCGCAGGGAATAGTGGATGTTTTTAAGCAGCATTTCCAACAGCTGCTTAACGAGCATGACCACGGGAGAGCGGTAGGGACCGAGGAAATCCCAACTCCAGCCGCTGAAGTAGTCGGCACAACTATTCAGAAGCTGAAAAATAACAAGGCCGCAGGCTTGCCATCAGAGCTCTTCAAGACTGGCGGCGATGTTCTGGTAGGGAGCATGCACCAGATCATCTGTAGGATTTGGGAAGATGAAAGCATGCCCGACGACTGGAATACCAGCCCTATTTGCCCCATCCATAAAAAAGGCGATCCTACCTCTTGCAAGAACTATAGAGGTATATCCCTGCTCAATGTCGCATACAAGATCCTGTCCAGCGTATTGTGTGAACGTCTAAAGCCATTTTGCACCGCACTAATCGGCAGCTACCAGTGCGGCTTCCGGCCCGGCAAATCAACTATAGACCAAATTTTCACACTTCGACAAATCCTAGAAAAGACCAACGAGTTTCGAATCGATACACACCATCTTTTCATCGGCTTCAAAGCCGCATACGACAGCATTCATCGTGAAGGACTATTTGGTGCGATGGCTGAATTCGGGATCCCGGTAAAACTGGTCCAGTTGTGTCGCGCCACGCTAAAAAACACGCGATGCACCGTGCAACTCGATTCTAGGACCTCGGAACCATTCGAAACATGCACCGGATTTCGGCAGGGAGATACGCTGTCATGTGACTTCTTCAACCTGGTGCTGGAGCAGATAGTGCGATGGGCAGGCGTCAGCGGGGAAGGCACCATCTTTTACAAGTCCATCCAGCTGCTAGGATACACGGATGATATCGACATCATCGCGTGTTCTCGCCGTGGCATTGTGGAAGAATTCACGGCGATTGAAGAACAGGCGAAACGAGTTGGTGTTAAGATCAATGAGGACAAAACGAAATACATGCTGTCAAGCAAAAACCAATCCGTCGCTCACCACCTAGGACAAAATATAACAATTGACAGCTACAATTTCGAGGTAGTTAAGGAGTTTGTCTACCCCGGGGCGAACGTAAATTCCACAAATGACACCACAGTGGAGATCCGGCATAGAATCGCCCTTGGCAAACCGTTGCTACTTCGGCTTGTCCAAACAACTGGGGTCAAAAATCCTCACTCGAAAGACCAAAATCATGCTTTACAAAATGCTCATTCTGCCAGTCTTGCTGTACGGAGCCGAAAGCTGGACGATAAGCAGGACAGCGGAGCTGATTTTGGGTTCTTTCGAAAGAAAAATTCTGCCCCGGATATTTGGTCCTGTCTGTGAGGAAGGTGAATAGAGAAGAAGACACAACCGCGAACTCTACGAGCTGTACCAAGATGTGGATGTAGTCCGGAAGGCAAGGATCCGTCGACTACACTGGCTTGGCCACATCGAGCGCATGGACATCAACGCTCCAACTAAGAGGATCTTCGACTCCGAGCCTCCTGGTTCGAGAAGAAGAGGAAGACCGAACCTCCGGTATAAAGACCAAGTAATCGCGGATGTAAGACATCTTGGTATTGACAACTGGAAGCAGCGTGCCCGGGACCGTCAAGGATGGAAGGCAGCTATAGCTCAGGCTCAGATCCTCCATGGATCGCTGGCCTGATAAGTAAGTAAAGTAAACGTGGACAGATTTGGTTTCATTTAGCGCGATCCGCCAAACCTTTGTCCAATTACTTACACGATCTACAGCATGCTGTGGTTTGCCATTTGCTCCTTCAACCGTTTTACCTGTTGCCAGGATGGCAGTTTCATCGGCAAGCGTTGCTAACACAGTGCCTTCTGTCTATGGGATATCACGAGTATAAGGTAAGTATAATAGCGGGCCTAAAACACTACCCTGCGGTACACCGGCCGTTATCGCCTTCAGCTCGGAATATTCATTTCCGTGTTTAACACGGAAGAGTCTGTGTGATAGGTAGGATCTTAGAATATTATATACAGTATTCCCCGCTTAGTTGACGCTCGCTTAATTGACTTACCCGCCTAATTGAACGAAAAAAAGGGCTTGAATACTACTCATATAAAGTATACACAAATTTGTATGGTTAATGAGTCCCGCTTAATTCATTAACCCGCTTAATTGAACTAAAAGTTTACAACAAACAAACTTCAAATACATGCGAATTTGTCGCATGTATTTGAAGTATACGCACAAACGATAGGCAAATTCTAACATTTGGAAGCAGGCCACCAGGCCATTTGCTGAAGTAGTCGATCACCAGCGCGTATTTGTTTCCAACGTTGCTCATTGGAAATGGGCCTGTATTTCCATGGCAATACGTTAGCACTGTGCTCCAACTCCTTCAACTCCTCGAGTTTTCCTAAATGGTCCCTTTACCTTCGCAGACTGTTCACACTTGCGAATGAAATTTGTGACCGATTCATGGCCAAATGGTCTTCTCTATCCTGTAGAAATATCTCTTAAAATTTCCTACAGTTTTGTTAACACCAACGGGGGTCGTTTGGTCCCTCGAAGTATTCTCGGATGACCTGGTCGATTTTTTCTTTTGAAATTCCAGCAGATCGTTTGCAATGTCCATGTTATCACTTTCCCAATTGCGGTAGAGGCAACCGTTCGAACCGTTCAGCTTCAAACTCTGCCATTGAGCCCCGTAAGCCTTTACGATTGGGCTTTCACTGGATATCTGCTGCCACGTTGGCCGAAAACCTCGTTCTTGATGATCGATGATGACTGCGAGGTCGGCATTTTCTCGCTGCTTCGTTCCGACTTTCTCCACAGTCCAGGAATCTTCTGGCAGCACATGGAAACGACGGATGTCGGTGACTTGTTCCTTAGTTTCCGCACGTGAACAATGCTTGCATTCAACGTCGCAAGGTCGCCTCGATAAGGCAACCGCGTTTCCATGACTGTTTCTCTTCCGGTGTTCGATACTGAAGTCATAACTCTGCATCGTCTCCATCCATCTGGCAAGTTGGCCTTCCGGGTTTTTGAACTGCAGCAGCCATCTCATCGCTGCGTGGTCCGTCCTAACATGAAAAGCTTGGCCATAGAGATATTTGTGGAAATGCTTGACACAGTCGACCACGGTTAAAAGCTCCCTCTCAGTTACACAGTAGCTCCTCTCCCGTTTCGACAGGATCCTACTGTAGTAAGCGATGACCCGTTCTCGCCCGTCAATCGTTTGAGAGAGTACTCCTTCGATTCTTGGTCCGCTTGCATCGGTGTCCAAAATAAACTTTTCTTCCGGGGCAGGATATGCAAGAATCTGCGCACTGCAGAGCAATTCCTTCATGTAAATGAACGTTTCCTCCTGTGGCTTCTCCCACTTGAATCGCCAATTCTTTTTGGTGAGCTCGTGCAGACTGTTGGCAACGTTTGCAAATCCAGGGACAAATCGCCTGTAATATGTGCAGGAATGACCTTAACTCTTGAAGATTCTTCGGCCGTGGCCATTCCTTAACCGCCGAGATTTTTTCTTCACCTGTATGGACTCCCTCTGCAGTCACAACATGTCCCAAGTCCTTCACTTCGTTTTGAAAGAGTAAACATTTCTTCGGGCTCAATGTCAGTCCGGCTCCTTGAATACGTTCCAGTACCTCTTCAAGCTTCTTAAGGTGATCGTCGAAATCCTTGCCCATGACAATTATGTCATCCGGAAAACCAAGGCAAGCCTTCCAGTGAAGTCCTGCAAAAACTGTCCAATACATACGAAGCAGGGAATGTGCTTTACTTTTCTGCTTCCCCACTAGATGTTGCATCCAATTTCTGGCCATTGTTTTCAAGAACGCTTTGTTGGTCTGGATTTCCTGGTGTTTCCGATCCTGGCAGTTTATACTGGCGGCAGCTTCTTGGCACTGATAATTGAACAGATGGGCCAATTAAGCGGGATTTCGTTAATTGAACCACCCGGATAATTGCTCAAAAAATCTGACAAAGTGGCAAGTTCAACTAAGCGGGGAACACTGTATAGCTGTTCTGGTAGAACAGGTCGTAGTTTGTACTCCAAGCCTTTGTGCCATACTTTATCAAAGGCTTGTGAGATGTCAAGAAAAACGGTTGAACAAATTAACTTTTGTTCTAGCGCTTTTTCAATTACATCAGTTATTCGATGTACTTGATCTATGGTGGAATGCTTGCTTCTGAAACCAAACTGATGATCCGGTAAGAGACCATCAGTAATTGGCTTAAGTCGATTAAGTAGAATTCTCTCAAATACTTTGGAGATGATCGGTAGAAGAGAAATCGGCCTCTACGACGTAACTTCAGTCGGCGGTTTCCCGGGTTTCGGAACCATGATAACTTCTGCGACTTTCCATTGGTTTGGTACATGTTCTAACCTAAGTGCCGCATTTACGAGAAAAAGAAGTTTGAGAAGTGCTTTCTTCAGCAATGCTTTAAGAATTTCTCCCGTGATTAAGTCGTAACCAGGAGCTTTGTTCGACTTTAATGATTTCACTACTTTTTTGAGTTCCGAGAGCGTGGCTGCTGGTAGTCGATAGTCCGTTTCTGTATTCGAGCGATTGTCGTTATCCTGGACCGGTTGGCCCTGGATGGGTTTAAAAGTATCCTCTAGGTAACCGGCGAAGGTGTCCGCTTCTTCCTTATCTTCCTTAGCCCATTCGCATCGACCTTTTCTTATTGGTGGTGCCTGGATTTGCGGCTTTTTACAGCTCTCCAAAGAGAGTAATTTGATTCTTTCTCTGAAGTCAAGTTTTCCAGATAAATGCCGATACGTTCATTCTTGTAGTCTTTAATTGCCCTTTTGAGCGAATTACACAAGTGGTTTAATCGGGCTTCATCCAGCGGCTTTCCGTTTTTCGTTCACCATTTGTCTTATTTCAGGCGGATAGATACCTTTTGACTGATTGGATATCGATCTTGGTGTGGAGTACTCTTCGACGCCGCATATTGCACTGTTTGAACAAAACGATCAGCTTCGACTTCTAACTCATAGGATGTTCTTAGCGGTACTCTGAGATCGGTGCTTTCCTCAACGTAGTTTCTGAATCTTTCCCAGTTAGTTCTCCTACTAGTTAGTCTAGGTGGTCTTTGAATTTTAATTAGAGCTGCGCTCATCGTGCGCTCATCGCGCACTGGAGAATGGTCTGAGGAAAGGTCAAAGCTCTCATCGACTTTTAGTATGAAGGTACATCCGCAAAGTCGGAAGTTCTGTCTAGCATAAGTAAAACCGGAGCACTCGATTGACAAGTATTCTCTTAACTGCGATAAACACATGATTTCATTGCCTTCTTTGCTCCGATTTCCGATTAAAAGGATTTATCCTTCACTTCAAAGTCCTTTTTCTTGTACTCTTGCTCAGGGCTAAAGGTACAAAATGCCAACAAAAAAAAAAAAAAGAGGACGAGGAAGTAAGTCTCAAATGTCTACAAGCATGTCTACAGATATTTGCGTTCACCAAGCCATTACAAGCTGTTATTGACCCGAACGATGCAAACAGTAACTGGTACATACAATTCAGATCATAACGAAGATTCATACTAAAGGACCTACCTAATACACTTACACCTTTTCCCATAGTAGTACCTACCATTCTTTTCTGTTGTCTGTTATATTTTAGGCCGTTATAATAAAATATCTGAACGCTATCTGCATTCTCCAGAAGTTAGCCTGATGATTAATGTGTTATTCGACTGCATTCTGGGAGAGTCCTATATGCACTTGCTTGTACATAATCGAATATGTGCAAATACCCTTGGATAGGCACCGAAAGCAGCAAGCAGAGATGACACACTCTCTTATCCACTCATGTACTACATCTGGGAATCGGGCAATTAGGGAAAACCGGGCACACACTACCGTCATCACAGCTCAAACTCTCTTATCATCTGCCTACCCATGTTTCCGGTGGAGGACAAATCTGCAAACTACTGCAACCTAAAGTTTTTGTTCGACGAGTTTTTTCTCTGATTTTTTATTTTCTTTTCATTCAAAAGGAGCCTCAAACCTTTACCTCAAGTTGGAAACGATTTCTATACATTTCTCAGAAAGAAAACCAACGTTTGTATACATATCTACGTATATCGTGGTGTGTACAACGAAACTATTATGTCAATCTGCGAGGAAAATCAAAGGAAAAAATCAGCAGGAACAACTGGAGCAATCAGGGGGTATGTGCCAACACAATACATATCCCACATACAGATACATATATGTACATCCTAGCGTACATAAAATTAAAAGTATTTTTCGTCAGGTCAATTCCTTCAAACAGAATCATTGTGCTCCTCGGTGCAGTGCATGCACATAGGAGAAGGAAGGATAACACTTTATTTCGCTTGTTAATGTGGGGAACCGGATTCCGCAGACGCATATACAAAACGATGACGTTTTTCAAGAATGGTGTCATTATCCTGGTTTGTACATTGGTCCATTCATGGGCACGAAGTCTTTTTTGCTTATATAATAACCAACACTGGAAGTGTTCAAGTCAACTATTCCAATGCATGGACGAGGTGTTGCTGTTAGATTGGGACAATTTGGTACTAACTTCAAACTGCGCACATTTGTATACTACAAGTACCTTTACTGATTTTGTTTTTTTTTTTGAGACTCGCGCAGGTTCAAGAGTTTTTATATTATTTTATGATGTGTCACTACTCTCACTGGTGGTTGTCCTAGATGGGACGAGAGCCGACCGAATTCCGCGTTGGTTATAGTCCGTAGTAATTCGTTCGAGCACTTTAATATTGCATACGCAGAGGATGAATTTCAGTTGACTATATTGAAGGTTTCTGCTATCCGCTGGAGCACTCAGACGCAATCACTGGTCCAAGTTGAACATTTACTGTGAGTGTTATGCCTACAGCAGTACGTCTGGTCATTTTCCATTCACATCTGTGTTGCATACTTTTTGCCCGTATAGGAATTACATTTTCTTGGCTGTAAAACAACTATTTTGTAGACTTACAATCGGATTCTTAACGGGCGCTACAGTTTTTTTTTTTTTTTATAGTTACACTCGCACTCAAGGCTAAGGCCTTATAACGTTTTTTGAACGTTGTGCGAGCGAATGTAACAGGGAGTGGGAGAGTTTCGCGCAGGTTCTCACACACAACCTGAACGGAGTGCAGTGGTTTTGGGTTGTAGATGTTCGTTGACTACTCTCAGGCGTGGTTTGTCCTAGGACGAGAGTCGATCAAATTTTGCGTTGGTTATAATTCCCAGTAATTCGTTCATACACTTTTGGTGTTAATATTGCATATACAGAGGATGAATTTAAATTGACCATATTCTGTGAGTGTTATGCCTGCAGCGGTACGTTTGGTCGCTTTCCATTCACATACTTTTTTCCGTATAGGAATTGCTTTTTCTTGGCTATGAAACGAATTTGAACTATAGACCTTCCGCTCGACGGTTAATGATGTTAACCACGGCACCACGGCCACCTCCAGTTCGGGGTGAACCTGGGCCTCAACCAACGTCCCCCCCCCCCCAACTAGCACGATCTTTTGCTAGCCTTTTGCATTGTCGCACAACCAGTTGGCTGAGGTCCCCTTCCACTTGTGTGCGCTATCTTAATTGCGGCCGTGGTGTCCTGACTAGACTCATATTTCTGTACAGCCCGTAAGGTTCGTGGTTGAATCTTTTCCTCCATCCCCCGTCTGCGTTTATAGGCCCGAAAATCACGCGCAAAAAAGGCAAAGGACTAACAAAGGCCTCCTAGGGGTAGCATCTATCCGACGGATGCTGGCCTGCTAAAAAGCGAGTAGAACCACCGCAGTTAAACATCTTGCGGTACTGTTGGTAAGTCCTATCCCCACCTGCTCGCGGTGTCATCTGGAGATTTCCTATGGAAATTGCAGACGGAGAAGAGCGAATGGCGAGCTTCCTGCGCCAAAAAACAAGATTAGTCGGTTGGGCTACGGCCTAGTAAGCCGTAACCGTAAAAAAACCACAAACTCCGAAACAACCACAAGCCTCGAATATAATGGAAAGGAAAGTTGTGCTGTCCATTCGCTCTACACGGCCTAGCCAGCTAAGACGTTGGATTGGTAGACGTCGTACTAGGCCGATGTCGCTGTACAGCCCATAGTGTTCGTGATTGAATCTTCTCCTCCACTCTCCGTCAACACAAACGAGACCGAAGATTGAAAGCAGAATTTTCCTGTCGAAACGACCTCTTCATCCAATATCACAAGGTCCAAGCCTATGCGCCGTAGAGGAGGACTGGTATGACTAAGGTTTTATAGAGGGTCACCTTAGTTTTCCGAGAGAGGGCTCTATTACACAATTGCCACTTGAGCCTAAACAAATAGCGGTTGGCAAGAGTTATTCTGCGTCTAATTTCTGCGTTGGCTTTTGTCGTTGTCACTTGTTACCAGTGAGCCAAGGTAGACAAAATCCTTGGCAACATCAAAGTTATAGTTGCCAATAGTGACGTTCCGGCCAAGACGTCGATGTTGTGCGTCTCTCTTTGACGGCAGCATATAATTGAATTTTCCCTCGTTTACTTTCAGACCCACTTTAGCCGCTTCTGCTTCAATGCCCACAAAAGCTTCATTGACGGCTCGCTGCGTTCTCCCAATTACGTCAATGTGATCAGCGTACGTGAGCAATTGTGCAGACTTGAAATAGATCGTGCATCATGTATTGGCCAGTGAATCCCGCACGATCTTTTCAAGCATTATGTTGAAAAAATCACATGACAGTGTGTCGCCCTGTCTGAATCCTTTTTTTGACTATTTTGAAGGTATTGGTTAACTCCTTGCCGACATTAATGGGACAGCGAGAATTCTGTATTGCTATCCTGCACAGCCTAACGACCTAGGTAGGGATGTCCAAATATAGCATGGCTCTATATAGCTCTTCTCTATAGACACTGTCTTATGCGGCCTTAAAATCGACGAAAAGGTGGTGTATGTCGACCTGAAATTCATGGGTCTTCTCCAAGATCTGCCGCAGTGTGAATATTTGGTCTATCGTCGACTTTCCTGGCCTGAAGCCTCATTGGTGGAAACCTATCAAATTGTCCACGAATGGTTTCATGCGTTCACACAGCACGGCAGAAAAATCTTATACGCGATATTGAGGAGACTTTTTCCCCTATAGTTGGCGCAGTTATTGGGGTCTCCTTTTTTATGGACCGGGCATGCTTTCTTCCGACCATATCTTACAGATGAGCTGGTGCATGTTCCCAACCAACTCATCTCCAGCTGCTTTAAATAGCTCAGCAAGCAGGCCGTCTGCGTCAGCAGCTTTATTAGACTTCAGTTTTGATATCGCTGTCTTAACCATGTTTAAGTCGCGTGGACGGAATTCTCTTTCGTCTTCGTTCAATGTGAATTGCCGTTATGGAGTCCGCAGAAATAGTCTTTCCACATCCTCAGCATCGACTGTGTTTCAACTACGAGGTGGCCGTGTTCATTACTGAAGGCATCCGCTCTGGCTTTATAGCCATGGCATGTTCGTTTTACTATTTGGTTAGAATTTCCGACGTCGTGCCTGCGATAACACCTCTTCATCTCCTCGATCGCGGCGCGCTTCTCATGCTGTTTCTTTTTCCTTCTGAAAAGCGCGTGCTTCTCCTTTCTTTTACGGTCATAGAGCTCACGAGCAGCTCTCGTTCGCCGATGCAACGTGGCCGTGCATGCGTTCTATTTTTTTTCCATGTACCAGTCTGCACTCGTCATCAAACCAAGGGTTTCTCCTAGGTGGTGGCTGGAAACCGAATACATCAAAGGCAGCATCCCTGATGGCGCTCTAACAACGTCTCCATTGCTGTTTGTGCAGTTTGCATCGGCTCTTGAGAGAGCTGGAGGGAGACACGATGGCAAAGTTCCTGACGATCTCTTGCGATTGCAGCCTCCCGACGTCAAATTTTGATGGTCCGCGATATCTGCGTACGTAACTTGGCTGCCACGAAGTAATGATCCGAGTCCACATTGACTCATCAAAAAGTTCGGACACCCAAGATGCTGGAGGAGTGTCTGGCATCGATCGTAATATGATCGATTTGATTAACAGATAGTTGATCGGGAGACCGGCAGGTCCCCTTATGGATATTGAGCTGTTGGAATCGTGAGCTAGCTACTAGAAGATTACGCCCCATCACAAAGTCCATTAGCCGGAATTCGTTTTCGAACGTGTTGTCATGTAGGCTGTGCTTTCCTACGACGCGTTCAAAGATATCCTCCTCACCCAGCTTCGCGTTAAAATCTCCTAGAACAATCTTGGTGCCGTAGCTGGGACATTGAGCGTACGTTATATCTAGGAGGTCCTAGAAGTCATCTTTGACTCTGTCGTCTTTTTGTTCTGTGCGGGCGTGATCGAATATCCAGCTGATGTTCCCGAATGTAGCTTTGATGCGGATTGTTATAGGGCGTTCACATATATGCCCAAAGCTAAGGACTTTTTGCCTAAGTCCACTTCGACCAACAAATCCGCATCCATATAGCGAAAGTTAGGGCTAACGAGGCAGTCCTTCATCCGACTACTCTCAAGCAATTGAGAAGTTTTTCCTCTCTAACCCTGACTGCCGATCAGCTCAGAGAAGTCTTAAAGAAATTCTTAAATTCGAAAAATGCAAGGTAAGAGTGACGAGAAGGGCTATTGGTTATGTGACCAATGTCGAATATAGGGCTATAATCAACGAGAAGGAAACATCGTAGAGCTCATAGTTGATGTCAAGGGTAAGAGCTTTCGAAGCCTTATGTGAGATTTGCTACTCCAACAAATATGACAGACATCTGGTGACACCGGAATTACAGTCACGCCTGCTTCTAGCTACCCATGTCAGATTCTTCACATAGATACAAAGTGAAGTGAAAGGCCTATTGATGACATTATGCACGGAATATAACATCATTCAAATGTCCGCCTTGGGCTTCTCTGTGTGGCGCGTTTTCGAAATTTGACCGGTGGAATGTGTTATGTTGAATTTGAGGGCCGCTGTGGTTTGTGGTTTATTTGCATAGACCTGCGACTTCAGAAAACCCAAAAAAAAAACTCTAACAGGGTCAAATTGCACGATCTCGGTGGCCAGTCCACATAATCTCCACGTGAGATGACCATGACCTCGAATGGCTTGTGCGAAATTTCTAACGTAGCGTGAGCTGTGTGGCACGTAACGCCGTAGAAAGTGTCGAAAGTCCGGTAGTAAGTAGTTTAATAAACTCGCTTGTTGAATTTGTACAAAATGGTGACACCTGGACCTGGACCTGGACCTTTAATTTGTTTTTAATTGCTTGTAGCTTCCAGAACATCTTGAAATGTAAAAGGCGCATCCAATTGGGCGTCTTGAAGCATGGGCTCTACATATTGAAATAAAGGTGACGTTAGTGGGATGTTAAGAAGGCTATTAAAGTGCATTCTCAGAAGAGGAGTTTTCAATGCCAAAGCGATGGGGATAGTCAGTTCTATGGGCTTCAACTTGAATAGTGTGTTGGCCTCTGACGCCGATTACACGGGATCGAATCCCGACACAGCCATGTCATCGAACGTGTTTTCACGGTGATTCTCCTCAGCGGGGTTCTGACAAAACCCCCTTTAGTAAAATTGTAATGAAAAGCTTCTCGAAATTCGCCGTTCGGAACCGACAGTAAACTGTAGGCCCCTTTCACCTATGGGAAAATGAAATCACACACAACATGGGTGATTGAGAGAAGCTCGGCTCAGGTCCTTCATGGACTGTAACGCCAACATACACACATACATACAATATTTAGAATAGTGGACTGTATATTTAGACCTACCGCGCTAGTGGTTCCATTGCGAGTGACGATCCGCTGATCGCCTTTGTTCCACCTCGGTGGTGGTGCTCGTATCATCGCACTGCTCGGTTGCGAGTGTGTAGCTTCTCACATCTGTACACGCACACTCAGCTCTTGTGAGAGCTGGCGAGAGAAAACGCAGGCAGCGTCCAATTCAAACTGGACCAAAGTGGAAGGAAACCTCCTTTGACACCAATGCCTTTGAAGAATTCCTAAGAGAGGTGACTGTGGATACCGACGCATCTGCCGAGGTAACCTCCAAGCAACTGACACAGGCGGTAACTGCAGCATGTGACGCAGCGATGCCCAGGAGGAAGCCCAGCAGAAGGAGGTCTCCGTGTTACTGGTGGAACGAGAATATCCAGATGCTAAGGGCGATATGTCTCAGAGAGCGGAGAACATCCCAACGGTCCAGAAATAGGCCAGACTACCAAGAGCGGCTTCTTAAATTCAAGCTCGCAAGACCTCAGCTAGAAAATGTAAATCGAGATCCTTCAAAATACTTTGCGAGGAGGCCGACATAGACCCCTGGGGTAAAGCATACAGAGTGGTCACAAAAAAGATAAAAAACAATAGAAGTCCGCCAATATCAAATCCCGAAATTGTGGAACATCTGTTCCCACAGGGACAGCCGCTTAATAGGAGCAGCATGGCGGGGATTAGCATTGAAGAAATTCCTGGTATTACTCCAGAGGAGCTACATAACGCAGTCTTGAAGGTGAAAAACAACATTACGGCTAGACCAGACGCTTTCCAACACACTTTGGGGAAATGCTTGCAGGAGGGGATCTTTGCCACACAGTGGAAGCTGCAGCACTTGGTACTACTGTCAAAAGGAAAGAAGCCACCTGGAGAACCGTCCTCGTATCGGCCAATTTGTCTATTGGACACATTAAGCAAGATACTAGAACGAGTGATCTACGATAGGTTACTGGCGGTGGCGGAAGCTAACGGTGCATTGTCAGCCAACCAATACGGCTTAAGAAAAGGACGATCAACGGTCGACGCCATAGAAACAATGGTAAACTTGGCCGCGGATGCCATCAAAGTAAAAAGATGGAAATCGGAGGAGAAGAAGTATTGTGCAGTAATTACGTTTGACAAAAAAAACGCTTTTAACTCGGTTAGCTGGACGCATATACAAAAGTCTTTAATTGACATGGGTACCCCCTCCTAGTAAGGATTGTCATCGACTACTTTAACAACAGGAGACTAAGGTACAATACCGATGAAGGCGTAATATTCTACCAAGTAACGGCGGGTGTCCCTCAAGGATCAGTCCTTGGACCTCTCCTGTAGAACATCATGTACGATGGCGTTCTACGACTAGCGCTTCCCGAAGGAGTACGAATCATCGGCTTCGCCGACGATATTGCCATCATCACAGTGGCTAAGCATATAGAAAATGTAGAGGATACTGCGAACGCAGCTATCGCTAAAGTGAAAGATTGGCTCTCAATTTCCGGTCTGGAATTAGCAGCCCAAAAAACGGAGGCTGTGCTTATAACCAGAAAGCAGTCAAGTATCTAGGAGTCAGCCTAGACAACAGGCTTTCTTTCAGGGAACCCCAGCGAGAAGGCATCACACGCACAACGAGCTCTTTCGCGAATGCTTCCGAATATAGGCGGTAGTCAGCTCAGTCCTACTCTGCTCCAATTTGGGCGGAAGCCCTTGCAGTAAAAGGACTAAAGCGGAAATTGGATTCAGTCTATCGACTGTGCGCAATAAGGGTAATATGCGGATTCAGGACCATATCAGATGACGCAGCATTCGTGATAGCAGGAATGCTACCCATCGATATATTGGCAGACGAGCTCAAAAGGGTATACCGCAGGCGAACACCAGACCGGCAACAGACCAGGCTTATAAAAGCAGTAGGACGGGCAGAATACATGGCAATGTGGCAAGTCAGATGGGACACTTTCACCAAAGGAAGATGGACGCACAGGCTCATTCCCGTCATCGAAACATGGACATGAAGACCGGCAGGAGACTGCAATTATCATCTTTCTCAATTTTTGTCTGGACATGGTGGCTATCGAAAGTATCTGCATAAATTTGGATATGATAGCTCGCCTTTTTGTCCACAATGCCCAAATTCCGAGGAGGACGCAGAACACACAGTTTTCTATTGTAGTCGCTTTATGCAGGACAGGCAAAGGCTTAATTTACCGAGTCCTGAAAACTTGGTTCCCTATATGATGAACTAGGTGGAAAATTGGAACCAAACATGCTCGTACATTGCCTCAGTACAAATAAAGCTGCGGCAAGCCGAAGCAGAAAGAAGAACCCAAAAGGCTTCTACTCAAGATACAGCGTAAATCGCTAACCAGCCCCGCGAAGTAATACCTAACGGCAGTCCCGCGGGGAGAGTGGTTGAAGTGTGCAGAGGTGTGGTTTAGTACGTAGGCGCGTGGAAAAAGGAGAATAATATCCCGCGAATCGTGCATGCTGGCAACACGGGTTACCAGTATCTTTTGACGATTCCACACTCAGCTCTTGTTGGTTGGATTGCCCTTTTCCCACCCCGATGGTTCCAAACCATTCTCTCAATGCATCCACCAATGAACGTGCTTACTCTCAATTTGTCTATATGTGAACTTCAAATTGTAAACGTGAAGCTCCTATATGTGAATGTATGAACTGTCAGCGCTTTAAAAAGTAAAGGAGTAGCTCTACTCTGCGCGTCGAAGCGCGTGCATGCGTCGGCTATGTGCCATTTCCCATAAAGAACGTGTGTATTCTACTTGGCTGTCAAAGCACGCACTCACGGACGCGTTCTATGTGACTGGCCCTTAACATCTGTACACGCGCACATACTCTTGTGCGTGGCAGATGGTCAGCTCTTGCCCAGCTCTTTTGGTTTCGTTGCCTTCTTCGTGCTCGTTCGTTGCGCCTGGTGAAGCGGTACTTTCTTCTGGGCAGCTCGTCGCTCTGGCACGATGTGTGTGTGCATGTAGGATTGTGCTGTTGCCGGTTGCGGTGGCGTACGTGTCTGTCGCACGTCGTACGATTGCGCCGGTTAAGGATACGATGTGTCGCATATTGTTGTTCGTGGAACCGCTCTGGTTCGTTTTATGGTTCCGCGTAGTTGCTCGGCTCCGCTGTTCTCCGCTCGCTGAACGGCGTTCTGCATACGCACACATGCTTATTATGCGCGGCAGATGGACAGCTCTTGTCCAGCTCCTTTATGCCTGATCCACAATAATGCCTGATTCACAACACTGCGTTAGTGCTAGCTGAGACATCCAACACAAGCAATTCAATGGGGTAGTCATAAATACTGCGTTTGCGTTGGCGAGCTTACGTTAATTGAAAAATGAGAGGAAATAAGAAAAAATGAGAGCGAGAGAAAACGTAAGCTCACGTAACCAAAGCATACAAAAGTCAAACACGTCGAAAATTTCTGTGGGTTTGAACGACTGTTGCTGTGTATGCTATATCTGTGTATTTTGTGGTTTATGTTGTGTGCGTTTACTTTGACATGGAGCAGCCGAAAAAATTGAATTGTCATTGTCAAAGCATGCGTCGAGGCATTTCTCGTAACACGTAAAGCGCCTCGCACCAACGCAGTGTTGTGAATCAGGCATAATGCGTTGCTGCGAGGCACTTTACGTGTTACGAGAAATGTTTCGACGCATGCTTACTTCAATTTTATCAGCTGTTCCATGTCGAAACACTGACGTTAACGTACACAACACAAACCATAAAATACACAGATACAGCATACGCATCAATACACAGCAACAGTCGTTCAAACGCACAGAAATTTCCGACGTGTTTGACTTTTTTGGTTACGTGAGCTTACGTTTTCTCTCGCTCTCATTTCTTTTTTTTTCATATTTCCTCTCATTTTTTAATGAACGTAAGCTCGCCAACGCAAACGCAGTATTTTGGACTACCCCACTGAATTGCTTGTGTTGGATGTCTCAGCTAGCACTAACGCAGTTTTGTGGATCAGGCATTATGCGTACGAGCCCAGGTGTCGTACGATTCTCGGTATCGTGCCGTTGTGCGGCCCGAAGGCATGATGGTCGGCTCGGTTCCGCTGTGTGTAATCTCTGACACCCTCCAATAGAATTAAATTAGCTTTCAGAGTTCCCTGTACATCTACCGTTCATTATCTTTCTTCCAATACCGTCATTAACCAAATCGTTGGTGTTGCGATTGTTGTACCAATGTGTACGAATCCTATTCGTCACTTAAAATCTACAATCAGCATTACGTCCGTCATATCCAATAATTGAAGTAAGTCACATAATCTGTCATAACCACGTTGGTGCTAAGTCAATTGATATTGCTGTTGCTTGTTCTAATAGCTACAGTTTGCATATCTGCAGTTCTTTGTAAATTAGCAGCAATACCATCTCTTCCAAATACTGATTTTCTCACCGCAGGTACCCACTTTAGTCCACAATTTTGAAAAGTAATTTTAAATCTATTTTTAACACTTAATATACTTTTTTAATGACAATAATTTTATCGTGTAAACACGCCTTAGAGCTTGTGGCAATACCCAAAGAATTTTAATTAGATACCGATAAAAGCTTTGGCACCACCAACAGGGATGACATTTGACGTCATATCTAAAGCTTTGTGGTTATTATTCGAAATGTCTCCAATTGAGATGTCTCCAAAAACCGTTTTTATAAATTTAAATCCCATTTCCGGATCTATAGTGGGGTTCACACTGCACGATTTGTCTGTACGATATTCTTGACAACCAAAAGTAAGGAGCGTTCACACCATACTCTATGTTCGATAGACTTCATTTGTGAGAGAAAATTTGTGTTGTGAATATGTATCACTACCCCTGGTTGTGAATATGGCGGCGCGTGCTCTTCTTCTTCTTCTCAACGGGCGCTACAGTTCGGGGTGAACCAGGCCCTCAACCAATATGCCCCTCCAACTAGCACGATCTTTTGCTAGCCTTTTGCATTGCCGCACACCCAGTTGGCTGAGGTCCTGTGTGCGCCATCTTAAATGCGGCCGTCCTCTGCTTCTTCGTCCCTCGGGGTCGGATTCAAAGACTCTCCGGGCTTGAGCTGTGGTGTCTATTCGATCTACATGGCCCAGCCATATTAGGCGTTGAATCCGTAGACGCCTGACTAGACTCATGTCGCTGTACCGCCCGTAAAGATCGTGGAAGAATCTTTTCCTCCAACCCCCGTTTGCGATTATAGGCCCGAAAATCACGTTCCGACCAAGGGCCTCCTTCCTTATCCGCCTTTGATAGTGTCCATGCTTCTGCGCCGTACAACAGGACCGGGATGATGAGGGTCTTAATAGAGCCAACTTTGTCATCCGGGAGAGGGCTCTATTACTCAGTTGCCTCCTAAGCCCAAAGAAACAGCGATTGGCAAGAGTGATTCTGCGTTTGATTTCGGAACTGATGTCGTTGTTCCAGGTCACTGCGGAGCCAAGGTAGACAAGGTCCTTAACTACCTCGAACTTATATCTGCCAAGACATCGGTGGTGAGCGTCCTCTTACTTACTTACTTACTTATCAGCCAGCGGTCTATGGAGGATCTGAGCCTGAGCTATAGCTGCCTTCCATCCTTGACGGTCCCGGGCACGCTGCTTCCAGTTGTCAAGATCAAGATGTCTTACATCCAGGATTACTTGGTCTTTATACCGGAGGTTCGGTCTTCCTCTTCTTCTCGAACCAGGAGGCTCGGAGTCGGAGACCCTCTTAGCTGGAGCATTGATGTCCATGCGCTCGATGTGGCCGAGCCAGTGTAGTCGACGGATCCTTGCCTTCCGGACTACATCCACATCTTGGTACAGCTCGTAGAATTCGCGGTTGTGTCTTCTTCTCCATTCACCTTCCTCACAGACAGGACCAAATATCCGGCGCAGAATTTTTCTTTCGAAAGAACCCAAAATCAGCTCCGCTGTCCTGCTTATCGTCCAGCTTTCGGCTCCGTACAGCAAGACTGGCAGAATGAGCGTTTTGTAAAGCATGACTTTGGTCTTTCGAGTGAGGAGTTTTGACCCCAGTGGCTTGGACAAGCCGAAGTAGCAACCGTTGCCAAGGGCGATTCTATGCCGGATCTCCACTGTGTGTCATTTGTGGAATTTGCGTTCGCCCCGAGGTAGACAAACTCCTTAACTACCTCGAAATTGTAGCTGTCAATTGTTATATTTTGTCCCAGGTGGTGAGCGACGGATTGGTTTTTGCTTGACAGCATTTATTTCGTTCTGTCCTCATTGATCTTAACACCAACTCGTTTCGCCTGTTCTTCAATCGCCGCGATTCACGGCTCTCGTTTACTGCCAAACCAATTTTCGCCGCCTCGAACTCAATACTCGCAAACGCCTCATTGACATCTCGCTGTGATCTACCTATTATGTCAATATCGTCGGCGTATGCAAGGAGTTGCGAGGATTTGAAATAGATTGTGCCTCTTGTATTGACCAGTGATTTTTGCACAATCATTTCCAATATGACGTTGAAGAAATCACACGACAGCGCATCGCCCTGCCTAAATCCTTTTTTGACATCAAAACTATCGGTAAGGTGTTCACCGATTCGGATGGAGCAGCGAGCATTCTCCAAAGTCATCCTGCATAGTCTGACGAGCTTAGCAGGTATGTCAAAGGTAGACATAGCGTTGTATAGCTCGTCTCTAATTACGCTGTCGTATGCGGCTTTGAAGTCGACAAATAGGTGTTTTTTTTTTTTTTTTTTTTTTTTTTAGAGACTCGCGCAGGTTCAAGAGTTTTTATATTCTCTTATGATGTTTTGACACACACAACCTGAACGGAGTACAGTGGTTGGGGTCGTTGATGTTCGTTCACTACTCTCAGGGGTGGTTGTCCTAGACCTAGATAGGACGAGAGCTGACCAAATTTCGCGTTGGTTATAGTCCGTAGTAATTCGTTCAAGCACTTTAGTATTGCATACGCAGAGGATGAATTTCGGTTGACCATATACTGTGAGTGTTATGCCTGCAGCAGTACGTCTGGTCACTTTCCATTCTCAACAGCGTTGCATACTTTTTATCCGTATAGGAACTACTTTTTCTTGGCTATGAAGCGAATTTGAACCATAAACCTTCCGCTCGGCGGTCGATGATGTTAACCACTGCACCACGGCCACCCCCGTGTGACTTGAGTGTCGACTTGAAATTCATTGGTTTTTTCCAGGATCTGCCGTAATGTGAAGATTTGGTCGATGGTGGACTAACCTGGCCTGAATCGGCACTGATAAGGACCTATCAGCTTATTTACAAAAGGCTTCAGTTGCTCCCACATAACGGCAGAGAAGATTTTGTAGGCGATGTTAAGGAGGCTTATTCCTCTGTTGTTGGCGCAATCAGAGGGCGCCGTGGCACAGTGGACTCTGGCGCACGATGAGCAAGTTCGGATCCCGATAAGACCAACGCCATCGAATGTTTATTTCACGGCGTCCCTCCTCGGCGGGGTACTGGCAAAACCCCCCATAGTATAACTTGCCTAGAAAAAGCTTCTCGACTCATGCCGTTCGGAATCGGCATTAAACTGTAGGTCCCTTTCACTTGTTTGAAAAATTAAATCACACAAAACATGGGTGATTGAAGAGAAGCTTGGCTCTGGTCCTTCATGGGCTGTAACGCCACCAAAGAAGAAGAGGATCTTTATATAATGCTAATCCTTGTCCGTTTAAGCTTATTTCATACCATTCCTCATGCAGACTCCTTGGATTTAATTTTAACAGTGAATGTTGCATGTTTTTTGATTTCGACTACGCTTCTATCAGCTGAACCTAGTACTTGGGTGCTTGAATCAGCTTGACCCTCAGTAATCCAGCGCAGATGGATTTTGCTTATCACCCATGTCAGTTTCCTTTTCAACGGGTAGGTGTATTATGAGATGTGCCTCCTTATTTGTTTGCAGAACTTTTTCCAGCTGCTCCTCAAGATGTTTATTTCGTTGATCTAGGTTACTTTCTTAGATGGCGCTACAGTTCGGGGTGAAGCTGGGCCTCAACGTTGGATCCGTAGGCTTCATATTAGGCCGATGCCGCTGTACAGCCACTCTCCGTCAACACAAACGGGACTGAACATTGTACGCAGAATTTTCCTCTCGAAACGACAAAGCACCCCTTCATCCGCTTTTGACAATGTCCAAGCCTCTGCGCCATTGAGGATGACCGGGGTGATTAAGGTCTTATAAACGGTCACCTTAGTTTTCCGAGAGAGGGCTCTACTACTCAACTGCCTCTTGAGCCCGAAGAAACAGCGGTTGGCAAGAGTTATTCCGACTCTTATCTCTGCGCTGGTGTCGTTGCCGCATGTTCCCGGTGAGCCAAGGTAGACGAAATCCTTGACCAATAGTGCCAATAGTGACGTTCTGGCCAATACGTCGGTGTTGTGCGTCTTTCTTTGACGACCCTCGTTTACCTTCAGACCCACTTTAGCCGCTTCTGCTTCAATGCTCACAAAAGCATCATTGACGTCTCGCTGCGTTCTTCCAATTCCGTCAATGTCATCAGCATGTGAGCAATAGTGCAGACTTGAAATAGATCGTGCATCTTGTATTGGCCAGTGAATTCCGCACGATCTTTTCAAGGTTGATGTTGAAAAAATCACATGACAGTGCTTCGGCTTGTTTGGATCCTTTTTTGACATCGAAGGTCTTGGTTAACTCCTTACCGACTTTAATGGAGCAGAGAGAATTCTCCATTGTCCTCCTGCACAACCTGACAGGTTTGGCAGGGATATCAAAACATAACATGGCTCTATATAGCCCGTCGATATAGACACTGTCATAGGCGCCACTAAAATCTCCTTCTAGATCTGCCGCAGTGTGAATATTTGGTCTATCGTGGATTTTCCCGGCCTGAAGTCCCATTAATGGGAAGTTATCAAATTGTCCGCGAATGGTTTCAGGCGTTCGCGACGTTAAGGAGACTTATCCCCCTATTGTTGGCTTAGTTATACGGGTCTCCTGTTTTATGGGCCGGGCATGCTTTCCTCCGACCATTTCCATCTCCAGCTGCTTTAAATACGTCTGCCTGACAGCTGTATCTTGATCATCTTCGCCGTTATACAGTCCGCAGAAATAGCCTTTCCACATTATCAGCATCGACTGTGATTCAACTACGAGGCGTCCGTTCATCCGTACAGGCTTTCTCTCTGGCTTTATTACCTTGGCCTGTTTGTTTTACTCTCTGGTAAAACTTACAAGCGTCGTTCCTTCGATAACGTCTCTCCATCTCGATCGCGCGCTTCTCATGCTTTTTCTTTTTCCTTCATAGAGCTCACGAGCAGCTTTCGTACGTCGAATGTATGCATTCACCTGTCTGCACTCGTCATCAAACCAAGGATTTCTCCTAGATGGTGGCTGCAAGCCTAATACATCAGAGATAACCTTGGCAACGTCTCTTCATTGCTGTTCTATGGTTTGTGAAGTTTGCATCGGCTCTTGAGAGAGCTGGAGGGAGACACGATCGGCGAAGTTTCTGGCTGTTTCTTGCGATTGCAGCAGTGTTCGCGATATCCGCAAAGGAACCTTGGCTGCAACAAGGTAATGATCCGAGTCCACATTGGCCCATCGGAAAGTTCGGATCGATTTGAATAACAGATAATTGATCAGGAGATGGCCAGGTCCTCTTATGGATATAGAGATGTGGGAATAGTGTGCTAGGTACTAGGAGATAACGCCCCGCACAAAGTCTATTAGCCTGACGGACGTGATGTTGTGTAGGCGGTGCTTTCTACGTCTCGTTCAAGGATGTCATCCTTACTCAGCTTCGCGTTGAAATCTTCTAGAACAATATTGGTGTCATAGCTGGGACATTGAGCGTATGTTCTATCTAGGAGGTCATAGAAGTCATCTTTTGTGACGTTTATATGCAGAGTCGAGGAGTCGAGTTGACATCGAGATCGAGAGATTTCGACCCAGGTATTTCTACACACTGGGTTGAGAAGTTGGTTGTATTAGGGCTCGATTGCGCTCTGACAGTACTGTTTTAAAACTGTCAGCTAATCGTGAAAAAATTATGTTATCTGCTTGCGTAAATTACGTTGCAGCCGTTTTGTGTGCATTCCTGAACCCTTTTGTAAATAAGCTGATAGGTCCTTATCAAAGAAGTCCACCATCGACCAAATTTTCACACTTCGGCAGATCCTGGAAAAACCAATGATATTCAGGTCGACACTCACCACCTATTTGTCGACTTCAAAGCCGCTTACGACAGCGTAATTAGAGACGAGCTATACAACGCTATGTCTACCTTTGACTTACCTGCTAAACTCATCAGACTATGCGGAATGACTGTTGAGAATGCTCGCTGCTCCGTCCGAATCGGTGAACACCTTACCGATAGTTTTGATGTCAAAAAAGGATTTAGGCAGGGCGATGCGCTGGTTGGGTGATTTCCTAAACATCGTTTTAGAAATGGTTGTGCAAAAATTACTGGCCAACACAAGAGGCACAATATAGTTCAAGGTCTCACAACTCCTCGCATACGCGGATGACATTGACATAATCGGAAGAATACAGCGATATGTCATTGAGGCGTTTACGAGTATTGAGACGGAGGCGGCGAAAATTGGTGTGGCAGTAAACGAGGGCAAAACTAAATGAATGCTGTCATCAAAAAAGAACACCCCACCACCGACATCTTGGTTATAAGTTTGAGATAGTTAGGAACTTCGTATACCTTGACTCCGCAGTGACCTGGAACAACGACATCAGTTCCGAAATGAAACGCAGAGTCACTTTTGCCAATCGCTAGTTTTTTGTTCTCAGGGGGCAATTGATTAATAGATCCCTCTCCCGAAGGACAAAGAAAGTCCTTGCCCGTTTCGAAGGAAAGATTTCGCGTGTGATTTTCGGCCCTATAAATGTAGACGGGGAATGGAGGAGAAGATTTAACCACGAGCTTTGCGGGCTGTATAGCGACACGAGTCTAGTCAGGCGTCTACGGATTCAACGCCCAAGAATGCTGCGAAGAAACAGAGGACGGCCGCAGCTAAGATGACGCACAAAGGTGAAAGGGGATTTCAACCAACTGTCTCCTCCCTTCTTCGGGCGCCTTGTCGTGGCGAGAGGCTTAAGAGGTCGTAGACCTCGAACTAAGACTCGAAGACCCAAAAATGAATGGACAAACCAAAGGAATTGTGTACTCCAGGTGGTACTCGCAGCAGCGGAAATCCACCCGCGACCTCTTTGATCGCGGCCGGGGCAAGGATTCTGGAGGCCCCAACATTCATTTTTAACCCTACGGCAGCCCGGAACGACACCGGCCCCAGCGGCTCACTGTCTGACCACCTGGTCCGACCGAGCATGAGTGGTGCATCCAGCGGAGGCGACACCAATGATGGCGCGGCACGTGAAACCGCAAAGGTGGAACGCGCTCCTGAATTGGGACGTACTGCTGAATGCACTGCTAAGTGCCCAAAAAGTAGAGGTAAGAGGCGTGCCCGAAAACTGTGCAAAGAGGCTGACAAAGCCGAAGGCAGAATGGTCGCGGCTAAACCTCTGGGGGAACCAGTTAAGAGGGTTAGGTCGACGGAGGTATCTCGTACCGAAATTGATCCGACCCTCCTTCCTGAGCTCCACCCCTCTCTCAAAGGTGCGCAGCGCGGAAAGCGTCGGCGATTGGGAAAGGCTGCTGAAGGAGGCATAAGCATGTCTGCACTTTCGGCATGCGCCTCCAACTTTCTTCCTCTTACTGGGAAGGTTCAACTACCCAGTAAGAGCGTGATCAGTTCCCGTAATGACGGAGCCGGAGGCTGTCAAGTTTCTGCTATGGCCAGCGTTGCCGCCGAAAAAGGTGGTGGGGCTGACAGGCAGACTCCGAACGCAGAAGGCGAAGTCGTTACGGGTCCTAGCAATCCTCGAACTGGTAAGGCTGTCCCGAACCGACGTCCGAAGGGAGCAGGTGCTTTAACCGAAAAAGGTAAAGGATCCCGCAAACGGAAGACCGCCGCTGGGGATAGCCTCGCTAGGGAGAGACTGTGCGATGCCTCCCTCTCCGATGGGGCGGTGGGAAATCGGAGTCAAATGGCAGATGTGGCGACCCAGAAGGATCAAAGCATAGGCCAGAAGGCGAAGATAGCCAAGAACCACTCCTCGGAGGCGGGCACATCACACAACAAAACCCCTTCCTCCCAGAAGGAGATCCAAATGACCGTAAAGAGTCGAGAGAAGCAGCTCTCTTATAAAGAGGCGGCCATCTCCTCTGAAAAGGTCAGGATAGCTTTTATCCAGATCAATCTACAGCATTGCAAGGCCGCTACTGCTCTCTTAAGTAGTAGAATTGCATGTAGTAGAACAAATCATCACATTGTATCCATTCAGGAACCGTGGGTGTGGAATAATCGCCTATGTGGCCTTGGTGGTATACGTGATGCTATGATTCTTTATGATGAGCGATCCGAAAGGCCTAGGGTCGGCCTCATCATATCGAATTCACTATCGGCAACCAAACTTGGACACTTTTGTGGACAAGATCTGGTGGCTGCTCGAGTAAGCTACAAAACGCACGGAGCAATAGAACACTTCGTCGTTGCGTCTGCCTACTTTCCCTACGATTCGTTACTACCTCCACCACCGAAGGAAGTCTCTGAACTCGTAGAGTACTGTGAAGCCAAAAAGATAGGTCTCATCTTGTGTTGCGATGCTAATGCCCAAAACACTGCTTGGGGCAGCAGCAAGTGTAACACAAGGGGGGACCGTCTGTTGGACTTCATTCTCTCGTCTGACCTTACCATCAACAATGTTGGCTCTCAACCAACGTTTGTTACGACAAGACGACAGGAGGTGATTGACCTGACCCTATCCAACAGATATGTGAAGGACATCACTAACTGGCGAGTCTTGCCTGATGCTACGCTGTCGGATCATAAATACATCGAATTCCGATTGGGTTGTGAGATTTCTTCCTTGCAGCCTAGACGGAATCCGAGAAGGACGGACTGGGTACGGTTTAGAGAGGAGCTTGAGAAATCCACTCAGGCCCTACCTAAGCTAAGAACGAAACAATTGGTAGAGAACGCTGTTCATAACCTGAATAGCGTCATCACCAGTTGTTTTGAACTCGCATGTCCTGTCAGCAAACCTCCCAGCAGGAAATTGGTCCCCTGGTGGAATGCCGAGCTCCAAGGTCTTCGCAGGGAAGCCAGAATTCTTCTGAATAGATCGCTCAAATCAAATTCGGAAGATGACTGGAACAAGTATCGGTCGAAGCAGAAAGAATATAAGAAACTTATTCGTAAATCGAAGAACGATTCTTATAGGACCTTCTGCGAAGAGATCAAGTCTCTGAGTGCGACTAGCAAGTTGGTTAAAGTCCTCAAACGGGGAAAACCGACTAGGCTAGACGCACTCAGAAAATCTGATGGTACCTTTACTGAGTCTAAAGCGGAAACTCTCAGTTTACTGTTTGCGACTCATTTCCCGGGAAATCAGATCGACATCGGCTCGTTGCACACTCCTTCAAGGGAAACTGCAACTGAAACGATGAAAATAACTCGGCGTAGCTGGTATATTGCGTCGCGCGTGGTTACGACTGAAGCTATTGAATTTGCTGTGGCATCCTTCGATGGCTTCAAATCGCCGGGCACCGACGGGATATATCCTGTTATGCTGCAAAAAGGTATAAGGCAGCTGCTTCCTACTCTGAAAAGAATTTTCACTGCTAGTCTAGCACTTGCTCACATACCCATTCCTTGGCGCACAGTGAAAGTGGTCTTCATTCCCAAAATAGGAAAAGAGGACTACTCACTTGCCAAGAGCTTCAGACCAATTAGTCTAACATCCTTCCTGCTGAAAAGCATGGAGAGACTGGTAGAGTTGCACGTGCGAAAAGTTGCCCTTCGAATGCACCCTCTTTCGGAGATGCAACATGCTTACCAGCGCGGAAAATCTTGCGAAACTGCGCTTCAGAACCTAGTTGGGCGTATTGAGTGCGCGCTCGAAAGGAAAGAGTACGCGCTGGGCATTTTCATCGACATTGAGGGAGCTTTTGATAACGCAACTTTTGACAGCATGTGTAACGCTGCCAGACATCATGGCGTGGATGATGCACTGGTCCTTTGGATCAAAGCAATGCTCATGCACAGGACATTGACCGCTGATGCAGGCCTCGACCAGTGTGTCAAATCTGGCGTAAACAGGGGCTGCCCTCAAGGTGGCGTCCTGTCTCCGCTGTTATGGTGCATGGTGGTCGATTCCCTGCTTGATGCTCTCAATGCCTCTGGAATCTACGCCCAGGCCTATGCGGATGACGTCGCCATTCTTTCTGTCGGCTCATGTTTGGCGACTGTCCGTCGTAAAGCACAGGCGGCGCTAAATGTGATCGATGATTGGTGTACCAGTAATGGGCTGTCAGTCAATCCTCTTAAGACCGATGTCGTTCTCTTTACGAGAAGGAGGAAAAATACTGACATGACTCAGCTGGTACTAAAAGGCGCTTCCATCCCGATATCCAAGGAGGCTAAGTATCTAGGAGTCATCTTAGATAGTAAGCTTCTCTGGTCAAAACATGTTGAGTCAAAAACCACCAAAGCGCTGTCAGCTTTCTGGCAATGCAAAGGAGCTTTTGGCAAAACATGGGGCTTATCGCCGGCAAAGGTCCTTTGGATCTACACGGCAACGATAAGACCTATAATCTCATATGCATCGGTTGTCTGGTGGAACAGACTAAAACGCAAACACGTCGTAGCCTCTTTCACCAAACTTCAAAGAACGGTTTGTCTCAGCTGCACGGGGGCTTTCCCCAGCACGCCGGGCGCTGCTCTAGATGTTATGATGAACCTTCCACCTCTTGATATATTTATCAGAGGGTGTGCTCTGAAAGCCATGTCTCGTCTGAAGAGAAATGGCTTTTGGTACAACTCGCATAGGAATAACGGTGTGCTTGCGCAAGAATTGTCCTGCGACCCCTGTCTCATGGACATGCCTTCTGACGCACTGACGCCCGTTATCCTATTGCGTCGTAATTTCACAGTCGAGTTTCCATGTCGTCAGGATTGGCTATGGCCGGATACTGAACCTGGAAAGGACAGTCTTCGCATTTTCACGGATGGCTCCAGATCTGGGCGGGGGTCCGGTGCTGGGGTCTTCTTTGAGCGCGAAAACATTCGACTGCACTTTTCCTTAGGAAAATATGCGTCTGTCTTCCAATCAGAGATATACGCAATCCTAATGGCCATGCACTATGTTGTGAAGCACAGGTGGAAGGGGGAAAGCATATGCGTATGTAGTGACAGCCAAGCTGCACTAAAAGCTGTGTGTAACCCTTTAACTAGCTCCAAATTAGTGCTTGAACTCAAGTCCTTCTTGAACAGAGTCGGCAGACTAAATTCATTAAGGCTTGTATGGGTTCCAGGCCACTCTGGGATCCAAGGAAATGAGACCTCTGACGAACTCGCTAGAATGGGTTCAGAGGAGAGCTTCTCAGGACCTGAACCCGCTCTAGGTCTACCTACATCCACGGTAAATTCCTACATTAACGATTGTGTATTTAACACACACAACCGTAGATGGAGGGATTGTCCGGGTTGCAGGATGACTAAGCGCGTATGCCCTGATGTCTGCAAAAAATCTGCAGCATTCCTCCTGTCTTTAAGGAGAATCGACTGCAGAAGGCTTGTGGGAGTTATCACGGGCCATTACACTTTTGCCAAGCATCACTACGTGCTCGGCATCAGTGAGACGCCTACCTGTGCTGCATGTGGCGAAGAGGAGGATGATACTGCAGAGCATTTCCTCTGTTATTGGCCCGCCTTTGCTCGCATACGGTGGCGCACCCTTGGAGCCGACGTGGTGTGTGCCGAATCCCTTAGCTCTACATCACTGAAGCTCCTTCAAATTTTTCTCCGGAAAACGGAGAAAATACAGTAATGTAAGGTGTCTGTCTGGAGTACAATGGACCAGTGATTGCGTCTGAGTGCTCCAGCGGATAGCAGAAGCCTTCAACAAACAAAAAAAAAAAAAAAAAAAACCAACTGTCTGTGCGGCAAAGAAAAAGGCCAGCGAAAGATCGTGATAACAGGAGGGGTATATTGGTTAAGGCCCAGGTCCACCCCGAACTGTAGCGCCCGATAAGAAGGAGAAGGCTATAGATTTTCTGACAGCCTTGAGAAAAGTCAGAAAATTCGACAGTGCAGACTCGAATCGGCAATCTTGTTGTATAGCTGCTACAAGTCGGATTTCGGAGCAAGTTGTCCAGCAAGTTTCTAGTTTTCAACTAAGATTTTTTCCAATTTTTCTACACTGGACCCGGCAGCAGTTGCCATTGCGAGCTTTATTTGCGAATTACTCAAGCTTAGGTAGCGTTTTTCGTTTCATGAGTGTTCGGGAGAAGCATATATCAGATAATACCTTTTTACAAGCCAGAGGTTGGCTTTTAAAATCCACTTTTACAACAACCTAGCACGAAAACGGATCAAACCGGATCTGGAATTTGTGTGCGTCCTTAGCGAAGAGAACACCGAGCGTATTAATTTCTTAAAGGAGAATTTTAAATCCTCTCTTCCTACAGAATTATATGTGATCACCATCGTAATAATTACCATTATTCTATTAGCTAGCTATATCTAAGAGGAACCTGGCCCTCCAGGTTGGGGGTTGTGCTTAGGGATAACGTCCCTATCACGTAAAAACCTACTTGTTCCGAAACAAGAACAAGCCTCGGATACGGACGGATACAAAGCTGACGACCCCTGCAAACAACTAACGGACTTGAGATTCTGCACCTGGAATGTGAGGTCCCTTAACAGACCGGGTGCAGGCGATCAATTGGAGCAAACCCTCAACTGCTATAAAGCAGATATAACCGCACCCCAAGAAGTACGATGGGATGGACCAGGCAAAAAGCGGATGAAAAACTGCGACATCTACGACGGGAACTGCTACAAGGAGAACAAACAGTGCGGATTCGCTATTCGAAGAAGACTCCGACAAAGGAAGTCTTATGCTTCCGAGATATAAACGAACGCATCATAACAATCCGTATCAAAGCTAAATTTTGGAAACATTAGCTTAATATGCGTTCACGCCCCAACGGAGGAAAAGGACGATCGGATCAAAGAAGAAGTCTACGATCTCCTAGATAGAACATATGCCCAATGTCCCAGCTACGACACAAAAATAGTCCTAGGAGATTTTAATGCAAAACTGGGCAAAGAGGACATATTTGAGTCGATCATAGGAAAGCATAGCCTCCATAACACCACATCCGACAACGGACTTAGGCTAATCGATTTCCTATCAGGGCGTAACCTCCTTGTAGCAAGCACGCGATTCCCCTATCTCAACATCCACAAGGGTACCTGGCGGTCTTTTGATCAATCGACCACCAACCAGATTGATCACATTGCGATCGACGCCAGACACTCCTCCTGTATTCTCGACGTACGAACCTTCCGAGGGGCCAACATCGACTCGGACCACTACCTTGTTGTAGCCAGGGTACGAACGAGGATATCAAGAATGCTTAGGAGTCGAGTACGTAAGTTTGACGTCGGAAAGCTACAATCGCAAGAGACTGCCAGAATCTTTGCCGATCGTGTCTCCTCCAAGCGCTCTCAAAACCCACCCACAGCAGCACAAGCAATAGAGCAGGAATGGCCGCATTACCAGAGCGCCGTCAGAGACGCTGCCTCAGAAGTGCTGGGTTTCAAACCGCCACCACCTAGAAACCCCTGGTTCGATGAACAATGCGAATAAGCCCACGCAGCAAAACAAGAGGCATATAAGGCCATGCTGCAACGACGGACGAGAGCTGCTCGCGAAATCTATGAGCAGAAGAGAAGAGAGGAACACACGTTTTTCTTAGGAAGCTCATCCTTCCCAATGAAATTAGGACTCCTGCGACGATCATCTCAGGTCCTACCAGAGACATTCTCAACTCTATTAAGGAAGTTGAGAAACACCCCGTCTGATCGGCTATTAGGCACAATAGATCTACACAGGTCGCAAAGCCCCATGCTATTAGTTAGCACTAGCCCCTCATACAAAAAAAAAAAAAAAATGTAAAGTCTCTAAGACACTGAACGAGAAGACGTTCGTGAGAGCTGACCGTAAAGCCATCTATATCTGCAATCTCTTACTGAATCCTTGCACAAGTTAAATGTGAGCGTTTTGCTTTTTGAAAACAAAAGATCTGTCGCTGCGATATCGGTACTCCGTTTCATACTGTGCAAGTTACTTTACTTACTTTGATGGCGCTACAGTTCGGGGTGAACCAGGGCCTCAACCAACAAGCCTCTCCAGCCGGCCCGATCTTCGGCCAGCCGCTTCCAGTGCCACACGCCCAGTTGGTTGAGGTCCCCTTCCACCTGTGCGCGCCACCTTAAATGCGGTCGTCCTCTGCTGCGTCGTCCCTCGGGGTTGGAGTCGAAGACTCTTCGGGCCGGAGCGTTGATGTCCATTCGCTCTACATGGCCTAGCCATCTTAGACGTTGGATCCGAAGACTTCTAACCAGGCCGATGTCGCTGTACAGCCCGTACAGTTCTTGGTTGAATCTCCTCCTCCATTCTCCGTTTACACAAACGGGACCAAAGATTGCACGCAGAATTTTCCTCTCGAAACGTCCAAGAGCCTCTTCATCCAAGCCTCAGCGCCGTAGAGGAGGACCGGGATGATTAAGGTTTTATAGAGGGAGACCTTAGTTTTTCGAGAGAGGGCTCTACTACTCAATTGCCTCTTGAGCCCGAAGAAGCAGCGATTGGAAAGAGTTATTCTGCATTTTATCTCAGCGCTGGTGTTGTTGCTGCTTGTCACTATCGAGCCAAGATGGACGAAGTCCTTGACTACTTCAAAAATACAGCTGCCGAAGGTGACGTTCTTACCAAGACGTCGGTGTTGTGCGTCTTTCTTGGATGACAGCATATATTTGGTCTTGTCCCCATTTACCCTTAGACCCACTTTCGCCGCTTCTGCTTCAATGCTTGTGAACGCCTCATTGACGTCTCGCTTTGTTCGTCCAATAACGTTGTGTGGACTTGAAGTAGACCGTACCTCTTGTATTGGCCGCAGAGTCCCGCACGATCTTTTCAAGAATAATGTTGAAGAAATCACATGACAGGGCGTCACCTTGTCTAAAACCTTTTTTAACATAAAAGGGGTCGGTTAGTTCACCTCCGACCTTAATGGAGCAGCGAGAGTTCTCCATAGTCATCCAGCATAGTCTGACGAGTTTGGCAGGAATGTTAAAACATGACATGGCTCTGTATAGCTCGTCTCTATGAACACTGTCATACGCGGCTTTAAAGTCGACGAAAAGATGGTGCGTGTCGACTTGGAATTCATGGGTCTTCTCCAAGATCTGCCGTAGTGTAAATATTTGGTCTATCGTGGATTTTCCTGGCCTGAAACCACACTGGTAGGAACCTATCAGATTGTCCACGAACGGTTACAGGTACTTACACAGTACGGCAGAGAGGATCTTGTACGCGATGTTCAGGAGGCGTATCCCTCTGTAATTTGTCATAGGGGTCTCCTTTCTTATCGACCGGGCAAACGATACTGAGATTCCATTCATCGGGCATGCGTTCATCCGACCATATCTTGCAGATGAGTTGGTGCATGTTCCTAACCAGCTCATCGCCAGCTGCTTTAAACAGCTCCGCGGGGAGTCCGTCTGCTCCAGCAGCTTTATACGGTGCAAGTTAATGCTGATAAATTTAAGGGCGTTTATTGCTATAAAAAAAATACGTAAAGTGACCTCCGTAAAACTATTGTCTGGCGTCTTTTGAAATTACTCGCCTCGTATAGAAGCATATTTGCATAACTCATTTTCCATGGTCGTGGTAAGTCATTTGGATTAGCAAACTTCCTCCTGAATTTACGAGTACAGACAATCCTCTTAAAATAGGAATCGGAAGTTTCCTGCGGAGTTATATGTATATAGTAGGTACGCCTGTATATAAAATAGTATCACACCTGCTCATGGCAATGAGTTAATCTGCATGATAACAGGTTCTAATGATCTCTGTAAGTTTGTTTTTCTCTTAGTCGTTTAGCATCTAAACTAGTAAATTCCTCTTCCAATAAAATTTAAGTTTGATTTAAGTTAATTAAACTTAAAGTTTAATTTAATTGGCTGCAGCTTTTCTGCAGCCAGTGATTCGGGAGATGTTGCCAAAAGTACAATATGGTCCGCAAACATTAATACTTTTATTGTCTGTCTGGCGTATTCGATCCCGCACGGTAAGAATTCTACGGGGTCCTCAAACAGAGCAAACATACTTGGGCTTAATGTGCAACCCTGTCTGACCCCCGATTGCGTCTTAAAACTTGCCGATAGTTCTTCGCCATTTCTGCATAGAGCTACTCGTTCCGCTTCTGTTTCAAAGAATACTGTTTTTTTATGCTTGCATATTGCTTTATAAGCCCTATTCGACAAAGTGTACTGATTCCTGAAATAAGCTTTGCTAGAGGATCTATATGCTCTCAACCAACCAAACGATAATTCTCTAGCTTTTCTGCAGTCAGTATCAAACCATGGCGCGACGAAGTTCCGCCGGGCGTTATTGTTAGCCGTCACAGCTGGGTATGACGCTTTGATTATTTCGTCCAGCAGTGCGTTATCCAGCCTTGATTGATACTACCTCTTCTTTGTCGGCCTCCATTTTAATTTCGGCAATAGATTTATAGCCCTTATTTCTTGTGGTTCTCCGGAAACAAAGGCGATGGTCATGATAACTGGGGAGTGGTCTGAATATGGTACATTCTCTACTTTCATGTCTACCATGTGCTCATTCCATTCACTGCCCACGAGACTATAGTCTATCACAGAGCTGCCCTGACCTGCCACAAAAGTGAATTTGCCATCCGTATCTAATAAGCTTGTACCGTTTTTGATTCTTAACCCGTATGTATCACAGAGGTCAATAAGCTGTAGGCCTCTTGCATTACATATTGTGTCCTTTGATTTTCGCTCGATTCCTCTTCTTCTTCTTAGTGGGCGCTACAGTTCGGGGTGAACCTGGACCTCAACCAACATGCCCCTCCATCTAGCATGATCTTTCTCTAGCCTTTTACATTGCCGCACACCCAGTTGGCTGAGGTCCCCTTCCACCTGTGTGCGCCATCTTAAGGGCGGCCGTCCTCTGCTTCTTCGTCCCTCGGGGACGGATTCAAAGACTCTCCGGGCTGGAGCTCTACATGGCCCAGCCATCTTAGGCGTTAAATCCGTAGACGCCTGACTAGGCTCATGTCGCTGTACAGCCCGTAAAGTTCGTGGTTGAATCTTCTCCTCCACCCCCCGTCTGCGTTTATAGGCCCAAAAATCACGCGCAAAATCTTTCCCTCAAACTGACCAAGGGCCTCCTCATCCGCTTTTGATAGTGTCCATGCTTCTGCGCCGTACAACAGGACCGGGATGATAAGGGTCTTATATAGAGCCAACTTTGTTGTTCGGGAGTGGGCTCTATTACTCAGTTGCCTCCTAAGCCCAAAGAAACAGCGATTGGCAAGTGTGATTTTGCGTTTGATTTCGGAACTGATGTCGTTGTTCCAGGTCACTGCGGAGCCAAGGTAGACGAAGTCTTTAAATACCTCGAACTTATATCGACCAATACGAACATTCTGGCCAAGACGTCGGTGGTGAGCGTCCTTTTTTGATGACAGCATATATTTAGTTTTGCCCTCGTTTACCGCCAAACCGATTTTCGCCGCCTCGAACTCAATACTCGCAAACGCCTCATTGACATCTCGCTGTGATCTACCTATTATGTCAATATCGTCGGCGTATGCAAGGAGTTATGTTGACGTGGTAGGCATAAGCCACACTTAGGCCGAAGCCGGCCCATTGTGATATATGCAAGGAGTTGCGAGGATTTGAAATAGATTGTGCCTCTTGTATTGGCCAGTGATTTTTGCACAATCATTTCCAATATGACGTTGAAGAAATCACACGACAGCGCATCGCCCTGCCTAAATCCTTTTTTGACATCAAAACTACCGGTAAGGTATTCACCGATTCGGATGGAGCAGCGAGCATTCACCAAAGTCATCCTGCATAGTCTGACGAGTTTAGCAGGTATGTCAAAGGTAGACATAGCGTTGTATAGCTCGTCTCTAATTACGCTGTCGTATGCGGCTTTGAAGTCGACAAATAGGTGGTGAGTGTCGACTTGAAATTCATTGGTTTTCTCCAGAATCTGCCGTAGTGTGAAGATTTGGTCGATGGTGGACTTCCCTGAATCTGAATCCGCACTGATAAGGACCTATCAGCTTATTTACAAAAGGCTTCAGGCGTTCACACAAAACGGCAGAGAAGATTTTGTAGGCGATGTTAAGGAGACTTATTCGTCTATAGTTGGCGCAATCAGAGGGGTCTTCTTTCTTGTGGATCGGGCATACGATGCTGAGACTCCATTCCTCCGGCATGCTTTCCTCTAACCATATCTTACGGATGATCTGGTGCATGCTCCCAACCAGGTCATCCCCAGCTGCCTTGAAGAGCTCAGGAGACAGTCCGTCTGCGTCAGCAGCTTTATTCGACTTGAGCTTCGATATGGTAATCTTAACTTCGTCGAGGTCAGGGGGACGGAATTCTCTGCGGTCTCCGTCGATTAGAAATGGATCATTCTGCCTGACGGCGGTATGTTGGCTGTCATCGCCGTTATACAGTCTGCAGAAGTGGTTTTTTCAAATTCCCAGCATCGACTGCGGTTCTACTACTAGGTGTCCGCTCTCATCCCTGCAGGCTTCCGTTCTGGCTTTATAACCTCGGCATGTTGGCTTTATCTGTTGATAAAACTTTCAAACGTCACGCCTGCAGTAACACCTCTCCAAATCCTCAATCGCGCGCTTCTCGTGCTCTTTCCTCTTTCTTCTAAGAAGCTTATGCTCCTCCCTTCTTTTTAACTCAGAGAGCTCACGAGCTGCTTTTGTTCTTTTATGCAGCGAGGCCTTATATGCATCCTGCTTCGCTGTATGAATCCTCCTGCACTCGTCATCGAACCAGGTGTTTCTTCGTGGTGGAGCCTTGAAACCCAAAACTTCGGATGCAGAGCTTTTCAGGGATTGTTTGCAAAGGCTCCACTGCTGTTCTATTGATAGCGTGGAGGATTGAGGTGTATTGGAGAGCTTAAGGGAGACGCGATCGGTAAAAGCACGAGCGGTTTCTGGCGATAGTAGCTTTCCGACGTCATAACTTTGTATTCTTACTCTACTCCGTTGCGTTCGTGTTATCCGTAAGCGCATCTTGGCTACAACAAGATAGTGGTCCGAGTCGATGTCAGCCCCTCGGAAAATTCGAACATCAAGAATAGTGGAGGAGTGTCTGACGTCGATCGCGATGTAATCAATCTGGTTGGTTGTCGATTGATCAAAAGACCGCCAGGTGCCTTTGTGTATATCGAGGTGCGGGAAGCGCGTACTGGCTAGAAGGAGATTTCGCCCCGTAGCAAGATCAATCAGCCTGTGTCCGTTATCGGAGGTGGTGTCGTGTAGGCTATGTTTGCCGATGACTCGTTCAAAGATGCTTTCCTTTACCAGCTTAACATTGAAGTCTCCTAGTACAATTTTGATGTCATAGCTGGGACAATGGGCACACGTTCTGTCAAGGAAATCGTAGAACTCATCTTTGGCGGAGTCATCTTTGTCTTCCGTGGGGGCGTGGGCGCAGATTAGGCTGATGTTAAAAAATTTAGCCTTGATACGGATTGTATCGCTCACATGCCGAAAGCTTGGTACTTTTTGCCTTAGTCCACCTCGAACAACAAATCCGCATCCAAACAATCGTTGCCCTCTCTCCCTATAGCAGTCGCTTTATACCCGGTCTATTCCATCGCATTTCCTGGTTGGCGGTGATGTCCGCTTTATAGCGGTCTAGGGCGTCCGCAAGTTGTTCGGCTGCACGTGGCCTGTTTAGGGACCTAACATTCCACGTACAAAGCCGAAGATCATTGTCCTTTTTCCGTTTTTTGCAAGGGTCGTCAACATAAATCCGGTCCGTTATATCCGAGGCTTGTGGTTGTTTCGGAGTTTTTTTTACGGTTACGGCTTACTAGGCCGTAGCCCAACTGACTAATCCTGTTTTTGGGCGCAGGAGGCTCGCCATCAGTCATTAGTTCGTTCGGGCTAAGACCGACCTGTTGCCGAGCGGGACACACCGGCCACCAGACGCTCACATACTGCCACCATTTAGGCCTGGCTCCGAATGGGGCCCTGGCACACCAGGGTAGGCATTTTCCAAGACAGGTCTTCTCTTATTGAAAATACAGTTCGTCAATGCTAGCGCAGAGAAAAGCTACGACATATGTAGCTTATTTATCCTGGTAGCGAACTCCTTCTCAGTTTTTCACCACATCCAATCGTCCTTGCTTGCCTCCACCCCAATGCATACATCGACAGTCGTCAGATTACACATGGAAATGTTTTCAAACAAGTGCACTGTACCTACCTGTCACTACTAAAAACGTTTGCTGTACAACATTTGTCAATGTCATAACTTTCCTGGCTCTGACTAATCCCAAATTTTAAGTTTGTAAAATGAGATTGTTACCAAAAATTAGTTTAATTCGTCGAATGAGCGTTTTAGTGAGACAGAACTTTTCGCGGGAATGTGAAAAGGCCCTGAATGAACAAATCAACTTGGAATTGAAAGCGGGTTACGAGTACATGGCTATGGTAAAGTTGGATAATATGCCGTAGTCAGAAATACTGTTTGAAAAATCGATCGGTTCCAGGCATGGCATTTTGACCGGACTGATGTTGCCCTTCCCGGCCTAAGTAAGTGGTGCAAGAAATGCTGCAACGAGGAGAAAGAGCATGCTGAGAAGATAATGACGTACATGAACCTACGAGGCGGCACGGTGGTATTAAAGGATATTGAAAAACCGCAGTTTAAATTCGAGTCCGTAATGAAGGCAATGGTCTATGCGTTAAATTTAGAAAAGCTGGTAAACGAGGTATGGGCGAAATTGGTCTATTTAAATTATCCGTGCTAGAATTAGCTTCTTCGTAGAGTCTTCTGCAAATACATGCATTGGCTTCAGAAAAGAACGACCCGAACTTAACAAACTTTATCGAGTCCGAGTATTTGGAGGAGCAGGTACGGGCGATTAGGGAAATATCGGACTACATAAGACAGATTGAACGCTGTGAAAAGGAGCTTGGCATATATATGTTCGATTTAAAATTCAACGATGAAAATAGCAAATAAGAATAATAAGATACTAATTGCATTCTGAGAGGAATCAGTATGCGTAGGTATGGTATGTTTGATTGTGAGTGAGAGTCAATTGCCCTGTTAACGCACGTGGAACAAATTCCCTATTTGTTATTGCTTTAGACGTTTAGAATAAAGATGCAAATCCTGTTTACTAAAATGGCACTCAGGCATTTCATTTTAATAATGTAATTCGAATTGGAAAGCGATAAAAGGTTGGCTATAGAAAAGACTCAAAATAAGATACAAGCTGGCTGGCTAACATCTCCATATGTTTATATTCATATGTCTGGCCGGCTGAGGTTGCCCGTCCACCTACACTGGTAGATACATATACGTATGCATATGCGTTTGACCAGCTGAAGCATTTGCCTGGCTGGTATTCGCCGTTTTGCCACCATTTTTCCCTGTACATGTCGCATTGTCTATCGCCTCCTTGCCGTCGTATTTGCCTGTCTGGCAAGCGTCGCCGGCCACCGTATTTGTCTTGCTGGCTTTCACCAAACTGGCAATAGCCACCTGACCACAATATTTGGCTTGTTTGTCTATCGCCTCCGGGCCACTGTATTTTGCTGGCTGGCTTCCGGCGCCTAGCCACCCTATTTCCCAGGCTGGCTTTCGCCGCCTAGCCACCCATTTTCCAGGCTGGATATGGCCGCCTTGATCCCCATATTTCCCAGGGTGGCTATAGCCGCCTCGCCACCATATTTGCCAAGCTGGCTGTAGCCTGCTGGCCGGCTGTACCCGCCTGGCCACAGTATTTGTCAACCTGGCCACGGATTTTCCGTGCTGGCTATAAATGCTTCGCCTCCCTATTTGTTAGGCTGGTTATAGTCGCCTCGTCACCATATATGCAGGATGGCTGTAGCCGCCTGGCCACCGTATTAGCCACGCTGGCTATAGCCCCTGGCCGCCGTATTTTCCAGGCTGTATGTAGCCCCCTGGCCACCATATTTTCCAGGCGGGCTTGCAACCCATAGTGACCTGCTGAGCCACCGGCCACCTATAGTGGCCTTGTGAGTTTTCCAGTTGCGGGTCACCTGTAGTGGCCTGGTGAGCTGTCGTGCTGCCAGCAACCTATAGTGGCCTGGTGAGCTGTTGTGCTGCGGCCACCTATAGCGACCTGGTGAGTTGTCGTGCTGCCGGCCACCTATAATGGCCTGGTGAGCTGTCGTGCTGCCGGCCACCTATAGTGGCCTGGTGAGCTGTCGTGCTGCCGGCAACCTATAGTGGCCTGGTGAGTTGTTGTGCTGCCGCCCACCTATAGCGACCTGGTGAGTTGTCGTGCTGCCGGCCACCTATAGTGGCCTGGTGAGCTGTCGTGCTGCCGGCCACCTATAGTGGCCTGGTGAGCTGTAGTGCTGCCGGCCACCTATAGTGGCCTGGTGAGCTGTCGTGCTGCCGGCCACCTATAGTGGCCTGGTGAGCTGTCGTGCTGCCGGCCACCTATAGTGGCTTGGTGAGCTGTCGTGCTGCCGGCCACCTATAGTGGCCTGGTGAGCTGTCGTGCTGCCGGCCACCTATAGTGGCCTGGTGAGCTGTCGTGCTGCCGGCCACCTATAGTGGCCTGGTGAGCTGTCGTGCTTCCGGCCACCTATAGTAGCCTGGTGAGCTGTCGTGCTGCCAGCCACCTATAGTGGCCCGGTGAGCTGTTGTGCTGCCGGCCACCTATGGTGGCCTGGTGAGCTGTCCTGCTGCCGGCCACCTATAGTGGCCTGGTGAGCTGTCCTGCTGCCGGCCACCTATAGTGGCCTGGTGAGCTGTCGTGCTGCCGGCCACCTATAGTAGCCTGGTGAGCTGTCGTGCTGCAAGCCACCTATTGTGGCATGGTGAGCTGTCGTGCTGCCGGCCACCTACAGTGGCCTGGTGAGCTGTCGTACTGCCGGCCACCTATAGTGGCCTGGTGAGCTGTCGTGCTACCGGCCACCTATAGTAGCCTGGTGAGCTGTCGTGCTCCCGGCCACCTATAGTGGCCTGGTGAGCTGTCGTGCTGCCGGCCACCTATAGTGGCCTGGTGAGCTGTCGTGCTGCCGGCCACCTATAGTGGCCTGGTGAGCTGTCGTGCTGCCGGCCACCTTTAGTAGCCTGACCACAATATTTGGCTTGTTTCTCTATCGCCTCCGGGCCACTGTATTTTGCTGGCTGGCTTCCGGCGCCTAGCCACCCTATTTCCCAGGCTGGCTTTCGCCGCCTAGCCACCCATTTTCCAGGCTGGATATGGCCGCCTTGATCCCCATATTTCCCAGGGTGGCTATAGCCGCCTCGCCACCATATTTGCCAAGCTGGCTGTAGCCTGCTGGCCGGCTGTACCCGCCTGGCCACAGTATTTGTCAACCTGGCCACGGATTTTCCGTGCTGGCTATAAATGCTTCGCCTCCCTATTTGTTAGGCTGGTTATAGTCGCCTCGTCACCATATATGCAGGATGACTGTAGCCGCCTGGCCACCGTATTAGCCACGCTGGCTATAGCCCCTGGCCGCCGTATTTTCCAGGCTGTATGTAGCCCCCTGGCCACCATATTTTCCAGGCGGGCTTGCAACCCATAGTGACCTGCTGAGCCACCGGCCACCTATAGTGGCCTTGTGAGTTTTCCAGTTGCGGGTCACCTGTAGTGGCCTGGTGAGCTGTCGTGCTGCCAGCAACCTATAGTGGCCTGGTGAGCTGTTGTGCTGCGGCCACCTATAGCGACCTGGTGAGTTGTCGTGCTGCCGGCCACCTATAATGGCCTGGTGAGCTGTCGTGCTGCCGGCCACCTATAGTGGCCTGGTGAGCTGTCGTGCTGCCGGCAACCTATAGTGGCCTGGTGAGTTGTTGTGCTGCCGCCCACCTATAGCGACCTGGTGAGTTGTCGTGCTGCCGGCCACCTATAGTGGCCTGGTGAGCTGTCGTGCTGCCGGCCACCTATAGTGGCCTGGTGAGCTGTAGTGCTGCCGGCCACCTATAGTGGCCTGGTGAGCTGTCGTGCTGCCGGCCACCTATAGTGGCCTGGTGAGCTGTCGTGCTGCCGGCCACCTATAGTGGCCTGGTGAGCTGTCGTGCTGCCGGCCACCTATAGTGGCCTGGTGAGCTGTCGTGCTGCCGGCCACCTATAGTGGCCTGGTGAGCTGTCGTGCTTCCGGCCACCTATAGTAGCCTGGTGAGCTGTCGTGCTGCCAGCCACCTATAGTGGCCTGGTGAGCTGTTGTGCTGCCGGCCACCTATGGTGGCCTGGTGAGCTGTCCTGATGCCGGCCACCTATAGTGGCCTGGTGAGCTGTCTATTAGCCGGCCACCTATAGTGGCCTGGTGAGCTGTCGTGCTGCCGGCCACCTATAGTAGCCTGGTGAGCTGTCGTGCTGCCAGCCACCTATTGTGGCCTGGTGAGCTCTCGTGCTGCCGGCCACCTATAGTGGCCTGGTGAGCTGTCGTGCTGCCGGCCACCTATAGTGGCCTGGTGAGCTGTCGTGCTGCCGGCCACCTATAGTAGCCTGGTGAGCTGTCGTGCTCCCAGCCACCTATAGTGGCCTGGTGAGCTGTCGTGCTGCCGGCCACCTATAGTGGCCTGGTGAGCTGTCGTGCTGCCGGCCACCTATAGTGGCCTGGTGAGCTGTCGTGCTGCCGGCCACCTATAGTGACCTGGTGAGCTGTCGTGCTGCCGGCCACCTATAGTGGCCTGGTGAGCTGTCGTGCTTCCGGCCACCTATAGTAGCCTGGTGAGCTGTCGTGCTGCCAGCCACCTATAGTGGCCCGATGAGCTGTTGTGCTGCCGGCCACCTATGGTGGCCTGGTGAGCTGTCCTGCTGCCGGCCACCTATAGTGGCCTGGTGAGCTGTCGATTAGCCGGCCACCTATAGTGGCCTGGTGAGCTGTCGTGCTGCCGGCCACCTATAGTAGCCTGGTGAGCTGTCGTGCTGCCAGCCACCTATGGTGGCCTGGTGAGCTGTCGTGCTGCCGGCCACCTATAGTGGCCTGGTGAGCTGTCGTGCTGCCGGCCACCTATAGTGGCCTGGTGAGCTGTCGTGCTGCCGGCCACCTATAGTGGCCTGGTGAGCTGTCGTGCTTCCGGCCACCTATAGTAGCCTGGTGAGCTGTCGTGCTGCCAGCCACCTATAGTGGCCCGGTGAGCTGTTGTGCTGCCGGCCACCTATGGTGGCCTGGTGAGCTGTCCTGCTGCCGGCCACCTATAGTGGCCTGGTGAGCTGTCGATTAGCCGGCCACCTATAGTGGCCTGGTGAGCTGTCGTGCTGCCGGCCACCTATAGTAGCCTGGTGAGCTGTCGTGCTGCCAGCCACCTATTGTGGCCTGGTGAGCTGTCGTGCTGCCGGCCACCTATAGTGGCCTGGTGAGCTGTCGTGCTGCCAGCCACCTATAGTGGCCTGGTGAGCTGTCGTGCTGCCGGCCACCTATAGTGGTCTGGTGAGCTGTCGTGCTGCCGGCCACCTATAGTGGCCTGGTGAGCTGTCGTGCTGCCGGCCACCTATAGTGACCTGGTGAGCTGTCGTGCTGCCAGCCACCTACAGTAGCCTGGTGAGCTGTCGTGCTGCCAGCCACCTATAGTATCCTGGTGAGCTGTCGTGCTGCCGGCCACCTATAGTGGTCTGGTGAGCTGTCGTGCTGCCGGCCACCTATAGTGACCTGGTGAGCTGTCGTGTTGCCGGCCACCTATAGTATCCTGGTGAGCTGTCGTGCTGCCAGCCACCTATAGTAGCCTGGTGAGCTGTCGTGCTGCCAGCCACCTATAGTATCCTGGTGAGCTGTCGTGCTGCCAGCCACCTATAGTGGCCTGGTGAGCTGTCGTGCTGCCAGCCACCTATAGTAGCCTGGTGAGCTGTCGTGCTGCCAGCCACCTATAGTATCCTGGTGAGCTGTCGTGCTGCCAGCCACCTATAGTGGCCTGGTGAGCTGTCGTGCTGCCGACCACCTATAGTGGTCTGGTGAGCTGTCGTGCTGCCGGCCACCTATAGTGGCCTGGTGAGCTGTCGTGCTGCCGGCCACCTATAGTGACCTGGTGAGCTGTCGTGTTGCCGGCCACCTATAGTGACCTGGTGAGCTGTCGTGCTGCCGGCCACCTATAGTGGCCTGGTGAGTTGTCGTGTTGCCGGCCACCTATAGTGACCTGGTGAGCTGTTTAGCTGCCGCCCACCTATAGCGGCCTGGTGAGCTGTCGTGCTGCCGGCCACCTATAGTGGCCTGGTGAGCTGTCGTGCTGCCAGCAACCTATAGGGGCCTGGTGAGCTGTTTAGCTGCCGCCCACCTATAGCGGCCTGGTGATCTGTCGTGCTGCCGACCACCTATAGTGGCCTGGTGAGCTGTCGTGCTGCCGGCCACCTATAGTTGCCTGGTGAGCTGTCGTGCTGCCGGCCACCTATAGGGGTCTGGTGAGCTGTCGTGCTGCCGGCCACCTGTAGTGGCCTGGTGAGCTGTCGTGCTGCCGGCCACCTATAGGGGCCTGGTGATCTATCGTGCTGCCGGCCACCTATAATGGTCTAGTGAGCTGTCGTGCTGCCGGCCACCTATAGTGGTCTGGTGAGCTGTCGTGCTGCCGGCAACCTATAGTGACCTGGTGAGCTGTCGTGTTGCCGGCCACCTATAGTAGCCTGGTGAGCTGTCGTGCTGCCAGCCACCTATAGTGGCCTGGTGAGCTGTCGTGCTGCCGGCCACCTATAGTGGTCTGGTGAGCTGTCGTGCTGCCGGCCACCTATAGTGGCCTGGTGAGCTGTCGTGCTGCCGGCCACCTATAGTGACCTGGTGAGCTGTCGTGCTGCCGGCCACTTATAGTGGCCTGGTGAGCTGTCGTGGTGCCGGCCACCTATAGTGACCTGGTGAGCTGTCGTGCTGGCGGCCACCTATAGCGACCTGGTGAGCTGTCGTGCTACCGGCCACCTATAGTGGCCTGGTGAGCTGTCGTGCTGCCGGCCACCTATAGTGGACTGGTGAGCTGTCGTGCTGCCGGCCACTTATAGTGGCCCTTTGAGCTGTCGTGCTGCCGGCCACCTATAGTGACCTGGTGAGCTTTCGTTCTACCGGAGACCCATAGTGGCCTGGTGAGCTGTCGTCCTGCCGGCCACCTATAGTGGCCTGGTGAGCTGTCGTGCTGCCGGCAACCTATAGTGACCTGGTGAGCTGTCGTGTTGCCGGCCACCTATAGTGACCTGGTGAGCTGTCGTGCTACGGGCCACCTATAGTGGCCTGGTGAGCTGTTGTGCTGCCGGCCACCTACAGTGGCCTGGTGAGCTGTCGTGCTGCCGGCCACCTATAGTGGCCTGGTGAGCTGTCGTGCTGCCGGCCACCTATAGTGGCCTGGTGAGCTGTCGTGCTGCCGGCCACCTATAGTAGCCTGGTGAGCTGTCGTGCTGCCAGCCACCTATAGTAGCCTGGTGAGCTGTCGTGCTACGGGCCACCTATAGTGGCCTGGTGAGCTGTTGTGCTGCCGGCCACCTATAGTGGCCTGGTGAGCTGTCGTGCTGCCGGCCACCTATAGTGGCCTGGTGAGCTGTCGTGCTGCCGGCCACCTATAGTGGCCTGGTGAGCTGTCCTGCTGCCGGCCACCTATAGTGGCCTGGTGAGCTGTCGTGCTGCCGGCCACCTATAGTGGCCTGGTGAGCTGTCGTGCTGCCGGCCACCTATAGTGGCCTGGTGAGCTGTCGTGCTGTCGGCCACCTATACTGACCTGGTGAGCTTTCGTTCTACCGGAGACCCATAGTGGCCTGGTGAGCTGTCGTCCTGCCGGCCACCTATAGTGGCCTGGTGAGCTGTCGTGCTGCCGGCAACCTATAGTGACCTGGTGAGCTGTCGTGTTGCCGGCCACCTATAGTGACCTGGTGAGCTGTCGTGCTACGGGCCACGTATAGTGGCCTGGTGAGCTGATGTGCTGCCGGCCACCTATAGTGGCCTGGTGAGCTGTCGTGCTGCCGGCCACCTATAGTGGCCTGGTCAGTTGTCGTGCTGCCGGCCACCTATAGTGACCTGGTGAGCTGTCGTGCTGCCGGCCACCTATAGTGGCCTGGTGAGCTGTTTAGCTGCCGCCCACCTATAGCGGCCTGGTGAGCTGTCGTGCTGCCGGCCACCTATAGTGGCCTGGTGAGCTGTCGTGCTGCCAGCAACCTATAGGGTCCTGGTGAGCTGTTTAGCTGCCGCCCACCTATAGCGGCCTGGTGATCTGTCGTGCTGCCGACCACCTATAGTGACCTGGTGAGCTTTCGTTCTACCGGAGACCCATAGTGGCCTGGTGAGCTGTCGTCCTGCCGGCCACCTATAGTGGCCTGGTGAGCTGTCGTGCTGCCGGCAACCTATAGTGACCTGGTGAGCTGTCGTGTTGCCGGCCACCTATAGTGACCTGGTGAGCTGTCGTGCTACGGGCCACCTATAGTGACCTGGTGAGCTGTTGTGCTGCCGGCCACCTATAGTGGCCTGGTGACCTGTCGTGCTGCCGGCCACCTATGGTGGCCTGGTGAGCTGTCGTGCTGCCGGCCACCTATAGTGGCCTGGTGAGCTGTCGTGCTGCCAGCAACCTATAGGGGCCTGGTGAGCTGTTTAGCTGCCGCTCACCTATAGCGGCCTGGTGATCTGTCGTGCTGCCGACCACCTATAGTGACCTGGTGAGCTTTCGTTCTACCGGAGACCCATAGTGGCCTGGTGAGCTGTCGTCCTGCCGGCCACCTATAGTGGCCTGGTGAGCTGTCGTGCTGCCGGCAACCTATAGTGACCTGGTGAGCTGTCGTGTTGCCGGCCACCTATAGTGGCCTGGTGAGCTGTCGTGCTGCCGGCAACCTATAGTGACCTGGTGAGCTGTCGTGCGGCCGGCCACCTATAGTGACCTGGTGAGCTTTCGTTCTACCGGAAACCCATAGTGGCCTGGTGAGCTGTCGTCCTGCCGGCCACCTATAGTGGCCTGGTGAGCTGTCGCGCTGCCGGCAACCTATAGTGACCTGGTGAGCTGTCGTGTTGCCGGCCACCTATAGTGACCTGGTGAGCTGTCGTGCTACGGGCCACCTATAGTGGCCTGGTGAGATGTTGTGCTGTCGGCCACCTACAGTGGCCTGGTGAGCTGTCGTGCTGCCGGCCACCTATAGTGGCCTGGTGAGCTGTCGTGCTGCCGGCCACCTATAGTAGCCTGGTGAGCTGTCGTGCTGCCAGCCACCTATAGTAGCCTGGCGAGCTGTCGTGCTACGGGCCACCTATAGTGGCCTGGTGAGCTGTTGTGCTGCCGGCCACCTATAGTGGCCTGGTGAGCTGTCGTGCTGCCGGCCACCTATAGTGGCCTGGTGAGCTTTCGTTCTACCGGAGACCCATAGTGGCCCTTTGAGCTGTCGTGCTGCCGGCCACCTATACTGACCTGGTGAGCTTTCGTTCTACCGGAGACCCATAGTGGCCTGGTGAGCTGTCGCCCTGCCGGCCACCTATAGTGGCCTGGTGAGCTGTCGTGCTGCCGGCAACCTATAGTGACCTGGTGAGCTGTCGTGTTGCCGGCCACCTATAGTGGCCTGGTGAGCTGTCGTGCTGCCGGCAACCTATAGTGACCTGGTGAGCTGTCGTGTTGCCAGCCACCTATAGTGACCTGGTGAGCTGTCGTGTTACGGGCCACCTATAGTGGCCTGGTGAGCTGATGTGCTGCCGGCCACCTATAGTGGCCTGGTGAGCTGTCGTGCTGCCGGCCACCTATAGTGGCCTGGTGAGCTGTCGTGCTGCCGGCCACCTATAGTGGTCTGGTGAGCTGTCGTGCTGCCGGCCACCTATAGTGGCCTGGTGAGCTGTCGTGCTGCCGGCCACCTATAGTGACCTGGTGAGCTGTCGTGCTGCCGGCCACCTATAGTGACCTGGTGAGCTGTCGTGTTGCCGGCCACCTATAGTAGCCTGGTGAGCTGTCGTGCTGCCAGCCACCTATAGTAGCCTGGTGAGCTGTCGTGCTGCCAGCCACCTATAGTATCCTGGTGAGCTTTCGTGCCGCCAGCCACCTATAGTGGCCTGGTGAGCTGTCGTGCTGCCAGCCACCTATAGTAGCCTGGTGAGCTGTCGTGCTGCCAGCCACCTATAGTATCCTGGTGAGCTGTCGTGCTGCCAGCCACCTATAGTGGCCTGGTGAGCTGTCGTGCTGCCGGCCACCTATAGTGGTCTGGTGAGCTGTCGTGCTGCCGGCCACCTATAGTGGCCTGGTGAGCTGTCGTGCTGCCGGCCACCTATAGTGACCTGGTGAGCTGTCGTGTTGCCGGCCACCTATAGTGACCTGGTGAGCTGTCGTGCTGCCGGCCACCTATAGTGGCCTGGTGAGCTGTCGTGCTGCCAGCAACCTATAGGGTCCTGGTGAGCTGTTTAGCTGCCGCCCACCTATAGCGGCCTGGTGATCTGTCGTGCTGCCGACCACCTATAGTGACCTGGTGAGCTTTCGTTCTACCGGAGACCCATAGTGGCCTGGTGAGCTGTCGTCCTGCCGGCCACCTATAGTGGCCTGGTGAGCTGTCGTGCTGCCGGCAACCTATAGTGACCTGGTGAGCTGTCGTGTTGCCGGCCACCTATAGTGACCTGGTGAGCTGTCGTGCTACGGGCCACCTATAGTGACCTGGTGAGCTGTTGTGCTGCCGGCCACCTATAGTGGCCTGGTGAGCTGTCGTGCTGCCAGCCACCTATGGTGGCCTGGTGAGCTGTCGTGCTGCCGGCCACCTATAGTGGCCTGATGAGCTGTCGTGCTGCCAGCAACCTATAGGGGCCTGGTGAGCTGTTTAGCTGCCGCTCACCTATAGCGGCCTGGTGATCTGTCGTGCTGCCGACCACCTATAGTGACCTGGTGAGCTTTCGTTCTACCGGAGACCCATAGTGGCCTGGTGAGCTGTCGTCCTGCCGGCCACCTATAGTGGCCTGGTGAGCTGTCGTGCTGCCGGCAACCTATAGTGACCTGGTGAGCTGTCGTGTTGCCGGCCACCTATAGTGGCCTGGTGAGCTGTCGTGCTGCCGGCAACCTATAGTGACCTGGTGAGCTGTCGTGCTGCCGGCCACCTATAGTGACCTGGTGAGCTTTCGTTCTACCGGAGACCCATAGTGGCCTGGTGAGCTGTCGTGCTGCCGGCAACCTATAGTGACCTGGTGAGCTGTCGTGTTGCCGGCCACCTATAGTGACCTGGTGAGCTGTCGTGCTACGGGCCACCTATAGTGACCTGGTGAGCTGTTGTGCTGCCGGCCACCTATAGTGGCCTGGTGAGCTGTCGTGCTGCCGGCCACCTATGGTGGCCTGGTGAGCTGTCGTGCTGCCGGCCACCTATAGTGGCCTGGTGAGCTGTCGTGCTGCCAGCAACCTATAGGGGCCTGGTGAGCTGTTTAGCTGCCGCTCACCTATAGCGGCCTGGTGATCTGTCGTGCTGCCGACCACCTATAGTGACCTGGTGAGCTTTCGTTCTACCGGAGACCCATAGTGGCCTGGTGAGCTGTCGTCCTGCCGGCCACCTATAGTGGCCTGGTGAGCTGTCGTGCTGCCGGCAACCTATAGTGACCTGGTGAGCTGTCGTGTTGCCGGCCACCTATAGTGGCCTGGTGAGCTGTCGTGCTGCCGGCAACCTATAGTGACCTGGTGAGCTGTCGTGCTGCCGGCCACCTATAGTGACCTGGTGAGCTTTCGTTCTACCGGAGACCCATAGTGGCCTGGTGAGCTGTCGTCCTGCCGGCCACCTATAGTGGCCTGGTGAGCTGTCGCGCTGCCGGCAACCTATAGTGACCTGGTGAGCTGTCGTGTTGCCGGCCACCTATAGTGACCTGGTGAGCTGTCGTGCTACGGGCCACCTATAGTGGCCTGGTGAGCTGTTGTGCTGCCGGCCACCTACAGTGGCCTGGTGAGCTGTCGTGCTGCCGGCCACCTATAGTGGCCTGGTGAGCTGTCGTGCTGCCGGCCACCTATAGTAGCCTGGTGAGCTGTCGTGCTGCCAGCCACCTATAGTAGCCTGGCGAGCTGTCGTGCTACGGGCCACCTATAGTGGCCTGGTGAGCTGTTGTGCTGCCGGCCACCTATAGTGGCCTGGTGAGCTGTCGTGCTGCCGGCCACCTATAGTGGCCTGGTGAGCTTTCGTTCTACCGGAGACCCATAGTGGCCCTTTGAGCTGTCGTGCTGCCGGCCACCTATACTGACCTGGTGAGCTTTCGTTCTACCGGAGACCCATAGTGGCCTGGTGAGCTGTCGTCCTGCCGGCCACCTATAGTGGCCTGGTGAGCTGTCGTGCTGCCGGCAACCTATAGTGACCTGGTGAGCTGTCGTGTTGCCGGCCACCTATAGTGGCCTGGTGAGCTGTCGTGCTGCCGGCAACCTATAGTGACCTGGTGAGCTGTCGTGTTGCCAGCCACCTATAGTGACCTGGTGAGCTGTCGTGCTACGGGCCACCTATAGTGGCCTGGTGAGCTGATGTGCTGCCGGCCACCTATAGTGGCCTGGTGAGCTGTCGTGCTGCCGGCCACCTATAGTGGCCTGGTGAGCTGTCGTGCTGCCGGCCACCTATAGTGGTCTGGTGAGCTGTCGTGCTGCCGGCCACCTATAGTGGCCTGGTGAGCTGTCGTGCTGCCGGCCACCTATAGTGACCTGGTGAGCTGTCGTGCTGCCAGCCACCTATAGTAGCCTGGTGAGCTGTCGTGCTGCCAGCCACCTATAGTATCCTGGTGAGCTGTCTAGCTGCCGGCCACCTATAGTGGTCTGGTGAGCTGTCGTGCTGCCGGCCACCTATAGTGGCCTGGTGAGCTGTCGTGCTGCCGGCCACCTATAGTGACCTGGTGAGCTGTCGTGTTGCCGGCCACCTATAGTAGCCTGGTGAGCTGTCGTGCTGCCAGCCACCTATAGTAGCCTGGTGAGCTGTCGTGCTGCCAGCCACCTATAGTATCCTGGTGAGCTTTCGTGCTGCCAGCCACCTATAGTGGCCTGGTGAGCTGTCGTGCTGCCAGCCACCTATAGTAGCCTGGTGAGCTGTCGTGCTGCCAGCCACCTATAGTATCCTGGTGAGCTGTCGTGCTGCCAGCCACCTATAGTGGCCTGGTGAGCTGTCGTGCTGCCGGCCACCTATAGTGGTCTGGTGAGCTGTCGTGCTGCCGGCCACCTATAGTGGCCTGGTGAGCTGTCGTGCTGCCGGCCACCTATAGTGACCTGGTGAGCTGTCGTGTTGCCGGCCACCTATAGTGACCTGGTGAGCTGTCGTGCTGCCGGCCACCTATAGTGGCCTGGTGAGTTGTCGTGTTGCCGGCCACCTATAGTGACCTGGTGAGCTGTCGTGCTGCCGGCCACCTATAGTGGCCTGGTGAGCTGTTTAGCTGCCGCCCACCTATAGCGGCCTGGTGAGCTGTCGTGCTGCCGGCCACCTATAGTGGCCTGGTGAGCTGTCGTGCTGCCAGCAACCTATAGGGGCCTGGTGAGCTGTTTAGCTGCCGCCCACCTATAGCGGCCTGGTGATCTGTCGTGCTGCCGACCACCTATAGTGGCCTGGTGAGCTGTCGTGCTGCCGGCCACCTATAGTTGCCTGGTGAGCTGTCGTGCTGCCGGCCACCTATAGTGGCCTGGTGAGCTGTCGTGCTGCCGGCCACCTATAGTGGCCTGGTGAGCTGTCGTGCTGCCGGCCACCTATAGTGGCCTGGTGATCTATCGTGCTTCCGGCCACCTATAATGGTCTAGTGAGCTGTCGTGCTGCCGGCCACCTATAGTGGTCTGGTGAGCTGTCGTGCTGCCGACAACCTATAGTGACCTGGTGAGCTGTCGTGTTGCCGGCCACCTATAGTGGCCTGGTGAGCTGTCGTGCTGCCGGCCACCTATAGTGGCCTGGTGAGCTGTCGTGCTGCCGGCCACCTATAGCGGCCTGGTGATCTATCGTGCTTCCGGCCACCTATAATGGTCTAGTGAGCTGTCGTGCTGCCGGCCACCTATAGTGGTCTGGTGAGCTGTCGTGCTGCCGGCAACCTATAGTGACCTGGTGAGCTGTCGTGTTGCCGGCCACCTATAGTGACCTGGTGAGCTGTCGTGCTACGGGCCACCTATAGTGGCCTGGTGAGCTGTTGTGCTGCCGGCCACCTACAGTGGCCTGGTGAGCTGTCGTGCTGCCGGCCACCTATAGTGGCCTGGTGAGCTGTCGTGCTGCCGGCCACCTATAGTAGCCTGGTGAGCTGTCGTGCTGCCAGCCACCTATAGTAGCCTGGTGAGCTGTCGTGCTACGGGCCACCTATAGTGGCCTGGTGAGCTGTTGTGCTGCCGGCCACCTATAGTGGCCTGGTGAGCTGTCGTGCTGCCGGCCACCTATAGTGGCCTGGTGAGCTGTCGTGCTGCCGGCCACCTATAGTGGCCTGGTGAGCTGTCCTGCTGCCGGCCACCTATAGTGGCCTGGTGAGCTGTCGTGCTGCCGGCCACCTATAGTGGCCTGGTGAGCTGTCGTGCTGCCGGCCACCTATAGTGGCCTGGTGAGCTGTCGTGCTGTCGGCCACCTATAGTGGCCTGGTGAGCTGTCGTGCTGCCGACCACCTATAGTGGCCTGGTGAGCTGTCGTGCTGCCGGCCACCTATTGTAGCCTGGTGAGCTGTCGTGCTGCCAGCCACCTATAGTGGCCTGGTGAGCTGTTGTGCTGCCGACCACCTATAGGGGCCTGGTGAGCTGTCGTGCTGCCGGCCACCTATAGTGGTCTGGTGAGCTGTCGTGCTGCCGGCCACCTATAGTGGCCTGGTGAGCTGTCGTGCTGCCGGCCACCTATAGTGCCCCTTAGAGCTGTCGTGCTGCCGGCCACTTATAGTGACCTAGTGAGCTTTCGTTCTACCGGAGACCCATAGTGGCCTTGTGAGCTGTCGTCCTGCCGGCCACCTATAGTGGCCTGGTGAGCTGTCGTGCTGCCGGCAACATATAGTGACCTGGTGAGCTGTCGTGTTGCCGGCCACCTATAGTGGCCCTTTGAGCTGTCGTGCTGCCGGCCACCTATAGTGACCTAGTGAGCTTTCGTTCTACCGGAGACCCATAGTGGCCTGGTGAGCTGTCGTCCTGCCGGCCACCTATAGTGGCCTGGTGAGCTGTCGTGCTGCCGGCAACCTATAGTGACCTGGTGAGCTGTCGTGTTGCCGGCCACCTATAGTGACCTGGTGAGCTGTCGTGCTACGGGCCACCTATAGTGGCCTGGTGAGCTGTTGTGCTGCCGGCCACCTACAGTGGCCCGGTGAGCTGTCGTGCTGCCGGCCACCTATAGTGGCCTGGTGAGCTGTCGTGCTGCCGGCCACCTATAGTAGCCTGGTGAGCTGTCGTGCTGCCAGCCACCTATAGTAGCCTGGTGAGCTGTCGTGCTGCCAGCCACCTATAGTGGCCTGGTGAGCTGTCGTGCTACGGGCCACCTATAGTGGCCTGGTGCGCTGTTGTGCTGCCGGCCACCTATAGTGGCCTGGTGAGCTGTCGTGCTGCCGGCCACCTATAGTGGCCTGGTGAGCTGTCGTGCTGCCGGCCACCTATAGTGGCCTGGTGAGCTGTCGTGCTGCCGGCCACCTATAGTGACCTGGTGAGCTTTCGTTCTACCGGAGACCCATAGTGGCCTGGTGAGCTGTCGTGCTGCCGGCCACCTATAGTGGCCTGGTGAGCTTTCGTTCTACCGGAGACCCATAGTGGCCCTTTGAGCTGTCGTGCTGCCGGCCACCTATACTGACCTGGTGAGCTTTCGTTCTACCGGAGACCCATAGTGGCCTGGTGAGCTGTCGTCCTGCCGGCCACCTATAGTGGCCTGGTGAGCTGTCGTGCTGCCGGCCACCTATAGTGGCCTGGTCAGTTGTCGTGCTGCCGGCCACCTATAGTGACCTGGTGAGCTGTCGTGCTGCCGGCCACCTATAGTGGCCTGGTGAGCTGTTTAGCTGCCGCCCACCTATAGCGGCCTGGTGAGCTGTCGTGCTGCCGGCCACCTATAGTGGCCTGGTGAGCTGTCGTGCTGCCAGCAACCTATAGGGTCCTGGTGAGCTGTTTAGCTGCCGCCCACCTATAGCGGCCTGGTGATCTGTCGTGCTGCCGACCACCTATAGTGACCTGGTGAGCTTTCGTTCTACCGGAGACCCATAGTGGCCTGGTGAGCTGTCGTCCTGCCGGCCACCTATAGTGGCCTGGTGAGCTGTCGTGCTGCCGGCAACCTATAGTGACCTGGTGAGCTGTCGTGTTGCCGGCCACCTATAGTGACCTGGTGAGCTGTCGTGCTACGGGCCACCTATAGTGACCTGGTGAGCTGTTGTGCTGCCGGCCACCTATAGTGGCCTGGTGACCTGTCGTGCTGCCGGCCACCTATAGTGGCCTGGTGAGCTGTCGTGCTGCCAGCAACCTATAGGGGCCTGGTGAGCTGTTTAGCTGCCGCTCACCTATAGCGGCCTGGTGATCTGTCGTGCTGCCGACCACCTATAGTGACCTGGTGAGCTTTCGTTCTACCGGAGACCCATAGTGGCCTGGTGAGCTGTCGTCCTGCCGGCCACCTATAGTGGCCTGGTGAGCTGTCGTGCTGCCGGCAACCTATAGTGACCTGGTGAGCTGTCGTGTTGCCGGCCACCTATAGTGGCCTGGTGAGCTGTCGTGCTGCCGGCAACCTATAGTGACCTGGTGAGGTGTCGTGCGGCCGGCCACCTATAGTGACCTGGTGAGCTTTCGTTCTACCGGAAACCCATAGTGGCCTGGTGAGCTGTCGTCCTGCCGGCCACCTATAGTGGCCTGGTGAGCTGTCGCGCTGCCGGCAACCTATAGTGACCTGGTGAGCTGTCGTGTTGCCGGCCACCTATAGTGACCTGGTGAGCTGTCGTGCTACGGGCCACCTATAGTGGCCTGGTGAGATGTTGTGCTGCCGGCCACCTACAGTGGCCTGGTGAGCTGTCGTGCTGCCGGCCACCTATAGTGGCCTGGTGAGCTGTCGTGCTGCCGGCCACCTATAGTAGCCTGGTGAGCTGTCGTGCTGCCAGCCACCTATAGTAGCCTGGCGAGCTGTCGTGCTACGGGCCACCTATAGTGGCCTGGTGAGCTGTTGTGCTGCCGGCCACCTATAGTGGCCTGGTGAGCTGTCGTGCTGCCGGCCACCTATAGTGGCCTGGTGAGCTTTCGTTCTACCGGAGACCCATAGTGGCCCCCTTTGAGCTGTCGTGCTGCCGGCCACCTATACTGACCTGGTGAGCTTTCGTTCTACCGGAGACCCATAGTGGCCTGGTGAGCTGTCGGCCTGCCGGCCACCTATAGTGGCCTGGTGAGCTGTCGTGCTGCGGCAACCTATAGGGACCTGGTGAGCTGTCGTGTTGCCGGCCACCTATAGTGGCCTGGTGAGCTGTCGTGCTGCCGGCAACCTATAGTGACCTGGTGAGCTGTCGTGTTGCCAGCCACCTATAGTGA